>BSYO01000009.1:6590189-8990189 GCA_033239525.1 Nepenthes gracilis
CTGCGACGCGGTATGGGTGTCACAGCGCCCCTGATTCTGGGAGGGGGGGCTTCAACGCCACGAGATTTAACGGGTAAAAATTAATATTAAAGACATTTTAAAAAAATATGAAAATAGTCTACTTTTATTATTATTTTTTATAATATTAGTATTTAGATATTTTAATATTTTCTTACAAATTTTAATAAAAATAATTATATAATATCTAATTTTAATATATTAATTATCACACGTTGGATTTGTGTTGATCTAACTGGTGTTGTTTGGTCAATAGGAGTTGTGGCTATCAGTGTCCGATGTCCTAATCCCAAAATCTATGGTCAAACATATCAAAGTTAGACTCTAATTTAAATTCATAAATAAATATTTAGTCTAACAAGTTAATCAAATCTAAAAATCTAAACGTAATCCTATAATAATTATTGTTAAATGGTCATTATATATAAATATTAAAGTAAAAATCTAAAAATAATATTCAAAAGTGACTCCGACAACTTGTCTTCAGATCGACTTAAATCATAATTAAAAAAATATCTCAAATCCATAATCAAAATAACCAATACTATATCCAATATTGTACTAAATTATGATTCTCTGTTCCTAGTGAAAGGCAATTTTTCGAACCAAAAATAACAAATTGTTAGGCTAAATAATTGAAATGCATTCAAAACATCTAAAGCATCCTAAAACTATTTTTTTACAAAGAACTTCTCCGATGATTGAATTGTCTGCAAATATAAGGAATCTATTAATTTAAAAGATTAGTAAAAAGGATATAATAGTAAATTTAATGCTTAACAAAATATATATAAACCACATGTATAGATATAGTGAATAAACAATAAACAATATATACGATTGAAAATTAAAATACCAATAATATGAAAAATGCAATAAAATATATAACAAATTATAGAGCATGCCAAAGTCGTGTAAAAATATACGAACATAAAAATTATAAAAATCATTTGAATGGATAAAGCATATGTATGTAAAACATGTCAAATTTGTACAAATGCATGAAATCATACAACATATAAAACTTTCAATGTATAAGAATATAAAACATGTAAAAGTCGTCCAAACAAAGGTTGAAAATGCAAAAATATTCAAACATATAAGAACCAAACACATAAAATTTATGGATTGGTAAGGACCTTATTAATTAGGGATAAATATTAAAATTTAAATTATAATTATTTTTACATAATTAAAGATTATATGTCACTATTCATAATTTGTGGGTGGGTCAATGACATTTTTTTTATTATAGTAATGGTCAAACGTCACTTTTTTATCCTATAAATGTTATATTTGACCTTTATGTTCAAATAATATATTATATATGTTTGAATATATTTTATTAATTTTTTATAATAATTTTTATTTAATCAAAACTAAAAAATTTATACTAAATATAAATACATAAATTTTCTCAAGTTAGATAAATAAATTACTTTTATCAAAATTAAAGTAAAAATTTTTTATCAAAAATCTTGCAAATAAAAGACAGTTAAAAACATATAAATAGAGATCAATGACATGCAAGAATACTTTTATAAATATTTTGCATTTTAATATGACATGTATAAATTTAAGATATAAACTTTCTAAAATTTTATAAAATAAGAATCAATTGACATGCATTAAGACATAATTAAAGAAATGAAACAAATATTATATAAATAAGTATTTGAATAAAAATATTCTAAAATTTTTAAAAAATATGTAACAAAGAAGTAATGGGTTTTGATATATTTATCTTTATTTTAAATTATCAAAAATATGTTTGGATTTATTTAGAGTTCACTTTTAATTCAATGTTAATTCTTTCTCTCTCTTCTTCTTTTTTTTTTCTTTTTCTCTTTCTCTATATTCTATCAAAACTTAAAGAAAATGAGCAAAATTGGTCCAAAACCCCTTTAGGAAGTAGATTAGTACTCATGTACTTATTAGATATGCATCATACATGATACCTAAATCAAATCATGCTTGTGTATGAACGTTTATCAGGCACTAAAATTCTAAAATAAACATGCACGAGCAACTATCATTCGTGGTGATATTGCATCAGATACACTCATATATGGATGAGGAACATATTAAGCGTCACTCAAGTATAGCTTAATTTGGTTTAACACTAAATTTTTAATCAATTTCATAATTAATTTTGATAATTTATAAATTTATTTAAATTTTATATTTTTAAAATAAACCTAAAAGTTTAGATCTTACAGTGGCACCTTACACGTTGCAGCCCTCCCTTGTTTAATTGATAGGTGCCTTTCTTGTGGCTGAGACTTACAATGAATTTCAGATCAAGCATATAAAGTGTTGATGGAAGTTAATGGTTACCGCATACGTTATAGGGGTCAAACCATTCTATTTTGCGGCAGTGCTATTTTAAGCAAACATAATGCTATTTTAAAGGGGAAATATTTGTGAAACATTACTGTTGTCATAATTTGATAGTTACGAATTTAATTTATAAAAATAATTTATTATAATATAATTTAAGAATATATATAATGAAAACAGTAAAAATGGATTGGCTTAGTACGAAAACCCATAGATTAACAGCGGACCAAAGGGCATCCAGCCCGCAGGCCTAACAATCGGTCGATGCCTCTGTTAACCCAAGTGGCATTCTAGCCGACCAAACATGCCTTAGTCGGCTTTGACTTAATTAGAACAACTCACAATTCTCTTCCTGCGTGCTAAATATCACTTACCTTAACCCGCTTGATACTCCGAATATTATCTCCGATTGTAATTTTTTTTGAAATGACAACTCCAACTCAGCGAATCACTCCTAACGGCAACTCTCGACTAAGCAAATCTTTCATAATGGCAACACCAATATCCATCGTGTCCAGTTTCTTCTCGAAGAAGGAATGGATCCTCTTAATTGATCACGGTGCTCACAATTCCCGTGCTAACCTACCAAATCAGCCAGTTGGTGGCCAGCATTAGTGTCCAAGTAAGGTTGTACTGGCCCAAAAGCTATAAAAACTTTTGAGGCAAACTCCAAAGGATGCGCTTATACACACATACGCATAAGCTCACACTTACACAGTGACACACCCGCAAACATCAACATTCAAGATTTCTCAAGAAACCTCTCCTTGTCCAAAGGGCCTCCAAGGAATCTCTACATGATTTTTGCTCATTTAATATCAAAGCTGCTCCACGCTGAGTCCAACCTTCAAGTCCAACTCAAAATCCACGTTTTTGCATCATCGCACATATCCCTCATCATCGCATCTTTTTTATTTTTTAAGAAATATAACTGATTTGAATATCAAAGGATAAATTAGATAATGAATCCTGTCAATCATTTGACAAATTATTTTTTAGTTGTGGTATATAGGATCTAGGCCGTAGAAGATAAAAACCAAACCCGCTTCAATTCGACTCAAAAATTAAGCGGCATCCTAATAAGCTAACAATATGGATCCGGGATGTATCAATATATAATAAATTAATGTAATTCAACTATTTTCAAAACCATGCACATAATAACAATTTTGTACCCTGGGCAACTTTTTCATCTTGATTAATTGCTGCCATACACCAGTGAGGAGAGAAACTGAAATTTCCCAAGGACAACTTTGCAAAACATTTAATTTTGCATAGGAGTTACCAGATACAATCATATCCACCATTGGACCACATTTTGAGTGTGAGGTCTTCACCCTCACTGACATTTAATCTGATTCGTCTGTTTTTTTTTTTCATTTTTTTAATTCATAACCCCGATTGCTCTATTATTGTAGAGAAAGTAACCAGCAAATGGAGGATGAGGAAACTCTCCCTTTTTTTTCTGAAAAAAAAAAAAATCGAAATCTGTAAAGGAAACCGTAGAAATCTGTGGCAACAAGAGAAGGAAAAATAGCTAAATTAGCTAATGCGACAACCACAAGCAGGTGAAAATTTGAGTGATAAGACAGAGGTGATAAAGAGGACCATTGCTTCCCACTGAACTATTGGCTTCACTGACTTGCCTCTGTGTAAGGACCGAGTAGGGTGACTGAGCAGTCAAATCGTAAAATCTGAATTTAACATTTTTACTGCTCAAATAATTTTTAAATGATTAGAAAATGGCCCCCTTAGGAGGCGGAGGCAGAGGCGGAGAGGGAGGGTGGCGGGTTGGGGTAAGCTTATTGTCTGAGAGTTATTACGTACATCGGAGAATAACAACGATAACCAAAGAAAATTTTAAGAGGAAAACTTTAGAGAGAGAGAGAGAGAGAGAGGAGCGTTTAGGTTCAAAAAGGGCAAAACAACTTTCATACGAAAGTTTAAACCAAAAGGGTAAGCTTAATGATAATTTTATAATCTACTGCATCCTCCAAAAACATCCTTTATTTTTGAAGTATAGTTAAGGAGTGCTTCGGTATAGTACTTAACTTCCTATTTTATGCTACAAACTTGGAAAAGAACTCTAAAAAGGGGTCTTTTTTAATGGTTAAGATGAAATGAATGATTATACAAACATTAAACCTGAATATTAAGGGCACAAGTTGGCATGTTTCTTCTAAGCATACGGACTTCGTAAAAACTAAATTTCTAACGATTTGGACAAATTAAACTGTCCAAATATTATGTTAAAGAATCAATGTTTTTGAATACCTTAAATAATTATAAGGTGAAGATTCCCTAATAATTTTATAGTATAATGAAAAGCAATCAAATTGAAAAGCCGTGTTCAAATATGACGAACCAGAATCTGTAACCCGACCCCACTATTAACGACGACAGTAGCCAGTGAATGAACAAAACAATGTTCCCGCCCATGCAAACGTCCCTCTCTTACTCCTCTCCCCCACATCTGCCGCCTGCTCTTTCTTTTACTCTCTCTCTCATTGGGAATGCCAACTACACCTATAATTTCTTTTATACTCCATCGTATACATACACGATGTGTATCTATGCTTCCATAGATAAACATGGATGCCAAATATTTATATGGCATGGATGAATAATTATATGCATAACCATGTATGGGTGATACTATTAAAGAATAGCTTAGAAACAAAGGATGAGGAGAAAGTGGTTGCCCCTATTATCTGCTAGACCAAACAGCATCTCCCACTCTCATTCACTCTCTCTCTCCCACATCCCCACCCGGTCTGCCTATTTTGTCGTTAGGGCGCTAGCTGCCTTGAAAGCCAATAAACAAATTTAAAAAGGGAGCAGATCCAAGGTGGGGGAGTAAATCTGCTGTCAAGCCCATCAATCAACCACTTGCAGGATCTATCAAATCAAAATTTCAATCAATCAGAAGAGAGAGATGTCGACTTCTTCAACCTTGTCGTTGGACCCTCACAACCAGCTTCCTCCTTCTGAGCAGCTCTGTTATGTCCATTGCAATCTCTGTGACACAGTCCTCGCGGTATCATCTCTTTTACTCCTTTTTCTCCTACGAATGAACGACCTGTATTTTCTATTAGAAAGTCCACCATCATAGACATTTTTTCCTTCTCTTTTAGATCTTTTTTGAAGTTTTGTTTCTTCAATTAATTGGGTTTATAGTTGGGGCTTTTGACATTTTTTGGTGCTATTATATGTCTATGACCAATATGTTCATTATTGATTTCTGGGTTTGGTGGTGTTCATGATGGAAGGTGAGTGTGCCTTGCACTAGTTTGTTCAAGACCGTGACTGTGCGATGTGGGCACTGCACCAATCTCTTGCCGGTCAACATGCGAGCTTTGCTCCTGCCGCCCGCTAACCAGCTTCACTTTGGTCACAATTTGTTCTCTCCTACTCACAATCTCTTGGTAACCTAGTTCTTCTTTCACGATTTACGGGGTTTTGATTCGTTTGTAGCACTAGGGTTTTCTATGCCTATGACTGTTTCTACCATTAGGGTTTTCCTTTTCCTTTTTTCTTTTAAGAAGAAGATTGTAAGCGGTACTATTTGTTTGCTTCATAATGGTGGCGGTCGGTGTTGTAGGATGAGATCCCGAACCCGACTCAGAATTTCCCGGTGAACCAGATGAGTGCAACTGGCTTCACCTCATTGGACCGTGGAGGCATTAATGAGCTTCCGAGAAACCCTGTGGCTAACAGACGTGAGATTCATTCTTATCTTCTCTACGCATCCTCCCTCCTTCCTTTATGATAAATTTCAGTTAAAGCCCCTTTTACTGTCGGTGGGCGTGAACGGTGGGAGTTAGAATGACTAATCTTCTTGCATTTTGTAGTTTACCTGGACAGGCTAAAGCTGAGCTTTTCCAGCTGTTTTCACAGCTTAAGCCTTTCCGTACCCAATGTTCCATGACATTTTTTTTTTGTTCGAAGTACTTCGCATAGTTTTTTGCAAGGTAAACTACAGGGGTCTCCGGGAAAATCAAGAAAGTTGTGGTTGAAGGAATAGTTTCTTTACTGTTTAATACATTCTAAAAACTCATGGGCAGTAATCCATTGTCTTAATTATGAGGTTATTTTGCTTTGATCCCAAGATTATATCTAATTCTATTAGTCATTTATCTTTGCACGACGACATAATCATCCATTTCCTATATTAAGTTTTTCTTTGCTTTTGTCAAACAAATTGAACCCTAGATGAATATTGAGAATAACTGCATTAAATTAAACCCGCAAAAAAAAGACTCCAGAATGTTTTTCTGGTTCCACCTATCAGCTGACAAGACAGCTTTGATGCCCTTTCTTTCTGGGAGTTCATTCCATCTCTTTCCTTTCTCCAAATAGACAGCAAGTGCAACAAAATATACTTTTTTCTTGTTCTTCAACAAGCCCAGCTACAGTGTAACTGTACAAAAGAAAGAACGCCTTGTCTCACGGAAACATATAATGATGGTTCTATCTGTCCATTTCTCGAAGACGAAATGGGGTATCAGGAGAAATGATAAACACCAACCTAACCTTGCAAAGGTTAATGTAGTTGAAAAAAATTGAGGTTACATAGTTTTGTCTATATTCTTAAGTTTGTTTTTTTTTTTTTTTGTTGTTGTATATTATACTATTGTTACAGGCTAGATTAGGAGTCTAGAATTTAATTCAAACTAGGCGACAGAAGATTTTGACATTAAATAAAAAGGTGCTTTAAGCTAGCTAGTTAAATAGTAGGGTAATTTTGAGAAGTTCTTAGATGGTTTTTAGCTATTTTACCTAAGATTATTTTCTGGGTACTTCGGTCTCACTTGGTGATGCGACAATTCAAACTCAAAGCAAGTTGAGGAGACCAGTTGAAGTGAAGCACTTAGGATCTATCCCTGCCTGTATTTTACACTTTTATGGCAATGTGTATTACCTTGTCAATGATAGAAAATGCATGTTACTAATTTCATAGGAACACTCTGCAATTTATTAAAAAAAAAATGTGATATTGGAATTCTAGGTAAACTTATGGACTAAATAAATTACTTCAAATACAAAAGAATGCCTTAGTTGGGAATTTACATGAGGTTTCTACAGTAGCACTCAAACCTCCAGTTAAAATTGAGAGAAAATATTGATTTAACTGTAGAGTAATTGTTATGTAATTTAATGAGCTTGATTCATAAAACTAACAACTTGTATAATATATAACAAGACTATATATAATACAAATGATCTGACCTTCCACAAATACCGTACATAACAAAAGCTTTATGCATTGCCAGATTGTCAATGGCAACATCTAGTAAAAATTATATATGCAGGATATCATAACCAAGTTCCTTCTCTTGCCTTCACATTGTTTCTTTCTTGTTTCTTGCCACAAACTAAGCTATCTCGACCAAAGCTTTTTTCTTTACTGTAAGTACACAGTGCCCTACAACACTCTCGACCAAAGATGAACGACATTTCATGTTTTTTTTCGGCACCTTTAGATTTTGTCAAACGTTCCAGCATGTGGGCACTCAAAAAGATAGATCTTCTTGATTTTGCGTTACTCCCTCTACCCAATTCCCAGTCCTTTAAATCTGAAATCGCCCATTTCTTGAAAAGTCTATCTCTAAAGTTTGAATGAGTGCTTGAGAATATGAACTACTCTAATTTGTCTCTTCGCTGGAATGTTCTTTGCAGTTGAAACATAAATTAAACATTCACTGTTAGTTAAAATATGTTGCTCTTAAAATACAGATAAGCAAAATCATAATCATTTGGTAAAATTATTTTCAGTTATTATGTCAAAAAATTGATTATCCTAAAAATCTCAAGTAATCAGAGGTGAAAGTCCAAGAGTGATCAATCTATATATGTATGTATACATTCATTCATTCATACATACGTACGTACATATACATGCATGTATGTACATTCATGGTTTTGAAAATTTATCATCACGTTTTTTGATGTGGGAATGTTATCACATTCAGCTCCGGAGAAAAGACAGAGAGTCCCCTCTGCTTACAATCGATTCATCAAGTGAGTTATCATCATCATCAACACCCAGCTCTCTCTTTCTTTCAAGAACTATATATATATATATATATAGATTGTTGTTAGATAAAATAATTTCCCAACGATAAATAGCAAATTGAGTAAACTTTGATAAATATATGTGCAGAGACGAGATCCAACGCATCAAGGCCGGAAATCCGGATATTACTCACAGGGAAGCCTTCAGTGCTGCTGCAAAGAACGTAAAGAAACCATCGAAAATTCATCGCATATCTGTTTCTTCTTTCTTCTTCCTCCATTGATTTGACTTACGCTTTTCAATCAATTAGATAGGGCTTGTGAAAATTTTTCATTTATTATTTTCATTTCTCTCTCAGTGGGCCCATTTTCCACACATCCATTTTGGACTGATGCCTGATCAGACAGTGCAGAAGACTAACATCAACTTGCGCCCACAGGTATATCCTCTACACATCCGTACATTAGAATCAATACACTGCCTTATAATCCAAAAAAAAAATGGAAAAAAAATGGAGTTGATCTATCCCACATTATCAGTGATCGTATATCATTAATGACGCATGCATGAACCCATGATGAGTTGATATTCATATCATATCATACTGAGCAATTATTGTAGGAAGGAGATGATGTTCTCATGAAAGATGGCTTCTTTGCTTCAGCAAATGTCGGTCTCTCTCCCTATTGAAGAGCCAGGACCGTTTGATCTTTACTTATGCTCTTTCAACTTTTTAATATCCTAGATAATTGACAAGTGATCTAATGGCTGTGATATCCTCTTTATAACGTGCCCGTCAGATAATCAAGATCTTTCATTGTTAATACCGAACGCAGCTTATCATGTTCCGAGTATTATGTTCTTCCGTTTTGAATCCTCTCCCACCCCTGAAACTCAATTTCCCCCTAACCCAGATGCAGGCGAGATAATTCAATCACGGAACACTAGATATGTTGTTAGCTTAAGTATATGAATACTAGTGCTTTTGTCTACTACTATTATACCACTCTTAGTATTCAAATTCTTAAAACTTTCGATTTTTGATGCTATAACTCAGCATATTGTATAGGCAATTGGCCTACACTTCGGATTAAGCGTTATGTCAGAAGTGCATCTTATGCTACGAGTGTAACGATGTAAAAGCTTTCTTATATAATTTAAACTTTAGATTTCACTGCCTTCATCTAAAGGAACTTAAAAGGGAGTATAAGAGAGTAAAATGCATCATTTTAATCAACTTTGATTTTTGAATCCATAAAAATTTATAAGTAAATAGTCTGGATATTATTTTGTCATATAACAAAAGAGTATGTTCTTTCGTTTTTTTTTGGTTTTTTCCTTCTGTTATTAGTACTTGTTAAACGTTCACTTTCCATTGTTAATTGTCAATTAAATGTCCATTATTTGTCTTCTTTAAGAACACAACATAAAACTTCTTAGAAATTGTCATTATGACTTGTAGTTATATAAATAGCTTGGACTGGAACGATTAGGTTTTTTTTTTCTGATTTTCTTGGATGAATGTGAAATGGTTAAACAATATATAAGGTTCATTCTTTAATTTGTTAAGTGATTTTGTTTAGAAAATTAACTAATCCCCAAACTATTCAACTTTAGAAATATTAAATCGGCTTGACTATGCTCTAGCGAAATTTTGCAAAAAAATGCTAAGCTGTCGAACTTATTTTTAAATTAAATTTTAGAAGTTATTTTATTTTGAGTCAGGTACTTTTAGCTCCTAAAGTCTAAGGATTCTAATTTTTTGTTTGTAGTTTTAATTGGATTCTCAACATTATTTTTTAAATTCTACTCGTAAATTTTAGTTCAATACAACTTTTGTTCCATATGCTTTTATCTAAAAATTAAATAATAAACTTTAAAACTCACTTTTGTTTTCAATCATATACTTTTTAGTGCTTTTTTCATGCTGCCAAGATACATGGCAGTTCAATATCTACTTCTTTCTTAATAGAAATGTCTCTCTTGTGCATTTACATTAATTATATATATGTACTATACGTACATGTATACGTATAGTACATGTATATGTATATGTATTTTAGTGCTCTGATGGAGGAAAATCTATTCGTAATCAGTAAATGCCTACTTTCTCTTCCATCAAAATGAAAAATGGCACAGTTCACCCGACGAAGTAAACTCTCTTTATATAGCCCATAACTTATAAGGTACCTTAGCCTATACTCTTTATTCCTAAACTTGAAATATATATTTTTATATAGTTTGACGCAAAATTATTGATATTTGTTTTAAACTTCTACGCTTCAGAACTTTGCATATCACATTAATATGGTCATATTACTCGAGATATGATAGGTTTTGACTTTAATTTAGCATAGGGTAAAAATATTATAAAGTTATAAAATAAGAACTAAAAATAGAATTAAAATCACTGAAACATTTTCTTTTTTTTCTGTTCCAAAAACTAAAAGACACGATGATGTGATATCTATTTCCACTCTCACACACACACACACACATTCCTTCCACAAAACAAAATAATAAATTAGTTATTGCTAATTCCCATTTATTTTATGCCCAAATTAAGAGTACAATGGAGAGCTAAAAAAGATCAAGTCTCATGCATCGGCCTAAGAATTTGTTCATACATTCTTTTAATTTGTTCATATAATATTTTTTGACCACTTATAAAAAGGTACGACTATCAAGCTTATATATAAAAAAGACCTTTAATAATCGAATAAATTCAGTGTTACCAATGCCCATTTCAGAATTAATGATATTTCTTCTGGGAACCCTCATTTGGCACCTAAACAATAAAAATTTGCACCCTATGGATTTAATGATATGGAGTTAACTATAGTAATAATGACGGTGGTGACAGAAAATCAGGAAGTTTTATTTTTTATTGAGATAAAAAGATTTATTCTTTATAATATAGTCATTTATTTTTTGATAGGTGATTTTAATTGAAATACTTTTTTAAAAATTAATTAAATTTATTTATTTTAAAATAATTAAATTATAATTATTTATTTAAAATAAATAATTAAAAATAAATAAAATAAAATTTCCCATCTTAGTGGATGTAGTGGATGTCGCGGTGGCAGCCACGATGATTGTGGTGCTGCGGTTGTTACGGCCTCGGTAGTATAATTTTGTTACATTGGGAATTTGTTATATTTTATTCAAATATTTGGTTTTCATTTTTTATTTATTAAAAAATATATTAATATTAAAATAATATTTTATAATATTATTTTAGTCTTAATATTAATTAATTTTCAAAATAATCTTAAGGGTTAAAAAAAAAATAATCACTATAAAACTCAATAGAGTGATATTGATGGTGACGGGTGGCAGTGGCCATAAATGTGGCTGCTGTGGATAGGGGATGCAATAAAAGTCAAATTTTTAAATTGGCGCTTAATGAGCATTTTAATTTAAAAATTTTTAAAAATAATTAAAAATACTTTTTAACATTAAAAAAATATTTTTCATAGTTAAAGGACATAAGAGAAAAAAATTAATTTAATGATTATCTACGGGTCTCTTTGTATGTCTTGTCCAAAAAGAAAACTTAATGATTATTCGTTCGTCTTTTGAGGAATGGGTCAGACCAGGCCATTTCTCAAGAACAATGGAAGGCTTTCAAATTACTATTTGGATTTCGATAGCTATGTCGATGATTTGGATGAGATATCTCAAAAAAGATTTAATGCCTATTTCGATCAACTCATAAAAGGATTAAAGGAATCAAAATACGAAATTAGATTGCATTCAAATGCCACGAATCGTCGTCCTCAGATGAAGAGATTAAAGGAATCAAAAGAATGAACAAACACTACCCATAAATTAAAACTGCAACTAACACGCACAAAAGCAGTTTGGAACACTGAAGCAAGAACATCAGAGACAATTAGCGAGCCTGAAAATACAAATCACGAATCTCAACCGATGAATCGTTGCCGCAACGATCAACACGATGATTATCCGATCAGGATTTACTTACTGGAATGCAAAAACCACAGCGCGAAGAGCAGCTGCAATGGATTGCCTGCAGATGTTGTTGCCAATACTGGCCTGAGGAAGAAAAGAAAAAGAGACGCGCCGTTACGACGATCATCCGATCAGGATTTACTTACTGGAATGCAGAAACCGCAGCACGAATCATCAGCAGCGTTAAGAGCAGCCGCAATGGATTGCCCGCTGATGCCGTCGCCAAAGAGATGTCTTCTGGCCTGAGGAAGAAAAGAAAAGAAGCGCGTCGTTTCTCCGGTTCCTCCAAAGGGTAAGTGCTCGATATATTGAGTTATACATAAATCCAAATCCAACTGAAAATTATTATTATTATTATTTTAAAGAAAATATTTTAAAATTTGGCAATTTTAGTATAATTTTAGTTAATTATATTATTCATCAATTAATATTCAAATTTATGATCCATTAAAACATAATTAAGCTCATAAAAAAATTAAAAAAAATATCTCAACCATTGCATGAGAACATAAATATTTTGAATATTTATGAAGCAACTGAAACCCCTGTGACTCTTAAAATATCAAGCAATTTATCAAAGCATGTGTATCATCCAAAATTGAAAGAAAAACATATGTGGGGCATCCTTTAATCACCCTTAGAATATCATACAGTGGCGTGACATCTGTTCATTAATCTATCCTTGTGTGAATACATTAATATATCTGAATCGATGAGACACCATATCATCAATGTTAGCTAAAAATTATCTCTCTAAGACCTCTCAAACAAAAATCTATATTCCATGAAAAATAATAAAACATGTATGTATTCGTTAGATTAGGATAAGGTTTGGG
Organism: Nepenthes gracilis; assembly: GCA_033239525.1. Taxonomy (NCBI): domain Eukaryota; kingdom Viridiplantae; phylum Streptophyta; class Magnoliopsida; order Caryophyllales; family Nepenthaceae; genus Nepenthes; species Nepenthes gracilis. The sequence continues at coordinate 6,603,378 of BSYO01000009.1, forward strand.
TCGGGTGTTTCACTCGAACCCCGAAAAAATTCACATCCATTTTGGCTGCATCGGACTTGGATATTTCTTTCTTCCCCATAGCCAATTCCAAAAAGCGGGTTCTATTCTAAAATCTTAGTTGGGCTTAATTCAATTTTCTACAGCAAAATAGACATTCAAAAACCAAGGCCAAACAAGTTTTGAGCAGAGAACAAGCATACGCTGAGAGAGAATCCATATGCAAAAATATATGTATGTATAAGCACAAATGGCTGAGAGAGAATCCATACTTCTGCAGTTTGCTAAGTGAACCACAGTAGAGGGCGTTATCTGGCATGGACAACTCGGTTTGGTTCGTAGCCTCGGGATTGACAACCCGGATATACGTTTCTTGGCCCAGATACCACGAATCGAGGTTTTCGGTTCTAAGGTTCCAAACTCCAACGTTGTCAAGAGATACCAATACAGCTGTCCATGCCCCAGGATAAACCTACGCACCAGAAATTCTCACATCAGTTCAAATCGCAACAATAACTGCAGTGATATATAAAATACACCCAAACAAACATACTTTTCACGGAGTTTTGTATTAACGCAACCAGCAAGAGATGTAAAAGTGAAGATGACAGGTGAGGGAAAATTAGAAAAAGGAAAGGCGCAAAAATGCAGCAGCAACAATTGCCAGAAGAACATCGAACCAGTAAATAGAAATAAATTAAATCGTTTGCAGTAGCAAGAAAACCGTCATTGCACATAATGTACCATTATCTGAACCCATCATTGGAAAACTGAATTCAGATTATTTTCTTAAATATGAATAAGATGTAGCAACACGGGGCATGAAACCCCCTCAACACAGGGCACAAAGTTCATATATATATATATATACCTGTGCTGTTGTTCGGGCTATTCCATCCCATTTGTTATACGTTCCTCTGCTGTTCTCTGTCCACTCTCCAAAATCCATTCTGCAATCAATCCAGCCAAAATTCATTACACTACGCGAACTAATTGACTATCAAAAGACAAATTCTTGCATAAGGGACTGATAACTTATCTAAATAAGGATTCATACCCGACCACGAAAAAAGCATATCCATCCAAATGGTACGTCTGCACCTTCGTGTCATTGTTCTGAAGAATGATCTCAAAAAACCCTCTATATGTTCCATTGATGACCGATGTTTTCTTTAGAGGAGGTCCTGTGGAAGGCCTGTGGGGAAAATCCAGCTTATATACTCCTTTCACTTTGTACTGGTCGGCAAGCCTGATTGGTGTGGCAGGATTTGCAAATGACATTCCGTTAAGCGTAGTCTGCTGCTTTCCGTCTATCAGCAAAGGTGGCTTGTTTTGTAAAACATAAACATCAGTCACGTTTATCGATCCATATCTAAAAGAACCCTGCGGGTTGGGTCGAGCACCGCTAGCAGTCACATTCCATCTATGCAACATGGCCACAGAACATTACATTAGACAATATTAATGAGAGAGCACCTTTGGACCTATGCAAAGGGAAGCCTGAAGGACAAAGAAACGCAATAATACATTCAACTACACATTGTATTTAAGTAGTGTGAAACTTGGCTTGAATATGAACAGGATGACATCAATAGCACTCATTTATAAAAACGTGAGAGGGCCAGACCATTTCCAAGCAATTCCAAGTCCACGGGTTAATTCTAAGTTTGAAATAAGTTACTCTAATGAGGGGAGAAAAATCAATGCAAAATCTAATAAAAGGAAAGTAAAACATCTTTTATGTCCTTTTTGGGTCCTGAAAACTTTAAGAGAAAAGGAAAAAAGAAAGTTCAAAGAAAAATGTGATCATATTATAAAAAATGTTTTGATGAATTCCCATATATTTATTTTTCTTTGGCATTTTCTAGAATCCAAATGGTCATCTAACCAACTGTTGCTCAGTTTTAGCTACTCCCATCTCCCCATGAAATTTCAACAGTAGTAACTGATGTCCTAATTGCTAAGTCTTAACACAACGTAAGATTGAACCATTGTAATCTAGATATCATAGGCTCAAGTTTAGGGAAAAGCCCTCGAAATCACCCCTGAGAGACCATGCAAAGCAAGGAGTCACATGCATTAAAAACTCATTTAAGTGTCTGCTGTCCAAAACTGCAAATTTCAAACTCGTTCACCCACTAGAATTGGTCCTGTTCCCCACACTAATCAGGGATTGTGTTTGGTTGGAAAAATGGGATTTGTAAATGAGCAAATAGAATCTCAAACTCGTCCATCCACTAGAATTAGTCCTTTTCCCCACGCTAATCAGGGATTGTGTTTGGTTGGAAAAATGGGATTTATAAATGTGCAAATAGGAATTTTTTATTACCATACACAAGCAACTTGGACAGGGAGTGAAGTAAGTATTTATTCTTATCTCTGGTTTCAGTCCCCCCAATTAAACATAAGCCAGATAATATGTTTAATCACTGGATTACATCCCTCCATTCCCCCAAAAAAAAAAAAAAAAACAATTAAAAAGTTCACATCTTTCAATTATGAAATCTTGTATTTACTGCCATAAATCAATCATTATCAAAATATTGAGAAGTCCAAAGATCAAGCTCCCATAATTCCACATCAACATCGAATACTTCTTGTTGGTACTAATGAGTCAAATATTTATCACATAGACTGGGATTTCAAATTTGCATCTGCTATTTAAGTTGAGTGATTTAGGACATCCACAGCTACACATTGTTATCTGACACGAGGTCGAAAAAAATATACGTTTCAACCAGAGTTTTCAGATGTAACACTATTTACATTTGCAAATGTGACACTATCACACAGTCCAGGATTTCAAATTTGCATTGCATCTGCTACCAAGTTGAGTGATTTAGGACATCCACAGCTACACATTGTTATCTGACACAAGATCGAAAAAAAATGTTTCAACCAGAATTTTCAAATGTAACACTATTTACATTGACTGCTGAACTAACCTGATCGATCTGGCCTGGTTCATTGAAAAAGTCTTGTCATACTCATCTTGAGGAGGATCTGGGAGGGCACCAGATGCCTTTCCTTTAGAATTTGAATAGTGCAAGATGGCAACACCCACAACCCTTTTCCAAACTGTTTGATTGACAAATCTAGCACTGGCAACTATGTAATAATCAGAACTTGCATTCTGATCCATGGTGACCAAAAAAGAATAAGATTGTCCCACGTGAATATCTAGACTGGTATAGTTCTGTTGCACCGTATAAGATCCTTCAGTTTCTGCCAGAAGCAGATTGTGGCTTTGAATTCTAAAGTTTAAACTAGTTGAAATTCCGACATTATGTACACGAAGGCGATATGTTTTTCCTGTGCAATGTATTGGCATCGTCAGTAAATGTAATGAAACAACAGTCATAAACATTAGATGCAATCAAAGACTAGAGTGGTATACCAACAATTGTGACAAACCAGGATACCAAGTTTGAAAGCAGGACTTTCAAGGATGATATATGAAGTAATTCCTGTTTATTTGATATTTTTCCTCCCATAACATCGTGTCATAAAGTGAGCCAAATCATCAAGATGCTACTGTAGTTGCATAGGCATTACTGATATGTTCCGTTGTAATGAAGTAATATTGTGTTAGACATATGAATACTGCTTGTAGTAGAGATGTATTAGTGTTGACACAACTCTTAGTATTAGTTGAATTAGTTTATTAGTGCATAGTTTTGGTTGTTGCTAATAAATTAGGTACAAGGAAACACCACAAATGCCAAATTCCTGATGGTGATGTTGAATTCTTGATGTGACCTGATGCTCTATGCTGAGTTGCTGAGCTGCGGGTGGCTCAACCTCTGTGGAAATAGACTATGAATTGATGCACAGTTGCTAAGCTGCAAGGTTATTGATCTATATGCAGAGAAGGCTACTGAACAGCTGGTGAAATAGATAGACCAATCAGGAGTAACACAGAATACCAGATTACTAGTAAACTGAAGGCTTCCTATTGGATTTTGCTACTAAGGTCTGTTAATTCAGTCCAAAACCATCGCTTGTAAAAAAGTGGATAATCATTATCTACTATGTTACAATTGGTATCAAAGAACCAATCCTAACCCTTTTTTCTTGTGATTAAAAGATTGATTAAATTCTCTTTGTCACAATCCTGTAACCTTGTGGTAGATTGAATTCCCACGGTTACAAGCTTTCCAGCCTCCAATCACACAAACACAATAAGAAACAGCTGCCAAGAAGATTCAGAATGGAAGATCATCTAGAAACCCAAGAATTTTAAGGTGAGTTCTAAGAATTCAGAAATGAATACTACGTCAAGCAAGCAAAATAGATGAGAAGTTGGCTGCCATGATGACTCTTCTAGAAAACATGAATGCAAGAATTGCTGGATATGCCCCTGAAATGGAAAACAACAGAAGGAGCGCACAATCTGAACCCATCCAGCAAGAAGAATTGCCTAGCCCTAGATGGGCTTCATCCAGCAGAGGAAGAAGAGAAAGACTTCTGCACAAGAAATGAAGAAGCCATCAATCTTGACAGCAAGAACAGCGCTGTCCTATCTCTTCCAATGCCATGGAAGGAGTTCCCTACATTCCATAGAGATGCTAAGAAAATGAGTAAGGAATGTTCAAAATTTTTCCAACTGCCCAATGTCGTAAAAGAACAAAAGATGGAACAAGTCTTGATAGCAAAAAACAAAGAAGCAGTCAATCTTGATAGCAAGAACAGCCTTATAGCAAAATAACGAAGCAGTCATCTTGATAGCAAGAACAGCCTTATCCTGTCCTTCAATCTTGATAGCAAGAACAGCCTTGTCCTATCCTCCTTCAATCTTGATAGCAAGAACAGCCTTGTCCTATCCCTCCCAATGCCACAAATTGAGTTCCCTACATTCCATTGGAGATGAGCTAAGAAAATGTGCATGAAATATTCAAAATTTTTCCAATTGCCCATTGTAGAGGAACAAAAGATAGAACAAGTCTCCTAGCATTTGGAAGGTAAAGCCCATGTGTGGTTTCAAAGCTATATCTTTTAGCATAGATAAATTAGCCTGAAGGAATTTAAGGGGGATATATGTAGAAGATTTAGAAATAACCACCACACAGATGCCATAAGGGGGGTTAAATAAATTGCACCAAAAGAATAGTGTTGATGAGTATAAAGAGAAGTTTGAGGAATTAAAAGATGTAATTCTTAATTCTTAACCCGAACTCCTTGAGAAATTTTCCATATCATGTTTTCTTAGCAGCCTAAAAGATGAAATCAGCCCCCTCAGAGGAAATTCATAAGCCTTCTTTGTAGCTATGAGCTTGCATACCTCCAAGAACAGTCCCTATATGCCTTGTCCTATATGCAGTGGGTATGTGCTTTAAATGGACATAGAAAGAAATAAACTCCTGGACATAGATATAAAGAGAGACTATTGAATGAATGCACTACTAAGGGAAATCAGAGGAAGACCCAAAAGAAGTGGTGATGAAGGAAGGTGGTCAAGAAGAGGAAGAATTCACTGAAACCCTTGCCCCCGAACCAGTTGGCACTACTCCAAATCATATGATCCGAATAGAAGGATAATCAAATACCAGAGTCATTATCATTTTGATTGAAAGTGGGAGTACTCTTAGTTACCTTGATGCCAAGATTGTCCGAGACTTGAAATTTGAAAAGGAAGATGCTTACTCCCTTGTCTATAACTATGACCGTGGAAGTAAGGAGACGAGTAGAAGCCAGTGCTACAACCAGACAAGGAAGATGCGTGAGCATTGGTTTACTTCTGATTTCAGAGTATTGAAATTAGGAACCTGTGATATGATACTAAGTATGGATTGGTCCAAGAATAACAATCCTATTTTAGTAGATTTTGATAAACTGATTCTGTTATTCCAGATGAATGACAAGCAGCTTGAGTTAAATGGTACAAGGGATCTGGTCAATCATTGTAAAGCCATCAACTCAATTCGTTAAAGAACAACTAATAACATCCTTGAGACGATTTCAACTGAGGGGAGGAGGAATTTCACAGAGTGAGCCAAATCATCAAGATATGATTTTTTTTTGCATAGGCCAATTAATGATATAATTCCTCCATAATGAAGTAATCTTTTTGTTATCTGTATGAATTCTACTTGTAGTGGAGATGTATTAGTAATGTTGGTGCAAACTTGTATCTGTTGAAATTAGTTGATTAAGCTTATTCGTATTAATTGTTGCTAATAATATCAGGTATTAAAAAAAACACCGCTGATGCTGAATTCCTGATGTGAATTCCTGCTGTATGATGAGGTGCTGAATACTGCTGAGCTGCGAGTTATTGATCTGTTAGTGAAGAAAGCTACTGAACTGCTGTTGAAACAGATCCAACTGGTCAGGGGTAACAGAATACCAGATTACTAGTAAACTGAAGACTTCCAGATTACACTATAAACAGATCCAACCGATCAGGGGTAACAGAATACCAGATTAATAGTAAACTGAAGGCTTCCAGATTACACCATAAACAGGTTACTGATCGGTTACAACAGTTTGCCCTCTTGTTTTCTGTTCACCAGAACTCAAGAACATGATTTCCTTTTCTTTTGTTACATTGTGTTGAGTCAACCTTCAGAAACATGATAAACAACTCCATAAAGGAGTTCCGTTTCTCTAATGCATTTTGCAATCGAATAAAGGAGTTCCATTTTTCTAATGCATTTTTTTATCTTCCATCAAAAAAGTGCTCATTTCTAAAAACCAAAAGAACTTTACTTAAAGGGTGAATATAGCCTGAGACACATACTAAGCCTCAATTAACAATGAAGTCTTCACAACATAATAGAAATATGGACCGTTACAGTGCATTATGTAATGGTGACTGCATCAAAACTGATGCCTTTAAGTTAGAATCTTAAAATTGATGTTTTCAAGTTAGACTTTCGAAAAACAAATCGGGGTCATGCTGCTAACAAAAATAAATTCCCAGGGTGACTAGCTGCAACCTATTGTCCCAGCACACCCCAGGTTCTGAAACTGCGACTTAATTCTATAGCCAATAACCACACTACGCAACCAAGTATCTGGAAACAGTCTTAAGTGTCATAAAAAATTAGACAATGGCTCGGCAGAATTGATGCATCTGATGTGCGTATAAAGGGAAGCACATGCACAACTTGGCAGAATGATAGTGTCTCTAATGCATGCTTAAGGGGCGCACATGTGTCGGCTGGTAGAACCTCAAAGCCTGATAGCTAGTCTATTTATATAAGGAGTTCCTGTTCCATTTTAGCTCATTTTTGTGAGTTTCTAAGAAAAGGAGAGAAGGAAAACTTGTTTGGTTATGAATCACTATTGTATGAGCTCATATCTATTTGATGTGCCGTTTTGTGATTCGAATGAAGCCACACGGATACTGTACTGATACGGAAGATTGGAGCTTTTATGCATGCAAAGCGTTTGCAATCAATGCTTGAAGCACCATTCTAGAAGACGCGCACCCAAGAGGCACTGATTCTAGAAGTGGCGTGCTCAAGGCTAGCCCAATGGGCCCTCAAGGTGCCTTTCCCATGGCACCTGCGCTTGAGGCACGCCTGATAGGCACTCAGGCATGTCTCGCAGTATAAAAACACAATGATATGTTTTTAAGGAAAACCACTTACAATTTCCAGACCTAGAGAGCGCCGTCTTTGAGAAAAAAAGAAGAGAAAGAGAGAAAAAATGAAAAGGAAGATTCGAATATCCAATTGAATTTCGAATCGTCTTTCAACCTCTGCCAACCTTAGGTATATTATTTTTTGAGTTGAGAAGAATATTTTACTGATTATATTTTTGACTCTTTCATCTTATACTCATTGTTGCTCGGTTTATTTATTACAAGGTATCTAGTCATTATATTTGTGGGGTTTATATAATCGAACTAAGTGCATAATGGAAATATTTCACACGTACCATCCCGTGATTTTTTCTTCTTATTCTTAAGAAAGTTTTCTACATAAAAATTATATTTTATTTCATTATTGGTAATTATTATGTACTTGTTGTGGATTGTTGATTATTTCCTTACTATTCAAATAAGCAATCTGGGTCCCAATAAAAAGAAGCAAGAGAGAAGGAGAAGAAGAAGAGAGATAGAAGGAGATGTTGAACGACATACTTTAAGATCTTTAATATTTTACTTAAGGCAAGTGCATTCCAAGCCTCATTCTTCCTTTTTCTTATTGAAAATTCAAAGCTTCTTCATGTTTGTTCATAATATGAGATTCATGTTCTTATGTGCCCATTTATGTTCTCTTTGATGTTTGGCTTACATGCATAGTCTTTTTTCCTTAGATTTCTCATATTTTGAAGCCAATTTATTCAAGTTATTTATCCTAAAATTTCTGAAGTTTACTTAAAAAGCACATCTTGAATGTTCATTTTATGTAAGAATTTTGAGAAATCTTTACATTAAAGTTAAACTAAGTTATTCATTTCAAAATTTCTAGAAAATCAATTTCATTATGCAGAGTTTCTTCATTTTCATAAGAACCACGGTAAGACTTTGACAGAATATATTTGGATATATTCTCATATATGAGTTCACAAGTGAGGTCGTAATACCTAAAATCCATAGGTTAAAAATTAGTGTTCAGCCCATCTATAACCATAATATGTAGACAACTTGCACACAAGTTTTGAATAGTGACTTATAGCCCCATCTATGGGGGTAAAGTACATGAATAAACCTTCAAAATTTCGACGTTATCTATGATGTTTATCACTAGCCCCTTGGCTCTTAGTTTTCTGCATTCCTGCACATGTCTTTCATGTGCATATTTTTGATTTAGGCTTCCAGTACATATTTTTGGTAAATTATTTATGTCTTTCATAGTTTGTCACATGTTTATATATATGTCTTGCTAAGCTTTTCTTAGCTCATAGTTGCCAAATTCACAATATTTCAGTAGCAGGCTTGGGATAACTTTACACGGTTGGATTGGAGGGTGATTTCTCTGAGAATTTTTATGGGAAGATGAAAGGGTTTTATGTTAGATTTTGGGATTGTATTGAGAAACAATTTAAAATGATTTTTGTTATAGGAATGCATAACAATGAATTTGGCTTTATCTCGAGCAGGCGGTCGAGCACCTGGAGATGATTTGACTATACCTATGAATTAGTATGAGGAGCTAGCTATATTTTACTACTCAAGTAGGTAGAAGTTGAGAAACAATTTAAAATGAAAGGGTGATTTCTCTGAGAATTTTTATGGGAAGATGAAAGGGTTTTATGTTAGATTTTGGAATTGTATTGAGAAACAATTTAAAATGATTTTTGTTATAGAATGCTAACAATGAATTTGGCTTTATCTCGATATTTTTGACTATACCTATGAATTAGTATGAGGAGCTAGCTATATTTTACTACTCAAGTAGGTACAAGAAGTTGTTGTCAAAGGAAAAAAATTTGACCGTACCTGAGACGAATATAATTAATGATGTGATTAAAATCACTAACTCTTCAATCTAGCATCGTGGCCTACAGTTAGGTTCTTAATTATGGTTATATTTAATGTTTTCATCACAGTTGTCGTGACAAGAGCATTTGTAACACTTCGATATTTCGACTCAGGCTTATTTAACTTTTGACCAAAGGAGCCATTAATGAGAGAAATTAATGAGATCTTAATTATAGACGAGTCTAAGCTAAATTCCGGGTTAAGAGTGGTCAGATCAAACTCAATTAATCTTTATATTGATATCTTGGTAATTATTTAATCGACAATCAATCATTAATTTCAGTACCTTAGAATAATAGTTAGCATTTACTATGATATTAATATGTGCAATGAGTGTAATTAATGAAATAAAAATAACTAAATAAATAATTAAATACAAAACCAAGCAAAATTATAGTGTGAAGATCTTAATTTGCCTCACTCTGTCAATTCAGCCACCTTCACTCGTATATACACCGAGGGTGATCTTATCTTATAATTAATGTAATCAATATATAAAAAGTGCGCAATTAATTGGAAGAAATTAAGAGTGATTATTGATTCATCCCCTGGCCACCTTTCTTTGAGTGTTTTCACATTATAATTGTGATATTAATATATACTATGAGTGTAATTAATGAAATGAAAACTAAATAAAGAATTAAATATAAGCCTAATTATAATTACAGAGTGAATACCCTAATTTGCCTCACTCCAACAATTCAGCCGCTTTTACTTATACATGCACATTGGGTGATCTTATCTTATAATTAATTTAATCAATAAATCATAAGTGTGGAATTAATAGGAAGAAACTAAGAGAGGTTCTTGATTCATCCCCTAGCTGCTTTTCTTTGAGTGTTTTCACACCATCATCAATTCTTCTATTTAAATGATGATTTCCTTGACTTATAGTTTCATTGGGTGAACTTATCTTATAATTAATTTAATCAATAAATCAAAAGTGTGGAATTAATAGGAAGAAATTAAGAGTGGTTCTTGATTCATCGCCTAATTGCCTTTCTTTGAGTGTTTTCACACCATCATCTATTCTTCTATTTAAATGATGATTTCCTTGACTTACAGTTGCTGCCCCATTATCCTCTAAGTGTTTGAGAGCGAGAGAAAATTGTGAGTTAGAGAGAGAAAGTGAAGAGCAACTATCATAACTGTCTTCTTTGCTTTAAACCAATCTTTTGGTGGTGATTCCGAAACTCATTCAAAGAATGGTAGTGACATTCATATTTGTAGATCCACTATTTCTATGCATCCCAAGGCAAGTAATACTTCCAAATCTTTCTCGTTGTTATTTCATGCAAGTGAAGTTTCTGAATTCCTCTAAATTATTATTTCATGCAAGTGATTTTCCTATCTCCTTATAACCTCATGCATCATGCAAGTAAAATCTCTACAGTTATTAGACACTTCATTTCATTATACTTGTTATTTGAAATTTATGAGATACTCCTTATTTATATTGGTTCCAATTATGAATTAATGTAATAATGTACAGGAATTGTATGTTTAATTTTCATGTTTGTATGACTCAATTTTTCAATGTTTTTCTATGTGAAGTTTAGATGCTACATAGTTATTCGATCATTGCTTTGAATAATGTTTAAATGCCAGCATATGCATGACCAAAAGAAATATTTCATGTTTTACGATATAAATCTATATTCATTGAGGGATGCTTATAGGTTTATCAACAATGCTTGGTAAAATATCAAAGGATATTATACTAAGGGGTGTGGGTTTGACATGTGGATTGAGAGATTAAGATTGAGTATTCCAGTTCCCCATTCAACCGTAGCTCACGGTTGAACCATAAAAATACAAGTATAGTATATTCTGGGCTGACCCTAATGGTTGATGTGAATATTGTTCGATATAATTGAATTCGATACTTGTGCACTACGAGTGACAATAATGAGACCATAAAGTTGGCCGCTTGTCAAACTTATAAACATTGATAGCTCATGAATGTCTTCCAACTGTTAGTGGCAGGTGTGTAGATGTTGGTTCATAGTAATAAAATAAAATCTGAATAGACTAGTAATATCTTATAAGGTTAAGACCTCTGTTGAATGAAATAGGTTCAAAGAACCTACATCCTTGTTGATATTCAGATTCAACAGAATTTCAAACGCATTCATGATGTTCAGTTTTGGTGAAAACTCACCCTTGGTTGTTGTCCTAAACTCTTAAATCATGATAGTATTGAGTCTCGAATAGATAATTGATTGCATATCGTTAATACTCGGTATATTGATATTGCTCTTCAAGAAATTTATGTTGAATTCTAATAATGTTAATTATATCACTTAATGGGTATTCAGTTCACCTTTGTATTTTTCTTGGCTCCTAAGTAGAGTAAATTGGTAACATTCTAACAGAGATCATATTACTGCTGTTGTACTTCAGGTGGAGAGATGATTTTTGAGTTTAGAAGCATCATGATAAGTGATGGGAGTTTTCTTTTGAGCTTTGATAGATGGTGGATAGCATGTATGTCAGGACTACATTTTCTTTCATTTAATTTAGTCTAGACATCTATGTAATCTTGTATTACAAGGAGTTTAATATTTATGAAAAATATTTAATTCATGATGAATTTATGTTAAGCATTTATGGTTTGAATTGTTCCGCGTGGTCAGTTCATGTCAAATAATTCAGATCCAGGTCACCACAATATTATTGAAATCCAACACCCTTTGACATTAAAAAATGACTACTCGAGCACGAGGCTTTATTCAAGGTGTTACCCCATACCCTGGTAAACCATAAATCATTTTAGCATAAATTAACACATAAAATAAGAAAAGAGAGAAGATACACATGGATTCCTTATATGTCAAAAGTAAAACAAACACGAAGGAGAAATAAATTCTATTATGAACGAAAATATCTATATTAATATCGGATATATCGCAATAAAAAGATTTTTGAAAATCATAAGCTGACAGGAAAATATCAGCCGAATAATGGATATATATCAACTTATATTTTAAATATCTACTGATATATAATATCACGATACATCAGTAATACATCAACCTATTACGATTTTACAAAGGTATCGGAAAATATTGGATATCAGCCGATAATTTCAACCATAAACAATATCACTTGCTCTCTTATTCTGCTCTCTGGATACAAGCACATCTAGTTGCAGGATAAACCCCTAAGCAAGTAACCTGACCGTCAACATTGCAAGTACCTGAATCTGGTTTATAAAAATAGCTAGGATCCGAAATATCGGAGCGAGCGATATTTCAACCTTCCATAAGCACAATAGATCTCAGAATATCCTCAATAAATGGGCTGTTTGATCTTCAGTAAAACATACCCATCCAGGACACCACCAAATGGGCCATAATTTAAAAAATTCACGGCCTACTCACCACTAGCAAGTACTAAAACAGCCCTAGTATATAAACTTAGGGTCTAATCCTGCCATTCCAAACAAACAAAGCCCTTAAATGTCAGTTTACATCCTAACATTAATAACATCATACTTTACCAAACAAATATTACTTAATCCTCACAACCAAAATTAAAAAGTTTTGAGATTCCACTGTGCCTCTAACATTGATTTCTATACAAGATTTTCTCCTATAATCATAGCAACGAAAGTTAAAAGTTTTTGAAATTTCGTTGCACTTCTAACATTGATTTCTTTACAAGATTTTCTCATCCAATCTGGTAATAAATGCCTGGCAAAGGCAATACATATGCATTACAATAAAAATAAAACGGAGCTGATGTATCATGTCAACAGCGCTTTACATGGTTATATCAAAATCGAAGGCAAAGGCCCCCATCACTAATAAAAATAGATTTTCAGTTGGTTCTTCCATAACCTAGGCTAGAAGAAAAAAGGGAAAAGAGGCCCAATGGAAAAACGTGGTAAGAACTCCGTAATAGAGTCTGACCACAATGACTGGATTAATTATCTAAATGACATTATTGAATGAGAATGCTAGTCACAATGGGGGGGGGGGGATTCTAAAGGTCCTTATTTTCTTTTTTCCATAATGTAATCTGGTTTGTACAAGTTATGTCAAAGGTTTGGTCTAATTGTAGGGACGAGAATATATAAAATAAGATCCCTCATAATGTCATCTGGGTACAAGTTACGTCCGTGGTTTGCTCTAGTTGTTGGGACTGCAATATAAAAAATAAGGCCAGAAATCTCTGCAAGATTAACAAAAATTAATAAATAATGTAATCTTGTCTAAGTTGAAGACTGCTATTATAAGAAACATATGTACAATCACTGACGTATAAAACATCTTAACTTCTAAGAGTAGCATTCTTGTTACTAACAAGAATATATTTATAGTTTTGGTTTTCACCATAACATGGAAATATGAATTAAAAGGGACAGCTATATATAAAAATAGAACAATGGCAAATCAATTACTACCAAATTAAGACAAGTATTGAATCTGATAAAGAAAACTGAAATTACTGAACCAATAGATGCAACAGTCAACAGCTTGTATAAATCTAAATTGCATAGTAATTACCTGGATGGACATTAATAGTTTCATACTCAATTCCATCGGGAACAAGAGTGTCATTATATCTATAAGGGCCTTTTCCATTGATAAGAACACCATCTGGCATCCGTAGACCTTTCCCTCCATTTTAGTGTCTTCCTCAAATCCTATAATCAGAAAAAGATAACACATTACATTGAAACTCCAATATAAGGATGAGACACTCCCAAATTGCAAGGAACACTAACCGTGTGGTTTCGGGTGTACCAATCGCCAATCAGCATAACGATATCCCCATATGGGGCTGCAAAAGGAATTGGAATTATGGGCCGGTTATTTATGATAAATGCTCCATACCCACCTGAAGCTTTCTGGAAATTAATTGAGGGGAAGTAAAAGTAACTTCCAATCTGATCCTTAACTTGGAATTGGTAGGTCCAATTCCACTTTGGAGGAATTGGACAATTTGTCCCAAGAACCCCATCTTGCCAAGAGCTTTTCCTCTGATATACTCCAGCCCTGCAACCACATAGTAGTTCGACAATCACAATGGGAAGATACAACTCACATTATCTCCGAATCAAATACAGTTAAAGCCGAGACAGCGTATTTTGTAGGCAACTCCAGCACCAAAAAATTCCGCTTTCAAAATAACAATTACCGAGACGTGATCATGTGAAAATTTAAATGTTTGGGAGTAAATCCTACCACGTCATAAGGAGATCTTCATCCAATTTGTTACGTACATTGATAACCACATTGTTGTTGGTAGTCACATTGACAGGAGGCCCGGGAAATTTGCCGTTTACAGCAATAACCTACATTTAAAGTAATGAGCAAAAATTTCACAGTGAGGCATAAATCACCTGAAAAGTTAACTTTAAGTTCACGAGCCAGCGACACAAACACGCTAAGAGCTTTAGATTTTTGAAGACATAATTAGAAACACTAGCAAATTTGCAGATCTGAAACTAAGGAGTAAGGTTTTGCAAGATACGAATCTAACCCATTACTAAAAAACATAAACCTAGCGTGCCGGGTAGTTAAAAGCAGTGAATGGAAGTTCTGGGAAAGAGAGAGAGAGGGGGGGGGAGAGAGAGAGATCTGAAGAAGATACCTGCTGGGGAACACCCAGAGGAGAAACGGTGATGTAGGAGACATCAAAATCATAGTAAACAAAGGGATCTGCGGCTAAACAAAATGTCACTATCAGTGAAATCTGGACAGCTAACAACACTAACAGGCTACTTGAAGGCATTTCTTTAAGAGGCGTTGCCGTTTGCAGAAATGGAGCTAAGACAATTCTTCCAGCTCTCTATGCTCTACATTATCAAGTTTCAGACAGAGCGAGGCAGAGACTGAGAGAGGGATGCGAGAGACAGAGAGATACAATTTACTTAAGGAGCAGTTTTCTGGGGAATTGGTGGGACAAGAAACCGGAGACACACGTAGGGAAAGAACGCGTAATGCTTGGCTTGATGGATGGAAGGTCAGAAAAGCATTTACCGGCTCATGTTGGTTATCATCATTCACCAGTGAGGAACGAGGCAGAAGGAGAGAGTAAGAGAGTAGGAGCGAGAGAGGAGGGGCGAGTAGGGGGCAGTGAGTGCCAGCTATCTGACAGGTCACACTCTGAAGCGAAGAAAGAACACGCGCTTTTGATCCGATTGACCGTTGTTTTTGTTTTTAATTAACAATTGACCGTTGTTTTCACTTTCCACAAAAGACCCTTCCATTGCCAACGGATCGGATTTTGATCGTCTCACCCAGCCCGAGAAAAATGCTAACGGTATTATTTTTTCAAAGCTACTTTTAACAGGTTGACGATTAAAGTACTTTATTCAATTAACTAAAGTTAAAAGTACCAATTAATTTAAGAGACATAACGAGGTATCTTCATCGAGGGTTTTTTTAAAAATTTTAAAATTTAGATAAATTAATTAAAAATTTATTTTATATATTAATAATTTATTCTAAATGTTATCTTTTTATTTTTTATCAATAATTCTATTTTATTAAAATAATAATAATAAATCTTTTTGGAAGACCATTTTGTTTCTTATAGAGCACAAAATGTGTAACCCACAATACCTTTTATGTCAGAACCACCTAATATTAGGTCTCAATCTTGTAATTTGGGCATAGGGAGCATTATGTAAATAGGTATGTACGTGGTCTAATACGATATAAATAAAGTTGGCAACATTTGTTAATAAATATGTTAAAATATTATTTTTTAATATAAAAATCACAGATTAAAAAAAAAATTACATAAAAAATACGCCTGGAGATGTTGCGTGCATTGTAATCCATAGGTTTAACATATGTTGGACCCGCCCGATTGAATTTTAAAAATTTTTTCACATGTGACTTTATAATATTATTAGAACAATGCTCAATATTCTATGAAATATATATATATGTATACACTTAATATATAAATTATGCCTCAATTTGAGTTATGTTTTGAAAAATATATATGTGTGTGTATGATTTGATTAAAAAAGGTCATTGATGTTCTTTTAAGATGTCATACATGCAGCATGAAGTTTTGTAACTTCTTAAATTGATAAATAGTGTTTGGGTTAAAATTAAATTTATTATGTTTCACTTGATAAATAATATTTTTGGGTATAGTATTAATGGAGCCAATCTAATCAGTCAACCCAACAAGACCAATCTAAATAATAAGTTCAAAAACGAGATAATAAGATTCGTCGATTAATTCTAAGCTTAAAGATCATAATATTCACTCAAGACTCGAATCTAATAAGAATGAATTAAAATCATAAAATGACCAAGAGGCTAAGTGTTTGAAATGCCGTTGAATAGATTGGGTTATAAATTCAAATGGCCACCGAGTATTTAACTTAGCTAAAAGGTTAAATCAAATTAATGATTAATATATTATGAAGTTAATCTAAACAAAAATATCCTAATTAAGGCTAATCACTTTGCATTATTGTTGGCCAAACTGCCTCAAAAACCTATCACTTAAAAAACAGTTTGAACTATTTGGTTTTCAATTTGCATAATTACTTAGATCGTGGTCTATTATTTGTTTCAAGAAATTACTATTATCCGATAATGTGTTTATAAATATATTTACTTTTTTTCTAAAAATAAGAGAAAATGCCTAAAAATAAGTATTGTTACGTCATTGAATCCTTACTCTGATCAGGATTAACATCTGACAGTAACACCAAATATGCTTGTACGGAAAATAAAAGAGGAGTACAATGACGGAAAGAAAGTGAGATGACGTGGACTGATGAATAGAGAGGTTTTTACGTGGAAAACTTTCTTTGAATGAAAAGGTAAAATCATAGGATTTTAATCCGAAAATTACTTTCACTATCTTATATTTGGTTACAAAGAGATTGCAGGATGCGCTTAAATACGAGAGACTGAGGATTTAATATATGAAAACTCTAAGAGTTATTCTTACAATACGAATCCTTCTTTCTTTTTCTCTCTCTTTATTACTGCTAACTAGAGTAAATGTTGTGATCATTTGTTTTGTAGACTGTTAGGGCTATTTTTATGATTGGTACATTTCGTGACAATATATATTATTAAATCGTTGTCGGGTTATACATTGTCTTACATCAACATACATCCATTCTTTTAACTTTTTTCTGGATATCGCGCGCTCAGGTGCTCTCCACTAGTCCAAAATCTAGAAGCCCCGCGCTCTCTACCCGCTTGACCCCAAAAACCAGAAGCATTGCGCTCACTGTGCGCTCTCGAGGCACTCGAGCGCAAAATATAAAAACCGTAGGTAGTTATTCTTACAACACGAAATGCGATTTTTGAACCATCTATAAATATTTGGCTTATAATTTTGAAATCCTAGGACTCTTGGCAGATCAATTTCGTGCCCCACTTGGGAAGAATCTTATTCATACTCCATTGATCTTACTCCTTTTGAGAAAACTAAAAGCTATACCATTGAGCTTCATGTTATAATAAGTTTTCTTTACATTTTCTCTTTGCCAGTTAAACACTTACATCATTCTACCTTCGTTGGAGAAGTAGGTACGTTGAAGAAGGAGACTCAATCGTGTTCGAAAATTCAAGTGCTAAAGAGAAAAGATTGAAGTGAAGACCGGAAGGTGTTCGATTTCGTTACCGCGGGTAAATTCAAGGAGTTCCTTAGTAGGGATAACGAGATCGGAGTAAGTCAGTTAGGTTAGCACGTCGTTACCACTCGGTCTGTAAGTTGATTTTCATAGTGCATTTGCTTGCTCAAAACCCATTTTCTCATCAATGGGTATCGAGTTTTTCCTTTGTCATCAAAAATCGTGTCTTTTTATTATTGTTATACTCCTTTATATTTTGCATGCTTGTTAGTTTTATTGATATCTAGAAATAAATATTCTTTACGCGTATTGAATATTTAATTTTCATCTTATTTTTAATCCATTGATTGTACACTTTAGGACAAAAATTCCTTTTTTATAGACAATCAATGTATTTATAGTGGCTAAGCTATCAATTAAGAGGAGTCCACGTGGGGTTGGCTCGCACCTGGACCTCTTGGGGTCCTCTTTTTGCGTGTTAAGAAGGTTGTGTGTACCCAGAGAAATAAACCTTTAATATACATTGGGTATTCTTTTTCGGCGAACCTATCAAATATATATAAGTCTTTTAAACACTTAATATTCTTGAGTCCATCGGCCATTATGAATTTTAAGCCCATTGTGTTTCGATCTTTTTTGAACCTTTTAACTCACAATCCCTGCCCAACTATTTTAATGAACCTTTTGTATGCCTTGGGTAAAAAGTATATATAATATTAATCTTTCACATGTTATGGAGTCAAATCCTTGATCTTTCTTTCACATTTTCACAATCCCTATAGTATATTAGATTTTTTGAGATAATTTATTAATTTGAATGTCAGAAAATATATCAAAGAGTAAGTTTTGTCTCCTTTAATCTCTAATTTGAATATCAAAAAGTGAGTTTCATGTCGTTTGATCTCTTATTTGTCACTGTAGTATATAAAATTTAGATAAAAATATTTGATAGTTTAATTTAAATTTATTCAAATTATAAATCAAATTTCAGATACATAATAATATTTTATGGAAAACATATCCCAGTGAACTTTTTAAATCCTGACCTCTTTCGTCTGTAAGCTAGGTGGTAGTTTAATTTCAATTTAACAAATAAATAAATAAATAAATATATATATATATATATATATATATATGATTATTTTAAAAAATGGAAAAAGTAAATAATTTGATAAAAATTTAAAGGAAAGGGATTTGAAATACCAATCATTGTGTTGTGTATATGGATCCCAGCCGAAAAAGAGACAACACAGTATATAAAATTATCGAGGATAGTTCGCAACAAGAAGAACATATAATAATGGGCCCAGGATGTTTCTTTTGTGGGGACAAATCATTCAAAGGAAAATTACTTCTGATAATTTAATAATGTTTTTTAAAAAATTCAATATATATTTTTTATAACAAGAAAACACTGATTTCAATGACTAATGCGAGTCAAGTTAAAAATAGTTTGATGAATGCGAGCTACCATTAATTAACAGTTAAATTTAATTTATTTAAAAGCATATGCCCTTAATCCATTACTGGACAGTAAAAATAGAGATATTTTTTCATAAGCATTTCATATATATTAATTATGATATATGAAGATAATTATGCATGATCAATGTTACTGACCTTATCGCTGCTGAGGTCACTGCACCACCGAGTCAGCCGAGGTCTCAGAAAAGTCTAAGACAGTACAACCACCTCGAAAAAATCGAGACTACATATAATATTAATTTGCACATACACCCTTCCTTTATTATTAGTTAGTTAGCTCCCAACTATACTTAGTAGTTACCGGTTATTATTATTAGATGCTGCTGTTACCGGTTAGTTTCCCATTTCCTTATTAGTTATCTTTCAATTTTATTATTCTGTTACACATGTGTTGAGTGTGGGCCGTTGGCCAGTATATAGCCTTGTACAGTGATTCTATTAATCAGAGAATTACTTTCCCACTTTGCTCTTCTCTTCTCTCCTTCTCTTTGTTTCTCAATCATTCTATTCTGCTTTCTTAAATCTCCCTTTTCTCTCGTCCTTTTTCATCTGCTTGAACTCCTTCCCCTTCCCATTTACTTCTAATTTTGTTTGTGGCTTGTGATTTTGTACACAACCGGTGCTGATTGGTGACGAACAGTTTGAGTGTCTGCAATATTTTGGTGCTCTCATTGAGACATGGTTGAGGGTATGCTGACGAGATACAAGGTGCACGAAAAGTCCGTTTCCGGCATCATGCAAGAGTTGAAGGAATTTGTAGACCGCATCTCCACCATTTCATATACCAAAGAACAAATCCAACAATCTTTCAGTGAGTTACAACAAACTAATACTGAGATGTGCCAATCTCTCAATCAACTCGAACAGCAATCCCTGCCATCCTCGAATCCCCCATTATTACCCACTCCTCCTTCCTTTACCCTTTCCACAGTGCGCTTCCACACCCTACAACTCAAACCCTAACCCTACTTCCCACATCACAACCAGATCCAGAAATCTCCTCACAAATTTGATTACCCAAACTCGAAATCTCATTCTTCACTGGAGATAATGTTATCGGTTGGTTATTTCAGATTGATAGATTGTTTTTGTACTATGGCACTCTGCCGAACCAGAAATTAACGATGGATGCATTCTATATGTCAGGTGTTGCACTCCAATGGTACCAACGGATGCATGTAACCCATTAGTTATCCACTTGGGAAACCTTCATGAAGGACCTCGAAATTCGTTTTGGACCGTCCTCATACTTGAATCCAAAGGCTACTTTGTACAAGCTTCACTAGGGTACTATGGTAGCGGCTTATATGGTTGAGTTTGAGTCCCTCTCTACACAGATGTCAGGTTTATTTACCACTAATTTGTTAAACTGCTTCATCTTGGGACTCAAGGACAACATCCGCCGGGAAATACTATTGCTAAAACCCTTGATTTTGTCGAATGCCATTGGAATTGCCAAATTGGTGAAAGAAAAACTAGAAACCTGTTGAGCGAGTTCACGGCGCCCACCCCTGTCCAGACTCACTGGTAATTTTGTTCCAATGTCGGTAAAACCTCTACTAGCCAAATTGTCCATAAAGAAACTGATATTGGCTGAAATGGCCATCTATCAAGCACAAGATCTGTATTTCAATTGTGATGAGAAATTTACACTAGGCCATTGCTGCAATCCTCCAAAATTTTTGTGTATGCTGACTGGAGAGGAGGGTAGCACCTTGCCTGGACTCCAAAATTTGGAGGTGGGTCCAGTAGATCCCGAATACATGGATGAATACCTCCAGGAGATACACCTATCACCTCCACTACCCGAATCCACACCAACCATCTATCTCCATGCTTTAGAAGGACATTTTGTTTCTTTCACCTTACGACTGTAAGGAGTGATCTAGGGCCGATTTGCATGGCCAAGTATTTTGGGCTTTTGATTAAGCCCTCTCACGTCACTGTAGGAAATGGAGCCTTACTAAGATGTGAAGGACCGTGTACCAAAGTTTCGGTTACCTTAGGGCAAGCTTGCTTTGATGTTGATTTCTACCTGCTGCCAATTTATTGAGCCAATCTTGTATTCGGCATGCAGTGGATAGCAATAATTGGGCCCGTGCTATTTGATTACTGGTCATTATGGATGAGTTTCGATGATGCCAACACTAGGCTCACATTACATGGCTTGCCACTAGTTTTTGTCTCCACTATGACGTTAGGACAGTTAAAGCGATATGACTTTAACCAGTCTATAGTTTCCTACTTCCAGCTCACCATTCTACCTTCACAAAAAGCCTCACAGACCACCCACTCGGCCATATTATTTGACCCCACCGAATTTTCCTCAAATGTCAACTCTCAGATTATTTATATCCTCTACCAACTCCTCTCTTCCTTTGCCGACATATTTAAAATTCTATACGGATTGCCTCCACATTGTTCGACCAACCACCGCATTACTCTAAAACCCAACACTGAGCCAGTGAATGTCAAGCCCTATCGACATCTGCTCTTCCAAAAGACGAAAATCAAAAGACTAATTCGTGAGATGCTTACGGAAGGCATCATTCAGCCTAATACCAGTCTATTTTCTTCATCAGTTTTACTAGTTAAAAAGAAGGATAGCAATTGGCGTTTTTGTATGGACTACCGGGTACTAAATGCTATTACCATTAAAAATCGGTTTCCTATACCTATAGTAGATGAGCTACTAGATAAGCTCCATGGGGCCCGTGTATTTTCCATGCTGGACTTACAGTCTGGATATCATCAGATGCGGGTGCAGGCTGCCAAAGTATATAAGGTAGCTTTTAGAACCCACGAAGGACACTATGAGTTCTTGGTAATGCCCATTGGCCTCTTGAATGCTCCTTTCACCTTCTAATTTGAAATGAATACAATTTTTTATCCCATTCTCTGGAAGTATGTATTAGCATTCTTCGATGATATCCTAGTTTATAGCCCCACTTGGGACCAACACTGCCAACATCTTGCTAGGGTGCTCCAGATTCTGTAGGACCATATTTTTTTATACCAAATACAACAAATGTGAGTTTGGACACACTTCGATAGCTTACCTGGGATACATTGCCTCATAACAAAGTGTCGCGGTGGCTCCTACTAAAGTTGATGCCATGCAACAGTGGCCCGAACCCACAAACGTTAAGCAGCTGCGAGGCTTCTTGGAATTAGCCGGGTATTATCATTGATTTACCGCCCACTATGCCCAAATCACCGTGCCCTCACCCAATTATTATGGAAGGACGCCTTTGTTTAGTCCGCAGGGGCAACAACAACTTTCAATGTTCTCAAAGCTACCATCGTGATAACTCCGGTCCTAACTTTACCCGATTTCTCCAAAACATTTGTCATCCAAACTGATGCATTTGGGAATGGCATAGGAACTGTGTTGATTGAAGTTGGTCACCCGATTGTATTTTTCAGAAAATAGTTAAATCTCAGGTTGTAAACCACCTCCACATAAATTCAAGAGCTCTGCGCCATTGCAGAGGCAGTGAAGAAATGGCGACAAAACCTGTTGGGAACAAAATTCACCATCTAAACTGATCACCAGCCCCTCAAGGTCTTATTAAGTCAGACCATTCACACTCTGGAGCAACAACGATGGATTACCAAATTATTGGGGTATGATTTCGAGATTACTTACAAACATGGAAGGTAAAATGGACTGGCTAATGCTCTGTCTAAACTACCAGCAGGCTCCTGTCAGGCTCTATGTGCATCTTCAAGACAAGTGGTGGCCCTCCTCACCGCCCTCCATAGTTTTTACACCAAGAATCTAGCTTCAGCTGAACTGTTGGCTGCCATCTAAGATCGGCCAAGTGATTTTGAGCACTACACAGTGTGGGATGGTCTAGTTTTCTTCAAATGCAGAATTTTAGCCCCCACTGATTTCGCCTTGCAGGACCTCATTTTACATGAGTATCATGTTTCACCACTTGATGGACATACTGGATTTCAATGGACACTCACTCGAATATCTACTAATTTTTATTGGCCCCACATGTGTAACGATATCCATGAGTATATTTCCCGATGCATTACCTGCCAACAAGTCAAGCTTCTTAATGTGGCTCCTCAAGGGAAACTGCAACCTCTTCCAATCTTTGAAAAAATCTGGGATTCGCTTTCTATGGACTTTATCACTCATCTACCGACTTCGGGAGAAAAATCGTAATATTTGTGGTGGTGGACCACCTATCTAAATATGTCCACTTCTCGGCCCTTCCTACCCACTTTTCGGTGGAGGACTTGGCTGCCGTATTTACTCAAGAGGTCTGCCGATTACACGGCATGCCTATAGAAATCGTCTCTGGTTGTGATCCTATTTTTATGAGCAAGTTCTAGAAGAAACTTTTTAAATTGCAGGGTACCGTCTTATCCAGTAGCGACTCCTATCATCATCAAACTAATGGATAAACAAAGGTAGTAATTCGTTGTTTAGAAGATTATTTGCATTGTTTTGTGGCCGAGAGCCCTTCCACTTGGACTCGATTTTTACCGTGGACAGAGTGGAGTTATAATACTACGTGGCACTCATTTATCAAAATGAGTCCATTTGAGACAGTGTATGTCATATCTCTATCTTCTTTAGTGAATTACATACAAGGTACCTCATCAATTGTTGTTGTTGATGATCTACTCACTGCCTACACTACCTTGCTTGCTAGGCTCAAGACTAACCTTCAACAAGCACAACTGCGTATGAAAAACCAAGCTGATACTCATTGCTCCAACAAGGAATTTCAAGTGAAAGATTGTGTCTATGTCAAGTTACAACCATACCGGCAATCCAATAAGTTGGCCAAACTGTATTACAGGCCCTTTTGCATTTTGGAACGTACTGAACTAGTGGCATACCGCTTGAGCCTTCCCAATTATTCTCGTATTTATAATGTTTTCCATGTATTTTTGCTAAAATGCGGTCCTGCAAAAGCACCAAGTCAACCAGTATCCTTACCGCAGAGGCTCTGGGAACTCAGTCGCTTCTATTCCCATTCCAGATCATTGGCTTCTCCAAGGTGCTGCAACAGGGTGTTTTCGTTATACAGTTTCTAGTCCGTTGGTAGTCTCAATCTGCTAAAAAAGTTGCATAGCAATCGGCCACTGAATTGATTCAGGATTTTCCTATTTTCAATATTGAGAATAATGTTCTATTTGATAGAAAGGGTAATAATACTGGTCATATCGCTGCTGAGGTTACTGCATTATCGAGTTAGTTGAGGTCTCAAAAAAGTGCCAAGATGGTACAACAACCTCGAAAATACCGAAACTACATAAAATATTAATTTACATATACACCATTCCCTTGTTATTAGTTAGTTAGCTCCCAACTATACTCAACAGTTACCGGTTGTTATTATTAGATACTGCTATTACCAATTATTTTTCTCATTCCCTTATTTGTTATCTTTCAGTTTTATTATTCTATTACACGTGCGTTGAGCGTAGACCATTGGCCAGCATATAGCCTTGTACAGGGACTCCATTAATCAGAGAATTACTTTCCCACTTCTGTTCCTCTCTTCTCTCCTTCTCTCTATTTCTCGATCATTCTCTTCTGCTCTCTCAAATCTCCCTCTTCTCTCGTCTTTTTCCCTCCACTTGAACTCCTTCGCCTTTCCATTTACTTCTGAGTTTGTCTGTCGCTCGTAATTTTGTAGGCAGTCGATGTTGGTTGGTAACGAACGGTTCGAGTGTATGCAACAATCAACGTGATAAAGGATAACCAAATGAGATAACATGGTATCAAATTTACAAAATAATCAAAATTCAAAAAAAAATTAAATATTTATAAAATTTTTGTTATTTGCTCTAATTCTATCGAAAAAATCAATTTCTCTGTATTTAATCATACTGTATTTTATCAAATTGACGATAAAAAATTAATTATTTAAGAACTATATGAGCTGTGGTAATAAAAGATTTATGAATCTTACGTCATTAATTTGCATTTGTATGGTAAACTTATGGGAAATTATTATTTGATTTTGTTAACAACTATGTGAATTTAGTTTTGGGTTCAGCAGCGCTAATTATGTAAACTACAATTACCAAAATAAATATATTTTTAAATAAATAATATAGTGTTACATATTTGTAAACCCCCAAAAAAAAGGCACAAAAATTCAGTAACACCTTAAAAAACGAGATATTTTTTAAGGAAGAAAATATAAAAAATTATATTTATTATACTTTATTTATAAAATAAAAATAGTTAGAGAAATGAACATCATATTATATAAGTGTGCCCACTAATAACTATTATTATGTATTTTTGAATATTATCTTGAAAATTTCATTAATGAATATAAATTTATTTAATAATAAATATATAACAAATATATTATATAATTAATAGTTTATTAAAATTATTAAAAGTTATAATTTTATACTATTTTTTATATTTTATTGAAAAATTTTTAATAGGCTTATTTTTTATAAAAATAAATATATTTTTATAATTATAGAATCTATTCTTTTTGTATTATATAAATAATAAAATTAATAATAATTTATTGGATGATTTTTTGATAATGATTATGGTAGTTTTTTTATTTTAAATGGGTTGATGATTCGAGTTTTTTATTAATATTATTTTAAAAAAATGTTTTTTTTATAAAATTAGGATATTTATCTGATTTCATATAAAAAATTTTATAAATTTTTGTAAAGGAAGAGAGGTAATTGTGAATGAAAAAAATTTAATTTTAAAATCTCTAAAAAGAAGAACTTTAAGTATTAATTTATATATATTATAAAAATTGAATTCTGTATTGTAAAATTATAAAATAAATTGATAATTTTAAAGATCTATAAATTATTAATATCATAAAATTCTTATATAATTTAGAATTTTATCATGCAATAATTAAGCCTGGGATGTGCTTCTATAATTTGAAAAGATTAACATCTGGCAAGATATATAAAGGCATATTTTATTTAAATAAAAAAGGTAATTAAGGAAATTGAAAAATATCGACAAGTAAATCTACCAAAAAATGGAGAATTTGAGAAGATTTATATGATACTTTCATTTGCACCAGTACAATAGACCATAATTTTGACACATTAAACTGATTCAAATATCTTAAATTAGCTAAAAATAATATTCTTTTATTGAGCTGAGCTTTTTTTTTTTTTTTTAACTTTCTTATGTAATTATTCAACAATTTTCAGCTTTTTCATAAGTTTTTTTTTTAATTTTTAAGTCTCACTTTTCAACTCTGAACAAAATCTATATAAATAAATAAAATTAAAATATGCAATATATATAAATAAAAGTATTTAATCATAAAAAATTAATACAATGTTAATGTCCAATAGAATCAATTAGAACATAAAAAATTATTGGGTTAAACTCTCTACTTATTCAAGCTAATGCCTACAAATAATCACCTAACTTTCAAAATACTTAAAATAATATAGCTATTTTTTTTTTTTCAATTACCTTATAGAATTCATCTTCTAAATGAAACAAACTATAAACTTAATCAAATAGTTAGGAATAAAGTTGCTGTTAGAACGAAATAAAATTCAAATTATATGTGATTTGTTTTTAACAAAGAAAATTATTTTATAAAAAACGAAAATTAGGGGATTCCTCTTCCTGTCATGCTATTAGACATTGGAAAAGATGTATCATTAAAGGTGACTCTAGTGAAACAAATAGCTTGAATATTTATATGGTGAAATGCTTATTTGATCTCTAGATAAGCTTTACTAAATATTTTTCCATTTATAATTATTATATAATATGATTTTTATATTTAGGGTCTAATATGTCTCAAAATTTAAATTATCATATGAATTAGGGAGTCATTTGATCTTACTTGATAGGCTGGATTAAAATGGTTTCAATTTTATATACTAGAAATCCAGGTCCTACATATTATAATAAACAAAAAAGAGGTCGGAAGACGGCAGAACTCGCTCACTAATATATTCTTTAACGTTCAAGTCAAAAATATTTCTCAATCAAAAAAAAAATGATGGGAGGATGATAAAATAATACGTGGATAAACAAATGTAAAGATTAAGTGTTTGCTGGAGGGTTAGACTTCATTTAGCGCGCTCAACATGTGAGAGCTTAGAGAAAATTACACTCGTGAGGGAGTGACTTAGACAATTATGACTGCACTCGTTGGAGAGTGGCTTTTAAAGAAAATGTACTTGTCCGGGGAGTGGCTTAGAGAAAGAATGTCGCAATTAAGACGTCTAGTTCTCTAGGTCGATTGTTTAATCGGAGACTAGATCGCTAGATGTTCCAGAGAAATTTCAGAAAAAAGAATTTTCTATTTACTGTGGAGAATGGGATATATATATATAGAGTGAGAGTGTGAGCTAGCAAGCCTTGGGTTTTACGACTCCGTAATTATGAGTGACCGACATCATACGCTTACAGTTGTGGGTTGTAAACGCTATGGCTTTGTGCCTCTAGGAGAGCCACTATTGCACTTTCACCCTTGACAGTTTACACTGTCCAAATTCTCAAGGTGACGAGTTGATAACTTTACATACAATTTCTACTACTACAGTCGTAAGAGACCACATGGTGCTAGTAGTCATTTGGATTATTTTGCAAGTTGGAATAGGCTAAGCTATAGGCATGAGCTAGTCCAATGGTCGCCCTCGACAGCTAATATATTACTATGCAGTTCTGGGTCGTGCAACTTATGCCAATTGCTGTGAACTCTAAATCTTTGGTTTGGTGAAACTTTTTCGGGGTTGCCACTTCTTGAACTAGTCTTCTTTCCACACTGTAACAGACCCATGAGCTACCGAACCCATCAGGGTCTATAAAATTTTTTTAAAAAATATAAAATTAAAAAATTAAAATAGGTGTGAAATGGTTATAAATAAATAAAAAATTTTACATTTCCTTCTAGACATATTACACCAACAACTATATATATTTCTAGTGACACCCATTTAGTCTTGCTTTGTGTATGTGCGAAGGCTCTTTGCGTATTTAATTTTTATATCCGTGTCAGTATAATAACCATCTTAAATGATATAGCCCTCCAGGATTCAATTCAATATAGTTGTTAGGTGGGTTTATTATAGGAAAGAAAAATATCTAAAATAAATAAATATTTTAATACATATTTTCTATCGTATTTTTTATAACTTTTATATAATCTATCTATCTATATATATATATTTATTTATTTTATTTTATTTTCTTCAAATTTTTATAGATCTAAATAATTCCTTAGGTCGGAACCTGTGAGATTCAGCTTATTTCTACATTAGTACACTCGATTCAAGTGCATATGATGTGTGTAGTGTGGTAAATAGCTAAAGAAATACTTGTTTTTGATGATAATTTTATGTGACTTTTTTTATAGCAATATTATTTTTTTAAGAAATTAATTTTCTATATTAAATGAGAATTGCAGAATTTATTTCACGCATGAAAATCTTAGGTTAAAATGCCTGTGGTGCAGTTTGTTATAATAAATTCTTCGTCCCATTTATTGGCTATTCATCAACCACGCTTTAACTCGTCTCATAATTCATTTTTCAGTCCTCTTGTAGAGACTCAGGAGCTCCCTCGTAGGACGATGGAAATTTTCAAAATGTTATAAAGTTAAAAATAATAATAATAAGTTATCATTCTTATATATTTTTAATAATATTTGACCTAAGTTGTTAGGATATTTAGTTTAATGGCCAAGAGCCCTAATAAAGGGTCTCCCTCACCTTCCGATGGAGGTGCCCCAGTTCCCTTCTTGTAAATAATAGTAGTGGCAACTAATCTCATGCCTAAATAAGGTTAAAGTAAACTTGATTAAAATTAAATTTAAAATAATTATAGGTTAAATTTAGATAAAATTTATAATCAATAAATCGAATCAAATTAAATAATGTTCAATCACTTAGACCAAAAACCTTAATCGTATTTGTCTATAAGTTGAACAAAATCGGTTTGTGTACTTTTTTATTTATAATATGTTTCTTTAAAAATTGATATTTATATAAAAAAATTTAAAAATATATAATATTATAAAAATTAAGATACTTTGGATAAAATAAAATATTAGGTAAGTACATATTTGGGTAAAGAGTATTTTCATCAATAGCTATTAATTATATAAAAATATAATTTTTTAATTAAAATTTTAAAATTAATATTTATTTAAAATATAAAAAATATTAAAAAATTATAATCTAGATCGAACCAAACTAAACACTTTTATCAGTGACCATGTCCAATCAAAAAAATTAATCGGATGTAATTTTATGATTGTGTCCATCCATAATACTTTTATATATTGATCAAATGTTATAGAATTTTTGATCAAATTGATTAAATTGGTTGAATGGTCTGATTTTGATTAGGTCTAATTCAAGCCTATGAAAATTCTATCCTTAATTTCGAACAATGTAAATAATAGCTTTTGATGGAATTTATTCATTTGTATGTTTACACTGTGAATATTTGTTACTTCTTAAAAGACTATAATAGTTGAAGTAATTATAAAGATAGTATTTGTATTATCCAAAGTTGAAAATTCTAGGGTTTTGTTAGATTTCAATAGTATATAATATAAGTGTGATATTTTAAGTCATATTTAAAGGAATTGTGTACGTGATTTTAAAAAAAATTATAGAATAATGTATAGAGAATTATACAAATAAAGAAAAATAGAGGAAATGTATAATTATTCTAAACTGTTTTGAATAGAGAAAATAAAGATAGTTTTAGAGTATGCTATTAAGTGATATTTATAGATAATATTCTTGCATATTAGTCCTAGTTGTTGTAGTGAAGACGAAAGAAAAATATTAGCAGTTGGCTGAGAAGTAATGATCCAATATATAAAATGTTGATCTTAATCATTTGCGACGAGCTAAGTGGAGTGTGATAAATTCAAAACTGATGTAACTAAGAAGATGGTTAGTCTTTAGAGCCATAAGGGTGAATTTGTGGGCATCCATATTGAAAATGAGCTTTAGACTCTTTATAATCTAATTTTAGTATCAAGTGCATTTTGTTTAAAATTTTTGTGACTATTAAAGTGTAAATATTGAATAAATTTGATCTGTTTATATTATTATAAATATGTTGGATGATTTATACATGAATAACATAAAAAATGGCCGCCCCAAAAGGGGGATTGGTGAAAAGAAGAATTTGAAGAGGACTAAAACCTTTGAAATCCATGCTACAAATATTAAGCAATAGAAGATTATACATAGATCTTAGGGATTTTGCATCTTTTCCATGTAAGGCATTGGAATGCATGGGACCAAATAAATATGCCTTCAAGAGCTTAATTAGCTATTGCAATGAAGATTCTATTAAGTTAAAGAGATTTTTAGGTGAATTTAAAAACCTTAATTTTATTTTAAAAATAAAGAGTTAAGATATTTATTTATATAAGATTAATCTTAGTCATCCATTTTTTGAAATAAAATTTAAATTTTTAAATTTATATAAGAACTTAATAAATGAATACACCTTGTTAGAACCTTTGCAATGGCAATTAATCTCTCTTGTCGACATTTTATTCTATATTATGCATCTTTGTCTCAATAAGAAGGGTTTGATATTATAACGGAAAGATTTTCATTTAAATTATGCAGCTACAGATTAAAATTTAAAATATAACTTTAATTTTAATTTTTTATTAAAATTTGATAAAATTTAAATTTTGTTGTTTAAATTATATAAAAATTATAATTCTAATAAAAAACAAAATTAAAATAAAATTATTTTTTAAATCTATAAAAATAAAGAACCTAATATAAGTTTTTAAATTTTAATATGTAAAATTTAATATACCTACTTTTTCAAAAAGATTAATTTTCAATACAAATAATATTTTATAAACATATTATTTATAAGTATTTATACAGAACACTTTTTATCACAATTTTTATTTTTAATTTTTTAAATATTATTTTTAAAAATAAAATTGATGACTATGGCCAATAATAGGTCTGCTCAATACCCAGGTGAATAAAATGCCCAAAATACCGACGATCTAATAGAGAATACCACAAAGCTTATCAAGTAATTGTGTACAAACGTATAAAATATTTGACATGATTTAAATAGTCAAATATAAAAAGATTATAATGAGCTGTTTAATGATCAAGTACCGAGGGCAGATGAGTTGATCTAATAGTTGATAATC
Source organism: Nepenthes gracilis (assembly GCA_033239525.1). Taxonomy (NCBI): domain Eukaryota; kingdom Viridiplantae; phylum Streptophyta; class Magnoliopsida; order Caryophyllales; family Nepenthaceae; genus Nepenthes; species Nepenthes gracilis. The sequence continues at coordinate 6,635,008 of BSYO01000009.1, forward strand.
AGACGATTTTACTATTAAATTGAGACGGCTGTTATTACATATATAAGTAATATTTCTCAACACTAATCCAAAGTGATATTATATACATGTATTGATTCTATGTGCTAACCAACCAAACAATGCTTCTTACTATAAATAAACCTCCTCCAAAAAAGATGACAGTATGTGAAAAAAGAAAAAAAAGTTACTCAACTAAACGAGTATAAAAAAAAGTCATTAAACTAGACAAGTGCACAAAAAAGGAGTATTGCTCTTCGTACAAACATTCAACCCCATCATCTCTAGATTTTTGCATATATTTTCTTATTTATTTCATATCAAAATAGAAAAATCATTGACTTAAATATCGAAAGATATACCAGTGAACAAGTGTCATATATCTAATACATCTAATTTGTTTTATTATAATACTGTTTTTTTATATCTTTCACATCTGAATGGAAAAGATCACTGATTTGTGTATCGAAAGATATATCGAAAAACAAGTCCTGTAAAACTCTTACTACCAATTTATTTTGTTGTAATATGTATAATTCAGATTCAAAATTACGAATACTGAGCATGTTATTGTTCATATGTTCAAATATAATAAAATAGCTCCATAATTCGTACATTAATCCAAGTTCTCGATACGCATAAAAAATTATTGTCGGTTTACTTCTATTTGATCCAAACAATTAAAAATATTTTATCCATATGTCTCGTATTGTTTAATTTTTTCATATCTAATTGATAAATAATTTTTATTATCAAAATTATAATTATTTATTCTACTCACAAAAGTTATAAAGAATTATATTCTACTATTTTTTTAATTTAAAATATTAAAACATAAAATTATAATTATAATTCCACCTTATGACAAATAACAAAATCAAAATTAAACATGAAATTCTAATTTTAATTTTAAAATTCAGGGCACAATCCCATAAACCAAACAGACCCTAACAGGATTTTAGCACAGGTAAACCGATTAATCAGTGACGAAGACATTAACAGCCCGAGGCAAAATGACAGATAATGGTTGAATCATTAAATACATAATCTTTGATCATTCGGTTGTGTAATAAAAAAATCGCTTCAGCCAATAATACGAAAAGGATTTAAGTCGACGATCCCGTCATCATCAACGTATGGAGCAGATCGTTCCTGTCCATCATCACCTTCCTAGCAAAACAAAGATTGAATCACAGAAAAAGCCAAAAACAAAAAATCATTAGCTTAATTATGAACATGGGTACCCAATTTTGATGACCAACAGGAAAAGTAGCAGAATGGAGAGAATTGAACATACACACCGGACTTATTTGCCATGCCTCGATTGATGCCGTAATGGTGACCTCTGTTGCATTGTTAAACACAAAGAGTTTAGCATCTCCGTAGATTGCATTCCTCGGATAGACCCGAGACGTGATGCACGTTCTTCCCCCTTGGGCAAAGGCCTCTATGATCGAATGATCAACCTGTTGAATCAAAAACACATAATTGGTTCTTTCTAGCATTTTCATGGATGAAAATATAGCAGTTGAATCGATTGAAAAAGATGGGAGTTTGAGCTAACTGACCAGTATTCTTAGAGAGAATTTTTCACCTCTAAGCACTGGAACTGTGCTTCCAGATATATCGTCCATAACATCATCTGCAATTGAAGACCTGGAAAAAGCTATCAGAATGTTACTATTATAACTCTAACGTGCTAATTGAACATTCCTTTCTAAAAGTTTTGTGAAGTTTTAGATAAATTTTTCTCCTCCTACTGTGTCAAAAATTTCACTAATTGAGTTTCGGCTCCTTAGATAAGCTGCTCAAGGAAATCCCAAATTGCAGGCTATAACTAAGAATAACGTAAAACCTCATTCCAGCATCTTAAGGAACGAAAAATTACTTGTAACACAAAACCATGCGTGCCAAAACTACTTTGTTCTGTGAATGAAACGCCTCAATTGAATAAGGTATTAAAAATTCCAACATCATGAAACACCACAAGAACAATAGGATTAGAATATAAGGTGACCTTGATGCATCCGTGCAGAAGAAAGTCCTTGGATTGCCATCACTCCCTTTGGTGATGTAAAAATAAACAGGAGTTTGCTCAGAGAAATCATCAGTGGCGAGCACTAGAAGCCCGAAAGGCCCCAGTGCGCCACGCTGATTAGCTCCACTGCTTGTGCCACAAGTGTACTCCTCATCGAAATCAGATAGTTTGTCCAGAGCCTCTAGATCTATCTCAAACTCAGCAATGATGTCCAACTGCTTCATCAACAAAAGATAAGACTAAAAAAATGAATGACTTTACTATGTTTGGTTAGAATTTAGGACGGAAGGGAAAGAAACTTGACGTTGCTTTACAAGACAAAAATATGATTCTATCTAATTGTATCACGTTCTCTTATACGATACAATTTGTACTATTTCTGGTTATGTTTTGCTTCAGTCCTATCCTAGGTGACCAAAGGAGCAAAAGCTCTACTGTTCATACTTTTTTATCCTTATATAAGCCAAACAAATGAATTCCTTCCCCCTTCTTCCTTCCAAATTGATTTTAATTCACAAGTCAAAACAAACAATGACAAACCTCAGTGGCTGATCCCACGTCAAGCGGCAGAAATGATCCGGCTTGAACTGTAATATTTATGAAATTTTTGCTTCTAGTTCTCAAGCTCTCTACTTCCTCAACTGGCCATTGAAGCAAGTTTGTACCGGTCTTTTGGTCATATACCACTGTCCTCGGAATAGCCTGTTAGTTATTGTCAAACAGGGGCAACTATGCAGTCAGCAGCACACAAATGATAAGCTCAACGTAAAATTTGAAGAGAATTGTGGTTGTACACAAATTGGATTACTGCAGCAACGTCCAAATCGAAATACAGATAATTATTACTGCAGATGAAATTTGAAAACTAAATATATTTAAAAAGGCCTTTGCTAGAATGCTATATTGGTAAAATATATACGAATTTTTGTAGTAGGAAAAGGCTATCAATTTCACATTTTAACTTCCTGCAAAAGCTATTAAGAGAAGGTTCAACTTGAAATTTCCGCAACAACCTCTTGAGAAGTTTCATGTTTTGTCTGAGACAAAATACTCGTTTTGTCTTGGGCTGTAAAACGACTCTATAAGTGAAAACAGGCCAAAAAAGGAGTTTCTTGTGTACAGAACAGCTAAAAAAGCCATTAAAATTTGAAACTCTTCAGCACAACTAGTCGAAGAAGGTGGAACTAATGAATTATTTTAATACTTTCTTTCACATAAAAGTACCCCACTTTACTCGTCTACTCCTTTTCTCAAGAAGCTCTGCTCAAACTTCTACGCACAGATTCAGCCCTGCCAAATGAGCTTATAATTCTTCCACTTTCGTCAAACTTAACTTCTTTTCTTGATTATTTTTTACTCCGCTATTGAGAATTAACTAGTATATTACGTGTGATTCACAACAAATAGCATTCTAAAATTATAATTTTGAAATTAGCGGCGAGTCATTTGGAATATGATACCTGAAGAGAAGCCCATCCTTTCCTGATATCAGCAGCTTCATTATCACTCTCTGTAATCCATCCCCACAACACTCTCCTCCGCTTCTCTTGATCATAAAACGTCTTTGACGCATAAAATTTCCCATAATCGTACCTCAATCCAATACCGACATCATTTTCAGGATTATCCGGAACCCAAATCCCTTTCTCCTCATCATACCTCCCTATTGCATAGTAATCGTTCCTATCCTCATCTAAGCTCGCCTTAAGGACGTGCTTCACGTGCGGTCCATTCACAGACGTGTCCATCCCATTCGGCTCGGTCATCGAAACCGGGTAAAAATCCACGCACTCCCACATACCCGTAGCCGGGACGGCATGGAGCACCCCATCTAACAACTTAAAGCTCTTGAAATCCTGCGTTTCATAGACGAGTGAAATGCCGGTTCTGTTCATCTTGGACCCGATTGCGAACCTCCACTTCCCTCCGGCGGTGTTCCAAGCGGTGGTCGGATCGCGGAAGTCCTTCGGATCGATTCCGGGTGGCGGGAGGAGGATCGGGTTGCCCGGGTACTTGATCCAGTTGATGAGGAGCGGGTCGGATAAGTCGGCCGGGTACGCGAGGTTTTGGACCTGCGTGGAGTCGTTGGACGATCCGGAGTAGAGCATGATGATCTGGCCGTCTGGAAGAAGGGTGGCGGAGCCCGTCCAGACGCCGTTGATATCGTACCACCTGTCGGCGATCATGGCCGCCGGGAGGTGCAGCCATTTGATCAAGTCTCTTGAGACTGCGTGGCCCCAAACGATATCTCCCCAGACGGCGGCGTTTGGGTTGTACTGGTAGAAGATGTGATACCAGCCTTTGTAAAACAAGGGACCTGTTGGAAGTAAAAATAATAATAAAAATGTGGTTATAAATAATCTTAATCCGAATATATCCCTACGAGTAACAATTAAATTAATAATATTATAAAAATTAAACTTTAGATAATGAAAATCAAATCTAAAAATGGGTTAAAAAATGTCAAAATCCTAGCCATGATTTAAAATATAACAACTAAAATTTTGATATTGTTAGGTTTGAGAATATCTTTATGGATGTCAATCAGCTTTTGGATGTGGTCATGCAATCACAATAAAATCCGTGAATAATCATGAGGAAAGTTTGAGAATTTAGAAAGCTCAAGATTATATTTAGGAGTGTTGATCGAAAATAATCCAAATATTATAATGTATATATTGTTTTTTTAATCAATTGATTTTTATTTGAATAATTATTGTTGCCATATTTATAGATATATAAAAAATTAAATAGATTTATCGACTTATACACCAAACTACGCATGTTTAATGCAATTTTTCAATAGTAAAAATAATAAATTTTTATTAAGTATTATATAACGATATATATAATTATATAACTTATAAGAAATGTTATATTTTAGATTTTAATATCTGTCATATAAATTAGTTTTGTTAACGTATGTAAGTTGGTCGATAATCCAAACTATCAAGATTAAGTTAGTTATATGAGATTTAATAAAACTATTTGAGACTGATATGAATTGTATGCACAATTAAGAAAAAGAGTTTTCAATGAGATATTGGTATGCACAATTTATTTTTCTATTTTTGTATAGAAGTGAAAAAAGATTTAAAATTAAGGTTTCATCATCTAAGAATATTTAATAAAAGAGAAAGAAGGATCTCATAGCTCGAGCTGCATTCTACCAAGTCAGATTTTATCACCATTTAAATGTGATTTAAATAATACACAACTATAAATTATCAGTTATAAATTACATAAAAAGTAACAAAAGAAAGAAACATTTAAATAAATAATGTAACCAGCAAGTGAGCAGTGAAGGGAACGTAGTTATTACCGTTAGGATCTGATGCAAAGGAAACCAACGTCCGAAACCCAGATCAGCATATTGAAAAGCAGAAAAGGAGGAGGAATCAGGACTATGAACAAGAAACAGAGGCTATCTACACTCCTATATTATACAGAACATTGATTAGTGTACTACTACCCAGTACAATGATGTGTGGGTTTAGTTCGCTCAATAGATGCCATTAATTTTTATTTTTTCTAAAAGAGAAATTAATATAATTATTTTTAAATATAATTGTTTGGTTAATATTAAATAATTAAGATATTAAAAAAAAGTTAAATTTATTTTTCTTTGAGAGAGTAGGCTCTTTAATTATCATTTACATGTATGTAATTAATATATAAACTATTTGTTTATATATTGCTAAAATCCACATTTAATGTTATGTTGGCACTTGATGAACCAAATTAATGCATGGGCATCCAGCTTCATCAACGAAGCAATTCTACATAAAAGAAAACGGGGGATGAGTTCTGTGAATCCGAAGTCTGTGAATTACCCAAAAAATAAGGATTAAATAGCAAGGATTAATAATCAAGTTATAATACGTATAATCTATCAATAATTCGAGGCTTTCAATGACAGTTTATCAAATTACGAAGGATGGGGATTAATTAATGAACAGTGTTTAAAATATTTCGCGGAAGTGTAATTTTTTAATCATAATATATATTAGATTAAATGAGAAATCGTTAGAGAATTGATTCGTAGCCCAAAAAATAGTGGAACTTTAATCCCAGAATTCGAGTTGTTGAATATTCTGCGGTGTTTTTTTTTGGAACGGGAATCCTGCTCCGCGATGCAGGATTCTACCCCATAAATAATTTTTTTTTTTTTGATTTTAAATTTCACGCCAAATAAAAAAAATACTGTTCATGAGGCGAAAATTCTGCTCCGCAGAGTACGATCCTCCAATCCGTTTTTTTCTGCCGGCATCATCCATGGGATGAGCATAAACGAAAGCGTAAACAGCGTACCATTCATCCAGTTTTGCGGGGGTTGAAAATGGAAAGCAGTCCTCTGCCAAGCCAGTTGTTTCTCATTCCATTCAAACTCCGGCGATCTTGACCGGCGATAAGACAACTGGTTCGTCTTCTCCGACACCCCCTTTGCCTTCCCACGTGACACCCGCGGCGACCTTAAACCCCTTCCTTCCATCACTCCCGGTGGTATTTTCTTCAAGCAACTGGGAAACTCCTGAACTCTGTTTTTCGCCGCCCCCTGCGTCACCTCTAAATCTTCGGATGCCGGTCCAGTCAACGACACATTGACCTCACTTTCAAGTACTTCCTTCTGGGTATTCCCTAAAAGAGCCATAGCCAGTGCGGATACGAGCAGACCAGATAGAATCACGAGCCAAATTTTCACGGACCGCTGCCCGTTGGATGAAGAATTCACGTCAACTTTGGGGAGTGGCTTGTTCGAGTGTGAGAGGCCGGTAAAATCGTCGGGTTCGGAGGAATAATGGCCGCCGTTGGTGCCTGTCATTGTTGTCGATGATCAGAATATCGAGAGGGTGAAATATGTATGTGAATTTCCAAATCTTTTTCGTGAAGATATACGGGAAATGAGCTTTTGGAGACGATGAGGTTGATTCGTGAGGAGTATGTATAGAGGTGATGATGCGTGAGAGACATTGCAGTGAGAGAAGAGGGAAGAGGAAGATGATGATAGCTTGTTCCTCTGTGAAGAAAGTTCTGAATTTCGGAGGAAATTTCGAGTTTGTGTGAGGGACGACGGTACCGTCTGAATGTGAGCTATTGACTCTCGCATAATATATGAAATTGAAATTAATTAACCTGATTGTTACTGACATCCGGACTTCCGCCATGGATGGGTACATGTTGAATTTTTCCCGCGAGCTAAGAGAGAGAGAGAAGAATATTCAAATTCACATATAAGATTAAACGAGATTATTTTGAAAGAACAAAGAAATTGAATTATGATTTTAAAAGACGTAATAACTTGTGCAGAATTTTAATTATTTTTTCAAAAAGTATTTTTTTTAAAAAGATTTAATTTATATGCATATTTAAAATTTATTTTCAAAACAATATGAAACAGTTCCTTCCCCCGTTAGCACGTTCCTGCTTGCCATTAGCATGCAATGCTGCGACACCTCGTCCCAAAATATAAAAAAATAAAATTAAAAAGACTTTAATGAGAAGCAGTTTTGAAAATTTTATTGGATGTTTTGAGTGAAATCATTGGACAAGTTAACCGATTTTACTTGCCTCAGAAGAAACATTTTAAAACCCTTCACGGTTTACAGAGTTAATCAAATGATCAAAACACAAAACTCATTTAAAAAGCTAAGCTTGTATTTTCATTTAAAACATACATAGCCAAATACATAAATTGTAAATTAATATTTGATGTAAAAAATTATTTTTAATAAAAAAATAATGAAATAAATTTTAAATAATATCTACTATAAAGTTTATAGTTACAAACAATTCCTTTAGAACAACTTATATAAATAAGCTCCAATACATCTAACAACTATATAAGAAAAATATAATAAGAAAATGAATAACCAATCATTAATAAGTTATATAATCAATGCTAAAATAATATATTCAAACTTAACAAATAATAAAATTTAAATCAAACTTAAATTGAATGTCAGAAACTTCAGTCTTCTCTATCTTCCTTTCAACGTTCATTGCGTTAAAAGGCTCTCTTGTAGGACTTTTATAATATGGATTGGCATTCGAACACAAACTTTGGAGCTTAATTGCCAAGGGTAAACATTACCTTTGCACACTTTCGGCAATGGACATGCGAATGCCCCATCAAGCACGCCTGTTCACAATGGTCTCCTCAGAAGCCAATCTACTACACCAGATCAATCCTTTGCTTAAAGGAAACCTCGCACCAAAATTAAACAAGGTTCTGGATAACCAGTTCACTAAACTTTAAACTCATAATAAAATAATCCAAAATCTAACTCACAATCCATGTGAATACCCATAAGATATATGCACAAAGAATGACGTTTAAATATTTTCAAATGATATAATATTTTATTTATCTATCTATGTTAACGGATCACACATTAATAAATTAAAGTAAAAGCTACACAAATATGACAATATAAAAAATGTCTAAATAGCAACCCTATAATATTACTCCTTCCCCTACTATTGTTGACCAAAATCACATTTGAATTATTTTTTAAATCAAAACATTAATCTTCAACACCCCCAAAGAAAAAACTAAAAATAAAATAAAATCTCAAAGCTCCAGAACTTGGGGTGAATGCTAAAAAGCTTCTCAGCATCACATTTCCACTATTGAAATGTAACCCACAAGAAATATCCGATTACAAAAGCAGTTTCAATTTGAAAAATAAGACTTTTTTTTGTAATGAAAAATTCAATATCTCTTCCCCAGTTTCTTCCGGAAGCAGACGAATGCAAATGAGAGACTTTCACAGCAAAGTTTAAATTTGCCTGTCGTGCTGATGTCGAGTAGAATCGGCAAAATCTACGCTTGACACCCAAGAACGATGGGAAAAAGATAAAAGAAAAATTAGCTCCCGGCAAATGACAACTTTCATATCTCAATAAGTGAAAAAAAACATCTCAACGTGTGACAGATGGATTTTATTTCTTGGAAAGCGAGAATTTCAGCGGTCGTGAAAATTGAAAATATCACACATTGGGTGGTGGCCAAATCTTCCCAAACAACTCCTCAACTCGCGTTGCTTGGTTCACATAACCATCCAGTCCAGCAGCAAGAAGTTCCACAGCAGCGGGACCCATTGCCGATGCCAAGCTTCGTTGGTCCCACTTCACAAGCTGAAACCCAAATAACAAAACCGTTAGCCTGCCTGGTGAGGCATACCCACCATTAACATTAACGCCAACAAAATTTTAAGCTTTTGCTAAATGAGGTTCACTTAATGAGATATCTGTTGGATCTTAGGTTACTCGTTTATAAATTCCATGCCTAATGGTAGGTTAAGAGAACATCTGATGTTTGCATGAGACATACTAGAGCAAAGTTGTTAGGTAAGGGTTACGAAATGTTTGTACCAGGGTCACTCGAGTGACGGAGTCCACTAAAGGCTCGCGCGACGTTTGTACAAAGTGCATTCCAGCAAAAGCCATTTTCAAAGAACTTAAAAGTACATGTGCCTGATATATTTGATAGGCACCTGCGTATATTTTGGACAAAATAGGTCACACCTGAACGGTACACGTGCGCGGTCTGTCTAAAAGGGTCGTGCCTAATACATGTTTGATGGGTGCTCATATACCGACACTGATATAAAATTTCCTGATGTGCTATCTAGAGCAGATCAAAGAACATTTTTCATATATGGATGCCATATGAAGAGAGAGAAAGAATAAAAAAAGGAGAAAGATTTTCAACATCTAGTTGAATTTTGATTTAAATTTTATTTTTCGTCAAGTTTAGATATTTTGATATAATCATATTTATAAGATATACCACCAATGATTGCTTTTATTTTCATTGTATTCTTTTTTTTATAGGTTGTAAGGTGTATTAAGAGGTGATTGCTCTAAGATGTATTACCAGTCACTTTTACAGTAGATTTGTACGAAAATTATCCAATAATTTTTTTCCTGGTTAATAAATATTTTATACGTTAAATATTATTGCAAAATTTGGATGGGAGAGAGAGCAGACCTCTTCTTCCTTAAAATCAAAGATAGCAGCAGATTCAGGGGATAATCTCTTCACAAATGCGTACTTCTCGTCGGGAAAAGTGACAGATTCTTTGAGAGACTGCAATATCTTCAAGGGTGCAATTATATAGTCAACCCTGAAGTAAGCAGAAATAATAAGACATGAAGAGTGAGCGACAGTTAGATGTATCAAACTTTCGACATTTCAAAAATGAAACAAGAATAATAAAAGCTGAAAAGTACACCCTTGGATTACCCTAGAAGATTGAACAAATCCTGCTTGTTTCGAACTGCTGCTGCCATTAGCTTTGATTTATGCCCATACTTTTGAATGTAGTTGTATGTTTTTGTCACCTGGAAAATTTAAGCACATCTGGAAAATTTAAGCACATATGTATGCTGAGCAATTCTTGGAAGCTCTTCTTATTTCAGCTTAGAGTCATTCAAGTCACATGGCATAGTAACCATAAATTAAGCCAACACAAGTGTCGTATTGCCCATGGTTAAACATAATTATAGAAAAAATACACTTCAGGTCCATATGCAATGATACTAGCTTGAGTCCATTTTTCTTAAAATAAAATCATAGCTTTAAAAAAGTTCTGTCACAAAAATATAGCAAATGCCAAATCACAACTCGGAGGCTAGCCAAACATTGCAAGACACCTTGATTCATCTGAACACAAACTTTCGTGATTTTGGATTCCCAGTGAAATTGTGAGAAATGAAATGGTTTAAGGACAAGTTCTCTCTCATATCAATGTCAACCACCATGAACAATAATACAATAAATATTTCCACAAAAATAATACAATCAATATATATATTTTTTTATAATTTTCCCCCAATTTTAGGTATGATTCTCCATATTCTACGTTTACTGGAACTAGATAAACTTGAATCCTTCACTATCAAATGAAGTTATGAATGCTTATATTAACAAAGAATAGGATAGATAATTCTTTGAATGTTTGATCTGATTAAGACACTTGATGATAGATCACAGTATGTTTTTTATTCAGATTACTTGGAATATTTGACTTGAATCAAGGGCTTACTAGTCTACATTATCAACAAGAATTTGATTCTTGAAACACTAAAACATGCAGTGGGTTTGTGTGCTTGATGCCTTATTGGAGTAATGAGTTTGAATTCCGAGATTTTTCCATGAGAGAGATACCACAAAGGGTCCAAGTGTTGAAACAAAGGGTATCACCTCTACATTTGACCAACATGGGGTCTTAGTTTCCAAACCAAAAATAACCTCTGACAATATTGTGACACACCTCATAATCTTGCTATTGATGAATTAGGTGGGTTTGAGAGAAACCTAAGTAGATATAAACAATATTACTCATTTTTCCAAAACTAACATTGATAAAATGGATGAGTGGGGTCTAGCCTTCTAATCCCAACACAAATCCTGTCATTTGGACAAGACCTCATAGGTGTGGTCTGTAAATTATTATCTGGATAGTCGATATTAAATAATTCAAAAGGTCTTAAATTTGACTTCATCGGAGATGAGAATAAAACACAGAGGAAAATACAAATATCAGATTTCTGCTATCAGCTTTTTCTTAATTCCACAAACCAAAATTAAGCTCCTAAATCAAATTCTTGAATTATAGTACAACTCAAAATAATGAAAGGAAAGACTAACCAATGCCAACCCAGGATCTTCTCCTCTACTAACAGCAGTCTCAACCTCGGGGTCACCAGAATGATGTCGTGCCCAATCCTGTTTTAACTCAAATTTATCGATAACAAAACATTGAAAACTTTAAGATTTCATTGCTCATCAGAGATTTACCCTAATGCGACCAACAAAAATCTGGATGACGGAAGCACCTGCTTGGGCTGCAGCAGCAGCTTGAGCAAAGCTGAAGAAGCATGACAAAATGGTCAGAAATCCAGCATAAATTCCTAAGACATACCAAATTTATCATGTAAGATGCCTGTAAACAAATGTCAAGTGTGTCTGTATGCCCTCAGATTCTAGAACTCTTGCGGCCTCTATTCCCTGAACATGATAATTAAAACATCATCAATAAATGAAGCTATATTAATTATCAAGCACGTGAAAAAATAAATAAATAAATAAACAATTTAGAAGTTTCTTTTTCCTCAAAAACCTGCCAGGTTGAAGGAATCTTAAACAGCAGACGCTCTGGAGGAACCTCAATATCATTGTACAACTTCAACAGGTCATGCACCTGAAATCGTAGCAGCACAATAGTTAAGCTTCATAACCCCGATGCCAATAGAAGATAAGCTTGAACTAGAAATTTTTATGAAAAGTGTAACTCAGCAGACATTATACCCAAACAGATTGAAGAAAAGCAATGCAATATATTATATAGCCTTCATATACATGATCACCAAACATTATGGGAATGGGAAACAGAAAGGCAACTCAAAACTATCCTAAACTGTAACATCCAATCCTTAATCCGTAAAATATGATGTCAGAAATTGACAGCTTTAAGTGAGTTTTTGAGAATAATTAAGTATTTGAGATATTTGGCGAGCGCCTAAGGGCACTCTTATGCGTGTTGGCAGAATGGGTTGTGCTCGTGTGTGGTAGAAGCACGCTCGTGTGTAAATTAATAGAATGGGCAGCATTTGAGGACTATGGGAGAGGACATTGTGGTTGCATGCACACGACTTGGCACTAGATCCGTGCTCAACTGGTAGTTGTGCACCAGTTTGCCTATATAAGGACCTTGCATGATTTTTCTATCATTTTTTAACAGAAATTCATGAGAGGAGAGAGAAAGTGAAGGAAGAGATCTTGAAGCTTTGTCGTGTTAGATATCGTGATTTTTCGGTTTAAGGCAAGTGCATCTAAACCCATTCCTTTGTTTATTATTACATCTAAAGCTTTTTTGTGCTAGATATTGTGATTATTTGATTTAATGCTGAGTGCTTTTAGGCCCACTTCTTTGTTTGTCATTACGTCTTCAATTCCTTCCTTTTGATATTTGTTTGAATGTACATGCATATGATTATTTTATTGCTCAATTGCCTTTACCTTGTATGCATGTCCTTATATTTGAATGTTTTGAGATTTGAAGGCTTGTGCATTGCATCATAAAATTTGTCAAGAGAACTTGAACTCCTTTGAATATTTAACATTGCATGTCATTCATTGCAAATATTTCATAAAAACTTTACTTTGATTTTGTAAAAATTATTTGTTTTATATAAATGGGAACAATTTGTGTATTTGATATAGAGTTTTCTATTTTGATTAATTAAGAACCACCGTAAATAATTAACAAAATATATTTGGATATATCTTAATATATTAATTGCAAATTGAAGATTGAACCTAACATCTATAGGTTTAAAAAGTGACATTTGACCCTATCCATAGGAAATAATTTATAAACAACCCACCTACGTATTGTAAATAGTGGCATATGGCTTTAGGCTATATAAAAGCAATCATAATCTGATTTTCGATATTCATCATTTGTTGATGAAGTTATCAGCTATCTTTGGCTCTTATAGTTCATTTGTTTTTACAAATTTTTATGACTTAGTATTATCTTCAACATTTTTGCCTTTGATTATTATTGTTTTCCTTCATGATTTTTATGGGTATTGACATATATAAATTTATACATAATTTGCTGAGTATTAGGTTCATTCTTGCCATCTTTTCCTAACTTTTTAGATTAGCGGGCTTGGATCACTTGCTGGATATGGATGGAGGATTGCTTCAGAGTAGTTAGTATAATACATTAATTTATGTTGTACAGTTTTATAATCTCTAACAATTTCCAAGTGCTTTATAAATGTGTATAAATGGCCTCCTAAAGGAAAAGGTAGGCATGGCCAGGCTTCCTAAGTTCTTGGTCGCCAATAAAAACCTATTGAGGCCATTTAAAATCTCAAACAAGCTCCAAGATCCTGGTTCCAAAAGCTGGGCTCCATAATTCAAGAAATAGGCATTGCAGCTCAACTTTGGACGTTTTTTGGGAAGGGATAAAGGGGTAAGTCTCCTCCTTCTTCAATCATGAACGTCTTATCTCTCATATACCACTTCTTTATGTTAGTAACATTGCCTTCTTTTATTTTTTTTTTTTTGGCTAATTAAACATTATCATGACTAGGGATCAGGATGATGATCTTGCGACTTAATTAATCAAGGTTGGAATTCTCACTTCATCATCTTGAAGAGACAATATATTGTCCCAGATCAGTCTACCACAACAAACAGTTTTCTTAAACAAAATTATTTAAGATTTTCTTAAGAGAGACATCATGAAAATTGTTAATCAATTGCTGCACCTAGTGCTTCAGGATCTCAAAGACCAATGCATGAAGATGAAACCTTTTCTGAAAATTTTCTGTTAGTCCAGTACAGCAGGAGCATAACAAAATATTATACCTAAACCTATCGAGAAATCAACTTCACTTCTAAAGCATGTCAGTTCATGCACATCTCACAGCACTGGCAGACGGTTGAACAAAATTTGAGGCATCTGTCAAAAATTAAGAATGAATCATGGCTTTCTGAAATCATCTTCCATCCTTCTTCACTTTACAGCATTTGCACACTCCAATTGTGTGGTCTACACTCCAGGTAATCTACCATCGTCTTCCAGTGTCCAATGGGACAAAAAGGTCATGGCTTCAGAGTAGAAGCAAAGTATTTAGGGAATGCAACTGCTGTTGCGGAGATAACAGGGAAGGCAATTACAAGTTTCTCTCTCTCAGCTTCTCATTTGGTGAGGTAATTAGTGGACTATATACCATAGCCAAGTGAATGTCTGACAACCATAACAAATATGTCCAATCGATTTACAAGTTGGCATGATCTTGAATTTAGATGAATTTGCAGCTATTGGATAATCTTTTTCATTAAAGGGCTATGTTCTCAACATTCTCCAGCTCTAAGTACCCAAACAAGACTCAGTTTTGCACTTGGGGAGGGGGAGGGGGGCGGTGTTTGCTGAGGAAAATTCTCACTCAGTTGACTGTGTTAAATCCCTTTGTAATCTGGTTACTTCCCTCATCTTATTTCAAATTTATATTCCAAACGTGCAACTGATATGCTCTATAGATAAGATCACATCACAAACTTGTAATGCAAACCATTTATGCAGAGAAGTTAAGTACATCATCAAAGCCTATAGAGAGCAGGAAAACATTAGCATCTAGTAACAATCATCTGATATACAAAACACCTAGACAAGATCAATACCTTCCGCAATATGCTATGTGTGTCATGAGCAAGACGTGCATCCACTTCAGTTGACACTCTACCTGGCACTAGCTTAGCCAACTCAGCTCCAACGTTCACTAGAGCCTTTAGTTCCATAGCAAATTACAAATTAACACAACCAATCCACTCAATCGTCAAACAAGGTAAATATTTTCAAAGAAAAGATGGAAAAAAAATGTTATTGACAGGAAAAAGAGCATACCTTGTTCAGGAAACATGACAATCTAACATCAGGATTCTCGATCACAACACAATCTGAATGTGCCAATGCAGTATCGACCGCACTCTGCACCATCAGGATGGCCCATTATTAGCATCTAAATGCACGCCAGGAAACGAGAAAGCATGAAACCGATAAATGCAAACATTTCTGTATTTTGTTACTTAAAACTTGATATGTACCTTGAATATCGTATCAGGAAGGCCACAAATTCCTAATAGGAGAGAGGAGCTAACAGTAGCAGCAGTTGGTGGAAACCTAAGATCTCCAAATAATTTCCAAATATTACAGAACATTTTTGAGCTAGAATGACTCAAGAAATTGTAAAACGAAGACTACACCATTAAAATTAAATATCAACAATATAAAAAAAAAAGTACGTTAAATTTGGAAAGTAAGTTGAATTACCTCTCGAAATCATCGAAGATGACCGTATCAGGAACGATCTCACTGAAGCGCGATATAGCATCAAGTTCAGTGCTAAGGCCTAAATCGAGAATTCAAGAGTTCCAATTAGGTCACATTACGATCAATTCGAGAAAAGACACCTCTCAACAAACGAACATGAGAGGTCACCTGGTGTCGAGACAAGAAGCGGAATTAATGGAAGCACGAATGTGAGGAAATGATCGGCGTGCGTTGAAGATGAAATTAGAAGGTGGTAATCGAGCTGAGAATGTTAGCCCTCTCCCCTGCATACATAGAACTTCAAAAACGAAACATAGTTTCCAAAAAGAATACTTTCATTTCCAAAAACAAAGAGAAATCTTGGAATTACAGTAGACATTAGAGGGATCGGTAGAAGGGAAGGGCAGAGATACCTGCAGCGACGAAGAGGAGAGAGATGGCGGAGATGACAAGGTGACTGACATGTCTCGCAGAGAGAAGAGTGAGAGAGGCAGAGAGGGGGAGAGAGAGAGAGAGAGAGGAGTGGGAGGACGGGCATTTGGGGAGAGCAGAGCTGATCACAACTAAATACATTTGCAATATTTTTCATATAAAATAGTTTTTCAGGCATGTTTAAATATAAAATAATATAATTTAATATTTATATATTTATATTTATAAATATTTATTAAAAATACATCAATAAATAAAATATAATGTAACCTAAATATATTTAAAAAGAAACTTTTTAAACTAAATTTCTACATAAAAAAGCGTAAATCAATAATGATTAATAGTATGCCATTTTAGCTGTGTCTTATCTACGTAAATAAATTTAAAATATATCATTATCTAATTATTTTTTCCATTTTTTAAAAAAATTAATTTTTTATGAGAAAAATATAATTTCTCAATAAATACATTTTATAATTTAAAATCTCACAAATCGGTGTTTATAGAATTGGCTAATTATTTGCACCTAATATTGATGTTGATTTTATCAATCAAACTTTGAAAAATAATAAGATTTTAATCAAAAGAACTCCAAATAAACTCAATGAAAAGTTTTAGGTTAAAGGATGGCCAGAAAAAAATATATATATATAAAACTTATTGTGGACTTTTCAAAAGAAGTACACAAAGATTGTAAGAGTATCCTAAAAAACTTCTACATAAGATATTTACGATTCTATTTTAGGAGAATCCTACAAAATGCCTCGACTACAATAATCATAAGCCATATGCATCCAATTTTAAATGATAGCTCGAATTAAGTTTTAAAATATGGTATTGAAAAAGGTGATTGATGCTTTTCATTGTCAATGGTGCATTGAGGGTGCTCAAATGCGCGTAGAATGATGGGCGAACGAGTGTGTTAAGCCTATCTCTGATTGCAAGCCATGTATTAAATGCATGAGCGGGGATGGAATCAAGAAATCAAACCAACTTATACCGTAAAATAGAACTAGTTAATAGTTTAAAAATACACCATGTCAATTTAGTAAAATACATATCATAACATTAAATAGTTCAAAGATAGAATTAGAAACACCTAGTAAGGGTGAGGAGGCGAAGAAGATGCCAGGGAAATGAAGGAGCCAACCCCGAGCAACGCTTGAGGGAGCTAATGCTAATTGGAGTCATGAATGACTTATAACTTTTAGGCCCTAAGAGAGCCCAATACTTAAGGTAATACCATTAGAATAGGAAGTTATGAGTAGGCCTTTAAGACGATAAAAGTCAAGTCATAGAAAGGGTCGATTCTAAAGGTTTATAATTTTATGAAAGCTCCAAGTAACAAGTTACTAAAAATTAATAATTTAAATACATCTGTTCCAAATACAATACTTATTGATCCAATTAACCTAAATAAAAAACAAGTCAAAACAAATGATTTTATAGATTTGGCCAGACAAGAAAGCCTTATTCCAAGCAATGTTGTTCTTTATGCCTAGACCACCTACATCTTCGGGTTTATATAAGTCAATGTTGCCATGCAACCTTGACCAAAGATTTTTTGTCCAACACACCATGCCAAAGAAAGTGACAAAAAATTCTATCAATTTTATTCAAAATAGCCTTGGAAAGAATAAAAATCTAGGCCTAAAAGGATTAAATGTTGGCAATTATAAAGAAGCTAAGTTAGAACTCCCTAACTTGAAAGCGTATATATATATAATTATCCTATTAATAATTAATTTAAATATGTTTTAAAAATAATTATATATATTTTTAATAACTAATATAAAATAATATTGTAGTTTTAATATATTATGTAATTTTTTATTTTCAAAGAAAGAAGATATTATTTTACTCTTCATAGAAGTAGGGAATTTTTTTTAGTTTTTTCTCTTATTTTTATAAATAAGATAGGGAAAGTGGGGATTGATAGAAATATTGAAATATATCATATATAACAAGTGTGATATTACTTTGAAATGTTATTAGTTATTTAAAAAATATTTTTAATTTTTTTATATTAAATTATTAAGATATTTGATATGTATTATAAAATAATTTAATATTTTTAATAAATGATAAAATCTTAAAAAAAAATTAGAATAATTAAAGAAAATTGAACCCACGCCATTGATGTAGGCATGTTGATGGGTATGCCTATAATGAGCTGGCCTAATAGGAAAAACGGTCCAAATCCAAGAATGTCCAAATGTGGACAGTTAACGCTAGTATAGACCATTTGAAAGGCAAGCAGGGCGGCCAACATGCTTCCATGAGGCGGTCAACATCTCTATTGATCGAAATATCAGCATGCAAGCAGGTCAAAAGGAAAAAATCTTACATGGTCGGAATGTTGGGTCCACACTTTCATACGCGACAAACAACGGTCCCTTTTTCTGATCTTGCATCTTCCCTAAAGCCAATCTGCACTAAAAAGGACACTAATAGATTTAACGCACTTCCCATGAGGAAGGCACCAAATCTTCTCTTCCTGCCTAATGCAGACTCTAACGATAACAAAACGTAAAAGGAAGACAAGTAATCTTGAGATCCGTTACTCGTCAAAAAAGGAAGCAATCCCAACAGATTACACAAGTCAAACCTTCATGCTCAGAGAAGGCCGCCCGACATAGTGCAAAAATCGCCCCTTCACGACCAAGAAAGGTCGCCCTACCCACCATCTATATAAGCCCGCAGAGTCTCCACTCTAGGGCACGCCAATTCCTAAGCATACAAACGCTCACCTCTAAGTATACAATCACTTACTACAATAATCTCACGCTCAGCTTTCGGATTCTCGAGACGCCACTCACTCTCTAAAATCTGTCCTTCAAAGCTTACACACTTATAGGACTTAATCTCCGACTCATTCCCCGCAAACACTGAGTTGGAAAACTGTACTCATCACGAGCCGTCAGAACGTCTCTTCGTCTGAAAGCGAACACTCTTTGCCCTCTCATTTCTCTCTCTTTCTCCCAACTCTCATTTTCAGTTTCCTTCTTAAAATTCGAAGACCTATTACTAACTTGAGTGTCGAGTCTTTTCAGTAGAACAACATCCCGCTATTACCCGACCTCTTATTTGTCGTAGCGGTGTGCAGGGTCCAAACTCAATGAACAAAGTTGAATCCAGATGATCAAGTTGATCCGAATCTATTCGAAATCGAGATCCAGTGATACATCACATATATATCAATCTACCACCGGGCTATTGTTACTTCAAAAAAATGAAAATTATTCACGGTTTAATTTCATTATTTGATTGTTTAAAGATTTTAAAATATCTAAACATTATCAAAATTTCAATAGTGTGGCCCTTCATTATAATGAAAGACCACAAATTATAATAGATATAAGATTTGATTAAACTAATTTTATCCTATTTCTAAATAATAATAATTAGAACCTACTCAAACCCAAATAACTCCAAGGAAAAAAATCTACTAAAATCCAAACCATTATAATAAAATAATTAAACAAATTCAACCGATATAATAATTACCACAGATAGACAGCTTGTAATTGATAAAAATCATTTCAAAATGCCTTAATCAAATACCAATTCAAACACAAATCTGAATTTTAAATATAAATAAAACTAAATCTTTGAATTCCTTATGTTTGAATCTTATAAGTATCCGATACCATTTAATTTAAAAGGGTTAAAAAATATGACAAAATAATAAGTCTAAAACTCAAAAATACCAATTTATATATATAACAAATGAATGTAATATAAAACAAAATGAAGGGACAAAATCTAGTAAAATCTGCTAAAAATCTAATATATCAAATGTTTAAATATGTCAAATATCTAAATATGATTTTGTAAGTAAAATTCATAATTTATATACAAATATCAAATAAAAATTAAAATACAAAATCATCAAAATATCACCAATATCACAAAACTAAAGGCTTAAAATTCTAAGACCAAAATAAAACAATTTGAACATTAAGTCTAAACCTGTAAATCTTAAATAGTCAAATCATGTCAAATATCATACTAATAAAAGAGAAGCAAGGATCAAACAAATTAAAGGATCAAAAATCCTAAGTCCAAAATCAAATAAATTAAATAGTCAAAAATCCTAAGTTTAAAATCGAATAAATTTAAAGATTAAGTCCAAAACCTGCAAATCTTAAACAATCAAATCATATCAAATATTAAATACTATGCTAGCAAAACTTAAAAATTTAAAATATACTGAAAATAGATAAGTAAGGATTGGCAACTCATATACTAACTAATCTAAAGGCCAACTCTAAAGGCATCCCAAGATAATATCTCATTAATTTTATACAATAATTCTTAAAAAAAAATATTAAATAATAGATTTTATATAAAATCACAAAATATTTTCTTTATATAAAAAAAGTATAAAATTTTTCACTTAGAAAAAATACAAATACCAAAAGGAGCACAAATACTAAGGCTTTTGCCTTAGAAAAAGTGCAAACACAAGGCTCCACACAGATCTATCCACTTTGAAAAAACATACAAATACAAATATTCACAAACACAACACTATCCACCTAGTGGGAAGCATGCACAAATTCAAAATAGATTTCAGATTAAGACACTTGCATGAACCATTACATACAAGGCTAAATGTATAAGTTTTATAATTTTTATTTGGTAAATATTTTTGTATATAAATATAATGCTTTAAATATTTACTATTTATACAAATAAAAAAAACCCACAAAATATTCAGTAAAATTCAAATAAAATTTTAAAATATTTGATAAAAATCACACAAATATAATAATATTTAAAATAAAAAATCAAAACGCCACATATATGTATATCAAAATAAAAAAATACAAATAAAGTCAAATATTTTAAAAATAGATCAAACAACACACTTATAATACTTGCCATAGTGTCCTGAATTATCAAATTTGACTGCTGAAGATTTTAAAATTTTTTTTCTCCTCTTTCTCTTGTCCCCTTCCTTTCCTCTTTTCACTCTCTTTCCTCACTCTCCTTTTTCTCACGAAATGGCCAACCAACGTGTACATAACTCAATCGGCACATAAATGTCAGATAAACGCATATTAGGTGCCATCACTCTACCTCAACCACGTACAAGTGCTGCATAAAGTGCACTCAGATGCTAACATTATATCCAAAATGTGCATCAGTAAAACATAAGCACATATTAGGTACTGTCCAACTTACCTAAAATACAGATAAACGTTTCATAGATGCTCATCAGATGACAAACCTAATTATTTAAATTTAAATTTTTTTCTTAATTTTTTTATTATATAATTATTTTTAAATCAACCCAAAATTTATTAATGATATCATAAATTGTATATAAAATATGTGACGTTACTTCATATTAATTTAAGAAAATCTCTTTAAAATACAATTGATATGAGTATTACCGTAAAAATAAGATTAACCTATTAATCCAACGCTCATAGATTCAAAATAGTGGATATAGCTAATTGTTACATAGAAGTAAGATCGAATCCATCTAAGAGAAGTTATAGAATACTTTAAAATATGTATAATTATTGCATATTTCAATTGGGAAATCACCAACTATGCCCTAGGGGGTTACGACACAAAACTCCAACATCCCTCATTGTAAATTTGCTCGACAGCACACCGACCGGGAGAGCGACAATTAAAAGGAACAATTTGTTGAGCCAACGTGATCGATAAGAATTTACTAATTCAAAGTAAGATTTAATGAAGACTGGAAACCCATTGCTTCTTCTACTCCTCATAGTTCATTCTGCTCTTTCCATTTAACCAAGGACTCGAGAAACTGCATAACCTGCACATTTCAATTTGTATCAAATTCCTAAATAAGGTGGTGCTATTAAATCGCATTCAAACAAGGTTAAAAAGAAAAAAGAAAAAAAAAAAAAGGCACCTCTGATGGGTCCCTCAGAGAGTAGAATGCATCAGTTTCTTTGGGAACTGAGGATACTATTATTCCATAACCTCGATTCTTCTTTCGCAGTACCTGCTGACAGACTAACAATTCAAGCTTTTTTTGTTCTTTAATCATGTCAATGGAGAAAGAGGGGTGCCAAGACGGAATACCCGGAACGCATCTTCATCGGTCTTGTCGTCTCCGATATAAATTGGGAGCACATCATCACGATTCCTCAGCCCTGTACAGTTTTGTGCAGAAATTAATAGTCAGAAACTGAGACCGTATGTTTTTCGGCATCATTTTATACCATTGAAAGGTACAACACTAACCTATTCTTGTATGCTAATGGGTCTGCACAAAAATTAATAGATAAATTGGGCATTGAGATGTCCCTTTAACACCACTTAGTTGGATATTCTTCAACAACACTGAGATAATATAATATTTATCGATCTATTTACTTCAACAGGATTTGTACAAAAATTGATCAATCAATAGGTCCAAAATATATCCCCCTAACACCACTGGTTTTTTTCCATTTGTTATTTATAACATGCGGAGAGAGAGACAAGTGAGGGAGAAAGAGGGAGGAGTTACCAAGGGACTCAAGCAGAAATTCAACTGCTTTCCCCTTATTCCAATCAATCACGGGGCGAACCTCTAAAACCTGAGCATGGGGAAAGGCAGCCAGAAAGAAATGACAGTGACAAGGAGATCATAAAATGAGAGTTGTTATAATCCTTGTAGTAGAAAAATTTTCATATTTACTCAATAATTATAATTAAAAATTAAATAAATAAAATATAAAGATTATATCAAATAATTTAAACTTTTTCTCCAAGAGAATCATAACAGCACTCTCATAAAATAGGTGTTATATATAAAAAAAAAAAAACTAGAATGAAGTACCTTCCGACCGTGAGTTAAGCACAAGCAAGGGTAATTCTTTAATATATCATGGACGCATTGAGCAATGGTAGGCCAATTCTACAGTTGATTGAAGCAAGCAAAAATTATTTTATAAGTATCCTTTACAATATATAAGGGGAATAAGACGATCTTTCTGCAGAATGAATAATAATATTCTAGCATAATTACAAGACTCACATTTTTATCTACGTTACGGTAATGTATGGAGGCACAAAACTTGTGGCTTTCCACTTTTGCACCTTTGATATCCCCAGTAATTTCAACAAGTGTTTTAAAAACCTGCATTAATAGAAGTTGGACAGCATATTTTTGTTATAAAAATTTAGAGTAAGTTATTGAAGTGTCTAATCAATGGAAGATTATCTACCTCATCGATCATGGGTAAGAATTCTCTTGCAGGCTGGAAAAGAATTACTTCCTTATCCTAGAATGAAAGACAAGAATCAAGTGAAAATGATTGAGAGATTGAAAGAAATTCCCGCAAACATTAATTTTGTTCCACAATCAACACCCTGAAAATAGATGAGGAGGCAAGTATTGTTTAACCTATATTACCTGCTTGTGAGGGGAGCTACAGAAGTTAGAACACACTTCGTGCATTGGGCCCATAATATCCATCCCGTGACTGCCGGCGTAATAGAGTTCAGCTAGACCTACTAATTCATAAACCTGACAAAATGCATCGAAGACGGACATGAAATCATAAATTAACGTCAGAATATCAACCGGGAAGAGGAATTTCAAGTCAATGAATACGGTTGGCTACCTTATCTCGGCTTCTACCACTAATAATTGCCGTCGGAAAATACTTCACTAGGTTCTTCACAGAAGAACGCATCTAATGGCGATAAATACAAGTCAGAGAAGCAATGAGATAGATCAGAGAGGTCATAAATATGACCTTATTGGAATTCAAATAACAGAAATCAAATGCTTGGATTCTTACTTCATCAGACATAAAGGCTCGATCGGGGTCATCTACAATCGGAGAAAGAGTTCCGTCATAATCAAGGAACAAAACTACCTTCTTATTCTTGGCAAAATTGCTGATCTCCTCGAAGGAATTTAGAGCAGAAGGATACTTAACCTAGGCCATCATATAAATAGTAGAAAAACACCCTTCAGCGAAGCATGAAACAATTCAAATGAACTGGTGGAAGGATTAGATAATAAGCAACTTTACCATCCAGGAGGAATAAGCAGTATCGGTATCATCTGAAGCAAACCCGAAACTCAAATCCACGAGTAGCTTCTTTCGAGGCGGCGAAGAAGATTTCATGGCGTCCAACCAGCCGTTGGTCCTGTCATCATCAAGCTTTCCTGGCTTCTTTCTGGGGAGTGGTATATACATCCCGGACGAGAATAGTGCTCCAGATTGTGAATAAGGCAACCGGCCGGAACGTATGCCGAGTCTTGACTTGTCTAACGGCGGAGGATCGGTGATGACCGGAGAAGATTTGTTCGACTTCATATCCATGGGATCCAGATTGCTTGAGCAAATTGTTTAGTGTAGAAGGAGGTTGAATTGTCAAACAGCAAAGGATTAAATCACAACCCTGAAGCTATCTTCACCCAACTCTTTTGTCTATAAAGAACCACCTTTTCAATGTTTTCTTGTCACTGCAATTTGGCGAGCAGTCCATCAAGCATGAACTTCCGGAAACCTGACAAGAAATAAAGTTTTCTGTAAATAATCAAGAATGATTACCAATGAGGGAAAAGAAAAAGGCGGTGCTCCTCACTGAAACCATTATTCAAGCCACGTAGTACCTTGTCATCTCGAAGACTGAATCGCATTGCACTGGGAGACGGGTCCCCATTTGCTCCAAATTCATCGGGAACAGCTAGATATAGATTCAATAACCATCAAATAGTTGGGAGCTTATGCCTGAAGTTTGATAAATGAAGATAATTAGCAATCTAAGAGCTTAGTCAGATTCTATACTGCTGAAGAACACTGCTCTTCTGTTTTATTTCAATTTATTATGCAAAGATATCCTGACAAACCCATTTCATTAGTTGCAAAGTGACAATTTATAACTTAAAAGGAGCACCACTCTGGGCCCTGATATCCTTTTTCATTGCACACTTGATCTAAGCATTTGACTACAGCAAGTTGTGTGCCATTTCATTGCACACCTGTTCTAAGCATTTGACTATAGCAAGTTGGGGCAAATCTGTGCGTTGACAAAATTAACCTTGTGTAGTGCAATAATGACTGCAGATGTTCTTTCAATCATGAAATCCAGAAACAAACCTACGTCTTCCGTAAATTCAGTTTTTGATTAAAAACATTTGCGGCATTTTAACAACAGTTAAAGACCCATTGACGGTAAGAAGCTTCCATAAAGTAATAAGGTGAAATTGGAAAGACTTAGACTACGCAATTTGGGAATTTAATAAAGATAATGATCGTATAATTCAACAACTTCTTGCTAAATGTTCATTTCAGAGCTAATCAATCCAATGCAACAGGTGCATTTGTCAGTAAAACTCTCGGCATATCTCGCAAGATGCAAACGTAATTGAGTAGAAATGATCATTAACAATGGGAAATAGCAAGCGTGTCCATTATTACGATAACTCTTTGGCAATCTTATTCATTTGATTATGTGAGGTTCCCTTTCTCTCCCGAGTTCTATTGTACCAAACATTATAGCTATTAAAGAAGCAATACAGCCCCAACCCAGACAAACCCGTATTGAAAGAGAAAAAACAGAATGATAGAGAAACTATACCGGGCTTCTAACCAAAAGGACTGCCAAGAAAAAAGTTTTTCTGTCCTAGCAAATAGACAAAATATTTCGTGACATTTACACAAGAAGACGAGAAACTGATGGAAAGGGAGACGTGACCCACCCATCATAAAAAACATTATTGAAAAAGCCAGGCACATAGTTCTTTTTTTTTCTTTGGTAAGTAAAGCGATACACGGCTAGCAACAAGCAAGCTACCAACTGAAAATACGAAAAAACGTAGAAGTTAATGGGTTTCCGAAAGGAAAAAGGGATCACAATATTTAACAGAAAAAACGTACTAAGATGAACCAAAATCACAACACCACCAAGTAGATATGCTTCAACAATTTGATATGGTAATTGTGAGTATTTTTACATTAATGATCCAAAAAAATTACATGCATTAACTTACCAAATCAAAATCAATTATCCAGCTATGCCCAAAACATTAGATATCACATCATTTGAAACAAGGATTTGATGTGTTTTGACTTCAATAATGTCTATGATGCATCTCCACTTCAAATTAGAAGCACAAAGTATATTTGGTTGGTGGGTATAAAAATTTTACTTCCATATTATTACTAGTTATAATTTCATTATTGTTTATTCTATTAAAAAGAATAAAAGTTTTTATATGAATAAATATTCCTCCAGATTATAGAATAAAAAATAACATGTCTTCACTGATATTTTTTCATTGTACCCAATAAATATATTGATGGGTCGGCAACCCTATGAGCTAATCCAGGAACGGGCCATCCGTCAGCAAAGAAGATCAAAGCCCAAAAGGCCTTGCGATAGGCCCCGTCATAGCCTGCATATAATAGGCTGGTGGAGATAGAGGCCAATCAACCACTAGGCAACCCCCTGCGGCTCAGCCAATCACGGCGTAGAGAGTCCTCCAACTCAACGGCGATAGCTTAACCAGCATAGAAGGCATCGACACGGCAGATGTCAGCCACTAGCGGAAATGGTCAATACTCAGAGAGGACAACCACGCTCTCCTACCTGTAACAAAAAGGATGCTACCGCTATCAGGTCACTACAACTATCAGTTGGCTCAATGAATCACTTGCCAGAATTGCCGGGCAAGTGTCGGTAAGAACTATTCACGGTCGCACCAATATCGCAAGGCAACAACTGATATGTCATCCATGACTATCGCTGAGACAGGTCGGCAAATTCTGGCAAGACACCTATTACGAGCCTTGACGTCAACACTATCTCTGTGAAATATTATAAATACCTTTCGCCACCAGAGGAGAAGGGCAAACCCCGAATCGTCATACAAGAGCTCAGAAAGAACCAAGTTCTTTTTTGATCACACAGCTCTTTCTCCTTATCTAACTTTTAAAGTCTGCTCCCTGTCGAATGCATTACTGGAACCTAGTCATCCGTCAGCTCTCAAAGTAGCTCCCCGTTGAGCGCATTCATGAAACCCAGTTCTCCACAAATCTTGCTTTCCCTCACACGTGTATTAACACATTTTCTTACATCATCCTTATATTTTTTTATCCATTGGAAAAATTTTTTTACTTGACCGTAGAATAATAAATCGAAAATTTTTTTTACTTGACCGTAGAATAATAAATCGGAGAGTGGGTCTCGCCAATCTTCTAACCTCTCATTCGTTATTTGTAATGAGCAAGACTCAGAGTTCATAGAGACGAAAATCGAACCCACTTGATTTCAACCCAACATGGAAAATCTAATAGTTTCTTAATCGGTACAACAACTTAGATTCAGGAACATATCATATATATTTCTAGAATAATTATCCATCTATTAATTACCTTTTAAAACAATTCAATGCAATTAATGACTACTCATCTACCATTCGAAATCTTGACGCCTCTTCACTTCGAAATCTTGCCGCCCCTTCACTTTGAGATCGCCCCTTTGCATTTGTTGCCCAAATACTCATTACCTAGTAGCTACCCATCTGTCATTCGAAATCCTACTACCCATTCACTTCAAAATATTGCTACCCCTTCACTTTGAAATCTGACAGCCTCAAATACCGATTTTCTAACCACTGTTCATCTTCCTTTTAAAATCTTATCACCCTAAATACCAATTATCTAGCAGCTACTCATTTACCATTCACTTAGAGTATCTCACAACCCAAAACACTGTTAGACTTACCGAAAGATTAGTGTATGTTAAAATATATCCTTTAAATAGGAGTAAAAAAATCCTTATCATATATTCCAACATTATTCCTCTTTATTATTATTGCATATCAAATATTAAAAAATTAATTACTAATTTAATTTTATTTATTTTAAATGACTAATCAAATATGAGAATAGTAATTCTCAATCCTATTTCTATTGTATTTCATACTTTGTGAATAGTTTTTTTTTTCTTACTTTATTTCATTTCAATAAACAAACATATTGTTTGGATCTCTTCTATCACTACAAATTTTACATATTAGAAGAGAAATGTCAAAGCATGAAGAACATATTACTTCACTATGGTTCTATGTGGTGCGCAAATGTACCAAATTCCACCAACGTGCAATTGAGAAAAAAAAGTTCTCTAACAAAAACTGAATTTACAATCCCTTTGTTTAAATTTATAAGAAAATAATAATTGCATACAATTACATATAGAAGCACAATTACAATTTAAAATTGATTTCTTTTTTTTTGGAAATCCTTCAGAATTCGGGAGAAAACTATGTGGTCTTTTGTCTAAATAACTCTTTTCACTATAGTAAGATTTAGTTATCAATAACCCCAAAGTAACTTGTGTATATAATTTCTTCACAGTAACATATATGAGAACTAATTAGCAATAATTTTTTCAAGTTAATTTTCTTAAGAATATTTTGTAACTAGGTAAACAGGTAGTCTGAATGATTTTCCAAGTGTTAATAAAGATAAGTGCTAGATACGCACCTATTCTATACAAATGTACCCTTTTTCAGTTTTTATACCTGATCTACACCTGAATCGTACATAAAGCATATTTTGACGAATATACTTGTATCTAATGTGTGCCTGAATGGTGTTGGGGTCACTCTCTTGTGGTGTTTGTGTCCACGGACTTGTGGAGACAAATGTTGGATGTTTGGAGAAATCAAGAATGGGATGTTCGGTGTGGAGCCGAAAAATTGGATGAAATACTTTCAGGAGGAGTTGGCGAGAAAATCCGTAAGAAATTTTTGTCAGAAGTTGGAAAATAGTGGACGAGGACTCGTAATAGGCTCTCGAAAAAAGGTTGTTGAAGACGAGCGGTCTCGAGGCCTAGGCGGGAAAAGAGGATCTTGCCAGCTCCACCATTAAGTTGTGTTTGGCAAGTGGCTACACTCAACTTCCCAGGTCATGCACACTGGCACGCCCCGGACCTGCCTACCATGGCGAGTTTAAGGGCGTGATCCACCACCAAGTGGTCATAGGCCCGGAGTTGTATATATGGGCCCCGGTTGAGCTAAGGTTGTGAGCGGAAAAAGTGAGAGCAAGATTGAGAGAGCAATCTTGGAGACGAGTTCAAAAGGGCTATTGTAAGGAGAAGAGGATGCACCACCTATCCTTGATGGGAGAAAGAGAAGAATAAAGAGTGAAAAAAAGGCGTTGTTTTCTTCGCATCCTTGGAGCGTTTTTCTCTTGATTTCTTGGATCCGCAGCGAATCTTTGTTCTTGGAGGTTTGTAACGTTGAAGTTGGGCGAGTCATAGCTTCTTGTTGAGCATTCAAGGCGGAGGAAGCGGCGAGGCCTCGAGCTCTCGGGAAAGTGTTATGGTGGCAATCGGGACGAGGGAAATTTGGCCAGGGACCGGTGGCGTTTCTTGGAGCCGGCTCTCCAAGCTTGAAGGAAAGAAGTTGCTTCTTGTGTGGCAGAAAGGCCACATAGTCAGGAGGAGGTAGGACGAGGAGGGTAGAAGCAATTGTCGAAGAAAAGGATCGGTGATGATCCGAAGACCTTTTCTTTCTCACGAAACCTCCCGGTGGTCACACGGAGGAAGCAGGGCGACCCATCAGAAGATGAGTTGGTGATGGACCGGTGGGGCCTCACACCATGCGACAGATGTGAAGTCCCGCCGGGACTACACGCCCGTTGGCGAGGGTGTTGAAGATGGAGAGTAGCAGTGGCTCGTCTGATTGTTGGCATTGGGGATGTTTGCTTGAGGACAAGCAACGGGAATACGCTCATCTTTGGAGGGTGTGTTGTATCGGCCCAATTTCAAAGGAAAAATTAGTCATCGGGTTCGGACGACGCTAGTTGGCAGGAAATTATAATAAGGTTGCCCTAAGACAAAAATCAAATGGGTCTAGCAAATCTTGAAAAAGGAGTTCCGCTTTTGAACTACAAATTCGACCTCGAACAAAATCAAACCCAAAATCCAAGTCCGGATTTTCTAGGAGAAGGAAGTCAGGACTTCCCTTGGTAAAAAAAGAAGTCCCAGGATAACAAGGAAAAATTCCATCAAATTGGTCAGCCTTGGTGATCGGAAAACGAAAGAAGAAAAATACATCGGCTTAAGATAGAATCAAGTTCGGCCTTAAGAAGTCTGGATTTCGGATAAGAAGTCACGGATTTCATTGATGAAATTTTAGTCAGTTCTAGGATGAAAAGAAGTCGGATTTTCTTAAGAACTCAGTTTACGAAATAAAAAGAAGTTGGATGTTCCTTAGTAAAAAGAACTCAGGAATTTCAGTGTTGAATGGATGCGGAAGAAAGAAAGGCGAGCGCTTTCGGAATTAAGAACTCCGGCAATTGTCACTAAAATGCACTCAGTTCCCATAAAAACGTCGATCTGACGATTGTGAAATCAAAGGTTGTGAAGGAGCCGGAATGATGACTTGAGACATTGGGAAGATCACGACAATGAATGATTTAGCTATTCCCGAAACTTGTTGGAAAAATGTAAATCATAAATAATCTAGCTAATTCGAGAGTTTGGAAATACAAAGCCATAAATAACAAACTTGGAAAAATGTGAAGTCATAAATAAAGACCATCTAACTCGGGGCCTATAAATAAAGACTTAAGATTCCCGAGAAAAAGGCACCACTAGAGCTCCTAGTAGAGGAAGAGACGAAGGCTAAGGCAACGTAAGAAAAGAATTGAGCAAGATACTCACCCTATTTCTAAAACTCATGTTTATTTATGTTGCTATGAAAGTATATGATTTACGTATGAAGTATGTTTTTGATGGTAAAATGCATGTTTAAAGGCCCATATGCATGATGATAGACTTATTAAAACATGATTGTTATGAATTTTGATAATTTCATGTTTACGGAAGGAAAGTTTAGGCCTTAAAATGAAACAAGAATTCATATTGTTGATTTACATTTAAAAGGATCTCTGAATTTAATGATAAAAG
This sequence comes from Nepenthes gracilis, assembly GCA_033239525.1. NCBI lineage: Eukaryota > Viridiplantae > Streptophyta > Magnoliopsida > Caryophyllales > Nepenthaceae > Nepenthes > Nepenthes gracilis. Next base: position 6,666,244 of record BSYO01000009.1, read on the forward strand.
ACCTCTTTTATAGAAAACAATTTAGAACTCCCGTGGTTTAAGAAATGGTACTCCGTCCAGTTTGAATAAAAACTCCGACCTTAAGATGGAACAAGTTGGGATATCAATCTTAGGCAAAATCTACTGATTTAATGAAAAAGAGCACACCATAAGTACGACAATTTTAGCAAAAAGAACTCCGGTTTTGATTTAAAGAACTCACCTTTATATCTTTAGAGGCACTCCGTCTTTTGTTTTGAAATGAACTCGGCTTTTGAACTCGGATTTAGAGCTTGGGTTTTATAAGAAAATGAACTGGAATTAAGTAGATCGACTTTAAAAGAAATGCGCTCCGTTCTTTGAAAAAGAAAAATTTTTATGTCCACCTGTTTATCCTTATCATAAATTATATGATTTAGATTTGACGTCGGCTTTTGATGGTATTAAAAGTCGGGTCGTCACACGTGCGACATGCCCCGGACCTAAGCTTGAATGTGATTTCAACCGAGAAGCTTGATGAGAAGAGCTTCCGGACAACATTTGGCGACGGCCAATGGAAGCTCACCAAAGGCGCCTCAGTGATGGCAAGAGGAAGCAGGACATCAGGGCGGTATTTGATGAAGACCTGCATTGCCAAAGGAAATACGAGGATGACCAACGGGGGCATTGGTTAAGGTGGCAGGAGAGGACGGCTGGGTGGTAGTAGAGGACGTCCGAGAGGCAGGTGGAGCCAATAGGGCCGAGGAGGACGGGCGTGTAGAGCTAGATAGAATCATATAGGGCGAGGTGGAGCGACATGGCTAATGGTGGAGGGCCAAGGCGTAGCGAGTAGGATCAGCAGTGGAACCGGTAGGGCCAGCAGCAGAGCGCATGGTCAACGGAGAGCCGAGGTGGCGGGCAATGGAGAAATGACAAGTCCTCGGATAAGGAGGCCGAAGGGGAGTGGGTTTACTCCCAGTTCGGTGGAGTGGAGGAATGTCTCATTCGGGCTTGCAAAGGGACGATGCCGAAGTCAAATTAAGGGAGGAAGCGGAGAGCGAGATGACGGTTGTCAGCCAACGGTGAAGGTTCCCCAGTAGGTCGTGAGGAAAGTTTGTGAGTCACTCTCTTGTGGTGTTTGTGTCCATGGATTTGTGGAGACAAATGGGCGTGGACGTTTGGAGAAATCTGGAAACGTTCATCCTCGGGGTAGCTGGAAGAATTGGACGAGGACTATTGAGGAGGAGCAGTGGCTGAAGGATCCGTCTAGAAACTATTGTCAGAAAAGTTGCGGAAATAGTGGACGAGGACTCATCAGAGGCGTCAAGTAAGAGATGTTGTTGAGGACATGGACGAGGACTTTGAGGCCTAGGCGTTGACTTCCTCAGTAGGCCTGCTGGAGCCGCATTTTGTAGGTGAGCAGGTGGCTACAACTTTCACAGTGTCAGGCCTGCCTGGCACCCCTGGCACGTCGGGCGTGCGCCTGCCATGGTAGATCTAAGGGGCATGGTCCTGCCACCCTACTGGCAGTAGGGTGGCTGGCTAGGCGTAGGCCCCTTGTGCCTATATATGGGCTGTCGGTTGAGCTAAAGCTGTGAGCTGGAAAGAGTGAGAACAAGATTGAGAGAGCAATTTTGAAGAGAGTAAAAGGGCTATTGTGAAGGAGAAGAGGAGTGCACCACTGATGAGAGAAGGGAGAAAGAGAAGAATAGAGAGTGAAAAGAAAATGCGTATTTTCTTGGTTTGCTCTGGAGCATTTTTCTCTTTGACTTCTTGGGTGTGTAGCGGATACTCCATTTTGGAGGTTTTTAACCTATTTCACATAGTGGATTTGCTGTTGACTCTACTCTCGTGATTTTTTCCTTCGGTTACAGAAGGGTTTTCACGTTAAATCTCGTATGTTTCTCACGGTTTTCTGTCTCTTCCTTTGGCTATCCGTCCGAACGCTGTCTCTCGGTCCGAGTGATTTGTCCTCTCGGTTACTGCGCTCTCGGTGTATTCTGTCCGAACGCTCCGTTTGCCTCAACAAGTGGTATCAGAGCCAGGTTGGTGAACCGTCGGTTGGATGGCGTTGTCGGCGAAGAATGGGACGTTCAGTGTGGAGCAGTTTAATGGGCAAAATAATTTCATCCTTTAGCAGGAAAGGGTGAGAAATTTTTTGACCTGAGAAGAAACGGTAATAGCTCTTCGGAAAAAGGAGGAGAAGCCAGAGAAACTATCCAATGACCAGTGGCAGGAAAAGAGGGATCTTGTCAACTCCACCATTAAGTTGTGTTTGGCAGACAACACACTCCAAGAGGTTCTCGGACTATCAGACCCGGCTGAGGTCTGGGAAAAGCTTGAGAGCCGGTACAAGTCCAAGTCCTTAACAACCAGGTTGTATATGAAGAAGTAGTTCTATGGCCTGCGGTTGTCGGAAGGTGAGCACTTCGAGAAGCACTTGGACTAGTTCAACTGATTGGTAACGCAGATGTCGGTCCTTGATAAGAAGATCGAAGAGGAGGACAAAGCGTTGGTGTTGTTCGCATCCTTTTCGGCCTCGTACAATCATATTGTCACGACGTTATTGTTCGAGAAGGACACGCTGAAGTTGGACGAGGTCATAACTTCCCTACTTATGAACGAGTAAAGGCGGAGGGAAAGCGGTGAGGCCTCAAGCTCTCGAAAAAGTGTTCTGGTGGCGACCTGCAGTCAGGGACGAGGGAGATCTGACCGAGGACTAGGTGGCAAGACGGAGAGGAGCAACAACCCGAGCAAGCTTGAAGGAAGGAGTTGCTTCTTGTGTGGTAAGAAAGGCCACATAAAGAAGGACTGTCCGCGGAGGAGGCAGGACGAGGAGGGCAAAAGCAATTGTCAGGAGAAAAGGATCGGTGATGATCGGAGACCATTACTGCGGAGACCTCTGGTGGTCCATGCGGGGAAGCACGGAGCGACCTATGCCAGGAGACCCGGTTGGGTGATGGGCCAGTGGGGCCTCACACCATGCGACATCGAGGAAGTATCACTTAGGGAACTACACCCCGTTGGCCGATGGGTGTTGAAGATGGGTAATGGTAGCTCGTCTAGGATTGTTAGCATTGGAGATGTTTGCTTGAGGACAAGCAACGGAATATGCTCATCTTTGAGGGCGTGCGGCATGCCCCGACGAGATTAAATGTGATTTCAAGCGAAGCTTGATGAAGAAGGCTTAGGATAACATTTAGACGAGACAATGGAAGCTCACCAAAGGCGCCTCGATGGCAAGAGGAAGCGGGACATCGGGTGGTATCTCGCGAAGACTGTGTGCTAAAGGAAATGCCCGGGATGACAGCAGGGCATTGATCAATGTGGCGAGAGAGGGCGGCAGTGGTAGCAAAGGGCGTCAAGAGGTAAGCGAGCAGCAGGGCCGAGGCGGAGGCTGTGCGAGAGCCAATGGCAGAGCTGTGTAGGACCAATGGTGGAGCCAGCATGGCCACTGGCGGAGGGCTAAGGGTGGAGCTGAGCAGGATCAACGGTGGAACCAGTAGGGCCAACGGCAAAGCCAGCATGGTCAACTGCGGAGCTGAGGTGGCGAAGGCAAGGGAGATTGACAAGTTCGCGGATAAGGAGCTGAAGGGGAGTGAGTTTACTCTAAGTTCAGTGGAGTGGAGGAATGTGTCATTCAGGCTTGCAAAAGCTGATGTCGGAGTCCAAATTAAAGGAAGATGCCGGGAGGCAAGAGATGACGGTTGTCCAACAACGGGGAAGGTTCCCCACAAGGTCGTGAGAGAAAGTTTGTTGGAGTCACTCTCTTGTGGTATTTGTGTCCACCGATTTGTGGAGACAAATAGACGCGGACGTTTGGAGAAATCCGAAAACGTTCGTCCTCAGGGTAGCTGGAAGAATTGGACGAGGACTATTGAGGAGGAGCAGTGGCTGAAGGATCCATCCGGAAACTATTGTCCGAGAAGTTAGGAAAATAGTAAACAAGGACTCATCAGAGGCGTCAAGTCTGAGAGGTTGCTGAGAACATGGACAAGGACTTTGAGGCCTAGGCGTTGACTTCCTCAGTAGGCCTGCTGCAGCCGCTTTTTGTAGATGGACAGGTGGCTACAACTTCCAATGTGTCAGGCCTGCCTAACACGCTGGGCGTGCACCTACCATGGCAGGTTTAAGGGGTATGGTCCTACTACCCTACTGGCAGTAGGGTGGCTGGTTGGGCGTAGGCCCCTTGTGCCTATATATAGGCTGCCGGTTGAGCTAAAGCTATGAGCTGGAAAGAGTGAGAACAAGATTGAGAGAGCAATCTTGGAGAGAGCAAAAGGGCTATTGTAAAGGAGAAGAGGAGTGCACCACTAGTGAGAGAATGGAGAAAGAGAAGAATAGAGAGTGAAAAGAAAAGGCGTGTTTTCTTGGTTTGCTCTGGAGCGTTTTTCTCTTTGACTTCTTGGGTGTGTAGTGGATACTCCATCCTGGAGGTTTGTAACCTATTTCACATGGTGGATTTGTTGTTGACTCTACTCCCGTGGTTTTTTCCTTCGGTTACAGAAGGGTTTCCACGTTAAATCTCGTGTGTTTCTCGCGATTTTCTGTCTCTTCCTTTGGCTGTCCGTCCAAGCGATGTCCCTCTGTCCAAGTGATTTATCCTCTCGATTACTGCGCTCTCGGTGCAATCTGTCCGAACGCCCCGTTTGCCCCAACAAATGGAGCACGTGCGATGGGATGCTGCCTTTCTATTGATATCTTTACACTTGATTCATATGTAAGCAGCACACGTTGCATTGGAGTATTATTTTCTCAATGTCCGCATGTTTTTTACCTAATTTTCAATCCTTTCTATATATATCTCTCTTTTATTCATTAAAGAGATACATATATAGAGAGAGAAAAGTAACCGTAATCCTAAAGCTCTCATTGCTTAATATAAAAAAAAATTCATTGTTAAGGAAACCAAAATATTTTCTTAAGATAAATTGTCAATGTTTTCTCATTCAACATTTTCCTCCATTGTTTACACACTTGTTTCAATTTGTAAACCTTCGTTAGTGCATTGGTTGTATAGACACTGAGATTCAGTAATATACGAAAATTCACTAACAAATAAAACAAATTCAATAAAGAGATCAAAAACTGTCCAAATTCACTACTACAAGTAAATCTAATGAGTTCATTTATAAAAATTATAAGTCAAGAATAAGTCGATTAATATTTAATGCATCTATACTATTCAAGTTATAAGCTTATTTTTATATTATATCATTTTTATTGGCTACAAAAACTTAAAGAGTTTTACTCGATAACTAATTGGTTATCGAGATTTTCTATTATCACTAAAATTTATATTATAATTCTTTAATTTTTTAAATTTATATTTGTGATATATATTTTTACAAAAATTAAATTTTATTTACATCTAGTGAGAATATACATTACATATATTATATATTCATATATACTTTGCTTCCAATATTATTACAAGGTTTAAACGAATTGTAATTAGAATTTCCTTAGCATTTTCAAACTTGTTAACAACACACTCCACATGTGATATCTGATTTTATTGACAACAACTATCTTAGTTATACAACCCAAAAATCAAGTTTGAAATATATGTTTGTGTATATTTTATAGATCTATCTATTTTTAATTGGAAGTTGAAAAATGATATTAAAAAAAAATAATTTCTCAATTACAATATTGATTTTGAAAAACTATGTATTTTATGGTAATTTTGTTGAGTATTGTCTAACAAATTATTTATTAATGACTAAAAGTATGAACTTCCGACATATGATCATCATGAATTAAATTAAAACTAAGACCACTAGCCTCAAACATACCCCTTAATTGTACAATATCTCTAAATGAATAAATTGAGAGATTAATAAATTAAAGAGTCAGAGAAATAAAAAGACTATTAATATGTTTTATAATCAAAATTAGAACATGCCCAATGCTGGTAAAGAGTGGACCTTAATTTGAGCCCTAAACGGTTGGTAAATTCTCCATCTTCTCTTTTCGTATTCTTCATTTCTCTCTTCTTTCCTTTTATCAGCTCATGGGATTTGAAATAATCTCCCCCGAGTGACCATAAAATTAAAATATTACATTTATAGTCCATATGGCCGTTCAAACAGCCATCATGCAACTAACCTATAACCAGTGGTTAGATCCTTTCCAAGCCTATGGCTTAAGCTGCTAGTTTGCCATTATCTCATGAAATCTCCTTGGAAGAACTTTACTCAAGTGAAAACTTTCATAAAAGGTATGAATTCATATGAAGGTGAAAAAACTCTAATAAAACTTTTCTCACAACCTTATGAGGCGCTTTACTTATTTGGTGAGGAACCAACATCCTTTGCCCAAAAGCAACTTTTCCTCTATTGAAATACAGGTGTCAGAATTAATGAGCTTGTTGTTAAAACCTCAGAACCCAACAAGCTTACTTTCACCGGGATACACATCAGAATTAAGGAGCTTTTTATCGAAGTCACAAAACCCAATAAGCTTCCTCTCACAAGGATACAGACGTATGAACATCATTGAGCACCAATACTCACCCATCTTATTCCCCCAAGCTTCTTGCCGAAATCTCAACCAAATAACCAGGACATGCCGCAAGCCTCTCAACATCAAGCATCAATAGTCCTCCAGCTTGTTCAACCGTGTGTTTGATTCAGTACTCTACTAATATTAGCCTTCATTATCCAAACAATACAAATGCAGCAACCTGAATGCTCTAATACCACTTTCTGGTATCACCACAGGACATATTTCTCTAATACCATTTGTTTGGCAGTAGGCCAAGTTCATCTGAAGAAAAATCGAGAAAAACTCTCTAACTAAGATCGAATTTTCTGTTTCTTTATTTGAATTCATGAGTAAGTAATAATAGTATAATACCACGTATATAAGTACAATAATAAATAAATTTTTATATAAAAACCTATCTTTATTAAGAAAAAAATAATATGACCTTTCTTAAACTATTTTTATTACAATAAGATTTGGTTACAAGTAATTTTCAAGCAACTTGATTATACAATTCTTTTATAACATGTGTGAGAGCTAATTACTATCAAGCCCCTCAAATTATCATGTTCACATCACACTATATGCATGATATCCGGTTACCACTCACCATTATTACCTCACTTATACAACTTAAAAATTTGATTATCACTAATCTCATATATATATTTTTGGTTTTCAATACCTCTAAGTAAACGAACCAAGAGATAAGCAAATGTAAGAATAAGATGATCGAAAATAACAAATAACACATTCTATACTTAAAATTAGAACAATATATTTGAGATTGACAAATATTAGCCCATGATTCAAACCTTAAATAGTTGGCAAATCCTTAATCTTCTTTTTTTTCTCTCTTTTTTGCTCTTGTTTCTTTTCCATGGCACATGGGATTTGAAATAGTTTTCTCAAGTGACCTAAAAATTAGGACATCATATTTATAGCTTGGATGACCACTTAAATGACTCAAAACGCTCGCTTGCAGGTATCTCAGAAAATCTCCTTTAAAGAGTTTTGCGCAAATTGAAATTTGTGTGAAGATCGAGTGAAAGTTCCTAAATCAAAACTAAAAACAACTCCAATGAACAGGGAACTCATAAAGAAACAATTTAATACTCAACACTATGGACTGTTTTTAAACAGTATATCCAACAGCCCTGGAAAAGATGCGCTACTAGAAATTTCACTATACTGAAATTTGCGGGATATACTGTTTTCAAACAGTATATCCAACAGCCCTGGAAAACGTGCGCTACTAGAAATTCTTCACTATTTCGGAACCCAAAGAATGCTGCTTCAAAAACAGGCAAAGCATCTGAAAATATAAAAGTTAGGTGGGTGAAACACCCTTTTCCATGGAACATGAACTACTTAGATTTGTCGCCTTCAGTTGCTTTTAGTGGGAGATGACAGAGCATAAGACAGCAACACAACCCCAACCCCACAAGAGGTGGTATTTGTGGTGGATCCAGCTCATAAAGAACGAGACTTTTACCACTTGGATTTGCAGGAAGATCCACGCACATTAAGTTTCCTATAAACCAAATATTATGTGAAATCACTTCCCTGGGAAAAAGATATCCAAAGCAACGCCAACAAATTTTCTTGCTGTTAGAAAATAATGGCTTTCAAATAAACACAGCTGGACTAAAAAAATGTCTCTGAAGAATGACTTTAACTTTTATTATAATGTCACTTTTTTTCAATAATATTTGTCTCTTACAAATGTAACAGGTTCATGCAAATCATTTTCGTTTTATTCATTTTGTATTGAAATTAAACACAAAAATTCAATAAAAATAGGATTGTCTAGCCCAAAAAATTATCATCATAAATATATAATTATTTAAAAACTTTGATTTTTGTTTTGCTTCATAGTAGTCCAAAAGAGACCACATGTTCGACTCTAATAAAAACAACACAAAAAACACATATGTAATTCAATAATAATTGAAAATTAACTTGATTGAAATGTCAGTTAAAGGTTGTGTTAGTTAAAAAATAAGAAATCTCCAAAAATAACCTTGATTGTCGTGAAAGCATTCCGTGTGCGTCAGATAGGTCGATTCAATAGACATGGCTAAAATGCACTTATGAGCCATCCACACACGCTTAACAAATTCTACTGTACAGCACTGTTAAAAATTTTTAAAATGCAAACAAGTAATTTAATATATATGGAGCCAAAATTGTATTAACAATTCCAAAGTGGGACTTTGATTGTCTACAAAAATCTAAAATCTACAAATCCCCTTTTATTTTGCAAACATCTCGTCAAATAAAGTTGGGAGAGAAGATTAGGGTACGTTTAGAAAATACATCATCTTTTTAAAGTATGCCAAACTGCCTCTATGTTTAGGCTAATTAATATATAAAAAAACATAGACAAAGCAGCTGTCAAAATCATCGAGTATAAATTACAAAAAGTTCAGCAACGTAAAGCGTCTTAAACAAGCACAAAAATTTTGAGTTGTTGATAACAACGTTGGCAGTGAAAAAAGTCATGCACATAATTTTAGGTCGTCGATATTAATTCAGAGGAAGGAAAAAGAAACCACAAAAATTCTCACGCCCTCAACTACCAGAATCAAAACCGTACCACAACTACCACAGCAACGGAAACAAAACAAAACAAATAAAAACGAAAACAAAAACAACACTGGACAGCAATTCCAAAAACAAAAGTCTGATCAAGTCGAAGCTCGACTTGCACCACATCCGCGGCAAAATGCAGAAACGTTTGTAATAAAAATAAATGCCGAAATGTTCAAAAGAACAAAAAATGAATGCGCAAGTCAGCGGATTTGCATGTTCAACCAAAAATGCACAGATTCGGAAAACAACTGTACATGTTGCCAAAAACAGAATCAAGCAACAGAGTCGCAGATCTTTATTGTGACACAGAATATCAAAACGCATCAGCATTGGAACGATAACAATAGCACCGAGAGAAATAAAGAGAAAATTAAGAGAAAAATCGTAGAATTTACATACCTGATAACAGATGGAATTAATCAATCACGAATTACTCCTTAAAATGTAGATTCGCAATTTAAATCTGGAAACAAAAAGATCAACAAGTGTTTTATTAACGACTGATATTAGAGAAGGAATTAGCGAACCAGAAGATCGAAAACTGAGTTGAAGAACGGAACGAGCACAACGGAGAGAGAGAGATAGAGACAGAGACCACCTCCGGACGTTAGAAGCTGAAGGGAGCACGACATCGAAGAGAGAGAAATCGGCGGCCAGGGCAGAAAAGTGCCGTAACGGAAGGAGGGAGGACAAGGAAATCGTTACTGGGTTTTTCCCCAGTAATAATAATAATAATAAATAATAAGACGTACTGTAGAAGGTATCTTGCTATTTTTCGACGGTACCTGCCTCTCTGCATAAAAGTCACGTTAAATTTTTCAGTAGATGCTTTTATTTTTTAAAAAATTACACCAGGTTAGATAAAAGTAATAAATTATATAAAAATTAAGTTTATAATCATAAATTAACTAATTATTTTATCAAATATGCTGAACTAATAATCATAATAGTCTATCTCGTGTTAAATTGGATTGATTTGAACTAATTTATTAATATTTTTATATTTAAATTTGTTGTGTCCTGGGTCCTCAATTGTCGTACGGATTAGAAAACATTCGAATTCTTAACCGCTCTGAAGCATATGTGGAAGGGTCCAATCTCCGTCTCTGTTAACCTGGGGCCTGCACAATACAATCAATAAACAAGAGGCTAGAGGTCTTGCGCGATTTCTCCCACCAAGGCCACTCCAACGCTCAAGTCAGCAAATTCTCACAATGAACGAAAATGGGGCGCACGCTAAGAGATGCGTAGATAGTGCGTGTTTATTTATGTGAGAGAGACTAATGAGCGGGCGGTGGGAGGCCTGGCTCCCTAGGTGCATCACTGCGGGTGGCTGGCTTCCTGTCGCCTGAGTAGGCTCAAGAGTTTGGATCTGAAGGATAGTTGGTAAGTTTAAGACTTGCGACGTAGAGTCGATTATCTTGAATCCAATCCCTTCTCTTTATAGGCCCTCTGAGGAGAGACTTTGGATGCGAGAACTCCCGTTGCTAGGGCTCGTCGACCCTTGATTGCTGTAGGCGATTGCCGGCATGTCGGTTGTCATTTAGCGGTGGCAAGTAGGTCACCAGGCACTGTCGGCCACGCTCGGTATCCGCCTTGAGTTGGGATTGGTAGAAGCGTGGGATAACCCGCCGGCCGCTGGCGAGTGGTGTTTTCCTATTGGCTCGCTTTCTCCTGCGCTTCTGTCATTCCCTGGTAGCAGCATTGATAAGCTGCAGACGTCACCCATTGGGCATTTTTGGCGCAGGCTACCACGTAGATCTCTCTGGCTATTTGGGCCTTATGGGCCCATCGGCCCGGTTATTAGTTCAGGGCTTCAAATTTCTTGCGGTCTTTGTTTCAGACCTAACATAAGGATTTTTAGTCAATATTTTTAGTTAAACAAATTAATTTTATTATAAACTTATTTATAAATTCTATTGTTTCAAACGTTTTGAAAATCATATTTAGAAACCTCCAAATCAAAATTTTTAGATATATTTTTTTAATGTTAAATTATATATTCTTTACAAATTATTTATTTAATATTGATCGGTACAACCCGAGATGAACTAGCCTAATATTCAATTAGATAAGAAGCTTAAATGTCAATGGTCCAACAGAAGAAGTTACAAAATCAATCGAGTGGGAACATTCGAATGTATGAATCAAATGGTACAATTGAATAGTTAAATATTAATTGATCATAATGAGTTGTTTAATGACTTGATATAGAGAGTGGTCAAAATGACTCTCTAATTAGTAGCCAGATGGCCCTATCATTAAAAGGGGATAGCTATTACACACTAAAAATAACACATTTTACTACTGATTCAAAGCGATATCCTACACACGCATTAATTTCAAGTGGCCACCTAATTATTGAAATTGTAATATTTATGTTTTGACTATTTATGTCATATATTTAGAGAGATTGCATTATGTTTTAAATTTACAAAAATTATTATTATTATTATTATTATTATTATTATTATTATTATTATTATTATTATTATTATTATATAAAAAATATAATGTAATACTTATTGATACGTCTTTGGATCTGAATTACCAAACAAATCAAGGGGCCACCTAATTCGGGTGTCCGACTAGAGCGGGTCTAATATTCGTTATTTTAAATTTAAATCATGTACACTACAACTAACAAATAAGATAGCAGAGAAATATAAAACTTACTCCCCAGTATATTCTTCGATATTCAATTTAGTAATATTTCTTAATTGAATAGAAAGATGGGGGGATGAAAAGGATTACATAGATGTAGGCGTATTTAAAAATTGATTGTATAGTGGAGGATTATGTTCCATTTGATGTGCTCAAATGAGTGAGTTGTTTTAAAATAATGCACTCGTAGAAGGAGTGGTTTAGAAAGAGAGAAATGCACTCATCGAAAAGTGGTTGAAAAAGAGTTGCACTTGTCGAAGAGTGACTGTTCATTTATCTAAGCATTTTTGCTTTTGGGTACAAGTTAATCACTCCCCTTTTCTATGGAGGAAAATAGATATTTATAGAGGAGGTGCAAGTTTAACTGCCTCTGGGCGTTACGACTCTATAAGTTAGTGGAGTAGTGCTCATATAACAGTGCTCGTGCAGCTGTCATTTGTAATCATCCGTTGAGTTGTAAAGGTTATCAATTGTTAAATTGAAACTGTAACCACAGGGGCAGCCTATTAGTTAACCCTAATTGTCCATTTGGTATGGATGATTTTGGGTCGAATTATTTGGGTTACCCCAGTGCCTTCTAGACCTTGAGCCTTGACAGACTTTTGGTGGATTGTCGCTATTTGGGCTTTCCTTTCTTCAATAGATTGGGTTTTGGATCGACCCATAGATTATCGTACCTATCACTTATTAAATGATCACTCTTAAAAAATTATATAATAAGTATTGTACTTTTTTTTTGGTTAAAATTATAATAATTTTATTGAATAATAGTATCTTTTTTTATTCTGGCAAAGATGTGCTACTATCTTCTTTATTCTGACAAAGATGTGCTACTCGTCGATTTATATTAAATTGTATATTACATATCATATGTTCACATGTATTTGTGTGTGTGCGCGCGCACGCACGCATGCGTATAAAATATTATTATTTTATTAAAAAAAATAAGTTAACCTAAATTAAAAAAAATTAATAATTATTATTATTATATAAATTATCTAAATTATAACATATTAATTACTTAATTTAAAAATAATATTATATATATCATAACATCTTCCTCAAATTCAAGGTGGTGTTATAAATACTAATTGGAGTTTGAAAACTAAATTATAATGAATACCATGCGGATGAGTATTCATAAAAATGGCAATCAACTAGTCCGTAAAAAAATAGGAAGAAGTAAAGGATTCCCTCATTAAGATAATGACACACAAAATGATAATTAATCTCAATATATTTTATATATTTATACAACATATTATTATAAATAATCTAAATAACATATGATTGTTAATAAAGAGGAATACTATTAGGATGAGGAATACATATATCTTATAAAAGTCAACAAACTCAAAAATTTAAATAAAATATCATTAAAAGTATGATATTTAACATCAATATTAAAGTGAGTAACAATGGATTGCTTTTTATAAAGCCAAAAAATAAGAAAATCTTCTAATAAGCAGAAAAACTAATGATAGACCGCCAATTAGAAGGGTCACTGGCCTAATTAGCATTAGAGTAAATTCAAAGCTTCAAAAGCTTCAATAATAAAGAATAAGAAGAAAAATATAACCATGAAATAAGGTTCCTTGCACATAACAAAGAATATAAAGAATAATTGTAAAGTGAACAAAAGATGAGGTTATATAAATTGACTAACAAGAGGACTACTAGTTGTCTTACAATTAGTAAACCCAACATAAAAAATGTGATCGAAAACATATTTGGTGTATGCCAAATGGTATTTATTAGATGTGGAAGATATCGCAAGTTCAAGAAAATAATAAAAGAAGTCAAAATCTTTTATTTTAAAATATTGATTTAAAAAATATTTAAATTTAAAATGTTAGAACTACCGTCACCAATAATGAATATGCCATTAATATTGAGTAATAGCATAATTATACTTGTATATATTTTGATAGAGATGCTCATATAGAGATTTGTTTGATATGGTAGGAGTTGAAATGCAATTAACAGTATCAATAGTTGTAAGGGCATATTTTTCCCAAAAGAAATCTAGAATAGAAGTAAAAAGGATGAGAAAATAAACAATGTAAAAAATGTGACGATATTTATATTCAACATGACCATTTTGCTGGAAAATATATGTTTGATGGGGCAAAGTGCTCAATAGTTAATATTTGTCCCGAAATAAGATAGAGATATATTTCATTGTATTATCAAAATGGAAGACTTTAATTGTGTTATCAAATTAAATTTTCATTGTCTACTTATAATTACAAAAAATATTAAATAGTTTAAATTAATCATATGAAAGATATATCAATATATAATGAGAGTAATTATTGATAGAGATAACAAAATAATGAAACCTGCTCTTAGTGAGAATGGGACGGGACCCTAAATACTAAAATAAACTAAGTTAAAATGTGCAAAAGGCCAAATATTTACTTTTATCAAAAGATAAGATTGTTTGTTTGGTGTGATAATAGACATAATTAAAAATAACTTGTCTTAAATAACAATTATTGGCTAAAGACTGAACACAAGATAAAGAGTGATGACTAAGTCCACTATGTCATATATTAGAAGAGATAACAACATAATCAAATGGGTGAATAGAACATAAAAGGCATATAGATGTAAGCTCAAAAAGGTAAATTTTATGCCTGATCCCAATTAGTTGGCCCATCTTCTAATTCTGCATATCATAATATATGTAAACAAATATTAAGTTAAAGCTATATTTAATAAGTTAGTCAATAGATATAAGATTTAAAGACAAGTTAAAAATATAAGTGTCTGAAATATTAAAGTTAGGAGTATAAACATCTTTAATATGCTTGACAAACATATGAAAACTATCAACAACTTATATTAGAAGATAGGGGTTGGAGAAATCTTATAAGACATTAAAAAATAATTAGTAGTAATATAATTATAGTAGATTGAGTCAATAAATTAAGAAGAAAATTTACCTTAAAAGACAATTAGTATAGTAAATGTATGGGATGAAATCTAGTTGACAATTACCTCAAAATTAGTTGCAATAAGAAACAATGATATAAAGGCTGAAATAGATTCTATCTAGCTTGTAGAGGCGACAATTATGGGACCTTTTTCTTTTGATTATTTTTAACATCTTTGGCCTTTTTTTTTTTAAGGATAGTTAGAGATATTATGTACTTTTTTTTAATAGTAATGTTATTTTCATTAAAATAATTGTGGTAGAAGAAGTACAAGTCACAACTGGAGTAGAGGGTTAGATAATGTAGTAGTCATAATTACATTAATGAATGAATATGACGAGTCTTTTGTTGAATATTCTCAAAAGTAAATTCTATGATAGTAATGTCAATAGTAGGTAGGGAAGAGCGATAAAGTGGAGAAAATCTAGTATACTTAAAATCATTATGAATGTTTGTTATAAAATAATTAAACTGACGTTGATACTTCATAAAAAGGCTCATAAACAGAATATTTGGAATACTAGATTGTTCTATGAGAGTTGATCTTAAAAGTTACTAACTTGACAACGTATCGGATAAAGTTTAAATTTCAATTAAAATCGAAGAGTAGCATTATTATCAATTTTATCGATTTGCAACAAAATTTGATACAAGTTTATCATTTTGAAACATAAGAAGGAAGCTTATGGAAATAACATATATGTTAATAAATTATGAAAATATTTTATAGTGAAATCCTTTCTATTTTTCAAAATGGTTATCAAACTCATCTGAAATTTATTAGTTTGAATATGTTTAAATTTTATTCCAGTGACAAACCATCATAGTTTATAACTAATTAAAAAATTAAATATTTATTGAATCTAATAATTATAGTTAGTGTTATCCAAAGTAATTTTAATAGAACGAGCAATATTATATAAAGAGGATATAATAGAAAAAATAATAAAGTTGATCCAATAAAGAGAAATAGATGACATAGTGAGAACTAGTACAAAAAATTAGGTAAAGTTAATGCCACACTAGGCAGTTGCCGAAAAAGTCACCAAGAAAAGTCACCGGAAAGCTGCCTGTGGGTTGCAGCCAGAGGTAGTGACGGTCGTTTGTGGCAGCTGCTGGCGGCGGGCCGTGGTCCCCGTCAAAAGCTGGTTTGGAGATTGGGGTGTCACCGAATCTGGGCCAGGTCACGAACAGCGCACACCCTGATCAAAGGGTCGCAAACAGGACAGGCCCGAAGCATGCAAATTTGGGCTTTATTTCAATCGGATCAGAAGCATGCAGAACAGTCTAAACGATATGTTGTACGACGAGAAGGGACTAAACGATGTGTTTCATTAACTTAGTTAAAGTGACGTATTTTGGTGACTTGAGGGAATTAAAACACGGCATTTGGCGTCATCTTCCTCATCGAGGGTTTTGCAGCAACGACATGATTTGTTCCAAGAACGTGGGCGCGGTGCCGTACCTGCAAAATGATGGAGCCGGTGGACATAGATTTGGGGTCAGTTACTGATATGGAATACAGATCTAAGACCAAAGAACTTCACAAGAGTGCTGAGCTTGGTGGCGGTGCTGGAACGGGTGCAGCCACCGTCTTTGACAATGACGCGGTGGGGGCCAACGTTTGAGAAGCCGATAACTCGATGGTGAAGAACCTGGTCGTGTTGGGGAAAAAGGCCGGTTGGATAGGAATGCACACAAAAATACAAAGGGAGAAAGATGAGAAACACACAAGTTTTACGTAAAACCGCCCGTTAGTCGGGAAAAAATTAAGGACATTTAGTTTCAAATGTCACTATATAAAAAATCAGTTATAAAACCGCGAGAAAGAGTATTCACTACATACCCAAAACAGAATAAGAAAAATAACACTAAAGTAATAAAACTCTCACTTCACTCTTTACTCTCTGTTTTTCTTTTCACTAGCGGTGCACTCCACTCATTTTCTTTTCACACACACTGTTGGACTTCACCGTTGTAACTTCACCGCCCTTGAGGTCTCACACTTGTGCTCCCACAGATTCACCACATGCTCAGTGTGCACATATATATTGCTTTCCCTAGAAACTATTTGCCCAACAGACAGGCTGTATGTGGACATCACCCGCCACCTATAGCTCTACAACCTGCCACCTGTATAGACGGCCCATGCATTGCAAATCATCATGCACTATAAAAATGGCATTCACTCTGCAGAGATTGTACATATTCTCGTAAGATCACGCATACTTAGTCAATCTTTTGAACTTGTATCCACGTGCACTTTCTATGCTCAGTTTCGGGCCTTCCATGATATCTTAAGGCAACGACCTCAAACTTTACTGTGCTCACCCCATGTCCTCGGGCATTATCTACAACTTGGCCGTTTTGGGTAGACCAGTCATTTTGCCCAAACTTGACAAAATGGCGCAACAGACCATTTTACTCCAAACCTGGCATTGTAGCATACCGGTAAATTCATCCATACCAGTCATCTAGGCCATACCGATAAATTCATCCATACCGGTCATTCTTTCATACCGGTCAATTTTCCGTACCAATAAATTTGTCCATACTGATAAATTTGTGCAAACCGATAAATTCTGTATAAACTAGGCAAATCCTGAGTAACCGGTCATTTTACCTCAACATGGCAAAATGACCCAACCTAGCAAAACCGTTACAACCGGCCATGTTGTCCCAACTTGGCAAAATGGTGCAACCGGGTAAAAAGGCGTAACCGGCCATTTTGCCTGAACTTGCCACGAGTGCCTTCTTCAGAGGATTTTTTGAGCACCTTCAGCTGGCCGCTCACCTTCAGCCTTTCAATTTGTTGATTAGTCACTTTGTCCAACCAGTCTTCTCCGAGTTTTCACTCCGACAAATGCACTCCTTCATTTTCTCTCTAGAAACCCACTCCAAAAAACTCCTCTCCTTTCACAGCCCGTCAACACTCTTATTGACCGGATTCTGCTTTCAGCCAGTCGACCTTTCGTTAACCGTCTTCTACTATCCGATAACGCTTTCGTTTATTGAGTTATCTATAAAGAAGTGACCAAACCCAACAAATAGGAACCAACGTCTTATACCACTAGTGAGGAGATGTCGTCGAGATACAAGGATGCCAAAAGAGGGGATGGCGTAGAGATACAATTACGCTAGTGAAGGTTGTCAATTTCGTTTAAAAATCGATTTTATAGGTTTAATAAGCCTATTTGTTGTGCCAAAAAAATATAAAAAAAGAGATAAAAAATAAAATTTATAATTGTATAAAAATTATATTTTTATAAAAAAATAAGGCAATATAAATTAGATTAGCTAATAAAGATAATTACATAGATTTTTTAATTTAAAAAATATAAATTATTTAATTTTAAAAAAAATATTATATATATTATAATATATATAAATAGTTTAAATTAAAATATATCAATACTCTAATATAATAAATGATTTTTTTAAGAAATATGTTTTTATCTTTTTTTTTTAGTTTTATGATAATTATAATATGACATATAAAAGAGAAAAAATTATTTTTTATATTTTTAAAAGAGAAATGGTACATATTATTTTTATTTATAATTTTAGTTAATTTTTATATGTATGATTTATTTTATTTAAATTTTAAAAAAAGTGTTTTAAAAAGTAAACTTATAAATAAATTATAGGTGTTGAAATAAATAATATTATTTGAAAAGGTAAAATAAAATAAAATACATTTCGAAAGGTCAAAATGTTAAACTGGACGAAAAACAAAACAGGGAAACGGACACCAAATCAGCTGTCCAACACGTGCGACGAACAGCGGGAGAGTACGAGGAGTGGCAAATGACGACACCTGTGAACTCCTTCATAAATGTGAACACGTGTCTCATGGTGACCACACTTCGTTTCGGCGCTGCCGTCATTGTCCTGGCCATCGTCAATTATTACGGGCAACGGGCTGGCCTGTAACCGTATTCTGAGCTATTTTTCCAGCTGTCAATTTGGCAGACTACGCCCTGAATAATTTTTTTTTTTCTAAATTATTATTCAGCTGCAGAAAATATAAAAATAAAAATAAAAAAGTACGAAAACTATGGCAATTCGGAAAGCGTTTTCTTTGTGCCAAAAACACTTGTAGCAAAAAACAGTAAAAAGTGTTTTTCGATAGTGGGAGGGTTGAATGAGTTGACATGGGCGCGTGGTTGAGGAGCGTGGATTCCACAAACCGTTTCATTCTTTGAGAGTAACACCACGCGCGGTTGTGTGCAATTCATCAACGCTGCTCCCTATAATTTGAAATTTATATATAATTTTAGAGCCGGCACTCAGAAAATCTTATTTTTATTACTTTAATAAATATTTAATAATTATCATAAAAATAATTATCTTAGATAAATAAAAAAATTAGATGAATAATAAATTTAAAGTTATAAGTTTTTTTTTTCACTTTACACCTGAGGATCCTTATTCTTATTGCATTTATTCAAATAAAATATTAGATATAAATTTTGCTATGATTTTATAAAAATCAAACTTATCTGATCTACTTAGAAATCATAAGATCATGCCATGAATTTTTGTCTTAGTTTATCGTAGGATGATGCATATATTTATAACCTACTATATTTATTCATAGAAAATATTTAACAAATAATAATAATTTTTTTACAAAAAATATTTATTTAGAAAATATCTTCTAAATTTTTTTAAAAAATATTTTCTAAAAAAATTAAATATTAGATTAAAATAGTTTAAATTTGAATGACATCTAATGAATAATTGATCCATGTATGAACGTATTTTATGTAGAATTGTCACACTTGACATAATGATAATAAGTTCTTATTTATATTTAGTCTATAATAGTAATACTTGATACACGTCCATTTAACATTAATGTACAGATTTAAGAATGTTTTTATACATAACCCATGACTGATCAATGAATATACATCAATCTATTATATATAGACCATCTTGCTAGTATATGAAACTAAGTGTTTCATAAATTAAAATTAAAATAAATATATTTAAATTTATTTTTTATTTATTATTAAACTTTTTTGAAATATTTAAAAATTTTTATTTGAAGCATCATACACATAATATTTTTTTTACTTTTCTTGATTATATCTTGTATGTACGTTAGTTTGATTTTGTGAATGCGATTTTTAAAAGCTTATATTTTAAGTTTATGCACATTATATTAAAATTTTAAAATCTTTATAGATATTTATTTCTTGCTTGTCTTATATTTTTCAATAAATTAATAAAAATTTTATTTTAATTTTGATAAAGTGAATTTATTTTTTCATATTTGAGAAAAAAAAGTATATATTTGTATTTTAATATAATATTTTTAGTTAAACTAAATAAGAATCATTATAGATAATAAACATAATATATTTAAAAATATTCTAATATATAATTTATAAATTAACATTCAAATCTAATATTCACAAGTTAGAAAATAATATTTGATCTTATACAAAATAACATGTAATCGACTTACCCACGAATCATTAATAGTGGTATAAGGTATTTGATTATATTAAAATAATTATAACCAAAATTATAATATTCAACTATAATTGATAAAATTATCATTGATAATTAATTCTTATATATTTGAACGATTTTATATACTTTATATTACTATACATTGTAATGAATTTTATATTTTTTACGTTTGTATATATTTATATAATTTTTATCTATTTTATCATATTTTTGATATTATTGGCATTTTTATTTTTAATCATGAATATTATATTTACATATTCGTTTATTATATCCATATATATAAATTATACATACTTTAATAAACATTATACTCATTCTTGTCATATTTACTAACTTTTTAGATTAGAAAACTCGAATATAATTATAGAGATTTAGAGACATGAAGAAAGATTTTTAGAATAATTAGTTTAGGGTGTTTATTCCTATTTGGAGTATAAGATTTAAAGTTTGCTATTCTAATTTAATATTAAACTATTTGTGTTTGGCCAGAGTTTGCTACTTTGGTTTATTATTAAACTATTTATATTTGGCTAAAATCTTAGTTATTATAATTTAGTTATAACATTAAAAATATTATTTGTTACTTTGACTGTATATTTGAGATATTTTTTTTATTTGTCATAAGATCACGTATAAGTATTTGGATTAGGTTTAAATCAGTGATGAAACATTTAATTATGAATTTTTATTAAAATTTAATTTTAATATATTTAATTATAGATCTTGGATTGAAAATATATCTCTATAAAATAACACCTAATTGTATATCCAAGGATACCTAATGAGAGCCACCAACAATTGTAATGCCATTTTGATACTAGACTCGACATCAAAGCCATATTAATTTCTCTCTAAATAGTATTGTAGGACTTCGACTTGGACAATAATTTAAGGAGTTTAGCATGTTTTTGAATATTTATCAATAATCAAATAACTCAATGTGTCAATGGCTAATTACAAAGGAGTAATGAAAGACATGGATTTTCTCTTCTTTTATAGAGAGAGAGAGAGAGAGAAGAAAATTGAGATTTCAGATAAAAGAATTTATTTAATTTTAATTTTAATTAGTTATCTAAATATTTAGATTGTGGGATGAGATTAAAAATTTTAATTAGACTTCTTTTCAACATTGTTTAAATTTTTTTATTATATTAAAATGGCTAAATCATAATTAATATGTTTTAAGAATTCGAATTACAGTACGAATTAAAAAATCGGTTAAATCTTTTGGTTAATTCAAGTGATAGTGGGTTTGATTGTTGTAACTAAAAATTCTTATCCTACCACCATAATAAACTAAACAATAGGTTAAAAGTATATTGGACTCGTTCTCCAATATATCTTTTGACATTTAAATTAATTGTTAAGAATAAAAAATGTTAAGATTATTTTTTATTGCAGATATAATATTGGATTTGAGAAAACCAAGGCTCATATGCTACTCGAGCGTTTGTTGATGCCAATTTGTTACATAATGAAAAATTTTTCGCATTTTCTATCAAAATAAGTTAATGCCATGCCGCCCATGATCCGATATGGTATGTTTTGAAGTGAAAAATATTAATCATATCAAATACAATCCCAATATTACAGACTATCTTAGGCTGAGGGGGCATGGCCCATTATATATATTTATGATTTTTACTTTATGAAGATCAGATAAACGTTGCCCCTCGTTCAATGGCCGGCTGCTGCCGACCATTGCAATAATTTTTTTTTCAAATTAAAATTTTTTTATAAATACCTTACCCTTATTTATTTTTTCTTCCAATCGTCTACTCTCTACTTTATGAATTGACGACAAGTAATATAACTTTACTATTGAAATTATTTTTTATTTATAATATTAATATTATTATTTTATAACTTAATTATCAATTAAGATATAATTTTTTTGATTTTAATAGTGAAATAATTTTAAAAAATTATTTTCATATTTCGATATCAACAGCATAATATATTAATAATAGTTCTGAAATATTAAAATTATAACAAACTTCAAATATCGTTACTTTTATTTCTGGCCATCTCTAAAAAACATTCCATAGCTGTACTGTAATTTTTTAAAATTAAATTAATTAATATTAGGAAAGAATCATGGGTAACAAAATATTAAAAAAAATTATAAGTATAAAAGTTTTAAAATTGCCAAATAGGTGAAAAAGTATAAAAGATAAATATTATTATTAATTTAAATTGGACTAACATTTTTAAGTAGTGTAATGGTAAATGTTTTTTAATAAGTTAAGAAGTAAAATTGAAAAAAAAACTGATAAAATATATTATTTATTTGATTAGCTCTTATCTTATAACAGAATATTACAAATTTAAAAAGTACATAGAAAAGTGTTTATAGTCTAAATATATATAAATATTTTCATATATTATTAAAAATGATACTATTATTTTTTATAATTTAAATAAAAATTAGTTTTAAAATTAATTCAAATAAAATCTCATATTTTTTAATTATTTATGTATTATTATCTAGTAATAATCTACATTATATTTGTGTTGCCACACATTAATTTCTAAAAATTAAGAATTATAAAATAATAATTATTTATTTTAAAATATTTGATAACATACACACTATTTTTTGAATTAATACAAATAAATAATTAATCTACAATATATTTATATTATTACACGTTAAAATTTTAAAAATTGAGAATTAGTTTAACATTTTTAAGCGTCTAGAAACTATTTAAAAAAATTTTAAATCAATTAATTCTATTAAAAATAAATGTAAAATTTTTACTAAAATTTTTTTATTACTCTTGGCAATTCTTCAAATAATGTTATTACTATTACTTTATTTAAATTATAATTTTTTAATTTAAATTATAAATTATTTCATATAAAATATACATATTATATTATTAAGCTTTATATCAAAAATATTTTACAATTTATTTATTTTTATATAAAAAAATAAAATAATATTATTCTATTTTTTAACAAATATTCTTTTTAAAAATAGCAATTTATAACATTATACAAACAGAACAACCTCTACTACAAAAAAAATAAAATCTGATTGCACAATATGATAAAACTCTACTTACCTAATATTGATATCATGTATCTTTTTCGTTATATTTTAACTATATTTTATAATAAAGATATTCTATTGGTTGAGTTAATTATGAATATCAATTGAGAAATATACCTTTGAGCCAATCATTATAATTCACTAACAATTTTATACTTTATTAAAATGATTATAATTTTTACCATATAATATCAACAATTAAAGAAATTATATTTAAAATATTAAAAAAATCTCTAACACTAATTTGTCAAGTTACAGGTCCTGAGTCATCGTGTGAATTTACATAGAGGTGTTTATTTATTTTAAAAAATACTACGCCAATATAAAATGACAAACAATACAGTAAAATAAAGGTACTGGTCCATTAAAACCTACATGTAATGTACTTATATAAATCACAGTCAATATCAAAACCATCCATTCAAGTAACAGAAACAAGTAGCAGTAAAAACGATCTCCAGTAAACAAGTTTGCATTTTTAGTACAAGCTCAATATAAATCACAACCCAAAAAAATATAAAAATATTAAAAATTTTTATTAATTATGATTTGATCATATTTTTAATTTTTTAATAATTGATCAAAATTTAAAATTTTAAAATAATAAAAGGCTAACAAACACATTTTGTGTACTCACATTAATAATTAATAATACTAGATTTTTAACACCACATGTAAGAATAGTATTATCTGAGCCAATTTTCAACAGCAAGAGTGAAGTAATAGACAAAAAGAAGTAATATAATAGAAAAATACCTCTTTTTTAAATATTGAATTTATATAAAAAATCCGACCATTATGATTTTCAGTGACAAATATGACCCTAGAAATAACAATAACTACGCCAGTTAAATGTAAGTAAAACTTAAAAATAAATAAATTAATCAATATTAAATATTTGATCAAATAACTAAATATAATTTATTTATTTATAATCCTATATATATTTTATTTTTTATTTTATTTATTATTATTATTTTTTTTTTTTGCAGTGCCACATGGGCCAGCATAAGTGGGCAATATACAGTGCTAGGCCGAGACCACTAAGGTTCCGAACAATGTCAGCACAGCTCAGTTAATATTACCCACTATTGATAGGATAAAATACCAATGTTTGAGATGACCATAATAAAACACAAACAAAATTGATTAAACATCACCCTCAGATCAACTGACGACTCCTCACGCGAATGGTAACTCAATGAACTTAAATCAAACAAAAGAAATTTAGGATGAAATTCTACAATGTTCTATGTGCAAAACATTACCTTAGCCAAATAAGATCATTGTCTTTTACATGTGTGGGTGTTTCTGCAACCAATTTATGAGAGCGAGTGTGACAGAAAGAGGTTATCCGGCAAAATTCATCAACGCACTCCATCCGCAAACCAACACGACGAACAAACACTCCTACAACGATTCGACATCTGAATCATCCGGTGCTTCTTTATACAACTCAAATTCATCAACACTCCATCTGCAAACCAAGTATAATTTGAAGGTAGCCATCTTGTTGCCAAGCAGGCGCTGCAGTAAACAATCAACGTGACCGATTAGCTTGTCCCCATAACTATTTGGCCAGAATAGAGCACTGAAAGTCGCTGCCAGAAGGCAGATGAAAGGGCATGATCAGTGGCAATGGCAAAAGGTAGTGGCAGAGCAATGGACAGAAAACATGAAGGATAGATAAATTCTTCTTTTGACCAATAAAATTAAATGCGAAGCATATTTTAATATTCACTTAAATACTGCACTATTTATCCAACCTAAACACTGTTTACTTATATCTATTCAGCAGCTCTTTCTCTCCTCAAATTTCAGTTTCAGACCATTCACATGCTCCACAAAATGTAGTGTTCAAATACCCATCTCATAGTTAAATGATATATATATTACCTTCGACCCTCTAATCCCCCAAATTCACCGTAAGGTAGTCAATCACAGGAAAGCAATAGATTTCAATGCCGGAACTCAACATACCAAGCTCTATATGAGTTCTTTTTATTCCAGACAGCAACTACTTCTTATGATCGTGAAGCACAAAGAACAAGGCATGATGCACATTATTCTATCAAGCATGCACAATTTGTCAGCCCATGAAAAAGAAGATTTAAAAAAAAAAATTTCGAACACCTAAGAAATGCAAGATAAAAGAACAGACCAGTATGCGAGCTGACTCAGGAGACAGTGGCTTCCCCTCTTCACAAACAACAAAGTCAGAAACAAGCTCCACCACACCTGTCGACAGAAAAATTCCATATTAAAATTTAAAATAACCAATTTGGAGTTTTCCTTTTTACTTTCTTATCAGCATTATAAGCTCAGAGAATAATAAATGAAACGTTGAGATAAGGAGAAAAGCGTGGACCTTTGTTCAACCTAACAGGCATCCCTTGCTTCCGCAAAAATGGCTCCATCTCATGGGTGAACTGGTCCAGAGGACCTTCTTTAAGCTCCACCTGCATATTATAGGCTTTCATTCAAATACTGATCTGAGGTAAATGACAGCAGTGTAGGAATGAAATTCAAAGAGATATTAACCCCACACAAAGTCATAAGCTTTAGACATGTTTACAATATCCAGTATTAGCTTCATAACATAAGACAATAACAATTTAGCCCTCAAAAGTGTCTTGTTACAGGAAACACTTAGATCCTTCTTTCAGTGTGGTGTGTCCAAGTGCATCACCCCTCTTTAAGGAGCTGTACAGCGAAGAGCATATGCACCTCCATCTTCTCCCCGTGGATGGGAATAGCATAGGACAAATGACCTGTCGATATATGCATGGTGCCATTGCCTGGTAATGACAAGGGCATTGCTTTACTCATCATGATAATTATTGCCTAGCTTGTATTGTATAATAGCATTTTCTTATTCATATTTTGTTGCTTATTGCAAGACTTAAGTTTATTACGTATTAGAAATACACTCAGGAAGCTAAAAATGGTTATCTTGAGAACTGAAATAATCGGGTTTCTATGCCTTAGGTTGGCCACAGGAACGAGATTCTTAATGATTATATTTAATTCTTAAGTTTTTCTGTTTACGTCAATATGATTCCATCCAGATATGAATATGGGATTGGCCCATGATGTTTGATGTTTTGCTACTTACAAGCTATTATTTATTACTAAATTATTGATTCCATTTAGTAAAATTAAAAAACTCTTCAAATATGAAAATATGACCAAAGGGACAACATATGAAGAAAAAATTTATGTCCCTGACGTCCAACAACAATAACTTGATCTATGATAAAGCTGTTTTTGATCTCAGAGCAACCATAAAAGACTACAAGGACAGACTTCATCTCGACACTTGCCAAATAGAGAGGGCATGGCTCTATAATGGTGATGGCATATCAAGTATGTCCTTTCGATTTTTCTTGAAGCAAGTAGTGAAGTACAAGGGCCATCATCAAGGGTATTATTAGTGACCTCAACCCCCACTTCATAGCGATGTTCAGAGGAGAGCTTCGCAAGATCATTGGGTACAATGTACACTTTTCAATGAGTTTCCACCTGCAGACTGATTGTCAGGAGCAGCTACAAATACCTTGCCACAGCTGAACTTGAGGCACTCCATTGGTGCCAATCAGCAGGACTGGACCAAATTGCTTCACAAGACACAATTCTCCTACAACCTACAACCCATTCAAGATCGTGTTTGAAACCAATTCCTTTACTTTACGGCAGTGGCTACAAGATACACAGGTGCTAACCTGTCTGCAAATTTGCAAAGGGGTATGGATATTGCTAGAGCCTACTCAACCGAACTTCCAAGAAGAAGAAATACTCTGACTTGCATTGGAGACCTCCAGAGTTCTAAGTTGATGTCATAGTTATGAAGTTATTACCTCATTAGTTTAAGACCTTTGTGCAGGTACATAGGGAGTTAGCGCAAAGCTATGAAGGACCATATCCTATACTGAAGAAGGTTGGGAAGGTATGTTATCAGGTAGAGTCGCCACCAAATATTCACACCCACCCACCAAGCTCTATCATGGATTACACTGGAACCAAGCAGAGGCTGCAGCAATAACATCCACCGAAACCATGACTCTGTATGACAAGGAGATCGAAGAGATCATTGTTGATCTCACTGTGAGGAGATGCAAGCTTCCCGATTATGCCAAGTACTTAGTGTGATAAGGAATTGCCTTACAGCGAGACAAGTTCTGAACATGGGGAAGATTTATGGAAGTTCTATGATGCCATCAAAAGATTCAAGCTTTACAAGGCATCAACGACTCAGGTGGCGATAGTATTACCGATAGACAGCAAAGAAGCATAAACTCAGAGGTTGATCTGCACCAGTGCAGATGCACATTATTGTACAGCCCATATTTATCAAGCACTACAGATGAATTCTTGTACTTAGTAGAATATCTACATTAGTGTGGACTATACTAAAGAAATTTGGAATAGTATAGAGATATATGGAAGCTTGTCAACATTTAGATATTCTAATAGAATATTCTAGATAGGGAAATTTAGTAGAGTAGCCTAAAGAAGTCATTATAGCATAATATTCTAGACGACCGAGAAGAAAACTCTAGAAGGTGATCATAGTTGCCGATGTGAATTGATATTAACCATTGGTTAAAGGGGGTGGGAGGATCTCCACTATGAATAGAGGGGTCATTTGTAATCACCAAGCTCAAAAGCTCAAGAGCTATAAAGTAATAAATCTCCAACATTCTTCCACACTCTTCTTCATGCTTCAGTCAATTTTCATTTGTGTTCTCCACTTGCCCCTAAATCACTTAACTTGTATTAAGTGTGAGGGGCAGGCTGACTTAATAGCCCCAAAGATGGTGGTGCTGCTAAATGTCACACACATGATATAGTCAGAATGTCATCCCATGGCAACCCCCTACCCTTTTTTTTGTTTTTTTTTCTTTCTTTCTTATGGGGAGTGGGGGGAGGGGGTAACAAACACATTTAAATGTAGCTGATCCATTAACAGACCGTCTCAGTTGCATTACTTCCTGTCCTAGCAAAATCATAATCTTCATATTCATCAAATAACCTGAACAAAAAAAAAAAAAAAAGTTGTCACACAACAGGGGAATTCAGAGACTTAGAGAAAAAACCTTGATGCAGAAAAAAGAAAAACTCAAGCGACAACCAATAATTATGCAAGCCTCGGAAGCTCTAATAGTTCAGTTAAACAAATTAAAACCACAAAAATTCCCATAAATAAATTAAGCATCGGTTGAAGACTACATTCATTTTACCTCTGAAAAGCCAAATCTTTAACTAAACAATGAAACACCCACCTCAATGTCATACTTTCATCAGAGAAAATTAACATAGAAAAGTTGGGAAATATAAGGGGTGAGATCAAAAAAAAAAAAAAAATCCACAAAGGCTCCTCACAGAAAAAGATGACATTGTTTTCAGAAGTCAATTTTAAAACCTTGAGTCTTTTGTGTCTTCTCCCTGGGGAGCACAAGTGTAACATGAAGGAGGCAATGGAAACTTTATGTTGTATGCTAACAGCTGCTTAGGTTTTGCCACCAGATAGACAACCATTCAAAGAGCAAGCATGCATGAAATTGAATCCCACTGAAAATAGAGTCTAGTAAACCACAAGACAACTTTTTTAATAGAGTCTAGCAAAACACAGGACCACTTCTTAAGATCCCCTTCATAATCTTTCACATGCACACAAAGGAGAAGGGAGTGAATGCTGCATGTAGATTTAAGATCAAAATTAGTTTTAATACTTACTGTCGGACTTCATCTTTAGCCATATTTGTGACTAGAAGACCAGAATTTCCACGTAGCAGCTGGAAATAGATATAGGGGCTGTGTAAACAAGATTGTAAATTAAACAAGAAGAAACACACAAAGGATGCATGCAGGAACATGGCAGGTATACTTTGGAAACTTTGTGGATTCCTGGCCTGATCTCATCAGCAATAGAGCGACCTAAAGCAACTTGCATGACTTTGTTTGATCCAAGGAAGAATCTGAAATAGTAAAATATGTATCTTTTAATAAATAAAGACCTAATACATACACACATATATAATTTATTGCTTACATTGTAACAGGTCCAAAATGAATTTTGGAAGAAACAAAACCCTAGACCAAAAGATATATTGGTAAGATTTCTGAAGCCACCAACATAAATAACAAACTCATTCACATGGCACCACAATGATACTAAAATAAAATGACAAAAAGAGCAGGAATATACTCCTGTAAGATCACTTTTGGGGGGATTCTTGCCAGGTAACAAGCTAAGTGCAAAATTGATGGCAACAATGTCAAACTGACATTTCTTGCTAATGCCTGACCGGGAGCTTAATACCAAAAATAATTCAAAATCTTGGTGAGAAAAAGCCATACATTAACCTGAAACCTGAACTCCCATTCATGAGAAAAAGCGATACATTAACCTGAAACCTGAACTCCCATTCATGACTAATATGAATAATACGAGTACAGTTCATATTTTCAAGCCAAGTAAGTAGCTCTTCAATAAAGGAAAAAATATGGAAAGTAAAATGAAACGACTGATTGGACTGTCAAACTGAAATTATTCCAACTCCAGATCTATGAAAGAAAAGCAAATTAGTTCATTTAGCAAAAACTAAAATCCTGACAAATTACAATGTGAATGACAACAATAATAACAACAGTACTAAATCCATAAATAAATATTTTCCCAAGGCTGGGGAAGTGGATATCCTACCACCGGACTACCCTAAATTCCCCAGCAGCAAAGCCATTTGTATCACTCTAGTTTTGGATCATAGCCGTTGCTATAGAATTTTCACAGAACAAAACACAATGTCCACGAACACTTTCTGAATATAAAAATATACATAATTGTTCTTACAAGATTCACTGCCCAAAACAAGTCCAGGCCAATTGAAAATGTGGGAGACAAATGACTTGTTAAATTTAACATATTCATTCTCACATAAGCAAAATTACTACTTTCCAGGCTTCAGGTTTGTGTTACTGGATCACAAGTAGTGTAAATGAATGTAATTGAGCATGACAACAATGTCAGTTTAAAATAAATAGGTCAAGTGAGGTCATTTAATCCCCCTTTTATCTAACCTAGACTCAGAATATCCATCAAAAATTTGTGATTTAGACCATGGGAGAAATCTTTATAATCAATTCCAGTAGCTTTCTAGGACCTTTTTATACTTGTGAGTGGTGGAATTTCTGGCAAGCTGATGAAACTCTAAGGATAGGTCAGTGAAGTCTAGCAGTTATTTTCATCTAGGCTGCATGGAAACTTGGTGCAAGTGGGCACTCATGGGATTTTTAATTTAATGACCTAAAAAGAATTCAAATTCCTCTATTGTTGTCTCCAGGATGACACCAAGACGTGTCACTCATATAAAAAACTAAATCCTCAATCACCATTACAACCATGAAATGAACAGTGCAAGAATAAACACATTCCCTTCTTTTTCTTTTATTGCACACCAATGAAGCCTATTTATTTCTCTGCTTTACACTTTTTTGCAAAATTCTCTCTCTTCTGCACCTTCAGTGCCTCCATCCCCCATTTTCAATATCTTAGAAAAGCATCATCATCTCATTCAACTGTCCCCAAAAGACAGACCAAGAGTTTACGAAGATCTAAAATTTTCATTTTTGCAATAAATCTGAAACTTCCCTTTGAAATGTACAGGATTCTCAATCAAAACCTCCTCAAGGTTAAAATGATTAAGCCTGGAAGTTAGACACCTTTCAGATGGATTTTCCTCAGAACTACACTAACACTATCTATCTCATTTGTCAGTAAAGATCTATGGCTCAAAAGTTTAGCAAGGATTATTAATTATCTGGCAAGCCCTGTAGAGTTTGTAATCAGGCCTGGGGTACCTACATGAGGTTTGAGTTCAACATGGAACAATTAAATTCTTCATTACGAGCTGTTTTTACTTGATGATGGGTATGAGTGTCGGATACAACAATATTGCTCAGCCATTAACACCAAACTTTCCTCTCTCTTCCCTAGAATTCTCCTTATAGCAATACTTATAACCACCAAATTTTTTAACCCTCAACCACTGAATTCTCTTGTAGAGTTTTACAAGCTGTCCCACGCCAACTCCCCAATGTCATGTCATTGAACAAGTTACAAAACAATGCTCACAATCTGTGCTCTTATCTACTCTATTCACATAAAAATTGAAGGCAGTGGTGGCAGTCACAAGGTAAACAACATGAAGCTAAACTCATTTTTAAAGGGAAAAACATTTCCAGCAATATGTATTGTAGAAAAGATAAATCCATGGAAGTTACCTATTAATGAATATTGAACCAAATGTATTGCAACATAGAAAACTCAAACAAAAATTGAAGGAAGTGATAGCAGTTACAAGGTGTCATACTAAAGTAAAACAACAAGAAACAAAATGCATTTTTCTCCCCAAATTTGTTGGCAGTGAAATGGAAAATATCTCCAGAAATATCTATTGCAACAAAGAGAAATCCACAGAAACTACCTGCTAGTGGATTTAAGCTGCTCTCTAAACTCTTTGAACTTGAGGTTTCTCATGTTTTCATAAGTAAAAACAAATACAGAAGTGTAACTGTCAACTGCGTCCCTTATTCCACTGACTATCACCTCTTTATGTTCCCTTCCCTTCTTCTTTGTCTTCGACAATGTCACTGCATTTCCAATTATGGCCAGAATCTACCATTAGTCATCCACAATTTTTTTCTTTTGCATTTCATATATAATTTCTTCAATTTTATATTTAGATATACCAAATATCATGAGAATGGAAGAGAACTCAATATGTTACTTAAAGAACGACAACTTATTTCTTAAAATACTATCTGAAATTGCATTCCCTTAAGATGTATCTGAAATTGCACATAAAAATAAGTCACAACCCATATTCAACTTTTTTTTTAAATATTCCCCTTTTGTGTATATCTCAAGTGTGACATACACAGACATAATAGCAACACAATAGACCCATCTGTACCAAATAATTTATCCA
Organism: Nepenthes gracilis; assembly: GCA_033239525.1. Taxonomy (NCBI): domain Eukaryota; kingdom Viridiplantae; phylum Streptophyta; class Magnoliopsida; order Caryophyllales; family Nepenthaceae; genus Nepenthes; species Nepenthes gracilis. The sequence continues at coordinate 6,698,421 of BSYO01000009.1, forward strand.
CCACTATACGAAACCAAATGCAAATTAATACTTCAGGAACTGTTCAGCTCATCAGATGTTTTTGGACATACATATATATTTATATTTGACCATTAGGCGTTTCAAAATGAAAAGAAGAGCAATATATTGAGAGGGGGGGGGATGCAGAAGTTACCCGGTCGATTACGCTTTGATTTTGGCATCTATGGCGAAGAATTGGGGCAGCTTCTCTGGTTTTTTCCTTACTTCTGCATCTCAACAGACCTACCATTAGCATTAAGAAACCATCTCGATTCTCCAAAAAATATAAACATATAACTTATGAGGCACTGTCCAATTATAATATCGAGTATAGAAGCTAAGAAGACTATAGTATTCTCAGGTAAACAACAACTAAGAGACTAAAATGGAAAGGCTAAACTAAAATCCTAATCAGCCTAGTCTCTATTTTGTATTATACTTGCTACAGCTCCAACCCATTACGTGAGTTTAGTCCGAGGAGGAAAACGAAGCTCAAGGTTGAGGCGCCTTAATTACTCCAATGTATTCAGCCATCTTTACGGTCTCTCTCTCCCTCTCTCAATCATAAGAAGCTTGATTAGTTTATTCACCCTGTCTAAATCTTCCATACAAATAGAAAATCGAACCTCCCCCCCTCATGGATCAAAAAAAAAAGGAGCTTAATTTACTCGAAATAATCGGTCAACAAAGAGTGAAGCTGAAACTCCGAGAGAGAGGGAGAAAACGAGGCAAGCTGAGGCACCATTCTGCAGAAGCCACCTGCGGCACGAAACAAATTATGGAGAGGAGAAGAGGTCCCAACCTGGTGGGAGGCCGATGATGGTGGCTGGGCCTGTAGACCGCTGCCGGTTCGTAGGGTTTTGACAAGGTTTCCGCCGCAAGAAAATCGGTATTTGTTTGCGCTTTTGGCCGTTGGATCCTTGATTTATTCCGGATTCAATAGTTTATATTTAATTTATATTTTTTAATATATAATGAGTGTTTTGATTTTAAAATATATATATATTTGTATAATAAAAATTTTAAAAATGTATATTATTATATTTTTAAAAATTTCCTAAAATCAAATTTAAATCATTAAATGAAAATTCAAAAAAATTTCAAGGGTTGCCTCTGAGTTGTTTTTTTTTTTTTTTTTTCCATTTGTTAAAGTAACTAAGATGTATAATATTTAATTTGTACAAAAATTACAAACACCAGACCTAATGGCTAACAAAATCCCCAAAAAAAAAAACACACACACACAAAGGTAAAAACAACCCTGAACAAACCAAAAGAACGGTTTGACTAAAAACCAAATATAAAAAATTGTGCAAACATAACCAAAGGTAAAAAATAATCCTATCTAAATCTGTGCCTTTGGGTCCATTGAAGGGGAGATGTTCAAACCCCACCTCCTAAGGATAGTGTAAGACTAGTTGTAGTGATGAAACATCATTAGACCAATATGACCATGAATAAAATGAATAATAGCTTCTATTACCTTTTCATTAAAAATGATAGTATTTATCTCACGTCAAATAAAGTAAACTAATATAGTTAAAACTACCTAAATATAACACTTATAAAGTTTTTATCTTTTCATTTCAAAATAACCTACCGAATCCCATGAGGCCACTCCTTGAAAAGCCAATAGCAACTACTATTATAATAAATAATTCTCCAAAAGGTACAAAAGTGGTAACTCTGAGAGAAAAGTGAATGCACTAAGCCCCCAAACACAAATGTAAAGTTGTAATCTCTTGTGTCAAGACGCTCATGAAGAGCCAGCAAAATGATACAAAGACTACAAATGTGTCTTAAGACTCTCCAAGGCTAGGTTAGACTAGATAAATGGGTAAGGTGGCTAAAAAATCCTCCAAGCTAATCCAAAAAAGAAACCCCCTGACCTATTTTAAGACCAAACAACTCTATCATCTATGAGACAATTGGGTTCATAGATCAGCATATGACACATGATAGGTAGGACAAGAGATAAGGACTTATTTGGCCAGCACTATGAATCATATCTAATAATAGATATAACAAACGAGTGCTCGAAAATTATATGAAAAAAAGAAAGGAAAAATTTGTGACAACTTTTCTTAAAAATCTCTAATGAGTGCTACAAATCACTCTATAGCTTAATCAATCAGCCATAATAGTGAAAGCAATAGATGGTCTAATATCTTTTCGAAAATTCAAAATCTCCTTCAGGCTCCGGTGGGCATCATAAAGAATTTTGATGGGCTAAATACATCTATCTTTCAAACTATACATTTGAAAACAATCTAGTCAAACAAAATCACCTCCAGTGGCAAATATTCTCCACAAATGCCGAGCTAAATAGCCCCATTGGTGGCCTCTAAATTGTGGATGCACAAGCCCTTCCTCCTCCAATTTACACACGTTAACCCAAACTACATTTGCAGTTGCCTTGACTCTCCTTATACCTCTTTCATAAGAACTTGCAAAGAAGCTCTCCAACCTACTTAAGGATGCCCGTAAAGATTATGAATATAGACATCTAATATTTATGAATAAATGATAAGATAGATTTAATAAGTTATAATTATTTTGTAAAGGAAAGACCCTTGCCACTCCAAACAGCAATATACTAAGAGATAATATTAGTAATAGGCTTACAATATGAAATCTTCATTTGGGATAAAATAAGGGAGACACTCATGTATTGTATCGAAAGAGCATCTATGTAATGCCCAAGGCAAGAAGAGATATCTGTGGCAACAAATATAATTTGCAATGACCATCAAAATAGTCTTGCAGATCCTTGCAATGATTGAGACCGTAGGAATCAAGTATATAAGAGTAGCATTGATTTTCTTAAAGAGTTTACCGGATTTAAAAAAGTCTAACACCACTTCACAAAAAAATTGTAAAAATAAAATAAGACAACTTTTTGAAAAAAAAGCCTCAAGAAGCTATCAAGTCTTGGCATTTTGTCATTCCTAAAACTAAATAAATAGTCTCTAATCTTCTCAATATTCACCAGGGCAACCAAATCCACATACCAGCTAGCAAGAACTCTATTAGAAATAAATTGAGAAATACAATCCACCGTTGAGTTACCTAATTTTAGCCTTTTGTTTGAATAGTGAGAACTCGGCAGCACTTACATCAAAATGCTACTATCTAAGTATCCATTCCTCAATAAGCCGCCTAGGAGGTTGGTGATAGGATAAGTGACAAGTGGCATTTTGTCGGAGCCTAACTAACCAAGAGGATAGCAATAGACACATCTCCACATTCCGCATTAAGGACTCTTGAGGCCTTATTTAACCACATCGACTTTGGTCCCTCGGTAGTATATCAAATATCTAAAGAAATGGGTGTCCCAACTCAACTTAACAACAATGGCAAAATAAGGGTGATAGACAAAAAAATTGTTAAATTTGAAAGAACCTCTCCTATAAGTTTGGATTTAAGAGCCAATTAGAACATAGGAAGAGTGGTCAAAAACTCCTAGATGAGGAAAAAAGACTACCGATTATATGTAACACATCAGCCAACAATCATTAACCAAAATACAAGTAAGTTTACTAATAGAATAGTCTCAAAAATTCTTATAATTACTTCAAATGAAAAAAATTTATTTAAGTAGAGATTAGATGAGCTACAATTAAGGATATATTAATTAAACAATCTAATTACACTTTCATCAAAGAAACATCCAACCATCTCCACCTAATTCCTAAGGGCATTAGAGTCCCTAAAACTACTCATAGACGCGGACGAACATATTTTACAAACACATTCATGTCATACAATAAGCAACAACAAAGATAACAGCATTAACATAGTAGACAAAGGAAAAGCACAAAAGCACTTTGTCAACCCAATCCTTGAATTCACAACGAATGGCTTGATCCTAGACTCCTCCACAAGTACACGTAATAGCCCCTCAATATATATATATGTGTGTGTGTTGGGGGGGGGGCGCATTGACCACAAACCATCCAAAAGAAAATAAGGGTTACAAAATTTTCAAATTAAATATAATATGATATAATTTTATATAAATTAGTCATATTTATTCTAAATTTGATAGGATGGAATTTAAATTTTGATAAAACTCAATTTTATTATTAGACTTAAATTTATTATGTTTTACCCCAAAAGTAACCTAAATATAGTATATAGTGTGCAGTGTATAAATATTCATTTAATTATAATTTTTATTCTATCCTAATAACCAGTGTCGTTCCATATAATTCATGTACCATCATTTTAGTCACACAACAAATTTGAAAAGTTATATATTTATTGGTATGAATTAGATACGGTTAATCTGACCTAATAACAATACAAAAACTATAAATTGGCAGCTCAAAGTTGGTTGTCGAGACAATTGAGTTAATTAATATAGTATGAAATTGGTTCAAAAATCAATTTGAATAAATGCTCTACTAATCAATTGAACAACCAGGTAATCAAAGACATTGAAGATTAGAACAACTAATAACCCAATTGAATAATAAATATGGCATTTAAATTCTGATGAATGTTTATACAAAATTGATAGATGATAAACTACTTTAAAGTAGACAATAACGGTCAAAAAATGCTAACTATTAATTATTGAATGGTTACAAAACTAACATAATAGTTTGAGTCTAAATAATAAAATGTTTTAGACAGCAGCAGTGCCAATTTTGAAAAGAATGGTTGGTTGGCGTTTAGGCTATAAATATAAACTCCTATTTAATACTAAAAGAAAAGAAGAAGAAAATCGCAACCTTGCATTAAGAAAGAGAGAAACACATTTTGTGCTCGGTCACAAGTGATCTCTTTCTCCACCTTCTAAATTCACTGAGATAAGTTCTCCAAATCAAATCAATGTCATACTCATCCCCTTTCCTTTTCTAATCTTTTAATTTTTTAAAAAAATTTAATTTAAGTATCAGAAGATATATCAAAAACGAATCTTATATTCTTCTTACCTTGTATTAGTTGATATAATATACAAGATCCGGATAATGAGATTCGAATGGTTGACTCAACGCAATTCAGATACTTATCTAGATCCAGAGTACACATTAATATTAATTATGGTGAATTAGTTGATTAAAAAATTATAGCAAAATTATCCCCAAAAAAACTTATTTTTCTCTAATAGAAAATATTTTTCAATCAGATTTGAATTTACATGTCTAAATTATCTAATTTTATCCAATTCAAAATATTTTCACATTACTATTGAATTATGAATTTAAAATATTAAATTAAAATTGAATTTGATTAAGTTATTCTTTGTTTTATCAATGGTAGCAACTTGTAACAACGAATGGCAGAGGCAGCCAGTGGCAGTTTATTATCAATAAGCAAAGTAGCCGACAATGACGAGTGTCAAAATACCCCATTTTCTAAAATCTAATTAACAGTATGCTATTTTGCTAGTAATTAACGGAATTCTATTGATTTTTCTATTAAATAAAAATGATTAAAAAAAGTTAACAATACTAAACATCATCAAATATTTTCATGTGTTATTAGCCACCTTCAGAAAACTTTAAAAATGAAGAAAAAATCAAAGTCTTCTGTTTCATTTTTTAAAATAAATCTTCAATTGAAATGCCGTAAAGCTCATTATTTAACGTGATGTAAACATCTCTTTGACATTTTTAACAAGATGTACAAGCAAAACAGTAGAGTAAAGGCTAGCCGCTTTTTCCTCTTTCTTCCCAAGCGGCCTCATTCGGGTCCTACAATAATGGAAGAGGTAAAGTAGTACGTCTTTCTTGCCAAGAGTAGAAAGTAACATTCCTTGATCAAATTTTGATAGCATAATTTCTTTTCTCATCCCTAAATGACAATGGCCAGCACCCAACATAAAGTCAGCGCCGAATCTTAAGGCAGCGATGATATGTCTACACAGTACCTTTTCACTTTAAATAAATTTGTCTGATATCAAATGAATCGATGTAGCACTTATATTTTCAAAATTTATTACATTCAATAACAACTGAGCTTTCAAAAAGCTCTAAACGCGACGCAATTGAGTCAGTGAACCTCTAATTTGTATACATTAGTAATTCCATGTGTCAATCATACGTAGCAAGGATGAAACAATATGAATATTATTTTGATGCTACAACTTAAACCCAGTTTGAAAAAGCTATAGCTAGGCAAGCTCAAGTCCATTTTTAGACTTGTTTAGTCATCCTTCTGACATTTTAAAATAGCTTCATCACAATATATAGGGGCAATGTTATGTAAATCTAACACTCTCTAAAATATATTGTGTTAAACCTTGTATAATAGCTTATCTATTGATAAAAATTATTAATATTGATCATAATTATATCAGTACTAACCATATCTATTTTTTTATAAAATAAAAAAAATAAATAGAAAAAAAATATCGGCTAATATATTGATAATAATTAAAAATTTTTGGTAATAGGGTGTCTCGATATAAATATGTTGTACCATGTTAGTATCTATTTCGATCAATAAATCAAACTTTAACAAGATACCTTTCATTAAACTATTTCAAAACAAAATAAGCTACTTAAGCTCAAGATCAATTGATTAAAAGCTAATTCAAGTAGGGTTTGTCAATGCTAATGGGCCAAACTCGAGTATACATCCGTTGAAATTCAATAAAAAAACATGTATAATTGACATAATAGAATAAACCTGAATCTCCGTCCAATGTTAACCATCAAACATTTGAATACAAATAATACAATATTACATAATAATTTTTAATATAAAAATTATTTTAAACCAAAAAAAAATCATAAAATAAGCTCCCGTGTTTATCCCAAGTATACATGATGGCTTGAAGTCTTTTTAAGTCCAAGCTCCTAACATAATATGGCCCAAACTAATGGTCAATGGATCAAAGGATATATAAATTAGAGCATCTTGCATCCCATGACTAGCAAAACTTTTAGAACATTCAATTATTAGCTAATCACGACAATATCTAAAAATCAACCCTGTAATATTCAACTTATACAAAAATATTCGAAGACTGTCTTCATAAGTACTTCATCATTCTCACAAAAATTATTATTCAGAATGTAGTTCTCCAATTTTATTTTTCTTTCTTTAGAACTCATTTGTTAAAAGGTCTTTGCTAATTTTAATATTTAATGATGATTCATAGGGTTGGTCTTAAATCATCTAAAACTCTTATTTTAATTTATAATATATACAATTTAAATTAAAAAGTTTAAATATTCATTCTGAAATTTCTCATATCAGAATCAAAATCTCATACACACATCAAAAATAATATTAATTTCTTATAGTAATTTTTAATAAAATTTTCCAGCATGGTAAAATATATTAAAATAAAAGTTAAAGGAACGATGAATATACAGTTAGTACTTCTCTAGACATACGTTTGCGGTAAGCAGCAGTAGGTAGGACATGGAGAAACTTAAATGTACACCGTGGAAACATCCTTTTAGGTTAGGGGCTGAAATGACTTTTCACTCCCGACATTTGTTCTATTTATTAGAATCATGTAGGGGCCCCCTGGCACAGTCCCCTGTTATCAGCATTTCCATATTTTAATGCTTTGAAAAAAAACTTAAAAGAAAAATTACTTTATATTATTTTTACAAATATATATTAAAATTAGTAGGACCATCTCCATCCAACGGTCCAAAATTACGGTAAAAGCTCTCCCACACTGCGAGATTACAACCAAATAAATTAGGGTTAGATTGGCCTGGCCAAATATTCTATTTTAATAAGGTCTGGAGGAAATGTAGGTCTAAAACTTTAAAATATAAAAATTTATTTATAAATAATTTATTGCATGGATAATCAAACGAGAGCACCAGTGGTCTAGTGGTAGAATAGTACCCTGCCACGGTACAGACCCGGGTTCGATTCCCGGCTGGTGCAGATCGTTTTTGTCTCAATTTTTTTTTTATTTTCTTTTCTGTAGAAGCACCGTTTACTAGAAGCCAAATAAAAATCAAGTTTTTTTTTATCGTTCAATGAAGCCAAATAAAAATTGATTTAATTAAAATTATTATAATATATAAATTTATTTTATAATTTTATCATTTAAATTATCATAATAAAATAAAACTTACAAATATTGTAGAGTTTTTTGATATATTATAACAGTACAAATATGAAAAATATATTTAATATTTTTGCAGAGAAGAAAGACCCTCTCCTATATTTGGTAATCCCAATATGATGGTCAAAACAATATATGTGGGTTTTTTTTTTTAATTTATTTTATAAAATAACCCGATTATAAATTATTTTAGTAATTAATTAACTATAAAATTATGTATATTTTTAATATATTTGATAGGTATGGCTCGAGAGAATTAGCACAATATTCAATTTGATTAAAGGTCAAAATGTTAACGGTCCAATAAAAAAAATCACAAAACTAACCGAATAGGAACGTTCGAATACATGAATCAAATTGTATAATCTAAATAGCCAAATATGAAATGAACATAATGAGTCACTTAATGGTTCAATATAGATAGTGATCGAAACGATTCTATAATTGGTAGTTAAGTGGCCCAATTATCGTATGGAGACAGCTGTTACACATAATAAATAACGTCTCTCACTACTAATACGAAACGGTATCATACACACGTAATGATTTTACACGTCGGCCAATCAAATGGCGTCATTGACTATAATGAAACCTCTCCCAAACAAAAAGGGAAGAGGAAGAGAAAAAATACTACTCAATTGGATGAGTATACAAAAAATGGAGTATAACCCTTTGAATATATACTCATTTTCATCCTCTCAAAATTTTTACATTTATTTCTTCATATATTTTCAAATCGGAATAAAAAAATTATTGACTTAAGAATCGGATAATATATTAAAAAGTAAATCCTGTATACTTCTTATTTTTAATTTATTCTATTATAGTGCATAGGATTCGAATTCCTAATTATAAAAATCGGACTCATTTACTTCAGATGTGACGGACCGTGTTTCCTACCGAAAATCCGATAGAGTTCCAGTAGAAAAACGGCCGCTAAACAAATACAAAACCTGTAGAATATCTTATACAATAACAAAAATTCATCTAAAATCAACTCCGACACATCTATAAACTACAACAAACCACATGGGATCCAAATACCACAATTAATAACATGTGACATCAACATCATAATTCAAGATATGACGTCGGTTCAAACAAGTTGTCACCAGGTACATAGTTAAACTATATAGACCTACGGAAGCAACTATATTCATTAAATATAATAGAAGCTAGACTACATACATAACATTATTATCAATAGTATACATGACCATCAAAATAATATAATATATTCCATAATAGGGTATAAAATCACAAATCTAAACCTTCAAGCTATCCTTTAAGATCTTCATACTTAGTTGACTTCTAATCATCTATTCCGTCCTATCAGGTATAAATTTGTACTCATTTGAAGACAAGAAAAGTAGTAAGGGTGAGCCAAAATTTAACAAGTGTGGGCCAAAATTTAGCAAGTACAATATAAATAAAGATAATGTACAATATAAACAAATTGGATAGGGAATGAGATGGGAACATGATATAGAATATACAACCTGAAATGTGAGCAAATGTATTTTCAGAATATGAGTAACTTTTCATATTTTGTCTTTATTTTCTCTTAAGATTTCAAAACATGTATAAATTTATTTATCTTTACGAATCAAGGACAATAAGTTTTACAAACAAAATGTATGAGAAAACGAGAAAAAGATCATAATATCCCACATGATCTAAAATCAAACAACGTACATAACGTTCAGTAGCAAACTTTCGCCCTATACAAGACCAAATATCACGTGGCAAGCAGTATACCTATTACTCGGTATATATGGTTAATAAAACGCTCCCTAACCTCCCGCAATCCAGATGCAATTCTCGTTCTTCCACAGTAACATCCTAAGGCGTGCTAAGGACATTACCCATTCCAATAACCAGTCAAGATACGCTATCAAGATAATCCTTGAGTCTCCATCGTAATATCAATGGCATGCTAGAGGATACTACCCTTTAAACATAAATCCAAATGCAAGACGGAGCAGTTTTTTTTTTTCCTCAAAAGCTTACAAACGGATAACATAATTAACGGTCTAATTAAGGCAAGACTTGCGAAATTTCGGCGAGTCTCCTTTGTAACCTGGATGAAATCCCAAAATACAAACTGTAATAATCATCCATAACAAGCACACATCTATCCATCATTCATAATTTCTACAACAATCATCCACGGATCCTATGTGCCATTCATGGCATAATTTCATAAAACATTCTTTGCTCTAACAAGTTTCTTAACGAGATGCCATCTAGGACTGCCACAATAAATCCGGAGTATCAAATGAGTAAACTAAGAACTGCGAAGCATAGCATATTCTCTTCTACTATCATACACATCATATGCTTTCTTTACGAAAATCAACATGTTCTAGGACATCAAAATCATAAGATATATCTACAAAATCATGTGCAATCCTTTACGTCGACGAGGCCTCTCTAAAATAGCTCCACTATGCTATGGTCCTCAAAAGCCTTCAGAAGCTTCTCTCTCTGCTTACTCTTCTTCGTCGGGTAAAAGCTCTACTTGTCTCATCTGGAGGGGGAAAACACTAAAACAATGAGCCGAGGCCCCCCAAGGTACATGCATATGAATAAAAAACGATCATGCCAAAACGATCATATAACTATGCAAAAATCATCATGTTCAATCAACATCATCTCAAGGGAATCGTAAAAGGCATGCTTCATAAATCATATAACTATAGGCTTAAAACAAAAACTATAAACTGTATAGATGCATGGTAAAGCTGAAAACAATACCTATGTTGTTCATCATCTTTCACTGTATACAATTCAATATCATCTTTTATTGCAATATAGCTTATCGGTAAAACATTAGTTGGTACTTCATATTGTTTTCCTCCTTACACCAAGCCCCAGGGGCGGCTATCGTTTTCCTCCTTGTACCAAGCCCCGGGGCTATCGTTTTCCTCCTTGTACCAAGCCGGATAGCGGCTATCGTTTTCCTCCTTGTACCAAGCCCGAGGACGGCTATCGTTTTCCTCCTTGTACCAAGCCAGGGACGGCTATCGTTCATCTTTTATCAAAAACCCTTTTCTTTTAAAGTCGAACTTTCACAATTCACTTCGGCTAACTTCAAAGTACATGGAAATTTCATCGGTATAGGCTCGTACATATTTTCAAAAACAAACTATACAGAAGCTTCATTTTTGATGTCAATTAACTTTCATATAGTAGAAGCTACGGTTAAAACTCATCAAAACCTCTTCATTTTCGTACATGGGGCTTCGTAAAACCTTTGAACTCAAATCGGTCTCTTACTTGCACATATTTCATGAAATTAATATCATAGATGCCATGCATATACATTAAATCATGCAATTTACTCAAACTATACAACATTTTATAAATAGCTAGGGTTTCATCACATACTTTCTAGTGGAAATTGAACATCATTTTCATGCTCCTTCGATTCCCGAAATCGTTTTGTCTCAAATTTTGTAATAAACATGGATAAACACAAATCTAACCGAAGTTTTTTTATCGTTCAATAAACATGCTTCATTTAATTTAAACATGCATCATCAACATTTAGAGCATTTTCATCATTTAAAAGCATAATAAAATAAAACTTACAAATATTGTAGAGCTTTTTGACATATTATAACAGTACACTTACGAAAAATATATTTAATTATTTTTGGATCGAATCAAGACCCTCTCCCTTTTTTCTAATCCCAATATGATGGTTAATATATGTGGGTTTTTTACTTTTAATCTCTCTAAAAACACATATCACTTAATCGGCATTTAAATAATTATGCATATTTTATTTGATAGACTCGGATATTCAATTTGATTAAAGGTCAAAATCTTGCGGGTCCATTAAAAACAATCACAAAACTAATCGAATAGGATATACATGAATCAAAATGTATACAATTGGGATATGAAATGGGTATTCATATTCTATAAGGATCATCATCATCATTTTACGAAGGTGACAAGTGGCCTAATTATCAAATTCCGGCTCGGGTGATATATTATAAATAACGCCCCTTTAATGGGCTCGGGCCACACGTAATGATTTTACATGTCGGCCAATCAAACGGTGTCATCTATAATGAAACCTCTCCCAAACAAAAAAGCGGCCGACATATGTTCATATTTGGGAAAAATGGGCCCTCCAATTTCATCCTCAATTTCATGATATTTCTTCATAACTTTTCAAATTGGAATAAAAACCCCAAAATCCCGTAGGTTTGAAAAAACTAAGATTTTATTAAAACCCACCCGGGCGTAGAATCGGACACGTTATACAAATAACCACATTTTCATGGACCTCAAGGCATGGGTTTTCAATATCCTAACATTCCCGTGGGTATCGAAATATAAAATACCCAATAACAAAAATACACAAAACATCGAAGAGAACGCTACAACAAACCACATGGGATCCAAATACCTACAATTAATAACATGTCTCGACAACATCTTTCACCTTTTTTAAATGGCTCTCGGGCGGAATCGGACTACGGAAGTAACTTTCCTTCATTCTCTATAGTAGAATCGCGCTCTCTCTCTCTATTAAATACCCACATGACTCGTCAAAATGATATAATATACTCTATAATGAGGGTATAAAATCACAAATCTAAACCTTGACTATCCTTTAAGATCTTCATACGCCGACTTCTAATCGGCTATCCGGGCCTATCAAGTATAAATTTGTGTTCATTTAAAGACAATAAAAGTATTAAGCGCCCCATCAAGTGCGGCGGGCTTTAGCGAGTACAATATAAATAAAGATAAGATACAATATAAACAAATGGAATCATCCGATCGGCGCCCGAATATTCAACCTGAGCTATATTTTTCAGAATCCGGTAACCGGACCTTTATTTTCTCTTAATTTCTAAAACATGATTTTTCTTTACGATACCAAACCTTAATCATCCCATAAGATTAGTGTTGATCATTAACATACTAATCACCTCATATCATTGTCGGGTTCACAAATATAGGAACCTCACAATTCCTCCGCATCTTTTGAATACAATTTACCTATTTTAACTCAATTATCTCCCAATTATCATATTTAGGAACTCGGGTCGTCACATAGTCCTTATTTCATAATTTCTTAATATTTGAGAAAAAGTCTACCAAATTCTTTTCACATAGTTCTCACACCGGGAGAAAGGATCATTCATATAACAAATTGTGACATTTTCTCCGTATACCTTCATAATTTTCATATTTCTCATGGGTTTAAATATTTACATGACTTTAAATATATACACAATTTAATATGACACTTTGAAACAATTAGAAATCCTTACCACATTAGATTAAATGAGACTTTGAAGCTTCCAAACTGTAGTTCCTTTACAAATACACATAAACTAATTTTTGAAATATATAATTGAGTATATATAATTTTATATGATTAATTACCAATTTAATAAGACGGGATCATGCAAAAACTCTAATTAATTTTAGGTAAACAGTGTTAGTGCACTGGTTAGGGCTCTCGGACGCGCCAAGCGGATAAAAACTTGGAAATTGATCATCCAACCGATAGATATTCATATTTAAGGTATGAGTAAATCATAATTAAGGCCAATTCATGCATTAGACTTGAAATAATTGGTTAAATATGGTCTGGATGTATCTTAAGGTTCCGACGAACGGATTTTCACATAAAACTATCAAATTTGATATCCAATCGGTAAATTAACATATACGAGATATGGGTAATGATATTCTAATCCCAAATTAGGCAAAAGTTCCAAATATTCATGGGTAAAAAGGTTCCGGGCATGGATGAACAACACCGAGGAAGGTTAGGATTTTGAGATTGTACTAAATACCGCACAAAACTCACAAATGAAACAAAAGTGTAAAAAAACTAAATAGAATAGTATTGATACACTTACCTCAACCTAATCTACCACTTATCCAACTAATCGGACTTGGGGACCTCGATTTCCTCCTCTTTTTCTCTCCTCCCTCCCTCTCTCTCTACCCAAAACCCCCTGCCTTCCCCGAAACCCCATTTTCCCCTTCTTTTCCTTTATTATTATTATTATTATTATTATTATTATTGTTATTGTTATTATATATTCTGTTTTCTTTTAATCTCAAAACTCAAATGAATACCCAGACGATCAAACGGACGCACTTTAGGCGCCAACACAATAAGTCCAAATATTCTCTAAAATTTTATAATATTTAATCAATTTTTATCACACTGAAATTACCCAAAATAATATTAAATAATTTTAATTAAATTGGATAAAAATTTTTGGAATATTATATCGGACGTTCAAGTAAAGTTATCGACTCCATAATTTAAACATCAATACAGATTTTTAAAGCGTATCAATATTATATGATTAATACTTTGATGAAAGAATAAAAAGATGGGTCATATGCTCTTGCTATAAAATTTTCAACTTCCCTAAAGTGATACGCTAATGGAAAAAATGCCTAATGTCTACTATCAAGTCATATTTGATTGACTTAATAATGTTTTATTTTTTATTTTTATATAAATTTATTAATATAAATAAATAATCATATAACTTTTATTTAAAAATATTTTTAAAAAATTATCTCCTAACATTAGTCATCCACTTATCATATGACATTAGAAAAAATGTTGCGATAACTCCGGTACTCCAACACCGCCATAGAGTATGTAAGAAAATCATGGGCTGAACACAGCGAAAAGTAAAAATTTACTCATTATATTAATACGGGGACCTTATTTGATCACTAAATAATATAAAAATATTTAAAATTTTAATTTTATATTTAAATATTATGCGTCTTAGATCCGACTCTTTAACGAATTCGGGTCAATTAGATTTCGAATTCGTGTTGTCGTGGGACCTAGTCTTCATACTTCGCGGCTTAAATCCTACATACCACAACAAAAGACGAGAAGTTAAAAAAATGGTATGACTTGTTCCCCAATTTATCTTCCGACACTTAAGGTAGTAATCTTTCTTTCAAAATGAAGAATGTAAAAATAAAACTTGCTAAAAATGATACAGAGATGGCGATTTGAGAGTCTAACTCGAAGGTGTGCTCCGTGTGAAGCGGCTTTAGGAGGTAGTGCGCTTGTAAAGAGTAACTTTTCTGTCCACTAGATTTGTGGAAAGCGAGCAGTGAGAATGAGAATGACAATTATTCCGAAAGCGGAGTTGCTTGTATATGTTTGAGCACCGGAGCGAGCATGCTTTTGGAGTGTGTCCCAAATACTTTTTATAGCCGTCTGTTTGGAGTGTGTCCCCAATACTTTATATAGCCGTCTGTCCTCGCTATCCTTCCTTAGGTGGCGAGGTTGTCTACTAGCTACTTGATGAGATTCTTTCCATCCATCGTGTGGATACTGACGCCATTTAGGGCCACAATGGCTGGAAGGAAACATTCCTTCATCGGTAGAGATGTCACGTGCCGTGAATGTTAGAGCTTCCATTATGATACACGCACTAATTTGGGGGCTTCCCTTGTGTGATGTGCACTAATTCAAGGGCTTCCATCCCAGAGGAGATTGTCATCTGGGGAGATCCTCCACATTGCAGCCAATTAGAACAAATGAATTGCTACGCGTGGGAAATGGTTCGTCATCCATCCCCTATTTGGGCCACATTTGGTTTGTGTCGTATTCGGTTGTCTGAAAGTTATCTTCAATCAACAGGGATGTTGACCACTATCTGGGCTAGCAGGCCACAATTCTCCTGAGCTAATCGCCTTCTTAAACTGGCTCATTTCAGCAGTCCCTATCAAAATATAAGATCAAAAGTTTAAATATATACATCAAATAAATAAGGTGATATGTATGTATTATTTGTAAAATAGATAATTGATGGTATAAATATTTAATCTTAATAATATCTACAATAATATTATCAACTTATTGTATTATCAAACTAATTAAATTATTAAATATGTGTATTAGTACTTATTTGATAACTTTATTCTAATATTTGGAATATTTAGCACATCATATTATCTATTAACTCTTTCCCACACTTAGTTGAAGAAAAATAATATACCTTATTACTTTTTTCAACGCTCATACAAAATAAAAAAATAAAAAAATCCCTCTAAATCTAATTATGAGGGGCTGTAGCGTACCATTTGCTCGGGACTGTTTATTAACATAAACTAAAAATTTGTTCATAATTGTTTATAATTTTTCATGCCTCAAACATTGTTAATATATAAACTTATATTTTATAAGTTATAATAAGTAAGATATGATAATATGTGTAACCCTTTAGATTTAATATCAAGTTAAAAGTAAAAAATTATTAAATCATATTTAACTAATTAAAATATATTTTAATTATAACAGAATTGAACTCTTCTAATTATTCTTAAATTTAATTATTGATATTAATTACTTAAGAGTTTTCTAGAATCTATAAGTGACACCTTACATGATATTATAATCATCTAGATAAAATAAATAAAACAATAATCTATTTAAAAAATATGTCCATAAAAATTACCATGTAATAAATTTTATACCAAAAAATTTAGAATGAGATTGAGGATCCAAGTGGACGATCGTTTTTCAGGGCTTAGGATGAACTGAAATAAAAGTTTATCAATTTGTTCAAAATTTTGAATTAAGTCAAAAATATAGTCAATAAATTTGAGTTACATTCAATTTGGTGGATTATTATAAAATCTTCCTTACATCGATGGTTGATGAAATAAGTACGTAATCGAATTAAGCCTTATGGGAGATTAGAGACTTGTCCTGTGATAAGTTCCAACCTAAATTTAGCTAGAAAATATTAGGTAATGGGAATTAGGGTAATTCAATTGGTGAATGCTTTCTAAAATAAGTCATTTAATCGAAAATGTAACATAGAAACGTGAAAAAGAAATTTGAAAAAAATTTTCCAATTATTAAATTTTGAGATTCGTTAAATTTTGAGTACGAAATTTTTATAAGTGGTGAATAGTTATAATGTACCGACTTTTAAATATCGTAATTGCGGATAATTAAAACAGTATAATCAAGATTAGGCTCAAATGTGCTCGAAAAATTAGTATCGGAAGCTTAAAAGGAATCGGGAGGCTCGGCGCCCGAGGCATGCCTAGGGCACGCTCGGTAGAACCACGCGCTCGAGGCTCTCTCGACAAGCGTTCGAGCGCCAACGTGCTATAAAGCCATAACAGCTCTTTCTCCGCGTAAAAATTTCACAGATATGGGAGAGAAAAGAGAAAGAGAACACGAATGAGAAGAGGGAGAATGAAAAAATTTGTCACGACCCAGGAACACAATATGCGTAAATCCGAAATAAAATCAATAATAATATTTTTATCAATCATAAAAATTCAACTTGGGCGTGATAGTAATACACATACAAGACTCAATATAATAAAATCCACACAAGATCTCATTGGATATAAATTCGAACAAATATAATACATGACCTGCTATCTAACATATTGTAAGGGAGGTATCCAAATATACAACTCTAATATTTTCTCATACAAGGATTAGGGTCATCATCCGACTATAAACAATAATCATAATACAACCTCGGGATTAAAAATATACCCAACATAATACCTCCACTCACCGATAGAGATATTCATACCAGATCACGTCCGTACTCTTATCTGAAAAGATAAAATATAAAAACGTGAACTTAGAGCTCAGTATCGTGTGTATATATATATATATATATATGTAAACAGTGCATATAAATTAGATGGAATGGATAACAATCACAATCGTGTCAAAATAAAATACAAGGTCTGTGAAATCCCTAAAAATCGAGGTGATATCTTGTACTAAATCAGTATCCGTATCAAACAGTTTCATCGGGATATAATCATAATAAATACGATCTGGTCAAATCTTATAAACGATATCATATCATATGATCCAAGGTCACATAGGCCGCAACCGTCACCATATCCGTGTGGTAGCATACCATTGCCCGGATTTAAATCCCATAACACAAAAAATTGAAAGAAGACCGCCAAAACTAAAACATAAATCAAAACACGTTCAAAATTTATCACATATTTATACGTACGAGATATTCCTATCATTCAATTGTGGGCCAATCAATGTATTTCAAAATCATCCACCCAAATACATGTAGAATTACAAAGTATGCACGAAATCGGAGAACCAAAAATAAATAATACCAATTTGAGGAAGGGTTACCCTCGTCCGGTAACCACGGCTATATCCGCTACGATTTAGGCCAGTAGTTCAAAGCTATCCATATACTCTATTTCCTATAAATTAAAAACTTACTATATTTTACTACCCACACTTTGGGTGCAACATCAAATTTTAGTTATATATATTATGACGTTCGAATATATTATTCCGTCAATTCCCTACGATGGTTCTCATTTAAATATACAGTGAGGCATGTCAGCTATTAAACGTCACAACCTTCCTTCCAGCGGAAGTGAGTCTTATTATACACGTCCTCGTCGGGACTAAGCCTTCCTATCGAAAACGGTACTAATATCTCATGCCTCAATTTACATAGAATGACCCATCGGGTCTCCAACCGCCATGATCCCATAGTGACCCCACACCCGGCAGCATGCATGTAGACCAATGCATGGCCTGATTCATGGTTCCACAATATACGGATATACAAATATACATATATACCGTCCAGGTATCCAAAAACATTCTAAATCATAAATACCAGTGTAAAATGACTGCACAACCGATAAAACATATATGCATGTACATACTTAATAAATTGGGTGTATATAAAAATACATGCATGTTAGTAAAATCTCAAACAGTAGTCAAAACACATTAGAAATTAAATCAAACCAAGAATAGAATTAGAGGATACTTGTCTCGACTTTATACTCCACAGATCTGAAAAAAGGATATCCCGAAACACCCGATTTGTACCTTTCTCTCTCCCGCCTCACGCGTTCTCGAGCACCGCCCTCTCTCTCCTCTGCGCGTTGCCACCGCTGCACCACCTCACACTCAGCTGTCATTGCTTCACCCACGACTACCATCGCCGCCGCTTCCTTCCCCAGTGAGCCTCCTTCTCTCCTCACCGTGCCCCTTCTCACGCAGCTTCCCTCTCCTCGCGCTGTTACCTGCACTACCCCACGTCACTACCTCAGCCAGCGACCGTCGCGGCATCACCGGCGAGCACCGTTGCTGTCGCCGTCACCGCCACCTCCTTCCTCTCTCTTCTCCTCCTCCTACACTTCCTCCTTCTTCGGCCACGAAACCCTGACCCCCTTCTCTCTCTTCCTCTCCTCTTCTCTGTCCTCGATTCTCCCTTCCTTTCTTTTTTTTCCTTCTTTCTTCTTCTTTTTTTTTTCCTTTTCTTTACATATGTATATGTACATATATATATACATACATATATATATATATATATATATACATGTATATTATTACATTATTATTATATTTTCCTTTTTCTTTTATTCTAAAATCCGATCGATACTCGGATAATAATACGGACGCATCTCAAGCGCCACTCTGCACTTCGATCATTCTCGAAAATTTTATAATATTTTAATTTATTATTTGTCGTACTCAAAATACCCCAAATCACAATTAATATTAAAATAATCAAAATATGATCAAGGATATTACAAAATCAAAACTTTTGAGTTCAATTTCAACTTGAAGTTGGTTAGATAAATTATGGATCGAGTTGAAACAAGTACACTCATACCCTTTTCGCTCGTTTCTTTACACTTTTATTTTATTTTCTTTAGGTATCCTCGTTCCGATACCTAATCAAATTTATATTTTGTAATACTCATACTTGAGTATGCACATATATTAATTTTATATTCGATTTCTTAGTTTTGACCGATTTTCAATCGTGAAACTCTAACCTCGTGTGCCGAATGATTTTATCCGTTTATTTTGAGATTTTTGTATAAATTGAATTTAAAATATTGTTACCCATACCTTAAACATATTAATTTATCAATTTGGTATATGATTTGATAGTTTTTATATGATATTATGTTCACCAAAAAACCTAATTCACACCCATTTTGATTTTATTCAAATTAATTATAATTTATGTATGATTTGACTTTAGAAATTTGTAACCCTAATTTTATGGATGCAGGTACTCCGTATATTTTGTATTATGCACATAGATTTTATGTATGTTAATTTTATATATTTTAAAAATATTATCAAAAATAAATAGTGATATTTAACCATATTTACGTTAAATATGATATCTTGAATATGCCCCAAAAATTATGTTATATGCGTTTATGAAGAGATTTATCGTCAAAAGCTCTAAAATCATGTTTGACTCACGGTAATAAGAATTTTATTTTTTCATACTTTATGATGATCATGCATATAATTTATATCATACAAATCGTAAATTAATAAAAATAATGTAAATTATAAGAAGTATAAGAAAAAAAATTTATGATATGTTATATTTGATGTATCGTTCTCTCAAAGTGAAAACAATATTTTATGAATAAGTATAAAATCTTCTAAAAATAAATAATTATGGGATTAGACCAAGAATTTATATTTCAAATGGTAGTATTTTTTAGTATGCCTTAAAATATTACTGTGAAAGTATGAGGACTGCCTTTGTGCCACATGGGATATGGTGGCATATGTGATATATCCCCGTATATCGAGTTAAAATTATACCGTTTTCACAGAGTATTGAATTGTGTGGGTCTGTATTTTAAAATATATAGAAGCAAATATATTTATTTTCTCATTCCACCGCACCGTTAGTTAATAAACCCTACTGATCCTGGTTCACAAAGATAATAAAATTTTTTTATTTTTAGAATATAAAGAAAAAAAAAAAGTAAAACGGTAAAGAAAAATATATTTTAAAAAATACATTTAATCATATTTCATACATATATCCATACATATTGCTCCTATTCCCTTCCTATTTTATTTTAAATATATTATATATTATCATTGATTATATTATACTTATTGAATATTTAGACTTACCCTTACTATTTTTTTATGTGCCCAAATGAGTATGAATTTATACCTGATAGGACGGGATAAAAAATTAGAAGTCGACTAGGCAGAAAGACTTGGAGGATGATCTTATGGACTTAGATTTAATGATTTTATACATTATGAAATACTTTGTATATTATTGGTGGACATGTGCTTGTATATGGATAATGGACTGATAGTGTAGCTTTCGCTGTATATATATATATAATAGATATATATACTTTCACAGGGTTGTTTATAGTTTGTATATAGATACCTAATGGCATCTCTCTATCCGGCACTGTATTTGAAAATGCATTGAAGTCACGAATATATTGTGACAATGTGGATCCTATGTAGTAATTATTTTCTTAAAAATTGTATACTGTATAGGGTTTTATACATGTTGTATCAGCTTGACGATTGTTTGACTACCGGATTTCGGTTAGGAAAAACATGGTCCGTCATATTTATTTTATATAATTCTTAAATAAATTATTCAAAAAATAAAATGAGAAATTTATTTCTATTTTGTATTTTACATAGGTTAAAGATTATAAATTATTAATTCAATCAATCAAATGAGATATCATTTTCCAATAATAGAAGTGAAGACTTTTTATTAAATACATATTTATCTCAATATACTTTTCATATTATCTAATATTTACCTCCATATATTTAGATTTGGACAATACTAATAATATCAAAATAAAATAAACTGAATATTGCATTATGATGAGATATCAAGATTGAAGATCACAAGTATAAATTTTATGTGATTACTTTTGCTTGCATCCAAGCAAAATATACATCCAAATTTATTTTTAATCAATTCAATTTAGTGATCTCATTCTTTAATAAATACTTACACACTTATCATAAATATCATCTATATAAGTAACCATAAACTTGAACATTCCAGTTAATAAGCTAACATAAGGTGCATAAGTAACATCTAATATTTTATTCGTTTATAATTTATAATATCATTAGTGTGTGTGTGTGTGTGTGTGTGTGTGTGTGTGTGTGTGTGTGTGTGTGTGTGTGTGTGTGTGTGTGTGTGTGTGTGTGTGTGTGTGTGTGTGTGTGTGTGTGTGTGTGTGTGTCTGATTAATTTGAAAATAGTTATATAATAAAATTTTTAAAAAATTAAATTATTTAGAATCAAATATAATGCCTAAAAGACACTTGTTTCACATTCGTGTGTGCTAGATGTTGTAGAGGTATGCCTATTGCATGTTTAGAAAATGCTCGTTCTCGGTTTAGACAATGTAGTGGTATCCTAAGGTACACCTGTATTAATGATCATACGCAGAATTGGCATAATATGCAATGTTTGATGCGGTGCTCGTATGCTTCTATGTTGTGAAGTGTTGCCTAATGTGGGCATATCTAGCGTTCGTGCATTAATTGTGGTATATAATGACCATTGCGTACTGTGTTGGTCATTTGCAAAAAAAAAAAAGAGAGAAATGGGATAAAGAAAAAAAAAGAAAGAAAAATAAGTAAATAAATTTTAAAATTTTTAAGAGTTAGTTTTGTCAAATTATAAGTTTAAAATAAATATTTCTAAACACTTTTTGTGATTTATTTTATGAATCCCTTAATTTTATTTATGATACTATTTTATTATACATACATATTACTTTTTAAATTTTTATTTTAAATATTATTATATACATGTGATTTTCAGTGGAGGTTTCAAATTTTATTTTGTTTTACCAAAAGTTTAAAAGTATGTTTATTTTTTACTGGATAAGCAAATATTTTAGAATATTACGTTTAGATATGAAAATACTTAAGAAGAAAAATCATAAATTTATGTATTTGATATTCTATATAAGTAAAAGGTTAGTTTTATATTTATTATGATTTGTGGCTGTTACGCTTTTTAGTCATTAGGTTTGGTACATCCGACCAAACTTTAGATTATTTGTATTTTAGTTGCTTATATATTTTTGTTAAATGACCTTATTATTAATAATTAATACCTGCTTATATTAGGGGCATGACAACATTTTTCTAACAAGATCATTAATATCTATCTTAGAGATCCTACGATTGAAAATATTCTAAGTTAGAATTTTAAGCAATTATAGCTCAAATATATAATATAATTATATTTATAAATACTTTTCTTTAATATTGAATTTTATCATAAAATATAATAAAGATAATCATTTTTTTATAAATATAACCAAACAATAAAATATATAAATAATAACCTACCAAATCAAGTACAATAATTGACTTCTATGATATACTACAGCTAATAGAGTCTTCATTATAAAGGAAATAATCTTCATTGTCGTTTTACTAGGCATATTAGCTTTTCACGAAAGGCTTAATTAGATTCAAACTATCTCAAAGGCCAATTCAGTGACAATCAAGGCAGCTGATTTTGATCCTAAGATTGACTTATTTGAATACTTGACCCAAAATATTATTAGATTTGATTTGAATTTTAAATAAAAAATTATTATTTTTTAGCTCATTAGCCTTATCCATCTTTATGTATTTGAGGTAAGATTTTATAAGAATAAACTCGTATATTATTTTAGCCATGATTTTAAAGATAGAGACCTTCCCTATTTGAAAATTAATTTTATCATTCAAAATGTTTTTCATATAAATCAAATATAATGATCTATGATTATTTATTTATTATGATAATATTTCAAATTTCTAAGCTAACAGTAATTTTTATCAAAATGGAAAGAAACATTGTGCCTCTTATTCTCTATAAATATCTAAACTAGTAAACCAACTATGTATAACATGATAAATCTGCGTGCTGTCACATTAACTTGCCCTGTCTCTACCCTTTGCTCACAATTTCAATAAAAAATATTATTTTATCTTAGATTATACTCTGCCATACAATGCGAACGTAGGGCCTCTAAATCCCCAGCCAAATATACCAAGCATGCGTAGCGTATCGGAAAACATACTATATACAATACTATGTTACTTTCAATACTAATTGAATTAGGCATCAAAGTTAATGACCCGAGATAATCTTCTCAGGATATAATAATCCTTACCACTTCTCATATTGTATTTTTAGGACCTAAGTAGTGATGATAATTGAAAATAAATTCTAACCATAGTATATGAAGTGGTCCCTGCTTTGCTTTTTTTTCATTTCACGGGGAGAGGAACACAATTTGAACTTTGAAACTTTAGTTTTACAGCAAGGAGCTAATTTAATGGTGTTGCCCCCCACCTATACATGTGGTTAGGTTTTGCTATGCACTCCATGAAGTTATCTTTGGAAAGAGACTGATATTGCTAATGTCAATTCTTATTTACTAATAACACTAAAAAATTTTATAAGAAATCATTATAAAGTATTAATCTTTGAATAAGGTGATACTAATTTATTTATTTATTTTTATATAAAAGTATTGATATAGATTGATGAATAAAATATTATAACACCAAAAAATATATAAAAATTTTGAAATTATGTAATTCATAATCCATTACAAAATAGAAGGGGGTAAAAGGAGGAAAAAATGTCTCTCAATATAAGAGAAACATCATTTGTGATGGGGTAGAAAATCATCTACACCAAGTGTCAAAAATTAACTCTCAAAATGATTTTGGAAATTTGTGGGTGGTGGGCTCCAGAATTTAGATTGAATACGAGCTTTGAAACCCTAAATTTCAAGTAAGCATGAATTACACAGAAAATCCTTTGCCTTTGTCTCTAAAAATGGCTACAAAGCCAATGGTATAAAGTATAACAAAACCTTAAATCTTTGCACAACTATATATTACCCTATTTAATTAGACTTTTAAAAATACATTATTACTATTGATTATTTACTGTTGTAACAGTTTGTTACTATTGATTTAAATATAAAAATATTATATAGTTGGAGGGTCGATGGCCGTTTCTATTAAAATGTCTAATTATAATGAAAATATCTATTATCATTTGTTGCATCTCTAGTAAAAACTTAAAAAAATCAAGTAAATATACTAATCTATTAATATGTACTAAAATATAATTACTAAGGACAATATATTAACATTTATACATTAAAATTTCTAATAACACAACTAAATTACATGAATTATAAAAATTAAAAAGCTTGCACTGTCATTTTTATTTTCAAAAAAAGGATTTAAAATAAGGGTATATCTTAATTCACAAGGAAAATAGAAAGAAAACTAAAAAATGATATATGTGTGTGTGTGTGTCATTGCACAAATAGCAACAATAAAAATTAAGTCAAAATATATTTTATAAGCTTTTAAAAATATATTTTTACTGTTACTATTTGAACGTCAATATTTTTTCTTTTAGGAGAAGCTAAACGATCTTTTAACTATTACAATAATAATAATAATAATAATAATAATAATAATAATAATAATAATAATAATGTCCAATAATGCACTGAAACATAAACAATTCATACATTTTAATTAATTTTTTTATTTTTTTTTTTTAAATTATAAAGGAACATATATTTATCATTAAAAAAAAGAGAATATATTCTAAATAAATTATAAGAGCAAAATGTGCAGCTTTAGTTCGTCTATTTAACCCTAATGGGGTTTCCGGCGTCGTGCCTTGTGAGGAAGTCAGATGTAGGCTATGGACCGCTATCACCT
Source organism: Nepenthes gracilis (assembly GCA_033239525.1). Classification (NCBI taxonomy): domain Eukaryota; kingdom Viridiplantae; phylum Streptophyta; class Magnoliopsida; order Caryophyllales; family Nepenthaceae; genus Nepenthes; species Nepenthes gracilis. The sequence goes on from BSYO01000009.1 coordinate 6,724,046, forward strand.
TAGATCTTAGTAAGCCACTATTTTAGACTTTACCGCATCAAATGTATTAGGATTGGGACATTTTGTATCATAAAATCATAAATCTTAGAAACTCTAAACAAAAATTACTTAGCATAAATAACTAAAGTATAAACAAAAAAATAATTAATTATAAGTAAAGTAAAACTAATATCCCAATTTTTAATTCAAGCTATCTTTGACCGAATCGAGACACTTAGGATCATATAATAGCAAATCAGTTCAATTTGTATGAGATATTTTTCTATTGAGAAAGAATAATATAGTTTAGAACAAAACTTATGATGAAAATAATAGACTATAGATTCAAAAATAACATCTGAAGTCATCCTTATCAATTGTATTAGCTTAAATAAAGTATAATCATAAATAATTAAGGGTGAATATTTAGGTATCACTATTGACGTGTCTACGACTTGTCAGCATTGACATTATCTTCCATTGGCTGGTATCCCCTGAGCGGGCTCCTTCTGTGCCTACAGCCTACGATCATCTCTGTAGGCATGTAAGCGACCTTGATTGGCCACGCATTTGAAGCGACCAGCGAGCGTTGTTTTTGAGTCTCCGGGGATATCGTTGTTGGGTTGGACCCCTTTGCTGATCAGACTCATCTTCTTCCAGTTGGGCTCCGTTGGCGCTGACCAAAATCTATGTTGGATCCATCAGCTATCCTAGTATTAAAATCTTTACTTCTAAGAGAAGTAGAAATTAATACCAACACCAACCCTTAAAAAGGAGAAGGTACAGATAGAATTTAGTTACCATTGTTTTCAGATTAATTTTGTATGCTTCAAAGCGGTCGCCTCTTTTTGGCACATGAAAAAACAGGCTGAGTATATAATTAAATGTGTGCCAGGAAAGATGTTCCGACGCAATCGAAATAAATATAGTATTCTAACTTTGAACAGTTCCAAGTATTGTAGTAGATTATGAAAATGGAGTAAAGATTGATGTACCATTTTTTTTTAATTTAAAAAATATGATTTATTTACTGACCATTTATTAATTTAGCTTTTTTTAACTAAGAATTCATCATTTTTATTTGCAGTAATTATCTCAGAAAATAATAAAATAATATGTATTTTATTTGATAATATATTTAATTTGACAATGGTTTTTTTAAAAATTGCATATGTAAACACAGGCTAATTTTAGTAATTGAGATTTGTGACTAATTAATCTTAATTAGTCTGACATTATATGATCAGGAAAGTTAAATTTAAACCAGCCCAATAAATTTATTTCATAACTAAAATATAATCCACACCACTTTAAATTTGATAAAAATCTTATAATTTGGGTATTTTTTTTTCTTCTAAAAAAATAAAAAAATTGATATATTAATGTAGTTGATAGTTATTCAATATGACAAATTAATTTACTAATCAATGTATTTTATAGTCTAATAAATATAATTTAGTTTATAAAAATATTTTACATTATTAAACTGAAATATAAATATTCTAAATAAAATATCCACAGCAGTTTAAATAACGAACAATTCATTAAATATATTTTGTTTTTAAATAAAAACCTAAATGATATGTATAAAAATACAGTCAAAATAGATAAAATTTGATCAATTTATATACATTGAATAATATTTAGTTGTCTTTTTAAGCGATATTACATTGAACAATTTTCACTAGGAAAAATGATATTCTTTCAAATTTAGTATTAACTATCAAATTTAATATAATATTTAATCTATTTATTTATATTATTAGACATATATAAAAAATAAATAAATAAATTATTTACTAATTTAAAATAAATATCTGAAGAGCATTCTAAAATAAATAAATAAATAACATTGACGGACCAGACCTTACTGTATAGATGGTAAGATATAAATCAAATTATTCAAGCATAACAAAAAAAGTAAAATATATTATTATAAAAAATATATAATTATTAAATTTATACCTTTTTCATCTTGCGACGAAAAAATTACACGGCGAGTTGCAACTCCTGAACTCACTGGCAACCTGCCACTTCCACTTACCGACTGCCGTAGCTGACACCTTCGTCTTCCTCTCCGTCTCCGCGCCCAGTTGTCTCCCTTATTGGCCGCAAACCAGGACGTCCGTCACCTCTTCGCCGAGACAATACCTTTGGCAGTTTCAAAACTACCAGAAAAAAATGGTGGTCTCTCCGCTATGAGACCACCAGTACTGACGGTTTCCGGCTAAAGAGAGGATTGAGAAGCGGGGGAGGAAAAAGTAGAACAAAAAGCAAAATGCCCATAGGGAAGGGGAGTGGAGGAAAATGCCAACGGCCCTTGGCGGCGGCTCCCACGACCAAGGAAGGGGTGGCGGGTAGGTTGGTGGGTGTCTAGAAAGGAAGGTGCGATCAGCGATGTTGTTGGACTGGTGGTGGATTAAACAGGAGAGAATTTTTTAATTTGTTTTCTCAATAATTTAAAGATTAAAAATTAAGATGAATTACAATGTTGAGAATAAATATTTAGAATTATTATTTTTGAAAACTGGTATGTGTTATATATGTGTAATATGAAAGGAAATTAATATGTGGATTAAAACTATTTTGGGTTAGAATAAGAATAAATAAAATTATAATAATTTTTTAAATAATTTTGGCAGGACAGACAAGCATAATAAATAGATATTTTTTGCGTGCTTTGCTCTTTCACAACGGAAATCTCATAGTTCAAAAGAACAAGAGAGAGAAACTGAGAAGGGAATCCCAACAGCGACCGAAAAGAATGGTAGAAGGTGAGTGAGATACAGTGCAAATCATCATACTGCTAATCCCCACATTACTATTCCCCCCCCCTCTCTCTCCGTGTTAATTATCTTTTCCCCGGTATTTGATTCCTTCACCTCACTCTCACTCTCTCCCTCTCCCTTGATATCTCTGCGACATGGTTTTTTCCAGAGGGAGAATGATGAGAGTGAGAGACCGTTGAGATTTTTTTTTAAATAGGCAAGGCATGTTTATTGTGACTCGCTCGAATTAGCATTGCTTTCTTGTGGTCTTTACACTTCCTCCGGTACTATGCGTGGTTTCTATCTCCTCTGGATCCCGGTACTGTTATCTGTCTCGTTCGCTCGCTCTGTCTCTTATAATATTTTCCGGGCTATGATTATATGCTTTTCTAAGTTTTCGTTAGGTGAGTTGACACCGTTGCAAAATCAGCGATTGATGACAATGGGCGATTCGCCATCTCTGGTTTTGCCATTTTATTTGATTGCTGCTTTTCTTCACCTTTTTAATACGTAATATCATACTATGGAATCATCGCCGCGTATTATAAATTTTAGCACCCCTAGTTTCGATTGTTTGTTGGGTTGCTAAATTACAAAAAATGGATCATTTTTGCGTTTTTGTGTGTGTGTGTGGGGGTCGTGTATGAGGGCAGGGATGCTTCGAGGAATGGAATTGGGTTTGCTCAGGATGGCAGTAGAAAAATAGCTTATGGGAATAGCCAAATCATTGTTACTTTTTTTATTGCTAATGCAACTAGCTTCGAAGTAACATATATAGGGCTTCTTTCTATACCTACCTATGAATTTCATTGGATCCAAAAATGATGCATTTGAAGAATCCTTTGGGTCTTCTAATATGAATTGGCTGATAGTTTTGCACCCTGTTGAATGGCCTGTTCTCCCTAGTCGGAATAGGTAGGTCGGATGTGTGAAGTGGGAGAGAATGGATGTCATAATTGGGGTTAATAATAAGACCATCATTTCATTTTTTGCTATTTTTTTGTATCGAAAAAGTAATAAGAAGATGAAATGACATTTGAGATGTCTGAACATCTAAAACATATATTAGTCATAAACGAGTGAGGAAAATTAATATGGTTGAGGTTGGAGGAAATAAGAAGGGGGAGATAGGCCAAAAAAAATTGGTTATAGATGATGAGAAAGGATTTGAATATAACCCATCTTTTGGTAAATACTTTTGTAAACCGGAAGCAATAATAAAAAGAGGGTTAAATGTTGTTACAGCTGCTTCTGTTTGCTACTTCGTTAAAGAGTCTGAACTATGTAAATTCTATTTCTCATTCTGTTTCATGTGGCAGAAATTCGATTCTGTTAATTGGGCCTGGGGAAACGATACATATGTTACTGTTGCTGATGAAATAAGAAAAATGTGGCTTAGATTGTCAAGATTATTTTTTTGTACTAAAGCCATTGTTCTGTGGGTTTGACTTTAAAAGATGAGTGCCATTTGGCATACCGTTGTAATTGGTTGAAGCTATGTGGTTGAAGTCGCTGTAATGCATAAACTTTCTTCTTTTGGGTGAGGATTTCAAGTGTGAAAAATCCTTCTACTTTGTATCTGAAGTACTTCATTGCATCACTGCAATTATTACTTTGGAAGCTCACAGGGAGAACTTCTTGCTTGAATGAAGCACGTTTGATGTTGTTATGTTAAAGCCGGTAAATAAATGCTTCCCCAAACAAGGATCTTGAATGTGACTAAATTTCTGTGGATTGTATTTTTGCAGATGGAATGATTTCATGCTCATTCCTTTTTCATCAATGAAATCAATGGTGCCATTAGTTGCATATTTGTTTCCCAATGTCTTCAACTCGCAGATCTTACAGAGGGGCTATGGTCGATTTTTACATGACCATTTTTTCTTGTTCATTATTACGAATAACCGACTGGAATCACGTCTTTGAGTACTATCAAATAGGACAACTAGAATTAGAACAACAACAACTAAGACTCTCTCTTTTCTTTTTCTTTTTTTTTTTTTTCTTTGAGGCTTTAGCCCATGGAAAGTAATTAAATGCATGATTTTAAGAAGATGATGTTGGTTCTGTTTTGCAGACTTATCCCATTTATTTGAATTTCTTATTTCTTTGAGTCATTCACTGACAAGAGTTTATAGTCTACTTAATGTTTACGTTATGGCATTTATGAATGATACCTTTTCAAGACCGGCTGATCTCTTTGTATTATTGGCAGTGCCCCTGCCTGTTACCATCCTAAGCTTTCTTCCTGAAGGCAGATCAGAAATGGGGGTCGGATTTCAGTCTGAAAGTTAGTCTGGTACTTGTGAGAATGTCAGATCCAATCTAAAAGCTGCCGCTATTGGTGATGGTCACCCATAAAATGTTGAAAGGAGGTGATATTGATCTGAATTCTCTACAGAGATGCGCTGATACGATGGAGTCACTAAAGCAGACAATGCTCAACCAGGAGCTTGTATTTAGGACACAGGTATCGTCTCCATGCAGTTTCCCGGGTAGAAAATTACCTCAACTTGGACATGGACAATTATATTCCCATGATTCTCTAATATTTTGTGAAATAAATGTGCATTACCTTCTTTTCTGCTTGGTAGATCCTTTGGTGATTTAATGTCGGTATTATTCATGTTGTAGAATCTATACTGCTTCACTATTTCCATATGACATATTTGATTTGATCCATGTAAAGAATCACTTATAAAATGAATAATCGGAATTGATTGGTATATTTAATTCTTTTCTGTAAACAAATGCAACTTCATTTTTGGTTAATGGATGGACACTATCCATAAGTTTGTACAGATTTGAGCACTAATTCAGTTATTCTTATTCTTTTTATCTGGGAACAATTATCAGGTCTATGAACTTCATCAAATATACAGGACACAGAAGACTCTGATGGAGGAATTCAAGCACAAGGTCTGGGACAGCTATAACTTGAAGAAATGCCCTCAATTAATACCTCCAAAAAATTTGACCAAGTGCCACATTCATATGAAAGAGAGAACATTTCCTGCTGCAATGGCGGTGAGTGAAGCTAGCAGCTCAATTTATTTTTTCAATAAGATCCTTGATCTTACATGTTTGTGCATGTAGGTTTTCCCTTCACACTTTTAGCATTAAAAATCTCAAATTTGATTTAAAAAATGCCTTTCAGGCCAACTCCATGCATCCCACAAATCTAGAATTGTTGGAAGAGCAGCAGCAGAATATCCACTGTAAGCTGCGGGGTGAACTTCACGGACCTATTGATCTTCGATTGCCTGCTGATGAATTCATCAGCCATGTTGATTATGACTTCCCAGAAAACAGAAGTCTTTGGAATTCTTTCAAAGGTCTAACTAGAGCTAAGAGTTCTCTCCATGTTGAAAAGGTCTGCGATCTGAAAGATATTAAGCTTTCTATAAACCTTAGTAATGATAAGAAGAGCGGAGATGGAAATAAGATTTTCCACATCCCCCATGATGTCGTTGATCTAGAAGATCCATCTCTGAGCTTGTCAAACAATGATGCATGCTCTGCATTTCTTTCTCCATTGGCTGCTTCGAGCTCCTCACAAGGCACAAAGAGAGACAAAACTGATGGGATCTCTATGGGTAGATCTCTTGTGGATGTTAGTCCAACCAGTCCATGTCAGGCATCATTTAGTTCAGGTACTGCAAGGTTATATTTTCCCCTAGTTTGTTGCCAGAAAATTTGGGGGAAGTAATGAAAACCCGGAAATGTTGTCTTAGTAAGATTTTGGTCACATTTTCCTATAAACTTGTGTTTTACCCTCAAATTTTTCCAGGATTTAGATAATCCATAATGGTCAGACTCTTTGATCTGCTTGCTTCTGTGCAGGGTTCAATGCACAGCAAAGTGAAGCGTTAAATACAGATTTCTTCTTCAAGAATCAACTATCAGCATCCCGTAGAGCTATTCATCTTGACCTTAACACTGTCCAGATTGATATTTCTTCATGTTCTCCAACTAACTCTCCAGTGCTGAATTCAGTTGGTGGCTTATCAGTTGTTTCCCAGAAAGTTGATCTTTGCTTCCCTGTTGATGTTCCTCTTGCTCCTAGTTTGAGAAACTTAAATACTAACCACTTCATTGAGAATTCTGACATGCATCAAGTAAATGATGCTTTGAATTTTAGTTTAGCAGACAGTGAAGACAAAAGTAGAGAAAATTTAACTAAAGATGCTGTTAAGTCTAGAAGAACTAATAGTAACGAAATAGGCTATATAGATCTCAAGTCCGTGTCTGGACCCTCTATAGATGCTGATGAAGTGACACGCAACCTTGTATCAGAACCCAAGAATCAAAGCTTCTGGTTGCAATCAAAAACAGCTGAAATTCAGAAATTGCAGTGCTGTTCCAAATCTGACAGCAATGCCGACAACCAATTGAGCAGCATTCGAACAATGCAGTCCGGTATTGAATGTGAAGAATCGCATTTTTCAACTTGTAGCAAGGCCCAAAGAACATCTTTGGTATCTCAGGCTGAGGAATCTCATCCAGGAGAGCCGGAACATGGATCTTCCGATGGCACTGAATCAAACAGCAAATACATTGATAAGAAAGAACAGCCGGAAGCGGATGAATCAGTGCGAAGAGCAGCAGAATCACTCATTCATATATCTTTGGAACGACGAGTTCACCTGCAGGATGGTTTAACGAAGGCGACTTTGAAGGGGTTGCAAAACAAAGATGACAGCTCGCCTCAGTATTCATCAGAATCCTACGAGCTGATGGCATTGAAGCTGACTGAAAGCAGCCATTTAGAGAATTCTGTATCGTCGAAGGTGTTGGAAGTAAGTGAATCTGACAATAAAAAGAGGGATTCTGGTTGTACGCTAAAAAGGGGTTCAAGAATGAGAGATTTCCAGAGAGACATACTGCCAGGCCTATCCACTTTGGCGAGGCATGAAATATGTGAAGATATTAACATCATGAAGAGTGCCATTCGATCTCGAGAATACAAAAGGATGAGGTTGAAGATGGGTGATGGGGGTAACTGGTGCAAAATGACGAGAAGCAGAAGATCAAGAACCAATTATAAACGGAGATACTATGCTTGAGGTTTGAATGTAAGGTGGTGAATGACATTATCTTTATTCTAACTTGTTTTGGAAGATAATGTAATGCTATTACTTACATGAGATCGTCTAGCTCTTTCTATCTAGTGCAGAATTCGATTCTGGGTCCTCAACATATATTTCATGTAGCAAAACCTTTAAAAGAACAAATGAAATATATGGAAATTTGACTTATCTTTTAGAGCGTTGTGATTCTGAGAAGTATAAAGCAGACATAGTAGACAACATTTCAGCTGTAAATGTTGCCTTCCTTTTGGTAAGGAAGGAAGCTGGCGATTGTTGCTTTGAATTTGATATAGCAATCACATATATGTATGTATGTATGTATGTACCCTAACAACAAAACGTAAGATTTTCAGAGAATGCCATACTGTTTGAGGCTCAGACGGTCGAAAAACTGCACTTTTAGAGGGATACTGTCAAAGCCTTGAGTTGTCAGCTCCAACAAAATATCAAAGTGACCCAATTCAATGTCCGAAGACGGGAAGCCCATGCCTGCTGGCCTGCTATATTAGCATAAGCCGAAGACGCATCATTAAGGAGGAAAATCACTGCAAACGGTCTGACAACGTCCCACTATGCCACAATCATCGAAAGCATGCTGTAGTTTGGGCACCAAAATCTAGGAAACGGGGCATTACATGAATTGCGTTCTCATTGTTGAAGAAAATGCCGCCATGACCCTTGAATTTTCTTAGATGTGTTAACATGGAGAGTTTAAGAGCTAGTTTAGTGCCTTTTATAAATATAAGATCCCTCTGACAAAAACGGGGTATAATTTGTTTGATCTAGAAATTCTTACACTGTTGAAGATATAAATTCTAAAGCAATTAAGCTTGTTTCTTTTCATGGTGCCTAAAATTCAGGTTTTTTTATTGAAAAATCTATCTAATAAATACTTAGGTAAAACCCCTTTTTGAGGAATATATCCTGCACAAAATCCTTTTGAACCAGCAAAAACATTGAGAGTAGCACACCCAGACGTATAATTAAATTTCAAAAAGAACTTATTACTAAGAGGCTATACTCAAATTTTATTTTTTTATACATACCAAATGTTAAATACTATCATGATAAAAAATTATATCCCATAATAATATATAAATATTTTTTTAAAAAATATATTTTATCTGTCAAATATCATTTTTTAAACAAACATAGCCTCGATATCAAAGACCAAAAGAAATATGTGGTAACAAGATATGACTTAAAAATTGCATCAATATTGCTTCCCCCACCATCACTTGGCTTAAAAAATTGTGTTGTGTTTAGGGATTTGGGGTCCACGTGCAACACAAGTGTTTTGGAATTGAGAGTTGTGGAGGGAGAGAGATTGAGACCGGGTTTTTACGCGAAAAGCCTCCCCTTAAATGGGGAGGAAAAATCACGAGACTCTGAGCCTTTGGAAAATACTTCACTATATGCGTGAGTCTTACAGAGTACAAATCTTGGGGGGTATCCTCCCTTTTCTCTCCATCCGCTGGAAATCCCTCCTTTTCTCTCTCTTCTAGGTGCCTCAAAGAGCTGGAAGAAGGGATCCGGCCGGAACCCCGAAACAAGAGCCTCTGCTGGGTATTTATAGGAGAAATTGTGCCGCTGAGGAGATGACATGTGGCAGCCATCGTGCGGCCGGGAGACCGCCCGCCTGCTTTGCCGGCTGTGCATCAAACGTGCCTGCCACCTTCCCTGCTGGTACGGCGTGTCAGGGACACTGGTCGCCAGCCCATTGGATGGGCTCTGCTCTGAAGATATGGCGTGCCAGGGACGCCAGTCCTGCTGATACGGCGTGTCATGAGCCGTTTGGATTCTTCATGATAGCGCGTGCTTCTTGGTAATGGTGAGGCTGCTTAGCTGGCGTTCGCCGCTGTATGAGAGTGTCGTCGTCTCCGTGCGGCGTGTCTTGTCTCTTTATGGGTTCGTGGACTTGTTGAAGAAGGCCGCTCTCGGAGATTGTCTTTCGGAGGATCATTGGTCCTTTGTGGAGGGCCCTTGGGTTTTTCCCTTCTGGCCCTCGTACCTGGATGGCATCTGCCATTTGCTGTGTCCTCGAGCTTTTAGAACTTCTCGGACCTTTGTCGTAGCCTCGGCCTTCGGGATACTAGCCTGTGCCTTGGGCTTCTTGAGCCGTCCATCCTCTTGGTTAGTGGACAAATTTCTGGGCTTCTCACTTGAGCCCTTCATTTGGGCCGTGTTTTATGGGCCCTTATATTGGGACCCAACATAGCCCCCATGTCAAAGGGTTCGAGGCCCTCGACCGTTTGGCATAAATTCGTTACTCTTCTTGGGATGTTAATTTCTTCCTGTTATGGTTGTCAGTGCGCGCGTCGTGGCTTGTTAAGGACATTCCTCAGGAGGCAAAATTATGATCGTCCGCATCCTGGCTTTGGCTTAGAGCGTTTGCCTTCAAGGATCGTGCTGCCTTCTGACTTCTTGGATTGCATGACTTGCACGAAGTCCTTAGAGCTCGATCTTTTGGAATACTCGGACGGAGTCGAGTTTTTATAATACGACCTGTGGGGGCGCTCGGGAAGGACCGAGTTTTTTTTTTTATGTGTTGCTAAGTGTTTTGTCCTTAGCCTGACGCATGATCCTTTTAAGATCCCCTAGCCTTTTAACCTCTCTGGTTTTTTGGCGTCGGATGCAGCTGTGGGAATTCGACCTCTAGGACCGCAGGGGTACAGCCGAGTTTTTTGAAATTCGACCTCTAAGGCCGCTCGGGCACAGCCGAGTTTTTAGAGTTCGGCCTCTGGGGTCGCCGGGTACAGCCGAGTTTTTGGAGTTCGACCTCTGGGGCCGCTCTGGCACAGCCGAGTTTTTGGAGTTATACGACCTCTGGGGCCGCTCGGTCGAAGCCAAGTTTTTGTTGAAGTTATACGACCTCCGGGGCCGCTCGATCGAAGCCAAGTTTTTGTTGAAGTTATACGACCTCGGGGGCCGCTCGGTCGAAGCCGAGTTTTTTTTGTTAAAGTTATACAACCTCTGGGGCCGCTCGGTCGAAGCCGACTTTTTGTTGAAGTTATACGACCTCTGGGGCCGCTCGTTCGAAGCTGAGTTTTTTTTGTTGAAGTTATACGACCTCCGAGGCTGCTCGGTCGAAGCCGAGTTTTTTGTTGAAGTTATACGACCTCTGGGGCCGCTCGGCTCTCTCGTTACTCCCCTGCCTGTCGTGCCCTTTGACAGTTATGCTCTGTGCTAACCTTTACGAAGTAGGCACGCGTAGCCCCCCAGTCGATTGGTCAGGCGTGTTCCGTGCCCTTTATGGCTTTGCCCTTTGAGCAACGCGACCGGTTACGTCCTGCTGTTCCGGGGCCACGCCCGGGTCGTGGTAGGAAGCGGTCGAGATGGCCTTCCATTACCAACCGCTCGATCTCTGCCTGGAGCTTTCTGCAGTCCTCGGTGTCATGTCCGCAACTGCAATGGTAATGGCAATACTCACACTGGTAGCCCCCTTCTGGGTTCTTCAGCGCCTTGGGCCATCTCAGGAACTCTTCGTCCCTAATTTGCCCCAAGATGCTGGTGAGGGACTTAGTGAGGGTAAGTGGGCCTGATGGCCCGTCTCCTCCCAGGACCGTTCGTTCGGGCTCATTTTGCCCAGACGGTCCATGGGTCTTTAGTTGGGCGCCAGCCCTTCTTTTCCTTTCCCTTGTCCTCGAGGGCAGGGGGTTTTCTTTTCTTCCCGGCTGGCTGGCTTCACCAGTCTTGGGTCCGAAGACCAACTTCTAGAGTCTCTTGAGCCCCCTCTGCGTCGGGGCCTGGGCCATGGACTTCTTTTTGTTGAGCTAGTCCCTCAACTTGCCAGGAGCTTGCGCCGCTTGTTGCCTCTGGGGTGCTGCTAGACGTGGGCTTTCGGGGTGAGTGCCCCTGGACTGCTCATCCACCCTTTCGCGGAGGGTATGGACGGCTCTTGAAAGGCTTTCCACCTTCTGTACTAGCTTGCGCACGCTAGTCTCGGGGCCGCCACTCATCCTGCTACCCGATGGGAGGCACCTGTCGAAGCGTTCCTCCTCCCGAGTGGACGTGCTATCTTGTCTGGTTGCTATCTTTGGAGCGCTGGTTCTTCTGTGACGGTGGGAAGTTTGTGAGCCTTTTTGTCATGTTCCCACAGACGGCGCCAATGTTGCGTTCAGGGACTTAGGGTCCACGTGCAACACAAGTATTTTGCAATTGAGAGTTGTGGAGGGAGAGAGATTGAGACCGGATTTTTACATGGAAAGCCTCCCCTTAAATGGGGAGGAAAAAATCACGAGGCTCTAAACCTTTGAAAAATACTTCACTATATGCGTGAGTCTTACAGAGTACAAATCTTAGGGGGGTATTCTCCCTTTTTTGTCCATCCGCTGGAAATCCCTCTTTTTCTCTCTCTTCTAGGTGCCTCAAAGAGCTGGAAGAAGGGATCCGGCCGGAGACCCTGAAACAAGAGCCTCTGCTGGGTATTTATAGGAGAAATTGTGCCGCTAGGGAGATGACATGTGGCAGCCATCGTGCGGCTGGGAGACCGCCGGCGCTTTTGCCGGCTATGCATCAGACCTGCCTGCCACCTTCCCTGCTGGTACGGCATGTCAGGGACACCTGTCGCCAGTCCATTGGATGGGCGTCTGCTCTGAAGATATGGTGTGCCAGGGACGCCAGTCCTACTGATACGACGTGTTATGAGCCGTTTGGATTCTTCATGATGGCGCGTGCTTCTTGGTAATGGTGAGGCTGCTTAGTTGGCGTTCTCGGCCGTGTATGAGAGTGTCCTCGTATCCGTGCGGCGTGTCTTGTCTCTTTATGGGTTTGCGGACTCGTTGAAGAAGGCCGCTCTCGGAGATTGTCTTTCGGAGGATCGTTGGTCCTTTGTGGAGGGCCCTCGGGTCTTTCCCTTTTGGCCCTCGTACCTGGATGGCATCTGCCATTTGCTGTGTCCTCGAGCTTTTGGAACTTCTCGGACCTTTGTCGTAGCCTTGGCCTTCGGCATACTGGCCTATGCCTTGGGTTTCTTGAGCCATCCAGCCCTCTTGGTTAGTGGATAAATTTCTGGACTTCTCACTTGGGTCCTTCATTTGGGCGTTGTTTTATGAGCCCTTATATTATGACCTAACAAATTGCATTATTATTGTTGAAAGACAAATCAAAATTACCCGCATGAAAGGTGTATAGTGTAGTTATAATGATAACTTAAAACGATTTAATTTGACCTAATAATTTTGACTCTAATTTATTTTTCTTTGAAATTAGTTTAGAAGAAGAGATTTATAGTTTTTAATATATGAATTATAGATTCAGAATTACTTTGTGAATTTTATGACTAATTTTTATTTTGAAATAAAAAAAATACAAGGCTTACAGATGAAAAATTTTCAAATTTCCCAATTTAAATCTTTGATAATTGATTGAAATAATGTACAAATTAGAGTTCAATTTTTTTTTTTCAAAATAATCAAATCTCATTTTTAACTTAAAAAACACCAAAAACATTTGAGAAATATTTTGTTTGGTCTCAGTTTTGGTTCAAATAGATAAAATAGAGATTTTATTCATATACCTAATTATATCAAATTACTATTTTTTGTATAAAAATAAAGCAATTAAAAATTTAAATTTAAATAAGATATGAGTTGTTGCGTCCTAAATTTCGGGGTCTGGTGCAACACAAATATTTGAGGGTGTAAAGATGTAGAGAGGGAGAGAAAAAACACCAAAATTTATGTGAAAAATCTCCTTAAATGAGGAGGAAAAACCACAAGAGTCAAAGGCCTGAAAGATGTTTCACTATGGATGAAAGAGTTACAAAATACAAGTTTGTGGGAATGTCTTCCCTTTCTCTTCCTAATCTCTCTCCCTTGAAAGCTCTCTCCTTTCCTGGATCTCAAGAACTTTTTTCTTCTCGCCTAGAAAGAGGAGAAAAGTCCCGGAAGAATGAGAAGAAACCCCAAAAAGGAGATCCTTTGTTTGGAGCCTTTGCTAGGTATTTATAGGAAAAAATTATGCCGTTGGGGAGAGGACACGTGACAGTCGGCGTATGGCGGGGAGGCTGTCTACCTACCCTGTAGGCTGCGTCTGGCGCGCCTGCCACCTGGCCTTCTAGTGTGGTGTGTCATGGGTACCTGTCACTAGCCCTGTGGATGCGGCGCCTGCTCTGCGGATACGTCGTGTCAGGGACGCCAGCCCTGTAGATAGGCGTGTCAGGAGCCATTTGGATTCTTCATGATGACGCGTGCTTCTTGGCGCTCACGGCCGTATACGAGATAGTCATCGTCCTTAAGTGGCGTGCTTTGTCCCCTTTGTGAGTTCGCGGACTCGTTGAAGGAGGCAACTCTCGGACGTTAATCGTCTTTTGAAGGATCTTTTATTCTTCGTGGAGGGTCCTCGGGTTTTTCTCAACCTCTCAGACTAATCTGAGGCCTGAAGAAACGTCTGGTGTCCTCGGGCCTCTTGGTCACAGTGTGCCGTCAGACATGCTTGGTCATTTTGACTTCTGGTGCGGAGATGTTGGGGCTGTCCTCGTCTGTTAGAAGGTTCTCTGATCTTTCTCCAAGTCCTCGGATTTGTGGGGCTAGGGTTCTCGGACGTTTCTCGAGTTTCATTGATGACGTCAGTCCCTTGCGGCGTCCTCGAGCTCCTTTTGATTAAATGGGCTTCTCGAACTTTTGTCGTCACTTGGGCTTCTAGGACACTAGCCCATGTTTTCGAGCTAGTAAGGCAAGTTTAGCCCAAAGAACTAAACTGGGCTTTTGGGCTTCTTGGGCCAGTCTATCCTCTTGGTCCGTGGTCGCAACTTTGGACCTCTTTTTTGGACCGTATTTTATGAACTCTTATATTGAGACCCAACACGAGTCATTCTTATTTTTAACAATTTTAATATATTTGTGTATATAATTAAATATGTAATGATATTTCTACGTAGGATTCGTACGGTATGGACATCATCCTCTGCGTTATTTTTAATGGTTTAATGGAGTCACGTTGTATTTTGTAGTGTACTAAATTGGCCACAATAAATATGTCCTATTTAAATTATTCTTGCATTATCCCATTAATTAATTAATTAATTAAAAAAATTTAAAAGGGTGAAGAAGAGGATTACTAAGCTCATATGTATTGGACAGGCAAATGAATCAAAATTAGATGACAATTTATTACCTTTTTTTCAGAATGTGACTATTTAATACAGCATAACTATAATTAATCTGATAATTTTACATGAAAAAGCAAAAACCAATTAAGATATATACAAAAACAAATGGGTTTTATTTTTTTTCCCATTTTTTAAGGGGTATACGTACATGGCCATCTAATTTCAATAATCTTTTTTTTTTTTCTGCTTTTTCTAATTTTTATATGATGTGTATTGAAAATTCAGATTATCATATGAATTAGAGATTAAACTATTTCGCCTAAATATCTAAATACAAACGGATTTGATTTTTATAATTATGAATCAGGATCCTACGCACTATAATAAAATAAACTTATGATAAAATGTACGAAAGTCATTACCTAATAAATCATCTAATACTCAAATTAGTAATATTTCTAGTGTATATGAAAAGATGTTGAATAATAAAATATAAGAATTGAAAAAGAACAGTGATGAGTGTATATTTAGAAGGTTATACTCCTTTTATATACTCGTTTAATAAAGTAGCATTTTTTTTTCTCTCTTTTCACTCTAATGAGAGATTTTATTTATAATGAAATATACCATTTAGTAAATTGGCACTTGAAATCAATGTGTATTTGTGACACCACTTTGAATTAGTGGTTAGAGCAGTTGTAACCTGTGTGCAACGCCGTCTCTATTTAATAATCGAACTACCTGACTTTCAAACACAGCGTCATTTTGGCCGCTTATTATAATCTTTTAATACTTGGTTATTCAAATTTCGTCATTTGGTTTAAATGTTCGAACATTATTATTTGATGGTTTCTATGACGGTTTTTATTAGGTCGTTTAATATTTACACTTTTTATCCATCTGAGTATTGGGGTGACTTGCTTTTAGCTATATCTATCTAGCTGTTCAAATTTCGCCATTTGGTTCGGACGTTCGAACACTATTGCTTAATTGATTTTGTGACAATTGTTGTTGGACCGTTTAGCATTTAAATCTCATATTCATTTAAGTATTGAGTTACCTCATTTCTGACCGTGCCTATCATTGTGTAATTCTCTCTTTTTTTTAATGTAAATATTATTTCTCTAGATATAATTTGTATTATAAGTCCTACTAATGTTATCAAAGTAAGTATTTATAAATATATAAAACCTATAATATAAAGTAGCAAAAATTTGATATGTATTATTTATTGGTATTGTTGAGAATTTATTTCACTAAAAGGAGAAATTTTGTTTTGCGCTTCTCACAATTTTGATTCCGATATTGGAGCAATCAGCCTATTTACAAAAACGAAATTGAAATTATTTCAAGATTCTAGCAAAATTTAGTAATAGAATTAGAAATAAAATTGAATTTTGAAAAAAAAAATTTCATGAAAATATATTTCATTTGTAAAATAACATTTGCAATTAAAGGAAGCTTACATCTTACCCTTTTTTTTTTTCTTTTTTGGCATAGATGGCTAATAACTAATTTAAAAGAATAATGAAACTTAAATTCATATTAAATATAAATTTATTGAGGTAAAATTTTAACTGCATTATCTTTATATTTTACTTACATCTTATTTTATTCACAACTTATTTAAAATAATACAATTTTCATTCAACTATCTTATATTTAATTTATTATAAGATACTTTATTTCATATGATCGATTATAATTCTTCTAGCACACTTATTATTCTGTAATATATAGAACCAAAATCCTCTAAATATATCATTCTTTTATCCTTATATTTTCTTTTATGTCTTAAATTTTAAAAAAGTTTACTTATTTAAATACCAATAATTAATTTTTAAGTTTTTTAAATTTTTATTTACTATTATAATATTAACAATAGTTACCAACTAAAAACAAAAAGGGAAAACATGGAAGGGCAATCAATTAAGATTTATAAGAACGTACGTTTCCAATGAACTAGGCGCCGCGCCTCACTAATTAGGTGTAATGTTAAAAAGTATTTAAAGCAATTTGTTTTAATAAATAATTTTTTTAAAAAAAAATCTCATAAATGTTAACGAACAACGAGCGATCTACTAATCAGAATATAAGAATAATTTTTACCGCTTGGAATGAGCAACCAAGGAGGCTTAAAAGAAACTAACCGATAAAGATATAATAACACTCTAGAGGCAGGGAGAAGAGAAAACGAATACCAAATTTTACGTAAAAATATTTCTAGATTAAGGAAAAATTACGGACACTAAATCCACGTAAAATCATTAAGTATGAAAATTACAATAGGCAAAAATAAATAAGAATAAAATAAAATAAAAGCCCTCTTACTTTGTTTTCACCTCACAAGATTTTTTTCTTTCACTTTCACCTCTGTTACACTCTTTTTCTCCACTTGGCCGGTGCCTTCTACTTCTTTCCTGTTCTTACCTTACCACCTCTATCTCTTATTTGCTTTGTGCAAAGTGTACATACATATACACACGCCCATCACTATAACTTGGTGGTTGGTGCTCAACTTTTAAATTCTGCCTGCATGCGCACGCCTGGTCCTGTAGCAAGCGGTGCATGCCTGCTCCTACAGACCGATCAGCCTTTGGAGTCTTGAGAATGACTTCTACCAACCACCCAAAAAGGTAGGTCAACTGTACACTTTTTAGGTATTACAATGCTCGATCTCCTAAATACAAAGCATGTCAACTCAACTATCCGTCATTTCATATTAGCTTGGTTTACCAACTACACCGTTGACTAGTCGAATTTAGTCCGTCCCACTTTTTTAGGACGACTTACAACTTATAATTGAAACATATCACCGAAAGTGTTGACCTAAACAGTTGACTTCGGTCAATAAAGTTGACCGAAATTTCTTCCTCCCAACACATTCGTGCTCTATTCAAGTCCTAAGAACTTTCACACAAGAGTGAACTCTAACAAACTTTTCCTCACGACCGTGAGAAAGTTAAATCTGTTGGCCTTGCTATCTTACAAAGATGTCTCATTCTTTCCTTTCGGTAGAATTTTAGTCATCATGTTCCATCCGTATGCTCAAATAACATTGTCTAGTGACAGTAGACCATCCTCAAGTGTATCTCTTATCCAATAATATCGCACATCAATGTGCTTCGATATAGAATGAAATGACCAGTTCTTGCATAGATGAATGACACTCTGACTATCACAGAGTACCACATATTTCTCCTATTTAATGCCCAATTCTTAAACGAACTCCTTCATCCATAAAATTTTCTTGCAAGCCTCCGTCACTGCGATATACTCAACTTCAGTAGTGGATAGGGCCACGCACTTCTGCAGCTTGGACTGCCAAGAGATTGCACCCCCGGCAAATTTTACCAAGTAACCTAAAGTGGACTTGCGCGAGTCTATATCACCGGCCATATCAGCGTCCGAGTAGCCCACTAACTGGGGCTTATAGCTTCCCAAACACAGACACCTCTTGAAAGTTTCTCGAATGTATCTCAGAATCTACTTCACTGCAGACCAGTGCTCCTTCCCTAGCCAGATGAGACAAATCCTTTTCACTCATGTGACCTAACATTCTGTGGCCACGCGGATCCTCCGCCTCTTACGATTGTCGGTTATGGACGTCTCCGCTCTTTTCACCCTTCATTACATATAGGTTGGAGCTATTTTTCCCTCTTGCTATAACAAGAAATCCCTTGGTCAGTTTCTATTCGCCTTCACAAAAGGTATTGCAGAAACCTTCGTCATCTAGTCGACCTTAGAAAATAATATTCAAATGATGTCGTGACATGACGCACATCCTTCGAAAATTGCTTTGTCCCGTTTGTTTATGACTAAGACAACATCTCCCCGCCTACCACCGGAGATGTTCCTTCATTACCCATCCTAATTACTCCAAAGTCTTCTGGAGTATAAGACGTAAACAATCCCCTTCTGGACATGGCATGTAAAGTAGCAGCAGAATCAATTATCCACCCGGACTTCTCGTCTGTCAGATTTGTCACGTTTTCTTCACATGTCACCAGGAGGTCACCTCCTGTGACCACTAAGACAGAGGACTTGTCCTCACTTCGTCTCTTTTCTCATTTCTCCTTCTCGGCGTTCTCGCGCTTTCATTTGAAGTACTACTTCTTGATATGGCCCTTTTTGCCACAATGATGGCACTCAAGGTTTTGATACCTTGACCGTGATTTGCTGCGACCTTTTTCTCCTGATTTCTTTCTGCAACCTCTACTTCTTTCCCTGGATTCGATCATAAGTACCTCACTATGAGAAGACGTCGAAGTCCCTTGCGACCGCCTTGACTCATTCATGAGTAGGGAGGCAATGACCTCGTCTAATTTGAGAGTGTCTTTTTCAAACAGCAACGTGGTGACAATATGATCATAAGAAGCAGGCAGAGAGGCCAGCAGCACTAATGCCTTATCCTCCTCATTGATTATCTCATCAAGGGCAGACATCTGAGTTACAACCCAATTAAAGTCGTCCAAATGCTTCTCAAAGCTGCCCCTTTCTGACAACCGCAGGCCATAGAATTGTTTCTTAATATAAAGCCTAGTTGTCAAGGATTTGGACTTGTATCGGCTTTCAAGCTTCTCCCACACCTCCGCCGGATCAGTCAAACCAAGGACCTCTTAAAGCATGTTGTCCGCAAGGTATAATTTGATAGTGCAATTGGAAAGATCTTGTTTATCTTGCCAGTCTTCATCTGATAGGCTTTCCGACTTATCATCCTTCTTCTTTAGTGTTTTGATTGTTTATTCTCTCGTCAAGATGATATTCACCATCTCCTGCCAGAGGCTGAAGTTGCCCTTCCAATTGAACTGTTATACACTGAATGGCAAGTTCTTTGAGGATAATGACACCATTTAATCGGATATGCCAACATTTCTCTGATACCACTTGTTGACGGACAACAGGCGGCTTACTAACCAGAATATAAGAATAATTTTTACCTGTTGGCCGGAATGAACGGCCAACTGATAAAGCACAACAAGCACTGTGAAGTAGAGATAAAAGAAGAAAAATGAATACCAAATTTTACGTGAAAAATCCTTCTAAATTAAGAAAAAAATCATGGGACACTAAGTCAACAGAGAATCACAAAGTATGAAAAATTACAGTACGTAAAAATAAGAACAAAGCAAAAATAAACAAAGCCCTCTCACTTTGTTTTCACTCGCAGCTCTCTTTCTTTTCACTTTCACTCATCTATTACACTATTTCTCTCTATTTGACTGGTGCCTTCTCCTTCTTCCCTATTCTTGCCTTACCACCTCTATTTCTTATTTGTTTTGTGCAAAGTGTATATACATATACACACGCCCATCACCATAGTTTGGTGGTTGGTGCTCAACTTTCAAAGTCTGCCTACATGCGCACCAAGTTCTAGAGAGAAGGCGCGTACGCCTGCTTACAAAAACCGATCGGAGAAGTGTCCCGAAAATCTACCAACCACCCAAAATGGTAGGTTAATCAGACACTTTTTTTTTGATAAATAAGCCTCTTCCAAATACAAGATGTAATCTATTGTTTGTGTAGTCTTATTAACCGATCAACCACACCGCTGACCGGGCCGGGTAGTTTCCCCGCTTCTTCGACTTTTGACTTTACAATTTTTTACATATTCATATTTCCGAAATGTTGACCAAAAGTGTTGACTCTGGTCAACTTTGTTGACCAGAGTTTCTTCCTCCCAACATATTCGTGCTCTGTTTAAGTCTTAAGGACTTCTACACGGAAGTGATCTCTAACAATAAATACCGAAATTATTAGTTTCTAGCCATCTTTAAATTGACCACGAATCTGTTTAAATTTTTTATAAATATCATTAAAAGATAAAAATAATTTTTTTAAAATATAAATATTTTAATTTATATTATTTGTTATATTTTTTATGTAATTCAAACATTAAAAAACCATTCCATTTTTCTCATTCTTTTAAAATTTTTTACAGCTAAATAAGCGGTTAATAACACCATTTTAAAATTAGGCGGCCTCTTCGTGAAATCTTAAGGAGTTTGCTTGACTAAAATTACTCGATAAATTTATAAAAATATGATTTAATATAAGAATCTTTTATATTATATTTCATTATGAGATTTGAGGATTTAATCTAAAATAACATAAATATTTACTTAAACATCAAATAAAAATTTAAACTATGAATAAAAATTGCAGAAAAGACTATTATTCGAGCATCTATCAACACAATTTTTACACATCCAGATTCAGCCAGAAGATATATGGACCAATTTTTCATCCAAAAAGAAAAAAAAAAAAGAAAAGGAAAAGCAGGGTAAAAGTCGTGTTGATAAATGCAATAATCTTTTTTTTTTTTTTTTTTTTTGATAATTTTTAATTTTCATAACTTGTAGACGATGAGGAAGCAGGGCAATACCGCGCGAGAGTCGAACACAAGCAACTCGCCGTGACCACCGCGGGCACTCAATGAGTCAAACCCAACGCGGGTGTCTAAAAACGAGTCAAGCCCGTTCCGCTCGGCGACCCGGCCTGCAATGACCCGGCACACAAGCATGGCCCTCCTGCCCCTCCCCCCACCGGCGCTTTCGTGGGCCCCACCACTACCGGAGAACGTACACATCCCAGCGGTGGACCCCTTCCCTCCTCCGCTGATTGCGCAGATGCCCCCACAGCCGTCCATCAAAGCCGACGTGCCTCCGAGACAATGAAACCGCATCATCTCATTCCCATCCGCGACGCACCGTGCACTGCCGCTGTATTTACATCCATCGTCGAGACCCGGCCCGGAGCGGGACTTCACCGCCTCCCTATACTCCTCAAACCTCGCCACAGTTTTGGGCATGTTCTGGATTTTGAACACCAGCTCGATCCGACCCGAAAACGGCTTCGTCCCCCATCGGGTGTGGAAGATAATCTCTACCACGTTGCGTGAAGGGTGGCCTTCTGGGAGCTCGGAGAGAGTAGGGAAGAACGGATCCGGGCTTTTACAGGGCCGGCCCGATGCGCAGCGTTTGTTGACCTTTTCTGTGGGGGAAGAAGCGGTCTGGTATTTGGGCTTGGAAATGGGAGGCGGGGGCGGTTGTTGTCGGTGCTTTCTGTGTTTGGGTTTTGCAGTTTCGACAACGTCGTTGAGTCCTCGAACACCTTTCCCGCAGCTGGCGCCGGGGAGAAGGCTTTTAGCGTTTGGGTGGTAGACGTCTTCAAGCGCTCTTGATCTACATTGCCATGACTTTACCCACCCAGTCGCCATTGACGAAGGCGATAAGCTATCTGTGTTGATTTCCTTAGGTCTCGTTATATGTTCAGCGTGTGTAGTCTCTCTCTCTCTCTGTATGTATATTTAATAAAATTGTGGCGTTTCAAAAATGCTTTTATGGATTAGTATTTGCAGCAGTGACGAGAGGAGAACTGGAGAATGAAAGGGAGGGACACGGCGCGATAATAAATGGTTAATTCTGTGGTGGTTGATTGAATGACGAATCTATCCTTCTGACGGAGCAAATTAATGGAAAATAAGGCACTGAAATTTGTCTTTTTCATTTGTTTTTACGGCCTCTTTGTTCCTCAATTGACTTAAGCGAGGAGGCTGCATACGGATCATTTTGATAGATAGTCAAAAATATTATTAATTTAAATGTTGCTTAACCATCTTAAGAAATTATATATATGCAAATATAAAAATAAGTAATTAGGCTACCATTATCAAATAATAGACAAAAACTTTACGAAAATAAAAAATAGCAAATTTTTATGAATATTATTTTATTTGTTTAAATTATAGTGAATTATTTTATTACCAATGTGAAACTATCAATTTTGAAATAGAATAAATAACAGTATCATATCAATTAAAATTTTAGGGAAACATAAATTATGATAAAATAATAATAGATGTCGATTACAAATATCACACCAAAGACTAAAATGAGCAAGAAAAATCAAAGTTACCAAAGTGAAAGAGAAATGCTATATTTTCTAAAGAAAAATGTTATTTATATTAATATATTTATAGCTCATTTATAATTTAATATTTGTATATTGACATTTTGAAAACAAAAGGTAATACAGTTAAAATAAGATATGCCTATAAAGAATTAAGCTGTAAAAAAGATTATAAATGAATAAAATATAGATGTGTCAATTTTAATTAAAAAGAATTATAAATGAATAAGGCCAGTTTTATAACTTCTCAATTTGTATATCACCAATTAAAGATTCATTGTGATGTATTCATATTAATCTCATGTATTCATGATACCAAATTTTTATAAACATAGTATTACGAAAATACTTTTTAATTATCTTTAAAATAATTATAATAATATAATAAATAAATATTTAAAATATCTATTAATAAATGTTATACTATAAAAATTATTTATAAACAAATAAAAACATCACCAAACATTTTTCTCTCATTAATAAGTCACGAGAGCGTCTCTCTGGTAGGGGTAGACGGTCTCAATTTGTCCATAAGCCGTGACAATAAATCCAAATGCATTTAAACGGCAATGATATCGGTTACGTTCGCCGTATTTTTTTAATTTTTTTTATCAATTTTGGATCTTGACCGTCCTTAAATAAATTCAACTGCACCAATAAATTTGGTTTAATTCAATTTACTCAATTTTTTTTTTCTTGTCGTACTCGTAATGATAAAAGGATCCATTATTGATCGTTGAGGTCTGCTTAGTATTTAATCAAACGTACTATGGATAACTAAAATTATAAAAAATTATGAAATATATTTATTTTAATAGCGTCAATCATTAAAAAAATTAAAAATATATATATTTTTAGGGTCATATGATTTATGAAAAGGGAACACATTGTAAGTCTTTATAAGGACTGCTCTTGAACCGTCAATTAATAACTAATGGTGATTATAATTCTATAGTTTACTAAATAAATAGCACTAATAACTAAGGCTTTGTCAGCATATCCTTGAATATGTATTATTGATTTGGGAACCTATCCTAGATTTCATTATTAAAATTATAATAATAATTCAATTTAGTAAATCATGGATTAATGGTGTCTTGGTCTATAAAGCTTTTTGCAATGCTGCTAACAATAGGCAATTAGATGATGGGTTGATAAGATATGAACAAATTCATAAACGGTATCTCATAAATAAATGAATAGATAAATAATTGTAATCTATTTATTGGATATAACAGGGTGACTGATTATTTGAATCTGCGACGTTAATTTGTGTTACTTGGGATGGACGGTGAGTAGGTGACTTTATCGAGTCGAATCATTTCACTGAATGGAAAGCAAAGCGTTGGTGCTTTCAAAACTAACTTTAAATGCTTCTTTCCCGTTGTGCTGCTTTGTTACCAAAGCAAATACATTAACTACGTACCCAAAATGTTCTTCTCCATATACCTTTTTTTTTTTTTTTTAATTTATAGGATTAAAAATTTTTAACTGATATTTTTAAAAATTAAAATATATATGTATATATTTAGACGATTCTTTTTCGAGTAAAAATTTATTGTTGAGTTAAATATTCTTAAATTATTTTTTATAATAATATTATATATAATTTGTTTATATCTAAAAAAATAAGAATTGAATTTTTACTTAATGATGAAGATAAAAAAAATATACCAAATACATCTCCTTCGAAAGATTTATGCCACCAAATCTTATACATGCATGTTTAAAGCTTTAATAATGTGGGGAAAACATTTTTATAACTGACCAAATTATCTCAAAGTTCATCTAACTTTGTGTTTTTTTTTTGGAAAAATAAATAAATTAAAGTTGCATCCATCTAATTAAATGCGTTTGAAATAATGTATAAAAGTCAAAGTATACAAAAAATATATATTTTTTTTATCTTAATTTCAAGGTATAAATTCTATATTAAAATTGTTTAGTTAAAATTAAGGTTGAAAATTATATTTTTATACATTTTTATAAGTTTAAATTTAAAAAAAAAGAGAATTTTGAATAATTTGGTTGAGATGTACTATTGCTCATTACCTAGAACAGGGGCCTTCGTCTGAGATTTTATATCTAAAAGGGTTTTAAAACAAAATGAAATATATATTTTTTATTTTCTTAAACTACGAATATTTTGATTTAAAAAAATAAAAATATATATATTTTTTTAAAAAAATTAATTTTTAAGAATTGCAGCCTGCGTGCGTCCAGATTGGAATAGTGGAGTGGATTTTTTAAAAGTTATGATATGGGAATCTTTCATAGAAGTTTGAGAAGTATAGAAGATGAGAATGGAAGCTGGCACATGAAATATTCCACCACTTACAAACAGAAGCACTGAAAGTTGAAGAACAGGGTTTGAATAATATATTTTCTTTATCTTAAATGGCATCGGAAACGATAAAGGTTTGGACCGTATGCATCTTTTAATTATATCATACTTTATTTATTTATTTATATTAATAAATTTATATAAAAATTATTAAAATAATCATCTAAAAGATATCAATATAATATTAATTCTCTAATAAACAAACACTGTCTACGTGTATATATAGTGAGTTTTGTTGTGGCTATGACTAATAATGAGGGCACTACAATATGACTCCGTATAACATGTATATGGCATTATATTATAACCGTTAAATAAAGATTCAATACCTATTAAATTTTTATTATTAAAAAATAAAATAAAATAATTATTAAATAAAATAATTAATAATAATATTAAATTTTTATTCAATGACTACTATACAAATATTTTACATGTATCATATGCCCTCGCATGGGCTGTAACCTGGGTCGAGGGCCGATCCATGAGAAAATAACAGGCAGCTTCATTGGAAGCGACAACGACGTTGGTAAGTGTAGACCTCTCATCAATGAATCAGATTCTGCCCCTCCAACTCGATCCTCCGCTTTCAAACTAACACTTCCACCAAAGCTCTCAAAATACACGACAACGGCATTGTGTTTTAATTACTTTAGAAATGTATTTAATGTATTATTTATAATAAATTAACTAATTAAACATATTTTATATTTATTTATTTTAAATTATAAAAAGTTATGAAAAATATATATATTATATAACAGCAAATTGAACATAAAAAATAATTATTATTTATAATCTATTATATAAAATGACATATGTATATATGTTTTATAGTATGACATGTGAGTTTGACATTTAATTATTAACTATTACTATATTATAAGTATGAGTTTAATTCATTTGAATTAAATTTAATAAATTACTAATAAAATATTATTTTTTAATAATGATAATTATTTAAATCATTATGATACGGTTATTTAAATGTATTCATTAAATTAAGAATAAAAAAATTTTATTAAGTTATAAAAAATATTAAATGGTAATCTAAATATTATTGTTTTCAAATAATATAAATATTAATTAAAAGACCACATTTTAATTATTTTTATATTGATAATTTTATTTTTAAATGTGTAAGTTTAATTCATATTAGTTTAATGATTTCTTATATAAATATTAATCCAAATAGAAAATTTTAAAATATATAAATTTCGATAAAAATTTCTTATTTATTAAATATGTATATTTATGTTTTATAAAATTATAAATAATATTTTATAATTACACATTCTTAAAATATTGCCATATCAATAAAATTTAAAAAATTATAAAAAAAATTTGCTCTATTGCCAACATATAATTATAAAAAATACCCTTTTGGTATTTATATTTTTAATAATCTTTAGTTTGGAAAACATATAAATTTAAATACTTTTTTTAATCTTTAAAATTTTAAAAAATATAATTTTATTTTTTTGCTTACTAAATCGGTTCTTTGACTTTGATTAATTAGTTTGATTATCTAAATTTATAATTGATAGGTCCAGCATGGATCTGGATTGGAATCACCAAGGCCCAACTAAAAGAAGATAAGTCCAACCAGCAGAAAAACCTAACTCAACAATGGTATCCCGAGAGATCCAGAAACAATACCTATTGGGCGCTCTAGGGACGTACCCAATCAGTGTCGCTCGCACTCCTACAGAGACAACCGCAAGCTGCTAGCTCAGAGGATGTCAGCCAATGGGAGATAAAGTCAACGTTGATAATTCACAACATACGCTACCTCGGTAGCTGCTCAACCAATTCAAACAAAATCAATAGGCTTACGTTGGCCATGTCTGACAATGGTCTTCTCACCTCCACAATATGACAACTAACACTGCAAGCACGCAGTGGCCGGTGAATCCCAACAAATCACTTGTCGGAGATCCCAACTCCTAAATAACTTTCCAAAAGAGCTTACAAATACTCTCTCAATCAGCTGAGAAAAGAGCAACTCAACTTTTGCTCAAAAGACTTTTGAACTTATTTGGCGCCGATTTGATTTCAACTTTCACCAAAGATTTTAAGCGGTGACTTGAGATCAAGATCCCGATCCTTCACCCAATGCTCAAAGTCTCAAGGAGAAAGAACCAACTTTCTTCCCTCAAGCTATCGCCACCTCATGACAACTATAGTGAGGTACTCCCAACAGTGCAATCCACGGAACATTAGTTTCCTTCAAACATCTCACACACTCCCTTTATCCCAATATTCTTACATCCGTATCACGTTTATTTTTATACGCGTGTCTTTCTATTTTCGGAAAAAAATTTATCACTTGAGCGTCGAAATATTTACGATGGGATAATCTTTCACCGTCCTCTGACCTTTTATTTATAATTTGTAATGTGTAGGGCCCAAATTAAGAGACGCGATACCAGACCCGTTTACAATCCAACCCAAATGAGGAATCGAAAAACTTTCTAAATTGTATGAGAATTCAAACCCAGTGATGCATTAATAACATTAAAAAAAAATTGTGTTTAAGTTTTCATGGGTTCATTTTCAATAAATATAATTTAAAAAATATAATATTGGTGTATATGGTAAAAACTAAATATATACTTTCTCTACGTTTAAAGTTTAAGATGCATTTACGTGACGTGGCATATGAATTAGAATATAAAATAATTATAATAACATTATTATAAATATTTATATTTGATGGTTCTTTTACACTAATATATTCGTTTGCTCCAAATTTGGAGAACGGGGGATGCTCAATCGCATTAAATAATGATGTAGTGTTCGTAATTTTTTGGATGAAAAATCTAATTGTTATAAATTTATATATTTAAAAATGAAAAATATATTTATTTTATATATATATTTTTATAATATAAATATTTTAATATTTAAATATTATAAAACACAATAAATAAATAATTATTAATATTTTTAAATTTGTTTATGTATGAAATAAAGGCTGTTAAATTTCTTAAATTAAAAAATAATTACACCTCAATTGAACGATCGACGCGCGATGGATTATCCCTAATTTGAAAGATGAGAGAATTCGAATAAAACGCCTTTTGGTCCAAAGCCATCGTCTTTGACCAGCTCATCAATTGCGCCCGCACTACCAATTTGAAAACTTATTTTTCTTGATCTTAATTAGTATAGATTAAACCTTCCTTAATCGAGAAAATATATTTTTATTTTTCAGTTTTTATTTATTTTTTAATAAAAGTGTTTCCCAGTTTTTATTAAAAAGTTAAACATTCTAATAAATCAGTATTCATTAATAATTGTTAATAAATTTTCAATCATTCCACCTGTAATAAAACTTATTAACCAACAAATTATTTTATAAATTTACTTAAATATATTCTTTTTTAGTAAACTTAATTTGGATCATAGTCACAAAAAAATTATAAAAAATCGTACATTAAATGTGCTCTTTAATAATAAAATACTATATAAAAAAAACTTATTTACATATTTTATAATGTAATAGGCGCACTCAATGTTGAATCATTGAATATAAGTATATTAGAAGCTTAAGCTCATTCATTTGATTTAAGTTTAATAAACTAATACGTCAATATTAAATTAATTTTTATCCTAACTGTATTGTTTCTGATTCTACTAATTTATGTACTTAAATTTCAATAAATCTAAAAAAAACATATTAATAACACGTTATGTTTAATAACAATAATTATTCAAATTATTATAATATAATTAATTAATTTTTTTATTAAATCAATAAAGCGTAATAATTTTTAAACCATAAACACGTCATAAGGTAATATAAACATTATCATTTTCAAAAATTTAAAATGTAATGATCTTTTTGTATACGTAAAAAAAATAGTTGGTATTGATTTAATAAATTATTTAAAAATATTAGATAATTTAAATAACAAGTAAATATAAATAAACTTATTTATTGATTTAGAAAATAGCCTAAATTTTTCACTTTCTGAATTGTATTTCTATGTATTTTAGATCAAATGGGGGGCACCACTCAGGCAAAAAGAAGGGCCCAAGAATTAGACATTAAAGCATTTCAATTAATTTGCATGCAAGCATGGACATGAGATTAATATTGAATTTTGGCCACTTTTTTATGGGTAACTCAATAAATAAAAAGTCATCGATAGATCAAAGTGTTCACCCATGATAAACGGCCAGAGGAGTAATCGGTGTCGAGCTGATAAAGTAGGTCAGCTAGCTGAACAAGTCAGTCAGCCAGGAGCAGCTAGCTCGGTGTGGCCGAGCCAAAATGAGGCCATCAGAGTAGATGGGGTTAGGCTTATTCAACCAAAAACACAAGAGTTGGTGAAAGCAAAGGGAATGACAGCTAGTGTAATAAATCCCACAGAGCTAGTGTATGAGCAGGTAAGCGATTTGGTGTAACAAACCCTCTACAAAATCCAGAGCAGGTGAGTGATTTGATATAACTAATCCCCTAAAGATTCAAAGCAGATGAGTGCTTTGCAAAATTTAGGTTGGACATCATTTATAAAGCACACCAGCCGCTTTAGGGTTAAAGTGCGGAAGAGGTTTGAGCAGGCGTTCCTCTTTCCCAAATGTCATTTTATAAAATTAGAGAGTAAAGAGTGCCGTCTAGTAAAAGAAAAATGGACAAAGAAAAAAATAGAAAAAAGATAGTGAAGTTTTCTTACTCTTACTCTGGAGTTTCTTACTTTGTCTCAGGTCAGCTATTGGTACTTTATCTCGAGGGTTTGTATGACTAAATTTTATATAAAAGAGATTTTTTTAGAGTTTGTTCTGTGATTTTTTCTTAGTTGAAAAGAATTTTTCACGTTAAAAATCGTTAGACATTATTATATTCCTTGTGTTTATAATTTGATGACTAACGACCGACAAAAAATTCAGGTGTTAATCTTTTATGCCGAGTGGTGTGTATTTGGGATGAACTCCAATAATTGAGACTAAAATTTTATTTTTTTATTTTTGTTAAATAAATGCATGGAGAGTGTGGCTGAGTGGGGAAGAAATGGGTTGCGGTGGGCGGAGTGTGGTGGCGACTTTGGCAGCCTTCGGCCTCACGCCGAACAGATTCTATTGGACTACCATTTTTCTTTTTGGGCGTAATTCTTGTCCCCACGCACCCCCCAAAACAAAAATAAATAAATATTTAATTATTTAAAATTGTTTTACCTTTTAGCCTTCCCTTTAATAAAGTTTTCACATCTCTCTCTGTCTCTCTGTTTTTATGCAAAAACACCGCACATGATTTCTAGCTTCCAGGTTGTTTTAGAGATTTTCGTCCTTTTAAATTTCTGGATCATTTGAAAATTTAGCCGTCCAGTCATCCTAACAAAACTATACAAAATTAAATAAATTAACTGGACATTAAATAATTTTAATATTAAATTTATTTCTATTCAAGATATTATTTACTTTGGAGATGGTATGGGACGCACGGGTCTCTAACCTTTCTCGTAAGATCTTATTATGAAAAATGTGTTGGCGCAAAACGAAAGATACGGTAACCAAATGGACAAAACAATCGGACAGCAACACAGAGCAGAGCTCTCGGACGGACTGCCAAAAGTAGAGATAGAAAAACGAGAAGAATATGCACGAGAGTTTTAACGTGGAAAACCCTTCTTTAACCAAGGAAAAAATTACGAAAGAATACACTATAAAAGAGATTGTTTACAAGTATGTTAGCTACACAAATTCAAACAAAAAGGAAAAAATAATATTAAATGTATATCTCATAATCTCTCTCTAAAAATATTTCTTACTTTATCTTTACAACAAAGGCTTGCTCACAACTCTTTCAAGGCTCACTCCAAGTCTGCTCTCAAAGACTCGGTACATGCACTTCAAGACTCTTTGCAGCACTTGATGCTTCATAAGTAAAAGCACACAAGCCTTTATATACACAAAGGGCCTAGTGGTCACCTAGCCACCCTACTGGCATTAGGGTGACAGGACTACGCTGCCTAGGCCTGCCATGACAGGCGCACTTACGGCGTGCCACTGACACTTTTGGAAGTTGCAGCCGCCACCAACCAGAGTGGGTTAACTGCCTACATGCAAATCGCGGCTACAACAGGCATACGGAGAGAAAGTCAACGCTTACACTTTCAGAGTCTTCGTCCATGTCCTCAGCAATTTCTCGAACATGATGTCTCTGATGAGTACTCGTTCGCATGACAAGCTTCTTGGACCACTCAAGAAAATCCTCGTCCATTTTTCCCAATGGAATCCGCGAACATAAGTTACACGAGAGAGTGACCCCAACAAAATATGTCGCGAATGTAGAAAGTCAAATTCTTTACTAAACTAATATGAAGCATTTCACATTTACAATATATCTTTTCAGTAAATAAATGGTTATACTACTATATTGTAAGCGCTTCTAAGAATTTTCACATATGGCATCACGATGCAAATGATGAATTTGGATTTTGATCTAAGAGATTTTATAGCGGGCACTTGAATCTCTGACACGTATCGTACGCAATATAAATCAAAATAAGAATTTAAATATTTATAATTAGTTGTCCGATTAATCCTCTAATATTTAAATCAGTAAAATTTTTATCAAAATAAAAAGTTGAGGTGAAAAGAATAAAGTATAAAAGAATGTTAGACAGTACTATATACTTCAAGATTTTTAATAAAAAAATGTTATATGCCACATGGGTTCGTAACTTTTTCTTTATGTAGATTCGCGTGTTGAGGAACTTGTCTTTGAACAAGTGTTTTTCATCTGCTTGTAATTTGATGGGTATATTTTATAAGATGTAAAAATAATTACTTTTTTACCTTAAAAAGAGTAGTTAATATCATATCATAATTTCATAACATTTCACTGATTATTGCCTGGCACTTATTTTGCTAAAGAGCACTTTCTAGCTGTCTTCATCTTTTAATTTTACGTGTAATTAACAAATTTGAATATGCACTTAAAAATCCTGCTTATAAATACAACCTTACATAAATTTGCGAAATCATGGAAATATAAAACTACAATAAGTTTGCCTCGATAGTGGAAGAGTTGAGGGTGGATTTAGGAGATTGTGTTATATTCATCCCAAATATTGAAATTTTATTAGCTTTTAATAGTTTAGATTATTTTAATAGTTGAGATTATTTTAAATGTAACAAATAATAGATATTAAAATGATATTTAATGTGTTATTTTAACATTATTTTATATTATAATAATAGACCTTTATTATTAAAAAAATTATTAATAAGTTTTTTTGTTTGTAAAATATTTACCAAATAAAAAGTATTTTTTATAAAAGTATATTACTAGAAAATATTTTTTATATTTTTTATAAATGATAATTTCTACTTGTAATATTTCTCAACATTTGAGGTGCATAAGAAAGTATAGATTATCTGACAAATAGATAGATCATAATAGACATTTATAGCGATTGTTATTAGTGGTAGTACTTTTTGACTGAGGTTATATTTTACGATAAAAAAAAAATTAAATTTATTGTCGATTTATCTTTGATATAGTATTTTTTTTTCCCCTAGTAGAAACAATGATGTTAATCAATGGTAAATGCTTGCATGCTTGGGTAGTCAACGACTAGTAACTGGCAACGGGAACCAGCATAGCGATAGTTGATCGATGGGGTCAAAGGATGCTATCTGTTGACTGATGGGATAACCTAAAATATCGCCAACAATGACAGCGATGAGGGTTGGGGACCTTGACGACTAATAACCAATAATGATGGTCAGCGCAATAGTGGATCCCACAGCTCAAGTCCAAATACAATTTATAGTTCTTTAATCTATAATTAAATAATATTTTAGTCATTATGACTTAAAATTTTAATTATTTATTCAATTATCTTATATCCAAAATAATATAAGAACGCAAATTTACACTAAAAAACATTAAATGACCCACATAACATTTAGAAATTAAATTGTGGGACCTAAAATGTATACCTAACGGAGGCTAAATGTCAATAATTATATAATTTTGAACCATTTGTAAGAAAAAATATTTTAATTAAAAATAAGGGTAAATTTTTTTAAAGTATTGAAATCAAATTTAAACAAACCCATCATAATATTATTATTAGCGGATGATCGAAAACAAATATCAACTGTAATAAAATATAATATAAATTGAATATCAAATCAATATATCAACTAGTAATTATAATTTTGTTCTATGCTTTTATATTGATATTAATATTAAAACATTTTAGCATCGTAAATATTTAATTAAATGAACGGCCTTCATTCAAATTTCGATCATCTACAAGATAATTCAAGCCATTTAATTTAAAATATTAACAAAAATTAAGGTAAGAGTGAGTCAATTATTTAATAATATATATAATTTTATACGTAATTATATATCAATCAAATATGATAAAATTATGTTATGATTTAAAATCTAAAATACTAATAATATTATTATTTTTTAAATCATGATAAAACTGGTTACTAATGATTGAAATTGTGCCAAAATTTATATAATAATATAAATTATGGCAAAATCATGTTGATATATAAAATATGTTTAACTCATGTTAATATATAAAAAGGGTTAATGATTGGTAATGACTTTAATAAAAATGATGAATATTAAAAATTAGATTATGAGTAGTTTCATATAGTCAATATAGATTATATAATATTTTCTAAAATTTATAATATGACCAATTAATTATATAATCTCAAAGATTGGATCAAATGTATATTTTTTGATTAAAAATATTTAAGATTTGATATTTAATTTATTAATAATATATTAGAATATCTTTAAATATTTTATTAATTTTTTACAGCAGCCTATATTTATTTAAACTTAAAATTTTACTCAAATATAAATAATTTTTAGTTTTTTGTATAGAAAAAATACTTTCTTCATCAAAATTTATATAAAATTTTTATTTATATTTCTAAAAAATATATGTCATGTAATAAAATTAAGAACATATAAAAATTATACTGTTTAATTTAGAAGTATGCATAAATATTTTATAAAAATATACAGAAAATCAAGATAACTAAAATAATTATTACTATTTTCTTGTAAATAGATAATATACAAAAAATATTAAAGCAAATAGCTTAGAAATTAAATATAGATTATATAATTTCTCTCAAATATAAAATATGCACAATTAATTATATGGTAATTTCAAATATGTAAAAGTATATGTTTAAAATTAAAAATATTTAAAATGCACATAAGTGTCCCAAAGGAGTCTATTAAGCACAGGCGTGGGTTAGGCGCCACTTGATTTAATTTATTCTGGTTCAAAACTAAATTTTTGACCAAAAATTTTATTTCACATTAAAACTTAGCTGTTTAATTTAATTAATTATCATTAAAATAATATTTTGATATACTTATCTTATAGTGGGTGATAGGCTAGGGCTGATAAGCGCGGGTCGATGAATCATGTGATTAATAGAGGAATCATGCACTGGAGAATTCGACATGACCGAAAATATCAACAGTTGATGACTTATGTGTTGGGTTTTATCACTTTATTGTCGGTTCTAATAACAAACATGTAATTATTAGAGAATCGTGTAGAATTGCAGTGTTCATGCCCGATTAAGGGTGCTTGAACGACGATTCCAAGGGCACTCAGGGCCGAGATGGGCTTGAGGGGCATTCAAGCGTCGGTTGCAATATAAAAGCAAGCCTTAAGAGTTTTAGGACATTTTGAAATTGAATCTCACATAAGGAGTACTACACAAATAGAGATGATAAAAATAGAAAAGAGGAATAATATTCATTATTCAGTTGAGATCCGATTTGAGTTTCGTTTTTCGTTAATATTGGATACGTTATTTTAAAATAGTTTTCTAGATCGTATTTCGTTTGATTATTTTTATTTCTTATTGTATTTTTCTTTGTGAAATGTTAGATGTATTGAGAGTGTTATAATTAACCATTATTCACTTGAGATTGTAGTAAAATGATTTTAGAAGAGATTCTTATAATCAACACTTTTATAATAAATTATTTTAGAGTTTATCCCATGATTTTTTTTAGTTGAAAAAATTTTTATGTTAAAAAAGTTATGCATTGTTATACTTATAAGTTTAGTAATTGATGGTTGATCGGTGGATTTAAATTTTATTTTGCTGTACCGATTGTATGTATCTGAGTTGAACCCAACACTATGGTTGCAACTCAAGGTATTACAAATAGTTGGTGATTGTCATCGACCGGTGATCCATATGGTTGGTCGGGGCATTATATTGGATCAAAAATATTTATTAATGAGAATTGATAATAAGAAATGAGTAGTTGACATATCCTAAAAAATGAATTTTTGTTTGGAGAATCGATATTTTTTTAGAGTTTAAGTTTAAATTATCAGTGACTACAATATATATTTTATTAATTTATTTTTATATATGTGTTAAAAAATAAAATTTATAAAAATTTATTTTTTTATCTATATCAAACATCAGTAATAAAAAAATTTTTAATAAATTATTTTTTTGATAAATAAATAAAATCTAAAGGACATTAAATTTCCAATGACGTATGTGAATTAATAATCTCACGGCGTATGGAGAAAAATTCGAAGGAACTTTAAGCGGTGAAATCATCATCATCAACGCTGCATTCTACTGTACTTCTCCCTCTTCACTGTCGTCAGGAAGGCAGGACAGGCAGGCAACTTATAATAAATATATGATATTTTAAATTCTTCGTAAATGAAAACGTCGTCACGATCTGGTCTTTGGTCAACCAATGCTTGCTGAGCCATTTATTTTACAGTACACTTTGGCAGCCGCATTATATTATATTAATAAATCTAGCCAATAAAAAAAAGAAAAAAAAAACGGTACTACTATGCTGAACTACTATGCTGATTGGTTGCAACCTCAAGAGGATTTAGGATTTTTTAATTAATGTTAATAATTTTATAATTTTGATATTTTTAAGAGAAAAAATTTAAAAATCATATTATAAAAATACTTAATCTGACTAAATTTGTATATGTAAGTTATAACCACTAATAAATGAATTTTAATTTATTATTTAAAAATATACAGTAATGTCTATAAATATTTTTAGTTCAACTATTTATATATGTATATTTTTAGCATTTAAAACTATTTTAATGTGGTCATCAGTTTAGGGTTCAAAAAAAAAAAAAATCAAATCGCCCATACTATCTAGACTAAATCAACCAAAATTGCCAATGACAGTTTAACGTATGGGTGCCTTAATTGTAATTTATTTATTATTTAAATTGTATTTATTGTTTGTGACGGGTGCATTGGACACTAAATGAGCTCAGAGCACTGTGTCCATAAGAGAAAAACCAAAATAGTGGCAGCCCAACACACGACATGTTAAGACGAAGGCCTAAGCACAGTGTAGGTGATCCAAGTGAGTCGACCCATAATTATCTATTAGAGAGTGGACAATTAGAGACGCGTGCAGTGTGACATCTATGTTTGCCTCTTCTATAAGGCTATCGATAGGCCTGACAATACGGCATGCGCGGGCGAGAACAGCCTACTATATCGGCTACAATATTTATCCTGATAGCATAATAAATATTTGTAAAATATTTACCTCTACAGCGTATTACTAGAAGAAGGCAGGTGTAATCTTTCAACGTTTTCAAGAAAAATTATGATTGTCATGCTTACCTTGGGGTACGCTAAAGGAGACAATTTAGTCAATAAACATCAATCATGAGGCTTAAGGAAAGTTACACTGCTCCGACTCTATAAATCTATCTTCTCTCTTGTGGAAAAGGGAGACAAATAATTCATACCTTTGAACATCCTTGAAGTATCAAACTGTTTTCTCTCAAAGCACTCTACTTGCGAGTATATTATTTCTCAAGCCATTTAACCCGCGAGTGCACAGTCTCTTTCAAAAGTCTCTATCCGTTGAATGCACCATTCGAACTTAATCCTCAAATTCATACTCAATTCTCCCTAATGTGTATTCATGTATTACTGTATCATTCATTCTTTTTACACTATTGAGAGGGATGACTGATTTGAATATCGAATGATATATTAGAAAGTGAATTTTGTCATCTTTTAACCTCTTATTTGTCCGTTGTGATGTGTAAGATTTAGGTTACCAGGAAAGGAAATTAAATTTATTTTAATTTGATCCCAGTGAGAGATTGAGCGGCCCCATAATTTGTATAGTAATCCAAATATAGGACACATCAGTTTAATTGTAATTTAAAAATATAAACCGTATTAAATTGAACTAAACTGCATACGCATATATATATATATATATATATATATATATATATATATATATATATATATATATATTGGGTATGTTTGTTTTAACTACTCTTTTGCAGTCTACTATTAATATAAATGATTAAATTATTAATCTTTTAATAATTTGTTATCACATAATATTATTAAATTTTTTTCTTATCCTCCATATTTTTCATTTTTCAGGTGAATTTTTACAATATTAAAAAAGTTTTTAAAGATATTGAAAGGTTTTAAGATATTATATCATATAATGCATTTTTCTTCTAAATATTATATTTTATTATTTTACATTATTATTTTTAATTATATAATATGTCACGAATCTTTTTTTTTTTTATCAAAGTATCGTAAATCAAATTTGAATTTAATATTGTAATATTCTTTAACTAATGAATACTTTTTCAGTTAAATTATTATTATTATATATTTTTTATTATATATTTTACTATATTTATTATATTATTTTAAAACATATTTAATATATTATTACTATATTAATAATATTACTTGTGTACTTTTTATTTTTTATGTTATATATTAAATTTGGATAAATAGTTTTCACAAAAAAATAAGCTTAATGCTATAAACCCTATCAACTTTTCAAACTAAACCAACACATACTTTGACAATTTACATACTTTACTTTAACTATAAAATTAATTTAA
The DNA here is from genome assembly GCA_033239525.1 of Nepenthes gracilis. Lineage (NCBI taxonomy): Eukaryota > Viridiplantae > Streptophyta > Magnoliopsida > Caryophyllales > Nepenthaceae > Nepenthes > Nepenthes gracilis. The sequence continues at coordinate 6,762,106 of BSYO01000009.1, forward strand.
TTTTATAAAAATTTAAATCATAATATATGATTTGGTTAGTAATGAACTTTCTATTCACACCAAACCAAATCATATTTATTATAATCAATGCCTTATAATGTGTGACTATTATTACATGCCCACAACTTTAGGTAGCCAACTGTCATTAATTAGGAAAATCACAGAAAACAAATTTACTAATAAAAGTTACAAATTTAGTCATTAAACTCTAAGATTATATATATATCAAAGAATATATACATACGTGTGTGTAATAGTGGAAAAAAATCTTACTAAATATTTATAATAATTTATAAATATATGTCGATTTATAATTTAATAGTTCAATCTTTAACTTATTTAATAATTTTAGTAAATCATGTAGGATTTTGCACTTAGCATTGAGTAATAATGTGCTATGTAGGTTTTTTCATCACCACAGTCTTGTATGTGTCCACTGGCGAGATTGTGTGTGAGTGGCTTCGAGCAATCGAAGATGAGAAAAGGCGTGTTCATCGATCGCTGAATTGGTGATCACGACGTCGTTAAGGTTGTTAACGCTTTTGTTTTGATCGTGTAGGTTTCGTGTGTATTTGGCTGGTGTTAACTTTGGCTTCTAGTTCCAGGGTTTCGCTGGGTCGGCATTTCGTATTTGATGTCGTTGTTTCTGATGCCTCGGTTTTATATTGATTCTCTCTTTGTTTTCACCTTCTTAAGCTTTAGTTGCGCTTGTGAAACATACTGGGTTCTGAGCACTTCAAGCTTTATCTTTAGTTATCCGGTTCCTTTTCTTTTCCTTTATTTTTTAATTCTTCACTGTAATCTGTCTGCTTCTATCTTCTTCTACCTTGTGACTTGGACGACTAATAAGTGGCAGCAATTTGAAAGAAATTGTACATGCACGATCTTGCAATTTTCGGGAGACCCAAATTTTCCTTTGATCTAGTATTCTCCATGGTTTGTGTTATCTTTTACCTCTGCGAATTAGACTTTTACCTTTGATTTATCTGACAATAGCTGTAAGCGGTGCATGGACACTGCCGTTGAAATATGTGATCTATAAGTATTAATCTAAGCTTGCAATTGTTTGGTAAGAATCGGAGTGAAGGCATAGGAACGGCTAGTTGTTTTGATTTCGTGGAATGAGATTTGTTGGGAAACGGAGGGAGTGGCTGTTGCAAGGCTATGTTATCTATTCTTGTGAGTAGAGTCTCCTTAATTTTCTGGGGAGTTATGTCGAAGGATTAAGGCATGACAACCTCTTTATTTGCTTCTCTCATGCTCTAATGTTAATGTGGAGGGTTAGTTTATCATTGTTGCTGGTGGCATATCTAATATTTTTCAAGCATAGTAGGAGGAGGTGCTTAGGCCCTGTTTAGTATCTTTATGTTAATGGTGCTTGCTGCTTTTTAGTGCATATTTTCTGCACGAACAGTAATACTTGGGCTTTAATATGATTTATCTTCACACTTTTTTCTTAATGAATTTCACCCATTATTATGACTTATTTTCAGTAGTCTGCAAGCTTTAGCTATTCAGACTAGAGATACATCTGAAAACGTTTTGAAAACTTGTTTCTTAATGAATTTCAGTAGTTTGCAAGTTTGGGAATACTTTTGAAAACACCTGAAAGTTTTATTCTCTTCATTGACCCCTGATGTGGGAGACAAATTAGAGATTCTCGGTGAATCTGATTGATTTTGAGAGTCTGAAGTCAAATATCATTTATAGTACTGTTTTGATGTCAATAAACATCTCCTTTTGAAGGACTATTTTATGGCGAAAGGAGACTTGTTAATGCTTAGTCCATTAGTGAGGATAATTGATGCTACTGTTTCTCTGAAGTGCAAGTTAGATAGAAAGCTGGTTTTGCAGCTCTTATAAAAGGTGGGTTATTTTTCCAGCTTTGCCATATGATGACCTTTTCCTTGACTGATCTGAAGAGAGAGGGCTTGCTGCTTTTCGTTGGAAGGCAATACAAATATATAAGCACTTAGGTTTTTCACTTGAGAGGCTGCAAGGGATGGGTTTTGTGTCTTTTGACAAATGACAACTCTGCAGTAGTGGTGATTTTTCACTAGCAGGCATCATCTTATCAAAAAAACAAAGAATGTGAGATTGTCAATCCTCTGCTGCTTCACTGAGGGGATTGGAATGCTTGGTGTTGATGTATGCTTCAGTTGGCATTTGTCATTTGGAGTCAGAGGTGTTGGGATTTGGAGAGGTTTTAGGTGCAGGACTAATTTGGAAAGGGTGTGAGAGTGATACCTTTATCAATGTTTTGGGTAACTTGGAGCAAGAAGAATTCAAGGGCTTTTGTGGGACTATTTGGAGAGTTTTTAGGTGCGGGACTAATTTGGAAAAGGTGTGAGAGGGATACCTTCATCAGTGTTTTGGGTAACTTGGAGCAAGAAGAATTTAAGGGCTTTTGTGGGACTAGAGACTCTGCTGGCGAGAATTAAAGATATGAGGCTTCATATTCTCAGATTTTAAGTTCAAGCTGCTTTTATGTTTGATCCTTTATGCCTTTCAATTCTGTCTTCTGCAGATATTGTGGTGCATACATGCTGGCGTACATTAGCCCTAATTATTCATGACATATGTTTTGCTATGAATTTCTGTCAGAATTAAATGAGAAAATAAAAACTTTGTAGATTAGCAAACTACTTCCCGAGTAGAATAGGCTAATTTGCCAGTTTTCAAGTTAGTATCACACATTGCTGTGAAAGTGTCTGTGAATGTTTTTTGTAAGTAGGTTTCACATATCATGAACTGTCACAAATATTTGCTTGATGTTTAAAGATGTAGGTGTGGTTCTTCCTTGGTGATTAGGACATTCTTTGTAACCTTACATTAATTCTCTTTATTCATTAACGGTAAATAGTGCTCAAAACAACCTCCGTAGGGATGCGGTTTTAGTGTACTACCTCACAATCAACTGCCAAATTGTCAGGCTAAAATTCAATGGTTTCAACCTTTTTCCACTGCTTCAAGCGAGGCGGGATGAAAGAAAACAGGGTATCTTAAGATTGCTTGCTTGGACAGTTGCAAAATAAATACGAAATCCTTTGAAATCTCTGAGATGGTTATCACTCACTCAACTAGATATATGGCAAGAACAAAAATTTGCTATGATGTATTACATCAAAATTTTGTATACTTAATCTGTGTGGAGTTGCAATTTTATTCACCCGTTTGCATTGTATTGGTGTTTGTTAGTGTCAAATCACTCTTAGAGTTGCAATCTTTGTGGAGTATGTTTCTATGCTTTTGTGTATAGCAACTGTCATTTCATACGCTTGAGTTATCAAAAGTTAATGCTTTAGGTTTTATTGCCCTAGTTTTAAGTCGTTTTGCCCTGTTTATCAACAGTGTTTGCAGGCAGATAGTATACCTTAGTTTTGTTTAGGGATATTTTTCACTGTATCTACTGTATGCCGCTATGCCTTCTAGCTTGAGGACGATGGGTCTTCACTCTTCAGTCGTCACACTCGTGTGGTACCACCGCCACCAAAGGACACGAGCCATTAATGTGGTGGTGTGCATGGTCCCCTGGTTTGCATCTGATGCACACGGACGAGTGATTTTTGGGCACAACCACCCCGCAGTTCCGATACCACTGGTTTGTCACATTTTGTACATGCTTTCTTTGTCACATATATATTTACCAAGAGAGTTACGGTAGGTCATTAATGAGGAGAAATGGTGCATGAACACACGTTTTGCACAATTTTGTAATTGGGTGAACTTTTATATTCCATTTTTACTTGCATGAAATTCTGCGAAACCCACGTCCATCGTAAAATTCTTATAAAATAGTGTCTACGTACTGTTTTTCCCTATGGAAATCAGAATTTTAACAGTAATATGAACAAAGGAATGAATTTCCATACCTATCAATACTTGGCTGTTCTGGGATGAGTGTAGTGATGACGTTCGAAAACGTGTTTATAATGTACGGTTGATTTTCAGTTGTAGAATTCCATAGTTGTTTGATAATAATTCACAAAAATATCATTTATGTGAGTCTACACGATATTTTAACTTACATTTCTGAGTCTCATGTATCATCATCCTTGAAAGATGGAAGAAAAAAGAACTAAAGAACATGCTGAGAGGAACTTGGACAGACGTGCTTTTGCCTTTGATGCGAAGAACCGAAACCTGTCAATTGTTCATCGTTGTGTTGAGTCTCTTCTAGGCTCTTCTGCTTTATTTGCTGTCTGCTATCAGCATGGCTGCTATTTATGAAAAATTATGTCCCAGTATTGTATATATATACACACACGCGCACAAATAACGTTTATGGGTCACTCTTTAATTATTCTCGAGATATCTTCAGGTAATGTGGTTCTCAACCGTGCTTCTATCATTGTAGATGGGTGAATAAATATATCAGGCCATTGTAGATGGGTGAATAAATATATCAGGTCATTTTCCTATTAAAAAAAAAAGAACAAAGAGACCCACAAAATGTTCCCATTAGCTGCCCATATTAGATAATATATCGGTATTATCCGAAGTAGAGGTGTGAATTGAATTAGGAAATGATCCGGGCCCGACCCATTGTCTTGGGGCAGCACCTCTTGCTGCCTTGGTTCAAAAAATAGAAGTTAAATTAATAAAATTTATAAACCATAGAAATTGTAATTATAAGTAGTTCACGTTATGGTGGCCATGTATGGTAGAGGTGGCTAGCTTCACGGTGCCAGGTCGCCGTTGTCTCCGACTTAGAATAAATACTTGTACTTGTTTATCTAGTAAATCATAAATAGTATCACATTGTCGAGTATTAGTTGCTTTCATTCTTCACTAATACATATATTCGTAAAATAATTATTTAATCCAGCTTATGCCATTCGTGTAATTTTAATGGAAAATATTTTAAAATATGTTTTAATTATTTTTTAAGATATATTTAAATGGCAAAGTATTTACTGTAAATGTAATAATTTGATATCATATTATTAAAAATATTTAAAAATACTATTAAATAATATCAGCTTAGAAGATGTTCTGGAGTTTACAAACGATAAGCGTGAGAAAACAACGTAAATTTGATTCTTTTATATATATATGGCCTTTAAACTATGTACCTTATTTATTTATTTTTTATTATTTCGGGAGAGTGATGGTTGAAAAATCATGAAATTACAAATAAGTAGAACCCTAGGATATGTAACTATACATATGAACCGTACCGACTGAAAATCATTGAACTTATGAACTTTCCTTTATATGTATTATGTATTTGAATGCTGTACGGAGCTTCTTTAATTTTTTTTTTAAAATAAATTGATAATTGTTCAAATCAACGACTTTACTTAAAAGCGAGGTTTATGAGTAACAAAGTTAGAAAAAATATATCTTTTGCCCTTAAACATATAAACTTATGTTCAACATGAAATATACACCTTAAAATTAAGTGAGAAAATTTCTTTTCTTTTTACTTTGATTTTTATAAACATTATTTCAAATTGAGTGGTTTTAAAAGAACAACATGTAATTACCTCTTTTAAAGTTCTTAATGATGTAACGTCTTATCCATTCAAATCTAATAATATAACCATATAATAATATATGTATAGATGATTGTCATGTAATCAAACGATATTTAAATGGTGTACAAAATGTATTCAATTATTTTTATTCTTAACTGATTAAAAACATGTAATTGGATATAGGTAACGATTAAGTAGAAATGAAGAAGTCCTGCTGCCTATCTTGCAGGCAAGACTCGCCGCCCTTGCAAGCTGTGTACTATATTTGGAAAGACTGAAATTCTTGCTCTTTCAATTGGGTGTAGTTGTTTGACAGTAAGAACACAGTTTGTAAGATTTGAAACTTTTTAGTTGCGAGAAGTATGTATAACTGTACTGGCTTATTCAATACCTACCTGACTAATAGTTTTATTGTTCTTTTTTTGGCAGGTGTCACTGGTCTTTTTTAGCTTTGGGTGCTTTCAGGATAGGTTATTTCTTTTGATCCCCTTCTTTTCCGTTGCACCGAGATTAATTGTATATTTTAATTTTAATGATATATAACTTATTAATTATCTATCAAAAAATTATCTTTTATAAAAGAAATTGTATAAAAAGTTATACGATGATAGAGTAAAAGGTATTCTGCCAAAAATTACACAATTTCACCACAGACGCCTAGTTGTACTTTTAAAAGACTAAAATTAAGCTGTTGAGCTTTGTCAGGATAGTTCCCATTTGAGGTTTTGCTTTGCGTTGGAGAAGATATGGGGTATTTGGTCGTTAGTTCCATCCCGGACAATTTTGTTACTGAAAAAAAATATCTCCGAAGGAAAATGAAATAATCACCTTTATAATTAGAAAGTTATATTTTTATTCATTAATGTAAAACAATTCACTCTATACATAGTCCCTATTGAAGAGGTAATTATAATGCTATATCGAAAATATTAGTATAGATTCCCTCAAATGACATTATTATTGAGTTGCATTAAGCACGATATATACTGTTATGCACACATGAGCTTTCCTTCCTATATTCCTTAGGTGACCTAATATTGCTATCAATGTATGAATTTCATTCATATGTGGGTCAGATGCTGATCGTCTTCTCTCAATTTTTAATTTTTAATTTAAACATAATTATCCACAACAATTCACTTAATTAATTTCTAGCGTGACAAAGTATATTTAAATGATAGAGTGTTATATTGTAATGTTCCTCTTTTAATACTATCCTATGCTATGACATATTAGATATTTCCTCTGCTGCCTTAATATTCTTATTTTCCCATTCGATAGAATCTTTCCCATTGCCTAATTCCCATGACTTGTATTCACGGTGGCATCATCCCACCCCTCTCCCTAGTTGTAACACCCTCCAATTTCCTTGTTAGTCAATCAATTCAAATACAAGCATTCTACCCTATTTGAAAAGTTGCTCTTTGCATAAATTTGTTTCCTAATTTTATCATATATCAACTAATATTAGAGAAGGTTAGGACTTGAGAATCGAGAAGCCATGAACGGCAAAGTGTTACCATACCTGATGTTAAATTTAGAGGATGTGGTGAAATGAGGCAATCTACTTCCGGTATGTAAGAGAAAGTTGGACAAAATCTTTCTTAGGATGCTACATTGCAATCAGTTTTATTACAATCACCAATAAGATTGATACTTCATCGTGCCAAGCTCGATACCTGAGAAGTAAGATTATAAGATTTTTATTTTCTCTCCTATTTTCTAGTGACACCCACATACACCATTGGTTCATACCGATATTCCTGATTTTGATAGAATATTCAACACCGAAGCCTACAACAGTTGGACCACCTCCCAAAAATTTTATTTTAAATTGATGAATATGACATAAGATAGAAAAATATAGTTCATCACTGTCAAATTTACAAGTGCTGCCTTGATTTGATGGTAACGCTGTATAAAAGAAAAGGATATTCTTCGACTGCCACTTTGAATAAAATAAAAGTAAATTTTTATGAAATGTACTATACTCATTGATAAAACACGAGGCACTGTGACGCCCATATGTATCTCAGTGTCTCTGACACTACGGGGGCCATTGAATTTTAATAGTAATGACCTGTATTTTTCTATTTTAACAAAAAAAAAAGATGGAAGTGGAGAGACACTTCTTTGAGGACTAATTAAGCCATCAGTCACAATAAATTTGCCACGTTTTTTGGTTAGGTAAGAAAAACAAAGAGATTTTTCTGGGGTTTTCAACCATCTAACTGGAGTTCCATCAAAGGCTTTAATAATTTTTTGTTGCTGAAGGATGGGACACCTAACTTACGCCTGTCCACACAAAGAGACAAAATCTGATTCACATTGATTGAAGAATTATGCCATTATGCACTGATCACGTAAGGGTGGGGTTAGCGACCAAATGGTTGCGGAATATAATGACCACAATGATGCGTGTCCGCCGATTGAAGAGACTGTATCGGCTGTGTCCAGCAACGAAGTTTGTATGCCAACTGACAAATGAGAGGAAATTAGGGTGTACATGTCCTCAAATATGCCAACCCAAAATAAATGACACTGTTCATCATTTTGTTTGATGAATCAACCCAGAAATTGAAAAAGATGAAACCCCATTCCTCGGTGGGTCACTCGGCTAAATTTTCTTGAATATTGAGGAAGTTGAATTTTACGTGAATTTTTCAATAGGTGTTCCAAGGTGTGAAAATTATCCACAACTCGAGTGAGAAAATCCTAAACTTAAGTATAGGAAGACATGATACTTTTAAACTTGAGGACGAACTTTTTTGAAGTGATGGGAAATAATTTAGGTAACAAACATAATAATGATACAACTGAGCTTCCCCCCAAACTACTTGCATGAGAACTCATTCCAAATATGAATCATGCCCCAAAGTTAATACTAGGCAAATTTCCAATCATTCATACTCTTACCATAAAGAAGCCAATTTCAATCCCTACTACTAATGAAGGATGAGTTTCAAGCAATCAAACACTTACTAAGAGTCGCAAAATTCCAACAAGTGAAGGATTTCCAAAAGAGTAGCTAATCCTAGGGCTTATGGGTATTTTTAAGCCTCCTTGGGTGGCCCAATTTCATCTCCTTGGCAGTTTTCCTTTTTAGACCGCACTATAGCTCATGTTGGATTTTAGTCAGTTCCTTATGAGTGCTATAATAAACAAATAGCTATCAAAATATTATGCAATATTCGTGCAAGAGTCAACTGGAGGTAAGTCGATGGTCATTCAAGTGGTAAGCAATGTTAGAGGGTCATGCGATATTCGTATAAGAGTCGACCGACAATTAATTGAAAGTCAATAGAGTGGCTCATGACAGGTGCTTGATTCACGCCTGTGCATCAATTTCAAATAGAGGGTTGCCTAAGGTGTTCTCGAGAGGGTGCTTGTGCGTTGACTTCAATGGGCGCACATTCGATGTGGGCTCAACGAGCACTCGAGCGCCGCCCCTATTATAAAATCATGCTTGACGCGATTTTAGAAAATTTAAAAATTATTTTTCATATAGAAAGTGCTGCACAGAAAAATAGAAGAAAAAAAGAGAGAAAATGTATATGTTCAACATTGATTGAGATCTTGATTTGAATTTTGCTCTTCATTAAAGGGTTATAATAAATTTTCTACATTAAAAATATTGTGTATTATTATATTTCTTATACTTACGAGTTTGGTAGTTGATATTTGATGGCAGATTTGAGTTGATTTTGTTGCATCGAGTTGTGTATGTTTGGATCGATTCCTAACAAGTAAAATCAAAGAATAGATTATAAAACTACGATTTGATGATGTTGACGTTAAAAACTTACTATTCTATGTTGAGCAATTTAATAGATAAAATAGTTTCATTTTTTGGTAAGAAATGGTGAGAAATATTTTAACCTGAAAAGAAATAATAAAAATATTTTGAAGTAAGGAAGATAAACTGGAGAAGATGAATGATAAGAAGTAGCAAGATATAAGGAATCTTGTTAATTGTACAATTAAACTGTATTTTATGGATAACACTCTTGAAAAATTATTGACATGTCCAGATCCAGTAGAGATTTGGATGAAACTTAGAAGTCTGTATAAATTAAAATCCTTGACAACGAGATTATATATGAAAAAAGTTCTATGGCCTTCATTTGTTGGAAGGAAAAAGTTTTGAAAAATATTTGAATGAGTTTAACTGAATTTTGACTCAAATGTTGGCATTTGATGAAAAGATCGATGAGGAAGATCAGGGGTTAGTGTTACTGGCTTCTTTGTCGATCTTGTATGATCATATTATTACAACGTTATTGTTTAAAAAAGGCATGCTCAGCCACAATAAGGTCATCATTTTCTTTCTTATAAATGAGTCAATACAGAAGAGAAGTGTCGAGATTTTGAAAAAGTTAAAACTCTTAGTATCCACCAGTGGTCGGAGACTCTTAATATCTACCAAGGATCGAAGACATGGGACATTAAGGGACCGAGGTGGCAAGTCTAAGAGGAGTAACGGCCAGTCCAAGTTTCAAGATATGAAATACTTCTATTGTGGTAAGAAGGGTCACATAAAGCGAGATTACTTCAAGGGGAAGGAGTAGGAGGGTGAAGGTGAGCATTAAGAAAGGAGGGATCATGATTAAAATGAGTGGTTCCTTTATCGCTTCCTACGAAGGCTTTCTAGTTGTGCACGAGTGGAAAATACGGAGTTTTTCGAGTTAAGAGACGAATTGGGTGATGGATAGAGGTTCCTCATACTATGCGATATCGAGAAAATCTCTTTTCACCAACTATACACCTGGAGACTATGGGGTATTGAAGATGGGTAGTGATGGTTCGTTAAGAGTTGTTGATATCGGGAATGTTAGCATACGGAAAAGTAACGGGATGAAACTCGTATTAAAGGGTGTACGACATGTCCCAAATTTGTGGTTAAATGTAATTTTAATCAAAAATTTTAATAGAGAAGGCTTTTGCACTGTATTCGAAAAAGATCAGTGGGAACTCATCAAAAATGTCTCAGTTGTGGTAAGAAAAAGTAAGCAATCAAGCCAATACTTGATGAAGATTTTAGTTTTTAATGATAATGCCAATATAACTAACAGGGCTATTGGTCAATGTGGCAAAGAGAGGAGGCCGATAATGAGTGCAAGGGAAGCCACTCTACAGTGGAGGAGAAGCCGAAAGGGAGTGAAAATATTTCAAATTCGATGAAGCAAAAAAGGACCTCATTCAAGCTTTTGGAGGACGATACCAATATCCTATTAGAGAGAAAGTTGTCAAAGGGTAAGCGATGACGGTTGTCGGTAAAGGAGAAGGGTTCCCTACAAGGTCGTGAGGAAAAATTTGTTGGATTTTGATCACTCCTTTATTAGTGCGATAACAAACGAATAATTTTCGAAAAGTTAAGTAATTTTTATACAAGGGTCTACTAAAGGTCATTCGAGAGTCATCTAAATGGTAAAAGATATTAAAGGATCAACCGATATTCATGTGAGGGTCGACCGATGATCTGTTGAAAGTCAACAGGGTGGCATATGATAGACGCTTAATTCACGCCTATGTACCAATTCCAAATTGAGTGTCGATTGAGGCGCGTGAAAGGGCGCTCGCGCACCAATTTCAACGGACCCGTGTCTGAACACCGTGCCTGGTATAAAATCGTGCCAGACGTGATTTTAGGGCATTCGAAAATCATTTCTCACACAAGGAGCGTCGCACAAAGAGAAAGAAGAGAAAAGAAAAAAAGAGAAAAATGTTCGATATTTGATTGAAATTCGATTTGAATTTCATTTTTTATCAAGATTGGGTACATCATTCTAGAGTCGATTTTTAGAGCATATTTCGTTTGATTACTGTTATTTCTCATTGTACTTTTTCTTATGAGTTATTAGGTGTGTTAACGGGCTGTAATCAACCATTATTTACTCTGGATTGTAGTAAAGTAATTTTAAAGAAAAAATATTTATAACCTACACTATTATTATAGTGGATTTATTTAAATTTTGTCTCATAAATTTTTCTTTGATTAAAAAGAGTTTTTTACATTTAAAACATCATACATTATTATATTTTTTATACTTATGAGTTTGGTGGTTAACATTTAACGGGGGGCTCGAGTTTATTCCGCTATATCGGATCATGTGTATCCGGATCGAATCCAAATAGCTCCCTCCCTTTTAAATTAGGATATTGTTTTTATTTGTAGATGGACAAGAATTGAATAAAACTATTAATTTTTTCCTTAGGAAGAAGAGTATAATCTCTTTAGAGGTGTCTGATCCTCCAATTTGTAAGTAAGGCTCAATCTTTTTACATATATATATATATTTGTTAAAATATTTTGTTGCTTAAAAAATTGATATTATAAATAAAATAATAAAGGATGAAAATAAATTAGGATTTAGGGTTTAGAATTTATGATTAAATAACATTTTAAATAAATAATTAGAATATTGAGTAAATCCGTTCCTATTTTATAATATTCATTGCAGAAGATTATCCTATTGTTCAGTATTTTAGATATCTGCTCTGCCCCCTCCATGTTCTTATTTTCCCATCGGACAAAATCTTCCTCTTAACCCCCTTCCCTTTGTTTTACCATTCTCAGTGGATTCATCCCACCCCTCTCCCCAGTAGAATTTAGAATTTTTATCCCTCTAATAGAAGAGTTAATTTAATTTATTTTAATTATGATTATTTGATCAATATTAAATAATTTAATTTTTTTAAAAAAATTAATTTTTTAAAAAATAACATAACTATTTTATCAATATTAAATGATTATTATTAAGAGAAATTAAATCTACTCCCTTTTATAAGAGCAGACTCCCCAATTGTCTCTCTAAATTGTATCACCCTCCATTTTTCATGTTATTGCCAATTAATTCGAATATTAGCATTTCACCATATTTGAGAAGCTGTTTTTTGTTTTAAATTAGTCTTAAATTTTATCTCGTATTAAAACCATTTTTATTTGAAGTATTATTCATTTGAAAAATCATTTACACACATTTAATTAATAATATCATTTTATATAATTTTATTGTTAAAAAACTTCCCAAATAATAAAGAAATCTTCATGGTTCAAAAAAAAAAAAAAAAAGTGGGACGATTCATCTACCGAACACAGGCTAAACTCCTAGCTGGTGAGCAAATCCATCGGCATCTTCCCCGTTCAAACTAAAACGTGTCTTCATCTCCACCGACTCGTCCATTTTGTATCATTACACTTTTCAACAAAATTCAAAGGGCACGAAATTCAACGACGGTAGAGAAAAGTTTTCTATTCACCTTCTCCGGTTGGATTCTCCGACGAGAGAAAGAATCCAGTTGTTAGGTAAAGTGGGGTGTCTAAAATTCAAGATCATAGCGAAGAGTACGGCCAATGTATTTTAATTACTACTTTTCTACACAGAAAAATAAGTACAAGTGAAATTGTGTCAATCTGATCTAACTATTCACATAAACTTTAGTAAAAATTACAATTAAATTGCGTTTACCCTAAAAAGGTTGAGCTCTTAAAGATTTTAAAACATTTATATCATGAGAATATTTTAACATATAAGTATAAAATCTTCTATGATTTCTTAAAAAAAAAACTCTTCCGGAAATAATAAAAACAAACCAGTGAAGAAGATCTAACCTGATTAATATAAACGAAGATCATAAAAGAATCGAATTTTGATTTATCCAAATGAAAAAAATGCTGAAGAAACTCTCATTTGTATATTCTTTTCTAGTTATGACCGTCTGTTTAGGTTTTAATGCCTGAACTTTTAACCATACGCACGTTAATTTCCATTAAAAATATGAATCTGACACAAGTTGCTTTTAAATAACTTAAATGATAGTATGACGTTAATCACTCAAACTTCGTTTTAGATTGCATATGCTAAGCCTTGATCAAACAAATTTACTCAATATCATATTATAATGAACTGCGTTTTTTGTTTTTCTTCTTCAACCTACAGATGCAGGATTTACTCGAAGAGGAGAGAGAGAGAGAGAGAGAGAGAGTGCTAAAGAAGGACTGTATTAGAAATTATTTTCTTCCCCGAGGACATCTACATTGCTCTTGTACTGACCTCACCCCTGTTGCTGCATCTGATGACCTGGTTGAGTTGGAGAGAAGAAAACTGACGCCATTTCTACTTCAACTTTATGACTGAAGTTTATGAAAACACCTTTTACCCGGTAATATGTTACTTTTAGACAATATAATATTTATTTTATAATCTATTTTTATATAAATTTATTATAAAATAAACAATTTAATAAAACATTACATTATTAATAATTTTTAAAAAATAATTAAAAATTATCCTTCTAATCTTACCTTCAACGATTAAGAGGGAGGGGGATAGAGTGAGCGGAGGTGTGGTTTTTTTTTTTTTTTTTAACGTGGGATATAGTCAAATGTGGTGGGAGATTGATTGACACATCTCTGTGAGCTTTGTCTAGGAGTTTTCTATTTTTATTTTTATTTTTTTCTTACTTTTAATAATAAAATAAGAATCTTAGTACGATAATTTTGATATTTATTTTAATTATTTATGCATAATTGCAATTTTCATAGATGAAATGGTTTGTTTTTCAGTCTCTTTCATCTCCCCATTACCTTATATTATTATGGGAATTTATATCGTGAGTTGTGCATGGAAATAATCAATATATGAAGGAGCTTATGGGCACCCACATGCTTTGTTTGAGAGATAGGCTCATATTTAATCATTGTTATTATATATTATGCATATATATATATAATATTATTTGAAGTTTTTTTATTCATGACAAAATCTGAATGAAAGATCTTTCTCGATCATAAAGATTATATGGTCTGTAATTTCAGATAAATAGTAATAGAAATCAAAATTATATATAAATATAAAAAATAATCATGAAATGGCAAATAACTTTTATTAACTGTGGTTGATGCGATCTGCTCTGTGTATAATACTATTTGAATTGAAGTGACAAATGGTGGTCAGAGGAAGCAGCAAGCATTGGTGCGTACAGATGAAAGACACGAGCAGCTGAAGGGTGGGGAACGATGCCTTCCCATCACCCCATTTTTATTTGAGTTGTTTCCAACTGGAAGTTGGTCGATCGTTTGAGCACTCGTGAAACATGTGATTTTGATTGACAGTTGTTTTTGGCTTCCTTCCTCCCTTTTGCTTAATTTAATCATATCTATACATACATACAAAAATTAATAGGCTGTAGCTAAACTCTCCATTGATGATGGCTGAGATTATTGATGGATTCCAGTTGCTATCTCCTTATCCATCTCCAAGCTAAGTGCATTGGCGCGAGAAGCTGTAGTAGGCTGCAGTCTATCAGTTTTGGATTGAGACTGTGCTTCTTTTTTGGCTTCCGTGCTGGCTTTAATGAGAATGTGGACCGGGTGCTGCAAATTTAAATTATTTGATTTAATTTTAACTAATTATATAAAAGATTTTAAATTATAAATATTTAATATAAATTAAATATCATTTATAAATATTAAAATCTTCAAAATAAGATATTTTATAATTGCCTATACAAAAATTAAAAAAAAAAATATAATTTCAACACGATATCTATCATATATCAAAACTCAAAAGAAAACTCTCGTTACTTGTTATAATACCCCTAGACTCCGAAAACGTCTTTCTACATGAAATTTTCATAGCAATAAAATGGTCTCCGCTGGTTTGCTACCAACTTGCTCCACTCTACAGCTAACAGAATATAGCTATGAGTCAAGTACCCAACAAATAATAATATAACTCTAAAAAGCAATATCAATATACAGATTAATAACCATGGCATATGAGCCATGGGACAATTATTAAGGGTTTCCTTTGAAACCAAACATTGTGAACGCAATTGAGATTCTGTCAAATTTAAATATCAATTACGATATATGTTCTTTCGAAACCAACTCAATAAATATTATAGGTATAAGAGATATCACAATACTCTCATCAGATTTATTCTATAATTGTGAATCAATGATTATACACCCACTACTTTTGATTAGGTAACACTCATGATATATTGATACTAGCAAGTTTAATAAGCAACTAATTTTATAATCTTATCATACTTATTATCTGTGATGCACAAATTTTAAAGTCAACTTTATTTAATAATATTATTGCCACCTATCAGGGTTAGTCCAAAATATGTATATTCACATCACTATTGTTCAACTGTGAGCCAAGCCTGAACGAAAAAACGGGATACTCTATCTCAATCTCAATTCACATGTCAAACTCAATGTTATTCATTGCGAGATCCCTCAATATCTTATTGTGCGGTGTTCACAGGATGACGAGCATTCCTCCACAAGTATAACATCAACCCACCGAGATATAAAAATTAATATCGGATAACTATAGATTATATTAAAATTTTACAGGTTCTATAATTTTTAAGATTGTAATTTTTTCATACAATTTTCTTCACTATAACTATAAATATTAAAAAAATATACTCATGCATCTACAAATCGCTCAAACAAATATAGCTAACGATAAAAAACAGGGGAAACAACCCTCCAATAATGCTAAGCACTCAGACACGTGACACTCTATTGGTTTACTATTGCCTTACACATTTAATGTAACTGTAAAATAATCATTCTAAATCATGTTGATTGAATGCCAAGCTTGCAAATCATGAACATATTAGTTTATATTCTATAAATAATATATTATGTATCAAAACAATCTTTTACCTTAAGATCGAACGTACATAGTCCTATAACATATATTAAGGGACAACAAAATAGGCTTACATTATAAAAGCTTGAAACACTTCTGATTGCCATGCGCTCATTGGCATCCAAACATCAGTTAAATAATGACTGAATAATCATGTGACGTCCAATTGATAACTTGCTCACTAGTCAATCGCTAAAAAAAAAAATAATATAATTGGGGTGTCATTGTCAAACAATATACAACTAACTAGCTCATTTAGTACTTTTATTAATGCTCTTTATGAGTCAAATGTTTAATAAACTCGAATCGAAATATTAAAGCATTACAATTGAAGTTACTAGACATATTGATGCGGTGCTATGTTGGAGTCTTGTGTACTTACAATTGTGAAACTATGAAGTTGTGTACTCAGTATGTAAAACTGATATTAATATCCGTGTAATTTGGGCTTCTCTTTTGAAAGTCTATGATCTTCTTATTGCAAATTTTCTGTTTCAATTGCTTTGAGGGACGTGCCTTTATGTAGTTCTTGACATGATAATGTTAGAGGTTGGCCTTGAGGATCTTTATTTTCTAGATATTTAATGCAAATTATTCACTCACATAAAAATTGTCATGGGTAAACTACTCATCATTTTAGGTCATAAAATATGCAAGGGTGAAGGGGCTTAGGAGGATTATAATTCAATCCGACTCTCTCTTGATTGACTAAAAGCTCGTCCAGCTGATTGAAGAGTCTGAAACGAAGTCCTGCAGATATCCTAATGGTGTTAGCTAACTTTTCTTGTTTCTTTTATCAACTGTTGCCAAAAAAATTGCTCACCATTTTGAGACTTACATAGTCATTAATTATTAACCATGTCTTTTGTATCTTAAAGATTATTAAACATGTTGAGATTTGATACGATATACAATATATAGGATCCAACCAAAATATTGGTGTCATCCAAAGAAGATTAATAATCATCTTGATATGACAAATAATTAAAATAATAGATTGAAACTGTATTGTGTCAACTAAAATTGTGATACTGTAATTCTTAAAAAGTTACCAATGTTTGAAAAATGTAACTTGAAAACGGTTGGTTTAAAATATATTTAAAAATATGACTAGAATAAAAGTTGAATCTAATAATCGGAAGAGACGTAGCCAGGAATTATGGGGGGCCACCAAGCCTAGGCACCAGCCTAGAGTGTTAAGTGACTGCCTTAGCATCGAATTTTTAGTATCTAAAAATCAGTTTGATATTTCATACTACAGACATATGTTTAACTAAATTGTACTGCAAATATAGGCATGGATACTAAGGATAACTCTCCTCGTCAGGCATCCTTTTCCTATAAAAGGGAGAGGATTTTATGAATTAAGTAATGAAAAAAAAAGGTATTAAGTTATAAAAGAAGAAAAGATTTTCTTTTAATATTCTATCAAACACTTATACAAGATAGTCGTTTTGCATACAAAGATAGCTCACCATTTGGAATACCTTTAGTGATAGTTATTCATCTCCTCATTGACTAATCTCCAGGTTTGTTGCTTCTCTAGTTTCCTCTAAACAAATTAAACTATGTTAATTTGAGTATTAAAAAGATTTCTTGAAAAATCCTCCTAAGAGTATCAATTGGACCTTGTTTTATTATAGAACATAGAAAATTGATTCAAAAATTCAAATCATATTTACATGCGGGTTATTAAATAGTTCGGGTTGAATTGATTTTTTAGGCATACATCAAAATCTACTCGATATTATTTTATTTTATAAAAAAATTACTATAATTTGAACCTATTAAATGTAAAACATGTATTGGGAGTGAAAATTGAGAGAGTTTATAGAGATAAAATGATTGATTAATCTATATACAAACAAATATTGCATCACAGATATATTTACTATACTCACTTTTTTTTTTTTTATTTATTTTGTCAATCTTTTTTTTTTGTTTATATATCATATCTGAATTATATCTAAGGCAATATTACCTCCATAAAACACGAAAAAAAAAGAAAAGATATTTATAATAAAATATCAATGTTAGCGTATAAAATAACTTTTAGCAAATAAGAGTACATAAAATAGCAAGAATGGCAATTATGTTCCATTAAATAAAAAATTCATTAAGCCAATTAATATCTTATATGAATTAGGCTTGATCTTAATATACCTATTTCAGAAACTTTCATAAAATTATTTCCTTTTTGCTAGTGACAATGCCCCCCAAAAAAAAAAAAAGGCATTTGCATCCATGTGTAATTCGGTTATCTTTAGGGCTGACACCTCACATTGATGTCAACTTATGCCAGAATGTATTTTAGAGCTTCTTTGAATTTTTTCAAAATACTAAATCATTATCAAAATTTCACATAAAATCTTAAAACTTTTAAAATAATTAGCTCTCTTTTTTTGTTTAAAATGTTAACCATTATGAAATAAGGAGAGATGAAACTTAAACTCATGGCAAATATAAATTCGTAGAAATCAAGCGTAAAATTTATTTTAGGAACGTAATTTTTTCGTGTTTATCTATTTTATTTAAGTCTTATTTAAAAATACTATTAAAATTTATCATAAAGATGGAAAAGTTTTAAAATTTTTGATCAATATCGGATATGATAATGGGAATATAATAAAAAAGGCCTAGATTTCTTGTTTGATATATCTAATTTTATATAGCTAATGATATACTTTTATTTCATATAATTAAATGATACAAATTGAATAGAATTTTCTCATTGGGTAGTACACAAGAAAAAGGAAATAATATATGGCCCCCACTCAATTAATAAATTTTTTAAAATGAAAATCCTTCTCGATCCATGTAATGGGGCACCCTCCTATCCTTTAATCACATGAGCATGTGGATGGGATGGACCATGACCTAAAAAGATGCTTCATTTTGGAAACATAAGCGATATCTTTAGCTTTGATTTTGTAAAACAATCACTATTGGCATCTCAAACAGTGTAAAATGGTTTTAACAAGAAGGAGACTACAATATATTTTAAATAGAAAAATATTTCCATCATATCTTTTAATCAAATATAAAATATTCATGCATAGTTGACATATATATATATTTTTATGTTTTTTTAAGCTTTTTATTGTGATTAAATGAACATTAATAATATTTTAATGGTAATTAAATAGTATTTTTTGACATTATTAGAGAGAGAAAAAAAAAATAGAGAGAGAGAGGAAGGGGGAGAGACTGGAAAATGCTTTGAAGATGGTTCTAATAGTAACTGTTATTAAAGCTTTGATTGTCCCACGTGAAAGCTTGGGAGGAGCATCACAAATACTAGTAGCTAGAGACAAATGACCAGGGGATTAAAGCAAGAGTTTCTTGTCTCACAAACCATTGACATCATTATATAATATTTATAGTATAATATTTTATCTATCTATTTAGTATTATCCAAAATTAATAATATAAGTACACAGATAAAATATCATATTATTTAAATATATTTTAGATATATTCTAAAGGTCCCATAAAATTACCTCTATTTAGAAAATGAGTCTTGGGATGCATTTGAGGTATTATTAGATAACGTAATAACTATTTTTATAATTATAAAAAAAATTTAAATGCAAACGTTTTATTTTCTGGAAAAAAAAAAGAAAAAAGAAAAAATTTGCTGCGCTGACTGAGAATATCGAGTAGTACCACCGGCAGCTCAAAGCTGTGCGGCCATTAGCGCAAGCAGGATGAAATTATAAAACGAATATTTTTAATCACGATTCACGAAACTGAGTGCGCATAGGACAAAAGAATCGACGACGTCATGATGACACAATCTAGCTTAACGCTGATTACGGCAGATAATTAAAACATTTGCTTATTGGCTTATCGAGCTTCCCTCGGTTATCGTAAAGTGGGGATCCTCAGGCGTGGGCGCGTGACTGTAAATCTAATTAACCTTTGGGTGATTTAATGGCCACCCTTTAATCATTCTAAAACATTTTTAATAGCATAAGTTTTTATTTATTAATATTTTATGTATGTTATTGGCACTATCAAAAAGGCCTACTAAATTAAATAGATAAGAATTTTGATCCTTTTAGATATAACATATAATTTTACAAATAAAATTTATATAATTATTTTGATACTTACATGGTCTTATTAATTAGAGTTCATTATGAAACAATCCAAATGTTATTAGTAACATTGCACATGAAGAATTGCGTTAAAATATGAAAAATCTAAATATGTTTATACTATTAACTATATTTTTGATAATCAACTAGATAATAAATGTATGAATGAATAAAATTTGTATGATTAAATTTTTTTTTATTTTATTTATTTTTTGGTACAATTTAAAAAATTTAAATTATAAATCGAATAGAAATTAGATATTAAATGTGCCAGTTAATATGAAGAGGCAGGTTCCTCGACATAATTTAGCATATCATTCAATTCACAAGAATCATAATTTTAAGAAATTATATTTCAGTGTGTAGTAAAAGTGCTTAATACAGGTTCTAAAAATCAAGGGACATTTACACATAGAGCGTGTTAACATTTAAGACATTATTAGATATTTATCTAAATTTAATCACAGAATGGGGTGGTTCTCAAAGGATCAAATGTCGGTTTTGTTAATCAAATGGTTGGTATCACCAGGTATATTAGCATGGTCTTTGGTTTGATGAAATAATTTCAAAATATTTATTTTTTTCTTATTCTTTGTGAATATAATAATTTGACATGTTCGGAAAAAATACGGATCGATCTGATCTAATTCAAATGCCAAATCTATTAAAAAGATATTTATAAGAGGCATTACAGGGCTATATTATTAGAATGGACAGTTTATTATTGTTGGGATATGGGTTACTTTCATATACGTCTATACCCAATTGATAAGCTGCTCGAATGTTCAGCTGAGCACATATGAATTCAATACTGAGATGGAATATTGCGATTTACATGCGCACGGTGAGCGGCTAAGAGCATCTACGTTCAAAGACCAAGTGCCGAGTCCAAGGGAGACCGGGCGATGATGTCAAAGAGCAACTGGGTGCCAGGACCGAGGAGCAATTGGAGCGCCAAGTCCTCGGAGCAACTGAGTGCCAAGTCCGAAGAACAATTGGGTGCTGAATTCGAGCAGTGACAAGATGGTGATATCGAAGGGCACCTGGGTGTCAAGCCTAGAAGTGCCTGAGTATGGTCCACCAAATAGCACCGTGCCAATGCATTTTAGGGTTGGGGGAGCAAAAAATATCATTTTGTAAAATCAAACCAAATAGCACCGTCAGAGAGAGAGAGAGAAAAGTGAAAAAAAAGAGATTCATCTTACCCTCATTGTTGTTCGGGTCCATCCGATATAAGGCGTCGAGTTCTTGTACTTTATTATTGGGATTTATGTGACCGATTTTATATAGTAAAAATTTTCAGACGCTTTATTTAATAGTTTTGTTTTCTTATTAAGAAAATTTTTTTACGTAAAATTAATTATATCTTATCTTATTATTTTATAATTATTATTTATTTACTATGTGTTTTATCGTTAATCCCTTCTTTTAGTTCATCTAAGCTGTCGGTGAACCCTAACAATTACACCTAGATGTCAAAAATTGACTACGTTACTAGATGACAGATAATAGAAGGTTTGTCAAACCAAAATATCATATTTGAAATCATCATGTTAAAAAAAACATATAGTAAGATAACTAATCATATGAACTGTTCTTTCAAAGTAGGCAAATTGTCAAATATTTGATAAAATATGTCAATTAAATATACAAACTCTCACGCCAAAAGAGACATGTAAAGGAGAGTAGACTATCAGTCTTAATAATTTTGTAGAGTAGGTATTATTGGTAAGAGTTAATAGCACCGATGCCTACTAGCATACCATGTCACAAACATACGAAATGTGATGCCAGTTGTATTAAAGTGGCACGGCACGATTAGGGTCATAATCGTGGCCAATAAATACTTCATTTATTCGGAACGGTTAGGAAGACTAAATGATGGGACAACGAATCAAATGAGTAATTATAAGATAGCAACGCCCATTAACCATTTCTAGTCCCCATTAAAAAGTGAGAGTCGCCATTGGACCACCTCCAATAGCAAATTCAATATCTCTATAAATATCATCTCGGTGATTACCAAGGGAGCAAATTTATCTTAATTTTAAGCTATCACACCTAAAACATTCTAATGTGCAACATCTACCTGCCAACTTAATATCCTATTGCCCAAATTTTTTATGATCAGAAGAAGCTTTTCATCCAAGTACCCAACTCTTGATAAAATACTCAAAGGCCCGAATTTATCTTTATGAAATATTTCTTCTCTCATTTTTCGTACTCACCTTCTAATTTGTCTAACATGATTTCAACTCGAGTGTTGTAGGATAAACAGGAAAGTGAGTTTTATATCTTTGACTTTTTATTTTTATTTATAATGTGCATGATCTAAATTATCAAAATAAAAAATCTAATTTAAAAATTTTTAGGTCAAATTTAAATATATAGTCCTTATCATACATATTTTCTTATTCAGTTGGAATTCTATTTCAAAATAACCTTATGTTTAGTTGGAGGAAATAAAAATTTTATTTTCTCATTATTCTTTGAGAATAAATATTTTTTTTATTTGGTTACAAATTTAATCTAAAATAAATATTTTTATGAAAATAGTTACTCCCACATATTATTATTATTATTATTATTATTATTATTCTATCTTATTCCTTATATTATTCTACAAATCAAATAATGAAGTACTAATTTTTACATTATTCTATTTTAATAATAAAATATGGGAATAATAATTTCAACTCTATTATCATTTTATTATATTTTTTAAAAATAATTATTCTATTCCTACATTATTCCATTCTAATAACTAAATATTATAATATTTTTGATAAAAATACTTATTTTGATAAAAATATAAAATAATAATAATAATTATAAAATATAAAAATATTAGCTGTTTAAATAGTTTTGAAAATAGAAATTTCCTGTAATAACAGTACCATGACGGTGCGACGGTTGAGGCAAATATTACTGTGAATGGCAGTATCAAAAACAGTGAAGTATTAGTGGGTACGATAGTACAAGAGATAAACAATCTCTGAACCTCAGCGGTGCCGTGGCCTATGTAAATCTTATTTAATTCGACGTACCAATGAATAGTTTCTGAATTTGACCAATTAATGGGAGTTGGCTCATTCAAGGGAACTAAATTATGAACATGACCCATAATCTTAACAATGTGCTTGTTGGTTGGTTGGGTCAGTATCTTAATGAATATCAACTTTAAAAAAAAATATTTATTTTCTAACTTAGATGAATTTTTTTGATAATAAATTCTGCATAGCTTGTTTAAGCTAGGTTATTAACTTAATCTACATACTTATGCATTTGATGAGGGTGTGATTTTAATATTTATCCTCTCTGCTGATTATTCACATTATAGGTAGAAATATAATGCTTATATATAGATAATACTTAATTAATAAATATGAATTAAATGTACCAATATATTTTCATAAACATAAACTAATGGCTTTTTTTTTTTTTTAACAATGTTAAAGTTGCTAATATCGGTGTCATGTGATGTATTTAATAATATATTATTTTATTTATTTATAGGCACTTGTAAAAATAAATAAATTAGTAGATTTTGAAAAAAATTAGGGGATTTCTAATCTTAACCCGTATTAACTTTTTTAAAATCATAGAATAAAGATACATACAAATATATAATATACATAAAATATATTTTGATTTATATGTATTTAACTATCAAAATGATATAAACAGTAATCACAATAAATAATAATAGTAATGACAGAATTTTTGGTGATGTAGGAAAACTTCGATAATTACGATTATCGATTAAAACCTTCTGACTTTCAACGGCCAGAAAAAATAATTCACTAAAAAAGTTAACATATAGATCAAATAATATAAACTGTTGCGTCATCGGATCCTTACTCTGATTAGGATTAGGATCCGACAATAACACCAAATACTGCTCGTACGAAAAATAAAGAGAATTTCCTAATATTCTGAGAGCTTGGCTTGCGCTACTGTTTTTGCCATCAAAACGCATTAAACATGCAATTAATGGGATTGACGTCGCCTTGAAAATATAAGGCCTACTATCTTTGACAGTGTATGGATGATTGACACGTGCCAAGGGTAATGATGGGCGCATCTTTCAACCTTTTCAGCCGTTTCAAATATAATTTTCAGCATTCATTTTCTTTTACGCAACCCTAAAACTTTCTCTTTCTTGAACCTTTGGCTACCATTTTCTCCAACACTTCTCCTCTTATTTCTTTTGTACATTTTCTCCAACTTCCATGGCTCCTAAAGTTAAGGAAATGGAGTCCTCATTGACCTTGGCTAATTTCGACGCCATATGTACGAAGTATGACATTCCAGATTTCATGACGATGGTTGTCCCTGAGCCCAATGATAAGCCGTGTTGCCCACCTGAGGGTTTATTACTGTGTATGAAGTTTACCTCAAGGGTGAGCTTCACTTTCCTATCCCATTAGAGTTGTACCATATCATGATGAAGCTTGGCGTTTCGTTTGCGAGATTGTAGCCTAACGCCATCAGATATCTCGTTTCCCTCTATGTCTTTGCACGTTGTCACAAGAAAATGCTAGAGGTGTCGATGGTGAAGGTCGTATTTCGTTCTACTCATAACTTGGACTGGATCACCATGACTTCATTCCTCGAGTTTGCTATTATGAGTGATGAAAACCCTGATTCCACTAAAAGGTGAAAAGATAAATTTTTCTTTTTGGCTGTCCGAGAGATCTGGGCCATTGACAACACATTGGGGAATGTGGCTGAGCAACACCGCTCGAACGCCTCCAAAGAGAAAAGGGAGGCTGCTAAGGAAGTCAGAGACTTGGTGATGGCCAACCTTGACGATTTTACTAAAAATAAGAAAAATATTTGGTTAAGACCCGAGAACTTAGAGAAAGCCAAGTGGGGGTCACAGACCGAGGGCTTTGGTGCTACTACTGCTTCTCGAAGAAGAAGAAGAAGTTGAGGAGAAAGGAGGAGACTCTAAGGATTGAGAAACCGTCCGAGTGGCTAAAGTAAAGTTACCAAACTGAAGCCTCAAAGCGTCTAGTGACCACCGATGAAGCAGTAGTGATGATGATGATAACAACTGCTGAGGCTGTTGAGGCCAAGGAAAGTCAAGCCGTTGAGCTGCCTGCTGTAGAGCCTATTGCAGAGTCTACTGAGCCCCCTTGCCTAGCAATCCAAATCTATAGTCCAGTGATAACGCCGACCGTGGCCTCTGAGGACCCTCTGGCCGAGGCCAGGGCTAAGGTTTCTATAATGTAGGAGATCGCAACTATAGAACTTGCGGAGCTAGAAGCTCCCAGAGAGCAGAGCACTCCCAGGAGTTCCTTTGTGACCAAGGTATTCCTCTATCCCCTTTCTAACTTTGTCTCATCTTGTTGATATCCTATTGACTTACCTTGTCTTTGCAGCTTCAGGATATGGCAGCTGACCTTGACGTGATCATCAGCGAGGCTGCCTGGCTTACGCAGAGCTTGAAGCTTTTAGGTCATTGGGGGAACGAATCCAGAGTTTAGAGCTCAAACTTGTTGTGGTTGAGAGCCGTATTTCTTCCCTAAAGGGCCAGTTGAAGGAGCAAGAGAGGTTGCACATCGTTCTCCGAGGGAGAAATCTCTTGCTAGAACAGGAGCTCAGGACTTTGTTGAAGCCTGAGGACATTGCTTCGGCCCTCGAGCGTAAGTACTGGGAAGCTATTGATATGTGCCACCGGATCATTAAGCTCTTGGTCTCGAGGTTTCCTACTGTTCTTCTTGATCCGAGGAACTCCAGTGCCCAATGCAAGGACAACTTGATCGGTCTCCCATCACGCTGGAGGTCTTCCACACCTTCATAGTCAGGGTCGTCCGACCGGCCAGAGTCTTCTGGACAGCCAGGGCCCTCAAATCAGGCGGGACCTTTAGCTTCATAATTTATTTTGTTGTACACATATTTTTTTTACATGTATGTACACTATTGTACACTTATTGATTTTATGAATAAAATTCAAATCGCTTAAGTGTAAACGTCTTACTTGTCTTCTCGGACTTCCCGAGCACTTGGTTCCTTCATGACATGTTATTAAAGAACTTAGTCTTATATTAGCTTAATGTTTGAACCTTTTGGCCGTCTTAGGTTGAAGATGCTACCTTTAGGGTCGCCGCATACTTGCCGCTTTAAACCTCTAAAGTTTTTAGTCTAACATCTAGGGTTGTTTGGTTTTGTATCAAGTTTTAAGTTTGGCCTGTTGGGCCGTTCATCTTTGGACGTGTTTTAATATGACCTCTTTGGCCACTCGAGCACAACCGAGTTTTTAAGATGACTTCTTGGGTTGCCCGGATATATCCGAGTTTTAGGGCAAGTGAAAGGAATCCTATTCACTTGACTTAGAGGCAGTCTAGGCTTTATTATTTCATGAGATGATGCAATCACTTAGTGGGATGCAAAATGATAATTTAAACAAAAACTGTTACTTTATTAATGAAACGGGATACAATCATGTAGTGTAAACAATACACCTGTGTGTTTTATAACTTTATTGATAATACTTTTTGAGGTGAGTTGCATTTTAGGTCCGCAGGACAAGTCTTCCCTCCTGGGTGCGTAGCTTATATGCTTCATTCCGTAGGACAGTCGAGACCAGAAACGACCCTTTTCAATTTGGGGAGAGTTTATTCTAGCCAGTTATTTTTTTGGTTGCCTCAATACTTCTCGCACTAAGTCCTCTACCTCGAACTGGCGTGCTTTCACCTTTTTATTGTAATACCAGGTGACCATTTGTTGGTAAGTCACTGTCCGTAGTCTTACTATGTCTCAAGCTTCTTTAAGAAGGTTAAGGTTCTTCCTGAGTCTCTGTATATTATTGAGCGGATTGAAACTTTTAACGCGATGGCTTGACAACCCGGCTTTCACTGGAATGACTACCTTGAACCCGTAACATAGGCTGAATGGAGTCTCTTGTGTTGGCTCCTTTGGAGTTGTCCTGTAGGGCCATAGTACTGATTGTAGCTCTTCAACCCACGAGCCCTCTGTGTGCTTTAACTTCATTTTCAGTCCATGTAATATTATGCGGTTCATGACCTCCACCTGACAATTGCACTGCAGGTATCCGACTAATATATGCAGTAACTTTATTCTTAGGTTGGTGCAATACTGATAAATCTTTTTTTGGAGAATTGGATCCTATTGTTGGTCACAACACATTTGGGGATCTCAAACCTACACACAATGTTCTGCTGGATGAAGTCTATCGCGCTTCACTCGGTTATGCGAGCCAATGTCGTGGCCTCAACCCACTTCGTGAAGTAGTCAAATCCGACGATTAAGAACTTCCTTTGTCCGGATGCTATCAATAGTAGTCCCAATATATCCAGCCCCCATTGCGTGAAGGGCCAAGGTAATTGTAGAGCTCTAAGTTCTGTATGCAGCTGGTGGGTAAAATTGCCATGGACCTGACAATTTTCGTATTTTCATACAAAGTCTATGATATCATACTTTATGGTTGGTTAGAAATACCCTTACCTTATTAGTTTAAACATAAAGTTCTTACTCCCAAAGTAGGATTCACAAATCCCAAGGTGTACTACTCCGAGGGCATAATTAGCCTCTTCTGAGGTAAGGCACCTCAGGTAGGGGACAGAGAATCCTCAACGATACAGTTGACCGTCCATGATAATATACCACCCTATCGTCTTTTTTACCTTCCTGGCCTCCTCTGCATCCTCAGGTAGTGTCTCATCAGACAGGTACCTTAGATATGGGGTCATCCAATTGTCGACCTTAGATATCTGCATCACTTCTATCTCGAAATCTTCTACACTGGGTTTGTTGAAGACCTCACGCACTCCTCGGGCATACTGCTCTAGGCCTCCTGAGGCTGCCGCTTTTGTAAGCTGGTTGACCCTTTCGTTCTCCTCTCGCAGGATGTGGACCATTTCTACCATCTCAAAGACTGACATGAACTCTAGGACCTTTGAAAGGTATTTGGATAGTTGTGAGTTGTTGATTTTAAAGTTTCCATGGACTTGATTGATGACTAGCTCGGAATCATTGTAGGCAATCAAATCCTTGGCAGAACACTCCTTTGCTAAACGTAGTCCCGCAAGCAGGGCCTCGTACTCCACGGTGTTGTTGGTCGCTGAGAATCCGATGACCATTGAATATTTTATCTCTGATCATTCGGGCATCCTCACTACAACGCCAGCTCCATAACCATCTTTCATTGATGAGCCGTCCACGTACAGAGTCCATGTTGTTGGGCTGTGTAAGTCCTCGGCGTCACAAGTGTCCGAGGAATCTTGAGTTGCTGTCATGGTTTTGAGGATAAAGTCCACCAGGGTTTGGCCTTTTAAGATAGGCAACGGACAAAACTCTATGTCAAACTCACCCAACTCAATGGCCGACTTTACCAACTGTCCCGATATTTCTGGCTTTTGCAGAATCACTCTTAAGGATTGGTCGGTTAAGGTAACTACTTTGTGTGCCTGAAAGTATAGTCTCAATTTTCAAGCGGAATACATGAGCGCCAAAGCCATCTTTTCTGCGTGGGAATACCTTGTCTCAGCATCAGCCAAGATCTTGCTGATATAGTATACGAGCTGTTGCCTGCCTTTTTGCTGACTTACCAAGGCTGAACTCAAGGCTTTATCTGAAATTAAAAGGTACACGTACAACTCATTGCCTGTTTGGGGAAAAGTCAACAGAGATGGGTTCGATAGATACTTCTTAAGTCCTCGAAAGGTATCTTCGCAGTCGGCTGTCTATTGAAAGTCGTTATTCTTTGTCCCTCTCAGGGCCTTAAAGAACAGCAAATACTTTTTACCCGACTTGGCCAAGAAGCATGACAGTGCTGTTAACCTTCCGGAGAGCTTCTGAATTTCCTTCATGGTTCGAGGGGATTTCATATTAATGATGACATTAATCTTTTTTGGATTTACTTTAATCCCTCGGCATGAGACGATGTAATCCAAGGATATTCCAGACGTCACTCCAAATGTATACTTGGTTGGATTGAGTTTCATTTGGTATGTTCTTAGGACATTGAAGGTCTCGTCCAGATCATAGATGTGGTGGTTGGTTATTTTGCTTTTGATGAGCATATCGTTCACATAGACTTCCACGTTCTTTCCAATCTAGGCCTCGAATATTTTATTTATGAGTCTCTGATAAGTAACACCTGCATTGTTGAGGTCGAAGGGTATGACTTTATAACAATATGTCCCTTGGTACGTCATGAATGATGTATACTCATCGTTTTTGGAACTCATCCTTATTTGATTGTAACCCGAGTACGCATCCATAAAACTTAGAAGCTTGTGGCCGGACATTGAGTCTACAAGCGAATCAATCTTCGGGAGTGGGAAATTGTCCTTCGGGCACGCTTTATTGACATTTGTGAAACTCACGCATATCCTCCACTTTCTGTTATTCTTTTTAACTATCACAATGTTGGACAACTAATTTGGGTAATGCACCTCCCTTATGAACCCTGTGTCCAGAAGCTTTTTTACCTCCTCCCGGATTGTCACCAACTTTTTTACTGAATAGTTTATCCTCTTTTGTCTAACGGGCTTATGATTGGAATCTAGACTCAATTTATAGACCATTATTCCAATCGATATTTTTGGCATGTCACTCGGAGTCTTGGCAAAGACGTCCGAGTTCTTTCCCAAAAAACTGATAAGCTTGTCACAAAAGGCTTGAGATAGAGAACTTCCTATTTGGACGATCTTTTCTAGATCCCTGGGATCCAGAAGGATTCAGTTGATAGCTTCCCTAGCTCGGATTGTTGCAATGTCGTCTCATCGCGGATGTCTAAATCTTTCATAGGCTGAGGAAGAGGAGTTTGGGTGATTTGGAACAGGTAGCACGTCCGTCCAGCATTTTGATTCTCGATGACCTCTCTAATCCCGTATGGTGTTGGGAGCTTTATTTTTAAATATGGGATTGAGGTCACTGCCTCGAAGGCGGCCAGGCAACGGCGTCTGAGGATTTCGTTATAGACCGAGGGCAAGTCCACTACCAGGAAAGAAATGATCTTTGACGGCGTCCTCGGATGGGTCTCTAACGTGACCTTAAGTTGGATAACTCCCTGCACTAGTACTGGCTTGTTGTCCAGCCCATAGAGGGGTCTTTCAGTTGCGGTCATTTGACTTCTTTTGAGCCTTAACTTAAAGAAAGTATCGAGAAAAAGAATATTGTGTGAGCTTTCATTATTAAAAAATGCTCGTTTTATCTGGTAGTCTAAGCTATCATCAGAAACGAGTACTGTTATAACCAATGGATCAGAATGAGGGGATATTATATGGGCTATATCTTCCTTACAAAAACTAATAACATCATCCATAGATTCTATCATAGGTTTCTTATTCTTCACCGTCGGATCCTCCCGAGCGCCTCCTCTGGCCGGACGAGTGAAAATTATGTTGACCACCCTCACGACCACTCTACCTCTTGGTTGGTCAGTCTCACCTGCCTCTACTACTCGGATGACTGCCCGGATCTTTGTAGGAAGTGATTGAGGTGTCCTCTCTTGATGAGCTCATCGATTTCCTTCTACAAGGTCCTGTAATCCTTGGTACCATGACCTTCGCAACAGTGGTAGTGACAGTATTTAGACTGGTCGCCACCTTTGGGTTCTTCAACACCTTGGGCCATTTAAAAATTTTTCATCTCGAATCTATATCAGGGTGTTGGTACGTGAGTCGTTCAAGGGAGTAAGGTTGACGGGTCTGTACTTTCTGTGGACATTCTGCTTGGACTTTTGGTGCTTCTTAGGCGCCTGGAAGTCTTGTTGGTCTTTGTGTCTCCTTTTTTCATTTGCTATTCTTAGTGGGAGGCTCTCCACCTAGACCGACATCTTCGCATCGTTCGCTTCTTTGACCACAATGTAAGCTCTCGCTATGCACTCGACCTCTCTGAACATTTGCAGGCCATTGTGTATGAGGTGCTTAAAGAAACTACTTCCCTCTAGTGTTGATAGAAAAGCGGTCAGCTTGACCCTATCAGTCAGTTTCAAAATTTGCCTAACCTCGGATATAAAGCAGGATAGAAAACTCTTCAAACTCTCCCTGGCCCCTTGCTTCACGCGAGTAAAGTGCCATGGTTACTTCTCGATTCTCTGACTGGAAGCGAATTGGGAGAGGAAGGCTTCTATTAACTCATTGAATGAGTAGATAGAGTCCGTAGGCATCCCGTAAAATCAGATCCTTGCATCTCCCTTGAGCGTCAAGCGGAAGAATTGGCACATCGTCATTTCATCTAAGTCTTGATGGCTCAAATGCTTGCGGAAGTGATCTAAGTGGTCCATTGGATCCGCACTTCAATCGTACTCATTGAGATTTGACATTTTAAATTTCGGGAGAAGCGGCATCGTCCTGATTTTCACTGTGAACGAAGATCTGCGGAAGTTAGCAACTCCTCCCTCAACGTCACCAAAAAACTCGGCGAAATACCCTGTCGAGCTTTTCCTCCGCCTAAGGTGTGGCTGTCATCTTCTTTTCGTTAAGGTAAGTTCTCAACTCATAGGGGTCTTACGTAGCTTGCTGCCCCGGATGGCTTCTGGTCTTCGGAAGGACTTCCTCGATAGGTCACGTCTCGAACGGCGCGCTCCTAGCCGTTAAAGATCCAACGAGAGTTTCGCCTCTTTGGGCTTTCCTCCTGTATCCGAGGGCCTAAGCGCCCCTAGAGACGCGATGGGGCCCTACTACTAAAGACAACCTGCGTGCTCATGCTGAGCAACTTGTTTACTGGGGTGTTTCTTCCCCTTTTCCCTCCTTTGGAACGTCGCAGTTTGGGAGGTCTTAGTTGGTGCCTCCTTCATCCGCACATCCATCTTCATACAAAGGCTCTAGACGGCCTTGGAAATGTCATCCATTTTCAGTGCTAGCGTCCGCACATAGGGATTAAGATGATCCTCCACTCTCGCACATGGTGCAAGGCCGTTGCCACCTGAGCAAGTTTCTCGGATAGGAGCATTGGTTTGTTCTCGGGGGTTCACCATTTTTCTATTTTCTTGGAAAATATGCTGGGTTGACTTTTTGTTGTAATTTTTCATAGACGATGCAATATATTGTATCATCGGATCCTTACTCTGATTAGGACTAGGATCCGACAATAACACCAAATACTGCTCGTACGAAAAATAATGAGAGAGAGTACGAGGACGGAAA
This sequence comes from Nepenthes gracilis, assembly GCA_033239525.1. Taxonomy (NCBI): domain Eukaryota; kingdom Viridiplantae; phylum Streptophyta; class Magnoliopsida; order Caryophyllales; family Nepenthaceae; genus Nepenthes; species Nepenthes gracilis. Next base: position 6,794,484 of record BSYO01000009.1, read on the forward strand.
GAGAAAGAGTTTTTACGTAAAAAACATTCTCTTGGATGAGAAGGTAAAACCACGGGATTTTAGTATGAGAACTGCTTTCACTATCTTGTACTTGGTTACAAAGAGATTACAAAATACGCTCAAATATGAGAGACTGATGACTTAATGTATGGAAAATTTAAAAGTTACTCTTACAACACAAGTCCTTCTCTCCTTCTCTCTCTATTACTGCTAACGAGAGTAAATACTAGGGTCCTTTATTTGGTAAACAATTAAAGTATTTATAGTGGTCGAGTTTCCCATGAGAGGAATCCACGTGGTGCTGGCGTGTATGGGGAACCTTGCAACCAACTTTGTGAGTTCCTCTCGCTGTGTCAGAAAGGTCTTGTGCACGCTTGTTTTATGTGAAGTTTCTTCAGGGTCGTGTACTCTGTTGGCCATCATTCCTTTTACAGTTTAACAGGATCAGCCACCAAATGTCTGACACGTCAATTTTGCAAGCAGGGCGGCGTCCAAGACCCACCTTGAACCCACGGGCCTCAGTGGGCTTTGAGTCAATTGTGTCACGTGGGTCGATTTTGGCGCTTGGACCTATTTGGCCTCTTTAGGCATGTTGGGTCCGTGGTATCAAGGCCTAATTCTTGAAAAATGGATTTTAGAGTGGGTCTTGGGTATCAGTACCCATCATAAACGTACTAAATTTATTCGATTTACTATTGACTTGCAATTTTTATCAAGGAACTTATTAGATTTGATAATGATAATGAAATCAGACACCATTCAGTCTTCTCGTCAATCTTATTTCATAAGTTGTAGAATTTTCACACACCATTGGATTCTAATTTTTATACCACTCACGTCTCGTACAAAAGTTAACAGGTAGAAAAAATTACGTATAATAATGTATATTTATTTTATAAGAATGTAATGAGGAAATTTTAAAACTGATACTCAACGATTAATAAAGAGTTTTCTAAAAAAAGATGATTTTTCCTGCTTTAAAGAATAGATCTTTTGAAGGAGTCACCTTATACAATATAATCTCAAGACTTGCTGTATAAATTGTGAAAGGTAGGTATATATAGAGAGGGTCCAAAATTAAGTCAAAAGATGCAGCAGATAAAAAATACGTAGCCTAACACACGAGTATCACACAAGCATGTGTCAGACTCGCATTGGGTTTACGTCATTGTGTTCGAATGCCAATCGGTCATTCATCAGACACGCGTAATCTGAAAAGCGTGCTTGTACACGCCTTAAACACGGGTATTTTGGAAAGGGAGCTTGTGCATATCTTGGATGCACATCGTGCGCGGATTAGACGCAAGGTAAGTGTGGATATTGGGAGTTGCACATATATAAATATCGGGCGTGAATTTGATACAAATATTTATAACACTGGATAATAAGCCAACGATGAATCAGACTTAATCACAAAATATACCTAACAGATATCGTATCATCTAAAGTATTTTAATAATATTAGAAGATATCTTCAAAATATTTCTCTTTTTTTTTACTTCTTATCCATGAAAATACATAGTATGTTAGTTATATTTACTCTAAAAACAGTTTTTTCCCTACAAAAATACATCTATCATAAATTAATCATATAAAAGGAAAACTTATAGTCATTTTGTTGAATACTACCTAATTTATACATAATATATACTATATAGTATATTTTAAGTATCATGCTACTCGTAGTACCTACTATTCACTGAAATATTTACATATTAATCATTAAAATATATCATATTAAGTTGGTTGATGAATTATATAATAATTATTTCTCCAAACAATTGATTAATAATATATAAGAATATAGATATATAACGTAAAAAATAGGCTTTGAACGTGGTAGGTCGCCCCGTTCTGACTAATGATGCCGGGGCATGATTAAAGCAATTGATTTTCTTTCCCAAGCCAATGGACATTAATGCCCCTCACAATGCGGTGTTATTTCATAACTTTCAAAGACTGCCACCCGCATTCGACATCTTAAGTAAATACTACCGCACGCTTTCTGACCTTTAATTTTCTTTTTATTGCAAAACAAAAAAAAAAATAAATAAATAAAATTAAAATTAAAGTATTTCTTAAATTATTTCAAAAATAAAGTATGGCATTTGTCATAGTAAAAAATGATCAGATATCAATTTAAATATTTATAAAGTAGTAATACTTACTAAAAAGTAAATGTAAACCCCTAAAATATATCAATTCTTATTTTTTGTTAAACGTTAGAATATTTTGACAAAACTTATATGCTATTGCATGATTAAAAATAAGGTCAATTTATCTTAAAACTGCATTATTTGAAACCAATATTAACATAAACTTTAATAATTGTATCTAAAATATAAAAATAAGTCTAAGGGGAAAATAAGTCTAATAATATATATAAATAATAATATAATATGTTATTTAAAATTATTTATAATGCTACTTTTATTATAAAATGTTCAAATATTATTCAATTAATTTCTTTTGGATAGATGGTCGGGATGACTAAAGGTTTCTTCTCAAAAAATGTTCCTTGGGCCCAGTGGATCTTTTTGTTCATGATGCCAAGAGTGTCGCTTTAATCATGATCAAGTAGCCTTTGATAGATATTTTATTTTATTTATAGTTTATTTATAGTTTTTAAATATATTTATATAATTTAATAAAATAAAAAAAAATTAAAATAAAATCATATACACATATAGGCAGTGGAATATGTTAAATGTTATTTTTTTAATTCTGAAATAAATTTTATTAATTTCTTAATTCATAATTAAATTGAATCAAATTTTTATCATTATAAGTTTGTGAATCAAATATCATTAAACAATCTAAAATAATATAATAATCAAATTACAACACTCGAATACCACATCTGAAAGTGATTTCGAATGTTTGTAATTATTTATCCTCAAACTATATGTAATAAAACATGTCATAGCTAATATTAGAGTATTGAAATTATAAAGTCAATCAAAAATATTGTTTAAACTTATACAATTTCATTATCATCAATAGAATATAAATATAAATAAGAATACCAAAATCTACGGACTAAAGGTTATAATTTTGATCCAACAATGGTTATGATTAAGTGCTAGTGATACACTCAATTTTACAACCTTTATTTTTCTAATTATATTTTTATATCTATATAAAAAAATTAATATCATTTTGATGAACTTTTAAGATTTATATAATTTTACTATTAAATTTATATTTAAGATCAATAACTTTACATTCAAAAAACTATGGGCAAATGTATAATATAATACCGTAATAATAAAAATCGAATATGTAACTATAACTAAAACTATTCACACTAAGATGGTAAAATCTAAATCTAAATAGCAGAGTCATAATCATAAGGAGTTAGGTTATCAGTAGCTTAATATATTAGAAGGTCAGCGATGTCAACAAAGGCCACATATGTCATGCGCCAAATTAGTAATATGAAATTTAACTAAAATTATATCTAAAAAATTTAGCTTGTGATACTATATAAAAATTATTAGTAATCTCATAATATAAGTAAAAATTTTTATCTTAGAGTAACAGTCAAATTTATTCTAATTTGATCTCTAACTTTTTAAACATATTTAACTATACAATATAAATAAATAATCCAAGCTACCTCAAACCCTGCAAATTAAATAATGCATAAGACTAATAAAAAATATGGTCTATGGCTAGGTTATATTAAGTAATACATGCCAAAAGAAGATTTTATACATGCCAAAAATTTTAAAAAATTTTAAAAATTAATAAAAAATTAGATTTGAAATTCATTTTAATTTAATTTCCAACGTTTTATACAAAGATTGGCTTTACAATCTCATGTCTTTTCTCATGTTCTTACGTTCCTAAAATCTCATAAAAATGGGTAGAAAATGGTTTGAAACGTCTCATATAAATAGATTGGTAAACCAGGTGCAATTTATACCATTAGGCACACATGAGTAATTTTTATATGCATTTCAAACATGGCCCATACTTCTAGACACACACAAGAGTGTCTTTCAAGGGTATCTCAAGTGCGTTACATACTACTATACGCGTACGAATACTCTTCATTCACACATTAGGCATTGTCAATACAAGCTATTGGCACATAAGCATTGCTCATGTACCCATTGGGATACCAACACATAAGAATCCAACACTTAATATCTCATTTGAACTAGTAATTATTATCTATAATTTACTTAATTATTTTAATTAAAAATCATACTTTAAATTAATAATTGGATCATAGGGATGAATTATCTAAGGTCTTTGCAACATTGTTATAAAATCTAATTGTCAAAGTTGGAGCCATTAGGGTGGCGAGTTGTCTAGGGTTTTAGATGTCTAGGGGTAGGAGATGTTTGAGATGTCAAACCAAGGTACAAAATTATGGAATCTAGATTAAGGTTATCTTTAGTATAGTTTTATTAGCATTTTGATATGACTTTATAAATATTCTATTTGTCTTAAATGTTCATGGTATAAATTATCAAATTGTCAAAATAACAAAAATAGTCTTATAAGAGATTGTTGTCTGTAAATATGGTATCCCTATTGACTAACATATTAAGTTTATATCAACAATATAATTAAAAATTAGGAGTTAGTCATTTAACTAGTAGTTCTCAGTCTATCCACTAAGCCTACAATCATTATAATGGTATTGAAGCGTCAAAAATTAAAAAATTAATATCAATTGATCGAGACATAAAGACCATATTTTATTAGTTAGAAAAATTGTTTTTACTCATAATCCCATTTTCTTACTCTTAGTTGATAGCTTTAAGGATATGCCTAAAATCTATATAAATTGTGGTTACTTTGTCCAAATTCAACAAGTTCAATTAGGTCAAGGAGTCCAAAACAAGCTAGCAAGTTCAATCATGTTAAAAAGTCCCAACTTAAACAAAAATAAATCTAATAACATTTAAGTATCTCTAAAAATTATTATGAGGTGAAAGATCCCTTGTATTCTCATTCTCTTCCTTTATTATCCTCAAGAGAACAAACACACAAAGTTAATTTTAAAATATTTTAACTGAACAAATATTTCTATTTTCATTAAAAAAATTTCAAGAATTATTCTTATTTATCTCTTCTTCAAGGACCCTTTATAGGATATAAAATTTGTCATTAGGAAGATTCTAAACATTTTTATCCTCACCAACCATTACTTTGAAAGAAGTATTTATTCCTCAATTTCTGTATACTACTTTGATTAGATGACAAGTTAAGCATCAAACAATAGTATGAGAAGATATTGTAACCCTAAGAACTATTGCTTGTATTTATAGTGTTGATAATCTAAACTTTTTGATCCAAGACTTGTAGTAAAATGCTTATTAAGCCAAATTCATTTTTAGGTGCACATTATGACATATGAAAAAAATGAGTTAATACTCTTACAATAAACTTTAGTATATTTTTATTTTGTTTAATTCTTATTATTTATAAGTAATTTTCAAAATAAAAATACAATAATTTTTAAGTCAAAATAGTTACTTTTATAATGACTCATACTATAATTTTACTATTATTTTAATAAAAAAATGATATAATACTGATTATATAAAATTGATACGTACCTAAATCCGACTTCGAACAGATTCGGATTTGCTTGGTTAATGGATTTGACTCGCTTCATTGAGTCCAATCCTCGCATCACCATTACAAAGAAATAAGAGATCAAGTCTTAGGTGGGATGTTGTTCTATCGAAAACATTTCGACGCTCAAATTAGTAACAAGTCTTCGAACTTTAGAAGGTCAGCTGGTACGTAAAAGAGAGAAAGAATGAGATTGCCGAGAGTGTTGGCATGTAGACGCAGAGACGTTCCCGTGACTTGTTGAGAGTATGATTTCCAACTTGATGTTCGCAAAGAACGAGTGGAAGCTATGTCCCGAAAACGTGGAAACTTTGGAGGACGGTTCTCAGAGAGCGGGAGAAGTCTTTGTAATCTGGAGGTATGGAGTGGGATTGGAAGGTGAGCGTTTAAGAGAAAGTATGCTCAAGCACTGTGTTGTACTTTGCATTTTTGTTCATAGTTCAGATCGTTTCAGAAGGCGTCCGTTTCAGAGTGGAGACTCTGGGTTTATATAGACGGTGGGGAGAGCGATCTTCCTTTGCTAGGGAGGCGTGATCTTTTGCCTGGTGCTGGGCGGCTTTCTTTAAGTTGGTAGGCTTGACTGGCGTGATTTGATGGATCGTTTTCTTTCTGAGCGGATGTAATGGATCTCCAAATTATCTGCCTTCTTTTTAGATTTTTGTGATCATTAGACTTCATTATTGGCAATGAGAGAGAATCTGGCACCTTCCTCATGGGGAAGGCGTTGAATCTGTTACTGCCTTTTTAGAGGAGATCGACTTTAAGGCAAGCGTTTAATCAGGGAAAGGATCGTTGCTTTTCATGTACGGGAATGCCTGCCAAACTGGGCCTAGCCCATATTAGGTTTATCATCTTTTTGCAGCTTGCTACGACAGTACTTCCGGTCAATAGAAATGTTGACCGTCTTGAAGGAGAGTTTTAGCCGTTTGTTTGTGCGCCGGGCGATCAACGCTAGCGTGTTGACCATCTAACACGTGTCTGAGCCTTTCTGGAGTTTGGATCGCTTTTCTTATTGGGCCTACCGGTTATGGGCTATTTATCACTAACCCCCCATGCTGGTGGTCAGGATTCTAGCTTCCAGCATGTTTATGATGGGATGCGCTTGTTTCTGCCGGCAGAGTCATTACCCATCTGAAAAGGAGCCCTGAGAGCTTCCAAAATATTAACCGAATTCGTTGACCGTTCTTGGGAAGTTTATGGGCAACTTGGAGAAGGAAACGTTGGTCATTAGCCACCCTGCCAGAAAAGCAGGCCACATGTCTCCATGCGGTATGTTCATGATCCTGGCATTCAATGAGCCGGAGGACTTGATTCGACAGCCTTCTTCTAGGGAAATGACACGCGACGGTTTTGAGTTCACACATGGGTTTTTAAACTACCTGATTGCTCCATTTTGAATTCCTTATGCCATCCGTGTTTCTTCGTCTTCCTCGTTTCGTTTTGTGAAGAAGAAAACACAAATCTAGCTCTAACCGTGGCTTCCATCGCAGACATTGCCTCCATTTTGAGAGAAATTGACGTGAAAGTCCTATATGTAGAGTTCAACATTTTGCGGGAGATCACCTTCCGAATTTCAGGGAAGGACGATAGAGCTTTTTGCCGCCCACGGGCTTCGTGACCATATATGAAGCCCATTTGAGGAGTGGGATCCGCCTTCCAGTCCCTAACGAACTGATGTCGATTTTTGGGCACTCTAGATCCCTATCGCTCAATTTCACGCCAACACCGTCTGGTACTTGTGCTCCCTCTGCATTTTTCTTTATCAACATTCGAGGCTGCTGACAATGTCATTGGTGAGGGGGATCTTTAAGATCAACCAGGAAGCGGAGTGGATCTCTTTATCTCCCCGTAGTGGTCTTAAAATTAGCTCCGCCATTTACGACTCCCTCAAGAACTGGAAGAACCCGTTCTTTTTTGTTAACGTGGGAGAGTCTTGGCCCTTGCCCAAGGAGTGGGGTCAAGTGCCTGAGGTGTACACGATGGCGCCTTCGGAGGCGGAGACGGCACCCCTGGAGTGGCTGGTTGAGCTGATAGAGAAGAACTTGAGGGACTTCCCGAGAGAACATTTGGTCTCTCGTGTAGAGGCGAAGAAGGCCAACTGGGGGCCTCCGTCTCCAGTCCAAAAATTGAGAATCCCGCAGTCGGAGGTCTTACAGAAAAAGAAGAGGAAAAAGGGTAACATTATTGGTCCCCACCTATTTGATTTTAGTCCACCCAATCCAAGGCAAAAGAGGGTGGCCTTGGTGGCGCCTTCTTCGTCGTCCTCTGAGCCTGACTGCCTTTTTGTCGGACGTTTCGCGGGCGTTGGCGCCGCATCTGGGATAGAAGTTGAGGTGGCCGTTGAGGCTTATAAGACTAAGTTGAGCGGCGGCGTTGTCCTTGCGCAGCCTGCACCGTCGGAGTCGACTCGGGAGCCACCTGTTGAGGCGCCTGGGCCGTAGAAGCCGTCAGTTAGATCTCCTGTTGTAGTAATTCTGGCGGAGCAGCAGGAGCAGATTTTAGAGTCCCCCGCCATTTCGAGAGAGCCAGCCAGGAGGGAGGACATTCTAGAGGATCCCATCGTGGAGTTCATGGCTGAAGTTGCCGCCATCCCCGCCGACATGGGTCCCCTTCCTCGCTCACCACTGTTTGCGTCAGATCTCGGTGCTAGGCCAGACAGACCAACGTGGAGAATTCGGGAGGTATAAGTTGTGTTGCCCACCTTGCTTGTCGATTTGCCCTTTCTAATCCCCTTTTTCTTTTTTGTGCAGGCCGACAGAGTATTGAGCGCAATGGCTAAGGCACTCAGGTAGAGAGAGTTAGTGATCTCTTATAGGGACAAAGAGATTGCTTGGTTCGATGCTAAGCTGGCGGCTCTAGGGGCTAAGCACCGTGAGGACGCGGCCGCCTTGGAGGCCGTTCTGGCGGGCGTGGAGGCGGAGAACTTAAGTTTGAAAGCTGAGGTCGTCCGTTTGAAGGAGGAGAATGAGCGAGCTAAAGGGCGCATTGATCAACTTACTGGGCAAATGGCGACCTTAGAGAATGATCTGAGTCTCCGTATCCGCCCCCACGAGGTTGAGGGCATGATGCTAGCGCGGTTGTGGGAATGGATCAATATTAGCCAGCTTATTGTGCGGTTGGTTGATCCCAACTTTCCCATGGATATTATCAATTTATCAAACCGATCAGCACAGCGTCGTGACAACCTTGTGGGGGAGCCTTGAGACAGACCAAGGCCATCACCGCCTCCATAGCTTTTGCAATTGTATATATATATATATGTATATTTGAATCCAATGATGTATCTTTCAATTCAACAATAATACAAGTAGCCTTGTGTTTGTCACACGCTCTTGCCTTTGTATTTTGCTTCCTTGCCTTTCCCGGCGGCCAACTCGGCAGAGAGACTTGCGAGTTGGCCGCCCACTTTGTTTTTGAGGCGTTAAAGGTGTCTTCTAGGCCTTTGCATATGTTAGGCCGACTTCGAATTCGCCTGTGAGTAAAGTTTGGCGGCGCTACCCAGGTGTAGACTTGGGCGGCTTGCTTTGGTGGAGCGTTTTGCTCTAGTCGACCATCGTTGCCTGATCATACTATCTCCTTATGAAGGAGGTTGTCGCGTGTGTTGTGTTAGCCCCCTAAGATTTTTTCGACCGTTAATGGGCCGCTTGGATGACCAATGTTTAGATACGGCCACTCATGAGCTGCCTGGATGACCAATGTTTAAATACAACCGTTCATGGGCCGCCTGGATGACCAGGGTTTAGTAACGAGAGGGTGAAGGCTCTCCCGACTTAGGGGCAGTCTAGGTCGATTTGAACTTGCAATAAGAATCACATATATATATGCACATGCAGCATGCTAAGGAAACACTAATTTTACTAATCGAATTCTGCACACAAATAGTCATATACAATTTCACAAGACACATACCTGGGTCTCTACTTGAAGTAGCGTTTGAGGTGGATCGCGTGCCACATCCGCGGGACCAACTTTTTATCTTGGTTATGGAGCTTGTATATCCCGTTTTGTAGGACGACGGAGACTAGAAAAGGCCATTCCCAATTGGAGGAGAGCGTGTTTCGGCCGGCCACCTTTCCTGTGATCTCGATACTCCATAAGACCAAGTCTCCAACATCGAACTGCCTCGCTTTCACCTTCTTGTTGTAGTAGCGGGCGACTCGATACTGGTAGGCCGCAGTCCGTATTCTAGCGGCGTCGCGGGCTTCTTCTAGCAAGTCTAGGTATTCTCGAATTTTTTGGGAGTTAACTTGCGGGTTGAAAGACTCCACCCTAAGACTTCGAAACCCGATTTTGATCGGGATCACTACTTCAGTCCCATAGCAGAGGCTGAAGGGCGTCTTACACGTTGGTTCCTTCGGAGTTGTTCGGTAAGACCAAAGACTAAGGCAAGCTCGTCTACCATGGAGCCCCGTGCGTCCTCCAGCTTGGTCTTGAGCCCGTGAAGTAGCATTCGATTCGTAACCTCTACCTGTCTATTCGCTTGGGGGTATTCCACCGAAGGGTGGACTAGCCTAATTCCAAGATTGGTGCAATACTTGGTGAAGTGTTTTCTCGAGAATTGAGTTCCGTTGTCAGTCACAATGACCTCTGGAATGCCAAATCTGTTGATGATAATCTGGCGGACGAACTGAAGTGCGTTGTGTTCCGTGATTTTGGCTAGCAGGATGGCTTCGACCCATTTTGTGAAGTAGTCGATGCCTGCTATAATAAACTTTCTTTGTCCGGTCGCAATGGAAAATGGGCCAAGAATGTCAAGCCCCCATTGTGAGAAGGGCCACGACACCTGAAGAGATTTTAGCTCGTCGGACGTGGCCGTAGTGAAGGTTGCGTCCATTGACCTTTTACAAACTCGAGTGCATCCTTTTTCATCAAGGGCCAATAGTAGCCCTGCCGCATGATTTTAAATGTTAAGTTTTTGCCGCCCACGTTCCCCAAATAAACTGACTTTTCAAGATGTAGTCCGAGTTTTAAAACGACGGAGGTGCGGAGTTGAGTAAATTACGATAATAAACTTTCGACTATAGTGTACAATAAATTTATCCGCCTAGCCTCTTTTCTTTCGGCAATGTTTCATCCGCCGCATACATTAGGTAGGGTGTCGTCTAGTTTTCGAAGAGACCTCATTTGCCTCTGTCCGTTGATAACAAGCGCTCAGGGACCTCCATCATGTTCCTCGAAAAACTACATTTTCGCCGTCATTACTCTTCAACACGGCCTTCCAACTTTCGATTAAGGAACATGAACAAAGGTTAGATTATCGAAGTTACGAACGACCTCCCTTACTCTGGCCAAGTATTTGGCCATATGTGGGTTGTTTGCCTTGAAGTTTCCATTAACTTGGTTGACGATCTGTTCGGAGTTGCTGAAAACAGCCAGTCTCTTGGCTAAGCACTCATTTGCTAATCTTAACCTAGCTAGCAGGGTTTTATATTCGGCAACGTTGTTGGTAGCCGAAAAGTCAAGTTTAAGGGAGTATTTCACCTTAAACCCGTCGGGGGTCATGAGGACCACTCAACCCCTTTGGTGTCTATGGATGATCCGTCTCGTGGAGCATCCATTCTCGAGCCTCCATCCGCCCGCGTTCTCGAGGGGCTAGAATCGGGGTCGTGGTCTCAACAATGAAGTCATGAGGTGATCCCTTCTCAATATCAAACTCACCTCGATAGCTCACTTTACCAAGGGTCTTTTACGGAGTATGTTTTAGTCCTTAGTGAAAACTACGATAGGTGTTCTGAAAGTAGGGCCTTAGTTTTTCCGTAAGAATATGAGAGCTAAGGCCACTTTTTCGAATTTTGTCCCTTTTGCCTTATTTTACTCAGTGTAGACCGTTTTTGGGTATCCACTTATGAGGAAGTTGAGGGACTCCCGTCTTGGATACATCTCTTCGACCTTGGGTGATGTTAGTAATGGCGGAGCTAGCGTGTATTGCTTTAACTCATCGGGCGCATCTGTATCCATTGAAACCCGTTTGATTTTGTTTCCTTCACCGCCTTAAAGAATGACTGATACTTGTCACCTGACTTTGCTAGGAAGCGGGACAAGGCTGCCAATAGTCCAGTTAGTTGTTGGACATCCTTGACGCTTTGTGGAGGAGCCATGTCAGCGAGGACCTTGATCTTCTCTGGGTTTACTTCTACCCTCGTTGGAAGACAATGAAACCTAAGAACTTTCCCGAGGCTACCCCGAAGACACACTTAGCCGGATTCAACTTCATTTGATACTCGCGGAGCACCTCAAAGGACTCTGCTAGATCGCTGATATGGTCGCCCATAACTCTGCCTCTTGATGAGCATGTCGTCAACATAGACTTTCATATTGCGGCCGATCTGTTTTTCGAACATTTTGTTCACCAGCCGCTGGTAGGTGGCTTTCGCGTTCTTTAGTCCAAAGGGCAGCACTTTATAATAATAGGTCCCCTGGTCTGTCATGAATGAAGTATACTCTTTGTCCTCCGGACTCATCCGGATTTGGTTGTAACTTGAATAGGCATCCATCAAACTCAACGGCTTGAGTTTGGGTAGGCTTTGTTAACATCGGTAAAATCGACACACATTCTCTATATCCCGTTGCTCTTCTTTATCAAGATTACGTTGAAGAGCCAATCGAAACCTCCGTGGGTTCCTTCCCGATGAATTCAGCCTCCAGCTTTACTTCCTTAGGGTGGTGATTAATTTTTTTCATGGTTTCTCCGCCGTGGGTTTTCAATCCGGCTCGAGACTCCGCTTGTGGACCATTACCCGGTCTAGAATCCCAAGCATGTCAGTAGGAGTCCATGCAAAGATGTCAATATTCCGTCGCAGGAATGTGATCGGTTCTTCGCATAGCGTGTCGGTGAGTGAGCCGTCGATTCGTCCCTTGGATTGTCAGGGTGGGACTGGTGGGTTGTCTCACCGGACGTACGCCTCCTTCACCAAGGTTGCCTCGTCTTGATGGTCAGATTTTCCTACTGTTTTGGTGCTATCGTTAGGAGCGATTTGGGACATGTTGCATGTCCGTCCAGTGACTTGGTCACCCAACACTTCGCCCACACCGTATGGCGTTGGAAATTTCATTTTAAGGTATGGTATTGAAGTGACGGCCCCGAATGCTGTTAGGCATGGCCAGCCTAGTATTGAGTTGTATACAGAGGACAAATTGACTACCAAGAAGGTGAGTGTACGACTTGCCGTCCTCGGGTATATTTCTAGGGTGACTTCTAGTCTAATCGTCCTTTGAACCGGCACCGGTTCATTGTCGAGGCCATACAATAAGCCTTCCGCAGATTTTAATTGACTCCTTTTCAAACCGAGTTTAAAAAACGCATCGAGGTAAAGCAAATCACGAGAACTTTCAATATCAATAAATACTCGTTTTATCTAGTAGTCAACGCTACCATCAGAAACGAGTGCTGATACAACAAGGGGGTCTGCATGGGAAAAAACTACATGTGCCAGGTCATCGTCACTAAAATTAATGATGTTGTCAGTAGTGTGCTACTTCTTCCTCCCTGCATGCTGGTCCTTGTTGTCCGTCGGATTCTTGATCGGCTGGATGGTGATCATGTTGACCACTCCTGCCGCAACCCGATTTCGTGGTGGGGAGGACCCTGATCCTTCTCCGCCCGCATTGCCAGAGCTCTGACCAGGGCTTTTAACGAACCTGATGAGGTGACCCCTTTTGATTAGCTCCTCAATCTCCCTCTGAAGGGTCTTGTAGTTCTCTGTGGGGTCTTGTAGTCCTCTGTGGAGTGCTCGGGAGATCGATGGAGATCGCGGTACTTGGCCAGATTTTCTCCCTCCGCCTTCTTTGGTCACTTAAGGAATTTCTTCCCACGGATCTGCATGAGGACGTTTGAACGCGTGTCAGTCAAGGGCGTTAGGCTAATGGGCCCATAGTCCTTGTGCTCTGGCGGCCCAATCCTGTGGCACTTTTGGTGGGAGTGATTACCGTCGTTGTGTTTCCTCTTTCCTTCGGGGGGAAAGAGCGAGGCTGTTCAGGCCAGTCCGGACGTTTTGTCTCGCTGGCCTCCTCTGCCGCCGCATAGGCCCTGGTGATAGCCTCCGCTTTCTGAAAGGTCTGCGGATTCTTATGCGCCAGGTGCCTAAAGAACTTTCCATGCGCCAGCACCGAAATGAAACTGCCAAGTTTCATTTCCTCCGTGAGTCTCCACCTAGCTTCTGCTACGAAGTGATCTAGAAATCTCCGTGGGTTCTCTCCATGCTTCTGCTTGATATGTGACAGATACCATGGCTGTTGTTTCCCCTACGGCTGGAGGCATACTGAGACAAGAAAAGATCCACAAGCTCCTGAAAGTTTTGAATCGAGTCTGGGGGGAGATGATGGAACCAAATGCGTGCGTCCCCTTTTAGAGTGAGGGGAATCAGCGATACATGGTTGCGTCATCCAGCCCTTGTAGACCCAGATGGGTGCGGAAGTGGGCGAGATGGTCGACAGGATCTGCACTCCCATCGTAAGAGTCAAGGGCTGACATTTTAAACTTTGCCGGCATATGATGGTTCAAGATCTCCTCCATGAAGAGAGATCTGTCGATGTTGGCTGTGCACTCGTCGTCGTTGAAGACGCGGTTCCATATCTTCTCCAACCTTGGATCTAGATTTAGCAGATCTTTTGGAGTTGAGATATGCTCTCAACTCTGTTCATTCCCGGGCTTGTCCAGTAGCTGGACGGCTGCTGTCTCTGGCTGATCTCGAGGCTCGGGAGGCTCTCTCCGAGCCTGGGGCCTAGATTCCACTCGGGAGTATCTAGGGTTCTTTCGTTTTGGACTTTCATCCGGAGTAGAGCTGGTTCCTTACTCCTCACGTCTTAAACGACTTTGGGCGTGTGAGGATATTGGTGTGGGAGCGCTGGTCAGTCTTTCGGTCCGTCGTGCCAGAACTTTCTTTCTCTAGCCTCCTCATCTCGATCTGCGATCATCAGGCCACGAGTCGTAGCCCCTAGTTGTGCTTATTCTTTGGCGGGCCAGTATGAGCATTTCTGATTGTGCATGTGCTCCACCGTTTTGAAAAAGATGCCTAATTCACCCACCGCTACCTTGTTGACCAATGCGTGGTCTTGGTTTGGTGAGACTACGTCTCGGGCTGGCTCGCTTGCTTGCGCCCTTGTGTTCACCATTTTGTTTGAGAGTGTTGATCGGAGAGAGTTTCTGGAAAACGTAATTGACTTTTTGTAAGCGCTTCCCACAGACAGCGCCAATGATGTGTACTTGGATCTGACTTTGAACAGATTCGGATTTTCCTGGTTGATTGGTTTTGGTTCCGTTCATTGAGTTTGAATCCTGTACACCACTACAGTAAATAAAAGGTTAGGTGCGGCGGGATGTTGTCCCATCGAAAATATTCCGACGCTCAAGTCAGTAACAAGCCTTTGAACTTTAGAAGGTGAGCTGGTAAGTAAAAGAGAGAAAGAATGAGATTGGCGGGAGTGTAGGCCTGTAGATGCAGAGACGTTCCCATGACTCGTTGAGAATATGATTTTCAACTCGATGTTTGCAAAGAATGAGTGAAAGCTATATCCCGAAAGCGTGGAAGTTTTGGAGGACGGCTCTCAGAGAGCGGGAGAAGTCTATGTAATCTGGAGGCTTGAAGTGGGATTAGAAGGTGAGCGTTTTAGAGAAAGTATGCTCAAGCACTGTGTTGTACTTTGTATTTTTGTTCGTGGTTCGCGATCGTTTGAGGCGTTTTGAGTGGAGACTGATTGGAGCGGATTTCCTTGGCCGGGAGCGTGATCCTTAACCCAGTCTTTGGTGTCGTGATTTAATGGATCGTTTCATTTCTGAGTGGTATAACGGATCTCCAGATTATCTGCCTTCCTTTCATATTTTTGTGACCGTTAGACTTCATCGTTGGCAAGGAGAGAGAATCTAACGCCTTCCTCATGGGGAAAGTGATGAATCTGTTGCTGCCTTTTTAGAGGAGATCGACTTTAAGGAAAGCGTATAATTAGGGAAAGAATCGTTGCTTTTTATGTACGGAAACGCCTGCCAAATTGAAACAACCTCAGATTAGGTTTAATATCTTTTCGCTACTGCTATTCTTTCTTTCTTGGTCAATGAAATGTTAAATCTTGAAGGAGCGTTTTAGCCAGTTTGTTTGTGTCTTAGGGTGGTCAACGTGCGTCTGTAAATTTTCGATTTTAGGTCGCTTTTTCTTATTCGGTCTGTTGATTATGGATCTACCTATCAAAAAATAATTAATTTAAAAGGATAAAAAAATTACTGCACAAATAACATATTCTATATATATTCTTTATAAAATTATAATAAATCTACAAAAAGAATGAGATTTTGTTTTAATATTTCGTATTACGATGGATATTCCTGTTTTCGATAATAATTCTTTAAATTACAAACGACGGTCGACGGGGTAAAATAAAGCCATCCAATTAGTCCAACGTTTCAGACTTGAGCTTCCACGCATCTCAGTCCCGTCGCTCCTTCTTCGTCTCCTCCCTTCTCCTCAGTCGCTCCGCCCCCTACCACCAACGCTTCAATCTCTCTGCCTCTTTCTGTGTTTGCGTGTGTGGTGTGTGTGTTTCTGTCCGTGGTCTAGAGATCCACGTATAAACGCAGCGCATTGGTAGTACTTCCTGATGACTTGTAAATTACGACCTTGGCATCATCTTTCCTTCTCCATTTACAAGCACACACCAGCAGCCCAGGGCCACCACCTCTTCCCAGTAGTCGTTATATATAATACGTTAACTAAGTTTTAGTAATCCATTCGAATTCATCACCGTCTTTCCCTCCCTTTATTCCCCCCCCTCTCTCGAATTTCTCACGTTTTTTAATTCCTTTTAGGACACCCTCGGGAACCCTTCCACTGTTCCTTTTACTTCTCTTTTCCTTGGTCGAATTTTACTACATTTTGTTCTCTGGTTTTTTTCTCCTGCTTTATACAATTCAAAATGTCAATTTGATAATCGGGTTCGAATTCGGATCACAATGCGGGTGAAGGAGATGCACCCACTCTGCTGTATGTCCATCGAGAGTCCGGTGATCGGAGATCAGTCGCCGGAGAGGACGCTGTCTCGAAGAGCGAGCGTCAAGGGGCTGGCATTGGGGATCGCCGGCGGATCTGATGGCAGTGCAGGACGTGTGGCCCACGGACTTGAGACCAGCGTCGCCGGAGTTCTGCACAAATGGACCAATTACAGCAAAGGTTGGAGATCACGGTGGTTCGTGCTGCAGAACGGCGTGCTTTCTTACTCTAAGATTCGATTGCTGGAGAATCTGGATTTTCTTCCGGTCGGCGATGAAGTCAGACTCATTGGCGACGTTTCCTCCACTCGCCTCGCCCGTATGGATAGCTGCGGCCGACGAAAGCAGCACAGAACAAACGCCGTTGTTCATCTCAAGGTAACAGAGGGAGATCAGGCCACTCGTAAGGCATTTTTATCTCCGAGAGAGAGAAGGAGAGAGAGTGCAGTCGCATAGGGAAGGGAAGGTATGGAACAATCACAGAGGGAAGGGAAGCTATAGAATTGGAAATTTGTGGGGTGCGTGGCTTTTGACGGTCTAGCTGCAAAAGTTTCTATTATTGGAAATATTGTGATTCAAAAATCTACCAGAATTATTGCGCATTTCGTCCTTTCTGTCTGTGTAACCTCTGTGTTACTGCCTTTGAATCTCAGAAACCACAATTACGAGCCGTTGGATTACTGCCATTGTTTAGTTCTTCAAAATTCCTGCGCAAATTCCCCTCTCTATCTTCCTCCCTCTTTTCTCCATCTTGATTAGTTTTGCATGTGAATATAAATTGGATCCCATCTTCACTAATGAAATGGTTAAGATATTTTTTTGCCAGCTTGTAACTGGTTGTTAATTTAAAGCGGGTCACATCATCGGAGGCTATGCCTGTATACTACCACAGGCTATGTTGTAGGTCTAGGTCTGAAGCTGTGGTCACGTTATCCATCCCCAGAGCTTCTCTCCTTCTCCTCAAAATCCACCATTTTCTTACCTGCATTGTTACAAATTTAGCAAAACTAGTAGTGTAACTATTTTATATTCCTCAACCTTCAACCCTTTTTTCGAGCTTTTGTTTTTCTAATATTGTGGGAAAATTAGGAGGCATTGGCAAACTGAATAGATCCTTACGTTGCTTTGGTCAAATGGTGGTTTCTCATCTCAGCAATCTAGAAATGATGAGTGATTCTCAGAGGGTGCCCGCTTCTTACTTACGGTGCGCTGCGTAGGTTTTGAGTGGTAGTTGAAGTGTGAGTCTTCAGGTTTTCAATTTTTTTATTGCAGAAAATTTTAGGTTTGATTTTTCTGGCCTGATTTAAACTGAATTTCCTTAAAGCTTTAGCTTTAGGACTATTCTAACCCATGCGCTGGTAAGTAGTGAGTGGGATAAGCATAAGTGGGTCCGAGCGCTTTCCCGTGTTTTCATGTTCCTTGAGCCAATTCCGCAACTACCATGAGCATGAAGCTACCTTGGTTTCATTTCATCTCCTCTCTGTTGTGTGATTAAGTGTCGGATCTATGATGGTCTTTTTTTGGTGATTGGATCTATGATGGTCTTTGCTCCAGCTTTTTAGATCTACTGATGGTTTGGGATTAGGTTGGGAAAATGTTAACTCCGCTTTTGACTGGATATGATGAAATACGATTTTGCTTTGCTCTTGGGGGAGCTTTGTCATCATCATCATTGTTGGGCATTAAAGCTCATCATAATCCTGCTTTCGGGGCTTGTGAATCATTGATTGATAGCCTCTGCACTGATGATAATAAATTGTTGTGATTATTATATGGGGGGCTGTTAAACTTTCATTGTCCTGTTGGTTATGCTGATCTTAAAAAATTTTGTTAGGTGTTATCATTTCGAGAGAGCAGGTCAGACGATAGGAGATTTTACATATTTACAGCTACAAAGACCCTTCATCTTAGAACCAATTCGAGGATTGAAAAGGTTGCGTGGGTAGAAGCTTTGGCATCGGGTAGAAGCGTATTCTCCATCAAATCGCTCAATGATAATTTCTCTGTTTCCCCAAATAATATTTCTGTTTCGACTGAGAGGCTAAAAAGGCGGCTGGCTGAAGAGGGGGCCAATGATTCTCTCGTCAAGGACTGTGAACAGATCATGCTCTCTGAGTTCTCTGAAATACAAGGACAGCTTAGGGTACTTTGCATAGAGCGATCCAATTTGCTGGACACCATAAGACAGTTGGAGGTGAGATCCACTCATCTTCTTTCTGATGCATTTTTCTCATTGATGGATTTGCATAGGTGATTACAACAAATATTCTATATCTGTAGCTTGAAAAAAAATCTGTAGAATGAAATATTTGAATTTTAAGCCTGTTATATTTGGTGCATTTTGCATTTGACTTTTTGTTACAATTTTGTTAAAAGTAGGCTTAGTTGTACTGTCCTACTTATGTCTTCAATGTTTAATCATTGGAGGTTCACTCATGATTTTAGTTGCAATATTCAGTTGGAAGTCATATTCAGTTGCAAACTTCTAGAGAGGCGGATATTGATTGACTTGGGAAGGGTTCAATCCCAATCTAGTCTGTGAAAGCTTTTGTGTATTTTGCTTGACCGGAAGACCTTGTCTGTTGCCAGAGCTCTGTTTTTCAGATGTCTTGTGTATAAAATTGAGTAATCCTGCAATTTTAGTGTGTTTCAGTATTAACATGGGGAAACGATGGAAATCTAATCAAAATCAGAACCATAAAAAATGAGGGGATCTTAGTGATTTTTTTCTGTTAAAAAGTTCCGGTTACTATCATCTCATAAGGAAGTCTGTCGAAAGTTGAGTTAGCGAGGCCTACTTTTTTTTTTTTTTTGGGGGGTTGCTATTAGAAAAAAGCTTTATAACACTATCAAATTTATACCTGTTCATTTACTAATCATCTGCCATCCTTCCAAGTTAAGCTGTCCAACCTTGCAATGCGTTTCCATTATTTTTACCACCAGTGAGCACCGCCCCTCGCCCCAACAAACAACTAATAAAAGAAAACTGCAATTTCGCTGGATCAAATCTGAAATCTAAAGAATCCATCTATTTTAATATGATTTGTTTTCAACTTGGTCAACCTAACGTAATGGGTCTCTAACTGGTCACTCGGATATTGTTTCCTATGTTATTGTAGAAAGAGTTTCACACTAGGGAAATAAAAATCATGAGTAGAAAAATGAAATAGAAGGAGACACATCAACGTCAAGTCCCCTTGAGCCCAACTGTGTGTGAGTTGGCTTTATAAATATGTCTAGCTCTTCTATTATGTTCAATGCAACATCCTCTTATAGTTGAAACTTAGTAAAACAATATTGTGACCTTGCTTCAAGTTTATCAATGTTTGTCTGTTTTCTCATTTTGCGTTAACTGAGCATATTTTTTTAAATTCAAGACCATCTTAAGCATCCTTCCTCCATTTCTATAGATGCTACTTTTGACTGGCTATGGATTTATTCATTGTTAGTTTTATATTTTATTAGTTCATGTTAACATATTCATTTACGGTTGTTTTTGTTGCTCAACATATTCAACACCCTAATCTATGTAATAATGCTTTATGATAAGAATCGCAGCTTAGTGAATGCTAGAAACTAATATGTAAAAATGTTAATTAATTGAAATAAGTTGACTTGTCCATCAAGCCTTGGTTGAGTTGGTTAAGGCTGAGGGCCTAATACCATGGTCTCATGTTCAATTATTCCTTCCTCTGACTTTACCTAGCAAAAACAAAATGGAATGAATTGAATTGGGGTATTACTAAAAGTACCTTTTGGCCTAGCTTTTCTTCCCTCGAAACAGAAGACAAGGATCTCAAAAAGGAGCTCCTAAAAATACTTGATACAAATCCTGGGCAAAACTAGCCTATATGGGTTCTTGTGGTATTTTCTTCCTCAGTCATTTTTAGCATTTATTTGGTTGAGCATATGTTGATAGTCTGAATTTTGTCATTCTAAAACTGACAAAGAGCTTTGGTGTACTAAGTGTGATTTCCTAGCAGATTTATATTCCTGTTTTCTGTGCTTTTAATATTGAAGTGATTTAGGAAAAATGAATTGCCTTCCATTGATATCCTTGAGAGTTGTTAGATGCAATTTAATTTTTTATCTGAAAAGGGAAATAGGAGAAATGAATTGCCTTCCATTGATGTCCCTGACAGGTTGTTAAACGTACTGTTGTTTCTTCTCTGCAATCACCTCTGTGCACATTTATTGAAATTAAATCTTGTCTTTTATGAATAAATACTTCTAATGCGAGATACCTTAGCTTGTTGGGACTTTTAATCAACATGGTCTAGTTTTGTGGAGCTGCCATGCTTTGTACCTTTTTGGTCTATCTGTCTTAATAATTAAAGAGTTTCTTTTAGTGTAACTGTTAATGATCTTTAAAAAGGAAGGTGCTTGAACCATTCCAGTTTGTATAATGTCTCTGACATCTGGACTTGTCATGTATGAAGTAACTCCTTGAATATCAATTTGTACTTTACTGACCCTTTTTTATCATGCATACATAGGCAGCAAATATTGGAGCTGAAGCCTCGGAAATACATGATAGTGAATACCAACTGACAAAGCAAGAATATCCTGGTCTAGGACGTGGAAAATATTGTGGTACTAATGTCATCGTGTTTTTCTTATATGTCCATTTTACTAGCATTTAGCACCAGTTCCATGAAAGTTGTGTCACTTCTATTTCCTTCAGATAATTTCTTCTTTGTCGAGTGTTCTTGCTGTATCAACAGTTTTTGCAATCCGTTTATGCTATTTTCCCAAACGTGATAAAATGCAAGTGATATCAGGCCTTTTTCCTGTAAATTTCTAAGTTATACTGGAAAATCTGAATATTTTTTTCCTATTTTCTTAGAACAGGGGTCCTTATGCTTACTTTTGCAGCATATACTTCTGATTCCAAATCCTTTCCGCTGCTAAATTTGCTTTGAGGGAAAATGTATTGGGATAACTGAGGATGCAGTTAACAGCCACTCCCACAAAGTTCCCTTCCATTATTTCAGATATGCGTAGGTGTGTTACAGGCTGTTGGGTGGGGAGCAAGGAGCACTGCATGAGGTTGTGAGTTTATTAGCTTGTTTCATCTCTCCCATCAATCTCTCCTCTTTGCTTCCCTCATAGTTTGGTGCTTCAAATTGCACCTGAGCAAATTCACTTGTGAGAAAAAGTGATGGGATTGTTTCTTTGGATTGAATGAGAAAGCATGGCAACCACCCGAATCCATTATTCTTAACAATGAATATTACAATTACATGTGGGCATGGGCATAGCCAGGTAGTACAACTCAAACACTAAAAGGACTTTTATAAGTATATTCTTGGGTTTTCATTCTTTTATGGAATGAAGAAAACGAATTAATATAACCAACCTTATGAGTGGGGTATGAAACTTTGTAGTTATATGGTACATTCTTATTGTCATGGTAGAGACCATGGATGAAAATATTGGTATTGAAATTAGTTACAATTGTATCAGTATTGAATATATCGAATAATATAAAAAAAATTATGAAAATCGTTAGCTAATAAGGTTGTATCGGCCTATATGAAAATATATTATAATATTGACATGGTATCGGGAAATATCGGTGTTGCAGGGATCTGATCGTATGCATATTGGTAGATATATATCATATCACCGATGTTTGCATCTATGGTAGAGACTGAGATATCCATATCACTCATCTTGATATCTTGGCTTTGAAGGTGGAGGATAAGAAGCTTTAAGTATCATGCTCTTTACAAATCATTCTCCCATAGTGTACCTATGATTCTGCACTCCTTCCTAGCTTGGCCTACCTGTGCACTCTTCAAAAAGAGATCATCCCAGAAGTATCTAACATGACACATTTGATTTGGATGATCTCTTTAAATTTGGAATTCTCTTATGTATCGGTTGACTATTAAACCCATTAAGGCTATAATGTATCCATGTTTTCTAGGATGCCAATCTCCTTTGACTACTAAGTAGATTTTCTTTGGAACAGGCCAGTTGAAGTTTAATGATCCAGCTTGTTTTGTGGAAATTTATTGACTATGTTAGCAAACATGCACTACAGCTGCAACATGTGGATTTTGTGGTAATGTCATCCATCCTTAGAAAGTCCAACGTGATACAGCTGGAGTTCTTGTCTTCTTGATCTTTCTTAGGAAAGGCTGATGTTCAATTCTTATTGGGTTATGCATGAGTTTCTTACCAATAAAAAAGAACAATGATGTTGGCACGAAAATCCCATAGATGATTAAAATGACTGTGAAAGTCTTGTGCCTGGTAGACCCTATAGATTTCTGGTCGTTGATCCTCGGGGAGAAAGTGTGAATCATAGAAATCAGAGCAATCTGTGATAGTAATTTGTTAGTGGTTTCATCCTTGTTGGTTTATCTATGTTTTTGAAATCCTGAAGTGTAAGTGGAGACAAATATTTCGCGTGCTTCAATTGAAGCAGTAACCTTCAAATAAACAAAACTTCAGATTTTGGTGAATATTAGGAATATATAGAATGGGATGCAGGGGAAACTAGTTGGGGGCATATTCATGAGAAACTACATAAATGGGTTTGGTGTGTGCAAAGTCGATGGATGCACTGATATGGAAGGCATGCTGCTGTTACTTGTAAGAAGGAAAAAATATATAGAAGTAAATATGTCCAATTTTTGAAACATATGTCATGATGTTCATAGTTAATATCATGTTTGATTGCTTGCAGTTGCAGGGTAGGGTTAATGTTGCTACACCTCTAGTTTGGAAGAAGACTGCCGGTCTGATGAACCATGGAAAGGGACTGAGTACGGACCGGAACAGGGGAGATTCTTCAGTTCTGATTCTTGAGCACTATTTGTATTGACGGTGCCTAGATCTTCTGAGTGTGAATAATTGGGTGGAAATTCTACAAGCAGATTGTTTTAGTGCAAGCTTGGAGAAACATGGTTGAAAGTTGTGGGCAAACTGAAACTTTTTAGTTTAATCATTCTTTGAATTTCTCTGCCGATGTTGCATCTGTAGTCATCTGGGTTATTGTCAAATCATGGGCGTGGTGGGGTCTGCTAGTTCATACTTATCGATGGCAAGCCCAGCATCCAGTTTAAAGATTACTGTCTAATTTAAGCAGATGTGAGGACTCATAGGCATCTGGCTAGAATTGATGATTCTATGTGAAGAAATGTTCATCTTCTTTTCAAACTGAATTTATCAGCCTCAGACTTAAATGGCCATAAAGTCACTAAAATCTGCTGAGAAGAATTTGAATCAAGATTGCTGCCACTATGGCACTAAATTCTCAGTCTCAAACTCTACCATATTCCTATGGGAAGGCTCTTTAAGGCAATACAGTTATAATTACATTCTCCCATATCAGAGGCTTTACATGTAGTTACTAGAATTTGCAAAGCCCCCCATACACTGGCATACCATTGACAAAATGGGATTATTAATGATAATTTATCAATAAAGTGATACTTGTCTGCCTATTGTGCTCTGTGCTACATGTACCAGACACCTGTACCGAGGATTTACCTTGAGTTCTCTATGTGGAAATGTAGTCAAAAGTGCAAGGGCACCAGACCAAAACTAAGCATTCTCCGCAGGGAACGGAAGAAGAATGAAAAGGGTTGAAACATAGGAGATATTTTTCTTTTTTTGTTTTTGTATAAGGGAAGTGTACATAAAATAATATCTCATTGGAATGTGTTTCTCTGCAGTGGATAAAAATTACAGTGCTGAGTTTCTGGCACATTGTGACTTCAACTACCTAGTTTTTCATTTATACTGAAGATGCAGTTGATAAACATCACTGTGTGTTGATGAACTTTCTCTTTTCCTTTTCATGGTCAGAATGCAGCACAACTGAATCATCCGATGACATAGAGAAACAAGAGCTAGATGAAGTGTCAGAGGAAGAAGATTCTTCCTATCATGATACAAAAGAATATTTTACTGATTCTTCAATATGTTGTGCATTAACAAAAGAAGCTCCGCTTAATGTTGACGAGTGCATGGATGTTGAAGTGCATGCTGGCAAATTAACAGATATGAATTCTCAGCAGTGGCAATATGACCCATTATCTTCAGATATTGAAAGGAGAAAGAAGCTTCCTGATCCAGTAGAGAAGGAGAAAGGTGTCAGTCTTTGGTCTATGATCAAAGATAATGTGGGGAAAGATCTTACAAGGGTGTGTCTTCCCGTTTTCTTCAATGAACCAATATCATCCCTTCAGAAATGTTGCGAAGACTTGGAGCACTCATACCTTTTGGATAGAGCATACGAACTAGGAAAGGAGGTAATATCTGAGGACACCTCCATTACATATCTTTTCCTACTGCAAATGTATACCAGCTGTCAATGGGCTGGAAAAACTTATGGCGTTCTTCTTTATCCTTCTTTTTCTCTTGAAAATACAATAAAAACTCTCATAGTTATCCCTATTTTGTCATAGTTATCTTTACTGGCACTGATATCTGTTAGCTATATAGTGAGGTATTTGGTTTATAGGTGATCTTACTAATTAGTCTCTTACACTATGATATTGAAGGGTTTTCCAAATCTTAGTGAATGCTTTCACATTTTCGCCCTCATTCTTCTTCCCTGCAGCACTTCCTGTGCCTCTCTAACACCGTAATGCCTATCTGTGTGAGTGGCCTAAACTAATTCCTTAGTTGTAGGCCCCTCATATCTCTTGCTTTACACCTATGGTGAGCAGCCAATGTACGACTTGTCTCATTTTCATCCTCTACGTAAGATATTGGCAAATATTTAAGATAAAATAGAACAAAAGAAACAAAGACAGATAGAATTTCTGGAAATAGTTGAATGGGTGCTTTATTATTACTTTTGGCCAAAAGGCTGTTTATTATATTTGAATATAATGTTTCACATCTGGATGTTTGTTCCATTTGCATCCAAATGCCTTTTATTCTGTATGTTGTGGTCATATGTGCATTTTTGCATAATCTGGGGAATCCATGTGGCTTTGCTAGATTTGATCTTGTCGTTAGAATTACTATGGGATGGTATGGTTGGTTTGCCTACTTTAGGTTTTGCTAGTGGATCTGTTCTGAGAACCCCCTTATCTAATATGCAAGAGATGGGAAAACACTACTTTTGTGCAATTGTTCCATATCTGGAAGATCTTTTATCTTTCGAATGGGGTCTGTTCTCCATATTTATAAATAATTGTTAAGGAAATTGGTTCCTTGTTTCTTTGTTCCCAACTTGCATTTCGAAGTGCCTAGCATTTGATTAGAACTTTATAGATATACCAATATTTTGCCTGACCTGAAGAGCACTATCTTTTAACTGATGCACTTTTGCTTTATTTGCTGAAGTTTTCACTATTAAGTAACAAATATCAGTTTTTTCTGAAGATGTACTAGTTCATGTAAGCATGTACCATCTATATATCTTGACAAGGATGGTCTTGGTGCATGAATTTAAATCTGTTTCCTGTGCATTGAGTAGTTTTCTTCTTATGTTTGTCTCACACATCACTTCAAATTATTCTTACAGGGTAACAACTTCCTAAGAATGGTGAATGTTGCTTCTTTTGCTGTTTCTGGGTATGCATCCTCAGAAGGTCGGCACTGTAAGCCCTTTAATCCTTTGTTAGGGGAAACTTACGAAGCTGACTATCCTGAGAAGGGTATTCGATTCTTCTCTGAAAAGGTCAGTATCTTCCCGAAGAAGTGACTATAATAAAGATTGAATAATATAAAGTTAAAGGCGCACCTAAAAATTTAGAGAAGTTCTCACATTATTGTTGCATGAGATCTGTTTGATATTTTGTAGTTAGTATGTGTAATAGAGTTTATTGTTAGAGGAACGATGCAAATATCAGCTGATATGTTCCAATATGGATATTTGCTAATACTACGATAATATCATTGATATTTGGCGATATATATCAATCAATATAGCCTTGTTTATATACGATTTTTAGAAAAATCTTTCATCCGATATATCCAATATTGATACATATTGTCCGATATCAATATGACCTGGACCGATACAATTATTTTCATTCATAGTTAAAGGTCTTTATTCATAATCTTGTTCAAGAAGGCAATTTGAGTAGACAATGTCAGAAGATACGCAGAGAAGAATAAAGATGGGGAAGATACGAACATGATGCAAAGATATTAAACATGGCAAAAAAAAGTTGCAAAGCTTCCAAGGTTTCTTTTTCCTTTGCATTCCTTTTTCACTTCAACATGTTCACTTATCATGTATCCCCCGGATGGCCATGGACCTTGCACCTTTTATAGAGTTTAAGGATTTACAGATACACCTTGCTAAGGGTAAAACCATAGAAAAGGGTGAAGTTTGCTATTGAATGCTAAGTGAGTTGAGAAAAAAAAATTGTATCAGGAAAGGGTAGGGAAAAAGAAAACTTCAAGACTATAGATTTGTTTGTTCTAGTTGGCCACCAAACATTTGGCATGTTGGAAATTTAAATTTTTATTTGGATGGTCAAAACAACTGAATGGCAGAAGAAATAAATTTTTATTTCTTGCTGAAGCAGAGGAAATAAATTGAAGTGCAAAAACTCAAAAGGAAGAGATTATAACTTCCATTGCATGTTTTCAAATTCACAGTTAGGGGTTGAAGCTCTAAATAAGATGCTTAGGTCAATTTGCCTTGATAGCTTAGATACAACTGTTATTCCAAAGTCTTACTCAGAAAATTTGTTATATTTCTAAAATTACTCTAAATTGTTCTGTAATTTTCTGTATACAGGTTAGCCATCACCCAACCCTTATAGCATGCCATTGTGAAGGTAGAGGGTGGAAATTCTGGGGGGACAGCAACCTTAAAGCAAAATTTTGGGGGCAGTCAATACAACTTGATCCAGTTGGGGTGCTAACCCTAGAGTTTGATGATGGAGAGATGTTCCAATGGAGCAAGGTATGGCATAATTACCTTGAGGATTGCTATATTGTTTGAACGTCCTTGTGTCAGGATTTTATTTCTAGTGCAAGCCAAATTCTTATAATGATTTGATGTTGTCTTCAGGTCACGACAAGCATAAATAATCTTATCCTTGGTAAAGTTTACTGTGATCACCATGGAATAATGCACATACGTGGTAACCGCCAATATTCATGTGAACTCACGTTCAGAAAGCATTCTATTCTTGACCGAAACCCTCGCCAGGTAAATCTTGTGGATCTAATTAGTTTGAATTCTATGCTATTTTCTCTTATTCTGATAAACAGTTTCTTTGTAACACCCCCCCCCCTCCCCAAAAAAAAGGAAAAAATAAAAACTAAGGGAAAGAAGATAAAAGTTTTCCAGTTATCCATTCTCTTCTGATTTCAACTGTCAACTTGATAATCTGGATTATCTGTAGTTCTCAACACCTTATCTTTTTGCAGGTTCATGGATTTGTTGAAGATTCCATGGGGAGCAGGGTAGCCACATTGTTTGGGAAGTGGGATGAAAGCATGCATTATGTTATGGGTGATGGTAATGGAAAGCAAAAGGATCATAATTCACTGTGTGATGCCTCCTTGCTTTGGGAAAGGACTAAATCTCCTCATAGTCTCAATCGATACAACCTAACATCATTTGCAATTACTCTAAACGAATTGACTCCAGGACTCCAGGTAAAGACAATAAGTTAAGTCAATTTGGTCACACGTATTTTCATTTCCCCCTTAATTCTTCTCTATTTGCCTTTTAATAGCTCTTTCTGATTCCGGGTATTTGATAACGGATTAAGGAGAAGCTCCCACCGACAGATTCAAGGCTTAGACCTGACCAAAGGCATTTAGAGAATGGGGAGTATGAAAAAGCAAATGCTGAGAAACTTAGATTGGAGAAGAGGCAGCGAATGGTATGTCTAATCTCTATATTTTTTCACTGTTCCTTATTTATGGGCTGTCCATTTGTTCCCTCATGAATTTGCCAATTGATCCACTTGGTTGGAATATTAAATTCAATCCCTTGGCCAATTCCCAAGGGACATTTTTTTAATTTAATGTATTGCTATTTCTGGCACAAAGTGGCTACCCTTATTGGATAGCTTTAGAAATTGTTTCCCATACGTGAGCAATGTGAAGCCTTTTACAGTACATATGGTCATAGAACATGAAAGCTCGGTACTATTAGGCAAGATTAATCGTTGCTCTGCATGCAGAAGCCTTTGTTGCATCATTACATCCCCATTTTCTGCTCAAATTATTGTAGAATCACTGAGCAGCCACAGTAGTAGAATGTGGCACCTTAAGATGAGACATGATCACCCACCCTAGGCAACGGGGCGACATGTTGGCTTGCAAATTATTTGTTTGGTATCTTGTATCTCTGTACCTATCTTTATATCTGTAGGGTACATATGTTTGTACCTTTGTGCATGACTTTGCACCATTTGAAATGATCTAATGGCCACAATTGCCCCATAAACTTCCTGAATTAATTTCGTGAAATCATGTAATGATCAGGAATAAATTTTCTGAATTGGGAGCCAAGAAAATGGAAACCAAAAAAGGAAAAAAAGGAACTCCCCCATATATCTGCAGATATATAGGTTTACAGGCTGCAGGCATAGAGGTGTAAGGGAATCCTATGAAGCAAAATGGTTCGAATTTCTGAATCTGGCTCAATTTTACACGATTGGATGTCATATTCTTCTGCACCCTTGATATAGTTTTGATCAATGCTAAGCTCACGAGTTGCCTGTGTGAGATGTGTAACAACTCCCAGAATAGAGGAAGTGTCTTTTGTTCTTTGCAACCTTATTTGCCCCTTCAGCAAAATCGGTAACCTTATAAATTGGCAATGCAATTGATATAGTTGGCTATGATGGTTTCTTTTTTGCGTTTTGCAGTCCAGGAAATTACAAGAAAATGGTTGGAAGCCAAGATGGTTTGAGAAAGAAGGTGAAGATGGACCATACCGTTATGTTGGTGGTTACTGGGAGGCTCGGGAGCGCAGACAATGGGATGGATGCCCCAACATTTTTGGGGACTTCAGTGAAGATGTCGTTGATACCATTGAGTATCATGACATTTAGTCAGGTGCGTGGCCATTGTATTGTGTTGGCCTTTCCCTCGTGTTGCAACATTTACTATCTTTATCCTTATCCCTTGCGTTGATAAAAATATCAACATTGATATTAGTCATGGCTGTATTTATATTAGATATTTTGTATTGGTATTAGATATATTGAAGAAAAAATTTATAAAAATCATAAGTTGTTAAGGCCGTATCAGTTGATCTATTAGTTAAATATTAGATATATAGATCGATATATTACAATATATTAACATATTGTGATATTTGTAGTATGGTCCGTTGGTTAAGATTTTGTGAATTATTCAAGGTGCATTTGGCTTGTCATATTTTGGAAAAAAGAGGAGAAAGGAGTTTATGGTTTAATGTTTAGAGGGACTGGTTCGGGGATGAACTGCTGCTGTATTGTTTTAACTGCCATATGTAGTCAACCAAACACTAGGGTATCATCTCATACTGCTTGTAAATATGAATCACTCAATTATGTCTCTGTTCAACATGCCCCCGGCAAAAAATTTTCCCTGAAATAATCATCTTTATGGTTTTTTTTTTTTGGGTAAGTTTTTTGAATTATATCTTTGACTAGATGATCTCTAATGTACTGAATTCGTACCTAGCATGCAACACGAGATAGTCTAATGGATAAATGTATTTTTTTTACATTCTTTAACGTGCGCTACTGATGAATATGCTTGATCTGAAATGCTAATGTTTGGCTTATATAGTAGTTGCTGTAGTGTTCTGCATATTCAATCTCTTAGAATCAGCGAAGATCTAAACCTTTGGCGGAGATATCTCTGATTTGGATATTCCTCTTGGCTGTGCTTATCCTTGCAGATAGTGATCCACAATGATACCTGTGACAAGGCAATCACGTCAACATGTTAGGGGGTCATTTTTCCGGTGCCCATCACAAAAGGCTTGTCATTCTTCAATTTGGAGAACCATTGGAGACGGGGGATCAACACGTAGCAGGAAACGGTGATCGGAGATGTGGGTCAAAAAATTGTTTCTGGCATCATGAATGAAAAACAGAAGAAATGTGTTGCATTCTCTTTTATCATAGTTTTTAGATGATTATTTGTAACGTTGATTGTTTGTATGGTTCTTTTTACAGAAATAAATGGAAGGAAGAAATGTTTTCATGATCGTATATAATTTCTGCATGGTAAGTCTTTCCTCAATCTTGCTACCAATTGAATACCTTCATCTCATCTTGTCTAGGTAGTATAATTAGTAGTGTTCAAAGTGAAACATTGTGTAGTAAAACAGACTAATTTGAATTTTGAAAATAATACTCCTCCACTTGTTTTTTTTTTTTATTTACCGACTTTGTGTATAAAAAAAAGTATCCATTTTTATCCTTTTTTTTATAAAATTAATTAACTGATGTAACAATAGTAACTTCATATTTCTAATACAAGAATAAGTATTCGAAGAATATAAGCTGTAACATTCGCCGTTGGACTCTGTAACATTGATGATGGTAAATAGCATGGTTTCTTCAGATTGTGCCAATCCAACTGAAATTAATATTATTTTTTGTCTATAATTTGTTAGCGATGTGTACATAAATTAGGGCATTTTCGATGGTTATCTAATGTGGGATTTGAGTCTCGTTACTTGATCCATAAGCATCACAAAAAATAAAACAAAACTTCCCTTTTAGGCAGTGATACAGAGGCTAAACTCGTCAAAGAAGCTTGGTGAAAACGAGCTAACTTGTTGGACGAATGTCCATTATAGCCTATGATGCTGAGGTGCATTCGATCTTTATGTGATGGGAAAGACTTTTTTATAAACACTAACCACTGGCCCATAGAAATACAAGACTTAATTGATAGGGTAATTGGGTCTTCGGAAAAATTAAAACTTATTTTTTTTGTAGTACCTAAAAAATATTTGTCTCTGAAAAATATATAAACACTAACCACTTGCCCAGAGTAAAACTCTAAAATTAAAACTTATTTTTTTTGTAGTACCTAAAAAATAATTGTCTCTGAAAAATATATACGTAGAGTAAAACTCTAAGCAATAGACTTTTCTCCTTTTGTTTTAATTATTTTTCCGGTCCTTTGTAAAGGTGGGCTGATAAATTATTTATAGGAAAGGTGTCAAAAAGAGTTGTTGGTGGAAATATCATTTCTCATTGGCTACATATCTTAGATCACATGACCAAATGAAAATCTTTCCTTGTCCATGTTGGATATTTTTATATTGTTTAATCAACTTTTTTATTGTAATTTTTATTTTTGAGTATGTTACGGGCTCAGAAATACATCCTCAAAAACGTCGCGACCACATCGACATCTTACCACGTCAATCCGTCCATTACTAGCCAATCATATGTCATTTTTTATAATTCTATTATTTTTGTTATTTGTCTGTATAATTGATTTTGATATAATATTGTGTAAACTGTGATAGAGGGTATGGAATAGAATATCAATTTTTTCCTCTTCTTCCTCACTATCTCTCTGCCTCTCTCTCTGCTTCTCTCAAACATTTCCCCTTTCCTCTCTGTAGCTGACTTTTGCCTCCATTTACTGGACCCCTCTCCCCCTTCCTTTTTCTTTCCCACTTGTTTGTTCGTCCCTTCTCTCACTCTCTGCTCTTCACCACCTCGGCTGACTTGCATCATCTTGGCTGTATTGTAGTAGGAGACCGCGGTCTCACTATCTCACTAAAGGACATCGTTGAGAGGGGCGGAGGAAATGTGTGTTCACATCATTGGTGCTCGTTGAGAGGGGCGGAGGAAATGGCTTGACAAAACACTTGACGCTTCCATCGCAAAGTTGTCGGCGAAGTTGAAGGAGGTGCATATGACCGTCCAACAACACATAGACACCATGGTTGCCCAAGCTTCCACTAAAGGCACAAATCCGAACTCTCTTGATGAAGTCCTGCGATCTCTCAACAGGATCGAGCAACAACAGAGCTCATCTGCGCATCTTCCCTTACTGTTCAACCCTTCACCGTTGTTTCCAACCACCGCTGCATTCATGGCATCTCCGACCATAATTCCACCGCCACATCCACAATGTCCAAGCTACAGCCTCTCAAAAACCCTCAAACTCAAAACCGAAACGACCGACAGCCCCTACCATTCGCAAATCTCCATGTTCTTCCGACTCCTTTACAGATCCAATCCTCAGTGGATGGACTCCATCGATCTTTGGTCCGAATCGAACGACAACGAAGCAAACAGCCTCCCTTGCCGTCTGAAATTTCCCTATCGCGTCCACCCTCCTCTTCGATCATAGCCCCGTCCTCTCATCTTCGTCTGCCTCCCACAGAAATTTCACACTTTTGTTCAATCCTTAGCTTACCAGCAATGTCGAAGGAGTTACAGGAGTGGAAGGCGACTGTACCTCAAAACACCACAGGTATCTTAAGCAATTTCCAAAATCCCTTACTGAAGTTTCCCCATTCTTACCATGTGTCGAGAAACAATCCGTCAATCTACCGTTGCTTCCATACTTTACTTCATTCCTGTCCCCTTCGACTGCAACCCCTGATTCCCAAACCGCTAAGCCACATACCGCCACAACTCTACAAACTTTCTCTTCTCCACACAGCCTTCCGCTCAAGCTACCAATTGTAAACTTAAATCCGACAAATCTGAACTTAGATAGAGAATGTCACCAGCTTTTCGTTCCAATTGCAGAGGTTAAATCCAATGATAATGAATCCCTAGCGGATTCGCTCTCACGCTCATCGCAGCCACCATCTCTGGAATTGATTTCCAGGGACCTCTCTACTCATGAATGGAAATTCAAGCATCCATTTCTAGTCTCTCAATCCATTGAGGCTATGGCCCTTGAAAACCTAAAGGAGATCTGTAAAGTAGGCCTTACCCGGAAGCTTGTCAAGGACGGTGAAGGCAAGGCCACTCCTGAAATATGTGATGAGGCTGTAGTGCATTTTATTGGTGTTGTGCTTAATGGCACAAAGTTCTACTCAAGCTACAATAGGAGAACGCCCTTCAAATTCACTCTTGGTCGAGGTCACATTATCATGGGATGGGACCCGGGTATCAAGATGATGAAAAAAAGAGAGGTAGCTCTTTTGAAAATAGCGCGCTACAGCAAAATAAAGTATTTGATGCTTAACTTTGAGCGTTCTAGTGTACAATTCCCTCCACGGTCATTGGATTCAACCCCAATTTTCACACCACCTGTTACCCAACCATCAACTAGACTTGCTCATGCTAGTGTTGGGATGCCAATCAATACATTGAAAAGGCTTGATGAAATAGTGGCATCTGGGGTGGAGAGCTTCTCAAGCATTGAATCTCTGCAAAATGTGATAGGTCTCCTAGCTAACATGCTGCAAGCTATCGATCCAAGGAATCGCATGACAGTGAAAGACCAAGTTATCGTTGATCTTGTTGATCGATGTCGTGTTAACCAAACAATCCTGCTGCAACTGCTGACCACCACAGCGGATGAAGGGCTCCTTGCTCTAGGTCTTAAATTGAAGGATGCCTTGCAGCGTGCGCTTGCCAAACCTGATGCAAATCGATTGGTTTTGTTGGCAAGTCATGGGTGTATGCTACAGTATGCTTTTCTTTTTGTGGTTGGTTGTGATAGCGTCCAGGAGGACGATTTGAAGAGTTTTTGTCGATGGAGAAGCAGGATGCCTGGTCATCGGGACAAAGTTGAGATTCCTGAGAGTGCAGTCACTCCTGGTCCACTCGGTTAGGGTATTGCAATTGTAGTTGGTTTGACCCTAACTAAAGGCATTTGGCAACACGTTTTAATAAACATGTTTCAGAAATTGTTGATCATTATACACATGTCATAATGGGAGATG
Source organism: Nepenthes gracilis (assembly GCA_033239525.1). Lineage (NCBI taxonomy): Eukaryota > Viridiplantae > Streptophyta > Magnoliopsida > Caryophyllales > Nepenthaceae > Nepenthes > Nepenthes gracilis. Next base: position 6,828,866 of record BSYO01000009.1, read on the forward strand.
GTTGTCAAATGGAGGGTGTTTCCAATGAAACTTGTTCCCTGGCCGGGTATTGGGGACTTGGCATACTAATTGCATTTTATGATGAATTCCGTGCTGCCATTAAAGAAGTTACGGCTGTCAAAGACAAACCGTCTTTAATTAGGGTGACTACCATAATAGGGTTTGGTTCTCCAACTAAGGCACCCTCACGCAGTGTTCATGGGAGTGCTCTTGGAGCTTAGGAAGTGGACACGACCAGGAAGAATCTTGGATGGCCATACATGTCATTCCATGTGCCTGATGACGAATTTGCACAGCTAGCCCAAAACCACATCCCAGGCACTCAAAGGACTTGTCTATAGGAATTGGCAACGAAGTTGCCTCTAGCAATGACATTACTATGGCAAATCCACCTGCACCCGCAAAGATTACAAAAGAGCACGACACGATTGGCCTATTGACCATTGTTTTACCTACAACTTCAACCTCGCCTGAGGCCTCTCAAACTCCTAAATTACCTCCTCCACTGTGCCAGACACCTGTTTTTCCTGGCACTCAACCACTGCAGCATTACTTTCTGAATCCCACTTAGGTTCCTTTCGACAGTTACGTTGTTCCATGGGCCCAACTACCACCTTAATATCAACTCCCATCTCAGTCTCAACCACTGCAGTAGCAGCAGCCTCAACGGGGTCAACCTCAATCTTCCTCTGGGCATCCTCAACCATCATGGGCAACGGCTCTTGGTTATGGAAACAATCAAAATACATTCCATAGATTTTTGTTGTTCTTATTCAACATTGAGGATAAGATTTCTGTAATGAAGAGGGCAATGTTACGGGCTCAGAAATGCATTCTCGAAAACGTCGCGACTACATCGGCATCTTACCAAGTCTGCCGTCCATTACTAGCCAACCACATGTCATTTTTCATAATTCTGTTATTTTTGTTATTTATCTGTGTAATGGATTTTGATATAATACTGTGTAAACTGTGATAGAGGGGTATGGAATAGAATATCAATTTCTCCTTCTTCTCCCTCTTCTCTCTGCTTCTCTCAAACCTTTCCCCTTTCCTATCTGTAGCTGACTTTTGCCTCCCTCTGCTGGACTCCCCTCCACCTTCCTTTCTCTTTCCCACTTGTCTGTTCGTCCCTTCTCTTACTCTCTGCTTTTTACCTCCTCGTGCCTTCATCACCTCGGCCGACTTACATCATCTCGGCCGTGCTGTAGTAGGAGACCACGGTCTCACTATAACTCCATCAAAGGACCAAAGTTCTATTGTAGTAAGGATGTGTGTGTTCGCTTCAGAGTATGCCAATTTTTTTTTGATGTGACTTGAATTGATATATATTGAACAAACGTGCTTTTTATTAGTTGGAGGGACGATTAATGATTATAGTCTGTGGATACCTAACGATGTATTCTTTAACCAGGACCTAGTTTCTTTGTCTCTTGTTGCGACCAAACCTCGCTGACACTGAGTTGAGCCAGGGCTGGTGTTATTGACCAGTTCAAATATGTAGGGGTTGAGTTGGCTCTTCGATCTAGCCAATTGCCTTGTGTGATTTTGACCCTTTTAACTTTTATAAAGCTCTTATGTCATGGATGATGATGAAATAGGAATCTTGAAAATATATATCGTATATGATGGGGAAGTTTAATTATTTAATGCATGAGATTATGACTTAAAGAACTTCTACAAGTTGGGTTATATCGTCTATAGGTTTGTAATAATGCCACAAGAAATTGAATGATCGATAAGGTTCTGCCATTTATTTATTTATATTATATTTAGTGTTACCTATATTTTTCTTCAATTTAAAATTTATCTCATTATATTTTTGTAATCCCTTTTTAGCTTGCTTATTAAAAGAAAATTCAGTCACTCAAAAAGTGTTCAATTTACATGCATCATATATCTTTGTTCAATTTAAAATTTACATTCGGTAATTAGAGTCTTTATGGTAATAAAAGAAATTTATTTGATTAATATTTAATGCATCCCTAGATCCGAATTATCGTATGAATTGGAGAGCCACTTAATCTTCTATTTCAGGTAGAATTGAGGTGGGTCCGGTCTTCATCTCTGGTAACTTTGATTTTACGCAATACAACTAAAAAAATAAATGGTTAGAGAATTGGAGAGACTTATTTATCGATTTATCCTCCAATACTTAAATTAGAAATCTTTATCGTGGTATGGAAAGATGAACAAAGGATGCTAAGTGCAGTAATACATGAATAACGGGGAAATAGTGGAAATGAAGGGCCTAATTCCAGAGATTGCGCTTGACAATGAACGGCTTTGGGTTAGAGGGTAAGGCTTCAGCAGTGCACTTGATTAAGAGCGACTTGAAGAGTGACGGAGGGTTAAGTTACGATGGGACGTTCAACGGGGAGCTGCTTGGAAAATCAGAGAAAGAGAGTATAGGGAGAGAGAGTTAGGACTTTCGGGAGTTGGACGGAGTTCTCGACGAATGTTTACAAATGGGATTCTTTCCCTCCAGATGCTCTAAAGTCGTCTCTCTCTGAGTGCTCTTTAGTTGAAGTTCTTCTCTCTTTTTCACCGGCTAAAGTGAGGGTACTTGTAATGTTGGTATTGGTGTGAAAACTTGTGACCAAAACTTGTATTCGAACAATCATTTCGCTAAGTTGTCTTATGCCTATTCGAACAATCATTGAGGCCGCTATGTCAAGTCGTCTTATGACTGTGGTGTAATCATGGGTGACTTGGCGTACATTTGCCAGATTGTTTCGTAGGGGTTGTGATTGGTCGTCTTATGCTCTAAAGGGTTTATATGTTGTGATTGGTTGAGCCGTAGGGATAATTTGCTAGGCCTAGCTAATACTTATTCTTGTGTTGGGCTTTGTCTAGGTCTGCCGCAACCGCAATTGGGCTGCACGCCTCACAAGAATTTGTGGGACTCGGTCCTATCAACGTGCCTGATGATTGGGCTCGGTGTTAGAGTGACTCATAGTGTTCCTAGACCCATCATCAATATTGAATTGATATTTAAAAATTATTGTTGAGCATTTGCCTTTGATAAGAATTGTATAAGGTCAAAAACTCATAAATATTCCGTAAACTCAAATTTGCTATAAATTTTAAATATAATGAACTCATTCATATCCTTTGCTATAATTTTCTATTTCAATTTCATCGCTCTTCTTAAATAATTTTTATATTATATAATCTTTATCATAGCATCTAAATATTTTGAAATATCTTTTAATATTTTCAACGAGTGTATGGCTTGCGTCTAATGAAATTAGTGGCTAGTGCTCCATTAAAAATATATTTTACTTGTTTATTTATTTTTATTTATATTGTATATTTAATTTTTATTATATAAAGATTTTCTAAAAACGTGAAAAAACTGCTAAAAGTTAGGCCCAAAACATAAAAACAAAAAAATAAAATACTAAAACTTAGGCGCACTTAAGATGGTATTTAAAATTTAAACATTATTAATGAGATATTTTTTATCCGTATTTCGAATATATTCAGATAAAATGATTTTATTTTTATGCCAATTAATTATTATCGCAATCAATCCTTAACAATAATTTTATCACATTGTAAAACCCAACCGGTATTAAAGAAATGTTTTATTTATTTTTATGACACTTTAGTTAAATAATATTATATATATTTATTTTAATAAATTTATATAAAAATAAATAAATTTATGTTAAATATAATTTTGTCCGCAGAAGACTCATGACTACTGTTTTATTTCCTCTCAAATGTGTCAAATCTGTCGACATACAGCTGGCCTCATTAAGTCTAACACGTGAAAAGACTTAGTGTGAGAAAAAATTATATAATATAATGAAAGAAAATATGATATTTTTTAGGTTATTGATTATTCAAAATATCGTAGTTTTAGGTTATTAACTATTTAAAAATGTAAGAAATTCATAAATTATCTAAGTTTATAATAATAAAATTAGTTAATTAATATATGTATATATATTAAATAATTTTTATTTTGTGGGGTTTAATTTTTGTTTCAATCACTTGCTGGCGTGCATGCATGACTCTGCAATAAAGTCAGTTCGTACATTGCGCAGTCAATTATGAATGAGAATATGTTGTACAATTATTGAGATAGAAGTATTTATATATGAAGATGTTATTTTTTATATAATTAATCTATAATTATTTATAATTTTATTTCTTAAAAACAATTGTATTTACCATAAACAAAAAATTTAAAATAACAGTTAAAAAATCAAAGTAAAAATAATATAATTTTAAGAGATAAAATTTGTATTATATCTGTTTCACTATAAAAATAAAAAATACATATATATTTTTATTTTATCTCATTTTAAAATATGTTTTCGTGATAAACATAGTTTTTTTAAAAAATATAATATTGAAAATAATATTAAAAATAGGGAAAACTCTTAAATCTAATAAAACATTGACCATATATAAATTAAACAATTTTGTGTGGATTAACGTGGATGATTTAGACATCATGTATTATTAGGTACATAATTACAAGCCTAATGTCTACTGTGTCTGAACTTAACTGATACGTAACCTCTAGAATTAAAAATTTTCAAGGTTTATGAAATTAAAAATGAAAAATATAGAAGAAAATATTACATATATTTTTCAGAAAAATAAAAAACACGCCTATTCCTTTTTTCTTTTATTTATTTATTTATTTTTTTGTGTGATGCTTATTAGTCCTTAAATTAATTACATCATGGCCTGAAGTGTTTATGATCATGATATTATTTTTAATGGTTTGTTTGATTTAAAGAAAATAATTTAAAAAATTAATTAGAAAAAAATATAAATAAAAAGATATATATATAATTAATTTTTTTTAAAAAAATAAACAAGTCCTAATAATTATTTTTCTATGATCACCCGAGGAATTATATATATATATATATATAAATTTTTAATGGTTTATGATCTTTCGTTTTTTAAAGGATTGTTTCTCTTTTTAACGAGATGAAATTTATGAAACAGGAATGAGAAATCTATATTATCCACTACAAAATATATTATCCTCTTACAATATTTTGAAATATTTGCAAAATATGATATTTTTTTAACATAAATACATTATAATCAAATTTTACAAATTATGGGAGGATTATAAACATACATGGGATCTATCATTTGTACGAAGAACTTTTGATATTTGAGATGTTAATTAAATAAGCTCTGAAATTACCCCAGCTGAAAGTTTTGTTTTAAAACCTTTCTAAACACTTCATTTAAAGATGAACTGAGAAATTAAAGAAACTTTATACAAAACATAAAAGCATTTAACTAGATGATAATGACGATGATGCGTTCTTTTTTGGGTGACCAATAAAACAGTTCTATTCTTAAAAATCTATAGGTCATTTATATTATTCAGTTCAAGACTTCATAGTAAATTTTAAATGCCTACTTTTACCAACAAAAATCATATACGGGGCAAATATAAAAGTGCAATAACAAAAATTAAATTCATAACTAAGGATGCAAATGTATTATTTTTAGTATTTAAAATTTAAATGCCCACATTAAAAATAATCATTGTTGTCAACGTAAAGTGATAATGGCTGTGAGAATGAATGCCAATCTTTCTTTTATTTGTATTATTAAAATTTTTTAATGCCCAATATTAAAAATAATTGGCAATATTTGATGTCAAATATATAAAAATGTGATAATTATCATGCTGTCCAAACATGATCCATGTGAATTAGATATTTCTTTTATTTTCTTATAATTTTTTAACAATTGTTTTTTATTATTGGCTAGTAATATCCTTTATATAAGCTCTTATTGGCTAATATTTGATAATAAATATATAAAAAAATATTGAATATTTATCATGTCAACTATATATATATATAATCACAAGTAAAAACGGGTTTCTCAACTTTTCTTTGCACCTTTTATATTACTTTATTTATTTTATGTGAAAAACCTTACAAAGCTATAATTTTACTTTATCAGATGACAATTCAAAATTCTAAAGCTGATAATAAGAAGGATCCAACTGAATCAGTCCAACTGAACAGAACAAAAAAAGAACAAACCAAAAAGTTTAACTAATTACCTAATAACAAACTAACTAATTTATGGTGATTGTTTTCATGCATACTCTCTTTTATGGTGATTGTCATGCATGGCAGCTTGGCCCTTGTTCCTCCAATTCAAACCCGGCCTCGGCAAGCCTCTTATCCTTGTACACATATCGTCTAGCAAACACTAAATATACCAAGAAATTCAAGGCACTCAAAATCGCCAACAACCAATAAAAATTATAAAGCCTTCCTCGATTGAGATTATCAGCAAGCCAAGGCCTCTCCCTCGTCACCCTGTGAACTACGGACACAAGTATAGAGCTCACGAAAACCCCAACGAAAGGGTGCTTAAAAACAACCCCGTGCTCATCGTCTTCATCCCTTTAGGACACTCCCTCAGGAAAAAATCCAGCTGTCCGATGTAGGTGAAGGCCTCTCCGGCTCCCACGAAGAAGAACTGTGGCACAAGCCAGAATACGCTTAATGGGATCTGCGAGTTAGGATCGTCCGTTAAGCCGTGGGAACGAGCAGAATGCAGACGCTTAATCTCAGTGAGGGCAGCCGCCACCATTGCTAGTACGGAAAAAACCAGACCTAAACCGACCCTCTGGAGTGGCGTCAAGCCTTGCGGGTTGTGGAGGAATCTCCCGGCGATGGGCACGATGACTCGGTCGTAGACCGGCACCGTCAAGAGAATGCTGCCTACGAAGAAAGCCGTCAGGGAGGCGGCCGGGATTTGGAATGATCGGCCGATGTGGCGGTCCATGGTGGTGGCCTGTGATACTGAGAAGGTGGTCATCTGGGCGTAGACCGTCCAGAAAATTATGGTGGTCGCCCAGATTGGTAGCATTCTTAACACCAATTTAACCTCTTCTACGTCCGAAAGAGTGGATAAATACCATTTGTCTTTCATGGTTACGGAGGTCGGCATTTCAGGGTCTTTAATTGCTGCCTTGTCCAAGAATCTACAGAGAAATATAATTGAAGGGAGCAAAGAAATATGAGCAGAAATATTTAATATAAATATTTGATGCAAATTTTGAAATGAAAATTTTATGGTTATGGTATAGCGTATACTAAGCTCCACTTCAATCAGTCTTTTTTTTTTTTTTTTTTTTGGATAATTACCACAATCACAGTCAACCATGCATGTTCTAACAGGAAAAGGACCGTGTTTAATAAGCAAAATGTAATATAAATTTAAAATTAAAATGATTTAAATTTGTTGGAATTAGATGACAAATTTATTCCCTATTTCTTAGAATCATGAATCAAATTAACAAGTTGTTAAAAATCTAAATACCAACGAAAATTAGGTTTCAAATGATATATAACCAAAATAGCTATTGACCCGTGACCAAAGCAGTCCTTCTATACAATTGGAAAGTCTATCCCTTTAAGAAAAAAAAAAAGGGATAGATTTAATGTTTTTAAATAATAATTATTTAATATTAATTAAATAATTATATTATTTTTTTAAAAAAATTTACTTAAAATGTTTTTTAAAAAATATATAAGCCATATAATATTAGTTGAACGATTATGACCAAAAAGAGTTAAATTATTCATTCTTCTGTGATGATGCAGCCTTTTCCTTTGAATTTCTAACTTTGTAGGATTTATGAATCCTTTGCGTAAAACTCATCAAAAATCCTATTTTTTTTTTTTAATTTTTCAGAAACGATATTCATTAAAGAAATAAACATTGACATTATATTATAGAATAAAAGTTGAAAAATATGCTGTTAACGATATAATTAGTAAATTAACTACAACATAAAATGCATATCTTAAAAGTATTTATAAAATTTGTTTTTTTAGAAATAATTTTAAATTTTTATGTTTTTAATAAGTACAGGTTTTAAAAAATAAAAAATATATATGTAATCAAAATAGTATTTTATAGAATTTTAAGAAAGAACTTCTATTTTTATACTAAATTTGTTCTTCAGTTTCACGATGAAATCTCTACCGCCCATCTAAGCTATCAATTACAATTTTCAACTGTCTAAATTTTATATTGAAATATAAATGCCAATAAATAATTTTCAGTTTTCCCTTATATAAATATTTTGACATTTTATTATCATAAAAATGAAAAACATTTATTTTTCTATTTTTCTTACACCGTTGAGATCTCCCAATCCGACGACACTGGCCCTTGATCCAGCATGCGACAGAGGTACGATGGGAAGGCTAGCCTAGAACAAGTTGTTATCGTGCAGAGCATGCAAAACGCAACTTGGCACGTTTTATATTTCTGTTTCTATTTGTCATATTTTTCTGTTTTCTCAATCCAATTTTGCACATATTAATAGAAAAACCAATAATATTATAATTTAAAAAGCTTTCACTTAGTTCTTATCAGAAAATTAATATATATTGTAATCTGAAAAAAAAACCTACACATCACATTAATAAAACTATGTTATATTATGAGAGTCATGTTGACAAACATATTAATTTGATAATACTGCATAACCAAAAAATTTTATCCAAAAATTAAAGCCAATGTTGAAACCAGACGACATTCTCATGCCAGTTTACGATAAAGGGATAGATAAAGAGGCGGGACCTATACTTCTTGAAACAGTAGTTTTGCCCCCCAAATGAAAAAAAAAAAGTATATATATATATATATATATATGAAAAAAATATATATATTTTTATATTTTAAATTTATAAAATAATTATTTTTTATTAAACAAAAACGAAATTCTACCGCTCACAAAGCAGATTCCCCATTCCCTAGGACAAACATCTATCAATTCTATCCGAAGATAGAAAAGGGCATGTTTTTATGCTAATAACAGAAGACCAAGCTCATAAAATTATTTGTCTCGTTGTAGCTGAATAAAAATAGCACTGCAGATATTATCTCATTCTTGAGTTTAATATTATGTGTATTAACAAAAGAAAATTAGAAAAAAAAATTCATAAACTTTTCATTGCGATCATTTGAAACCAATCCTTTAAGATGCTAACCACTAGACAACATATAATCCCTTTGCTTTCAGATCAGATTATTTTGTGTATTTTTTGGGTTTTCGTGGGTGAAAAAATATTTGTAAAAAATACTAAATGTCACAAATATAAAATGCATATTAAGAATTAATTCTCTCTCTCTCTCTGTCTCTCTGTGTATATATAGTCCGTTTTAATTTTAATTTTTCAAGTTTAATAATTCTAGATATAAAGAGTGAGATGGTAAATAAAAATGGATCGGCATATTTTATAAATAGAATAAAAAGAAGAAAAGAAACGACCATACAGCTAAGGCAGCACAGGATAAGCAAATTAACGGACCACGATGTCTGCAGACGACAAGGGCCCCTGAACCAGACTGACTAGTTTCTTAAAACATAATATAATAATAACGACAAAATAGATAAATATAAACAAATAAATAAATAAATAAATATATATATATATATGTTAGTGGGTCCGGCTTGAACATGGATAGGGATGAGGAAATGTTTCACCTACATTCCAAAATAATACCCTAACTATAATCAAAATTTCCTAGACTTAAGAATATCTCAGGAATATAACTACAATGTCAATAGCTATATATAGAACACATGTTATGAAGTATAATCTCTAAATCATAGAAAAATTAAAATAAATATTTATTTTGATACTTTGATATATTCATAAATATATGAAGCAGTACGAAGACATTAGGAATCGATATATTTTTCTTTCAGAATAACAATTAAAAAAAAGAGTAAAATAAAAAGATTTTAAATAATTAAGGATTATCTCAAAAATTATGGATGATCCATATCCCTGCCTATTAGTTAGTCAAGATACTAAGTCTCACTCGGATGGAATTAGGGATTTTATCCTATTAAAAAAAATTAATTTAATTTTTTTAAATTGTAATCATTTAATTAATATTTAACAAATAAAATTAATAATTTTTTAATAATAAATAAAATTAAATAATATTTTTTAATAATAAATAATATAATTATTTGATCAATATTAACTAATTATAAATAAAAAATTAGCTTAATTTTAATTTTAAATGACTAACATGAATTTGCCTCAACTAAAAGTCAAGAGTGAGTCACGGGCCAATTATTTTTACGTAGGTTGCAAGCAGACCACAAATATAAAGTTAATTAAAATTATAGTGATCCCGAAAGTCTTATCAAGAGCAACTTGGCTGACTTAATCAATCATGGAAGTGGACAGTGGACCATGGAGCTACGATAATATCAAACTCAACTTATTTTCTACTAATAAAGTTATATTCAGATACATTTTAACTATTTTTTTTTTTAAGTTAGTATTTTAGATATTTATTTTACTAATCAGCCTATTAAAAAAAACCTTAAATAATAAAAATATTATTATTTAGATATCTAAAATAAAATATCAATGATCCAAAAGTTCGATCGATCGAGATCGAGGGAGCGTAGAACGGAAGACTAACCGGAAGTCCTTGGTGTGAGGCAACTTCTGCTTTTTGCTCTTGCTAGCCGGGAGAACATCGTCGACATCAAACAGCAGCGACGGATCAGAAGGCAACTCTAGGCGGCGTTTCCTCCACGCCGCCACAAACACTGCCGCGATCTGCGTCAAGGGGCTGCCCACCAGCTTCTTGAAACGGTAACGTCTCGTCCCGGCCAAGAAGACAAACAGCCCCGCCACGATCGCGCACACACATATCCCATACCCCCACTGCCTGCCCATGTTGTCTTGTATATAGACGAGCACAGTCACCGCGCACAGCGATCCGATGCTGATGAAGAAGAAGAACCAGTTGAAGAATTTGCTCATCTGGGCCCTCTCGTCCTTGCTTGTGTCGTCGAATTGGTCGGAACCGAATCCCGAGACGCTGGACTTCAGGCCGCCAGTGCCCAGCGCCGTCAGGTACAGCGCCATGTAGAGGACCCCGAGTTGGGTACCTGTGGCGGGGATACAGCCGGTGCCCCCGGTGCATCGCGGCGGCCGTAGGCCCCGGACGATGGTCGATACCGTCAAGATTGTCACACCCTACACACGCAAAAAGACAAAAGTGACAGCCTACAACATTAAAAACTAGGAGAAATTTGAAAATACATGGCCAATCGGAGGAATTCGAGGTTATTATGGTCTTAATAACTTATGAATTTAATCATTATACATTAAGACGATGCCCATTTTATCTTACCATGGCTTGTACAGTGGTGAAGATGACAATGGTCAAATACCTGTCAAATGAGCAGATAAACAGAACTATTATTAGCATTGCTTTTATTTCACTGTTGCTCAAAAGTTAGAAGGAAAAATGAAATAAAAGATAATATTTGCTTTCTGTCTCCACTATTGTTGTTTCCTTCTGCCTTAACAGTTTCTTCTCACGTGGACAATATTTTTTAAAAAAAACCAAATCATAATAAACCTTGGAAAATGATCAAAGATCCATTCTCGGAGCAATAACTAGCACATAATTAAAAAAAAAACTTTAGCAAAAAATTGTAAATAAGGAGCAATTGAAGCTAACCTGCCAAGGAAGGTATCAGCCACGAAGCCGCCGAGGAGGCAGAGCATGAAGGAGGTGCCGAGGAAATTGGTGACGGTGTTTGCAGAGGTTGCATTGCCCAGGTGCATAACTCCGGTCAAGTAAGTCACCAGGTTCACTGCTATCCCCAGAGTTGTTAGCCTCTCACACGCCTCAACTCCTACCAAAATAAAATAAAATAACATAATAGAAAGCCAATCAGTCGGTTAGCTACAATGTTTCAGGAATTGTAATGCCGTTGTTACAGAACTGCAATTCGAGTGAAGTTTATAGAATTGGCACTCAAATTCTACGTTTCAATGATTGATACAGTTAAAGAGTGGGGTTGATGAAACATCCTTCGAATATTTATTTGTTTTGTCTGTATAAAATTATAACATGGATTAATAAGTGATATGAAGATACCCAAAAATTTCTGAGGGGAGGTATCCCTGAACATTTTTCATATAAGAAAAGTAATAGGCAAGGGAGAGGACGGAAGGGAAGACCTAGAATCATGGCGGCGCTGATCCAGCCACCGGTCTTGGAAGAATCAGCAGGGCGGCGTTTGAAATCCCAGGCGTCGGAGATAGTGGCCTTCCCATGAGTTTCTGGAAGAGCCATGCTTCAGGTTTTAGTTTAGTCTGTCGCAGGCGTGTTAGCTCGCCTGAGCCTCTGCTTATCTTCCTCAAGGATTGGAAGAGAGAGAGTGTTTGTGAAGAGAGAGAGAGAGAGAGAGAGAGGTCAAGTTAGAGAAGTGCGGATGGAACTTGTTAGGGGCAGATCGAGTGTGGGCCTTTTATAGCTGCGTCTGCTGCACCCACGCTCGACGGTGTTACTGATTTCATGAACACCGTCCGATCAAAATTTCCACCATTGAGGGTGAAAAATTCTCACGTCGAAAACACGGATCAGGGTGCACTGTAGCCGCATCTGAAACACTTTTTATTTCTTGGATTTATAAAAATTTAATAGATAAAAATTAATATTAAAAATATATATAATATAAGATTCCTTATTTTTTCAATATTAAATATTTATAGTATAGTAAAAAAAATTCAATTTTTTTAAAAAATATTCTTATATATATATATATATATTTTTATTTTTTCGACATAAAGGTTAAATCAAAATTCACCCCGGGGGGGCCCTCACGACCCCTCCGGTTCCGTCATAAAATCGTAACTAAGAGCATCGCGTACGCTGATTCAAGTTCTAAGCAGCTGAAGTGACAGCACCGTCGTGTTAAAAAATTTTTTCAATGAAATATGCATCTTTTTTTTATTTTTTATTTTTTATTTTTTATTTTTTTGACTGTGTTTTAATTTAAGCCTTGAATTGATTGGTCTGACGATAAAATATTATATCGTAACCCAAATGTTAAACATTACATTGTTAGAATATAGAATATTGGACTGGTACGAAATCTCCTATTAAGGACTGTTGAACTACTCCATCTATTAAAATAAGATTAACCAGACCTAACTAAATTGTTGAAGGATGGAGTATCAGATAGGATTGAAATGCCAAGGTGATACAAGTTATTGACCATAGTGAATAATACCCGTGCCGTTGACATAATAGTTAGTGGTAACCACAAGGTATTGTCTAATAAGCTATTCATACTATAGGTGGTATAAAGATAATTATAATTATAATATCAAATAAAAATATAGTAATATTGTAAATAATAACTTAAACTAGCCATACTATGTACCAATGTGAAAAAGTAATTTTTGTGCTAATGGTATACACTCAAGTTTCGACCTCGATAAATATAGCGGAAGCAGTATATAATAATAAATATCTAATACATGTAAATGATATTTAGTATTAGATGCCAATGATACTAACAATCATGCTCAGAAAAAAATGCGTAAGCAGTAATATAAAGACACGATTTTTGGTGACGAAGAAAAAACTCGATACCCACGGTCATCGAGAAAAATCCTTTGGGCTTCAACAACCAGGGAAGCAATGCACTATGAAAATTAACTTATAGACCGAGTGGTAACGACGCGCTAACCTAGCCGACTTACTCCCGTATCGTGATCCCTACCAAAGAACTCCTTAGATTTGCCCGCGGCAACGGAATCGGACATCTTCCGATCTTCACGTCAATCTTTCCTCTTTGGCCATTTGAATCGTCGAACACGATCGGATCTCCTTCACAAACCAATGTCTCCAATGAAAGTAGAAGGCAGTATTTCAATGGTTAAAGTAAGGTGATGAGAAAATTTATTTGAACATGAAGATCAATCTTGTAACTTTAGGTTTTCTCAAGAGGTGCAATATTAATGGAGCATAAAGAACTTTCTTTTCAAAAGAGGCACAGCAATAAACTCTCAAGAGTATTTTCTCACTGGTTAGGGTTCCAAAATATAAGTCGGGTATTTATAGAGGGCTCCAAAATTTCATTTAAAAAACTTGCCGTGTGCTCGTGCGCCGGAGAAAACGAGCGCTTTTGGGCTCGGGGTACATTCTCGGATTTTGGGCTTGGCACAGGTATTTTGAGCGCCAGGTATCGGCGCCCGGGTGGCACAGGTACATTTTAGATTTTAGGCTCGAGCCGGTATCGAGCGCTAGGAGGGCGCGGAGGCTTTGGACGGGCTTGAGAGATTGAAGGGCAGAACAGATAGAACGGACTGTAACTCGATAACTCACAACCCGACATCGATACTATAATACATATGGTCACGGAATATACCAATTAGACAAATATTTCTAACAATTTTCTCATTTGACAATTTCGTGACAAAACTCAGAAAGTAAATAAATACAAGTGAATCACAGGTTCAGCCACCACCGAGATAGAACCCGTGTACATAAAAATCTACGCCTAGTGAGATACAAAAAAAATATAAAAGAAACTACACTAATACTGCAGTGTCGATATAGTGACAGCTGCGTTAGTGTAACAGAGTTACCTGATTAAGCAGGGTTAGTACCAACAAGATAAAGATATAAGCAATAATAGATACAGCATGCAATAATAGGAACAAGATTAAGATACAGGTAGTACTAAAGTGTAACAAAAAGACTAGATAACATAGATAGCAAGTCAACAAATAACATCAATAGCAAATCTTCCCTTAATAGAAATAAGTACATCTCGCCTAAGCTCCCCCTATCAGCATGCACCAAAAGAAATCGAGATCTCCCCCTTTTTGTCACGAAGATCTAAAGAGAGGGGATCACTCGGAATCGCTGGGGGGTGGAGTGCCATAATGTCACCGCCAGCGCCAAAGCTCAGCCTCCTAGGTAGCCAAACGATCATCCAACCGTTCAAAAACAGCAAGGAGGTGTGACTGGAGTTGAGCTTGGGAAGCAAGAATCCGCTCCTGGGAGGAATATAGATACTCAAAATGGTCAACAAGATGAGACATCCGACCCATTAGAGCGGCTGAGGAAGAGGTAGAGTGCCGATGCGAAGAGAACGGTTCAGGACCCAAGGGGTCAGGAAGGACGAAGCAGAGCCAGAGGGGCTTTCGTCCGGCTGAGGAGGAGGCACATTAGAGAGAGGCTCATCGAACGGTTTTGGGAGATCTACAGCAAGGCGACGTGCGTGGGACCGACTCTGAGCAAAGGTGGTGGAAGTGATGGGATGGCAGAGCTGGAGACGAGGAAAGTCAGCGAATGGGTGACCGAGCCAAGCAAGCAACGGCTGAATAAGACACCCGTGAGGAAGGTTGGCCTCTTTCCGTCCGGTGAAGTGGGAAATAGTGTGCGTAATGAAGTGGGACGGTAAATCAATCAGCTGACCACTCAAGAGAGCATACAAAAATAATACTTTCTCCTCGGAAATGGACGAGAAGTGGAAAATAGAAAACAGATTCGTGAGCATGATATGGCTCACGACCAGACGCCGAGAGGAGAGGTAGGAGGTCTGGAAAGCTCTATCATTCCACTCCAGAGGGGCACCATGGATAAAAGTGGCAACCTCATTATAACGGGCCGGGAGAACGACGAATAAGGGTAGGTTGGATTTTTTACCCGAGGAATACCAAGAACGCGTGCAAGAACATTGGCTGTGATGTGAAAGGGTGCCCCTCGCACGAAGGTGGAGAAGGAATCGTGAGAAATCGTATGAATATTTGAGTAAAACTCCTGAATGAGAATAAGTGACGGAGCAACTAAACCTGTGAGGATCGGAGCCCAACCGCGGTCAGTGAAAATAGAGGAGATGAAAGGATCAACAGAGTCAAAGCGGACTTTCCGTTCAATGGAGAGTTGGCGATATGACATGTGAGTGGTAAAGAGAGTCTCGGCCTCGGGACTAATAAATTGATCAGGAGTGGAGAGCCCATTCGGTGAGTGCGTTTGCCACTAGATTTACGCGACATAGACTTTCTTGGAGCCGACATCTGAAAAAAATAAGAATACCACAATTAAAAAATATATATATTTTTGAAGATATATATATATATAAGTTGGAATTATTGGTGTGGAAAGCCGGGCACGTGAATCTGAAGCCTTGAACAGTGGCGGCTTCAACCGGCGGCTTGAGCCGCTTACCTGTCGACGACGGCTGGAAGATTCACGGGCGGCGCAAGGAAAGCTACGAGACGCACGGGAATGCAGCGCCAGAGGCCACCGGAGCACCACCTCCGGCACCCACGTTGCCGACCGATTGTGACAGCAGGGAGGAGCACCCACACGGTGGATGTGAGCACCTGGCCAGTGGTGTGGGAGAAGACACCGAAAATGCCATGAACAGTCGTGGGCATAGAACGTCGAGGACTCACGAAGCCCATGGACAACGCACAAAATCCATGCAAGAACTGGAGGCTTTGGAGGAAGGAGGTGAGCAATTTGAGACCCACGAAGTCATTCACCCAAACAACGGGAAAATCGGGGTCGACACCACCATGAACGGCGGCGGCCACAGAAAACCAAAAACAGAGAGAGATGAGGGAGGATTTATCTTGAGAACGCCCGCAATGGAGAAGAAGGAGGGTAGATCTGGCCAATCTAGTGGTGAGTGAGAGGGAGAGAGGCGGCCGACGCAAGGAGAGGGTAATGGCAGCTAAGAACTTGAGGGTTGTGGGCGGCGCTCGTTGCGTGCTTGATAATAAAGGCAGGCAGCGGGCGTTTGAGCCCACAACGGGCGAGCGCAGAGATGCGCCTTTTTTTTGTATATATATTGTTTTGTGTTGTGTATAGTTTGTAGGTGTCATTTAAGTGAAGTGCAGTGAAGGAAAGTTCAGCTCACTTTTCTTTACCCAAATTTTTCTTCCCAAATTTACTTTCTGATTTAATCGTGTAACTTGAACATTCAATTGTTGGATGTGATTAACAAGTTTATTCATATTCAGCCATTTTCTTTCGTTGTACAAGCATCGAGGGCGAATGTGACTTACTTGTCCACACGTATGACAGGTAGGCACAAATTTAGGTATGGTGGAGTGGTCCATAGATCTTTGATTTATATTGATAGAAGACTTGAAAGATTTTGATGGTTTATTCACCATTTTTTGATTAAGTAAATTTGGCAAATGAGTTGAGTCAAATTTAGTAGCCACACGTCGAGCCGGTTGCTTAGTGACTTTTGATGTGTTAGTGTGTTGGTGTGGTATTTTCGTGGTGGGAATAAAAATTATTTTAGGTTTCACATCATTTCGGAACGTATTCTCAACATATCCCACCCATGTTTATTTTCTCCAATTTTACCAAACCCAAGCATATGATCAAGTTTTGCTGTCCCATTTAAGAATTGTTTCAAATCTTTTCTCGTTGCCTCAAGTTCAGACTCCAAAGTCGTGATTAGTTTAGAAAATGAGATTTTCATATTCTCGATTTCTTGGCTTTTAGCATCTAACTTGAATTGTAGAGATAAGTTTTCTTTTTTCAAATCTATGATACTACCGTTTAGGGTTCTATTTAATTTCTTTACTTTCAAACATTTCCTAAACAGTTTATCATATACTTCTTGAAGGCCATCAAATTCAACTTCTGACACAACCTCAGAGTCATCAGATTGATTAATATTCTCTACAGCATTGTCACACATTGAGGTCATAAACGCCATGTACTTGACAGGGTCCATTTTCAAAATATTTTTCACCATCTTTTTCGTCATCGCTTAAGGTCACATTAGCTTTAAAGGCTTAACCTTGTTGACGTTTAAGGTTTGGACATTCAGCCCGATAGTGACCAAAACCTTTACATTCATGACATTGAACTCCTTGAGTCGTTTTTAATTTGAAATTCTTGAATTCACGTCGGTCTTTCTTCTCAAATTTAGGTGAACGTTTTAAGCCCACATCAAATTTGTTTGATGAAGATCTATTTGTCTTCAAAAACTTTTTGAAATTCTTAACAAATAAGGAAAATTCGCCATCGCTACACGATTCTTCATCAGAATTTCGGTTTCTCTCTTCCATACTTGATTTTGGAGCAATTGATCTATTTTGCCTTAATTATGGCAATGTGTGCTCATAAGTTTGAAAAGATCTTACCAATTCTTCGATTTTTAATTTGTCTAAATCTTTGCTTTCTTCAATTGTAATAACTTTTGGTCTAAATCGTTCAGGCAAAGATCGTAGAACTTTTCTAACAATTCTATTTTTTGGGATTCGTTCTCCTAAATTAAACGTAAAATTTACAATATCATTTAATTGTGCATAAAATGCATCAAATGTCTCGTCATCTTTCATTCTTATTTCTTCAAATCTAGTTGTGAGCTTTTACAATTTTAAATTTTTAACTAATTTCGTACCTTCATGAGTGATTTCTAGAATGTCCCATGCTTCTTTTGATGTTTCACACATTGAGATGCGTTTAAATTCATTAGGAGATACAACCATAAAAATAGCAAGTAGCTCCTTACTGTTCCAATTACATACATCAAGTTCCTCTTGGTCCATAAAGATAAGATTTTTGGTTCGTAACCAATGAAACTAGTCGGTGGAGTCCACCCAACTTGGGTACTTGCCCAAACACGCTCATCTAGAGATTTTAGAAAGGCTCTCATCCGGACCTTCCAATAGGTATAGTTGTTCCCATCAAAGAAGGGAGGTACGGAGAGAGATCCACTCGTATACATCTAGAGCGGGGTCGTGGATTGGGGTGAGTCTCTGATACCAATTGAAAAAGTACTTTTTGTGCTAACGAGATACACTCAAGTTTCGACCCCGATAAATATAGCGGAAGTAGTATATAATAATAAATATCCAATATATGTAAATGATATTTAGTATTAGATGCCAATGATACTAACAATCATGCAAAGAAAAAATACGTAATCAGTAATATAAAGACACGATTTTTGGTGACAAAGGAAAAACTTGATATCCACGGTAATCGAGAAAAATCCTCCGGGCTTCAACGGCCAGGGAAGTAATGCACTATGAAAATTAACTTACAGACCGGGTGGTAACGATGCGCTAACCTAGACGACTTACTCCCGTCTCGTGATCCCTACCAAGGAACTCCTTGGATTTGCCCACGGCAACGGAACCGGACACCTTCCGATTTTCACGTCGATCTTTCCTCTTTGGCCATTTGAATTGCCAAACACGATCGGATCTCCTTCTTCACGAACCAACGTCTCCAATGAAGGTAGAAAGCAGTGTTTCAATGGTTAAAGTAAGGTGATGAGAAAACTTATTTAAACATAGAGATCAATCTTGTAGCTTTAGATTTTCTCAATATGAGCAATATCAATGGAGCATAAAGAACTTTCTTCTCAAAATAGGCACAGCAATAAACTCTCCAGAGTCTTTTCTCACTGGTTAGGGTTCTAAAATATAAGTCGGGTATTTATAGAGGGCTCCAAAATTTTATTTAAAAAACTTGCCCGTTGCACCGGCGCTCGAGCGGACATCGAGCGCACAGCGAGCGGGAACCATTATGGTCTTTGGGCTCGAGCGGGTAATGAGCGCTCGGCGAGCGGGGTACATTCTGGATTTTGGGCTCGAGATACTATAATATACATAGTCACGAAATTTCGAAATATGCTCTAACACAATGTTAGATAAATCAAATAATATTTTGCGGGATACATTTTAGATTTTAGGCTTGACAAACACCTGCTCAAAACCATTCATAAATATGGTATCTTTGAATACAATTATTTTATCATATAACAAGTTTCATAATTTTAACATGTTTTAAATACAATAAAACATCTTTGAATTAAGTCATTTAAGAAACTTCATTTGTCCAAAATTGTACAAAGGAATCATACTCACTAACCTTAAAAGTGATAAATACATAATAAGAATGAGTCTAAAATTTATTAATATATACACACACACACACGTGTGTGCTTGGGTGCGTGCATATGACAACAATGTGAGAATTATAAAAATATTAATAATTATGTGTAAAATGTGAAATAACTAAAAAATATTGGTCAGTAATTACTTTATCGATAAAGGTTAAATATTGAATATTACACTATAGAATTTTATCCTATAATCAAGGCTATAAATTGCTATTCAAAATTTATAAATAGATTGACTACATATTATACCTTTTGTATAAAAAAATAAATGCCACTTTTCTAATTTATGGGTATTACGTAATAACTTTCATTTATAAATTTTTATATTTAAAAGATAAATAATTTTGACAAATTTAAAAATATAGCTTTCAATAAATTCATGTACAAAAGTGATATACATGACCAATTATTCAATAATTTTATGATTTCTTAAAAGACATTACAAAGTTTAACACAAGTTTTCAATATCTGAAGATTTATGAATAATCTTGATATGTGTGCAAACAATACTAAAGAAAAGTAAAAAGAATTGGATGCATGTGACATTTATGATATAAACAAAAATATTTTTAAAAAATTAGCAATAAAGTAAAGAAAATGGTTTAATATACTTATTTTAACTTATTTTTAGAAATTTTTTAAATTTTAAGTAAAAAATTTTTTTCATCTTTTTGTCTTTCTTCTTTTCTACTCTTTCTTTCTTTTCTCTAAAAAATTTACAGAAATTAGGTTAGGAAAAAAAAATTATGGATTAAATGTAAAGATTAATTTTGATTAATGCATGAGTACTCATCAATCACAAAAATATCAAAACAAACATATTCATGTGTAATTTATGTACCCATCATACGCCCTCTCAAATCATCAAATACTTAATTTCTTATTTAAATTAATTTTCTTTTAATAATTCACTTAATTTGATTAATTTTTAACCCATAAATAATATTTTAGTAATCTGATATTACATAAACAGTTTGCTAATGCCATTTTTTAGGTGACCGTTAAGATTAAGGAGATGTAGCGTAACATTAAGACACTATATGATGAAAAGGTTATAAAAATTCTCTAAAGTCATCCATAGGTGTCAAATTGGGAAGATAACAAGCGTGGTCACTCGGAGCCATTATAAAGACCGAATAAGTAATAAATTAAATAAATAATAAGAATAAATTATAATATCAAAACATTAAAATTTATAGAATAATACTGAATTAGGTTAATTAAGTGAATAGTTAAAGAAAACTTTTAGTTTGCCTGAGAAAATTAAATATGGGATGGTTTAAAAGATTGTTTGGTTTGAAAGAGTGTTTGAAGGGTGCATAAGTCACATATAAGTATGTTTATTTCAATACTTTAACGACTGATATGCGTATGTTGAATATTTGTGCATTTTTATTCTAATATTTTTGCATCTAATCCATGCTCATCTATAAGATTAATTTATTTTGTTTTTGTTGTTATTTGAAAAAATAAATTAAACATTTGGTAAATATTTTAGATATATATGATTTAATAAGTTATAAATATCTTGATATTTAATTTGGGATGGTGACATAACTAAGGCTGAATGGTCCACTCTGCACAATTAATAGCTTAAGGCTGGTTACCAAATCTCCCTTAACGTATAAGCAACGTCTTTATTAGGACATAACAAGTCATCTTTGACATCTTTTACTTGCCTAAGATATCTTTTACATCTTTAACGTCTTATAGTATTTACTCTCAAAACACTAAAAAAATATCCATTTAACCGATTCTCACAGTATTAGCCTAAATAAAAATGTTAAGAATTTATAATTCAAATAATTCTTTCTCTAATTATCTTAATGCATGGAGCATTGCCCTCCACAGCATAAGTTGTCTCCTATTTCTTACTTTCTAGATTGTTTAGGTGACACTGCCTTGAATAGTGAATGATAAATTGGAGAATTATTTTCATACCATTAAACTCATGTGAAATGCTTTGTCTCTTTACAGCATAAGCAACTATTTTGTAACTATCGAGTGATTTAAATATAGATCTGTATAGCACGAGCTTCAGTCTTGCATAATCATAATAACCCGTTGAAGCTACTAACAAGTAACATGCAAAAAATCTTACTCAAGAAGTTTTCAAGTATAAGACAACATAAAGAAGACTAAAAATATAATGTGTAAGATTAGAATAAAAAAAATTAGAGTGATTTGAAATTTTTTGAGTTGAATTCTAATTTATGACACATATTAATAACTAAAAAGGGTTTTTGGCAACCTGACCATGCTCTGTTTTGGTAACGGATTGGTATGCATGTATGTTTTGTATAAATAATTCCATTTTGATTAGGGCCAATTTTCACATTAAAAGGTATATATTTCAAAATATTATTTTAATAATTATTAATTTAATTTAATAATAGATTTTTTATGTTGATTAAGGTTTAGAGATACCGAAAATTAAGTTTCAGATTGGAATTAAATAGGGCGAAGGGTGTCTGATCTCTATTTGATCTACTCATGAGCGTATTTTAAGTAAGATGTCCACGCCTAATGTACACTCCAGAGGTAATTGTGCTTGCTTAGAAAAAAAATTGGTGCTTAAATCATGCCCACTGCTGTGCTCATGCGTGGTACTATTATGTCTCAACGTCAAATGTGCGTTTGAATGTTGCTCATATGTTTTTTATTCATTTGTGCTAAAATTCTGAGATAAGATAGATAATGAAAAAATAAAAAGAGAGAGAAAGAATGAGAATAAGAAATTAATGTAAAATTACGAGATTTTTTAATAAAATTAAGTAAAGATAAATATATCCAAATTCTATCTATTTTTTGTTGTTATTTATTATTAATTTTTTGAGTATTTCTTGTTTTAAGTATTATACATGATGCGTACCTGAATATGATTTCGAACAGATTCGGGTTCACTTGATCGTTTGGATCCGGCTCTATTTATCGAGTCGGGACCCTGCACACTGCTACAACAACCAAGATGTCAGGTGTCGGCGGGATGTTGTCTCACCGAAAATATTCTGACGCTCAAATTAGTTATAAGCCTTTGAATTACAAGAAGGTAATTGAAAATATAAATTGAGATAGAGAATGAGATTGAGGTAGGAGGGAGTGTTCGCCTTTAGATGTAAGAGGCGTTCTTGCGACTCGTCGAGAGCACAATTTTCCGGCTCAATGTTCATGAGGAACAAGCGGGCCACCAAGTCCTGTAAGCGTGGAAGCTTGAATGGATGGCTCTCGGGGAGTAGGTGAAACCTCTAAAACCTGAAGGCTTGGAATGAGACTATTGTAGTAAGCGATTGCGTACTTAGGGATGAGCGCTAGTATGCTCAATAAATTCTCTGTTGTAGTTTTTTTTTGTCTGTCTCTACAGAATGGAGACTCTAAGGGGTTACATAGATGGTGGCAGGGTGACCTCCTTTAGCCAAGAGGGCGTGATCCCTACCTCGTGTTGGGCGGCCTTCCTTAAGCAAGAAGGCTTGACTGGTGCATTCTATTGGGGTCGTTTTCTTTCTGAGCGGGTAACGGGTCTCCAGATTATTTGCCTTCCTTCTGTACTTCTGTTACCATTAGGATTCATCGTAGGTAGGAAGAGAGAATCTGATGCCTTCATTATGGGAAGGGCGTCGAATCCGTTGATATCCTCTTTAGTGAAGATTGTCTTTAAGGAAGGCGTAAAATCAGAAAAAGGGACCGTTGCCTGTCGTGTACGGAAACGTCAGCCAAACTGGGTCTAGCCCATATTAGATTTTTATCTTTTTACGGCCTGCTACTACAGTGCTTCCGGTCAACAGAAATGTTAACCGTCTTGAGGGAGCGTGTTTGTCGCCTAGTTGGCTCTAAACCCGCATTTGGGATTTCTTTGGATTTTGGGCTGCTTTTCTTATTGGGCCTGCCTGCTATGAGCTTACCCATCACGAGCCCCCCATGTCGGTGGTCTAGATTTTGGCCTCTGACATGTTTATGATGGAATGCGCTAATCTTTTGCTGATGGTGACAGAGTCATTGGCCGTCTAAAGGAAAGCCCCGAGTACTTTCAAAATATTGATCGGATTTGTTGACCGTTTTTGAAAAATTTTCAGGCAACTTGAAGAAGGACGCGTTGGGCATTAGCCATCCTGTCAGAAAAAGTGTGCCACGTGTCTTCATGCGGTATGTTCAGGATCCCTGTATTTAATAAGACGGAGGATCTGATTCGACAGCTCCCTTTTGGGGAAGCGACACACGGCGGTAATGGTGGCGCATGCTTTCGAGGCTGTTTTGTGTTCATACGGGCCTTTAAATCGCCTGTTCATTTCACTTTGAGTTATGCCTTCCTTTGTTTCTTCGTCTTCCTTAACCCGTAGGAGAGAAAGAAAACCCTAGTTGAGTTTCTGATCATGGGCTCCATCGCCGATATCGCCTCCGTCCTGAGAAAAAATGACGTGAAGGTATTGTACGTGGAGTACAATATCCCCAAGGAGATTGCCTTCCGTGTTCCTGGGAAGGACGACAGGGCTTTCCTGTCACCTACTGGCTTTTTGACCGTATACTAAGCCTAATTGAGGAGTAGGCTCCGTCTTCCAATGCTACCGACAGAAATGAGTGTAGATACAACTAGGGGGTCTGCATGGGGCGTAACTGCATGTGCTAGGTCGTTGCTACTAAAACTAATGACAGTGTTAGTAGTGCGTTGTTTCTTCCTCCCAGTTTTCTGATCCTTATTGTCAGCCGGATTCTTGATCGGTTGGGTGGTGATCATGTTGACCATTTCTACCGCAACCCGATTTTATGGAGGGGAAGACCCCGATCCTTCTCCACCCGTAGTGCCAGAGCTCTAACCAGGGCCCTTATTGAACCTGGTGAGATGGCCCCTTCTGATCAGCTTTTCAATCTCCCATTGAAGGGTTTTGCAGTCCTTTATGGAGTGTCCGGGAGATCAATAAAAATTACAGTACTTGGATGGATTTTCTCCCTCCACCTTCTTAAGTGGTTTTGGCCACTTAAGGAACTTCTCCCCACGGATTTGCATGAGGATGTTCGAGCGCGTATCAGTTAAGAGCATTAGGCTGATGGACCCGTAGTCCTTGCACTCTGGTGGTTCGATCCTATGGTGCTTTCGGTGGGAGTGATCGCCACCGTTGTGTTTCCTCTTTCCTTTAGTTGGGAAAGAGCGAGGCTGTTCAGTCTGGTCGGTACGTTTAGCCTCGTTGGCCTCCTCCGCTGCCGCGTAGGCCCTAGTGATAGATTCTGCTTCTCGAAATGTCAGCGGGTTCTTATTTGTTAGGTACCTGAAGAATTCTCAATGCGCCAACGCCGAGGCGAAACTGCCTAGTTTCATTTCCTCCTCATCAGGGGATCCGCCTAACTTCTACCACGAAGCAATCCAGGAACTTCCGCGGCTTCTTCCCATGCTTCTGCTTGATGTGCGACAAATACCAAGACTGCTTTTTCTCCCTGCAACTGGAGGCATATTGGGACAAGAAGAGATCTATAAGCTCCTGAAAACTTCGGATTGAATCCGAGGGGAGATGATGGAACCAGATACGCACGTTCCCTTTTAAGGTGAGTGGGAAGTAGCGATACATGGCTGCGTCCTCCAGCCCCTGTAGACCCAAATGGGTGCAAAAGTAGACGAGATGATCAACGGGATCAGCACTCCCATCGTAAGAGTCAATGACGGGCATTTTAAATTTTGTCGGCATAGAACGATTTAGGATCTCCGCTGTGAAGGAAGATCTGTCGATATTGACTGCGTGCTCATCGTCTTTGAAGAAATAGTTCCATATCTTCTCTAGCCTTAGATTTGCCAGAATGACATTAGCAGATCTTTTGGAGTTGAGATATGCCATCAACTCCGTTTTTTCTCTAGCTTGTCCAGTAGTCGGGCGACTGTTATCATCGACAGATCTAAGGGCCCGGGAGGCTCCCTCCTAATCCAGGGGCCTAGATTCTACTCGAGAGTATCTGGGGTTCCTTCGTTCCGGACTTTTCTCTGGGGTAGTGGTGGTTCCCTGCTCCTCACGCCTTAGACGTCTTTGAGCATGTGAGGACTCCGGTTCGGGAGTATTGGTTAGCCTTTCGGGCTAGAACTTTCTTTCTCTAGCCTCATCGTCTGGATGCCGATGTGGGGGCCCCGCGAGTGCAACACCCAGCTGCGCTTACTCCTAGTTGGAGCAAAGTATCTGAAGCATCCTATCGGTGTTTAGCATATGCTCTGCCAGGTTTTAAAAGAAAGACGCTGGAATCCCACCCGCTACCCCATTGACCATGGCGCCAATGGAGTGGTCCTGGTTTGGCGAGGCCATATCTCGGGCTGGCTCGCTTGCTGGCGCCCTTGTGCTCACCATTTCGATTGAGGGTATTCGTTTAAAAGGGATTCTGGGAAACTTAGCTGGCTTCTTGTAAGCGTTTCCTACAGATGGCGTCAATGATACGTATCTGGATCCAACTTCGAACAGATTCGAGTTTACTTGATTGTTTGGATTCGGCTCTATTCACCAAGTCGTGCACTACACACCACTACGACAAACAAGAGGTCAGGTGTTGATGGAATATTATCCCATCGAAAATACTCCGATACTCAAGTCAGTTATGAGCCTTCAAATTATAAAAGGTAAATTGAAAATATAAATTGAGATAGAAAAGGAGATTGAGGTAGGAGGGAGTGTTCGCCTTTAGACGTAAGAGGCGTTCTTGCAACCCGTGAAGAGCACAGTTCCCGACTTAACATTCCACGAGGAACAAGTGGGCCACCAAGTCCTGTAAGCGTGGAAGCTTGAATGGATGGCTCTCGGGGAGTAGGTAAAGCATCTAGAATCTAAGGGCTTGGAGTGGGACTATTGTAGTAAGCAATTGCGTACTTAGGGATGAGCGTTAGTATGCTCAAAGAATTCTCTGTTGTTGTTCTTTTTTTGTCTGTCTCTACAGAATGGAGACTCTGTGGGGTTATATAGATGGTAGCAGGGTAACCTCCTTTGGCAAAGAGGGCGTGATCCCTGCCTCGTGTTGGACGGTCTTCCTTAAGTAAGAAGGCTTGACTGGTGCATTCTGTTGGGGTCATTTCCTTTCTGAGTGGGTAACGGGTCTCTAGATTATTTGCTTTCCTTCTGTAATTCTGTTACCGTTGGGATTCATCGTAGGCTGGAAGAGAAAATCCGGCACCTTCCTCATAGGAATAACGTCGAATCTGTTGATGCCCTCTTTAGTGAAGATTGTCTTCATGGAAGACGTGAAATTAGGGAAAGGGACCGTTACCTGTCGTGTACGAAAACGTCTGCCAAATTGGGTCTGGCTCATATTAGGTTTTTATCTTTTTACGGCCTGCTGCTACAGTGCTTCCGGTCAGCAGAAATATTGATCGTCTTGAGGGAGCGTGTTGTCCGCCTGGTTGACGCTTTATACGATCAACGCTAGCATTTGGACTTTTCTGGATTTTAGACCGCTTTTCTTATTGGGCTTGCCTATTATGGGTTTACCTATCAATACATATACTATTTTCTTATTCAAATTGAATATACATTGAATGGATTTAATTTCACTTACATTTGATAGATTTTATGAAATACATATTTTAAATTCATACAAATTATATTTGAGTGATGAATTTCTGTTACAATGTTTTCTACACGTCTCTAAAGTTTCAGTATATATTTTTGCTGGTCTTGATTAATATATAATTATTCATACATATTTTATAATTGAAAAAAAATCACATAAACTATGCTCTATTTTTGTAATATTAATTTTAATATTTATGTATAATTTTTATTTATAAGAAAGTGTCAAAAATTATATAAACTATGCTAATTTTCTATAATTTTGTAATATAATTTTTGTATATTTTTAATTTATATATTAAAATTCATACATATTCATAATTTTTATTACACATCATATATTTATAAAAAATATAATGAAAAACTCTACATAAATTTTGATGAAGCGAGTATTTTATCTAAACTTAAAAAATTGAAAAAATATTTATATTTGAGTAGTATTTTTAATTTGATCAAGAGTGGATCATTGTAAAGATTTGATAGAATATATTTAAATATATCATAATATATTATTAGTAAATTGAATATTAAACATATTATCTGTGAGTTAGAGAAGTAACTTTCATCCATGACTATAAGGATTATATATAATGATATATGGCTTTTGGCTTGTGAAAATACCTATATCTCAAATTTTAATATTTGTCATTTATTAGTTAGGTAATCACATATCCTTAATCAAAATATTGATGTTTGATAAAAGCTCTTGCATGGTGCTGTTTGTGGCAAAAATAAAATATTATAATTTGACCACAGGACCTAAAATGTCACATCATAAGGTGGTTGGAATACCGACCATAACAAGATATTGGTCCATATATAATGAGTTATATTTAATCCAAACAAAATCAAAATATCCGTATAACCATAATTAAAAGACAACATCAATGTCATAATTTATAAATTCAACTGAATACTATAAACATTCTAAGTTGTTATTTAGAAACTAAATACAACCTTCTTTTAAGACCTAATCTAATTTTTCTAATCAACTTCCAAACTAAATTCATACCTCCTCTATAAGTATTTAAACCATTATCCAAAGGGGTTAGTGAAAAATAGAAATAGGAGTGGGCTGAAATCTCAATATGGGATATAAATTTATATAATTTAACGTACAATCCATGTTAAAATATGCTGGAAGGATCAATGAATCAAATTCAATAGAATACTATAAATTTTCATGACAAATGTACACAATTTATTAAACTTTTTTATATTCTTATTCAAATTATGTCATGAAATTCATACTCAATTATACAATTTTTTAGGGGTTAAGGATCAATAAGATTTTACCAACTAATGGAGCGGAGTTATATTTATTTTTATATAACTAAAAACTTTATATACTATTTAAGATTCGTAAGTGTGTTATCATACATATAGTCCTATAAATATTGTCGAACAACAATTTCTTCCTTGAATGATAGGTTCAAATGATTATCACTATAATAGACTAAAATATGCCACGATATTCACTTGCTGAATTTATTGTAATGGTCCGAAATTAGACATATAAAAATTCTACACAATTTTACATAATTATTGTATTTTCTCATTCTGAAAAAATTATTCTTAATTCTTTAACATATTATAGAGTTTTATTTTAAATTTCTTCTCATAACATGCTATAATTTACTATAAAAATTTAGACATACTTAATTTAAAATATGTAATATTACGTTATTAGTTTTTCAAATAAAATTGTAGAAAACTCAGCATTATTGTAAAAATTTAGTATTTTTGTTCAAATATCATACATGTATGAGCAAATTTTACAAAATTTTGTATTATTGAAGCATTAAACTAGATTATCAATACATACACAAGCATATTTACTGAAAATGGCCTGTCAAACCAATGTATATAAACTAAGGACATGATTTTTATAAAAATAGAGAAAAATGAGAGTAAAAATTCATACATGTGAAATTTAAACAATTTAACTTTAAAAATATATCATATATGAGTATTTAAAATAATAAATAGTTAAAAAAGTTAAAAAAATCAGCAACAAAGAAAGTGTTAATATGGACTTACCTCAATTTCAATTTATCAAATTCTTACTTTGATCTTCCTGAATTTGACTTCTCTAACTTTCTCTCCATTCTCTTCCAAATTCTAATAGAAAATGACCACAAATTAGTCGGACATAATATAAATGAAAGAGTGACACATGGGCGCTCGTTAAGAGTGCATCATTCTGCCTCAACGCGCTCGAGCGTCGCTCGGTCGTACATCGAGCACAAGTTAATATGGAAAGCGTGCTTAAATTCCGATCAAACAGCAATCAGGCGTAACCTCCTTGCCCAGAAAATGGATGGACACGCGTTGGGCGCAGTTAAATATCCATCAACTCACAGAAACTTGGCCCAAAATTAACCGAATTTTTTTACTCTTTTATTCTCAATTTTAATTACTTTTATTTAATTAATCATAATTAAAATAAAATTTGAACTCAAAGATTACAAAATTACTATTTGGAAGTAATTTTTATGGTGTTAGAAATGCTAAGTGTTTTATTATTTTGACTGGAACAAAATTATAACTTTAGTTTACAGTTTTTAAATTTTTTTATTTTCTATTTGACTACATAATAATTTTTTTCTATTTTATTGGATTAAACATGCTACGAGATGGTTTTAACATTCTCCCCTGGTAGAAATATTTTTCGAATATTTAGGCAAAGTTTATTCTCAAATCTATTAGATTAACATCATGCAAATTTATCTAATATATGCTGAAATACAAGATTTTATTGATATTAGTTATTAACAACTTTTTAGTGAATACACTTTTTAAAAAACAGTTATTTATTTTCTTAAAATTCTAACCAAATAAAAAAAGCGACAATTATGTTGAAATAGGGTTTGATGCGTATTTTCTTGGGCGGTTTTGGCCTAATTTCGGAACTTCTCCCCACGGATCTACATGAGGACGTTCGAGCACGATCGCTCAAGGGCGCAGTCAAGGGGCCCGTAGTCTTTGCGCTCCGGTGGTTCGATCCTGTGGTGCTTTCGGTGGGAGTGATCGCCACCATTGTGTTTCCTCTTTCCTTCAGTTGGGAAAGAGCGTCGGGATGTTTAGCCTCGTTGGCCTCCTCCGGTGCCACGTAGGCCCTGGTGGTAGGTTCCGCTTCTCAAAATGTCAGCGGGTTCTTATTTGTTAAGTACTTGAAGAATTCTCCATGCGCCAACGCCGAGATGAAACTGCCTAGTTTTATTTCCTCTGTGAGTCGGGGGATCCACCTAACTTCTGCCGCGAAGCGATCCAGGAACTTCCACAGGTTCTCCCCATGCTTTTGCTTGATGGGCGACAAATACGAAGACTCGCTTTCTCCACCAATCAAGGCGTATTGGGACAAGAAGAGATCTCAGAACTCCCGAAAACTTGATTGAAGTCCGAGGGGAGATGATGGAACCCGGTATGCACGTTCCCTTTAAGGTGAGCGGGAAGTAGCGACACATGGTCAAGTCTTCCAAAATTTTATAGACCCCGGATGGGTGCGAAAGTGGGTGAGATGATCAATGGAATCAGCACTCCCATCGTAAGAGTCGATGACGGGCATTTTAAATTTTACCGGCATGGGATGATTTAGGATCTCCACTGTGAAGGGAGATCTGTTGATATTGGTTGTGTGCTCATCGTCTTTGAAGACACGGTTCCATATCTTCTCTAGCCTCGGATCTGCTGGAATGATATTAGCAGATCTTTTGGAGTTAAAATATGCCCTCAACTCTATTTTTTCTCTAGCTTGTCCAGTAGCCGGACGGCTGATATCACCGGCAGATCTAACGGCCCGGGAGGCTCCCTCCTGAGCCTGGGGCCTAGATTCTACTCGGGAGTATCTGGGTTCCTTCGTTCTGGACTTTTCTCTGGGGTAGTGCTAGCTCCCCGCTCCTCATGCCTTAAACGGCTTTGAGCATGTGAGGACTCTAGTGCTGGAGTATTGGTTGGCCTTCCGCGCTAGAACTTTCTTTCTCTAGCCTCATCGTCTGGATGCCGGTGCGGGGGCCTCCGCCGGTGCAACACCTAGCTGCGCTTACTCCTGGCTGGAGCAAAGTATCTGAAGCATTCTATCGGTGTTTAGCATATGCTCCGCCAGGTTTTGAAAGAAAGACGCTGGAATCCCACCGGCTACCCCGTTCATCACGGCGCCAATTGCGTGGTCCTGGTTTGGCGAGGCCATATCTTGGGCTGGCTCGCTTGCTGGTGCCCTTGTGTTCACCATTTCGATTGAGGGTATTTGTTGAAAAAGGCTTCTGGGAAACTTAGCTGGCTTCTTATAAGCGTTTCCCACATACGACACCAATGATACGTACCTGGATCCAACTTCGAACAGATTCGGGTTTACTTGATCGTTTATATTCCGCTCTATTCACTGAGTCGGGACCCTGCACACCATTACAACAAACAAGAGGTCAGGTGTCGGCAGAATATTATCCCATCAAAAATACTCGGATACTCAAGTCAGCTATGAGCCTTCGAATTACAAGAAGGTAACTGAAAATATAAATTGAGATAGAAAAGGAGAATGAGGTAGGAGGGAGTGTTCGCCTTTAAACGTAAGAGGCGTTCTTGCGACTCGTTAAGAGCACAGTTTCCCGGCTTAACATTCACGAGGAACAAGTGGGCCACCAAGTCCTGAGAGCGTGGAAGCTTGAATGGATGGCTCTCGGGGAGTAGGTAAAGCCTCTGGAATCTGAAGGCTTGGAGTGAGACTATTGTAGTAAGCGATTACGTGCTCAGGGATGAGCGTTAGTATGCTCAAGGAATTCTCTGTCGTTGTTCTTTTTTTGTCTGTCTCTATAGAATGGAGACTCTGTGGGGTTATATAGATGGTGGCAAGGCAACCTCCTTTGGCCAAGAGGGTGTGATCCCTGCCTCGTATTGGGCGGTCTTCCTTAAGCAAGAAGGTTTGGTTGGTGCATTCTGTTGGGGTCGTTTCCTTTCTGAGCGGGTAATGGGTCACTAGATTATTTGCTTTCCTTCTGTACTTCTGTTACCGTTGGGATTCATCGTAGGCAGGAAAAGAGAATCTGGCACCTTCATCATAGGAAGGGCGTCGAATCTGTTAATACCCTCTTTAGTAAAGATTGTCTTCAAGGAAGACGTGAAATCGTGAAAGGGACCGTTACTCCGTCAGTGTCTGGCGTCACAAATTGGGTCCTGCTCATATTAGGTTTTTATCTTTTCACAGATCAAGCATTATATGATCTTCCTACCAATAGAAATATTGACCGCCTTGATCGAGCGTGTTGGCCGCTTACTTGTTTCGTTGACCATCAACGCTAATGTTGACTGTCTAAACGAGCATTTGGACTTTTCTGGATTTTGGGCCGCTTTTTTTATTGAGCTTGCCTACTATGAGTTTACCCATCAATACATATACTATTTTCTTATTTGAATTTATTATACCTTGAATGTATTTAATTTCACTTACATTTGATAGATTTTATGAAATATATACTTTAAATTCATAGAAATTATATTTGAGTGCTGAATTTCTGTGATAATGTTTTCTACACGTCTCTAAATTTTCAATATATATTTTTGCTAGTCTTGATTAATATATAATTTTTATTACATATATATTAAAATTCATACATGTCCATAATTTTTATTACACGTCATATATTTATAAAAAATATAATGAAAAACTCTACAAAAGTTTTGATGAAGAGGGTATTTTATCTAAACTTAAAAAATTGAAAAAATATTTATATTTGAGTAGTATTTTTAATTTGATCAAGAATGGATCATTATAGAGATTCGATAGAATATATTTAAATATATCATAATATATTATTAGTAAATTGAATATTAAACATAGTATCTGTGAGTTAGAAAATTAACTTTCATCCATGACTATAAGGATTATATATAATGATATATGGCTTTTGGCTTGTGAAAATACCTATATCTCAAATTTTAATATTTATCATTTATTAGTTAGGTAATCACATATCCTTAATCCTTTTATATATTAGCATTATTTTAACATGATTTGTATATTTGTATAATTTTGACATGTCTGACTTTGAATATACAGATTTTTACGTGAGTTATATATATATATATATATATATATATATATATATATATATATATAGATTTTGGCTTTTATAATCACTAATTTGAAATTATGCATAATTGATTCAAAAATTGATATCATCAATTTTTAAAATTTTGATCAAGTCATTATTATCATAACATGTTGTGCTGTACAAATCTACATATTAAAATATATATGGCTTTGTAAGATTTGTATCGTAAAATATTATTTTAATAATAATTAAGTAATTACAATGATTAATTAGTAAGGATAATTGAGATTGAGGTTAAAAATTTTAGTTCTTAGTTAGGTCAAGTAGTGCATGATATGTATTTGACCTACGTTTATATATCCGCATTTTAGGTAAAATGTCCGCATTGGATTTGCGCTTAATCAGCAAAAGCGTGTATTTGTGATAAAATACTGATACTTGATAAAAGCTCTTGCATGGTGCTATTTGTGGCCAAAATAAAATATTATAATTTGACCATAGGACCTAAAATGCCACATCATCAGGTGATTGGAATGCCAACCATAACAAGATATCGGTCCATATATAATGAGTTATATCTAATCCAAACAAAATCAAAATATTCATATAACTATAATTGAAAGACAACATTAATGTCATAATTTATAAATTCAGCTGAATACCATAAACATTTTAAGTTGTTATTTAGAAACTAAATACAACTTTCTTTTAAAACCTAATCTAATTTCTGTAATCAACTTCCAAACTAAATTTGTACCTCCTCTACAAGTATTTGAACCGTTATCCAAAGGGGTTAGTGAAAAAAAAGAAATAGGAGTGGACTGAAATCTCAATATGGGATACAAATTTATATAATTTAACGTATAATCCACGTTAAAATATGCTGGGAGGATCAATAAATCAAATTCAATAGAATACTATGAATTTTCATGACAAATGTACACAATTTATTAAACTTTTTTATATTTTTATTCAAATTGTGTCATGAAATTCATACTCAATTATACAATTTTTTAGGGGTTAAGGATCAATAGGATTTCATCAACTAATGGAGCGGAGTTATATTTATTTTTATACAACTAAAAACTTTATATACTATTTAAGAATCGTAAGTGTGTTGTCATACATTTAGCCATATAAATATTGTCAAACACTACTTTTATCCTTGAATGATAGGTTCAAATGATTACCACTATAATATACTAAAATATGCCGCGAGATCCACTTGCTGAATTTATTATAATCGTCCGATAATTAGACATATAAAAATTCTACACAATTTTTCATAATTATTGTATTTTCTCATTCTGAAAAAAGTATTCTTAATTCTTTAACATATTATAGAGTTTTATTTTAAATTTTTGCTCATAACATGCTATAATTTACTATAAAAATTTAGACATACTTAATTTAAAATATGTAATATTACGTTATTAGTTTTTCAAATAAAATTGTAGAAAACTCAGCATCATTGTAAAAATTTAGTATTTTTGTTCAAATATCATATATGTATGAGCAAATTTTATAAAATTTATGTATTATTAAAGCATTAAACTAGATTATCAATACATACACAAGCATATTTACTGAAAATGGCCTGTCAAACCAATGTATATAAACTAAGGACATGATTTTTATAAAAATAGAGAAAAATGAGAGTGAAAATTCATACATGTAAAATTTAAACAATTTAACTTTAAAAATATATCATATATGTATGAGCAAATTTTATAAAATTTATGTATTATTAAAACATTAAACTAGATTATCAATACATACACATGCATATTTACTGAAAATGGCCTGTCAAACCAATGTATATAAACTAAGGACATGATTTTTATAAAAATAGAGAAAAATGAGAGTGAAAATTCATACATGTGAAATTTAAACAATTTAACTTTAAAAATATATCATAAATGAGTATTTAAAATAATAAATAATTTAAAAAGTTAAAAAAAGCAGCAACAAAGAAAGTAAAGCTTAAAGATGCACTTACTTCAATTTCAATTCATCAAATTCTTACTTTGATCTTCCTAAATTTGACTTCTCTAACTTTCTCTCTCTTCTCTTCCAAATTCTAATAGAAAATGATCAAAAATTTGTCGAACATAATATAAATGAAAGAGTGACACACGGGTGCTTGTTAAGCGTGCAACATTCTGCCGCAATGCATTCGAGCGTTGCTCGGTCATACATCGAGCACAAGTTAATATGGAAAGCGTACTTCAATTCTAATCAAACAGCAATCAGGCATGACTTTCTTGCCCAAAAAATGGATGGACATGCGTTGGGCGTAGTTAAATATCCATCAACTCACAGAAACTTGGTCCAAAATTATCTTTTAACCCAATTTTTTTACTCTTTTGATTTCAATTTTAATTATTTTTATTTAATTAATCATAATTAAAATAAAATTTGAACTCAAAGATTATAGAATTACTATTTGAAAGTAATTTTTATGGTGTTAGAAATGCTAAATGTTTTATTATTTTGACTGGAACAGAATTATAGCTTTAGTTTACAGTTTTTAAAATTTTTTTATTTTTTATTTGACTCCATAATAATTTTTTTCTATTTTATTGGATTAAACATGCTACGAGATGGTTTTAACATTCTCCCCGGTATAAATATTTTTCGAATATTTAGGCAAAGTTTATTCTCAAATCTATTAGATTAACATCATGCAAATTTATCTAATACATGCTGAAATACAATATTTGATTGATATTAGTTATTAACAACTTTTTATTAAATACACTTTTTTTAAAAAAAAGTTATTTATTTTCTTAAAATTCTAACCAAATAAAAAAAGGGACAATTATGTTGAAATAGGGTTTGATGCGTTTTTTGAATCTTGCTAGGATTATTTTTGTGTTAATATATTCCGCGACTATCCTTGGTCATATATTGATATTGGGTTATATTCATCAAAGTGCTACATCAATATATTTTCATGGCTATCCATTATCGGGTTCTAGGAGCCTCACGCCTGCTGTTCACCTGCTACCTACTCGAGCTTTGATCCCAGAAGCCCCGCGCCCGTCGTGTGCTTACCATTCGCTCGAGTTTTATTTTTAATAGCCTCGCGCCTGCCGTGCACTCGAGCCCCAAAACCAATAACCCAGCGCTCGAAACTGGCTGCCTTATTGCTTGAGCGCCCATGTGTGTGCGCGTGAAACCCTATCTGCGCTCGCTGCGAGCACCACGCCACGCATTTTTCCAACGGCTTTATTTTTAAATGTGTTTTTGAGATTCCCTATATATTCATGTCCCAAAACAACTTTGGATGAGTATTTCACTTGAAAAATTTTTCATCTTTGTGCTCCATTATTGAGAAAACTTCACACCAACGATTGTACTCCATTGACAAAGTTTTCTCTTCATATCATGCTTTCTTATTTGCACATCTTTTTACCTGTTAACCTTCATGGGGACGTCGATGATGTGGGCACTGGGCTATAGTGGTGTTTGACAATTCAAGTGGTTTGAGAGGGGAGATTAATGTGAAAATCGGAAGGGGTCCGGTTCCATTGTCGCTAGTAAATCCAAAGAATTTCTTGGTAGGAATCATAAGATGGGAGTAAGTCCACTAGGTTAACGTATTTGTACCACCAGATTTGTAAGTTAATTTTTATAGTAAATATATTCTATGGCCGCTAAAACCTGAAAAGTTTTTAACGATTATCGTGAGTATCGAATTTTTTCTTTGTCACCAACAACTACATCTTATTATTATTACTTTTTATCTTACTTGTGATACATGTTATCATTCATATCATCTAAATATAAATATTATTTAGTGTATTTAATATTTAATTTTATACTGCTTCCGTTAATCCTACACGGGGTCAAAATTTTATTGTATAATTTGGAACGAAACGTTCTTTTCAATTGGTATCAAAGACTCACCCCGATCCGCAACTCCAAAATCTTGATGTATATAAGTAGATCTCTATCCGTGACTCTCTTCTTTGATGGAAGCAACTACGCATATTGGAAGGTTCGTATGAGAGGCTTTCTCAAACCGATGGATGAGTGTGTGGGGGCTAGCACTCAAATGGGATGGACACCACTGAAAAGTTAAACCAACAATGAGCCTAAAGTTTTGTCTTTGAGATCAAAAGAATAGCTAGATACCTGTAATTGAAATAGTAAGAGACTACATGTCATTTTTATGACTGTATCTTTCGAAGAATTTAAAGGATATTTATGTGTGAGACCTCTAAAGATACGTGTGGAACATACTTGAGATTACCCACGAATGAACAAAATTAGTAAAAAATTTAAAATTATAAATGTTTACTACTAGATTTGAAGAAATCCGTATGAAAGATGATGAAACCTTCGATAAATTTTATACACAATTAAATGACATTGTGAACTCTACGTTTAACTTAGGAGAACGAATTCCCAAAAATAAAATTATTAGAAAAGTTCTTAGATTACTCCCTAAACATTTTAGACCTAAGATCACCGCTATCGAAGAAAGTAAAGACCTTGATAAAATAAAGATTAAAGAACTTGTAAGATCTCTCCAAATTTATGAGTACACACTTCCACAATTAAGAAAAAATAAATTGATTGCCCTAAAATCCGTTTGGAAAGAGAAAGACCGTGACTCTGATGAGGAGTCGAATAGCGATAAAAATTTTACCTTATTTGTTCAAAAGTTTAAAAAAATTTTTGAAGAAAAATAAATATTCATCTGACACACCAAGTGTGAATTTAAAAAGACCACTTACACCAAGTGGGAATTCAAAGACTCAAAATTGAAAATGACCTAAAGAGGTCAATGCCATGAGTGTCAAGGTTTTGGTCATTATTGTGCTGAATGCTCAAACCTCTTGAACGCCAACGAAGTCAAGCCCTGGAAGCCAATACAACCTTGAGCAATGACGAAGAAGAGGTTAAAAATGCTCTAAAGATGGTTCTGTCAAGTATAAGACTTTTATGACTTCGATATGTGAAAATGATGAATGTCTAGAAAAAAATCCTAATCAATTCGATAGCTCTAAAAACGAGTCAGAAGCTGATTTGTATAACCTTCAAGATGCCTATGATAGATTGTTTAAAGAATGCCTACGGATCAATAAAACTAATGCGTCGTAAAAGTATAAACTGAAAAAATTAAAAAAAAAATTAACTCTTAAATCTGAGTTAGACACAAAAAATTAAGAAGTTAAAAAGTTGAATAACTTATTTACCGAAAAGATCAAGGCACTTGAATCTGATCTTGAAGCTACTCGAAATGATTTGAAATAATTTTCAAATGAATCCAAGCAACTGGGACCATATGCTCGGTTTGCGAAAAATTAGAGGAAATAA
Organism: Nepenthes gracilis; assembly: GCA_033239525.1. Taxonomy (NCBI): domain Eukaryota; kingdom Viridiplantae; phylum Streptophyta; class Magnoliopsida; order Caryophyllales; family Nepenthaceae; genus Nepenthes; species Nepenthes gracilis. The sequence goes on from BSYO01000009.1 coordinate 6,867,514, forward strand.
AATTGGGTTGAATTATTCAAAAAATACCTTACAAACCAATTGTAACCCTAAAACTATATTTGTCCGAGCCACTTCCTTCCCAAGACAAAGTAGCACATTGTCTCCCTATATTGATCAATCGTCAAGCGTTTCCCTAGAGAATTGGGTCAATAACCAAAATGTTTGGAAGCAAAGGTATAATTCGAATGTTAATACTCAATTTGTCCCAACATGTCGTGGGTGCAGCATTGTTGCCCATAGTCATCGCTACTGCCCCATAATATCGCATCAAAATAATTTTCGGCAAAACTCAAAGATAAAACATTTCATTCACTATGTCACCCTTTTAAATGATCATACTACTTCAAGTAATACTATAAAACGGGATAAGAAAATATAGATTAAGAAGAGAGAACTCCATTTTTCTTTAGTCATTCGTGACAAAAAGGGGGAGTAGCTTTCTACCTTAGAGAGAGACTTAGTGATTTGCTTTAAGGGGAGTCTGGGGGAGGTTATCCTTGTTAGGGAAAGTTTTTTTATGGTTAATTATTATCTTTTATAATTTTTTTATTTGTCCAATTCTATATTTTTGCTATTCTATATTTCTGTACTAACCATGTTTGTCTAGGAATAGCAATTCTACACACAGTAGCTCGACAGCTTCGCATTTTTTGCACTTCCTTTTGTATTTTTGTCCATTGTATCTAGGAGTCAATTTTTCTGTACACGAATTATAGCTCGATAGTATCTGAACTTGTGATTATCTTGTATCTTATTTTTATTTTTTTGTAAGGGATTTTTGTCACGAAATTGTCAAATGATGAGATTATTAATATCATTTTTATGTTGGTATATTCCGTGACCATCTTTGGTCATGTGTCGATAGTGGATTATATTTATCGAAGTACTGCATCAAAGTATTTTCATGGTTGTCCGTTCCCAGGTTCTAGAAGCCTCAGGCCTACTGTTCACCTGCTACCCACTCAAACTCCGATTTCAAAAGCCCCGCACCTTCCGTGCGCTCGTCTGGCGCTCGAGCCCAAATTCAAGTAACCATCCGCTCGAAACTCTCCGTCTTTTCGCTCGAGCCCAAATAAGGTTTTCTCTTAAAACCCTCGGTGTGCTCGTCGTGCGCTCAAGCCACGCTTGAGTGCCGCGACAACGGTCACCAATTTTAAATATGTTTTTCGAGCTCTCTATAAATTTTCTCATTATTTCAGTAGCCTGAACTTTTGCTGGGGCATTTTGGAGCGCTCCCTTTGAGAGAAATCCAACTTTTACTCTATTAATCTTGCTCAAAATTGATAAAATTATAATTACATTATTATGTTTCATGTGCTAATGGTTTTCTCATTACTTACTTTTTATCGATTCAACACTCTAATCTTTTACCTTCGTTGGCGACGTGAGTAGTGTGAAGAAGGGGATCCGGAGGTGTGCGGCAATTCAAGAGATTTTTTAGGGAAGATTGACGTGAAGACCGGAAGGTATCCGATTCCATTTCCGTGGGCAAATCCAAGGAGTTTCTTGGTATGGATTATAAGACGGGAGTAAGTCGGCTAGATTATCGCGTCGTTACCACCCGATTTGTAAGTTAGTTTTCATAGTGCATTTCTTTCTTGGCCATTAAAACTCAGAGGGTTTTTCTTGATTACCGTGGGTATCAAGTTTTTTCTTTCGTCACTAAAAATTACCTCTAATTTTTTATTACTTATTACCTTCATTTATATGCTTGTATTGCTCATATCATCTAAATAAAAATATTTTTTACGTATATTGAATATTTATTTTCGTACTACTTTCATTAATCTTTAAAGGGGTCGAAACATGTTTGTGCGATTTGGGACGAAACATCCTTTCCAAATCTAAATTAATATATGATATTGAGTTAAACTTTTGAACCTTTTTATTTGACTCATGCGTACCATAATAATTGATACGATATCGAAAAAATATAGGACTCACTCTCTGATATATCTACTACTACTTAAATTAGAAATCTTTATTTTGATAATTGATAGATAGAAAGAGGAAAGAGTGTACGTGTTAAGACAATTAATTTTGAAAGACTTGGTCCCATAAATTCTGAAGAAAAGGATGTTCTATTGCTCAAGTTATTCTTGTCCATATATTGAATAGAGGCTTTATATTTATAGCCTAAACACCAACCAATCCATAATTCATTAATCGGCATGTCTACTATCTGAAGTGTTTCCTTATTAGTACTTTAACTATTATGTTAGTTTTGTAACCATTTTACAATTAATATTCAGCATTTATTAAACTCTTATTGTCCGTTTTAATATAACTGATCATTTCTCTATTTAGTATAACCATTTATTAGAATTTAATAGTTAATTTATTATATTGGGTTATTAATTCTCCTGATCTTTAATATCCGATCACCTGGTCATTCGGTAGGTCGGTCGAGTCTTTATCTAAATCTCGGTTGCCTTAATACCTGCCTTCGATTTGATGACTTGTGAACCATCGTTCCAGTTGGATCAGGCTAATTATTTTTAGATCATACAATGGACTACTTATGAGACAACATATTTTTAGTTATTTGGTTCAAATGAAGGTAAGTTAGTCATAATTTTATTTTTTATTTTATTTTTTAAAATTATATAAAATATTATTTAAAAAACTAAACAATCAATATTCTAATTAAGAATATTATCTAAAAAAACAAGTACAGGTAAAATATTATCTATAATAAGAACAAAATTTTATAAAGTTTTATATATTAAATTTCATATATTAAAATTTGTATTATATTGAATTACTTATTTTCTTTATATATATAGAGATTAAAAATAAATCATGCACTAATTATTTTTTTCTTTCAAAATCATAATTTTCTACACTATTTAAATAACATAATTTAAATTCTACTTAATTTTAATTCTAACAGAATTCAAATTCAATTTATATTTTTCATTTCTAATTTAAATTTCACAGTTCAAAGAAATACTTAAAACTATATAAATTTTAATCTAATAATTAAAAAATATAATATCTATATAGTTAAAATTATTATTTATATGGAAGAACATTCACAGCATGACTATAAATAAGAGTTATAAGCCAGAGACAAGTGGAGTTACACTTTTTACTATTCAAATTTTGACATTTTATTTTTCAATGTCTAAAGTTTCTTCCTATGCAAATGCTAGATTTCATGGTACGTAGCATTCAATTTTGCGTGACACTTGCAATGTATTTGTGGTTCGAAAGATTGCGTGCTTGTACTTTATGGTGAGAATACTTACCATCTAAAAAAATATAATTAATTTACAGAGAGGAAAATCTATAAATTCTGACTATAAGATTGCTTGTAACAAATATACTTTTTTTTTTTACCTGAAATTTTAGCGGCTAATAATTTAGTCAAAAATACCTAGAAAAACGTGATTATTGTTAGGCCAATAAATGCTGAATATTTTGTAAGAAAAGTTTGACTTGAATGATAGATTACCCGAAAATTAATAAACAAAGAAAAAAATGGATATAATAAAAAAATTATTCTTTAAAATATAGCAATAGTATAGTCAACATAAACTCATATTGTAGTCAATAACTTTACCTAAGAATATGATATTAATTATAAAAAGACATTCACTCTTATTGCCCATGTTGCTTATGTTCATTCTTTTCTAACTGTGGCCGTTATATGTCAGTAGTTTTTATTTCAAACAAATGTGAATAATATTTTTATATATGGAGATTTGATCGAGAAAGTCTATATAAAATCTCATATTTATTATCCTTATTCTCTTAAAAATGTAGGTTGCCTTTAACTAATATTATATGGTTTTGAGTAGGTTTTTTATATTTGGTTTGTAACATTCATTTTTATTGTTTTATAGGTTGGATTTGCCTTTAGTTATTATGACTCTACTTGGTTTACTATCTTATTACTTTATATTGATGATATGATCATTATTAGTGATAATAATATTAAAATTTTTGAACTTGAATGTTTTTTGAGTCACCAATTTAAAATAAAGGCCCTTTGTTTTCTTCTTAACTTTTTCGGATTTGATGTATCTTTTACTTCTAATGGTTACCATTCATCAAAAGACAAGTATAATTCCGATCTCCTTTCTTATGTTGGGCTTACTAATTGTAAAATGTTTAATAATCCTCATAAGAGTAATGACGAGTATTGCGCTATTGATACTGAGCCTTTCCCGATACTATCCTTTTATCACCAGTTAGTTTGGAGCCTCATATAATTTTTTATTATTTGGCTTGATATTGTCTATATTATACATATTGTTAGTCAATTAATGTCAATTCATCATTTTGTTCATTATATAGCTGTTCTTTAAATTTTACATTATATAAACGGCACTTTTTTCATGTGCTATACTTTTTCTTTACACTTTATTGGAACGTTGAGTTTACTCTTATATTGATTTGATAGATACTTTATTGATTGATGGTCAATCAATAATTTTTTCTAGTTATTAGTAGATCGTCTTTTTTTAGTGTAGTAAAAAATAGGCCATTATTGCTCATTTAAGCATTGAGATTGTGTGCTGCGCTCTTATACATTTAAGCTTTGTTGACTCTCACAAGATATAGATATTTGTCGACCCATCGGCAATCTATGTTATAATACTATTCAAATTTTTTATAATGATATATTTTATAAACATTCAAAAATAAATTAAGATCCATTGTCATTTTGTGTGTCATTATTTTAAGGAAGGTACTCATTGTCTCATTTTGGTTGCTTCAACTGATCAAATAGTAGACATATTTACGAATACTCATCTATTTGCTCAATATTATGATTTGATTTTTATCTCAATTTGGTTTTTTTTCAATATCACATTGAGTTTGACAGAAATATTATGATGTATTATCCCTACCTAAATTAGAATATATCGATCTTTTAATTTAAAATATTAGTTTACATATTATCATATCTAAATTAGAAAATAATATTTAGTATTTTATACTTACTACTGTTACTTATTTAATTATCATTATTATAATAAATTTTTATTTTATAATTTTTTTATAAAAAGATAATCTATTATAGAATTATATATATATATATAAATTGTGAAAAATCGATTTGTATATTTTCATAAAGGAATTTAAAGATACCAACTTTTTCCAAAATATTTTTCCTAAAAGAACACTAATCCATGTTTAACTCCTCGTTTTAACTAAAGGAACAACTTCTTTTAATGTGATAACCAAGAGGGGTTGTATGTCAACGAATTGGAGGATCCTGTTCTGCAAAGTAAGATTTTTATTTTAAATAATTTTTTTGTAAAATTTGAAAACTAAAAAAAAATTACTTTTTGGGGATAAAATCCTACTATATAGAGCAGAATCTGCCCTCTAGTATGTCAACCATAAATGTAATAAATGCGTACAATTTGTAAGTGAGAAGACTCTGTATTGCCACATGTTGCATTCTGATTTGTTGAAGACTTCTCAAAATCAATTTATAAAGCAAATATGGTAATAGTTTTTTTTATAATTTTAAATAATATTAATATTTTACTATTTTTTTCTTAAAATTAAAAATTGAATATGTATGTTTTTAAAATACAAAATTAAAAGTCAAAGTATTTATATAGTTGAATTATCAATAATATATTATGAATCCAACTTCTGAGATTTAAAATTAAGAATATATAAAAATATTATAATATATATATTTTTAATTTTTAAAATAATAAAATGTTGATTATCTATATTTATTTAAACTAATAAAATCTTAGTAAATGAAATCCATAATCAAACGGCTGCCTGTGCATTGATGGCCTCCTATGACCCTTCTATATTGGATCCCCATAATTTCCCATATTAAATAAGCTTTCAATTTTAAGTCCCACTTGGTTTGAATCGGATCTAATAAGTTATTTTTGATTTTTAAAGCACAAGGCTAACTTTTTTATTGGTGTGCAAGGTAAAGACCCCACATATAACAATGGTGCATTTTATTTCCTTTTAATTTTATTTATTTTTCGTTCCTCTTTTGATTCAAGAGAGTATTGTTTTGTCGATTATCGGTTTTCTAAAACTTTATTTTGGTATCATTATTTTGCATGTTATTATGCAATCTAAATTAATTTTTTAAAAAATTATATTAATTTATAATAATAATATTGTATCGCATTCATTTGAACATAAATTTTTTTAATTAGTTAACACAAATCAGACATTAAGTCATGTATTAATCTTCTAATCTAATAGAAATGGTTTTATCAACCAAATTAAGTTACTTAAATAAACTAAATATTTCAAAGGCTCGTTTTGCATAAGCAATTTTGCCATTTTTGCCCCGACCATGACCACGGGTTTAACGGATGCCTCATGTTTGCACAAAGATAAACATGGCACTCCACGTTTAGCTAATTTGTATATGTTAGAGTTTTTAACCAAATTAACATATAGTGGGATAGAAATTGTGTGGTTTAGGGTTATAATTTGGTACTTATGGTCAATATTTTATATTAAATTAGGGATAATAAATGGAATTTCTTGTTCATTTTCATCTAATCTAGCAGTTCGAGTATTTGCTTTGGCTAGGGCTCTAATAGGTATTTATGACCAAGCAATTGCAATATTATAATAAAATATATTAATTTCCTCTCATCATCGTCATTTAAAATAAGATTTTAATTCCCTCTTATTTTCTTCATTTAAGATAAGATTTTTTTTTAATATCTGGGGAGTGGTGAAGGGTCATAATTTTTTTTTTTGATTTCAACGAACATGTTCATATTTACCATTTATACAATCAATCAAATCGCGTTTAACATTAACAAAATCCAAATTATTGTTTCGTTTGTCCTTTAGAAAAAATAACTTTGAATAATAAAAATATCTAATAAAATATTATTAAATTATATAATATTCTATGAGTTTATTTATTTTTATACAAATTTATTTATATAATTAATATAATATTACGTAACATAATATAATGTCAATCTAACCTATAAGCCCACTTGCTGATAGATTAAATATTTTTACTTTGTTAATCTTGATAATGAGACTTTTGTTAGGAAAAAAGAAAACTTTTTTAAAAAATGAAATTAATATGTTTAATTTTTAAATTTAATATCCACTTCATACTTTTTATCCACTTAATTGCTAATCTTAAGATAATCTTGTTTATCACACATTAAATTTGTTTTATATTTTTCTAGTTTATATCAAGGAATCAATTAATCTAAAAGGTTGAACTATTAAATTTAATTCTAATAGTAATTTTATAAAATTTCATTCGAATTTAAAGTATGAATGAAAAATAAAATATTCTTTATTAATTATTAAATAATTAAGATTATCTTAGTACTCTTGGCTCAGGGCCATTCGATATCATCCAATTTTCATTTTATTTTTGTTTTTTTTATTCTTCATCCCTTTTTATATTTAGTGAAATCAACGAAAGATATTTTAATATACCAAAAAAATTAGAGATAATTGTGATTTGATTGTTTTAGTAAAAAAAGTTATAATTAACTATTTTAAAATAATTAAATTATAAATATTTTCTGAAAATAAATAATTTCGACTTGAAATAAAGGTGCTTTAACTCCACGATAAATATGGTCCCTCGAATCTCTCTCAAGGTCAAATGAAATAAGCATGGGTTATCAAATTTAAACCAGAGTAATAAATAGGTATAATCAACCTAATTTTTTGAGCTAAGAAGAGATTTATTATCTATATATTAGTTATTTATTTTTAATTAAATGATTATAATTTAATTATATTATAAAATTAAAAAAATAATTAAAAATAATTATTTTAAAATAATTAGATCATAATTATTTATTTAAAAATAAATAATTAAAATAAAAAAATAAATTTTTTTATTTTATTTTAAATGGAGCCATCGCAATTCACTAGATACCAGTGAAGAATATCCAAACGAAGTTATAGTTTGTAGGTGAAGAAATGATTCAAGGTATTATTTTAAATAATAACCATCTAGTTTTTAGACAACAAATATTTTTTATAGTTACATATAATTTATATATTTTTTTAAATTAATTAATAAATCTTTAAAAAAATATTTTAAATATTTAGTGAAAATTTGGATGATGAAAACCATATAAATTATATGTAGCTATTTAACAATAATGATTAGAAGAAAACATTAAAGAACATTATTGATTAAGCATAAAAATTATTAAATTTAATCAAATAACTTTCATTTATTATCTGCGTGGGATCGCATTATTTCTCGTTCATAATTGAAGATCAATAATTCGCGTCAAACAAAAAAAAAAAAAAAAAAAAAAAGCATACATCCTTATCCATCTTGTCTCGATCATTTCATATATTTTTTAAATTAATCCAGTAAAAAATAGGTGAAAAATCATTATTTTATTCAATTCTAATGACACTGAAAATAATTGATAAGAAAAAAAAAAACAATTGCCAAGAATTAAAAATAATAATAATGGAGTAATACTGAACACGGTATTAGTATGGGGCATCAAGGGCTTACAATATACGTGGTATCGTAATAAACACGTAGAATTATAATATCCAAATTTTTTATTTGATTTATTTTAGTAATATTTACTTTAAATATTTTTAAAATATTAAAATTAATTTAATATTATAAAAATTTAAAGGATTTTTGAAATAATCAGCAGCACCTATGGTGCACTCATGGGTTGCCCAAGGCGGAGAATGCTGAGAAGAGGGGCTCGATGGCCGCTTGAGACACAATTTGCCAAGAGTTGGCACTCGAGGTCGCACTCGAATGCCGATTTGGGTATAAAAGAGGAGCAACAAGCGCTATTTGGCAGATCGTGCGGGAGAAAAGGAAGAGATGAGAAGGAAGAGAAGAGAAGAAGAAAATATCAAATAGATTGGAACATTATTTTGTTAAATCTGCTTGATACGAGGTTATGACAAATATTTATAAATTTTATCGCTGGTTTGCTTTATCGTCTGATATTTTTTGCTATGGTTTTAGAGGTTTGATGTCGTGAATGTAAATTTTACCTAACCTATCTGTTTTATTTTCATGCATACATCTATTTTACCGATCGTTTAGAGGTTTTGTTCTAATTTTATATATATTTGAGGATCTTATCATTTTTATAAAAAATAATTAATATCTAATATTGTATATTTTTATATTAGCATATTTGTATAAAAATATATATGAAATCTATATGAGCTGTGCATTAGTTTATATGTATTGTTACTTGGGGATCGCAATCACTACATCTGTAGCTATTATTTGATCTACATTTGTTATCTATTTCTTTCTCGACAAGGAAAGCATTTGATCCCGAGAAAGGTATCTAATATTGACGAAGATATCTAAAATCAATTTTCCACTAGCAGAATAAAACTTTGCTAATAGTTGACCCACATTGTCCATATTTAATGAAAATCATCGCATAAGTGAATTGAACAAAAATTAATATATTCAGATATCCTAATATGTATACCAACTTGAGAATTGTAGTCAAAATCACGGTGATAAAATATAATGAGTAAGTTTCATATATATTGGAGATGAATTATATAGATAGCCATGTCTGTAGGTCTAATAACAGTTGTAATACGTACTTGAATCCGACTTCGAACAGATTCGGATTCGTTTGGATAGTTTGACCCAACTCCTTTTACTGAGTCTGAATCCCGCACACCACTAAAGTGAACAAGAGGTCAGTGTGTCGGTAGGAGGTTATCCCACCGAAAATATTTCGACGCTCAAGTCAGTAAAAAGCCTTCGAAGTAAGGAAGGTAAACTGATAAGTAAATGAGAGAGAGAGAGTATGATGGTCAGGAGTGCTGGCCCGTTGAGAATGTGAGTTCTCACTTCCTGCTCATATAAAGCGTGTGGAAGCGGCGTCCTGAAAGCGTGAAAATTTTAGGAAATGATTCTCAAAAAATCGAAAAGGTCTCATGGGATCTGGAGACCTTTGGTGGGATTGTAGGATGAACGCTTGTGTAGAGAGAAAGAGAAGATGAGTCTCTATTCAAGCTCTATAAGCATTCGTGAGTTAGACTGTGGAAAGTCTTTCATGAAGCTTGTTTTGAATGTTCTCAAGAAGACAAGTTAGAGAATGCGTAAGAGAGCTTCTGTTTCTATGTAGACATGCGTGTTCGTTCATGAGCATGTCTCTGTGTCTTCCAGAACGAAAACCTTAAACTTATATGGACAGTAGGAGAGCCACCTTCTCTGCGCAAGATGGCGTGCTCTTCTTAGACTGGCAATGGCGGCCTTTTTAGAGTTGGTGGGCTTGATAGGTGTGATTTGATAGATCATTTTTCTTCTAAACAGTGCAACGGATATTCAATTCACCTCATCTCTTTCATGCTTTGTGACCGTTTTATTGGCGTTGAGTTCATTGCCGCCTTTTTGGAGAAGATCAGCTTTAGGAAGCGTGTGATTATGAAAGGATCGTTGCTTTTCGTGCACGAGTCCGCCTACCAATTTGGGCCTAAGCTGTAGCAGGTTTAACGTCTTTTTGGGTCTGCCGCTACAGTACTTCTGGTCAACGCTTGAGTTGACCGTCTGTATGCAAGTTGGCCGCCTACTAGTGTCTCGACGGTCAACGCTGGCATTGACCGTCTTAGGCCTTTCAGGATTTGGGCATTCGCCTTCTATTGGGCCGTTATTTGAGTTGACCATCCAGTAGGCTGTTTGGGCCTTATTTAACCGTGTGCCAGCCCATACTACAGTATACTCATCAAGTTGTTTTAGTTTAAGGTTATCGAGAGTATGTATAACCCTTCCTCAAATTAGTTTATTAGCCTTTAATTCTTCGATTTTATGTATATTTCATATTTGTGCATGGATTTGAATTTCGATTTAAATTTGGGACTTGCAAGTTTGCCCACATATTAGATTTGATGCCTTGTACATCTAACATGTGATTTATTTCGAAACCTATTTGATTTGGTACATATGGTTTTGTTATAAACTCTGATTCAATTTATAAAATTTTGATCCAAATCCTTTTGTACATTTATTTGATTATGATACAATTTTGATATAATTCTGATTATCTGATTCTATTTATCTGATTTTTGTTTCGTATCACTTTTGTTCAGTATGCGTCCCAATGGGTTTATGGTTTAATCTAATATACAATTTGAGTACGAGATTACCATCAATTTTTTGATATCGAATTTGTATCTATGATCCGTTTTAAATGTGTTTTAGACCCTCCATCTGATTTATCAGACATATTTATTTATATATTTTTGATATGATAATTGTTGAGTTTTAGATTTATATTTTTTATTTCTTATCCCTTTAAATTAGTGAGCTTAGATATATTATAGGAGTTTGGACGAGATTTAACCGCCATTCAACTATCTTGGTGAGTCTGGGTTGCGTCAGTAGCATTCTAAATGTTTGGGATTGGTTTAGTTGGGGTCTATTGATATGTATATGAGAACAGTTGGATTATTTAGTTATTAGATTATTTGTGATTATAATTTAGTTTGTCACATTTTTTACGACTGCTTTAGAATAGACCATGTTTATATATTATCCAAATAGTTGTCCAATAAGATTATATGATGGGTTTTTATATCTGTCTATTATTATTATTATTTGGATAAAGAAATTTTATGGTTTGTCTGTCGTCATATTTGGATTAAAATTTGTTATATCTGTTATATTTATTTTAAAATTTATTGATTATTGTTTAGACCTACTTTATTTCAGATATGTGACAATGTTAAAACTCATATTTGTACTTCTATTTTTTTATTTCCTTTATATTAAATTTATTACTTCACTTTGAATAATTAAATTTTTTTAGCAAAGAGTAAACTCTCTCATTTATTATGGTGAGCTCTCCTTCTATTTAATAATTTGGATATTATAATGGTATAAGTTGAGAGTAATAATATGATTTTTCATATATAAATATACACGGTATATTTCACTATTCAACATGTTTTGTTTTTCAATAAGTGATATTATATTAAAAGTATATGTTTCCAATTGATCTAGGTTCTTTTTTTCCCCCCCTAATCATCTCCTATTATGTTTTAATTAAAAGAATAGGAACAAAATATAAGAATAAAACAAACTATTTTTAATGTTATAATTATCAGTAAGATTTTAGCATTTGAACTGACGTTTAAATTATCATTTTTAATATTAATTTTTTAAATTTATTTCTTAGATATTTAATATAACATTTAATCTAAACTTAAACAATAAATAATATGATAATTGTCATTCGAATGTTAAAAAATCAATCATTTTTTACCCACTAAGCAAAAGTAAGAGATTACATCTAATATCTTTATTGAACCTTAAGCTAAAATAGTTAGGAATCATCCTATAGTTGGATAAGTCTTTTCATTCGTACCCTCATCCTCTTATTTGTTACTTTTGCCTGTCACTCAAGGATAGTGGATTGTAGGAAGCCCTCCACGATGATTATGAGGGCACCTCCTCCCATCTTTAAAATCTCAACCTTTATAAAATTTGGTGGGATAAGGATAAAATAGAAGAGTATGAAACGAGATGCCGATTTTTGGGGTCGAAAAGAGAAAGGGAAGCCATTCAAAAATACTAGGGTGTGAATCAAGGAGAGAAAGGAGATAAATAAATAAGAAAAAAAATTGATCATTTATTTAAATTATAATTTTTGTCCATTCTTTATCAATTTTAAATATGTATACTATTGTTCTTGTGAAAATTATATTGCTAGTTATTTTTTCCTCTATGATTATTTTATTATTTACGATTGGAATTTTTACAACATATTGTGTTGTATAACGGGTTTTGATTAGTAACAATTGAAGTTTACTTGTAGTATTTTGTAAGATTCATAAATGTTATTTATAATTGAATATCAAATTTAATAGAAATAACTTTTAGATAAAAGATTTTATAATTTTTCTCTTAGCTAGAATGATTTTTTAAATAAAATTTTTTATATAATTTGTGTATTTATTAACATTTATAACTTTAATTGAGAAAGAAAGAGTGGCTTGTGATTTATAACTTTTTCAATAATAAATAATGAAATTAAGCAAGGAATGCGTTGATTCTCGGATGTTGCATTACGGCTCTACTTCTTCTTCATTTATATTTTGTAAAAATCTAAATTAATTACCACCATTGTTGAACTTTGTTCTAGTTTGATTTCTCTCTTTCAGTGGAGGTGATGGCTCTTTGATTGAAAAACCATGAAATCCTATAATCATGAAAATATATTAAAAGACTATTCCTAATAACCCCACCAATGCCCCATCAAAACCATGTTCAGACCGAACTCGATCCCAATTTTGACATAAAATTGTTACCCTTAAATCATGTCAGGTTAAACTTGGTTATCTGAACCAAAACTATAGCTATCTCTGTCTAAATTAAAATTGGTTCAGGCCATAAACTTTTTTTTATCAAAAGTTTTTATTTCAAAGTTCTTATTTATATTAAAAAACACAAAAGATATAAATATTTTTAGAAAATAGCATTTAGATAAAAAATGTTTTAAACGAATAGTCTTTATAGAAAAAATTATAAATTATACAAAATATTATTTATTGAGAAAAATTTTTAAACTTAGGACCGATATAAGCTAAAAAAATTCATTCTAATAAAAGGATTATAATCCAGACTAGACCTCCTTTTTTAACAGGTGATCATACTTGACCGGAAAATATGATCATGCCTAACTTTTTTTTTGTGCATGCCCATAATATTCAAATAATTTAATTATACTTTATTCATATCATATATGCTAGAAAAGTCGGATGATCCAAATATGACTAGGGCCACCGTGACAAATTATTGGGAGGGCGAAATTTCTATTGTCATACGAATAATATTGTCAATCAATATAACATGCGCAGAACTGATAGACATGATACAGGGTAGTGGTGGGCTTCAAATGATATTTATGTCTTGTTGTCATATACTTATATTATTCAACATATGTTTTTTATAAATTATTAATTTATATTAATATCAAATGTCATACGATTAGTGCCCCAGGTCCGTTGTGTAGCATCTCTATAAATATCAACCTACTTGTTGTTGGAGTCTGACCCAAACACATAGAGCCTGACAGCAAAACAAAACTTGAATCTCTTATCAAATATTAACTATTAAACTTATGAGTATAAAAAATATAATAATATATAATATTTTTAATGTGAAAAATTCTTTTCAACTAAAAAAAATTACATAATAAATTTTAAATAAATTTATTATAATAATAGTATCGATTATAAATAATCTCCTCTAAAATCCCTTTATTATAATCCTGAATGAAGAATAATTAATTATAATCTTTCAACACATCTATCAACTTATAAAAAAAATATAACGAGAAATAAAAGTAATTAAACGAAATATGTTATAGAATTCCACTCTAAAACAACGCATCCGACATTGATAAAAATGTAAACTTAAATCAAATCTCAATTGAATACCGAACATCTTTCACTTCTCTCTTGTTATTTTCTCTCTTTTTGTGCGGTATTACTTGTATAAGAAATGATTTTAAAATACCCTAAAATCGCGTCAGGGGTGATTTTACACCAGGCGCGGCCCTCGAGCGCATGCCTATTGAAATCTTTGTACAAGCATCCTCTTGGGCACGCCTCAAGCAGCCCTCAATTTGAAATTGCTGTAAAAGCGTGAATCAGGTGACAATCATACGTTAGTCTACTGACTTTTAACCGGTCCTCAGGTGACTCTCATACGAATATTATGTGACATTTTAGTATCTTTTGCCACTTGAATAATCCTTTATTTATTATGATACCCATAAAAAAAAAAAAGACCAAAACTCAATACTATTTTCTCCCCTTAATATCCACAACAATAAAACAAAGTATGAAAGAACGAAACAGAGCCAGACAACGCTGTCAAGAACGAAAAATAGACAATCATATGAAACATAAATAAACCATAAGAAGGAAATTTTGAAAAAATTGCAGACTCCCCCTATTCTATCAGGTTAAAAAATGCTCTTTCTGCGTGGGGTGGAAGAATTTGATGCATTTCTAGCTCCATGTAGAGTAGAGAATTTCCCAACAGGGAACCTTCAAATGGCATTTATGATCTGTTCAGTATGACAGGATGAGATATTATCAGAAACAGATTGTTGAGTACATTTCAAATAAAGTAGATTGTGGTCGTAGATGCAATTCTGGAAGCATTATGAAAAGGCTTCTACCTTTTTATTTATCTTAGTTCCTTGTGATCGCACTGTCCGATTGCTCAGGGGATACATGTAAGTTTTTTTTATTGAGATAAAATATTAATTTTAATGATCTTTATTATTATATATCTTCACCAATAAGTAATATATATAAATAAATTTATATATCTATATTCAAAATTATCAAATTTTTTCTCGTGCCGTATTGAAATTGTTCTTATCTTGAAAAATTATGAGATAATTTCTATTTTTTCTTTCTCCTTTTAATTTATAGAGATTTTATATAAATCTTATACATCCCAAAATAATGACTATATATGTCGTTTTATAGAGTGAGAGATGACCATTATCAAATTATTAAAATATTTTTTATTTCTTTCGAAGGGTTATGATTTAAATAGATATATTCTTTCATCAAAGAATATGTCTTGACTAGACACATTCTTTAAAAAAGTTTCTCTTTAATTAATAATTAATATATAACTAAGCTAATTATATATATAATTGTATTATTTAATCATAATTCAATAAATTAAGGAATCATTACCTTATTATTTGAGATATATTTTTAACAATACAAGCATCCGACTTCTTTGCGGATACATGCCCAAATACGTTCTGTAACATTACATTCAATGAAAAAATGGTGGTGGGTCTCACAGTAAACCTTGTAAAAGACACAAATGGGTTGTTGGTTCAGGATATGAATTCAGTCCATTTTACTGAGTTGTCTTCGAACAGTCAATCACATAATGAAGACGTGAAGGATTCTCTTCAGCAGTAATAAGAACCAGAAAAAATAAACCTGTTCTTTTTTTAAAAAATGAACTTTATTCTTTAAACCCTACAAGAATACATACTTTGGTCAATGAAACAAGAAGCAAACGTATTTTCTTTATATTTTTTAACCAAATAAACTTGTATAATTTAACAAATTGTTATGTACACGAATATTTATTCTACCGTGCAAGTATATCGGGGTTGTCAAAAAGAACAATCTTGCTTGCCAATCAACAAAATCATCTAACGAAAACCACTAAAAGAATCTCTGTAAAAGTACCAAACAAAACTATTCAATCAATAAATTCGACAATTTTTCTCGCAGTTCACCCGCAACTCACGTCTCTCTTGTGCCCATCTCATGGTCCACATGCGGAATTTTACTGTGACTCATGCTTATCTCACGATTCATTTGTGGATATCGTGCACCTCTCATGCGGTCTTCATGCAAAAGGTGTCAACGCTGCCTAACCATAAAAGAATAAAACACCACATGTGGGAAAGAAGAACAGCCAGCTATCAAAATTAGATTCCACTGTTTGCTTTATCCCACTTCACGTTTTTCCCCGTAGCTGTAGCAAAATAGGGAAGTCACTCCACTGGACATGGTCCTTCTCCTGTGACCCTTACCAACCAGTGTTGTCAATTACTTAATTTTTAATCATGTCCGTTGGGTGAACGTGTAATGTGTTAACTTTTTATAGGGAGAACCATGTTAACTTTCGTTGTGGATATGGTGTATTATGTTCATATGTTCATACAAGACTTGAGTCATGTTAGAATTATTGGAGAATAAAAAATATTATTCTTAGACCATTTATATATAAGTTCAAACATTTATGATATATATAATCATTGAGCATAATGATGGAGATTTTTAAACTAGTAATTTTGAGGTAAGACAGTTGAAGTTCAATTTTTCGGATTTATATTTTAAGATGAGAAATCCTGTAAATATAAAAAGAAACTTATTTTAAGATATGTCTCTATCTAAATTTTTCATAAATATATGCTTGACCTACAGAATGATTTTGGAGTATAACATTTCACTTTCAGATGCTTTATTTTTGTAAGAATAGTTTTACTCTCTAAAGCCAAATAAATCTAGTATGTATATACATATTCTATTTTATAAGTCTAAAAATTATTTATAGTATGAAATCTTACATGATTTTTTAGGAGTTATGGATCATCAATGGGGAGAGTTCTCATTGTCCTGCTTGTACTAACATATATAGAGTTCGATAAAATATATTGGAGATTATTCAGATTTAAAAGTCTAAATCTTGTTAAGTTATGGGTTTATAAATTAATACAACAAGCTTTTTTATTTTTTCTTCTAAATATTTTTTTAAGTCATTTATATTATCACAAGAACTTAATAACGTTTGATTGTTGGAATGTAAATGCTTTTAATAGAATAGCTTATTCACAAGAATAGAATGGATTTATAATAGAGAGAATTATTATTCCTATATTCGGTTTTTTAATAAAATTAGTTAATTTGTATTACAATATTTGGTTTGTAGAAATCAGATTTAAGAATAAGGTGAGAATTTATCTAACGACGCTTTATCCTTATTAATTATTAGAATATATTATATAAAATAATACACACGTATATGTACATATTTTTAAATATATTATATAACATACATATACATAATTATATATATATTATGTAAATATTATTATAAAATATTATTTAATATATTATATTATTATATCATGTAAAATACATATTTAATAAATATATAATATATTAAATATTATAAAAATATAATAAATAATAATAATAACAATAATAATAATAATAATAATAATAATAATAATAATAATAATAAATGGCAAATTTTGGTTAATAACAAATTTGGGTGGAAATTTTTTTCCTTCCTAACCAGGAATAACAAATACCTAGTGCCATCAAGGAATAATTATTTCTTGTAATCAAGGAATGACTATTCCTTTGGAAATAGTTATTCCCAACTTAAAGTGCAACCAAACGATGGAATGATAATTTCACCAAAAATAATGAGGGAATAGAATTTCTATTTCCTCCAACTAAACATGGGGTTAGATTCTTAAGAAAGAGGATAATGTTCACTCTGTGTAATAAAGCATAAGGGTTGTGTTAGGGTTTCATTTTCTTCTAAAACTTTATAAGATTTTTTGTTAGGATTGACCATATTAGAACCTTTACTCGTCCTGTTTATTAATTCGATTACTATATAAAAGATTGAAGGGTGTCACTGTAGGCACGAAATTGCGATCATACAGTGAGCTTGCAGATTATGTTTCTGTCTTTTTTTTTTCCCCCCAAAATCTGACAAAAAAGAAAACCGAGAGCCACGATGAAACATAGCTTCAGCTGAGGCATCTTTTTCGCCACTGCCCACTTCTACAACTGATTTGATTTGATAGGAGAATTTAGACAACATTCTCCACTAATTTTATTCACGGGAGAGTGGGGTCATTTTTTGGATATAGAAAAGAGAACAAAGAAAGGTCCCGAAGCATCAAATGCTTAGAGTTTTTTGTGAGAACCTTGAATGTCTTAGTTTTTGGGCTAATTGTGAGATGTTTTTTTTTTTTTTTTTTTATCATTGAGTGATAGTAGGTTTATATATGACATAATTGTTTTTTCAAATTGTATACTACATGATATTGTCATTCAGTTTTTTCTCCGAGCCTACAGATATGATTTTTTTGTTCAAGTTGAAATATTTATATTAATTTAAAAGGTTTATAACTTAAAAATTTATTTTAAAAAATATATATAGCGATAATATTACATATTTAAGAAGAGTCTTAGATAACAAATTGTTCGAATTAGTCAACTTGCAGTAGCGCATCTAGTTTTCGATCTACAAATTGACTTTTCGTGTTATAGTAGATTTCTGAAGCTAACAAATGATAACGTGGAGGATTCTCTCATCCTGCATGGTTTGCGAGCTTTTATTGTTCACTAGATCTTGTACTATTTATTTTACTATATTTAAATTATTTTATATTCTTGTGTTTAGTAATTGAGTGAGGTATAGCATTTAGATCAACAATTTACTTACGTGTATTTCTATTACAATAATATTTAAATTGTACTTTTGTCTAAGAATATATATTGATTCCTTTTGGATATTTGTAGTTCAAAATATAATATTTTTTTATCCATATAAAAATAAATAGTTACTTAATTAGATTTTACCAATGATGCTATATAATTCAATTATGTTAAACAATTTATAAGTTCTTCTTATCCAATTTGGATTCTCTCAACTGCAATTAATAATAATCGTATGTCAAGACGATTGTATCTTCACTTGTCAATCGTCAGCCAAGCAATTTGCGACTTGGACTTTGTGAAAAGATCCAAATTCCTTATCCAAAAAATGGAAAGATCCAATTCTCAATTATTTCTAACTAAGATTTCAAAGTTTCTAAATTAACAAAGAACATTGACCTAATATTCTAAGATTACCGAAAACAAAAGTGTAGGGTACCCCGAGATGAGGGGACTACATTTCTTATACCAATTGAGCTCCCTCATCTCTCACTTTCAACAATTAATTAAAAATGATACAATATGAATTACTATTATTTAAATTAGTTAAAATAAATTATTTTAAAATAAATAAATCACAATTATTTATTTTAAAATTAAAGATTATAATTTAAAAATAAAAATATTCTATTTTGAGAGATATAGCATTCAAAATTTATAAAGTATATATTTTCATCATAGTCATCAGTTCTAGACGTAAATTCGCAGAGCCATTTGAAAACAAGAAGCTTGGATGCCCCTCCAATGAAAAATTTATATTTTAATTTTTATTTGGATGGTCAAATCATACTTATATTTCCCATTAAATTGATTAATTTATGGCATATTTTCTAATCACCCTGACCTACAAATATTGTTTTGTAATTAGATCGGATGCGCTTCATATTCCACTACCATGCCCCTAATTGAGATTTAATATATGTATTATGATGTTTAACACATGAAATTTGTAAATCAATTACTTTGGTTTAAATTATTTTTATAGATTGCAAAATGACAATTTATAAATTATAGTAATCGAGGTCTAGTGTATTTTGTTTAATATATGAGAATTTTAAAATGATTATTATTGTTTTACATATTTATTGGATTGCAAATGATATTTAAACTATACTAACAAATTAGATCATACATGTACAAAATTAATAACAAATATGGTCTAACAAATAGATAAGGTCCATCATAATCTTTGTGATATGTCATGGATATATCACGGAAACTACAATTATGGCACATTATTTAACACGTCTCAATATTTTAATTTAAGAAATATCTCTTTAGTATGTTGATATGCTTAATTAGAGTCTTAAAACTATTTTAGTATTAAAATACATAAATACACGTTACAATATATATTTAATGACTACCTTCTGCCAACTGTCGTGTATACTACTATATTGAGTATAGCAGTATTTCACTTAATTTAAGAAAAAGAATGATTGATGGGGTTTAGAAAAGTTACAATTTTTTTTTATAGAGAGTAAGCCTCTTTATTTTGTAAATTTAATTATTTATTTTTGAATAAAAACTATAATTTAATTATTTTAAAATAATTTTTAATTTTTAATATTTTAAAAGAATTAAATTAAAACCTTTCTTATTCTTACGCAGCTTCCCACGATCCATCAGCAATGAGTGTTTGAATTGAATAGTGCATTCGGCGACTTATATTCGGGCTGATAATTACGTTGATAACAGCCTATTTCTTTGTTATGATAAAATATAAAATAAATACATATCATAAAAAAACAAGGAGAGTATGTATACGTAAATATATAAATATTGGAAATGACTAGTGAATTATAATTTAATTCAAAAATAAAAATTTTAATATATAAATAAGCATTATAAGTACCCGGTCGAGGGAAGGATGGGCTGCGATGGGTGCGGGGTGTAGCAGGCTTGAAATATTTATCAAATAAAAAAAACATTACGTCCCTTTTATATTAATTGTTTTCTTTTTTTTCTCATAATTATTCAGAAATTCTACAAAATGCAAAAATAAAGTTCTTACAAATAAATATTATATAGTAATAATATATATTTTTTAAATATATAAAATAAAAATGGTTGAATCATAATGATCTAATGGCTAAAAGTCATGCAGCTGCCCGCTCAATCTATATTCCTATATTTTACGTTATAAAACCAATTATATGGTTACTTACATGAAAAAAAAAAAAGACCATCTATATGTTTTTATTTAATATTAGGGGTTTAATATTATATATTATCTTATTTAATTTATATATTTTTAAATTTTTTTTATTTAGAGATATAAACGATATTTTATAAATATAAGATAAAATAATTAATAGTAAACTCATAATTATTTGATCTTTTATCTAATTTATGAGTAAGGCTTCAATACTTATTTAAGAAACGACATATAAAAAGACTTAAACTTTTGATAAAAAATTTAATAACAATTTTATACTTTAATATCGGATACTAATTATTATCTTATTGTGAGTTTAGATTTTTTAAATAAACAAATGCAAATTTAGCATTTGCCGACATGCTTCAAATATGAATATAGCCAAATGGTATTAGAAGAGAAATTTTTTATTAAAGTTTGAACGATAATTATTAGGGTAAAGCCAAGGGTAGATTGTCGATGCACTAAATTATATATACAAAAATTAAATATAATAATTTTTTTAAAAAATTAGTGTTACTATGTTTACAAGTTTCCTATATTTATATAAGAATATAATATGACACCTATTTATTATTCTTTTATTCTTTTTATTTTTCAATTGATTGCAATTATATAATAAATGTTGTATTATTATTTTAAATAAAATAATATGACAAAACAAAGCTAATAAACAAATGTCAATAAAATATAAGAAAGATGGTAGATCATCCTTTTAGATGCTCTTTAAATAAATAAGGAATGCCAATTGAGGGGAGCTATGTTTTTTTTTATGGAGATGATGACTCTCCATTTTTATATTTTAACTATTTATTTAAAAATTTATAATTATAATTTAATTAGTTTTAAAAAATTTAAATTAGTTGATTTCAATATTTTAAAATAATTAAATTATATTTATTAATTTAAAATATGTGGTTAAGATTTATAAATGGAGAGAAATGTGGCCCCCACGCTATGGTGTCCGAGAATGTGACACCTTATTTTTTTCATCTGAATTATTAGAATAAAAAATTTTAATTATTGAAATTTAAAATTTAAATAATATAATTTAAATAGTTATTTTTATAAAATAATTATTTAATTTAATATTTAATAAATATTAATATTATAAAAATTTTTAAAAATATAACTATTATTTATTTTTTAATTTTAAATTTTTATCATTTAATTTTAATTCAATAATTGAGATGAGAAAGGTAAATGCGCCTCTCCCACCCCCGATCCCCACACGATGGGCATATGCTTTTGTGATAAGGAAATGGAGATTCTATACAAAATTATTAGATCAAATTTTTATTGTTAGCATTCAAAAATAAATAAATAATAAAAATAATTATATTTTTAAAATTTTTTACAATGGTATAACTATTAAATATTAAATCTGATATTTAAAAAATTTAATAAAAATAACTATTTAGAAAATAATATTTAAATTTTGTCCATTAAAATTTTTAATTCAGTGATTTAAATAATATGATAAGGTCTTGCTCCTCTTTACAAGATAACTTTTCGCCTATGGAAGTTAGCAAAATTGACATCAAAACTCGGGCAACTAAGAAAATGGACCGGAAATATTATATATTGAACCGGAGGAAAACAATTGTGGCCCGAAAATTTAAAACCTTCTGGTCTATGGAGTTAAATATACTAAAATGGGCCTTTGATGGGCTTGCGTAGCCCAGCCCATAATTTGTGGCTCGACTGTCCGTCGTCATTATCAGATTCGAACGGTCAATTTTCTATTATAAAAAGGTCCAAATCCAATGGACCAAATGATCCCACAGCTTATTGTTTAATCTATATACATTAGCTAATAATCTATTAATTATAAAAAAACTAATTTTTTTTCTTTTGCAATTAAATTTGGATTTTCCATGCCGTTTAATTTATCTACATGGCAAGACAAGTAGGTCGTTATTCACTGAAGAAGCGTTAAAACATGGAGAGACAAAAAAAAAAATTATATATTTTTTGTGTGTATAAATTATATAATAAATTTTTTTTTTTATAGAAAGGCAGAGAACTGTATAAAAAGAAACCAATCATTAATTATATAAATTAAATTAATTTATTTAATTAAGATATATTCCTAAAATTAAACAATCAAATAAAGGTTAATTAATAATACTGTGATGAAGATTTTATAGGTATAAATAATTTAGAACACAATTACATGTAAAATTTGTAATAGGATAAGTCATCCTTTTAAATGTACATTTGAAGGATACCTTAGATTTGATAATTGTCTGAATAGAGTTAGGTGAATCATCAAGTTTTAATATCTGGATGTACATACTATAATATTTAATAAAAGATTAAAAAATATATAATTTATTCTCTAATATATTATCAGATGCTTAAATAATAAATCTTTCTTAAAAAATAAAAATAAAAAACAGAAGATAAGAGAGAGAGAATTGAGAATTGGAGGGTTAGACTCCTTAATTTATAAAATTTGTAAGTGTTTAGATATTAAAAGCTTTGGATATATTTTTTTTATTTGAATTATACTCATTTTTTTTCTCTTATTTCAAGAGAAGTTAATTTATATATTTTTAAAATTTTTTACAATGGTATAACTATTAAATATTAAATCTGATATTTAAAAAATTTAATAAAAATAACTATTTAGAAAATAATATTTAAATTTTGTCCATTAAAATTTTTAATTCAGTGATTTAAATAATATGATAAGGTCTTGCTCCTCTTTACAAGATAACTTTTCGCCTATGGAAGTTAGCAAAATTGACATCAAAACTCGGGCAACTAAGAAAATGGACCGGAAATATTATATATTGAACCGGAGGAAAACAATTGTGGCCCGAAAATTTAAAACCTTCTGGTCTATGGAGTTAAATATACTAAAATGGGCCTTTGATGGGCTTGCGTAGCCCAGCCCATAATTTGTGGCTCGACTGTCCGTCGTCATTATCAGATTCGAACGGTCAATTTTCTATTATAAAAAGGTCCAAATCCAATGGACCAAATGATCCCACAGCTTATTGTTTAATCTATATACATTAGCTAATAATCTATTAATTATAAAAAAACTAATTTTTTTTCTTTTGCAATTAAATTTGGATTTTCCATGCCGTTTAATTTATCTACATGGCAAGACAAGTAGGTCGTTATTCACTGAAGAAGCGTTAAAACATGGAGAGACAAAAAAAAAAATTATATATTTTTTTGTGTGTATAAATTATATAATAAATTTTTTTTTTTATAGAAAGGCAGAGAACTGTATAAAAAGAAACCAATCATTAATTATATAAATTAAATTAATTTATTTAATTAAGAAATATTCCTAAAATTAAACAATCAAATAAAGGTTAATTAATAATACTGTGATGAAGATTTTATAGGTATAAATAATTTAGAACACAATTACATGTGAAATTTGTAACAGGATAAGTCATCCTTTTAAATGTACATTTGAAGGATACCTTAGATTTGATAATTGTCTGAATAGAGTTAGGTGAATCATCAAGTTTTAATATCTGGATGTGCATACTATAATATTTAATAAAAGATTAAAAGTTATATAATTTACTCTCTAATATATTATCAGATGCTCAAATAATAAATTTAAAAAAAAAATAAAAAATTGAAGATAAGAGAGAAAGAATTGAGAATTGGAGGGTTAGGCTGCTTAATTTATAAAATTTGTAAGTGTTTAGAAATTAAGAGCTTTGGATATATAGTTTTATTTGAATTATACTCACTTTTTTTCTCTCATTTCAAGAGAAGTTAATTTATAATTCTATTGACAACTCATAACCATCTTTTAAAAAAAAATAATTATATATTATTTTAAGCGGTTACACTTATTAGGAATTGAACTACCCATTTGTTTCATAAACTTTGAGTTATTGTTTGTTAATTAAATATATTTAACCTATTACTTGATTCATCCATTTATTTCTCGATTTATATAATTGGCTATTATAATTATTGTCTGATTTAATTAACTGTCTGACCATTCGATACTTTCATCATTAGTATCTTCAACAATTTGGTTATTTGTCTGCTCAATAATTTAGTTGGCTGGTCAAATTCTTTTCTGATATTGATCAAAAAACTCAATTGATCTATCTCTTTTCATATAGCATTTATTTATAGGTATTATAAATCAGTGAGTTGAATCAATATTATTTTAAACGATACCAATAATATTAAAGATAATATTTTGAAATCATCCAACTATTTTAGGTGAAAAATACTTGAACTAAATAGACATCATTCAAATAACATTCCCTCTTAACGCATATTTTTTTAAAATATAAATCTAACAATACAAATAAATAAAATATTTAGTAAATATCACCCACTTCATATAATATTTCTTCAATTTGGCAAATCAAAATGAATTTCTATCTTTCATTTTTATTTTCGTGTATCAAGAGTTAATAGTAAACATTGGGCTACCATGAATTCATAGTAGTTTCATGCGTGACCTTGGGTTTACCTCGGTAAACTAGCTGTCTGACTGAATTTAATTTTTCTAAATTTAGACATAATTTATTTGAATCTAAAAAAAGTTCAAAAAAAGTAAAACTAAATAAAATATCATTTAATTAACTTGTTTTCCTTTCTTATACGTTATTTTAGAGCAAAATGTATCATAACTAGCGCATGATATTTCAAATGACAAGAATAATGTTAGCAGTGATCCCTTGAATTATTTTTAAATAAAATAATATATCATATATTTATTTATATTAATTATCCCATATAATAATAGAGAAATAAATAAGTGTTATTATAAAATGCTCAACTTAACATGAAAATACTTAGTAATTTATTAAAATAATTAAATATTTTAATTTGTATGCTTTAATTAGATATTATTAGAAAAATTATTTACTTAACAGATTTGATATTTAATGAAAAGAAAAGAAAAATAATTGAGATACAAATCCTCCCCTACCCCATTAAATTATAGTTTTACCTTATCAAGTGTGTGGATTAATTAAAACTACAGTTTTCTAGTACTATAAAAAAAGAGGTTTTGCAATAATAGTTGGTGACACACTTGCATTTCTGAAATTAGATTTTGAAGAAAATAAGAGTTGTATTTTTCATATTTTCTGAAACTTTTATTGAGAAATAGATCATGGAAGAAGAAAAAGAAATTGACCCCTAATTTTTTTTTAAAAAAGAGCATTAATGTACATTTTTAATAATTATTTTTACATTAAATAATATAATAATTTAATTGTTCATGTATTATTAATGATTATTATTTTAATAGAATAACAAGTATTCCTGATAATGTAGGTAGATCCTTAATAAATATTATTTTACAAAATAACATAATAATTTAATAATTCATATAAGGATGTTAAATCTGATAAAATTTCAGTCAGAATGAGCCCCAGAACTTTAATATAATGAAAATTTTAACCATTCCCAAGTATAATAAAAAAATTTCTAAAGAAAATTTGACATATCATGGGATTTATTAGAATCCAAATTATATGATTTAACTTGGCAAGTCAATAGCAAAATGGTTGAATCAAAATAATTTATTTTAAAGATTTATTTCAATCATGCGTTATACAAATAAAATATTTGAATAATAATTAAAATATAGCTTCCATATATTTATGCTAAAAATATTGCACGTCGATTTACCATATAAAACGCCATAATCTTCAAGCAGCAGCTCGTAAAACTCCAATAGTCCTGCATAAAATCTGCATGGCCTGCCAGCTGAATTTTCCCAAGTTCAAATGTGGCTCAAAATATATGCCCATGTTGTATACTTAGCTTTTTATACATCATTCGGTAGGAGCTGTCACAGTATTCGCAAGTTCTATTATCATCCTGGAAGTCGATAGTATTAAAAAATAAAATATGAAAATTAAAATACATCGTTGATATATAAAATAAGTCCCCATGATTTCTTTCTTAATATTAACTCCTAATACAATGAGGGAACTCAATTACTAGAAAAAAAAAATAACATTTCCTATTTAGCTAGCTTACAATAAAACCTACAGTATATGTTGGGGGTCGAAAGACCCGGATCCACCAGATCCGATAGCAGCGAAAAAAACCCGAAGCCCCCCATCATCGGCAGCTACCATTTAGTAGGGATAAGGAACAAGAGATAGAGATGCACAACGTTTTTTTACGTGGAAACCCCTTCCCAAACAGAAGAGGAAAAACCACGGGACACATAAACCACAAACAGATCCACTATGTAAAATGGGTTACAAATCCCCGAGATGAAATATCCGCTACACATCCGAGAACAATAAAGAAAAACATCACTGGAGTAAACGGGAAATACTCTCCACTCTTTTACTTTCTATTTTTCTTTCTTCTCCTTCTCACTGGTGGTGCACTCTTCTCTACATTTTACAAGCGTTGGTGAAACGGCAACCGGCCGTTTCACCCCCGCACAAGGCGGCCGGCTACACAAGCCCCTGGTGTTATCTCCACACCAGCCGGTCACCACTCTGGGCACCTCTTCGGGCCTGCCGGAACTTTTCCCCAGGCTTACCATATCTCCATAAGCTCTTAGTGCTCTTATATAAACTCCTGACTCCACATAATCCTATTTGTCCAACTGGTCATCTGTCAGATAATAGGTGCCACGTCTTTACCAATTCCTAAGCTTCCTGCAAGCCCATGCCCTGCAAACGGCGCATGCTCTACACTGTGCAGACGCGTGCACTGCAGCCCAACTGCCATCCCGTCGACCCATCCTAGAAAGACATCTGTCATCTACCAGTTGCCACTTTTCACGGTCTTCAAGGCTCAGTTGCTCAGCTGGTCAACTTCTCGTTGACCGTCTCCTGTTGCCATCCAATTAACCTTTTTTGTTGGCCGTCTTCAACTGTTACCGAAGAACTTGACCGTTCTCCATAGCCATCCAGTCAACCTTTCTTGTTGATCGGATCCGGTCAACCTCCCGTTGACCGTCTTCGGTTACACGTCTGCCATCCTTAGCACTCCTGTAGCCCTCAAACAGTCAACCTCCTGTTGACCGGATTCAGATGGTCGTTCGCTTGTCAATCTCTATTAACCGTCTACTGTTTTCCTCCGATCAACGTCCTGTTGACCGGAAACAATTCTCTAGATTTGTTCTCCACAAATTCTCCGATGACAAATCAGTTTGTTGGATTACCCACAAGGGAGTGACCAGCCCAATAGTATATATATGTGTTGATAGTTATAGTGGTATCTCTTGCTATATATAGAACTCCAATTGTTTTATACCAAGAGAGTTAATTATTATTTGTATGATTCTACATCATCACTTTGGCATCTTTCTTACCTTCAGCCTTCTCTTCTTTAGCCTTACCTTCGGATGTAGAGTTAAAAATGTGCCTAAACTTACATAACTTATCTTATTCCCCAGGGAACTAACTAGCTGAAGGGACAGGATGCAAAGTCCGGCCGAACACCAAGTCGGAGGGAGCACACTGTAAAGAGAGAAAGAAAAAGAGAAAGAGAACGTGAAATCTTTTACATGGAAAACCCTACGAATAACTGAATTATCACAGGGTTTCAATCCACAAAAGGATTGCACTATGTAAGTTTTCTGTTACACAAAACTTCGACTATATAAGCCCTAAAAGCTGAAGAAGAAGAAGAATAGAGTATTGAGAATACACCACTCAGTTCTCTCTATTACACTTCACTCTTCTCTCACTCTCTGTTTCTGCAATTTCTCTCATACACACACGCTCACTTATTCACCAGTACTCTAACAGACACAAAACACACACACACATATATACTAGCTGATGAGAGTTTTTGGTCACTTTTCATCACAAGTCTGCGGATCATATTCCCACAAGGGAGTGACTCCAACAAACTTTCCCTCACGACCGAGTAGGGACAAAATTAGTCAGCCTAATGATGTCATAACAAGTTTCAAACTTTCCCTTAGATAAAATTTTGGTCATCATATCCGACCCATTTTCATCCAATCAAACCTTCTTTACTATCAGTCGCTCTTCATCAATAACATCTCTTACCTAATAATATTGAATATCAATATACTTCGATCTCGAATGGAATGAGGAGTGATTGTCACAGAGTACCATATATTTTTCTTACCTTAAACCCAACTCTTGGATGAACCTTTTCATCCATAGCATCTCCTTATTGGCCTCGTTCACAACAATGAACTCGGCCTCCGTAGCAGAAAAGGCGACGCAATTTTGCAACTTAGATTGCCAAGAGACTATTCCTCCAACAAATTTGACCAAATATCCTGATGTGGATTTTTGAGAGCTAATGTTTCCGACCATATTCGTATCTGTATAGCTGACTAACTAGAGCTTTTCTTATCCAAAATACAGACACATTTTTGAAGTCTCTTGGAGATATCTAAGAATTTATTTCACAGCAGAGTAATACTCCATTACTAGATTTGAGAGAAATCTGTTAACAGTATTGACCGTGTGATTAATGTCCGGCCATGTACACATGACCGCGTACATCAAGCTACCAACGGTCAAGAAATAAGGTATACTTCTCATGTGGGCTTTCTCTGTATCTAAGGACATACATTACTTCTTACTCAACCTAAAGTGGTTAGCCAGTGGAGTACTTACTGGCTTAGATTTTTCCTTATTAAAGCGTTGTAGCACCTTTTGAATGTAACTCTCCCGGAACAATCAGAGCTTCTTATTCTTCCGGTTGCAAAATATTCTGATCCTCAAAATCTATTTCGCCGGTCCGAGATCTTTCATGGCAAATGATTATCCCAATTGCTCATTTAATTCTTTGATCCGAATACTATTTTATCCGACAATAACACGTCGTCCATATAAAGGAAAAGGACGACAAAATCATCCTCAAAAAATCTCTACATAAAGATGTAGTGGTCAGAAGCTGTCTTTTGGTATCTTTATCCGACCATGACAGACTCAAACTTCTTATACCACTATCTTAGAACTTGTTTTAGTCTATACAAGCTCTTACTCAGAGGACAAACCAATCATTCATTCCCCTTGATCTCGAATCCCTTTGGTTGTTCCATATAAATTTTTTCTTCATCAAAATCCATACATTTACGTTAATTAAAACCTCTCACTACAAACCGAGCCTTATACCTCGGTTGCGTGGTGTCCTCGAACGTCTTCAATCGAAAGACCCACTTGTTCTTCAAGACCCTCTTCCCCCTAGGCAAGTCAGCTCACTCAAACGTATGGTTTTCACGTAATAAAGTCATCTCATTCATCATTACTTTCAACTATTTTTCTTTGTTCTCATCCCTCATAACCTCATCAAAGCCTTTAGGTTCACCAGTGTCAGTGAGCAAAACGTACTCGCTAGGTGATAGGCGAACAAACGATCTCCTTGTTCTCATGAACCATCGGACAGGTATCTCATCAACGTCCTCAAACCGTTTAGGAATGATAGCTTCCTCATTTCCATCAAAAGCCTCATCAACTTCATCATTTTCCTCGGCTACACATGGGCCGTTGGCCCCGTCACAATGAGGTACTGGACGGACATCATCAGTAATAATCCTATTTGTCCGTCAAGTCTCAGAGTTGGCAATCTCACTAATATCTTTGATGGTTTCTGCTTCATCAAAGACAACATCCTTTGACCGTATGAGTCTCCTCTCGGTTAGGTTATAAAAACTGTAACCCAATTCGTCTTTCCCATAACCCAGAAAGACGTATTGTTTCTTCTTTGGTTCAAATTTAATCCTCTCATCCTTTGGGATATAAACAAATGTCTTACACCCAAATACCCGAAGATGGTCATAGGACGGTTCCTTTCTTGACCAAGTCTTCTCTGACACCTCACCCTTCAATGACTTATTGGGCGACCTATTAATGACACAGATCACAATATTTAATACTTCTACCTAGAATGAACTAGACAGTTTCGCCTTAGAAAGCATACACTTGACCCTTTCTAGCAGTGTGCGATTCATCCACTCAGTCACTCCGTTCAGTTGTGACATTTTTGGTGGTGTCCTCTGATATCTGATGTCATGAGACTTACAATAAGTATCAAAAGCCTTCATATGCTCTCCCCCATTATCACTGCGGACGGTCTTCAATTTCTTCCCTGTTTGACGCTCCACCAGAGTATGAAATTAGTCAAATATACCGAGAACTTGATCCTTGATCTTCAAGGGATAGACCTACAGTTTCCTAGAGCAATTATCAATGAAGGAAATGAACTATTACACACCACCAAATGACTTCTCATTAAATGGTCTACACACATCGGTGTGAACCAAATCAACTAGCTCCATCTTTACAGAAGACGAGTCTTCCTGGAATGAGACCCGTTCTTTGCTTTTCAGCCATACAATGAGGACAGGTCCTCAGACCGTCTGCCTTTACTTCTGGAATAAGGCCTTTCTTAATCAAGTGACATAATCCATTGTCACTCATGTGGCGAAGCTTGCAGTGCCACAGGTTCGAGGAGCCCTCACTGCTTGTAGAATTCACGTCCTCGGACACAGTAGGAGCCTTCATCACGTACAGGCCGGTAGTCTTCTGTCCTCGGGCAACAACCAAAGATCCTCTAATTAGCTTCCATTCTTCTTCACAGAAGGTGTTATAATAATCTTCATCATCTAACTTGCTAGCTGATATTGTGTTCATCCGAATGTTTGGGACGTGCAGTACATATTTTAACAACAATCTTGTCCCATTATTGATGACCAATAACACATCACCTCTGCCAACAGTTAGGAACGTTTCTTCATTACCCATCCTTATTACTCCAAAATCTCCTGGAGTATAAGAAACAAACAATCCCCTTCTGGATGTCATGTGGAGAGAGGCATCGGTGCCAATCACCCAATTGGACTCATGATTTATCAAACTCACCACGTTGTCCACTTCATAAGTTAACAAGAGGTCGCCTCCTGTAACGATTGAGATCGATGACTTTTCCTTACCCCGTCCATTTTCTCCTTTGCTTTCCTTTTCAGCATTTTTACGCCTTTACTTATAACAATATTTCTTAACGTGACCTTTCTAACCATAATGATAACGTTCGACATTTTGGAATCTCGACCTAAACTTATTAGACCCTCTTCACCTTACTTTGGGTCACGTCTCCTGCTTATTCCCTGTGACTTAGTCACGAGCACTACAGAGTGGGAAAACATGGAGGTTCCCTGAGACTTCGTTACCTCATTCATAAGTAAGGACGTAATGACCTCGTCCAATTGAAGTGTATCCTTCCCAAATAGCAAAGTTGTCACAATATGATCATATGATATTGATAAGGAGGCCAGCAACACTAACATCTTATCCTCTTTCTTGATCTACTCATCGAGAGTTGACATTTTCGTCACAATTCTGTTAAACTCGTCTGGATACTTTTCAAAGCTTTCTCCCTCAAACAAACGTAATCCATAAAACCGCTTCTTCACATGCAGTCTTGTGGTTAAGGATTTTGACTTATATCTACTTTCAAGCTTCTCCCAGACCTCAACTAGGTCTGACAGGTTGAGAATCTCTTGAAGTGTATTGTTCGCCAGATATAACTTAATGGTGTAGTTTGTAAGATCTTTCTTGTCTTGCGACTTTTCCTCGGTCAGGTTCTTCGGTTTTTCATCTTTCTTTCTCAATACTTTTACGATTTCTTCTTAGGTTAAAATATTCTTTATTCTTTCCTACCAAAGGATAAAATTATCCTACTCATTAAACTGCTTTGCGCTAAACGGTAATTTTTTTTTAGAACAACGCCATTTGAACTGTAGCTTGAACCTATCTCTCAAATACAACTTGAAAGGACAAGATGTAGAGTCCGACCGAGCAGCAAGTTGGGGAGAGCACACAACAAAGAGAGAAAGAAGAAGAGAAAGAAAAGGTCAAATCTTTTACGTGAAAAATCCTGTGAATAAGGAAAAAATTATGGAATTTCAATTCACAAAAGGATTACACTATGTGAGTTTGTAAGATCTCTCTTGAAACTTCTCCCAGACCTCAACCGGGTCTAACAGGCTGAGAACCTCTTGAAGCGTATTATCCGTCAGATATAACTTAATGGAGCAATTTGTAAGATCTCTCTTGTCTTACCACTATTCCTCGATCAAGTTCTTCGGTTTCTCTTCTTTCTTTCTCAATACTTTTACAGTTCCTTCTCAAGTTAAAATATTCTTCACTCTTTTCTACCACAAATCACCAGCTACACAAGCCCTAAGAGCTAAGAAAAAGAAGAAACAGAGCCTTGAGAATACACACACTCAACTCTCCCTATTACACTTCACTTTTTTCTCACTCTCTATTTCTGCAATTGCTCTCATACACCCTGGCCGACTTATTCACCACCACTCTAATAGACACAAAGCACACACATATATGAATTCTGGTTGATGAGAGTGACGGTCATGTTAACGTGAAGGACATCCGTACAGGCAGTAGTTTGGCTATTGTGCACCTCTACAATGGCGTTACAAGCTTTCGAGCCCAGTGCAGACAACGCCTACTTTGTAAATGCAGCGCACATTTTCCGCAGATCTCGTGTGCTCAATAAATCTTTTGGATTGGCGTCCACGTGTATTTTCGGTGTTGAAGTTCTCGGACATTCAGGTTCTCGAACAATATACAGCATTCTCGTCCATCTTCAGAGTCCTTGGTCACTTTTGATCACAATTCCGTGGACCATATTCCCACAATGGAGTGACCCGAACACTAGCCAGCTAACTAGCTTCTTTAAATGATATAATAAAGTATTTATATATATTTTTATGTAATAAGAGTATGAACATACAAAAAAAAAGGTATTGAGTTGTATGTAATTATTGTGTAAATAATGCATAATTTCTATAATTTTTCTTAGCATGAAAATTATCGTATTTATATTTTTAACTTAAAATACTACATATATGTTTAACAACTACTTGGTTGATGGCTTTTGAAAGGTTTTTGAGCCAAAATAAAACAACAATAACAATAGCAATAATTGTAAAATGAAATCTCTCTAATCATAAAATCATTGGGTTGTAATAAAACTTAGCTGAATTAAATAATCTTATTTGTAGCCTCATATTATATAATCTTGAGTTCAAAGAAACTTGAAAAATGAAGAATTAAGATTGACTTCATCGAAATTTGAATAAATATTGACAAGGAAAAAAGCCCAAATGCCAAGGTTGTTTTTTTCTAAATTGTGATAAATACATTTCTAAATTATCAAATCCTAATCGGGTTATTTGTTAATTTTCAAAAAAAAAAAAAAAAAAAATTGAACCAGTTCTTAAAGATACGCAGACTCAGCTTCTGTTTTGACCGTTTACTCGTGCAAATACAACATGGAAGAAGCATCGAGCAAGCCCCAAAAAAAAAAAAAAAAAAAAAAAAAAGGCACTTGAAGGCACGTGCTGAGAGCCAGTCTTAAGGCCACAATTTCACTAAAACCACTTGCGCGCACGTGCATGAGAAGGCAGATACGTGAGCTGCGGGAATCACGATGTCACTCGTGTAAAAATTCCACTTCCACGCCCGCACAGTACTTCTTGTCAAGTACACGAAAACTACTGGGATTTGATCAAAATAAGTTTAGTCCCGTGCAACGGTATAAATTTAAATTTTTTATTAAATATTAATTATTAAATTTGTAGGTATAAAAAATATAATGATATATAATATCTTTAAAATTGAAAAAAAATTTTATAAAAAAATTATTAGATAAATTTTAAATAAATTTAATATAACAATAGTATTGATTAAAAATAATCTCTTGAATTTTTTTCACTATAAATGAAAAATGATTAAATACAAACCTCATCAACACATTTAATAACTCATAAGAGAAATTATACCGAAAAATAAAAAATACGTCCTAAAAATTCACTCTAAAATAATATACTGGACCTTAATAAAAAAATAAAACTTAAATTAAATCTCAATCGAATGTCGATTATTTTCTTCTTATTATTTTTCTCTCATATCTTTGTGCAGTACCTCTTATGTGAGAAAATAATTTTAAATTACTTGAAAGTTATATCATGCGTGATTTTATATCAGAAGAAGCACGAATATTAATAAAGGGCGTATTAAGTGTAATCTTTCTGAACAAATAGCGCACAAGTACCCTTTAGACACACATTGGGTGCGACCTTGTTAGACAAACCATATATGTGCTCTCCTCTAGTGTGCATGTGATGCAATCTTTTTGGACGAACTATGCACGTTTGCTCTTCAAGCGCTCATCATGTACCACTTTGTTGACCTTCGACTGATTATCGGTTAGTTCTCGTACGAATATCACGTAACTCTTTAATATCTTTTGTAACTTAGACAATTCTCAAAGGACTTTCGATCGACCATTGCACAAGTAACGGGTAACCCTATTTGACAACTTCGCCTAAACGTGTCAAGTGTAGATATTGCACATTTTTTTATAACTATCATTGTATTATGGTACCCCTAAATGAGTGACTCAAAATCCAATAAAAACTATGCGTATTCAAATTACTCTGATTATTTAAGTTATGATAAGTATTAAATATATATTCGACCCCTCCTAATTACATTATAAAATAAACATGACTGCGAATATTCCAATATTCCAATTTAAATTACAATAGAAGTAAAAGCTTATCCAAATCTTGCTTCTTCTGCCAGCTAACATTCAAAGTTCACAGATGGCACAGATTCATGCTCATTAGCCCTGTTACTAGCTTGTCATAACCTCTCCATCATCAAATTGACATATTGACTATATATACATCTATCTATTTTGCTGCTATTAGTTCAGAGAGCTCGCTAATACTTCAGAGAGATGGCTTCTAAAACGATCTCGGCATCACTGGCTACCTTTCTTACCCTCAACCTTCTCTTCTTTTGCCTTGTCACGGCATGCCAGACCTGCTGCCCAAGCCACAAGCCAAAGCCAAAGCCAAAGTGTAAGCCAACGCCAACGCCCTCTCCATCTCCACCTTCCTCAGCAACGTGCCCAATAGATGCCCTTAAATTTGGGGTTTGCGCCAACGTGCTTAGTGGCTTGCTCAATGTCACAATCGGCACCCCTCCCAAGGAGCCGTGCTGCACCTTAATTCAAGGCCTGGCTGACCTCGAGGCCGCCGTCTGCCTTTGCACCGCCATTAAAGCCAAAATTCTGGGCATCAACCTCAACGTCCCGCTTTCTCTCAGCTTGCTTCTTAACTACTGTGGATTGAAGGTGCCCCGTGGTTTCCAGTGCCCCTAATAAGTATCCCCAGCTCCCTGCATGGACCTATGGAATATTGTAGAGTAAGAAGTTATCTCATGTTATAGTGTCGGCAAAGTTTTAAGTATGTTAATTTTCTGATGTGTGGAAAAACTAGAGATCGCATGTGATGAATAAAGTAACTCACGTTTGGTTGGTGTAAATAAAATTTTTATTCCTATCTTATTCCTTCAGAAATATTTATTCCACTATTTAATTAAATTTTGATAAGAAATAAATATTTTTGAATGAATAATTATTTCGAATATCAGAAAATAACTATTACTACCTCCCCATTGGTATTAGTTATTCCAGTTAGTTGAAAATAACTATTCCCAAATCAATTTTTTTATATTCCAAAAACATTCTTATATATATATTTATTTATTTAATAATTATATTTAATAAATATTTAGTATATACAGTAATATTATATATACATAATATTATATATTATTTAATAACACATAATATTATATTAAATATTTAATAAATATTTAATATATATACGTAATTATATATACATAATATTTTAAAAATATTTAATACAAAATATTATATATTATATAATAATACATAATATTATATCAAATAATTAATAAATATTTGATATATATATATATATATAATATTTATTAAATATGTAATATTATGTATTATATAATAATATGTAATATAATATTTAATAATACATAATATTATATCAAATATAATATTTAATTATATATAATATTATTTCAAATAATTAACAAATATTTGATATATATACGAAATATATATTCAATTATATATATTATACTAAATAATAATATATATATATATATATATATATATATATATATATATATATGTATATATATATATATATATACGCACACAATTAGTACGGTCAAAATAAACCCTTAAATCTTCAATAGATTGTCGGCCACCAAAACACTGTGAGACTATATAGAATCAAATTACACCACCATTGCATGCAAATTATATGATAATTTATAACATAAAAAAATATTTTAAACTGAAAAAAGTATGGAATAAATTTTGCATAAACTATAAAAATAACCGATTATGAATATAACATTTGCCAAAATTTATTTACTACAATTCAAATGAATAATAGTTGAATTCAACGATAACACGCCTTACAACCTATAAAAAAAAAAAAAAAAAAAGGTAAGTAAAGCAAAAATGGGTTCTAAAAACAAACTAGATCAACATATTGAGTTTGGTGAAAACTAAAACTTGAATTAGGCCTCAACTGTATGCCAAAATCTTTCATTCTTCTTTTCTCTTTTTTAATGTAGCATCCTTACGTTAAAAATAATATCAAATTTAACTTAAAATTTACATAAAATTTTTATATTCAGTGCTTGCATTCAAATGCTAGAATGCAAAATTTAAATTGCCGCCTGAGCATTTTTTAGGTATACATTAGGTGCATTTGTTATATCTCAAATATGCACATGTGTCCCTAATAAATCTATTAAGCACAATTGCTTTTAATTTGTTTAAAATAGCTTTTATTCGCACAAACATTCAATAAATTTTGTTGCTCTCATTCAAAAATTATGTCACCCTTACTTGATATTTTTGCTCTAATATGCCTTGCATGTAAATCATATTTTCTTTTGATAACTTATCCATTAGATATATGACACATAATATAGTAATTCAAAATTGAATACTTATATAATCAATTTGTAACGGTGTGTGTAGTATTAGGGAATGACAAACAAGTCTTCTTAATATATATAAAGTTGTAACGTGCCTCTGTTGAGCTTTGTTTATATTTCAAATTTAAACTTTGTCCAAGTCAGGTTAGGGTTAAGTATTGAATCTGACATATTTTCATTCTAAACCATGATTTTTCAATCAATTTAATCGTTTTTGAAATGGTAGCGTGGCGGAGAGAATGCAGACATCAACAAGCTACAGTCATCTTGTCATTTGTATAGATTAAAAGAAAAAAATAGTACATTTCATATGTTATTTGATACGTCATCTGTAAATTCATCCCTTATTATACATGATTCGCGATGGTGATAGAAAATAATTATAAAATACGAAATATAAAGTATGAGAATATTAATATCATTCAAAAAATAAGAACATGTGGAGGAGAAATGTTTTTATATACAGATATTGCACAAGAAATTAAGTGATTTTGCATTTTTATGCAGGTCCTGTCTTTTTTCTTTTTTAAATATCATATATCAAGCAAAATTCAAAGGAATAATTAAAATTGAGTGCCCATATTACTTCTGCCCAAGTCCATGTTACTTCCATGAAAAAACAAATCTTCTAAATTCTGAAAAAAATAATACAAAATGAATGTTCAATAGAGGAAAATATTTTTCTGATAAATATATATATATATATATATATATATAATCTTTTTTTTATTTTTTATATAGAAACAAATAATATCACGATGGAGGCATTTTGATGCTATCAAAAATGGAAAAAACAAATTCAAGCCCAAAATGAAGAGTCTGCCCAATTCTGCGGGAGTCCCGCAGCTCTCCACCTTCTATATGCCACATACCTAGCAATATTCGAAGGAAAAATAAAAATTATATAATTATTTTACATAATTATAAAAATTATAAAAAAATATTTTTTTAGAATTTTTTTTAAAAATATTAAAGCATTATAATGTTTATATTATGATAAAATCGCTCATTCTAAAAGATAAATAGCTAAATTTTGAGGGCATTACCCAACTATTTCAACTTTTGCTTGATTAACAATTGGGTACTCTACCCCTTTTAAACAAATATCAATTCAACAATTATATTATTTTTTTTTTAAAAAATATTTTTTAAAAAATAAAAATATTAATTATTTAATATTAATTAAACGATTATCATTAAAAAAATTTTAATCAATCCTCCTATTAGACCTGATTTTAATATTTATTTTTTAAAGTTGTATTTATTTGTGTTACTTGTGAATTTGTAGGTGTGAAATGGGTTTCTTTTCCACATTAAAATAGAGCATTATTAGTAACGTTAAAGGTGTCCTCCCGTGAACCATCCTTGTCATATTCGAGAACACGAGAATTTTCTCCACCAATCACGCACTTTTTTTTTATTATTTATTAGGATAATGTACATTTAATATAAATAATATTTTTAAATGATTATTTTTATTAATTTTTATACATTAAAATTAATGGTATGAATATTTAAAAAAATATTTATGTTTAATATATTTTTATATTTAAATCTTATTCATCATATTTTGATTTAATTCTTAATTTTAAAGATGTAGGAGGATCCCAATCTCCCCCATCTCGAAGCTTTAGATCCAATAAATACAAAAATTATTATCAGATGAAATAATTTTTAAAATAGAAATATGTATATATATAATTTGATAATATGGTTAAAGTTATTTTATTTATTTTGTAGGAAAAGCGATCATTCTATAAAGAATGGATGATGATTCAGGGTGGTGCGTACTGATAGCACGTAAATTTTAGCAGCGATTGAATGTTTATTTTCAAAATTCTAAGATAAATAATACAACCTAATCAGAGATAATAATAATAATAATGATAATAATAATAATAACAAGTAAATATAGTAACTTAATTTTTTTGGGGTAAATTTACTTGTATTCGACCTATCCACATCATTTAAATTTTATTGTGAGATATAACGATAGCTGATATTTAATTTTTTAAATATTTCTACTTGATTGGATTCAAGTCTCATCCTATTTTCTCTTTAGATTATTAGTTTTATAAAAGAAAATCCCACGTAAAATACGCGTTTGCCAATTTGCTTGATGGTCCTCGACAAAATAAGTTGATGTAACTATTCATGCTCAGTACATTTTAGAACATTATATAATACAGTGGGAGCATTATGTCAATGGTAGTGCCAATCACTTGACTTAAACTCAATTTTAAAATTCAATTAATTATTAAAAATATACGATGATTATATGTATTTACATTGTTAATTAGTTTGCTAGATTAAATTAATATATTAATTTAAATATATTATATAGTTTTTCTTACTTTTGGATTGCGAAATTAAATGATACTGATGCGTACCTGGATCTGACTTCGAACAGTTTCATATTTGGTTGGTTGATTTGATTCGGTTTCGTTCGCTGAGTCTAAATCTTACACACCACTACAGAAAATGAGAGGTCAGATGTCGGCGGGAGGTTGTCTCATCAAAAATACTTTAACACTCAAGTTAGTAACAAGCCTACAAACTTGGGTAGGTAAACTGGTAAGCAAAAGAGAGAAAGAGAAAATGAGTTTCTCGGGAGTGTTGGCCTGTAGAAGTAGAGATGATCCCATAGCTCATTGAGAGTGTGAGTTCTAACTCGCTGTTCACAAAAAATGAATGGAAGCTTTGTCTCGAAAGCGTGGAAGTTTTGGATGACGGTTTCCCAAAGAGCGGGAGAAGACTCTGCAATCTGGAGACTAAGAATGGGATTGAAAGGTGAACGCTTTAGAGAGAGAGAGAGTTTTGCTCAAGCACTGTATGCGTTCGTGGTTTAAATTGTATCAGAAAATCACTGTCGTCTTAGAAAGCATGTGTTCTCTTAAAAGTGTGTTCCCCTTTTTAGAGTGGAGACTTTAGGACTATATAGATGGTGAGGAGAGCCACCTTCCTTGGCCTGCTGCTGGGCGGCCTTGTCTGAGTTGGTGGGCGGGACTTGCGTGATTTGATGGATCGTTTTCCTTCTGAACAGTATAACGGATCTTCAGATTATCTGCTTTCCTTTCATATTCTTGTAACCATTAGACTCTGTTGTTGGCGTTGAATTCGTTGCTACCTTTTTAGAGGAGATCAGCTTTTAGAAAAACGTGTAATCATGGAAAGAATCGTTGCTTGTCGTGTACGAGATCGCCTGCCAATTTGGGCCTGGTTCGTACTGGTTTAACGTCTTTCACTACCACTACTACAAGAGATTTCCGGCCAATAAAATGTTGACCGTCTCAAGGAGAGCTCTTTACTGCTTTGTTGTGACTGATACCAATGCGTTGCCACTGCTTAATACGCATTGAACCTTTTTGAATTTTGAGCCGTTTTTTTATTGAACCTACCAGCTATAGGCTTACCCATCAGATACTTATGCAGTGAAATCACACTAAGAATAAATTACCTTGGAGGTAGAGTTCACTCGTAAGTTGAAGCCAATGTCTTTTTAATTTTATTGATGTAAAATCAACTGTCATGATTTTTTTAAAAATAATTTTACTTCAATTTTTTCAGTATCACATTTAAATTATCAAATTATGTCTAATAATTTATATAGTAAAACACAATCATTATACCTTATAAAATAGATAAGTCCCCTTGTTGAACTTTAGTCCATATCGAATTGTTGATAACAAGGAGACTGATCTACTTATGTCTAGTCATGTCCAAAATTCGATCCGAATGTTTTTAAACATTAATTAATGTTATAAAGTTAAAAAAAAAAAA
Source organism: Nepenthes gracilis (assembly GCA_033239525.1). NCBI lineage: Eukaryota > Viridiplantae > Streptophyta > Magnoliopsida > Caryophyllales > Nepenthaceae > Nepenthes > Nepenthes gracilis. Next base: position 6,909,247 of record BSYO01000009.1, read on the forward strand.
TCCTAATATACTATAGACCTTTCGGAAAACAGCTGCCCAAAGCCTCTTTCACGTGTAATGGGCATGCCTTTTCACTGTGTTGTACCACATCTATGTTATCTGGATGGGGGTGCACCGTCGGGAGTAATCACAGCATAATAGACAAAAAATAAAATCTTAAAATAAAGTTTAGGGTCAATTTCATATGTATAAAATTTTAATATTTTAAAATTATGAAAATGATATATATATAACAATTGGATTATCTAAATGTGAAATGGATGGGGCATTGTGGAGCACCCCCAATGGCCGTTTATAAGATTTTAAGTCCACCCGGTTCTAATGGACGTCATAATTAGATCGTGAACTTTAATTTGCTACGGAATGAAATTCGTTCTCTGACGTAATTTTCTAAGATAATATATCAAATTTTTATTTTATTTTTTCAGTTTCAACTTTTATTTTATTATTATTCATGTACTATGTAAGTTAATTTGCCAAATTTATTATATTTTGATCTCATTTGATTTATGTGACGCAAAAAACTCTGACACTCGTATATTTTGTTTTTAGTATATTTTACATCATACATACTACAAGACAGAAATGTAAGTATGTGTTTTAAAATTTAATGTAATATAAAATTGATATTATAAAAGATACAAAAACCTTAAAAATAAAGAAAATAGTGAATGATTTTATTTTATTTTGTTGACAAATTAAACTCTTCAAACACGGTCTTTTTCAATTTGATTTCCTACACCGGCGCCCCCCGGACGGGAGAGCCTCCATCGCGCAGCATGGTGGAGAGAATTTTTTTTCCCACCAAGGGCCAAAAATTTATATGTTTTAATCCATATTTATATATATGGTTATATTTTTTATATTATTTATTTTATAATGTAAGTATTTTAATATTTAAATATTATAAAAAATGTAAAAAACAACTATTAATACATATATTTTTAATTTTTTTTATAAATATAAAGCGTGGATTCTTTGATTTAAATGATTCAAAGATTATCGATATTCATCACGCCACGGTCGGAGGGCGCAATGGTGCGACTTCCCAATGCATGCATGCAAACTCTTGCAACTTTACACAGGGTCCCATGCACAGATGCTCTAACCCACAACTACCACTACCGCCCCATCGATCGAGAGGCATTACAACGCTACTTGCATTGCAGCGCCTACGACACCCAACGGCTGATTGCGCTTAGTAAGGAAAACATTAGATAATTCCATCCAACAATTTACGTTTGTATCCTTCAAGAAAGCTGTAAGTCGTTGGACATTGCAACTTCCCTATATCCCCGATGCCCCCCAAACCAATGCCCCATACACACACTTATACATGCACACACACACGAACTACTAATGTGTTAGCTCCAGGAAACAAGAGAAAAAGATAGAGTGACATAAATATAACAATTACAACATTAATGCACAAAAGGAAACAGAGAGCGGGCCAACACACTTAAAAACTGAGGTAATAGCGTCGTCCTTATCACATTTATTTTGCACGACGTTGCAGCCTTAGGAGATAGGAGGACATAGAAAACCAGCCGGCGGGGTCTTTCCACAGGTCGCAAGAACTGAAAGAGCAAGGGGAAGATATATGCTTAGGTTAAGAAGCTTTAGCCTAATGGCTGTGCAAAGGCATATAGCTGCTTCAAGCTCGAGCAATCCTTGAATCACCGGACAGCACACGTTTTGAACTGGGTTCCCTATTCCAATATGCACTAAACCTCCAAGCACGTCCAAGCACAGTCCTAACTTGAGTGCGTCAATTGGGCAAGTCGTCGGAGCTGGCGGAGGTGGACAGGGAGTTGGAGACGGAGGAGGGAGTATGAATGGAGGTGGTTTGGATGGTGGGGGGACAACGACTGGTGGTGGAAGAATCACAGGGGGTGGTGGAAGAATCACAGGGGGTGGTGGGAGAATCACGGGGGGTGGTGGAAGAATCACAGGGGGTGGCGGCGGCGGAGGTTTGTATATCGGTGTCGGTGACACTTTCGGAGGGGCACGATGGTGTGGCGGTCCGCCTCCATGATGCGGTGGTCCACCCTTGTGGGGTGGAGGATGCTTCTTTCCCGGTGGGTGGGGGTGGGGAGTTGGTGGATATGGTCGTGGAGTCGACGGTGGGGAGGGGCGGTGGTAAGGTGGGTGTGGCTTTCCGCAGTATCCACATGAATAAATTGGTGGCAACGATGTGAAAACGCTAATCATGAAGATGAATGAGACGGCGATAAACTTTGAAACCTCCATGTTTATCAGGGTCTCCTAATAGGTCACTATAAGCTTTTGGTCTATTATGTAAGAATTTATAGCTCTCTTCTTTGAGCAACCCGTGAGTATATATTGCTTGACAGAGCTGCATTACTTTTTTCCCTCTTTTTTTCTCTCTCTTTTGCGCACGATACAACGAGACTACCACTGATTGTCGGTTGATCGAATCAATTGAAGTAGCAAAATCCATATTTGGCAGCTTTATTTTAACCACATCATCACGAGTATTACAATAGAAACACATTATGAATTCCCATTAATTATTTGTCACTTTAAAAATGAAGTATAGGAATAATATAAATAAATCACGTTAATCTTACAAAAATTAGTATCATGTTAAAAATCACTTTAGAGTGGGTACAATTTCTTACAAATATTCTGCATCTTTTCATGTCTGGTATCTTAGTCGGAAATATTGACTTTTGTTGAAAAATATGGTTCTAAATATGTTAGAAAATATAGTTCTAGAATATCAAGATATGCCCATTAAACCTATAAAGGTTCTCTATCTCTTGCTTCTTACAATAAATTGTTAAGGTTATTTTTATAGGTGGCATATTTTATGATCATATGTAATTATATGTCGATATTGAGTTATGTTTCGTAGAGATGCTGCATCAACATATTTTCTTAATTGTTTGTTCTGGCTTCTAGGAGTACCGCGCCTGTCGTGAGCTCTCTACCCGCTCGAATTCAAAATTTCGAAACTCTGCGCTCGCCGTAAGCTCTCCACGCCCTCGAGCGCATCTTTTCAAAACACCCCGCTCGCTACTCGCTTCCTTTTTGTTCGAGTGTCGCGGCAACAATTAGATTTTTTAAAACTGTTTTTTGAGTCTTCTATATATATGCATCTTAATTCTTTTGCTCTAACGCTGAATTGATGATTTTGGAGCACATCTCTTTGAGAAATATTCATCATTTCATCCATTAAACGCATTCTAATTGAGAAAATCGATCTTTCATCATTGTGTTTCATGTGCTAGCGGTTTTTTCACCACTTTCTCTTTATCGATTCATCATTTTTACCCTTTCACTTTTGTTGGTGACATCGGTACGTTGAAAAGGGGGGATCAGATCGTGTTTGAAAATTCAAGTGGCTCGAGAGGAAGAATTGACATAAAAATCGAAAAGCGTTTAATTCCGTTGTCGTAGACAAATCCAAAAAGTTCATTGGTAGGGATCACAAAATGCGAGTAAGTCGGTTGAGTTAGCGCGTCGTTTCTATCTGGTCTGTAAGTTAATTTTCATAATACATTTCTTTCATAACCACTAAAACCCGGAGGATTTTTTTAAATTATCATGGATATCGAGTTTTTCCTTCATCGTCAAAAAGAATATCTTTTATTATTATTATTTTATTTTTATATTCGTATTGTTCATAATATTTGATACACAAATATTCTTTACGCGTATTGAATATTTAATTTTATACTATTTCTGCTAATATTATACTAGGTTAAAACATTATTGTGTAAAATTTGAAACGAAATATCGTTTTTAATAATTATCTATAATTTATTATTTATTTTTAGTGACAATACACTACAAAACATATACGTCACAGTGATTTTTGAAATACCAATCAATGTAATATACTAAAAGCATGCGTGTCATTCATTCAAAGATAGAGAGAAAATGGTGCATCCTAAAGGAACAAAAGACGGGAGGGGGCGGGGGGGGAAGCCCCTACTTGGGCTATGAATGGGAATAGAATAGACGAGTATGAACATCAAACCAAAAGACGTTGAAGAACCAATTATTTAGAGGGAAAAGGGGCAAAGGAGGAGAGAGAAAAGGCTGGGTTTCTCGAGACTCTGTCAGTCCAACCCTCACCTATTTGTTAGCTCTGTGCTTAAGGAATCACTTTCACGCAAAAGGACAAAGAATGTCCAATCAATCATGCATGGGAAAATACCATATTGTGCTTACTTAATACTGGTTTAATCAACAGCCAATGAATATCCTTGTGTATTTAAAAGTTAATTGCAGTAATGGTTGCAATGTAGACAAGTTTACCTGATTTGTACATCAATGCGAACTGGTTTATTAAGCCGACAAAGATTGCTATCTTTCTAAAAGATTGCAGAAACTAATCAAAACACGACGTTAATGACAATTGAAAAACAGTGGCTAGTATACTTTTTCTAACTTTTTCAAATATTAATCAACAAGAAAAAACAGTCCCAAGGCTAACGTGATGTGAAATTTACTTTATTGGACACAAATCGACTATTTAGCCATACCGAAAAAAGTTCTTCCCACTGAGATAGTAAAAATTTATTTAATTAATCCACGTATATCTTGATTTTTAGACCATAATAAAGAAAATCATATCATCTGAGTTCTTTAATCCTTGATAGGAGTTAAAATATACATAGGGATTGAAGTCCCTACTCTTTACAACCTTCACTGTAGATTTAAAAATGAACGAATTGAGATTTAATCACTTTTGTAAAATTTAAAACGACCAAAATTAGTTAACTTTTTAGTTGTTAAAAACGATTAAATCTTTGCCATTTGTTTTAAATAAATGAATAAAATTGTGCATAGTGATTGAATAATGACATTTTCGAAAATTGCTACTCATCTGCAAACTTCAATGTGGAATCCGTGACTAAGCTCAACAGGATGAACTTTGAATTCAGTAGCGCAGTCCTGCTTCACGGACTCGCACGGCTCTGTCCCTTCGTCTGCTTTCCTGTATTTTAAATGTAATTATCTTCTCTTCGAATCTTACATTGTCCAGTGACTGAGAAATTATACGCTGTAGTTTTGTGTTATTATTATCTGTACAGTAAAAGCAGTGTGGTCTCCCTTTTGTCTTCTTCCCTTACGCGATTAAAGTTGGACATGATCCATTATACACAATATTAAACATATCATATCTCTTCTCAATACCATAAATTATTTAAAAAATATGCATTACGAGAAATATATAATCTTTATACCTTTTACAAATGTATGTAAAGTGACATGTCATATCTGTATAGTATTAATTATATAGTTTTGGTAGACTAGATAGGGTTATATTCGCTATTATGTTGTTTTGCTTGGGTTCATGTCAGTGTACTAGCATGTGAACTCACTTTGTTCTCACTCTCTCTTGTTGCTTCACCGTTCCTTCATTATTATTATTATTATTATTTTTTTTTACAATCCCATTATCAAATTAAGAAAACAGCAGTCATGAATCCATCGGCGCCCTCAGTTTTGCAAACTATGATGGCAGTATCCTTACAGTTTTGTCTTTTTAAGGAAAGTTTATTCACCTATTATGTTCTTTTATTATTTCTAGCGACACATATAATCTGATATGGCCCAATATTCACACTCTTAGAGATAGTGAATAAGAAATTATACGGGGCAGGATGCGTTGAATGGGGGAATAAAAAAAAAATAGTTTAAAAAAATGCAAAGTAGGGACCCCGACCTTCAAGATGCATCTCATGCTTTTTTTTTTTTTTTTCTTAAAGCAGATGATATTTCAAAAGGGACCAAAAAGGCTTTGAAACTCAAAAATTGAGCAATCTATCAGATTTGATAACGACATCGTTTATACATCAGTATGACTATTTTTTACCGTGGGGTTATATTTTTTATGTAGATAGAATTAATACCGTCAATGTTCAAATCAAAACCGGACATAAATTGCATGAACTGTGCAAAGCAACACGTCTGGATCACCAAAAGCATTCAGTATTTGAGAGAGTTTCCAAACCCTACCTTCATTTCCAGGAGACAACATGAGTTCCTACAAATGGCCATGAATACAGCCTACTATTCAAATTTCACATTCCCAACTGGTCCAAGAAAAAAACTACTCACACAGCCCCAACTTTTTAGGATGACAGACTAAGGTTCAAATAAGCTAAGCCACCCCATTTGTCAAGGGCATTGAAGAAGTTTTCTTTTGTAAGAGAGTTAATTATTTAAAGAGTCATTGGTCCTATTGATTGGTGAGTGATTATTGGATACTTTAATAAGTAATTTTCTGATAGATCAAAGAAAGACTGTCTAAATCTCTTTTGATTTTATACTCTTATTTTATAAAAGACATTCATGAGCATCTTGATTATTATACTTAATTGTAACTATTGTGAGATGGATTGTCCTGTATCAGTTAAGTAAAAAAAGGCCTATAAATATGACTGCTCAATTTTTTATTTGAGACGATTTTTTAATAATAAAACTGTAATGAATGAAGTTGGCAATTGGATGTATCCCATTTCCTCTCCTAAAGTGGACAATATCTCAACTAGAAACAACACGACTTCATAATGCAACAAGTGATGGTCCAACAACAAAACAAGCAGATTCAAAGTCAAATACTAGAAACTAGACTACCATGTTAATTCAAGTTTTGAGAGAATTAAAGTTGCAAAAGAAAAATTTGAAGGCCATCTTATCTAAAAAGGATAGATTGTTAGATAATATTTTCAAAATATCATCCAGTCAAAATAACCAATTTGCTAGGAAGTAAGCTTCATAAAAGATCTTATCAAAAAGGATAAATTATCAAAATGCGAGTACATAAGATACCAACCTAGCCAAAGGGCCTTATGGCAAAAAGAACGCACTAACATAGAGGCAAATTGTCAACTCCAACAATTTATCAGATAGGTTATTATTAGATAAAGTTCACAAGGTCATTGCCGGTTGGCACAATATAAGTTACTACTAAAATGTGTTACCTAGAGAATCATTCGAAAAACTTCTATATAAAAGCATCCCATTTATCCTCAATTGACAACTATAATGCTTACAAACCATATTGATTTAGAACGACTATAAAGACTAAGTAAATAATTAAATAACGAATTATTTAGAGTAATTGTACACAATTAGTTACTTGATAATTGTTTTAAGCAAGCTAATATTAAAATAATCATCGAATCACTCCCTAGGTGAAACACATATGTAAACACAAGCTCTTTAGCATAAAGTAAACAACTTCCAAATTTATTATAAGATCTAAATCTCAACATTTATTTTAATAATACTAAATATAAATAAATTTAGCGTTGGGTCGGACTGATTATAGGTCCAGGTCAAGAAATTTAGTGTTGGGTCAAACTGATTTACGTTCAAGTAGTGCTTGATCTATGCAATAATGTATTTTGGACAAAATCATTGTATTTGAGGCGTGTATGAGAGATACTTATATGTATTTAGTCTAGAATAGTGGTACCTGATGTACACTTATTGTGTGCTGGTGCACTGGTTTAAAAAAATCTTTGTGTTTAGGCCAAGTCTAATTAGTGGACGTGCATTAATTTGTTATAAATAGACTTTTTAATTAATTTTAACTTATTTTTTTTTATAAATTTTTAAGAAAGGAGAGAGAAAGAAAAGAGAAAAATAAAGAAAAGAAGAGAGAGAAGGAAGAAAAAGGTAAATCCAAGTTGGTTTCAGGTGAATTCAAACTACTTTTTGTTAAATTAAATATAAGATAAGTACATCTAATCCTAATTTTTTTATTATTAAAAAAAATAAAATATTTAAGTATTTTTTATTCAAAGGCTCATATATATAATATTATTTACTTCTCTTAATTATATTTTGTATGCATGTTACTTTAGTTCTCATTTTATAATATTTTTAAAAGTTTATATTTAAAATTCATTCATGTCATATTTAAATCCTGAATTCTCATACATATATTCCTATGTGTCCTTTTTTAAAGTATTTTAGTCAAAACTTTACTATTATTTTGATAAAAATTACTTATATTTTCACATATGAGAAGAAATTATATATTATATCTTGATATAGAGTTTTTAGTTTTCATTAGATAAAGATCATTATAGAGAATTGATAGAATATATATAAAAATATTATAGTAAATTATTTATAAATTGAATGTTAAACTTAATATCTATGGGTTAAAAAAGTGATGTTTGATATTAACTACATAAAATAATAATAAGTTAGCCTATCTACGAGTTATGAATAATAACGTATGACATTTGAATTATATAAAAAAATAAAAACTTAAATTTCATAATTCGATAATTACTGGTGATATCATCACTTATATTTAACTTTTATATATTTGTGAGATTTTTTCTGCATACTGTATGTTTTTATGAATTTACAAGATTTTTGCATATTACATGATTTTATGCATTTGCACAAATTTGGTATCTTTTATATTCATTTATTTTATTTTTTTAAATAATTTTTATAGGTTTTATATCTGTACATGTTTGTATGACATTGGCATGTTCTATATTCATATATTTGTATACGATTTTAATATGTTTTATGACATTTTTAACATTATCAGTATTTTGGTTTTTGATCATGTATATTGTCCATTACATATTTGTTTGTTATATATATATATAATTTATATATATTTTATTGAATATTAAACTCACTCATATTGTATTTTCACTAACCTTTTGAAATAATGAGCTTGGATATAATTATAAAAATTTTGGCCAATCAAAAGGCCTCCAGAAGAAGTAGTTTTTAGAGTACTTTAGTTACATTTTAATAGTTTTAATTAAAAGTTTGTTAATCCGGTGCTTGGAATGTTTGTATTATTATAATTGGTTGAGAATTGTTTTAATTTAGTACAATATCAAATATCTCATTTTTAGTTGCTTTGATTTTGGATCTGAAGTATTTTTTCTTACTTATAATCTAAGTCAATTAGGAGATAAATTTTTAGAGTTACTTTTAGATGTAATTTTTAGATATAGTCTAACTATTTAATAGCCTTTGTTATATGATTGTACCATAACTTTGATTTGGTTTAACTCAATGGTTAAACATTTTTTTATAGGTTTAATTTAGAGTCTTGTTGATATATTTTGATTATGAATTTGGGACAAGGGATATGACATTTATTGATTATATGACATTTATTGATAAAATAATCAAATCCCACAGAACTCATGGCTACACTAAAAGGATAGGAGCTTACCCTCACATAACCTATTCACTATCAAAATATCCTAAGACAAGAACTTGTGTTACAAAAACCTTTCTTTCTTCACTTCACTAATACATTTTTTTGTTTAATTAACAAGATATTAACTTAAACGTTAAAAAATAAATTAAGAAATAAATTCTATATGTTTAATCTGCTTATTTTGGCTCTTATTGTATATGATCCAGATAAAAAAATCTAATAGCTTATTCAAATTATCTCAGATCCAATCCTAATTCACATTATACATTAATATAGTAGGATACGACTTCTAAATATTATGACATAGTTTAATAGAATACATATAAATATAAATTTTTCATATGTTAAATTTCAAGTAATGTTATCTGGTATCTATTAGAATTTAGACGCTGTTGTACTATATATCCTCTTATGATACATAGTGTGGACAACTCCTCTCATTACCCTGTGGCCCATCACAAATTATTATTATCACGGGATCTATTAATACGTGTGGACCATATATATAGGTTTTTTTTATTCTAAATTTGTGGTCACCTAAATAATTTTTTATTAATTATTTATACGCGTGGACCATGTAAGTGGAATTTTTAAGCTGCGTCTAGATAATTGCTTTACTCCGAATCCACTACTCCATCGCCCACCTTCTCATAGCATGTAGGAAAACCGAAGATTTTGAAGCACGTTAAATTCTCAGGAAAATCGGAGAAAAAAAAAATCATATTTTATTTATATGAAAAATTGTGAGAAAAAGATTATGACATAAACAAAAATTATAACGTTAAGCATATGTAATTTTTTATCTTTATTTTTCTTGATAATCAAATAAAGAAAACATTTTTATTAGAAACTTGTTTTTTTATGTGATTTTTATCAACATTTAGATACAATCCAGATATAATCGAGTAATAAGGGTCTTTGAGATTATAACCAGATGTAACCCCACACACAAGAAAGCTAAAAAATGAACAACTGTAGCACTTGGTGATGAATTGTACATTTGTGGAAAAATTTAGCAATTGAACGTGCACCCAATGAGCATAAATGGATAATGATAAAAGATTTTTTTGATGAGTTATTACTTCTATATATATCAATAAAAATAATATATATGTGATTTTAGAATATTTAAGGAGTTAAAACTACTTAACTCATAATATATTAATATTCGATAGTTTAGTTTTGAAACACATAAAAAAAAGTGTAAAATAAGGGTAAAAAAGTATCTAATACAAAAAAATATGATACTAAATAAGTAGACAACGGACATCATCGGTCTAAAATATTGCTATACTTTGAATTTAGAGGTATAATATCATCATAAAGAACATTTTTATGATACAAGAGGTCCATAATTTATTCAATCGTCTTATGATTGTCAAAATGAAATGATGCCAGAAAGCATTGTAATATTTCTAAAGAAAGTAAATTATAGTTGTTAGTGTCGGCTTGAAGCAAAGGTTATAGTTGGGGTGAGTGGATCATTTGATAACCTTCATCTGATGACTCTACTGTCACCTAGCATTGGAAAAAGAAGTGGTACACCAATTCCTCTATAAACCTGCAAAACATGCAGCAAGAGGAAATTGAAGGAAACGATATCAATCCAATGTTTTAAACTTGTCTTTGATGGCCAATCAGAGAATGAAAGTATGAGAGGAGTGATTGTTAGGACCTTAAACTAACAAGGCTCAGTGGACCTCCGAACTTGTTAGCTAAAAAATCCTCATTTTGAGCAGATAAACCAAAGGCCATTGGACTGGGGATCTTAGCAAACCAAGCCTGTAGATCAGGAGTTGGGGTTGTAAAAGGGTCATGTTTTGATAAATGATCCTACAAAAAGAAGAGTGAAAGGTGGTTATCTCCAATAATTATTCAAAATAATAATATTAACTTTTATGTTGTATATGATTAGAAAAGATAACAGTAAAAATATTTAGTGAATGTTAAAAATATATCATAGAAAGATGTAATTTTTATTGTTTATAATACGATATAAAAAGGGGCTAAAGATTCATGAAATTTCATAATTTTACAAATAAAAGATTGAATTAAAGGATGAAGGATCCTTTATAATTTTGCAGATGGAGGACAATGATAGAAGATTGAATTAATGGATCCATGTGGGCATTACGCTAACATCAATAACGGCTAGAAGAGCAAAGTTACAACCAGGTAAAATTGTTGTAATTACTCTTCTATTGACTGCATGAAATGCATTATTTTTAACATGAATTTTTTTTTTTCTAACAAGTCATATGTATGTCTTATACAAATGAGATTATTTAGAACTTGCCTTTATTATTTCATTATTCTACATAAAGTTAGGTATCAGTATAATTTTCAACCGATGGCTTATGGCATAGTGTTGGTCTAGCACCCCCATTTAGCTCCAATGCCATTATATAAATTGACTTTTTCATTAAATAAATAAAGGAAAATCAAATTATTTCTTCATACCCTATACTTGATCTTTCCATCTATTGGAAACAGAAGAAGGGCATCAACCACAAAATTTTTAAGTCTATTTTTTCATCCTTTTTTTTTGGGGTAAGGATTAAATTAAAAAATAATATTAAAAAGGGGGCCCTAAGTCCGGTAAACGTTTACTCGCCGTAGACAGCCAAATTATCCACTTTGTCAATCATTTTCTTTCATGCAAGTAGTCTATAAATATGCTTTAACAGTAAGAGTGTGGACTGTGCTGTGGCGGAATGAGGAGGCTACGCGGATGGACACTTTTTTTTTTATATATATAAATAAAAATGATATAAAATAATTGTTTGAAATATTAAAATATTTATATTATTAAAAATAAAAAATAAAAATTTTACCATATTCTTTATTTTTTAAAATATTGAATTTAACTATTAAATACTTAATCCAATAACTTTAATAGCATGATTGTTTAATCCAATAACTAGAGTCCCAATGAAGAGGTTCCTTCGCCGACATAAAATATTGAAAATTTTCGTCTTCTTAACCGACATAAAACCTGCATTAAAAGAAAAAAGATGCCTTATATTGTTAAAAAAAATCATAAAATAAGATTTTTTTTTAATTTTTTAAATATTGAAATATTAATATTATATAAAAATTAATAAAAAAATATAATTATAGACACTTTTTAAATAATATAAAATATAAATAATTAAATATTTAATCCAATGACTTTTCCCTTGCTGCCATTTTCAAGCTCACTCAATTATCTTCGGCATAATTTTGCTTTAACTTAAAATTTTAATTATTGTAATTTGTTTATCTCTATAAAATTAGTTGGTTTTTCATCATAATTTTATCAAATACAATAACATATTTGGTTCAAATTTACTTTCTTAAAATATAGTAAAACTATAAAGTATTGATTTTTCATAATAATTTTTATGTATTCATTTCAAATATTGACAAACATTAAAAAAAAAAAAATCTGAATCCGCCTCAGCCAGCACTGATCGAACATTTCAAAGTGGACACACTGTTTTCCCAAAATGACATGAGGTCTAAAATAAGGCTTAGATGAATTGGTAAGGTTAAACCCTTTTTGTTTGTATTCTTTGATTAGGGTTTGCTAAATGTAGATTGATGGTCCAATGAACAAGATGACTAGTCCTTCCTAATTTTGAAGTGAAGAGTACCAAGTAGAAGACTCCAAACGATGAGTCGATATCACATCGAAGCATTAATTATTCACCACAAATCATATGCCATCCTTGGTGGGGATAATCTTTCACGTAGTCACATGATTGATAGCATTACCTGTTATAGTGTGTGTGTGTAAGTTTTGCTTTCTATTATTTTAGTTTTTAGAGGTATGATTTTAACTTTTGGGGCTTGTAAAAGCTAATGGAAATTTCTGATAACTAAACTAATAATTAATTCTTTTTGGGTTAATTGAGCTAATAGTTGATATTACTTTTGAAAAGCTGGCAACAATAAACCACTACTATTTTCTAAACATTACTTGGAGAAAAAAAAATTATGTCATTAGTGAAACTCAAAGTTCTTAATAAAAATTAAAATATAATAAAAATATAAATTTTTGAATATGTTTTTATGAGAAATATTTAAGCGATACATAATAATTATCATTAAAATGTGATCAGGTGACGTTATACTCATTAATATATTTTTATATAGAGCTATCAATGCAAATATATAAATGAGATACTATATTATCAAAAATATTTTAAAGTAACTAAACATAAAGTATTCTATTTTGGTAAATAGTGTAAGTTTCTTCAAAAGGCTAAGGTAGTCATGGCTAGATTCGCCGGAAGGGGGGGGGGGGCTATAGAATAAAGGAGAACCCATCCCTGCATAATCAGCCTTCTGAATCTCAATTATTCAACTGCCCTTATTCTATATTTTTAAAAATATTAAAAAATATATTTTTTGAAATGTTTTTAAATGTTAAAATATCAAAAAAAAAATGCATATCATCAAGTAACTAAAAAAATATTATTACGATATTTAGCTAATTATTGTCAAAAAGGAATTCTATAGTCCAAATATACACGGAGAGGCTACTCACTTTGCGGGAGAGCCGTCCTCTTTTCATGGGGACGACGTGCCCTCCCCTTCTAGGGCTAAGCTTATCTACTTCCGATTTGGGAAAAGAAAATCCTTGATATCCATTGGGCCAGGAATCAAGATCCATGTACCTTACATTTTAAGTTTTCTGTGAAGGCAAGAGAGAGAGAGAGAGAGAGAGAGAGAGATGACAGCTAAACGATCGAGAAAACTCCAAACTCCATATTCACACAGCCCCGTCCTCCAAGTTGCACCACCAGCCTGTGTCGACGCATCCATTTGATAGAATCCTTCCACGTGGGTCACTTTCACTTCTTTTTTCTTCCATTACTAATCTTTTATTAAATAAGAGTTACCCAATGAATAAAACTCAAACCATAAAATGGGTTTGAAGAAGAATTACTTTATAAACATAACGTATATAGTATCACATTATATAATTATTTAAAAATGATCATTTTCACAAATTAAGCAAATAAATATGGACCAAATAACAAGTCCTCTTTCATTATATTATTAATTTTTTTTGCAATCCTTTCCTAAATTTCCACTATAAAAACCTAAGCTCACTACTCCATTTTGCCATCCCCAACACTTGATCAAGAATCCATCTTTCTTGTAGTCTCAAGTGAAAGCTAGGATGGCTAATTCTAAGGTCCTCGCAACACCTACCCTCCTGCTGGCGCTGAACATTTTGTTCTTCACTTTGGTGAGCTCAACTGGGACATGCCCACCACCAAAGAGCCCCAAACCCCACCACCACCACCACAAAGCCCCATCACCACCAGCTGCCGGCACCTGCCCAAGGGATGCCCTTAAGTTGGGAGTGTGTGCCGACCTGTTGAATGACTTGATTCACCTTGTTGTGGGCACTCCTCCGAAAAGCCCTTGCTGCAGCTTGCTTGAGGGTTTGGCAGATTTAGAGGCAGCTGTCTGCCTTTGCACTGCCATTAAGGCTAATGTCTTGGGCATTGGTCTCAATATCCCTGTCTCTCTTAGCCTGTTGCTCAACTACTGCGGCAAGAAGGTGCCCTCTGGCTTCCAATGCGCCTAATTGAAGAACATATATTTGTGCGTGTACAACACCAAATTTCACTGTTTGTTTTGTGTGTCTACACTTCAGAATGGATAGCTAATTATGAATATGCATTTTGGATGTTCTATTTACACATAATTATGGGGTTTTATTTGTAAAATAATGGGTCAAGGTCCCTTGCCTTCACCTAATTATCCTAAATATTGTTGTAGCCGTTGTCAATATAAGTGGCCTCTTTGAGGGTCTTTCAATAAATTTGTTTCATGTTACATAATGTCGGGACTCCCATTTTAGTCAGATATGGAATAGACGTATCCTTTGATTACGGTGACACTATTCAAATGTTTCAGAAATTAAGGGCTAAAAGTACCAAAACAATCTTCATTCTATCTAGGAAGGAAGATTACATACATATTACTCTCGCTGGATAAAATTATATTTAATGTATTTTTCTTATATAATTCTTTAATTGATCTAATTTTTAGAATAATTTATCATCTCTAGATTTTTATTATCTAAATAAATTGTCTAGTTCAAAACTAAGTTACATAAATAGCTTAAAAATTTCATTACAGATTTCTTTAAAAAATCTAAAGGAATTTGAAAGTCCTAATTGAAATGCGTATTCTTATTTTAAAATATATATGCCATATAAATAATTTAATGAATAAGCCGGATAGAAACTAAATAAATTTTTAATCAATATTTGAATAGTTAATTTGTAATTTAAATCTCTTTTTTTTATTTAAAAGCTCTACTTTATAAAATATTTTGTTAACAAAAGCTTGGATTAACTCCCTCCTCCTTTTTCTCTTGGGGCTAAGTAACAAGCATTAGTATTTGTTTCTTCAGTTTGACAATGGTTTTAATTTTGAGAATATTTCTAATCCTTAATTTGGTAATTAGCTTGGGATTAGAATTGTGTCAACTCTAATGGGTGGTTGGGGGATTCTGCTATGCAGAGCAGGATTTTGTCCCATATTTAATTTTTTTTATATAAAATTTGTGTTAAAAAAATATTAAATTTGAGATAAAATTCCTGTTCTATAAAGTAAGGACCCCCAGTGGGTATACTCTTTCTTTGAACAATATTACAAACGCAAGCTAACAAATTCATATACAATTTCTGATGGAAATCTAGCCAAATCCATGCCTACCAAAAGAAAAGTATATAATCTATTTCCTTTTTCTCTTTTCATAACAAGATGGTTAACTATTATTTTATAAACTATGATCAAACTCTAAATATATAAAACTTTATCCACAAATATCACATATCAAGTTAAATATAAAAATAAAAATTTGTATGAATCAAATTTGTTGTCATGAATTCAGTGGAGACCCTCCGAATTACACTTATAAAATGCAGTAACTCATATTTAGTATAAATGTAAAAGGTTATGATAATTGTTAAGGTGTGCAACCCAGCATGCAATAATGCATGGAAATGACCAAAATCAACTTTGGCTATACCCACACGGGGTTAGATGAAAATTATGACTATTATAACGGGACCAAAAATTGTAATTGTGTCCTTTTATAATTAAAATTGAACTGATTCAAGTTTTCTAACTAATATTTTCTATTTTTAAATGTTTTTAATTATAAAAAAATATCTAAAAATTATAATTTTTAAAATGGAATTTATCTAAAACAAAAAATTCAATTTTATGGAAAAAAAATCATAATTTGGGCATGATCTTTTCTAATTTGGTTGGTCATTTTTATTCAGAATCGTGTCAATCTAAAAATTAATCACCCATATTTTTTTAATCGTATCTATTTATAATACTCATATACTATAACTATCTTATATAAAATTTTGAATTGAACAATTTTAATTATTCAAGTATTATAATCTGATCAGATCTATGCTGGTTAATTTTGATCAAAAGACAACTAGTTTATGTCACCTTAATTATTTCAGAGAAGTATAGATGAGTATGGTGGTGCCAGCGGATAACGAACCCTAGCACCAACAGGGACCAGTGCAGCTTGTGGCTGATATTGGCTTGTTGGGGGATTTTAGCTTAAGATATATATTGCACAAAGCATTTTTTTAATTTTGTTTTTTTTTTAATATTTTCTCTTCTAAAGGTATTACAAAACATTTATTTTGTGGCATTTGTTTAATGGGCAAATAAGAATCCCAATCCAAAAAATTATAAAATATACAAAAAATTAAAGATGTGAAAATTTTCAACAATTGCAGCTTCATTCAACTCGTAAAACACCAATCTCCACCGCTATATTGTAATCATTATTATGACATTCGTTTGACAGGCAAATTTGAATCCCCATCCAATAAACTATAAAATATACAAAAAATCAAAGATGTGAAAATTTTCAATAATTTCGGCTTCATTCAACTAATGAAATACCCATCTCACTTGCTATGTTATAATCATTTTTTTTTCAAAAATTATTGTAAGAATATATTTGGATCAAAAAGATGACAAAATAAAAATAACTGGAAAAGATATTTTCTGGGGTTTTCATAGGAGAAAAATTTAGAAAAAATAGCATGAAAAAAATATATATTGGCATTTTATTGAAAATATTTTTTATTTGAAAATCAAGTGAAAATAAAAAAAATGGAAGGAAAAAAAAAATCAAAATTTCACATTAAAAGCATATATTTTTATTATCAAATGCATTTCTGGAAAATTTAATTTTTTTCAATATGAATTGTTATAACATTCAAAGAAAAAAAATATATATTTTTAATTTCTTTTTATTATTTATTATTTTATATTTTTTTAATCCAAACATACCCTGAATACTAGAAACTATAATTTTAATTTATGGTGGTGGATTTTGGCATTTGATTTTATAGGCAAGGTGGTAATGCAGAAGGATAGTGTGAATGGTAAATTAATAAACAAATTGATCTTCAATTTTTAACTCCAAATATAAATGTTTGTGAAATATAGCGAATCAGAAGAAAAAAAAAAGTCTCTATAGATAAATCATATTTCAAAGTTCATGGTCTATACTACAAGAAAATTATTTATAATCACTGACAGAAAAAATTAAATAAAATTCAACAGAAAATAAAATATGCAAGAAGCTAATCACTTATAGAAGGTTTGAATTTGCAATTGGATTCATGTGCTATTGAGTTCCACAAACAATTGCTTGGAAGTGCAAGTTGGTCAAAATTATAATACTATCATTTTAAATATAAGATTTTTTATTTTTTATTATTAAAGTTAATATTATTTTAAAAGTGATAATGAGTAGTGATTAAGATAATAATTCAATTTACTATCTTAATTTTAACATTCCATATTGCAAAGTTCATGTCAAATAATAGAAAATAAAAAAAGTCTAATACTTTAAAAGATCATAATGCAAAGATCACTTGTGATTTCCAAACTAAGGTGTTTGGAAATTTTTCATGGCACTTCTTTAAAAAAAAAAATTATTTAATAGGAATGATTTTCAAACTATATATTAAAAAAGGATGAATTTTTCCATACCAAAGAAATGAAAGGAAACTCGTTGTTGGCGCAAAACGGAAGATACAGTGACCTGGCAGATGGATCACTCGGACAGCAATAGGGCAGAGCTCTCGGACAGACGGCTAAAAGTAGATATAGAAAAATAAGAGAAACACACGCGAAATTTTAACGTGGAAAGGCCCTTCTTCAACTAAGAGAAAAATCACCAAAGAATACACTATAAATAATTGATTGTTTACAATAATGTTAACTACACAAAACCCAAACAAAGCTTGCCCACAGTGATAAGTGTCTATCACTCAATCAATCTCTAGAAAGTATCTCATTCTCTATCTTTATAACAAGGCTTGCCCACAGCTCTCTCAAAGCATGCTCAAAGTGATTGCCTCTCACATTTCACGACACTTCTTCTCTCCAGTAAGAGCACAAGCCTATATATACACATGAGGTCCAGTGGTCGACCAGCCACCCTAGCAGTAGGGTGGCAGGATCACGCCTCGTATGCCTGCCATGGCAGGCGCACACCCGGGGTGCTAGAGTGGTAGGCCTGACACCCTTGAAAGTTGTAGCCGCCTCAACCTCTAATCAGAGTGGGTCAACTGCCCACCTACGAGACGCGGCTACAGTAGGCCTACGGAGAGAGAGAGAGTCAACACCTAGGCTTTCAAAGTCCTCGTCCGTGTCCTCAACTACCTCTCGGACATGTTTCCTTCAACGAGTCATCGTCCGTCTTAACAGGCTTCTCGGACTACCTTTTGAGTCCGCGGACAAAAATACCACGAAGGAAGTAACCCCAATAAACTTCCTCTCACGACCGAGTGGGAGTGAAGTTAGTTAGACCGGCAATATTACAATAAGCTTTCAGCTTTCCCTTTGGCAAAACTTTAGCCAATATGTCCGAGCCATTGTCATCCGTTCGGACTTTTCCAATTGATAGCTGCCCATCATCAAAAACATATCTCACCCAATGATATCGCACGTCAACGTGCTTTGACCTGAAATGGAATGAGGAGTTTTTACACAAGTGAACAGCACTTTGGCTATCGTAGAGGATCTCATACGTTTCTTGTCTTAGACCCAACTCTTGGATGAACCTTTTCATCCAAAATATTTCTTTGCAGGCCTTTGTCACGGTAATAAACTTTGCCTCCGTAGTCGAGAGAGCGACGCATTTCTGCAACTTGAACTGTTAGGAGACCGCCCCTACCGCAAATTTCACCAAGTATCTAGACGTTGATTTCTGAGAATCGTCCCCGACCATATCGGCGTCCATGTACCCAACCAGTTGAAGCTTCTCTCCTCCAAACTGTAAACCCATCTTTGAAGTCCCACAGAGATATCTAAAAATTCACTTTACCGTGGACCAATGCTCCATCCCTGGGTTTTAGAGAAAATGGCTCACAAGACTAACCGCATGAGCAATGTCCGGCCGCGTACATCAGACTACCTACGGCCAAGGAGTAAGGTATCTTACTCATGCGTGCCTTCTCAGTGTCCGAAGACGGACACTGCTGCTTGCTCAGCCTAAAATGGTTGGCTAAAGGGATACTGACAGGCCTGGAGCTTTCCATCTTGAATCGTTGAAGCACCTTTTCAACATAGCTTTCCTTGGACAGCCAGAGCTTTTTATCCCTTTGGTCACGAAATATTCTGATCCCAAGAATCTGTTTCATCGGTCCGAAGTCTTTCATGGCAAAATACTGCCCCAATTGCTCTTTCAGCTCCTTGATCCGAGCACTGTTCTGTCCGACAACCAACATGTCGTCCACATAAAGGAGAAGGATGACGAAGTCGTTTTTTAAAAATCTTCAGACAAAGACAAAGTGGTCGGAAGTAATCTCATGGTATCCTCATCCGACCATGACAGACTCAAACTTTCGGTACCACCGTCTCGGAGATTGCTTCAGCCCGTACAAGCTCTTCTTCAAATGACAGACTAATCCTTCCTTCCTTTTGACTTCAAAACCATTTAGTTGCTCTATGTAGATCTCTTCCTCAAAATCTCCATGAAGAAATGCTGTTTGGACGTCCAGTTGCTCAATCTCCAGATTCAAAGCTGTTGCCAGTCTGAGCACCACACGGACCGAGGACATCTTAACAACCGGTGCAAAGATTTTATCAAAGTCAACACCCTTGCGTTGACTGAAGCCATTCACCACAAGCCGTGCCTTGTATCTTTGCTTCCTAGAGTCCTCGATCTTCTTCAGTCGAAAGACCCACTTATTTTCTAGGGCCTTCTTCCCCTTGGGCAACTTTGCTAGCTCAAAGGTATGGTTCTCATAAAGAGAGGTCATTTCTTCCTTCATGGACTCAAACCATTTATCCTTCTGAGCGCTACACATGGCCTCACCGAAATCTTCAGGTTCTCCAGTATAAGTGAGGAGGACGTACTCACTTGCTGGCAGGCGGATGGACGGACGGACGTCTCTTCCTAGACGATCGTCTCACAGAGCCACCTCGGCCTTTTGAGGGGCCAGATCTTCAACCTGATTCTCCTGAGCCGTTGGAACCGCCTCATCATGGTTGCCAGCCACTATTTGTCCGCCGACATCGGACTCAAGAGGCACTGGACGGATAGCTTCAACATCAACTCTGTCCGTCCGGGAAGTATTGGGTTGTGACTTCTTCTCTTTTTCAATATCCTCGATGGTCTCTTCTTCAACAAAGACCACGTCTCGAGACAGGACCAACTTCCTTTCCACGGGGTTATAGAATCTATACCCAAGCTCATCCTCGCCATAGCCCAAAAAGACACATTACTTTGTCTTCGGCTCTACCTTGCTCCTCTCATATCTCGGAACATAAACAAATGCCTTGCAGCCGAATGTCCGAAGATGGTTGTGAGCTGGCTCCTTCTCAGTCTAGATCCTTTTTGGGACTTTCCCGTCCAAAGGCTTACTGGGCGATCGGTTAATCACATTGGCGGCCGTCTTCAAGGCCTCAGCCCAAAAGGATCCCGGAAGCCCAGCCTTGGACAACAAGCACCTGACCCTTTCTATCAGGGTGCGGCTCATCCTCTTGGCCATGCCGTTCAATTGTAGCGTCTTTGGTGGAGTCCTCTGATGTTTGATGCCGTGTGCTCGACAATAGACATCAAAAGTCCCAGTATACTCTCCACCGTTGTTACTCTGGACGACCTTCATCTTCCTCCTAGTTTCACGCTCAATGAGGACATGAAACTGCTCAAAGATTCCCGCGACCTGATCCTTGGTTTTGAGCAGGAACACTCACAGCTTCCTCCAACAATCGTCAATGAATAAGACAAAATACTGCGCTCCTCCAAAAGACCTTTCCGGGAGAGGACCACACACATCTGAGTGGACGAGTTCTAGGACTTTGGACCTTCTGGATGATGTGTCTCCCTGAAAGGAGACTCTCCGTTACTTCCCCGCCATGCAGTGAGAGCAAGTCCTCGACCTTTCTTCGTCCAACTTTGAGATGAGACACTTTTTGGGCAGATGTCTCATGCCCCTCTCACTCATGTGTCCGAGCCTTTTATGCTATAGGCCCGAGGACTCCACACATATTGTGACATTCATCTCTGCTACCTCGGCCTTGGCTTTCAGTGTATAAAGGCCTGAGGTCTTTCCTCCTCGGGCAACCACCATGGATCCCTTCGTCAGCTTGAAATCGCCGTCACAAAAGATACTGCAGTAGCTTTCGTCATCAAACTGTCCTACTGAAATGATATTCATACGAATATCTGAGACATGTCAGACGTCCCTCAGAATCAATCGAGCTCCATTATTTATCACCAAGGAGACGTCGCCCCGTCCAATGATCTCGAATGTCTCCATGTTGCCCATCTTTAACACTCCGGGGGCACTCGAAGTGTAAATAGAGAACAGCTCCCCTCTGAAGGTGACATGTATGGATACACCAAAATTCACCACACAATCAGAGGTCTGCTCGGCCACAGTTACAGAGTCCTCAGACTCGCAGGCCAAAAAGAGGTCACCTCCTATGACAACAGAGATTGAGGACTCTTCCTCACCACGTCTCTTTTCTCCCCTATCTTTTCTAGCATTTTCACGCTTTCACTTGTAACAAAACCTCTTAATGTGGCCCTTCTTATCACAATGATGGCACTCTATGTTCTGGTACCGAGAATGAGACTTGCTCTGTCCATTGTCTTTAGACTTTGGATCACGTCCTCGGCTCCTTCCCCTTGATTTGGTGACAAGGACCTCGGAGTGCTGAGAGGTAGACGTACCTTGAGACCGCCGTCTCATCTCCTCGTTCAGCACAGCTCCTTTAGCTATCTCCAAAGTCACCACGCCGTCAAGAGCTGTGTTGGCCATGATGATCCTCATGACCTCCCATGAGTCCGGGAGGGTTGCCAGGAGCCGGAGTCCGAGCACCTCATCATCAAATTTGATCCCCATGCCACTCAGGCGATCCACACAGCCTTGAAATTCGTTCATGTGGTCGGCAACAGATGAGCCGTCCCTGTACCAAATCTGCATTAGCCTCATCAAGTGAAAGATTTTGTTATTGCCAGTCTTGGAGGCGTAGAGTTTTTACAATTTCTCCCAAAGCTCTTTGGCATTCGTTTCTCCCCGAACGTGGTTGTACACATTGTCGTCCATGAACTGTCTGATGTAACCACATACTTGCTTGTGTTCCAGCACCCACTCCTCGTCCTTTTTTGCCGCCGACTTTTGTGTGGTAAAAATCGGATTGTTCATGGACTTCACAAAGAACAAGTCTGACATCTTGCTCTTCTAAGTGTCAAAGTTGGTTCCGTTTAAGCAAGTCATTTTGGTTCCTACCTCCATAGCAGCCAGCAACAAGGTCACCTTTCAAAGAACCTATCTCTGATATTATTTGTTGGCGCAAAATGGAAGACAGGGTGACCGGGCGGACAGATCACTCGGACAGCAACAGAGCAGAGTCTCGGATGGACTGTCAAAAGTAGAGATAGAAAAATGAGAGAAACACACACAAGATTTTAACGTGGAAAGACCATTCTTCAACTAAGAGAAAAACAATCAAAGAATACACTATAAACAATTGATTGTTTACAAAAATGTTAGTTACACAAAGCCCAAACAAGAAAAAATAATCGCAAGTGTATATCACTCAATCTCTCTCTAGAAAGTCTCTCTCTCCATTTTTACAACAAGGCTTGCTCACAACTCTCTCAAAGCATGCTCCAAGTGATTGCCTCTCACACTTCACGACCCTTCTTCTCACAAGCAAGGGCACAAGTTTATATATACACATGAGGCCTAGTGGTCGACCAGCCACCCTAGCAGTAGGGTGGCAGGACCACGCCTCCTAGGCCTATTGTGGCAAACGCACGCCCGGCGTGCCAGAGTGGCAGGCCTGACACTCTTGAAAGTTGTAGCCGCCTCAACCTCTAATCAGGGTGGGTCAACTACCCGCCTGCGAGATGCGGTTACAGCAGGCCTACGGAGAGAGAGAGAGAGTCAACGCCTAAACTTTCAGAGTCCTCGTCCATGTCCTTAGCTACCTCTCGGACATGTCTCCTTCAACGAGTCCTCGTCCGTCTTGATAGTCTTGTCGGACCATTCCAAAAGTCCGCGTCCATTTTTCCCTTTTGAATCCGCGGACAAAAATACCACGAAGAGAGTGACCTCAACACTCGTGTTAAGGGTGACATGAAAATCTTAATTCTGTTGAGGTCATAGGTCCTTAATATCTGAAAATAATAATTTTATTAATGAAATCTCCATTAATTTCAAATAAAAATTGTAGCATAAAAATCATAGATTAATTATGTCTTCCATCTTGGTGGTCTCATATATATATATTTTTTCTGTGGCCTTTGTCACCCACTTACGTGAGACTGCTCATAATACAGAGCTTCATGTGGTTGTCGTTGTGGCACCGATAGTAGACTTGGTGATTCTTCCTCATTATCTTACTGATCATTCTTCAGCTCTTCTACACGTTCATGTCTCGGGTATTGGACTTTATTCTACCATAACTCTCACCCTTTTTATTTTATTGAAACACTATTGTTTCATTCAAACACCGCATTTAGTGGATTTTAAATTTAGAATTCTTATCATCTATATCCCAACCTCGATCTAAAGCCAAAGCAAAAAGGCTTTCACTAAACCAAGAAGCATTCATTTGTACAATGACTTAATTGATAAGAAACTATGCTAATATCGTTAGATCACTCGGTGGCATTTTTTCTATCCCAACACACATTTCTTGGACATATTGAAGGAGATTGGTACGTTGCTCGTTTAGGTAATTCAAGGCATGGCAGCTGATTGTCTACACTTATTTATCTCCCAATCAGTAGACCAGACGAGGAGGTCCACTAGGTTTTTGAATCGCTTGAAATTTTGTGAATATTGTGAATGTAGAATTTTGTGATGACAATTGAAACTAAAAATGCATATTTCTCTCCTCTCCCGCCCTCTCGTCTCCGTTTCTTCCCTGTCCGGCAATCTGGCAAGGCTGCCATCCTCGCATTTTCCTGAACTGTCTGCAATCTCCCTCTTCATTGATTTCTCTCATCCCACTCGGCGAAACTATCATCCCCATCAGTCAACAGCATAATTTTATGAGTAGTTTTTTGTGGCATTAAATGGGATCCGGAGGGCTGTGACGCGGGAAGCACGTCTCAGCCCGTACTACTCTCGTTTGGCTGTCTGATGAAAAATCCGACAGCCATATTTTTTAAAAAAAAAAACTTAAGAAAAATAAAAAACAATAATCATCATTTTTTTAAAATCAAATAACAAATAAATTATCAAAATAAAAAAATAATATTAAATTGTTTTTTTTAATATATATACATCTCGTCATCGATTTATTTCATCAGACGGCTATATGCACACCGTACGAGCTGCAACGCCTTTCCCGCGTTGCAGCCCCCTCGTTCCCATTAAATGGGCTATTTTGGATTATTCGAGTTGTTCTTATGTAAATGTATCATAGCACTGTTTGCTATCTCTCTCTCTTCATTAATTTCTCCCATCCCACTTGCCGAAATTTAATGCGTAATTTTATGAGTAATTTTTTGTGGCTTCCAATGGGCCTTTTTGGCTCAATACTATCCATTTATTTGAGTTATTCCTATGTAAATATATCATATCGATATAACATAAAATTTATATATCGTAATCTAACATGGCACATAACCCGTGTCGTGCTAAGCTGAGCATGCTTATGCGCTGCGATGGGCTGAGCTCAGCAAGTTGATAAGTAAGCCTATTAATTATATTCGAACAGTTTACTTTTTGAATAAAAATGAAACTGATTCTAATTGATCGGAATATACAACTTCCCTTTCTTATATCAACGGATTCGATTGCTAGTCAAGAATCCCTAGCTAAATAATATCTTCTTATCCATTCAAATGGTTCCTTAGATGGTTGAATGAAAGGATCAATTGCCCATAATTTCTATATAAACCCCTCCTTCCCAATAGAAAAAGAGGATGATGTTCAACAAAAAAGTTAATAAAAGACAATCTAAGATGCTTCAAGTACGTTTTCTCTTTCACTAAGATATTTTTTGTTAAACAAATATCACAAAACTATTTTTATAAACATTTTTATTTTACGTCTTTTCTTTTCTGTTCACAAAGAAAGATTATTGGTTTAAGAATCGGAGGATATATCGGGGAGTGAGTTTCGTCAATCCTTTAACCGCATATTTGTTATGTTATAAATGATCTAGATTCGGAGCATATAAAAATCGGACTCACGTTAGACCGATTGAATAGCGTGAAACAGTTCTTGGCTTCTTAATCCGTATAGTAATCCGAATCTGAGAACATATTAAATCTTATTTTTTAAAATTTATTTATAATAGTGTTATTTATTTTAGAAATTGCATAGTTAGTGTGTTAGTACTTTAAAATTTTAAAATCAATAATTACTTTTTATAATTTTTAATTTTCAAAAATTTGAAATACTATAACGTTAATATAAGATAAATTATTATATGATAACTAATTATAAATCACTAATTAAAAAATATTAAATTTTATGTATATTAATTCAGAAATTAATTCTATTTTAAATTATAAAAAAATAAATAGCCTCAATTTTAACAATTTGTCGAGATATTCTTACATATTTGGATTGCAAGCATTATTGCACATACCGTTCGAACTTGTAGATTTTCACTATGAGAAAATGACTTTCTAATCAAATTATATATTTCATTAATTCCTCCCGATTTCACCGCTAGTTGTATTGAAAAATTTTTGGTCGTACATCATCTAAAAATATTAGCTTAATTTGAATTGAAAATAATTATTATCTATTATATTTTTATCATATATTGCTTAAAATTTCTTATGCAATTAGAACTTTTACATATATAATTTTTATTTATATTTAATCTCAAAAAAATAAATATATGTTATTAGAATATTTTCTAGGGGCAAGAAAAATTAGAATGAGCAATACTGATATTTGGATTAGAATTAGGTTGTAATTCTAATATTTTAGAACTACTATTAGTATATATGTGTGTGTGTGTGTGTGTGATGTAACAGGTATAAAATATCAAAAATAATTTTTTATATTCCTTCATTATAAAAATTAGAAAAATTATACTTCATAATTAATAATTAACTTATAAAATAATAATATATAAATTATAAATAAAAATTAATAAAATTAATATAAATATATCAGCAAGTATATACTAATATCACTTATTAATATAATACTATAAAACAGTAGAGAAAGTGCGTGTTAAGTGTCTATATATGAGGAAGGGAATATATAGATTTTAATATAAAAATTCTTTTAATTAATTAATTTGGAGGCAACCACCTCCGGCTCTCCTTCCCCCTCTCCAAATGATCAAGTGACGGTTTAATTCAAATAGTCACATGATAGTTTGTTGCATAAAAAGAAAAATTTGGACAATACTTGGATTAATCGTGCCATGAGTTGACACGATTTGAAATATTTGGCTGTATTATATACAGCCCAACAATATTTACCACGTGCTGTATTTGGTATGACACGTAGTGGGTTAGACTGTACCATGCCGACACAACCAATATCACCCTTCTAGTAATTTATATCACTTGTACAGAGCCACTATATGTGATTTTCTAACTTCATTCTTTTGTTTGATCCCAGGTTACTTTAGATGAAGCTATTGTAAAGCTTTCTCTTGACTTTATCTACGCGAGAGGTGGTTAGATTAATCTGAAGATGAGGATCGAAACAGCTGCATTCAGTAGGTTTGTTATGCCATTCATATTTAGCTGTTGTACTTATTGATATTTTGAAAGTCATGGAGCCAAGGATGTATGGTGAAGAATAAGATAAGAGGCACTCTATCTTCTTGATCAAATCCAAAAATTCTTCCACTTATTCATTTATTAGCTTTTTTTATGACAAATTTTGATTACAGAATACTTTATCTTGGCAAGCATTGAGCATTTTCTGTGTCTTGTATGTATTTAATCATTTGCATTGAACCGCAGCCCGGAAAATAGATGGCTGCAATTATCACCTTTTTCAGGTAACTCGATGTTTACAGTGACATACATTATGCCTGCTAATTTAAATGAATTCGTTGAAGGTACCTTGAAAATCTTTATATAATGTTATATCACGAATCGTGGAAACAATACCAAAGCTGGTGTCAAAGAGAAATACTATCTTGACAATCGAAAAATCTTTGGTAAGGATAGTATGACTCATTCCATTGTTGAACCACTCACTGTACAGTACGTTATCTTCATCTGTTATTCGGATATGGATTTGAGGACAGTTGCATGGTGTATATCAGGTTGTCAATTTCTAGGAGGCCTTGTTTTGTTGAGACTGCAATAAACTCGGCTGTTTCAATCAACTATCTAGTCCTGAGTATGCTTTGAGATCCCAAATTTCAATCTATGCCTTAATGCTAACAAGGGCTACCAGACCAAAGAATTGTGACTTATGTAAACAAGTTTCAACTTTGTAAGGATTTCTGGATAATTTATTACACGTGGTTTTCATATTATAGGATTTGAAAATGGTTTGATGTATATATTTTTACTCCTGACATTATGTAGAAATTATTTTCATAATTTAAATTCATGACCTTCAATCACAGTAGATCAAATGGCTATTTTGAGATTATTAGAACTTGCTTTATTGCAATGATGAAATTTAGAGGCAATAAGATTGTTGTTTACCGAAAAAAGGACATCCATTCCACATCTCATTTTTTAACAAGTTTACTCGTAATGAAATTTAAAATACTTATAAATCTAAAATGTGTTAATACTTTGAACATTGAAATGAAATGTGACAAACAATTTAACTCTGAAAATGAAAAATGTTAGCTGTTTAAGAGAAAAAGAACTCTTTAATTGATAAATTTTAAAACCTAATGATGTATAACTCAGAATAATAGTATGTAGGGAAACATTGAGGGTTTAGGTCTTCTAGAGAAAAAATACCATGATTTTCAATTTAGGAAAAAAATATGAATTTTACACTATCTGTTTTGTAATGGGATCAATTGCATGCTAAATTTTAGTGGGATCAATTCTATATTGTTCTAATATTACTGTTAAATATTGAATATGTTTGTTGCACCATGTCATGCTAATAAAAATTAGTCCCAAAAGTTGGTTTGTGTGCATATCACATAACTGAACAATGTGCTCAATTTCATTTGAGAATTAGGTCTATGGAAATAGATTGACATAAAATAGAGCCTATCTTAAAAGTAAACAATAATTCAAAAGAATTTTTATATTGTTTTTTTTCTCCTTTCAATCATACTCATGATTCTATTTGTATTGCATTATTCTTGACAATGTAATTCCTGTACATTTGGAACCAATGCCTAAGTAGCCTAAGCGATTGGGGCCTATGCTAAAAGCACCACTACAAAGACCATGACACACAGAGTCTTGCCAGGTTTGGCATCCCAGCCCCAACAAAGAATAAGCCCAGGATCATTAATTAAAAGCTTCTTGAATCCCAGTTAAACCATTGAGTAATACATACAGACGTATGTATCGCATCCGCTTTAAATTCTTTTGCCTCCATGAAAGAACCATTCTGGCAAATTGAGGTGGAAGTGGGGTTAAGTTTGTAGAAATGGAAACTGCACCTTAACCATTGATATAAATATCGAAAACTATGTATAGGTATTAAGGCACCTTAAAATTGATATTTTTTTAATACCTAAATAATATTATAATATGTAACCACATCGATTATATATCATGATATATTTTTCAATATTTATCCCGTATATATGGTAATAAGGCTTTGTTAATTTAATATTTTTAATTTTTTTTAATATATTCAATATCGTTACATATTATTTAATATATTCGATACTAATATGATTATGGTCAGTACTAGTAGTTCCATCTGTAGACTTAACTGAAAGGATGGACACTAACAATTAACTGTCTCCCCTGAGTTTAAGTAAAAACAACTTCTACACATTACTTGCCAGGTTTGTTCTTTTATTCACAGTTCACACCACCATCACTCTATGGCTGAGGAATGACCTCTAAATGTAATGCGGTAAACGATGCATGCTTACATTCATACGTGGGAGAGTGACATCAATACCGGAAGTTGGATACATAATTAGAATGGGCAAGAAATATTGTTTTCTGAAGAAAAGATAAAGAATTGATCATCGGATTATAGTTTAGTGTACAAAGTATTTTAGATTGCTTGTTTTGAAACAAGTAAGATGAACATAATCTTATTATTTTTTTCTTTTTGGATTTATAATATCTAAGCTATAGTAGAAAAATCTTACAAATTATCATTTTAACAACACACATTTATTAGGATAACGGATAGGCACACAGGAATCTACTATTGTAATCCCATTTTCACAGTGAGAGACTAGTAACCAGCATCGGGATCTATACAACTACTTCAGAGCAAAGCTGGGAATGATATAAGCTTCGGAACTAACATGTTTGAACTTAAGAACAACTTCGAACCCTCACACACACAAAAAAAAAGGAAAAAAGATGAAGAAAATTGCAGTGCTTATAGATAAAGATCAAGGATGATTATACGAACACCTAGGGTATTTGGTGATGAATTGGCGATTTTTTATGGGGTTGAGAATAATCCATGGCCCCCACATCTTCGCTTGGTTCATCTCCTTCAATTGGATTGGCCGGTTCTTCACTTGGGTGAAAGGTGGATACTAGTGTAGATCTTTCTATCCCTGTCAAACCCTACAAGATAGATTGAGCAAAAGATCACCACAAGCCAGAAGGAAGAGAAAAGGTGATATCTAATTTTTTTTTTTTTATGATGGGTTTTTTGTTAATCATCTCATTTGTGCCGTTTGCATTATACATTCCATGACTTGCAATATTTATGTACTGGTTTATCCTTTGAAAGCTGCATGCTCAGATTTTTTAACTAGTCATATGAAACATCATTCCTTACTTGTGATAATATCATTTCATTTCTAATTTAAAGTCACTAGTCTTCTCTTTTTATCTCATATACGATCTATTCAGTAAATCTATCAAACTCTATCTTTTCATTTCTTTTAAAATGAAATCGGTTCGCTTGCTCTGATCTGAAAATAGTTACACCATAAATTACATCCTATATTGCTACTTTGCTTTTATTTTCTACGCATAAGTCTCTCAAATTATTTTATGAGAGTGTAACAATTCTTTTAAAATTGAAATTATAAAGAGTAAAGTATCATTCTTTGAGTGACTACCTTTTGTTTGGTTTTATATCATTTTCTTAAAAATTTCATACCTAATGAACGGGTCATCTGGAGGCTTACTTGATTTCAGCAATGATTTGCTCAAATAAAAGATTAGAGTACCATAGGAGATTAGCCCTTAGAGAGGTGCATGCGTGT
This sequence comes from Nepenthes gracilis, assembly GCA_033239525.1. Classification (NCBI taxonomy): domain Eukaryota; kingdom Viridiplantae; phylum Streptophyta; class Magnoliopsida; order Caryophyllales; family Nepenthaceae; genus Nepenthes; species Nepenthes gracilis. The sequence continues at coordinate 6,940,286 of BSYO01000009.1, forward strand.
AAGCAGTAGTAGCAGTAGCAGGCGCACCTAATAAGTGTTTGTATTCCAATAACCGTAGATGTGCGTATGCGAAATTTGCTACAACAAGTATTCAAATATTGCTAGCATTCTCTCTAGTGATTGAACGTAAGAAAGAGTTTGAAAATATTGATATGATTTTTAGGTCAAGTTGATACGATTTTTAAGTTAAACATAGAGTATTTTAATACAATCGGTGCCACACAAGAACAAAAAAAATAAAAAAGAGAATGAAAAGATTTTCAGTATTCGTTTGAAATTCAATTCAAGTTTCATTCTTTACCAAACATAGATATATTATTCTAGTATTGACATTGGGATGTATTACCAATTGATTAGTCGTTCTTTCGTTGTATTCATCTCTTGTTGGTTATTATGTATATTGAGAGTTATTTTTAGCTGGTTATCCACATAAACTTTTAAAAAAGTTATATATAATTATGCACTTTATAGCATATTTTTTTTATAGATTATTCCATAATTTTTTCTTTGGTTAAAATAAACTTTTCATATTAAATATTATTATACAATTTTTATGGTTAGTTACATATTTTTATTTATTGTACTCACATAAAAGATTGATTATTAATAATTAATGAGGATTTTAAGTTTTATTCCACTTCGTTCCGTTGTGCGTGTTTCGTATCCAACACCTTTCACCCTCAATTACTATTGAATTCCCTAACAGCTACGCAAAGTATCACGAAAGCAGCAAAATCCACGTAATTTAATGTGCTGCATCCTCTATTATTAGTCTGTCTTTCTTACCTGAATATTCGATGCCTCATGCTTCCCCTCCTGGGCGAATTTTACAACCTCGTTTCCTGCAAATCCCATGTATCAGATTTGTCAGAATTACTGATTGTCGTTAAACTAATTGATGAGAGTATATATACATATATATGAAAAATCATCAGCCTCAACGTAAGCCTTGTGTATGACTTGAGTATTTTGAGTTCAGCCTGACAGAAACTGAGTTTAAAGTCTCCGGTGGTTGTAGCAGAGGGCTCCGCCGCCACATCTGATAGTCTGGGGGCGGAGCCTTGTGTTGTATAGGCAAGCAAAAACTTGTTGGGGGTACTCTCATGACAATCTAATATATATATATGTCTGACTTTGTATAAACTAGATGGGATCCCACTTAAACTAATTTCAAATAAACAGCTTTATTTGAACCTTTAGGGGCCATTTGGCGCTAGAAAGGAAGAAAATGTGAAGGGTATCGATGCTATTATTATTAAGTATCAGGACAACTAATGTGAAAATGAATATCATTTCAAAAAATAAGACAGAATTAACATAGAAATATCGTCACCATGGCTGAAAGAGAGGTAGCAGATTGCAGTGAAAGACCAATGGGATAGTCGGAGGCGGGCCACCTCATATTTTTATTTATGAGGTGGGGCACTGGCAGGGTAAGGGCAGACAAAATTAATAATTAATATTTTTATTTATCTTGTAATGAATAAACTCATCTAATTTCAAATCAACTAATTTTTTCGAAGCAGACGTGTTTTTATCCTCCTCCATTGATTGGAGAATATGAGGCAGCAGGTTAATTAGGATTTTAATTTTTGTTTTCCAATTAACAAGCATATAGTAAATAGGTAAGTAAGAAAGTATCTCTTTTCCAAGTAATTTTTTTAAAAAATGGGATCTACCGAAAAAAAAAGAAAAAAAGTTAATTTTATATTATTTCTTAAAAAAAAATCCAATCAAATTGAAAAATACCTAGAATTTTCCTTGTCGTGACTTTCGTACTCAAGTCAGCCTTCAGCTCCTTTAACCTCATAGTAGTCGCACCATCCCAGTTCGGACCATTCTTGAGTCTCTCTTCTTCCCTCTCCTTGCTAAGCGTCGCCCCCAGTGGGCTACCGATGCCATTTAGCTCTGCCTTCTCGCCACCCTGCACCACAACACTGCAGAATATCTATTATATATTTACATAAATTTATCTTCACAACAATATCAATGACATAAGTTATTCGTGTTTTTTCTTCCCAAAAAACACAGAAAATGCAGAAAACATTGCCCAACAACTAGCTAGTTACGTTGCGGTGGAAACATATTTCCTTTTCCCTTAAATTGTTTCGGTTCTTAGTAGGATTTGAAGAAAATAACCTTGGAAGACAGGAGACCTCTTGGGCCAGGAACGTCGAGAGGACGAACGGCGATGCATGCATGCAGAGGAAGAAACAGAAGAAAAAAGATAGCTAGAGAAGACATGATATATAAAAATAAACTGCGCTTTGAAGTTTGAAATGCTTTAATAACAAGAAGAGTGACGTGAATTTAGTGTTTAAGAGATCAAGTTGTATTTATAGCGATAAGATGACACACAAGGTGCGTTGAATGCAGGGTGGGCTCGTAGGCGGTGAAAGTGGGATGCTGTGCGAGAACATGGAGTTGTTTGGGCGATGATATCCTTGAAGCTGGAAATCCCTACTTCTCGTTGGACTTCCTTGTCCCCCTCTTTTCTCGACATTTTATTGTCGCTTGTATTGGGTGGCCAGAAACATAACCAGTTCCATCGTACACATATATGTCAAAACAAGCAATTTGGACATTAACAACGATTAAGAGTTTTTGGACTTAGTTTAGCTTAATAGGGTAAAGACTGTTTAGAATATAATAGTTGAATTGACAATTATGAATTTTGTTTCTTTTATAGCGGAGCTTGTTTGATGTATAACCTTTGCCGGTAAGGTTCTGTACTCATAATATGGACAAGCCCACAAATGTGTCCGGAAATTACTTACTATTTAAAAAATAAAAAGCATTTCTACAAGCCTCTCAATGGCCTTTGCTTGAGACAATAGGCACCGATGAGTTTCAGCCTTGCATTATTATTATTATTATAACACGGATCTTCCAACTATAGCTAGGCAAAGATGATCGATTTTTCATTTGGTTGCATTGGATCAAGTCATCGGGCATGTGTGTGTGGCATCACCCACATACCTCAGTCCCCATCAAGTAACTATCTCAATGCCATTGAGTTAAGTATTTCATAAAATAGCTCAGTCATCTTTTTATCTGGTTCACTTTTTAACTAACTGCTGGATTATTTGGAAATGATAGATGACCACCGTAAGCTAATTGTCACGTCCCAAAAACCAACTTCTTAATTCCTTTGTTTAATTAATCTAATTCAAAATTTTGTCCTTCCTTTAAGAAAAATTATTGTTATTTATTTCATCGACAGAATTAATATAGCAAATGAATATCAGACGTAAATCTACATCTAATGTAAACTATCGATAACCAATCAAGTAATATATAATAAATTCAATCGTAAGATCCAAATAATCACATCCAAAAATGCTTCTGAACACCGACTTTACCACAACCATAATATCATTATATCATAATCTAAATATATCGTTGGGTAATACTGAAATTAAAATAACCACTATTAAATATAGCTACAATTTAATCATTACTGCACTGTAAGCTACACCAATATAATATTTTAATTCCACTATTTTTAGACAAAATATAATATCAAAATTTTAGATTCTTGAATCTATTTCCCTCGAACATTTGTTTCGTTACAACTTCTACCTACAAGTATGCTTTCATCCTTTAATTTGGAAGGTTACACAAAATTAAAATCGGAATAAGTCAATTACTTAATTAGGCATATAAATATTTATAAAAAAAATATCTAATTTACATCAAAACAATATTAGAAGAATCATAACCAAAATCAAATGCAAAATCAAACAATTTCTATATCACCTATGGATAAATTTTTAGCCTGACAATTTAGTTTCTTCCTCTAATAATGTGCCATTAAAAACATGCTCAAATTAAACAAATTTGTATAGACAACGAATCAGTTGAGTTTCATTGATAAATGTACAAATAATCAAAACTCGAATTATATATGTTTATATGACCAAATATTTTATGTTACTATTTAAGACCCGTAAATAGGTCATCATATATATAATTTTATAAACGGGAGAAAGACAGCTTTCAACCAACAAATGATATGTTCAAATCTTAATTATTACTATAATTACTATGATATGTTATAATATATTACCATTAATTTTTACAATAGTCCGTATATAAAAAAATAAAAAAAATTACATAAATATAAATAATATTATATATTTTTATGTAAGAGATAATACCCTTATCTTTTCACAAATTATAGATTTTCTTCATAATTTTTAAAATATTTGTTATGCATTGTAACAAACTTTTATAGGAATTTTAATATATAAATTTTAAAATATGAAAAAATAACATTATAAAATTTTTAAATATGTAAAATTATTTACAGCCATAAATATAAAAAAAATAGTAATATTCAATAATTTTAATATTTTTTTTCAATAGTCAGGCATATAGAGACAATTTATAAAAATTTTAAGACATATAAAATATATATTTAAGGATTTAAAATATGTCAAAATATTATGTATGAAAATAAGAGCATATAAGAATATTCAAATAAAATTTCAGAATATATATGAGTATAAATATAGAAAATTAGTTTAACAATAAAGTATATATAAATTAAGGATATAAATTTCATAAAAATTATAAATAATAGTAAGGAAAATTCATACATTTAAAGTATTAAATAATTTATATATAAAATTATAATATGCATGGGTATTTGAGACAAGATATATCAAAAAATAATAATAATAATAATAAGAAAAAAAAGCCTTAAAATGTACTTATTTCATCATTAAATTTACTAAAACCTTCCTTAGATTTACTTAAACTCTCCTTTTTTGGCTTTATTCTCTCATTCTCTCTCTTCTACCTTTTTCTTCCTCTCACTTCTCTCTAAAATTTGAAAAAAGAATGACTTAAAATCAATTGGTTAGGACTTTTATAAAAGACTAACATTTGCATCCTTAATAGGTGTGTATCAAATGTTGAGATAGAAATCGTACAGCATATAAGTGTTTTTTAAGTATATAAGTGTTTTTTAGGCATACGAGTGTCCATCAAGCACTTATTCGATTTTAACAATCTGTTAAAATTATACATGAGTATTTCTCAAATGTGTCGAGCATGAGCAATCTACTAAAAGTACAATTGAGTGTCCTAGAGGCGTTCTTCAGACATGATTCTTCTGTTAAAAATATGTATGTGCGTGTGTTAGGTACTGGTCAGGTGTTATTTAACCTGATATGATCCGATTAAAATGTTAACTTTATCCCAATTCTTTATTTTATCTCAAGATTCTTTCTAATATTAACTTAATTAATCATAATTAAAATTATAAATAAAAATTCACACCTTATATCAACCTCGTATATTTAACCCTTCCTACATTAATAAATATATAGATAAGTACTTGGTTATTTTTTCACATTTAGTGTATAATATTATGCTCATTTCATGTTAGAACGAGTTGAATAATAGTTCATACTACAGAAAATACAACTATCAAGCCTGTGATTTTATTGGACAGGAAGGTATAGTAAGAGAAAGACCAACAATAGATACTCGGAATTTGAGAGTTGAAATACACGGTTCGCAACTCATGCATATATACTCATATCAAATTAAATAAAAATGAATTGTTAGGAAAATTCTCTTTAAAATAACCAATTTGAATGGTCGTTTGATAGATCGTATGACTCAGAATGACTAAGTATTATGTGAAAAATCTACCTGAATGGAGCTTATAAAAAAGAGCACTCACATTTTTTTCATTTGTGCTTGTCTCATGGACAATATTCCGCCACGCAGCTTCTAAATAATTTGGTACAACCTAAACACGAATGACGACCTCTCCTTTTTCATGGGGGAGCTCAAATGAAAAGCCCTCGGGCTGAATGTTAGGCCATTAAATAGATTGAAATTGACTAAATAAGAAAAACGAACTCTGTGCTTTGATCTTGAAAACATTTTTCTTAAGAAATTTCAATTTCTAAAAAGATGTTATTAACTCAAACAACAGCTTATGATGGATTATGTAATTTCTATACTATAATTCAAGTAAACTGGATTGCTAGTTAATGTAAGAAGATGGGCATAGAATCACAGGAACTCTCCCTCCACCGGCTTCAGTTTCTGCTAAACGAAATCCTGGCGTCTGATTATTCCTCCTTCAATCAGGAGATGCCTGGATAATCTCATTTCTCTTTTATTATCTTTTTCCCTTATCTCTCCACCTGTAAAAAAAAAAAAAAATTTGTTCTATGAGATATTTGGCAGGTGAGAAAATCAAGGGAGAAATGGGTAAGTAGCAGAAACCCTAGAAACAGTAATAATAATAATAATAATAATAATAATAATAATAATAATAATAATAATAATAACCATTATTATTATTATTATGATAATGAGAGGGTAGACGTGGCCATTTTGTTTCCCACGAGGGACACCATTCGTTGTCGTCGACCTGGAACGAGGTGAAAGTCTCGTGTCTCCCTGTCTCTTGCTGACCCTAATTTCTTGCTGGATTTACTGAGCAAGTCTTTGTCTTCTAAAATGATGAGCGGCACAACTTGAAATACTTCCATTGGAATTAGATAAACCTTGTTTATAAGAGTGTGTGTAATATGCATGGTTTTCCTTCCTTCAACTACTATATGTCGCTTGCATTTTTTACAAATTAATAGCATATACATAATTATTCACTTAGGGTGTATACCCAACCGCTGTCACATTATTTAATTTTTACCAATATTATTTAGTCTAAGATCTTATACGATTTAATTACATTCATTTCTCGAGTAAGTTGAAATGCCAAGCATGCCAATCAAGTTAATCAGATTTAATTAGCCTGTGACTTATAGGTTGCACTTCAATGTCTGGGATATTATTTGCAAGATTTAATGGAATCAATCATTTTTTTTTTAATTGTCTTAAATTTTATGGCAAAATCTTATGAAGACCAAGAAACAGGCAATACTTTAAATAGGGAGTCATGTTTCAACGTGGGGCTGCTTTTCCAGACGAAGAAATAAACTTTTTTTTTTTTTCATTCTTTTATTTGATTAAAAATTTTAGTAAATGAGATTTAAATTTAAAAGATTCTTTAAATATTTTTTTAAATACTTTTATTATATCAGATTAATTATTCAATAAATATTAATATTTTTAAAAAGAATTTTTTAAAAATAATTTATATATATATTTTTTATTTTAAAATTATTGTCCTCAAATTTTAATCCATTGAAAAGAGGTACTGTACGGTCAGAGGACATTGGACAAGGTTACCAGAAGACCCCGCCCGCTGCACCACTTTGGAGAAAGATTACCTGAAGAGGCCGCCCGTTGCACCACTTTGGAGGAACATTTACATTCTCACGTCACGAGGCATCCAGTTCATTTCCCCTTCGCACGTGACTAACGCCATGTGACCAATCTCCTATTAAAAATAATTTTATTTTTCATAAAAATAATAATATTTAAATAGTTAAAAAATTAATCTTATTTTTATTTTATAAATAATAAAATAATCCATCATATGTGTTAAAAAAAAAAAGATAATTTTTTGGATAAATAAAAGAGTAGGTTTTTTTTTTCCAGAATTGAAAGATTAAAAGTTTTGATAACTTTTATTTTTCTTATCTAAATATTTCATCTAAAAAAATCAGATACACATCATTTGTATAGAATATTATATCGTACTAATTTAAAAACAAAGAAAATGATAAATAGAAAAAAAACTATTCCAAATTTTTAAAAAATGAATGTAATATAGATCTAGTTTTATGTCGATGTTTAATTTAGATCATTAACTTATAAAATAACACAATTATTTAACAATATATAAACTAATTTTAAAGACCACAAAATTTTAGATCTGCCTCCTTACGTGGCTTCCGAACGAACCATAATCTTTGTAAACGTGTTTGGACAAAGGCCAACAGCTCACTATAGCTTGGCTTAATCATATTACTTTTGTTGTTTTTTCTTTTTCTCTATACGAGCAAGGACATTATTGTTTTGCTTGGATTTCCTTATGAATGCTTAAAAATATCTTGGGATCTAACCCTACCCCACTGGTCAATGTCTTGGTCGATTGGTTCAATTACATGATCTAACAAGATTTTAACTTTTTATATGTTTATATTATGACATAAACAAAATCTATATCAAGCAATTGCATCTACATATCATTTGTCAATGTCTAATATAAATCATTTTAAATCAAATCATTATGAAGATATTTTCTGCCCATGTCAAATATAAATGACTTTAAATCAAATCAATGTCGAAATAATCATTTTAGATTCCAATCTATGATAAAACATGTTTTGGTAATGATCACTCTTAAGCATATGTGTGCCGTACTTTCTATATATAGCTTAAACCTTATTCACATTTAAATATTATGTGTTTATTTTATATAGTGTTATTACTTTTTTGATAAGTATTATTTAGTATTTATTTAATCTCGTTGAATTATTTATGTTCATTAGTTAAAATATTGTGAGTGAGAGGGTTTAATAGGGGTATTAGATGTCAAGACTGAGAGAATTTGTTGCAACTTTTATTTTTAAGTTTATATTTTATATATTTTTACAATACTTATATATATATATATATATTAATATGCTTTTATATAATATGCACTTAAAATTCATTAAATTTATTTACTTCTTTGTATAATAAATTGGTATTTAAATATATTATGAGATATACTTAAAAAAGCATAATATAATAATAATGTTTGGAATATATATATATATATAGTGTAATTTCTTTTCCTATACAAAACATGACACATTGAAAGCGAGTGAGCACTTTTTGAGCTTTTCAATAAATTGAACTATGATGTTCGTAAGATTCAGAGAAGCTCCGTCTCTTATAAATATTTTAAAAATTTATTTTTTATATTTTAATTATTTATTTTTTAATAAATTAATGTGATTTAATTATTTAAAAAAATTAAAAATTAATTAAAATTAATTATTTTAAAATAATTATTATAATTATTTATTTAAAAATAAATACTTAAAATTTAAAAAATAAATAATTCTGTCTCTTCGAGAAATAAGTGTCTCCCTCAATTTTCATCGGGTCAATGGAACATCATCAGAGGCCCACGGATGGGCCATCCATAGCCCATCTGATAATTGGGCTCTAGGCCCAATATTACTGTTTGTTAGGCTCACCCAACTACTTTGATAAAGGTCAATGCACTCCTCAGCTAGGAGGCCCTTCAACTGGGGACACCGTTGAATCTCCATAATTATTCCCGTGCACATTTAATTTATTTTTTAAAAATATGAGATAATTTTAAATAAATATATATATATTAAAATAATAAAATATTTATATTATAAAAATAAAAAATTCTATTACATGTTTTTAAATTTTTTTTTCCCTGAAAAATAAACACGGGTCGTTAGATGAAAAATCAGGGGGTAGCGAGTATGAGCCTCTCAATTTGGGTTTCCCTTGTTTAATATAAAATAAAGAAAAATAAAAAAAAAAATCCATTAATTTAGTCCATAAAACTGTATTTTGGATATCATCTATTTATCATCCTCCATCAGATATTATTATTAGGTAAAATAATTAAAGATGTGTGTCTATTTCTAGTCTTAACATCCCGTAGACTACAATTTTATATGTATTTTATCAAATTCATACTCAATCAGTATGCCCTTTTTCAGATTAAAAAAATCAAAATCTAATGAAAAAAATATTAAAATCGTAATGCCTTAAAATGATTGGGTTAAGCATCTACAAATAATTTGAATGCTCTGTTATTTAATTATTAAAATAAAATAAGATATAATAAAATAACTATTCTTAGATAATGAAATATGATGAAAATAAAATTTAGAATTAATATTATCTTATTTGACTAATTACTTGAAATAGGCAAAAATAAAATTAAAATTAATTTTCTAGTGTGACATGTATAGTAATATTAAAAAAAATAATTAAAAATTTAGTATAAAATAATTTTTTTTTATCTTTACCAAAAGAAATAATTCAACATATATTAAAAATTTTGGATAAATTTGATCAAAATAAAATTTTTAAAATATCTATAGAATGCAGACTTATATGTTAAAAAAAAATAGAAATTCTAAGAATAAAAATCAGAAACACTTAGTCAAAAAAGTGTCCTAATAATTTATACAGCAATCCACTTATTTCCAAGTTGAAGTTATTTAATGAAATCTAAAATTGGTATAAAATCCATCCTACTAATTCCAATTTTACATTTTCTTTTTCTGGTTTTGGGGAATAAATATATAACTTACAGTTCTTATTCCAAGCCATTTAGCCGAAGGGGTTGAAATCATTGGAGTTAATACGCTGTTTATATAATAAAAAATCATATTTTGTCAAATATTACATATTTCCCCGATTATATTCGTTAAAGTATTTTATCAAATGTTAAAATTATGATCTCAAACAATGCAAAATTGTTTAAGAAAAAGGAAAAGGACAAAAATGATAGTATAAAATTAACCATTTTTTTACACCAAACTTGCACCTACAATTTCTCTTTTTTAATATTAATATATTTGTTAGGAGCTGATACTACCAGTTAGTCCAAATTAATTGAGAATTAGGTTAATAATCTACTCTAAAATAATAATATGACTAAGACCAATGTATAGAGCCTAGCTTAGCTATATTGGCTTACCCTACTATAAATAAACAATTATTTTTATTATTTTGATATAATATAATGAAAAATTAAAATGGTATTATATTAGCTGAAACTATGGCCAATGTTTAAAAAGTAACATGTGAAAATGGTTGAGCTTAAGTTTCAGATCACGCTTTAATACGGGTCAAATTGAATTGATTTTTTAATATATGTACCAATATTTAAAAGAGCTTTTCATAAAAATAACCAAAATTTGATGCCTACTAGTAATGTTTCACTTCTTGTACAAATATTATCATGGTTTTCTTAAAGTTTCAATGCATTAACAACAATATTCTGCCCCTTTGGCTAAGAATATTTTGCACCAATAATTTTAAAAGAAAATACATCGCTGCATAGCCAATAAGTAATAGCCTTTTTATCATAGACAAATCATATGCATTTTATAGATAAAAACATTGAAAAAAAAAGATATTAAAATCAAAAAGAATGCCTTAAACGTATCTATTCTTCTTCTTCTTCTTCACCTTTTTTTTTTTTTTGGGGAAACAAAACCTCTAAAATCCATGTACGAAAAATGTCGGCATTATGAGCAATCTTTTGTTTATGCTCCCCTTCTGCAATCCAAATCTTCCATTAAATGTTGTGATTATCTCTTCGTCATGCGTATAAACAACGCATCACCACGTACCCTTGCTTTTACTCTCAAGACAAAACCAAAAGTAAAAGCACCGGATGAAAAGGGAGTTGATATTATCAAAGTCACCATCAAGGATTTTTATAAGCCAACTATAAGAAAAACACAAACCATATAGTATTTTTATAAATAAAAGGTAAAAGAGTCGTAAATCAAATGATATTTTCACAGACAAACTGCAAAAGAGGCACCAACCCCATATATTTTGATAGATAAGCCGTAAAACAAGTACAAGACATAATATAATTTCTTAGAAAAATCACAAAAATGGCTGTCGTTGATCTGATTTGATGGTATTAGTAAGCACTTCCACTAAATTTTTTATTATTAATTTTGTGTAATTTTATTGATAAAGTTATTTTTTCTATCTCAATTTAATTATATGATGTAAGAGATTATTATATATATAGTTATTTTATTAACTTATACAAATTTACTTACATTAAAAAATATATATTTGCATGTCACATTCAAATTAACTAAGTCATTCGACAAATGCAACAGCAATTAAAGATTTTAACATTTCTTGCACGGTGGGGTCGGTTGGGGTCTGTGCATGGTGGTCCGAATCCTATACATTATTATCATTTGATAATTGTACCACTTAAATTTAACAACTCGGTCAAAAGAAAATATATAAATATAAATATCATTATTAATATTTATATTTATCTGATTTATATTATATTATTTACTTATAAAGTAACTATTAAGAATAAATATTACTTAAAAATATTATTATTAAAAAAAAGAATAACTAACTTCACTTATAATACCTATTCCTAATAACATATACTTCATTATCTTTTTATTCTCAGAAAATCAGGGGGTTTTCATTTTCTTTATTTTTTCTTTCTACTTAATTATTTTCCTTGTGATTAATTACCTTCCCTAATTACCTCATCAACTTCATCTTCTTAATTTGCTGTGACCTCAGCACAGGTCAAGTATACAAACACCATTACACCATCCATGTCCTTTTCATAGTCTCACAAGTTCTTTTTCCACACTCCACCAAATTGCTTAGATTGCTTCAATAAATAGACCCATCTTGATTTATTCTTACTGAATTATTTAAGTAGTTCTTTTTAAAAGTGGCAAGGTCCCATATGAGTTGGTTATGACAAGTGGATAATTTTTCCAATCTCTATTAACAAATATGAATTTTATACCTCTTTCTAGTTCTCTTTCCTTCCTATTATTCAGAAATAGAAATAAGGATGAATATTACAGAAAAAAGACATTGATATATGGAGTAGATCATTGATAGAGTATATTATAGTTTTCTCTTCTTAATTATTACACAGCTCATGTTAGAGATATATCATTGAGTTTATCTGGACTATATTGTGGGAAGAAAAAGATGAGAGCAAGTAGAAGTGGTGGAAAAATGCAAAGAAAATGACAGTGAGGGTAGGCAATAACGTGTTTAAATAGTAACAAATGAAAAAAACAGAGAAAAATGAATGAAAGCAATTACTTGTGATCATCTTTTTATATATGATTGAAAAAATTAATCGAGAGTCAATTTCAATAGTTATAGGTTTTTAATAATCATTGATCAAGAATATCAGTATTTGTTATGATAATATCAATATTAATCATATAAGAAAATATATATTATTATCGAATATATTAATTTAATTTTTTTTACAAATTAAAATCTGGTTAGAAAATATATACCGATATATCGTTGATATAATAATCTATCACAAATTTATTATGATATTAAAAAATATTAATATTATAAGACTCAATATTTACATATATCGATTAATATTTTATTTCATAACACTAATATGTTTAGACACTTTTATTAGTGATGCATTTTGACAAAGTATATTATGAGTCTAAGTTTAAGATAATATAAAATTTTAGTATGTATCGTCTCATTAGACCCATTATTCGTGCTTACACACAATGAAAGGGGGAAGAGTTCTTGTTTTTTAGTAAGCCTATTCAAAATCTTATGTACTGAATTTGTTTTCTCCACATCTTTATAAGCTAAGGTTCTGGCCTCTTCATGTATTTGCTAATACTTGTGAACTAGGTCATTGCCATTTATATCTAAAATTGCATTTATTTCAGTACAAATATAATGAATTATATTTTTTGATAAATAATAATAAATTAATAAATTAAAATTGTATCATATGAGTTATGAACCAAGCAAATAAAATCTCCAAAAACAAAAAAAAAAAAAAAGACAAGATAAAATAAAATAAAACATAAAAACATAAAAAAATGCTCGGATCCAACGTGAAAGAACATCATTTTTAGTATCTTGCTCTCTGAAAAGTGGGTTTAAAAATTGAAATATATATTTTTTATATAAAATTTGTAAAAATTTAACATTTTAAAGCATGAGCTCCTGAAAAGCATGACCCTTCTGGGAAATGTGCGAACGGATTCAAATGAAAATAAAATAATCAAATCAAACAAAAATAAGGGTAAGAAATAACAAATTATTACTAAATCAGATCTTACATAAATTAAAAAGGGAAATAAAACATCTCTTGTTGTTTTTGTTTCCTTTAATTTCATTCATAATTTTTATTTAAACATTATTTTCATACCCAGTAAAATGTTTACTAATGTTATCATATTTCAATATCACATAATATTTTTTTATGACGTGAAGAACACTAGATAGATATCTATTTTAATTCTTCATATGATTACGATTTTTTATATCATATACTAAAAATAAAAAAATAATATGTTATTATTTGTTATAAGATTATTTAATCGTCTAATTTGATATGACATTAACTACACACATCCTTATTATAAGATCTACATAAAAGTAAATAAAAAAATATGATATCATATTAAATTTAGTTGTTAAAGGGTGTTTCAAAATAACTTTAAAATATTACCAAAAATTATTCTCAAGATCGAAAATAATTAATGCATGGATTAGTATTTTTATTTTATTTTTGGCTATTGATATGCATGAGTCCTCAGTCCATGGACTTATGTAAAAGCCCTCAGAATACACTCAAATAATCCCACACCCCAGAAATTATCGATTTTACTAAATAATTTTAAGCTGTATTATCAATAATCAATTTTATAAATACACTATTTAAAGAAATATGATGATAAAATAAGAAAGACAAAATATCAAACTTAACAAGTAATTTTAGATTCCATTTAGATATGCATGGTTTGAGCTTTTTACTTGTACATGGGAAAAACAAATTACCTGCCGTAGATCTGTTATTGATTTGGACACCCACTTTTGTCCTCCTTTGGATCTTCTCTTGGCCGCTTAACGTACCAATGAGAGTTGGCCCGATGAAAAAAACTACACATAAAACTATTCACAAGTTCTTTTTAAATAGATAAATAAGATTAAAAAATATCATTTAATTATTATTAAAATATTTTTAATAATATAATATTTTATTAATATATATATTTATAGTAATATATTATTTAAAAATATCTTAAAGTAATTAAATAATATTTTTAGAAATGTTTTTGATCAAAGAAAATAAGAAATACCCCTTTGCATTTAAATGGGATGCCATGGTCCAAGCCACCCCACCCTTAGTACCTTTTTGTCTATTTTGGTAGCTTTCTTCCCGAAAATATCAAGAAAATAAGTTCTATAATATTGATAAAATGTGTAAAGTGTAATAAGTATAAAAGTCACAACTTAAAAAATATGTGTAATAAAAAAATATGTATGTGATATATATATTATTTGTCCCGTAATAACTCTAAACTTCTCTTGGAATTTATCTTTATGTTTGAGGAATATGTTAAAGACCTTCCCTTTATACCTTCAACCAGTTACGGTTCATGTGGATTAGGGGTGGACTTTATTGAGGTAACATTTCACCCCCTTTACATATATTGAAAAGAAAGGACATCACTTATCTATGAAAGAGAAAATAAAAGATAGGTAAAAAGGTGTACCAAAAATAAAAGAAAATAAATACCTATGTACTGTCAGTTAGTCTTTTTTTTTTTTTAACCTTGAATGTATTTCTACTCTAACATGTCAAACTTACAGAGGCAATATATTTTTTGTGATATATTTTATGCCAATGCTATGTTTAATTATTGAAATAAACTAAAACTATAATAGAATATTTATTCTTATAGTATAAAATAATGTAAAAATAAAATTTAAAATTAATATTTTTTTATTTAGTTTGTCGCTTTGTATGTGTAAATTTGAATAAAAATTAATTTTTAGTATTTAATAAGTAGTATTAATAAGATAAATAGTCAAAAAATTCATATAAGGTTACTTTTTACTCTTATCTAAAAGATAATATTCTAACATATGCTAAAAAGGTTGGGATAAACTTTATCAAAATTAGGTCATTCGTTTGATCCGATCCTATATTGATCTAAAATTATACAAGATTCGATCAAGCTATTCATTACTATAGGTGGACACAGTAAAAAAATTAGACATAATTAATTTTTTCCAAACTTAAATCATGGGTGAAATTAATCAATTTGGATTAACCCGACCTGATTTGACCCAAATTATAATTTTTTTATAATTTTTTTTATTTTAAATGAATATCAAATTTAAAAATTTATTTGAATAGTTATGAATGAGGACTTTTCATTCCCAAATTGCACCAATGTTTCGACCGCCACAATAAATTAGCAAAAATAGTGTAAAATTAAATATTCAATATACGTAAAGAATATTTGTGTCTAGATGATAAGAGTAATACGAGTATAAAAATAAAGCAACAATAATAATAAAAAGATAAGTTTCTTGATGACGAAGGAAAAACTCGATACTCATAGTAATCGAGAAAAATCCATCGGATTTCAACGGCTAGGAAAGAAATACACTATGAAAATTAACTTACAGATTGAGTGGTAATAATGCACTAATCTAACCGACTTACTCCCGTCTTGTGATCCCTACCAAGGAACTTCTTAGATTTGTCCACAGTATCAGCACCGGACGCCTTCCCGTTTTCACGTCAATCTTCTCTTTCGTGCCACTTGAATTGCCACATACGATCGGATCCCGTTCTTCAACGTACTGATATCACCAATGAAGGTAGAAGGGTAGAAGTGATGGATTAATAAAAAGAAAGTGGTGAGAAAATCACTAACACATGAAGCACAATGAGAAAAGATTGGTTTTCTCAATTAGAACACGTTTAATGGAGTGAAAAATGATTTTCTCTCAAGTGGGACCGCTCCAAAAATATCAATCAAAGGTTAGAGCAATTGATTATAAGTGTATATTTATAGAGAGTTTGAAAAATGTATTTAAAAAAGTTACATGTTGTCACGACACTCGAGCTCACGTAGGGTTTCATGAGAAACCCTATACGTGCGTTCGAGCTCGTGGCGAGCTTACAGCGAGCGTAGGGCTTCGGGATTTTGGGCTTGAACTTGTAGTGAGCTCACGGCGAGCACAGGGCCTTTAGATTTTGGGCTCGAGCTCGTGGCGAGCTCACGGCGAGCATAGGGCTTCGGATTTTGGGCTCGAGCTCATGGTAGGCATAATATTTCTGAAAGTCAGAACAGACAGGTGCGAAAATATGTTTCGACGAAACACAACCTGACATCGATGCACGATTACATAGGGTCACGGAATATGATAATTATAAAAATTACCCTAACAATCTCTCCCTTTGACAATTTCGTGACAAAACACATAAAGTAAAAAAAAAATATAAGTAAAGCATAGGTTCAGACACCACCGAGATAGAACCCGTGTACATAAAAAATTACTTCTAGTGAGAAAAGAAAAAAAATACAATTAACCATAAAACTCTATACATGACCTACTTTGTCAATGCTGTGACTGCCGTGCCTGATACTATAGCTGTGTTGCTTGGTCAAATATGATTAGTACAAACAGACATAATAAAAGAAGATATAATATGATGACAAGAATAGTACAAAGCCACAAAAATAGTACAAATCCAAGAAGAACTTCCCCTAACAAAAATAACATCTCCCCCTATCAAGATAATCTCCCCCTATCAGGATCAATCTCCCCCAATGAAGCAGTCTACTCCCCATTTCGTCACGAATTATCAAAAGGTAATGAAGTTCACTCTTCTTGATTTATAATTTTTTACCATATTTTATTGTGTTGTTTAAATTTACCACTTGATCATTTAGGTGTTTGATGTGGAGAATGAGACGCTGTATTTTAAAGTATTGTCGAGACTTATTTTGTCGTAATGATACGGGACAGTGGGGGAGAATATTGTCAATAATTTCACATCCATGACATATTGGAACGAATTTAGCATGGTTGTTAGAAGTGCATATTGGCTTCTTAGTGCATTTAAGATCAAACTGTTTCATACTTATAAAATTTTGATATTCTTATGTACTATCACTCTTCTTTGGAGAGCTTCTGGACAATTTGTCAGTATGAGCAAACGAGACACTATTTTGCCTTGAGAGGGACGTGGGTTAGACAAATATAGTTTTAGAATTACTAGTGGCTTTCAAGTCATTTTCAGAGTAATCCAACCCAATTTTATTTCATTTTATTTTTCCTAAACTGAGCATGTGGTCCAATTTTTTGGAGCCATTTGAAAATTATTTCAAATCATTTCGAGCAGCCTTTAAATCAGATTTAAGAGTCGTAATTTTTCAGTAAAAAATTTTTCAGGTTCTCAACTTCTTGAACTTTTGTGTCTAATTCAGATTTTAGAGCTAATTTTTTTTTTAATTTAGTCAGTTTGTATTTGAATGACACATTCATTTTCTTAACTTCAAGGCATTCTTTAAATAATTTATCATAAGTATCCTAAAGATCATACAGATCAGATTCTGACTCATTCTCAGAGTCATCGGATAGTTTAATACTTGCCTTTAAACGATCATCATTTTAACACATTGATGTCATAAAGGTCATGTACTTGACAGGGCCATCTTTAGAGCATTTTTTAACCTCTTCTTTGTCATTGCTCAAGGTCACATTAACTTTACAGACTTAGCCTTGTTGGCTTTTAAGGTTTGAACATTCGGTACGATAATGACTAAAATATTTACACTCATAGCATTGAACACTTTGGATATTTTTAGATTTGGATTCTTTCATTTCACGTTGGCCTTTCTTATCTGATTTTAGAGTTCATTTTAAATCTAAACTTGGTAAGTCGGATGAAGATTTATTTTTCTTTAAATTTTTTTAAAATTTCTAACAAATGTGATAAAATCTTCATCGCTATTTGATTCCTCATCGGAGTTACGATCTCTCTTTTCTCTAATGAATTTTAAGGCAATTGATTTTTGCTTCCTTAACTATGGAAGTGTGTATTCATAAGTTTGAAGGCATTTTACAAGTTTTTCGATCTTCATTTTATTAAGGTTTTTACTTTCTTCGATAGTGGTGACTTAGGTTTAAATCGTTCAGGGAGCGATCTAAGAAATTTTCTAATAATTCTATTTTTATTGATTCGTTCTCCTAAATTAAACGTAAAATTTACAATATCATTTAATTACACATAAAACTCATTGAACGTTTTATCATCTTTCATACGGATTTCTTTAAATCTGATCGTTAGCATTTGCAATTTTGAATTTTTTACAAGTTTGGTTCCTTCATGAGTTATTTCAAGTATTTCTCATGCGCCTTTTGCAGTCTCACATATAGATATGTGTTTGAACTCTTCGGGAGATACGACGATAAAAATAGCATGTAATCCTTTATTATTTTAATTACACACATCAAGTTCTTCTTTTGATCACAAAAATAGAATTTTTGATTCATCATCACTTTTGGGTAGAGTCCACCCGATTTGGCTACTAGCCCATACTGCTCATCCATAGATTTGAAAAAGGCTATCATCCAAACTTTCAATAGGTATAGTTGCTCCTATCAAAGAAGGGAGGTACGGAGAGCGATCCACTTGTATACATCTAGATCGGGAATCATGGATCCGGGTAAGGCTCTGATACCAATTGAAAGAGGACTTTTCGTTTTCAAATTGCCCCAATGTTTTGACCCCCATAATAAATTAGAAAAAACAGTATAAAATTAAATATTCAATACATATAAAAAATATTTGTGTCTAGATTATAAGAGTAATACTAGTATAAAAATAAAGTAATAATAATAATAATAATATAAGTTTTCAGGTAACGAAGAAAAAACTTGATACCTACAGTAATCGAGAAAAATCCTCCGGGTTTCAACGATCAAGAAAAAAATACACTATGAAAATCAACTTATAGATCGGGTGATAACCATGCGATAATCTAATCAATTTACTCCCGTATTGTGATTCCTACCAAGGAACTCATTGAATTTGTCCATGATAACGGCACCGGATGCCTTCTGGTCTTCATGTTAATCTTCCCTCTCGTGCCACTTGAATTGCCACACACAATCGGATCTCTTTCTTCAATATACCGACGTCATCAATAAATGTGGAAGGGTAGAGGTGATGGATTGATAAAGAGAAAGTGGTAAAAAAATCGCTAGCACATGAAGCACAATGAGAAAAGATTGATTTTCTCAATTAGAATACGTTTAATGGAGTCGAAAATGATTTCCTCTCAAGTGGGACGGTTCCAAAAATATCGATCAAAGTTTAGGATAACTAATTATAGGTGTATATTTATAGAGAGCTTGAAAAACGCATTCAAAAAAGTTGCCTGTTGTCGTGATGCTCGAGCTCGGCTCAAGCTCGCGGCGAGTGCACGAGGGTTTCATGAGAAGCCCTATGTGCGCTCAAACTCGTGGCGAGCTCATAGTGTGCACAAGGTTTTGGAATTTCGGGCTCGAGCTTGTGGCTAGCTCACGGCGAGGACAGGGCTTTTAGATTTTGGGCTCGAGCTCGTGGCAAGCTCACGGCGAGCATAGGGCTTCTGGATTTTGGGCTCAAGCTCACAGCAAACTCACGACAGGCGCAATACTCCTGGAAGCCAGAATGAACAGAAACGAAAATATATTTAGACGAAATATAACCCGACATCGACACATAATTACATATGGTCATAAAATATGCTAATCATAAAAATTACCCTAACAGATTATATATTTGAGTAATGAATAATTTTCTACAAATGTTTTTTTATTTAAATCTATACATAAATAGTATTTTAATTTATACATTATAATTTTTGAAATGTTTATATTTTTAGGTATTTTTATTATAATTATATATTTTTTTGATAAATTACTAAAAAAATAAAATGTCCATGTGTAAGCTTGAATTAGCTCGATTTTGGTAATGGACGGTTCTAATTATAGTTTTTACCCTACATAACTAGGCTGGAGTGGTCCCAATTTTTTTTTTTTTTTTATCAAAATTTGACTTATATTTGATCTAAATTTAATTTTAATCGTATCTAATTTCAAGTAAAAGTAAATAAAAAATATTTTAGAATAGTCATTTTAAATAACGAAAAAAATTAGAGAGTGTTGGTTGTTTTATTTTTTATTTTCAAAGAATAATTTTTTTAAATTATTATTTTTATCATCAAAATAACTAAATAATAAAATAATAATTTTACTTCAAATTAAATAAGAATGAAATTTTTATTCTATATTAATAAACATCATATGAGAGTACTCATTAGAATAGTGGTGATTATTATTGGAAATACTCTTATGCCCTTATTTTTCTCTTTCACTGTATAAACCTTAAGTTTACATTATTTCTATTTTCTTTTAAAGTTGTTGCTTCTTGGCTATAAACCTTTAGGTTACTTCCTTATAAATATCATAATTAATGAATAAATTATTTAAAAAATTTGCAATTTCCACATATGATATTTTAGGTAGAAGTCATGCAAGGATTATATGATATTCGTGTTAAAGTTGTTCGATAGTTATCTAAGTAATAAAAGTCACTAGAGGCTTATCAATGGTTAGTTGAGCGTTCTTTGCGATAAAAGAATATTAGAAGGTCGTACGATATTTGTATAAGGTTAATTGAGGGTTGTCTAAATAATAAAAGATATTTGAGGTTGTACAATGTTCATGTGAGGAAATGTCGATCAAGTGTGGCTGAGTGGTGAAGTTCATCAGAAATTCGTGCAAGAAGCAATTAAACAAAATATATATCCAATGAATAAGTAGCACTTGTATTTGGTAGGCATATGATAGATAATCATATGTTTTTAGGACAAAATAAGAGTAGCTGATGCGTGTGAAGGGGTTCCTATGCACCAATTCCAATGAGACCAGTATAGGTTATCAAGATGGGATCACGCCTGATACACATAAGGAGTATAGGTGCATCAAAATTGCTAGAAGGTCACGTTTAATATAATTTTAGGGCTAACGCAATACAAGGGTGACACGGGCAAAGAGGCAACATAATATATAGCACGGGAAAGCTTTAAAAGCATTTTCAATACAAGAAGCACCATACAAAAGAGAGAAGAGAGAAGAGAGAGAAAAAAATTCATATTTGGTCAAGGTCTGACTCTAGTTTCATTCTTCGTCAAGATTGAATATATTACTCTAGTTGTTTAGAACGTATTATAGTTTAATTATTCTTATTCTTGTTTTATTTTTTCTCATTAGTTATTAGGTGTATTAGGGATATGTTTCACCAATTATTCATTTGGGTTATAATGAGGGCTCTTAAATTAGGTTATTTTATAACTTGTATTATTTATAATAGATTTATTCAGAGTTTATCATGTGATTTTTCTTAATAGAGTAAAAGCTGTGTGATTTGACTATAAATAATACATTTCTTGTGTTTATAATTATACATACATACAAAATATATAGGGGGGGGATTTGACTTACAAAGGATACCCTTAAAACAACCTAATGACCTAGACTATCATTCATATATTAATGTTAGTGAAACTATAATATCTAAACTCTAAGATTTAGATCGTAATATATATAAATAAATCTGTAAATTACTAAGATCTGTTGCAAATTTGGGTTAGAAATTAAGTATTACACCATAGTGGGGTAGACATGTATAGTGTTTGATATGTATTTGAGTCACAAATGGGTGTGTTTTAAACAGAATCATCACGCATGAGGTGAATATGAAGCCACTCATATGTATTTATTTCAGAATAATAGTGCTTGAGGGATATTTTATAGGCGTTCGTGCACAGACTTTAAGAAACATCTACACATGACCCACACCAAATTAATACATATGTGCTATTCTAGTATATGTAGACTTTTAAACCAATTTTATCTCAGTTCTTTGTATTTTTGAGAGAAGAAGAAGTAGAAAAGAAAAAGAGATAGAGAAAGAGAGAGGAAGAGTGAAAAAGTGAATCCAAGTAAATCCAATCTAATTTTTAGTGCATTAAATTAAAAATAAATGTATCTAAATTTATTTATTTTTATTTTAATTTTTTTAAAAATCTCTTAATATTTTTTATTTAAATACTTATATATATATATATGACGTTGGCTTACTTCCTTTGATATTATGTTGCAAGCATAGTAATTTTATTTTCGTTCCATGAGACTTTAAAGGATTTTATTTTAATTTAAATGTGCTATTTTGAAAATCAAAAATCTCTGGAAAATTATCCTTTCAAATTTATTTTATATAAGTATTTTGATAAAAATTTTAACTTAATTTTGATAAAGATAATTCTTTTTTTAGATTTGAGAAAAAATTTTCATATTTAATTTTTTAGAATAGGGTTTTTAGATGCAATTAAATAAAAATTATTATAGAGAATTAATAAAATATATTTAAATATATATTAATATATTATTTACAAATTGAATATTGAACCGGATATCCATGTGTTAGAAAAGTAACATTTGACCCTCAACTATAATGAATAATATGTAGTCGACCCACCCACAGGTTGTAAATAATGGCGTATGGCTTTTAATTATGTGAAAACAATCATTGCCTAATCACGATATTCGATTCTCGTTGGTTAGGTTATCACTAATTTTTTGGTTCTTTTATTTTCAAATAATTTTGGCATATTTTATCATTATTTTGATATTTTTAACATTTAAGTTTTTAATTTATGATTATTATCCTTTGCATATTTTTGTTCACTATTATCTATATATATAAATTATACTTACTTTACTGAGTATTGGATTTATTTTGTCATCTTTTGTTAACTTTTTAATTTAGCGGATTCAAATATAATTTGTAGAGATTTCGGTCATGGAAAAAGCTTTTAAGAAGAAATAGTTTATAGGATATTTTAATTGTATTTTGATTATTTGAACAAGAGTTTGTTATTTTAGCTTTTGGATTTTCTATATTTGGCTGGGAGCTGTTACTTAATATTTTAGTTATGTTATTAGATATTTTGATTTTAGATTTGAGATGATTTTCTTTACTTATAATTATTAGTTGATCAGGTGATAAGCTATCGAAATCATTTATGGATGTGACATTTATATTTTAAGCTGTAGCATATATATTTATTATAGGATTATTTAATGATATTCATTGTAAGATCGCGTCTTAACTTTGAGTTTGATTCAGTTGGTGTATTAATTAAAGGTAGTTTTGATGCGTCTCGAGAATACGAATTGATATATTAATTAGGGAGCCACCCTGTCACGTTTGATCATGCGAATGATAAGGGTTCAATTTTCGTAACTCTAAATTTAGATCTTCCACACAATAATAAAACAAATTAGAGATAAGAGGCATACGGAACTTGTCCTCCAGTATATCATTCGATACTCAAATAAATTATCTTTCTATTTGGATATGAAAGATATAAGAAAACGAATGCGAGAATTTAAACGGGATGATGATGGGTATATGTATAGAGGGCAATACTCCTCACTGTACATTTGTCTGGTTGAGTGCTTTTGTTTTTGTACACTCGTTCGGTTGAGCGATTTTTATTGTCTTTTTTCTTTCTCTTTTCTCGTCATTCTCTCTTCATTGGGAGAGAGTTTATTTATAGTAGAAAACGCTGTTTGGTTAGTTGGGGCTTGAATTT
Organism: Nepenthes gracilis; assembly: GCA_033239525.1. NCBI lineage: Eukaryota > Viridiplantae > Streptophyta > Magnoliopsida > Caryophyllales > Nepenthaceae > Nepenthes > Nepenthes gracilis. The sequence goes on from BSYO01000009.1 coordinate 6,964,447, forward strand.
TATGTGTGTGTATGATGCCACTTCAGATCAATGGTGATGGATGTTATTTACATATGTAACAACCGTTTCAATTCAATGGTAAGACCGCTTGACTATTAACTTTTGGATTAACTTAGCCGCTCTCTACATTTGGTCATTAAGCAGCTTATTATGATTTTTTAGTATATAACATATCTCTTGATTTATTCGTTTGTGCGCTATTATCTAAGAAGCTCTACGGTATTTTTTATTGGGCCATTAGCATTTGGGCATCTTAGCTGCTTGAGTATTAAGTTGGCTTGTTCCTAACCTTACCCATCAAGTTTAATAAATATTATAATTATGTGTTCAAGGTCGGGTATATGGCAAGGACCATCTTGGTGGATGCCACTTCATTTGTGTGTTCTAGGAGTAGTTAAATGATATTATCCAATCATTTTTCATATGATGGTTATGTTAGTTCTAATTTAGTAGACATTTGCTTATGATTTTACTGTTTTATTTTAATTTACCTTTGCTTATGGCTTAAATGGTCACCTCATGTGTAAATTCAACAAAAGAAGAAGGAACTGAAAATCAAATGAACTTTTTATTTTGGTACGATATGCTTTTTGTGCACCATTTAATTGACTACTCAAACTATTTTCCTCTAATTGGACTATTGGCATCCTCTCCAGCCATTCAACATTATCTTTTTCTGGTTGAATTACTTTGGTTCAAGCCTCCGGTTGAATGCTCATGTGTAATTTGTCAATTGTGGTGTGAGCTAGGGATGGGCACTTTGTGACCAGTTGCCATTGGTTCCTTCATTTCTACGTTGCTGAATTTTATCCTCAATCTTGAAGCTTTGGACACTTACTAGTAAGGGATTGGAGAATGATGAGGAATTCTCGGTTAAATCTATGCAAAGAACCATTCAACTAGAGCAACAAAATGTGTCATGGGTAGTAATTTTTGGTGACCGAATTAAAATCCTACACATGTATTTATTTTGTGGTTAGTCATTAGGAACCGTATGTGTCCATGTTGGGGTTCGACACCCGGATCCACCCGATCCGGTAGCAGGGAAATACCCGAACCCCCGTCATCGTCGGCTACTATTTAGTAGGAATAGGGAACAAAGAGATGCACAATATTTTTACGTGGAAAATCCCTTCTCAACTAAGAGAAAAAACTACGGGATACAAAGTCCACCAATAGATCCATTATGTAAAATGGTTATAAAAACTCAGAGATAGAATATAACAACTATCCTGATTACACAAGCCCTAGAGGCGAAAACGAAGAAGAGAGCACGAGAATATAAAACTTCACTCTTTATATTTCACTCACTGCTCTCTCTTTCTTTCACTCTTTCTCTCCTCACTGTGGTACTCTCAGCTCTTACATTTTACAAGTGTTGGTAAAACGGCGACCGCTGTTTTACCATCGCACTCATGTGCCCTGCGCACAGTACCCTTGGTGTTTTCTCTTACACCAATCTGGTGCAACCCGCACCCTAGGTGTCTTCACCCACTCACATACTTGGTGGTTTTTCACATGCCACACACTGTCTGAAACTCCTGGTGCTCATATATATAGATATCCTGGCTCCACCTAATCCCATCTGCCCAACTGATCATCTTACAGATAATTGGTGCCACGTCTTCACCAATTCTCGAGCTTCCTGCAGACCCATGCCCTGTAAGACGGCACATGCTGTGCACTCTACAACCCAACTGCTAGCATGTCGACCAATCCTTGAAAGACGTCTGTCCGCTGCCAGCTGTCACTTTCCACAGTCTCCTAGGCCCATTACTCAGCCGATCAACTTCTCATTGACCTTCTTCGATATTCATCCGGTCAACCTCCCCGTTGACCGTCTTCTATTACCCGTCTGCAATCCTACAGTACTCTTGTAATCCTAAGACGGTTAACCTCCTATTGACCGGAATCTGCAGTTGGCCATCCGCTAGCCAATCTCCATTGACCATCCACTATTCTCCTCCGGTCGACGTTCTGTTGATCAGAATCAGTTCTCCGAATTTGTTGTCCACAAATCCTCCGATCACACACCAGTTTGTTGGGTTACCCACAAAGGAGTGACCAGCCCAACAAATTTTCCCTCATTACCTTGTTAGGAACACCTTCGCCTTTATCCAGCGACCGTCATTGCTTGTCTTCTGGCAGCTTTCCCTCAACTAGGATCCCGGCGTTAGCTTCGCCCTTGGCCATGCTAGCTCCGCACTTAGCCCTGCTCAGCTCCGCCCTTGGTCTTACACAGCTCCTCCTTTGGCCCTGCTCAGCTCCGTCCTCGGCCCTGTTGACTCCACTGCACCTTTTACAATTCCATCCAATTCCACACTAAAGGGCAAACTCTTCTACGATGACTCTAGATATACTTCGACCGCCGCAGACCTCGGTGGCCCCACTTCTGCGGCACTTCACTCGGTGGCTTCCCCTTGCGACGCTTCACTCCACTCTAGCAGTAGGTCAACACCTCCGCAGGTAGCCCTTTCCAGTCAGCATCCTCCATAAGCAACTCTTTCCTAGCCTGGAACGATCTCAATCATCTCTGATACCACTTATTGGGATTTGACACCTGGATCCACCCAATCCGGTAGCAGCGGAATACCCGAACCCCCATCATCGTTAGCCACCATTTAGTAGGAATAAGGAACAAAGAGATGCACAGTATTTTTACGTGGAAAATCCTTCTCAACTAAGAAAAAATCACGGGACCAGAAAGTTTACCAAATAGATCCACTATGTAAAATGGTTATAAAAACCCAGAGATAGAATACAGCAACCACCCTAGTTACACAGGCCCTAGAGGCGAAAACGAAGAACAGAGTATGAGAATACAAAGCCTCACTCTTTGTATTTCACTCACTGTTCTCTCTTTCTTCCACTCTCTCTCCTTATTGTGGTACTCTCTACTATCACATTTTACAAGTGTTGGTGAAACGACGACCGCCGTTTTACCCCCGCACTCATGCGGCTGGCACACAGTGCCCCTAGTGTTTTCTCCTACACCAGCCCAGTGGAACCCTCACCATGGGTGTCTTCACCCACCCACACACTTGGTGGTTTTTCACATGCCACACACTGCCTGAAGCTCCTGATGCTCATATATATAGGCGTCCTGGCTCCACCTAATCTCATCTGTCTAACTGATCATCTTGTAGATAGTTAGTGCCACGTCTTTTTCGATTCCCAAGCTTCCTGCAGGCCCATGCCCTGCAAGACGGCACATGCTGTGCACTGTGCAGACGTGTGATCTGCAACCCAACTGCCAACCTATTGACCAATCCTGGAAAGACATTTGTTCACTGTCAGCTGCCACTTTTCACTGTCTCCTAGGCCCATTGCTCAACCGGTCAACTTCTCATTAACTGCCTTCAGCATTCATCCGGTCAACCTCCGTTGACCATCTTCTACTGTCATCCGGTCAACCTCCCTGTTGACCGTCTTCTGTTACCCGTCCGCCATCCAATAGTACTCTTGCAACCCTAAGACGGTCAACCTCCTGTTGATCGGAATCTGCAGTTGGCCATCCGCTTGTCAATCTTCATTAACCGTCCACTATTCTCCTCCGGTCAAGGTCTCGTTGATCAGAATCAGTTCTCCGGATTTGTTATTCACAAATCCTCCGATGACACACCAATTTGTTGAGTTACTCACAAGGGAGTGATTAGACCCAACAGTCCATTAGATTTGTTGAGCTTTCTATATATTTCTTCTTTGCACTTTCAATAAAAAATACAACCGAAAATGTTAATCATATTTTTTTTCAAATGTAATTTTACAAAATGAATTTAGAACTCTATTTGCAACAAAATAAAGTATTCATGACCTTATAATGAATGAAATAGAGGTGATTGATCCGGTCATGATCAAATGGAAAGGGAAGCATGACAATAATCGAATATTTAGATTGATATTTTACACGCTATTGTTTACTTTATTTGAAAAGATCATAGCAAATAACTTTTTTAAAAGAATAACATAAATAGTTGAGAGACGGATTTTTAATTGACATGAGACTTCTTTATTATGAAATGATTCCAAACTTCAACAAGATTTAGATAGAGTAGTTTTATTCGCCTTTTAGGGTAGTTGTTATTTGATATTTCTTAGTTTTTGAGATGGGGATTTTTTTTGGCTTCTTTTTTTGTTTGATTTATGTTTGGGGTTTGTCAATCCTCTACCCTGATGAGTTTGTAACGTAAGAGATTTTTGTTTATATATATTTTGTTCATATGTTAACAATGACTAAATAAGTTTGTTTTTTAAGACAATTTTAAATCTTTTAGATTTTTTGAATAAATTATAAAATAAAAAATAAAACTTAACATAATAATATAATTGCTATAATATAATACAAAACATACTATTATTACTTCTTAAACACAATATACCCACACTATCCCGAGCCAAACAAGGGAGCTAACAAAAAATTCAATTCTTATAATAACATATAAAAGAGGGAAGAAAAACAGAAAGTATGAATTTTAGAGGGAAGGAAAAACCAAAGTGAGTTTGTACTTTGCAGAGCTCCCCAGTTAGGTTGCGGAGTTCTGCGAGTATCAAGGATAAGGTGTCGTATTCCATGGCAGAATACAAGGGTGTTACAGTAATTCCAAGGAAGGGCCTATTTCCATGGCAGAATACAAGGGTGTTACGGTAATTCCAAGGAAGGACCTATTGCGGTAAAAGAAGTCCTAACTTGAAAACTACTGCCACTAAAGGAAACCAGCGTTGATGGTAGAGCAGCAGTGCTCATATCCCACTTGGGGGGACAGAGACCTGATAGAAAGAGAGAGAAGATAGAGGAATAGGTGAAAGTAAGGGTAATGCCCCCAAGATGGCAGGGGCCGGAGGGTAAAATACGGAAGAGAGGGCGAGAAGAGGGGGTGGGTAAGGGCAACTTTATTACTTTTTTATGATGTACGCATCATGACAGGATGGGGAAGGGTACACTGTACTGCTACGACACAATTAGTGTAGAGAAGAAGGGAAAAAAAGCAAGCTAGCACATGAAACAATAACAAGCAACTCTTCTTCTTCCTCTTTCAGAGAGAGAGAGAGAGAGAGAGTGATGTTGGTGAAGCAAGGAATAGAGGTGGAGCAACCAAAAATAATATTTGAGATGGAGAAAGCTGGTTCAATGTCCAACAGGAAGAACAGCAAGAAACTTCGCCTCCTTGTTGAACTGGGTCTATAGTTTCAGAAACCATGGTACTTATCTCAAACCACCATTTTATTCCTTTTTTTTTTTTTTCTGTTTGGGCTTTTATGACCACTTAATGTTCTCTCTTGTCTCAAATCTGGGGGGTATTTTTTGAGTTGTAATTTGTGGGTATGGTGGATTTGCCCATTTTCCTGTTTTTAGATGACAGCTATGCCCTACAATTTACAAGGTAAGGGTGTGGTAGATGTTTCTGGCATTTCACAAATCTCTTCAAAGTGGAGGAACATTGCAGGAGGCACTAAACTTACTGCTAGAACTACTACTAATTCCATTGACAGTGGACCCACTTCTATTCTGGATACTAGGCGAAGCCCCAGCCCTCCCACTTCGACATCCACTCTATCCTCCTTCAACGGCGGCGGCAGCGGCGGAAGAAGTAGTGCTGGCGGCGGTGGTACAGAGAACAAAGACGAGGTGGCGGCCTTATTTGACAATACGCATATCAAATGTCCAATTTCCCTGCCGGAATCCACATCTGAAAGTCCCCGGAAAGAGGATTGGGCGGTGAAGCTTCAGAATCTTCACAATGGGTCGGACATTGTTAGGGGTTGCTGCTCGGTCGCAGCCGGCTGTGGCTGCGGTAGTGCTTCCGCTGGTGATGGGCTTGGAATTGGGGATTTTGAAAATATATTTCCCGGGGGCGATGGAGCCCTTCTTCCCTGGATCATCGGTGAGACTGATGACCTTGATTTGGGCTTGAAGCATCTGTTGCAATCTGGGAACCCTTCAGAGTATGAGGCTACCGGGATCGGAGTTTTCGAACAGAGCTCCGGGATGGGTGGTATTTTGGCTGAAGGCGTTTCCTGCGAGGGGAGTTTGGTGGCTAGCATGAATTCCAATTTGGGTTTTCCTGGTTCTGGGTTTAATCATTATGGGAAGATTGACTCGATGCCACCAAGTTGTTCTTCTGGGATTTTGCATTGTAAACAAGGTAACGGCAATAACGGGTTGAATCATATTCCACAAATTAATTTGTTCACACATTTGCCAAGCAATCTTCAAATTCCAGTTTCTTTACAAACTGGTGTGGTTCTTCAACAGCAACAACAATTTCATGTTAGTGATGAGAAGCCTCAGACTTTCAGCCCACAAATGTTAATGAATCAACAGCAGGCTCAGAGTATTCAAAATCCAAGCTTCTTGTTGCCTCCATCAGGTTATTGTCAGCTAGAACAGCATCTTTCTCAGCCTCAGGCAAAGCGCCATAACCTGGGCGCTGCTTTGGACGGCAGCATTGTTCAGGTCTCCAAGAGTCCGTTTCCTGATCAGGGTCATGAGTTTCTGCTTAGAAAACATCAGCAGCAGCAGCAATTCCCAGTAGCTTTAGCCCCTCAGTCAGTAGTTACTCATCACCTTCAGCAGAAAACAATGGTATCAAATAAGAAGGTCGTGAGTATGGGCAATGAAATAGCCCACCAGCATTATCAGTTGCAGCAGCATCAACACTTGCAAGAACAGGCTGTTCGCGACCATCTCTTTAAGGCTGCAGACCTGATACAGACTGGGAACTTCTCACACGCGCAAGAGATATTGGCGCGGCTCAATCACCTGCTCTCTCTTCCTGCAAAGCCTCTAATGAGGGCTGCTTTGTATGTGAAGGAAGCACTTCAGTTACTCCTACTGCTGAGCAACCCAGTTGCAGTTCCACAGCCAAAATGCCTCTCTCCATTTGATGTTGTTCACAAGATGAACGCATACAAGGCTTTCTCTGAAGTCTCGCCGTTCATGCAATTTGTGAATTTCACTTGTACTCAGGCCATACTTGAAGCTCTTGATGATGCTGATGCCATCCATATTGTAGACTTTGATATTGGTTGTGGTGCCAAATGGGCATCCTTCATGCAAGAGCTTCCTCTCAGGAAACGGGGTACACCATCCCTTAAGATTACAGCATTTGCGTCCGCTTCAACCAACCACCCCTTTGAACTCGCCCTAATGCGTGATAATCTTACACAGTTTGCTAACGATATAGGCATTGCTTTTGACCTTCAAGTCGTTAATCTCGATTCATTTGATCCATCTAATCCAACCACGCCCAGTTTTCTAACCTTGGAGAATGAGTCGATTGCTGTTAGCTTTCCCATCTGGGCATCTTCCACTCGACCACATGTTATTCCATCTCTTCTTCGCTTCATAAAGCATCAGTCACCCAAAATTATGGTATCTCTGGATAGAGGATGTGACCGTTGTGATATCCCCTTCACTCAACATATTCTCCATGCTCTAGATTCATGCACAAATCTCTTGGAATCACTCGACAGCCTTAGTATTGCTTCGGAGGTTGTGAACAAGGTCGAGAAGTTCTTCGTCCAGCCTACTATTGAAAGCTCCATAGTGGGGCGCCTGCATGCCCCAGACAAGATACCCCATTGGAAAAACCTCTTTGCTTCTGCTGGATTCTCACCCTTGGCATTCAGTAATTTCACAGAAACTCAGGCGGATTATGTGGTGAAGAGAACACCTGGAAAGGGATTTCATGTAGACAAGCGGCAGGCTTCTCTTGTGCTGAGTTGGCAACGTCGGGAGCTCGTGGCCGCTTCAGCTTGGAGGTGCTGAGAAGCCAAAAGTTATCGAGCAAGCAGGCTGGCTTTTCATAGGTCACATTGGCATGCAGAGTTATTTGACTCTTTTTATGTCATATTTGTCAATAATTAGAAACTATGATAACTATGGCACCTACTTTTGTGACTTGATCTTTGTGGTAATCCCTTGCTTGTGATGCTCCCACTGTTTGCCCTTCAAGCCTAGGTATATTACTTTCCTTTATGTAAGGAAACAACTATCTGGAAATTCCTAGTACCACCTTATTATCTTTTGATTTGCTTATTGTTGCATGACATATTTCAATTGTCCCCGTCACCATTCCTTTGACTATGGATACTGACTTACTTGATTGTGAATACTAACTCGCATCTGTTTCTTTTGTCCCCTTGGGGGTTTCTTTGAACAAGAAAGTAGAGACTGAATGAACTAACACAATTCTGATGCAATCTTGCATTTGCAAATTGCTGTGGTTAAAGAAGATAGATGGTAATACACTATCTCTCTCTCTCTCTCTCTGAAAAAAAAAAAGATGGTTAAAGAAGCCATATCATGCGGGAGATTTTCCATAATGCCATGCCAAGACTACTTAATTCTAGTGTTCGTGCAAAGGGTGAATGCAGAGTTGCCGAGGCTATATTTCCACATCAAGCTTTCTGTTCTGTTCACAGATTTCTTTGTTTTCCATTTCTCTTGTGTTATTCACTTTACCAGAACAATGTGTGGAGACATACAGTGCCAAAATGAAGAGGGACACCCCAAGAACAAATTCCCTCTTCTCCTACCTTGTTAGATTATATGACTTGGTTGGAAAACCTTGAGGATATTGCATTTCATCATTAATCCGCACCACTAGCCCCACATCAGAGTAGATTTATAGATGAATATCACCTCATCTCGAGATACCCCAAGAGTGCCTATTGGATGTCCCCAAAATGTTTCCCATATGGTTTTTCATGCCCTGACTGTGGATTTTTCATGCCTGATATTGCCTGTGCTTTGCTTAGGAAATTTTCGTTGTCAGAAGCTGTTAATGGGGAATATTTCGTGACTTTAATGTTTTTCAGTGGTGATTTTAATACCCCATTTCAATTTTCTCTCTGCATGGTTGGCTTAATCTTCTGAAACTGCAGTTCAGCTGCAGAACTGAAGAAAGATCTTGTGTTATATATATATATGTATATATATATTTATTCATTTATTTGGGTCCTTCCTTTTAATCCTAATGCTCACTGAATATGCTTCGAACCATCATTGAGGACAAATCCTTCGTATTGTCAACCATTTCTTCCCAGTTTATAGTTTCACCTATTCATCATCTCCTGCTTTGGTTAGTGATTATCCAATAACCTTGTAATTAGAATGCCTTCACAATCCATTTAGCTATTATAAATATTAATGAACATATTTAGGTGACGTTTTTTTTTAATTTTTGTGTAGATCTGTTAATATCCAACAACAAATGTGTTGCCACAGATATTTTAAAAGTGGCTGCAGGGTGTTTCATTAATGTTGTTCTAATATTAATGTCTTCATGAATTTCGACATGCTCTTGCTTAATCTATCTATAATTTTTTCCGCTTAATATTAGATTATCAAAAGTATAATAAATATTTTATTTATTATAACTCCTTTTACTGTTCACTGGATTGGCCCAGTTTTGAATTATTATTATATTTTCAGACATCTGCTAATCAGACCACATGGTCATGCTTTGGTTGAGCATTCAAGCCATCTCCCTGCAATTAATTATCATATTAGAAGCTCTAATTTTATTTGCATTTTTTAATTCTTCATATAATTATTTTGGCTAAGCTATAGAGTTCTTTCCCTGTGACTGAAAATTATTGAGTTAAATTATAAAAATTAATTATTTTTGTGAGTAATAATAGTTATTTGTTACTGATGGCAATTATCTATCCATTGATAAATAATGCACGTAAAAAAACTTTCCAAATTAAATTAAAAATAATGGTTAAAAAAATAGGTCAATTGACATAAATAATTTTTAAAAATTGCAGCAACGTCATGTAGACTCGCCAATGACAAACAACATGCAAGTACAACTGTAAAAATATCACAGGTAACATTGTTTCACTGTGGACATTCATAAATAAATATTTTATTAAATAAAGATTCTAATAAAATTTTATATTTTTTTAAAGTGAGATTTTATTTTTTTTTTTTAATTTAGGTTTTTAAATAAATTCCTTCTGCTTCACTTGCCAGAACGTCAGGAGCTTTTGTGGGAGGAGGTAGACGAGCGTCGATAAATTCATATATGATCAATTTCAGAATCTCATATTAAATCCTTAAACAGCTTTTAAATAAAATAAAATTAATAATAAATTAAATAATAAAAAATAAAATAAAAAATTGAAAAAACGTTGATAAAAATTATATATATATTTTTGTTTCCTTCTCAAGACAAAATCTATATTAATATAGATTTGGGGACCTATGGGACGGGTCGCACCTCACGGCCACAAGACCATTGAATCAAAAAAATAATATCCCTTATTTTATATTGATTAGAAAAATCAAATAAAAAATATAATCATATTATATTGTTAATTAATTTTTTATAATATACATATTTTAATATTTTTTATAAATTATTTATATAATCTTTTATTGAACAAAATAAAAACGATCCAACCCGGATTAACAGGGACCGATGATTATCTGGTGGCGATTGGGATGTATGACTGCAGGAACCGTACGATCTTCTTGCAAATACGGGGCCCAGGGATGCTTTTGTGGTGTGGCTGTTCTCTATAGTCGAGCCCTGTTCCGGCGATACGTGGTGCGGTTCAGATTAATCAGACGGCTGCCACTCTTTGTTTGTCCGGCCCCTCGGTCCGAAAGCAGTGAACTGTTACAATTTTATTATTATTTTAATTTCTACATTATTTTTAATTATTACTATTAAATAATTAATTAAAAAAATATCTCTTTTTTTTAATCGTGCAATTTTTAAAAATTGTTATTATTCAAAACTGTAATGATAATTTTTTAGCACATAATTGAATTTTGATAGGTTAAGAAACATACACTCATCTAACTACAATATATAAATATATATTGTATTTTTGTAAGTTTAATATTAACACAGCCATAAGTGTATTTATTTAAGAGGTCTGAAAACTCTAAGGGCTGAAAATTAAGAGAAATTTTCAGATTAAATTCAGGTTTAATTTTAAAAAAATAACCATTTAAAAAAAATGTCCCTCCGATATAAATTTAGCTTGTATTAAAAATAATATAATGTATCAAACATATTATATAATTTAAATATGAATCAATTATTAAAAAATATATATAATTATTATAAAATTTAAAAATAAGAAAATCATACTATATCAGTGGAGTATCATATCATGCCAACTAATTATTAACCATATAAAATAATTAAATGTCTCAATAAATTATTAAATTCAAAGTACGTCATATAACATGACGAAGCAAGGAATAGCAAGAAACTGGGAGTTCCGGGACCTCGAAGGAAGTACGATTCCTTTTTTTTTTTTTAATTTTAGTTATTAGATAAAAACTTAATAATTAAGATTAAAAATAAAAAAAATTAAAATTAGCTATTTTTTTAAAAAAATTTTAAAATAATAATAATATTTAATAAATATTAAATTTAATACATAAAAATTAATAAAATAACTATTTCAAAAATAATATTTAATATCTAAATTCTAACCATTTAAATTAATAGAATTAGGCCCGATTTTTCATAAAATGGGGCATGTCCCAAGGCACGAGGAACAATGATGGTATTGATTGGTACCTTCTCATCATGGAACACAAAGCTTCTTTTTCACGAAAGTAAAGTTAAAAAACGATAAATACAAACATATATTTATAATGTTTAATCTTAATAAATATTTTATATTATTATATTTTATTGATTGATTATTAAAAATATATAATTATTAAAAAATTTAATAAGTAATCAAACATACCACGTATTGCCAAAATAACTAATTCTTTAGTAATTATCAGTATTATAGAATGTGATGGCTCTTTCAAATGTTATATAAATTTTTAGAATAAATATTTATCAGTTTTGTAATTCATATTTAAATTTCTAATTCAAATTAATAAATTTTAATTCTTTATGTTTAAAAAACTCTCTTGATTTAAAGCTCCAAAGACAAAAGTATTTTTATTAAAGCTTAGCCATGCACGTTCACCGCTGAAAGTGATAAATTGGACAAACCTTTTCCATTACCATTTAATGAGAGCAGACGACGAGGGAAATAATCTCTTTTGTCACGCAGAAGCCTTCCGTCGGAATTCGTTGGGAATATACTGGCATATAATTAGTATAGTAAAAATAAATTTTTAAATTTTTTATTAATTATTGGCTATTAAATGCTATAAAAATATTTAAAAAAATTACACAATTAAATATATAAGTTATAAGATAATATTTAATATAAAAATTTTTTCTTAATTAAAAAAATACGTGATAAATTTTAAAAAAAATTACTATAATAGTGATCAGTTACAAATATAATTTAATGCACACTTTCTTTATTACAATCAGAGTAAATAACCAATTAAACGCAAGTATAATATATCTACCAACCCATCAGAGAAATTACATTGACAAAAATAAACATTAAAACGATAATATATATTAAGAATAAAATTAGGATAACATACCTAACCTTATCAAATAACAAAACTTAAGTCAAACAATAACTAGATATGAAACATTTTTCTCTTATCTTTTCTCTTTTTCATGCTACATTTTTTTATATCAAAATGATTTTGAATTTGTCATAAAATCAAAACAGAACCATTTATACCCCACAAGTTCACTCAAATGACCATCTTATAGTACACCTATCCAGTCCCAGTATGAGTCCGAGTGCTTAAGTTCCCACATTGTGGATGCCTATTGAAGTGCTTGAGAGAATAGGTCGCGTCTATTTTGTGTGACCTCCCAAAATCAGTTTCGTTAGAATGAATCTTACGTAACCTTTAGTGAATAACGTAATTTGAGCGATCCTCGTGTGAGCATCACGTAACTTACAAATAATCCATCCATTGAATATAAGACTCACAAAGGATTGACCCAATGTAAAGTTTGGATCCCAAAATATATTTTTAATGAAGATTAATTTAATTAAACTGATAAATTTTTAAAGCCAATCAAAATTTTGGGTCAAAAGTTAAGTTTCTAATCAGAATAAGTTAAACTAAGTAATATCTGATCTATACCTAACCCACACCTATACATATTTTAGGTAGTAGGCGTGTATCCGATACATACTTCTGGGTGCTTATACGTACTTTAGATAGAATGTTCGTGCCTAATTTACACCCGATCAAGTACGTGCGTGTTTAGAACAGAATATTTGTATCTAATGCATACTTGAGGGACGTTTACGTGTAATACGGATTGTGCCTCATGCCTTATTCGCGTTTAATCAGGCACACATGTATCAATTTTTTTTTATAAAATGTCCATTGATTAATTTTGAGTCACTTCCGTTGAAATTCTAAGAGAATAGAAAAAAAGAGAAAAAAAATGAGAAAGAAAGAAAGACAATAAAGAATTAAAGTGGAATCAAATATTTTTACTAAAAATCAAGACAAGTGGATTCAAACTCTTTATTTTCTTATTATCGGTCTTTTCTAAAATTTATGAATATTTTTTATTTTAAATGCTCATGTATATTTTTATTTTGTACTTAAAACTATTTTAAATCTTACATGCAAGGAATCCTATTACTACTTTGTGAAATTTCATAAAATTTCATGAAATATATATCTTAAATTTATATAAATTATGTTTAAGTACTGAATATTTATTTAATATTCTTGCATATATTTAAATCCCTTTAATGTATATTTCTACTTATTCTTAAATTCTATATATATGTCTTTACATATTATCTAATTGTAAGAAAGTATTAAAAAATTCTATAAATCATATTAATTTTCTATAATTTTTGCAACATAATTTTTATATACTTTTAAATTATATGTCAAGGTTACTGCATGTTTTTAAATTACATATTAAAATTTTTATATATTTATAATTTTACTATATATTCATAATTTTACTACATGTTATATATTTAAAGAAATATAAAGAAAAATTCTACATAAAATTCAATAAAAAAAATATTTTTCTTCCATACAAGAAAAAAAATTAAGAAATATTTATATTTGAATAGAGTTTTTAGTTTAACTAAATATGAATCATTATAAGAAATTAATTAAATATATTTAGATATATCTTAATATATTATTAGTAAATCAAATATTGACCTTATCATCCACGAAAATTTGATGAAAAAAATATATTTCTTCGGTATAAGAAAAAAATTAAGAAATATTTATATTTTAGTAGAGTTTTTAATTTGACTAAGTGTGAATCATTATAAATAATTAATAAAATATATTTAGATATATCCTAATATATTTACCTTATCATCTACGTGTCAAAAAAATGACATTCGGTCTCGTCTATAAGATTATATGTAAGTGATCCACTTACAGGTCTCAAATAATAGTATATGACCTCTGAATATGTGAAAACAATCATAATTCGAGTTTCGATATCTGTTCTTTATTAGTGAGGTAGTCATAAATCATTAATCCTTTTATATATTAGCATATTTGAGCATGTTTATGTATCAGTACAATTTTGGTATAATTTATATTATTATGCATATTTTAGCACAATTTGAATTACTAGTAATCGGTCATAGCATGCTTTATCGAAAAATGATATTATTAATATTTTAAACTTTACATCATAATATAATTCTAGTATATTTTCTCAATATATATCCATATATGAAATTATATATATATTTGTTGAGCGATTGACTCATTCTAACTTTAATTTTGTTAACCTTTCATATTAATAGACTTGGATCACTTGTAGGATTGGACAAAAAAAATTAAAGATTTTCTCTAATTGTAATGTGTACTCATATTTATATTTAATTTATTTTAGAATTATTGTATATATCGATTTATATTGTGTCGAGTCGATAATGATGAGGATGAAATCATAATAGTTTAAATAACATTTTTTATTAAATTTGTAATTTTGATATTCTGATATTAGTTAAAATATTTTTTTCTATAAATAGTTTAAAATCATGTAATTGTCGATATTAGATCACTGTCGAGTATAACTTTTGGATCCTGTGACGTAATTTTTGAATAATATATTGGCCATTTAATTATTTTTAATGTATGTTCACATCCCACTATTGATTTAGTTTAAATTGGTGAAATAAATAGTTAAATTTTTAATATTAAATATTAAAAGACGACTTAATTATTGATAAAGGAATTATAAAGTAATTTCGTAATTAGGGACGTGTCAAACCTAATAAAATTCCTTTCATGACTTTGTGGGGGGTCATTCGCTATTCCCATTATTGTCATCTTTTTCCATATGGCAACTTCTCCTCCACAGGAATCTCAACATCAACTTCTATAAATTTGAACGACACCATCATTTTCTCTACCAAATTTGAAATATTGTTACTCACATTTGGCTTCTTCTCTACAGTAGCATCACTCCCCTTTATGTTCCTCCTCAATCTCCGCCCACTACTTTGACCGAATTGCCTATTAGTCACCATAGTTTTACCTTTGATAATCAAAATATCTATCAAGTATCAATTTGATTACTTGCTTTGTCTTGCAATAATTGTGGAGTCTTTAATGAACTTCAACTGGCCTTTGCCAAACGCTGTGCAAAAGTTCAATTTGCCAAACTTCTTGATTGAAGTCAAATTCAATCAAATATTTGAAATATGATGCACACCTATCAACACGAGTTTTGTTTCATTGTTTGTCCACAAACTAATATCACCGATTCTCACTACCCTCAAAGAGTCAGCATTTTTTATCTTTAATATCCCATAATCTCTAAGTATATAAGAAATAAAGAGGGATTTTATTGATATCAAATAATGTGATGATCTATTATCTATCACAAAAGTCGTCTTGTGGCTGATGAAATTTCATAGCTTCCCAATGTGGATAACTAAAAGGTCTTGGTAAGTAATGATAGAAACTCAATCATTATCATTATCCTCCTCTTTTGTTGCTACCACTCTCATTTTCTTTCTTTCTTTTAAAACAATCTTGCTACATGTAAAACTTCATACCACAATAAAAAACACTTGATATTTTTAAAGTTTGAACGGACTGTTATTCCTCTCCGACTTTTTGTCTCACTCCCTTGATCTCTCGTGCCTTGACTACTAATGGGTACTAAAGCACTCAACTTTCCTGAAACCTTATCACTTTTTTTTTTCTCCTAAACTCATTCATAAGAAAGTAATGATCTTATCAAAAATAAGTATATTATTTTTGAATAATAGTATCATGACTATGTGATCATATGAGGCCGATAAAAAAGTAAGTAATACCACCATCTTGTTTTCATTATTGATATTCTCATCAAGTATTGACATTTATGTGAAAATTTGATTTTAATTATTTAATTAATTCTTGAAACTTCACCCTTCTGATCATTGTAAGTTATAAAATTACTTCTTCATATTCAACCTTAATGTTAGTGACTTAGATATGTTTTAACCCTTAAGGTTCCACTAAATCCGATAAACTAAAAACTTTTTAAAGAGTACTATTTACAAGATATAACTTGATCGAATATTTGAAAATTTTCTTATATTTTACCACTCATTATCTTCTATATTTTCTATTTATTTTTATTCTCATGTAGTGTTTTTGCCTTTTTTTACAGATCTAAACATTTCTTACTATTTCTTATTAAAGAATAAAATTATTTTGTTCATTAAATTGTTTAACATGAAATGAGAAATTCTTTGGCAATGACGCAATTAAATTATAATTTTTATAACTTAAAAAAATGTATACTCTAATAGCATTTGTTATGATTTTTTAAAAATAAACACGCATATAATCGATACAATAAAACTTATTAATCGTTAACCACCAAATATGTAAGAGCACAAGAAATTAAATTACATATAAGTTGTACCGTAGTATTTAATATAAAAAATTATTTTTAATCAATTTAAAAATTATAGGAAAGAAAATCTACTATAAAAGTGCCTAATTATAAATATTTTTAAAATATTTTTATTACAATTCGAATGAATAACTAGTTTAATATAATTCTAACCTACCTAGCAATCCATTAGAGATACTATATTAAAACAAATGAGTAATTAAATGATAATATGTCCTAAAAATAATATTAAAGTAACATATTAGACCTTTACGAAAAAAGAAACTTAAATATGACTTCAAATCAAATGCCAAACCTCTTTCTATTTTCTCTTTTCTCTCTTTATATGATGCTTTTGTGTTAAAATGATTTTTAAATTTACCTTAAAATCAAAATAATGTGTTTTATATTTTGTGTGGCCGCTTGTCTCATGATACACCCACCTAGCCCTAACACTTAAGCAATTATCTCATGGATACCTACTAGAAATCTTTATAATCTTATACTTGAGCGAAAAACTCTTGCCTATCTTGCAAAATCTCCCCGTGACTAGTTTCGGTCGAGTATACCTCGTGTAAATATTGTGCAATCTTCAATGAACAATATCACTTGAGCGGATCTCATGCTAACAGAACACGACCTGCAAATGATCCATTCATTAGATATGAGATTTATACAAAAAGTAATTAAAAATCTAACAATTGCGTGAATTTTAAATTTCATAGTTTTACATTTCAAATATTCAAATATTTTATTAATAAATAAGCATTTTGCCTCTTCCCCACTTAACTAGCTTGATCCATCTAGTCTGAAATTTTATAAAATATAGTCAAACTAATATAAATACAATAAATAAATATAGTTAAAAAATTAGATCCGATTAAATTTGTAGACTGATGGTTACACATAAAAATCAACTATTCAACTTGATCTAGTCCCAATTTTGAATTACTTGTATAATATTTTAGATAAATACCAAATTTTTATAAAATATAACTTGTTAAACTATATCTTTATATAAATAATAGCTTTAATGTACAATTTATGCTTTTATGTATTTTATGTAACATTTTTAACTGATTACTATTTTTTATGATTTTTTATATTTTTAAATATTTTTATACAAATATAAAATTTTCAATAAAACACAAACACATCAAAATTTTTATGTGTCCGCCTGAATCGATGCACTTCTAATAATGGATGAACCCAATCATATTTTTAACCCAAATTAAGAGGCCTAATCCGTACGAACTGACTTAACAGATGTGAATATTACCTAAGTGAGTTTATAATTACAAATCTTTAGACTTTCTTTAGTAACTTAATATATTTTTAGGCTTATTTAATACATAATTTTTATAAATAAAATAACACACACGAATTTTGGCACAAATTTAGATAAAATTCTTGCTACAAAAAAAAAAAAAAAAAATTGCATGTATACCATTTCGCCTTATTACACAAGCATCGGAAATAATTACTTTAGGGTAATTATCAACATAAGTAAATCCAAATATTAACTGAGGACAGAGATTCACCGATCGAGTCACAAATATTTAATAATATTTAATATTAATTAACCCCTCAAAAAAATTAAAAAAAATATTCATAACTTTATAATTTATGTAAATACTTATAGAGAATCCTCTATCTATTATCCCCAGGACTATAGATAGCTTTTTTCAATTAAGAATCTGTTTTCCATTATTATTTAGATGACTTTTTAAAAATTTATAAAATAAATTAATTGGGTTTTCTATACGTCATTCTGAATTTTTTAAATAAATTTTAATTTATACATTTTTATAGAATTAAAAATAATTCTAACAGAATACTTATATTAACCCTAAATTTATATTAACAGCATATATATATAAATAATTAAACTAAAATTTTTAATTAATCATTAAAATTTTATAATTGACAATATTATACTTGCTCTTCAGCCATGTGTGATTCACTCCTCTATCTAAAATTAGTCGATTGTTTTTTACTAATTTTTAATAAAAATAATAACATATTATATCAATTTATTATATTAGAAAATAAATTAAAAAACTGACTCTACTAAAAAAATCTTAAATCAACCAATCAGAGCTCGTAAAAAATTATGCAACTCTTTCCAACATACTTCAATTCCTCCAACGATTGTGAACTGTGACAACTGAGATGAACAACGATTTGGTCGAAGACAGGGTTAGAGTCAGACTTATCAAAATCAGATTATTTAATTAATTTGATCCAATTAATCTAAAATTTCATAAGGTATGATATTAATATTATAAATAGTATGATTAAAAAATTAAGTTTGGTCACTTTTCTGGGGCCGGCATGTCACGGTCAATATTTTGATTTTTTTTTTTTTTTTGCAAAAATAGATTTTAATATCTTAGATAAATGTATTTTTTTTAAAAAAAAAATCTTAATAAACTATATTTTTGTGTAAACATTTTTATGTAAATTTTCTTTTAAATATCTAGATACTATTTTTACCAAAATATTATTTCTTAAAATATTTCATTTTCATGTACTCTTTATGCTAATTTAATTTCTAAAAGACATACTTAAAAATCAAAATGTCCACGGTCTGCTCGGAACAGGCTTAATTTCTATTTATAGACGGGCATGGTAATATTTCTCGGACCACTCGATCCTCCCGTGTTTGCGATCATAACTTCCCTACGGCTCGGATTATATTGATGATATGAAGGCAACAAGACTTCAGCCGACTCCACACTGCAAAAACGAAACAGCAGGAAGGGTAATGAACAAAGCAGCATGATGAACTCGTATGGGCAAGCAGAAGCTGGGGCTGCACTGTGTCAAAAAAATAAAATAAAATAAAATTCTTTGATCTCATTTCACTGCCATTCTTTTAGCCACCCTCCCGTCCTCTGGAATCCGACCGCTAATAATCTACTTTCAGACACCACATCCACCACCACCACCACCACCACCACAGGAACCCTTCTTTTGTGACAGTCATTGTAAGCTTACAACGCCACCTTCTAGCTCTTACCTTCTTGCAAAAACCCTTCAAAAGAAGAGCCACCACAGCAGCAGCAGCAGCCCCTGTCTCTCTCTGTCTCTCTCTCTCTCATATGACAACGTAATCACGTCATCCTAATTGTGAGATAAAGTGGTCCAGCTAGCTTTAGTTACTTAGCCACCACAAGGACCATCCCACTTTAAGCACCACTAATCTCTACGTAGGGCAGCATTGGTGACTTCCAAATCACGAGGGTCTCCTTTCAATTCCCACCGCTCCTATATTTCTACAAAAGGACAGTCCGATAAACTCCAATATTTGGGTTACTTGAATCTATCCATGAAGCCTTACCTTATATTATATAAAAAAATATTTTCGTTATCAAACTCACGACCGTTAGATCACCCATTGACAAATTCAACATTGTGCCACGCCTACTATTCCAATTCTCTTTTCCTGCTTTATCATGGTGGTGGTCTCACAATTTACTTTCCACTTTCATCAACCCACTTCAAATTGGACCAAGCTCACTTTTTGCTCCAACCACCGCATAATCATTTCACAAAAGACTCATTAGCTAGAGAGGAGATTGTCATCGGGTGTCTGTCTGCTGACTGGCCAGTGTATCATGTGAGACACAGCAAAGGATTTGGGAACAAAAACATAGGAATTAATCACATCGACCCCTATTGTCCCAAAATATTCATGTGGGGTCACTGGAGATGGTGTAGTAGATTATATGGTTCCTTTACTTGATCTCTCTGTTTAACTCTTAAAACAGGCATCAACATTTAACAGCAAGCCAATATCATTAATAGCTATATATATACTTGATTGTTGCATTTGATACAAAAAAACATTTAACTCTGACGCCTTATATTCAAAACAAATCTTACATAATTTAAAAAAAGAAAAAAACCTTCAGAAAATATCATTCTTTCTTGGTACAATGCAAGAAATATCGTATGTTATTTAAAGTAGGTTGCAGTTATAAACCTGCAATGAAATGTTGTGTAGCTTAATGAACATCCCAAGCATGACGATGCACATCTTTCAAAAGGAAGAAAGGGGAAGGGGATTAAGAGGAATAAACAAGGCACTCCTCCAGCTTCAAAGTATGAAGATGATGCAAATGTGACATGACAATGATTGGCCATGTTTTTTCATGATATTATCAGCCATTTCTACATCAAACCTCAATCTGTTGGAAGGAAGTGGACATACCTTTCACAACTCTTTTTCCGACCAAGAAAAGCTCCACCACATTGACAGGCATTTATCGTCCAAGAAAATCGTTTTGTAATGCAGCACCATTTGAAAAAGATAAATAACACAATAGCAACTTCCAATAAAGCAAGCATCATATTAAGTCATGTTCAATTGGTGACATGGAATAAAGAACATAGGATGTTCGACTAGCCTCTCAGCCTGATTTCAGTAGTTCAGGGGAAATAGGAGCATTCTTTTTTAAATCCCCACGATCTGTAATTTAAAGGAAATTTTAGTCTTAAAGGTGCAAATTTCAATTGAGAAATGAAATTATGAATTCAACAATTAGCGAGCAAACTCCTTAATTTTCAAAAATCAAATGTGTGCGACTCTTTATCTCCGTATCTCTAGAAATTTTCCACCATGGCTACAAAAATACCAGTGGTACCAAAAGAATCGATCGGCAGAATGCAACAAAAAAATCTAACATTGATATCATGTGCAATAACATGCATAATGCATTTCTTAGGTGCCCTGCTTTCCCTCCCTCGATTTGTACTCCTTAAGCAGTGAATCGCACTCATGCGATCATTGTCATTTTTATACAAAGAAGCTACATAAAGAAAGATAAGAAAGATCAGAGGCATAGTTACAGAAATTCCATAAACAGTTCCGTTAATAAACAGAAACAAAAATATGGCACCTTTTAAAAGGTAGTACCACAATCATTGTTGGGAATCACTCCCGTGTGAAAGTCCTTGTAACCGGAGGGCTTGGACGGAGCACGTGTGTGCTACTATAATCAGGATAAGTCAAAAGGAATTTCAGCCAACATAGTTAACTGGAATCTTCTGAACGGGAACAGTAACCGGTCAATATATTGACCGATTGAGGTCTTGAGCTGCTTAGCATTACTGAAGGATCCTAGAAGGACAATTTCAACCGGTCAACGAGGTTGTTGACCGGCTAAAAAGAGAATACAGTCAACAGGGTGAGAGGTTGGATATTTCGAATGACTGTCATATCCCAAAAGGCGTACAGTTGATCTATATGATTTGGTAGTTGGAAGACATCGTCCTTAGTACAACAACTGATTAGTTTGCAGGGGTAGGCATGCGCCACCTGCTGCAAGACAGGGCGTGCGTATGCATGCATGTAGGCCTTAAAAATTATGCACCAACCACTAAACTGAGCTATGGTTGCTCATGTTGCTAGAAGGCGTGTGCATATATATGTATATGCATACTCACTGCTAATAGTAGGAGATAGTGAAAAAGTAGAGAGAAAAATAGATGAGAAGAAGTGTATAAGAAAGAGATAAATAAGTGAAAACAAAGTGTTGAAATTCTTTGTTTACTTTTGCCCTGTTTTTATTGTTTCGCCTCCTGTGGTTTGTGTAACTAATATCTCATGTTTAGTTATTGTATAATAGACTTGGTATCACGTGAGTTTTCCCTAATTTCAGATGGATTTTTTACGTAAAATATTTGGTGTTCATTTCTCTTCTCCTGCTTTTGCTTCACCGTGTGTACGTGTATTGTTCTTGTACCTTTGTTAGTCGGCCGTCCATTTCGGCCAACAAGTGATATCAGAGAGAACTGTTGAAAACTCCGTCTGAATGGCATCATCGTTTTCAAAGAACTTGCCGTTCAGCGTAGAATAGTTTAATGGGTATGGTAACTTCATTCTCTGGTAAGAGAAGGTGAAGAACATCCTAACCAGAAAAGGAACAATAAAAGTACTGAAGAAAAAGGAAGATATGCCAAAAAACCTACCAGTGGAGGACTGGCAAGATAAACAAGACCTTGCCAACTGCACTATTAAGTTATGTTTGGCGGACAACACGCTCCAGGAGATCCTTGACCTGACTGATCCGGCGAAAGTCTGGGAGAAACTGGAGAGCCGATATAAGTCCAAATCCTTAACAATCAGGCTACATATAAAGAAACAATTTTATGGTTTAGCGGTTGTTAGAAGGTGGCAGCTTTGATAAGCATTTGGATGAATTTAATTAGATCGTGACGCATATGTCCGCCCTTAATGAGGAAATTAAGGAGGAGGACAAGGTGCTAATATTACTGGCCTCTCTGCTAACCTCTTATGATCACATCGTTACTACCTTACTGTTTGGAAAAGATACGCTGAAGTTGGACGAGATAGTTATTTCCTTACTCATGAATAAGTCAAAGCGGTTACAATGGGCCTCAACGTCTTTACATAGTGAAGTGCTTGTGACCAAGTCCAAGCGAAGAAGCAGAGGGCGCAACCAGAATCCTGGAGAAAAGAACGCAGCAAATCTCGGTCAATGTATCAAACCTTGAGTGCCATCACTGTAGTAAAAATGGCCACATCAAGAAGTAATACTTCAAGTGAAAGCGTAAAAATACGAAAAAGAAAAAAAAGGAGAAAAGGGGCGTGGTGAGGACAAGTCCTTCGGCTCAGTGGTCACAGGAAGCGATTTCCTGTTGACATGTGAAGAAAACGTGACAAACCTGACAAACGAGAAGTTCGACTGGGTGATTGATTATGGTGCCACCTTACATGCCACGTCTAGAAGTGGATTATTCACATCCTATACTCCAAGAGACTTTAGAGTGATAATGATGGATAACGAAGGAATATTCCAAATTATTAGTAAGGGTGACGTCGTACTGGTTACCAATAATGGGACGAAGCTATTATTAAAAGATGTCCAACATGTCTCCAACATCCGGCTCAATATCATCTCAGCTGGCTGTTTGGATGATAAAGGTTATTGTAACACATTATATGAAGGTGAGTGGAAATTGATTAGAGGATCTCTGGTATTGGCAAGAGGAAAAAAGTGCTTCAGCCTGTACATAATGAAGGCATCCGCAACAGCCGGAGACATGAATTCTGCAATCAGTAAGGAGTCCGAGGATTTGTGGCACAAGAGGTTGGGCCACATTGGTGGATGTAGACTGTATCATCCGGCCAGGAAGGGCCTCATCGTCGAAGTAAATGAGGTTGGACTAAAGATGTGTCATCACTGATTGGCTGACAAACAAAAGAGAGTCTCATTTTATGAAAACTCGTTGGCTCCAAAGGCAGAACTGCTCAATCTCGTTGTTAGGGTCATTTTTATGATTGACATATTCCGTGACCATATGTAATTATATATCGATGTCGAGCTACGTTTCGTCGAAGTGCTGCATCAACATTTTTTCGTAGCTGTCCATTCCGGCTTCCAGGAGTACAGCGCTTGCTGTGAGCTCTCAACCCGCTCGAGCTCGAAATTGCGAAGCCTCGACTCGCCGTGAGCTCTCTACCCGCTGGACCCCAAAACCTCGAAGCCCTGCGCTCGCCATATGCTCGAGCGCAAATTTCAGAAACCCCCCGCTCACTACTTGCCTCCTTCCCACTCGAGCGCATATAGGATTTCTAATGAAACCCTCAGTGCGCTTGTCGCACGCTTGAGCCACGCTCAAGTGCCGTGGCAACGGGTAGAATTTTTAAACCCGTTTTTCAAGCCCTCTATAAATATACACCTATAATCAGTTGTCCAAACTTTAATTGATGATTTTTGCAGCTGTCCCAATTGAAAGAAAATCATTTTTCACTCTTTAATCTTATTGCAAATTGAAAAAACCATTCTTTCATCATTGTATTTCATGTGCTAGAAGTTTTCTCATCACTTTCTCTTTATCGATTCATCACCTCTACCCTTCTACCTTCGTTGGTGACGTCGGCGTTAAAGAAGGGGATCCGATCGTATTTGGCAATTCAAGTGGCTTGAGAAGGAATATTGTTGTGAAGATCGGAAGGCGTCCGATTTCGTTGCCGCAGGCAAATCCAAGAAGTTCATTGGTAGGGATCACAAAATGGGAGTAAGTCCGGTAGGGTAGCGCATCGTTACCACCGATCTGTAAGTTGATTTTCATAGTGCATTTCTTCCCTGGCCCCTTGAAATTCGGATGATTTTTCTCGATTACCGTGGGTATCGAGTTTTTCTTCGTCGCAAAAAATTATGTCTTTTCATTATTGCTTATCATCATATATATATTATATGCTTATTATTATTATTAGTATCTAGAAATAAATATTCATTACGTGTATTGAATATTTAAATTTTTACTGCTTCTACTATTGTTGTACGGGGTCGAAATATTATTGTATAATTTGAGACGAAATGTCCTTTTTTACTCGTCCACACGGATGTGTGTGGACCATTCAAGGAGATGTCATTTGGTGGAGCCCAATACTTTATTTCCTTTATTGATCATTACTCCAGGAAACTGTGGGTTTACCCATTGAAGATCAAGGACCAAGTCCATGATATATTTGAACAATTTTATACTCTCGTTGAGCGTCAGACAGGGAAGAAACTAAAGGACGTCCGAAGTAATAATGGCGGCGAGTACATAGGACATTTCGATGCCTATTATCGGTCACATGGTATTATGCATCAGAAAATACCTCCAAATATGCCACAGTTGAATAGAGTGGTTGAGAGGATGAACCACACACTTCTAGAAAGAGTACGGTGTATGCTTTTTAAAGTTAAACTTCCTCCACACTTCTGGGTAAAGTATTGAAGATGGTGGCCTATATCATAAATGGGTCGCCCAATAAACCCTTGAAGGGTGAAATGCTTGAGAAGATATAGTCGGACAAGAAGCCATCCTATAATCATTCATGGGTGTTTGGATGTAAAGTATTCGTTCATATCCCAAGAGATGAAAGGACAAAGTTGGAGCTAAAGACAATGCAAGAAAGCCAAGTGTGATGTTAACTGAACAGACAAAGTAAGTGTCAAAATTATCCGTCTAATATCCCTGGAAGACGAGGACAATGGTCCTGAGGTGACTAAGGACAATGGTGAGGTGATTATGACACCTGATGAAAACCAGGATGAAGTCATTCCTCAACCGGTCGAAGATGTTCTTGTCAGACGATCTTCACGAAACAGACGGTCGTCCATCCGTCTGTCACCCAATAAATACATTATGTTCATTGATGCCGGAGAGTTTGAGAGTTATGAAGTGGCTATGGAAGACGAGAGCAAGAAGAAATGGCTAGAAGCCATGAACGATGAAATGAGTTCTCTTCATGAGAATCACACCTTTAACTTAGCCAAACTTCCTAAGGGGAAGAGGGCTCTAAAGAATAAATGGGTCTTCCGATTAAAAATGGATGAGAATACTATAAAACTGAAGTATAAGGGACGGCTAGTAGTGAAAGGCTTCAGTCAACGGAAGGGAATTGACTTTGATGAGATTTTTACTCCCATGATAAAGATGTCATCTATAAGGGTTGTGTTGGGCTTGGCAGCCTCCCAAAATCTAAAAATGGAGCAGATGGATGTTCGGATGACTTTTCTTCATGGTGAACTGGAAGAAGAAATTTATATAAAACAGTCGGAAG
The DNA here is from genome assembly GCA_033239525.1 of Nepenthes gracilis. Classification (NCBI taxonomy): domain Eukaryota; kingdom Viridiplantae; phylum Streptophyta; class Magnoliopsida; order Caryophyllales; family Nepenthaceae; genus Nepenthes; species Nepenthes gracilis. The sequence goes on from BSYO01000009.1 coordinate 6,990,775, forward strand.
GGTTCAATGTTAAAGGGAAGGAGCAACTAGTCTGTCGTCTAAAGAAGAGCCTATATGGGCTGAAGCAGGCTCCACGACAATGGTACAAGAAGTTCGAATTAGTCATGATTAATTAAGGATACCGGCAGACTTCCTATGATCACTGTGTTTTTACACAGAGGTTTTTCGAAAATAATTTTGCTATCTTTCTCCTTTACGTGGACGACATGTTGATCGTTGGACAAAACAATACTTGGATAAAGAAGTTGAATGAGCAACTTGGGCAATCTTTTGCCATGAAAGATCTCGGACCACAAAACAGATTCTTGGTGTTAGAATCATTCGCAATCGAGAGGCAGGAAGACTATGGTTATCTCAATGAAACTACATTGAGAAGATATTCCGACAATTCAATATGGACAAGTCAAAGCATGTGAGCACACCATTGGCAAACCACCACAGGCTGATCAATCGTCAGTATCCGTCTTCAAACGAAGAGAAGGCATACATGAGAGGTATTCCTTACTCCTCAACCGTAGGAAGCCTGATGTATGCTTTGGTATACACAAGGCCGGACATAGCACATGCTATTGGCACTGTCAGTCGGTTTCTGTCTAATCAAGGAAAGAAGCATTGGTCTGCAGTGAAGTGGATAATGAGATACATTCGAGGAACTTCCAATAGGTGCTTATGTCTTGGAAGTGATGAGCCTCAGTTGGTGGGCTACTCGGATGCTGATATGGTCGAAGATATCGACAGTTGTAAGTCCACTTCGGGATACTTAGGGAAGTTTGCTGGATATGCTGTTTCTTGGAAGTTCAAGTTGTAGAAATGTGTTGACCTTTCTACCACTGAAACCGAGTACATTATTGTGACAGAAACTTATAAAGAGATATTGTGGATGAAAAAATTCATTCAGAAAACTGTGCCTCGAATAGAAAAAGTATGTGGTACTTTGTAATGGCTAAAGTGCCATTCATCTCTACAAGAACTCCTTATTTCATTCCAGATCAAAGCATATTGATGTACGATATCGTTGGGTGAGAGACATGCTTGAAGCTAGTCTACTGTCACTGGAAAAGGCCAACACTGAGGAAAATGGGGCAGACATAATGACCAAGATTCTATCGAAAGAAAAGAATGAAGCTTGCTATAAGCTGGCTGGGCTGATGGATTTAACTTCCTTTCGGTCGTGAGGAAATATTTGTTGGGAATCACTCCAATGTGAAATTCTTGTGACCGGAGGACTTGAACGGAGTACGTGTGTGCTACTATAATTAGGATAAGTAGAAGGAATTCCGGTCAATATAGTTGACTAGAACTTTCTGAACGGGTAACAGTAACTGGCCAATATGTTGACCGATTGAGGTCGTGAGCCGCCTAGCATTGCTGAAAGATCCCAGACGGACAACTTCGACAGGTCAACGGGGTTGTTGACTAGCCAAAAAGAAAAGACGGTTAACAGGGTTGACCGGCTGGATATAGAAGTTCTGAATGACTGTCATATCCCAAAAGGCGTACAATTGACCTACTTGATTGGTTAGTTGGAAGACATCATTCTTGGTACAACTGATCAGTGTGAAACCTGCTGCAGGATAGGGCATGCGCATGCATGCATGCAAACCTTAAAAATTGTGCACTAACTACCAAGCTGAGCTATGGTTGCTCATATTGCTAGAAGGCGTGTGCATATATATGTATATGCATACTCACTGCTAATAGCAGGAGATAATGAGAAAGTAGAGAGAAAAATAGAGGAGAGAAAGTGTAAAAGAAATAGATAAGTGAGTGAAAATAAAGTATTGAAGTTCTTTATTTACTTTTGTTCTGTTCTTATTTTTTCGTCTCTTGTGGTTTGTGTAACTAATATCTCATACTTAGTGATTTTATAGTGGATTTGGTGTCCCGTGGTTTTTTCCTTATTTCAGAAGGGTTTTCCACGTAAAACGTTTGGTGTTCATTTCTCTTCTCTTTCTTTCACTTCACCATGTGTACGTGTATTATTCCCGTACCTTTGTTAGTCAGCCAACGATCATATGGCAAGACACTATTTTTCCTTGGGTATGCACAAAGGCTTCCAATGGCTGCCAAAATGCAATATTTCTAAATATCCTCAAACCACATGATCAAGCACAAAAAATTACATTAGCTACAGATGTTGCTTCTTTTTTTAACTTTTTCACTAATTTTTAACTTTCGCTTCACCACATAAGCAGTCCAAAAGAAATGGGCAAGGCTGCAAACCTCCCCAAAGCCCACAGCGTAAGAGCTTCAAGCACCAGGACACCATTTTTTCTCACTGCATTATGGGTGCACATATAGATTTCTCTCCACTGAAAACACTCTCATTCTCCAAAACCAAATAATTTTAGCTAATAATGAATAATCCTATCTATCACCTCCTTCATACAGTATAAAGACATATTACATTTAACAATTTCTATGAAACCAAGCTCTACAGATTGTTCCCACACTAGCTGAGAAGTACATAATTCAGGTGATTTCTGAGCATCAAAACGAGAAGATAAATGTTTCAACAGAAATAATGTTGGGTCTATCACAAGTTGTATCTTAAGAAGGCTCCTTCCTCCATATGAATACAACAGCTGCGAAATCCCCGAGGTAAATCCTAGAGATGTGCTGCCAATTCCATCACAGTGCACGTATACATATGCGCATGCATGGATATTCGCATGCATATATATACACACACACACAAATGCACCTGTGTGGAAGCGTGTCAGCAGGTGGCTAGGTGCATGCATGTGATTGCTTGTTTGTATGGGTTGCACTACTAATAATAATCATTGGAGTCCTCCAAAGTTCTTGTTGCTGCTGCCTAAAACCATTTTACTACATAGGCGTTCTAATAAGAAATCTAATGATTTGGTCATCAATGAGAAAAGCCTCACAAGAAAGCCAATTTCTGAGCCATGACTGTCATATCTATTTTAGTAAATGAGCCGGCAGTAAGTTCAGAATCAGAGCTAGTATTAAAGTGTTAAGAACTCAGAAACAAGTTATAAATTGAGATATGAAGTAATAGCCTGCAAAAACACATGCTGTGTAACTGAGTATGGGAGACCAGTTATAGGGAAACTGACATCCTCCAATCAGAACACATGACAACAAGGATTTGAATCATGCCCATGCCTATTTTGCAAAAGTTTAGACAAAGTAACCAGCTTTCTGTAGCTATTTAGGTTAATTGAAGCTCCATACACAAACCATTGTGCACCAAATTAGACCATGACAATCAAGCAGGAATCAGATAGGAGAACCAAATAGATTGTACCAACTATCATGTAATAAATTGTAACAAGCTGTTAAGAATTGAAAACCTTTTTATTTTCCCTCTTTTTCTGAACTGTCATGTGCAGCTTACCAAAAAGAAATATGTATATAATCGTCTAATGGCCAAATCAGAAGCTAAAACGAAAGCATCTGATTGTGGAGTGTCGAGCCAATTGTTAGAACAAATATGCATGTGCACAAAAATGTCTGCACGTCTACAATCTTCACATGTTTTGATGCACCCAAAAATGACAATTAAGGATGATTGGAGTGGCAATGGGGGATTTGATAATGGAGGAAATGGAAATGGACAGAATATCAGCGCTGTTAGGACAAGTTCTATGCATATGAACCCATTTCCATGCTAAATAGATTTTATTCATGCTCATTGGTCTAGAAGACCTAGTCCAAGTATCCAGAAAAAGCTAAGAAAAAGAAAACAAAATATTATCCGAGTTTTGTCACTAGAATGGGATAATACGGGACGTCAACAATAAGACAGTCTGAGAAATGAGGTCACACTGGAACATGATCATTTTTTTTAACTGAAATCCCCCCCTCCCCCCAGTCCCTATCACCAGGTCCTATGATCAGAGCAAAAACTGAGTGGATGACCCAACATGCAAAGACGTACACTACATAAATCTAGCCATGCAGCAGCAAAAATTAAACTCGTCACCACAGAGCTTATTGCACTGCCCTAAATCGTCCTTACCACTAAGTCAACCCGTGTGGGTTACCAAAATATAAGAATCAATATCCCATTAATGGGCTACATTGGATCGTGATAATTGATATCCCGTTACATATTTCAGGCTAGATATACCCCAATGTCCACGGGGCATAGAAAAGATCAAGGAAACAGAGAATGCCTAAACGATGTTATTATTCCTGGGTTACAGTAAGTAGATTGAGAGGTTGCTCCTCCCTTGGCCGCTATATATGGGTTTATATTCTCATACAATGTTGCTCCCACTTGACCTAATTGATGAGTGCTCCAAGTTTGCAGTAGAAAACAAGACAGCAAGCTAGAGTATCTTTATTCACTACTTTTCCACCTAGCACAACATTTCAAGGATAAACTATAGGTTTGTGGCTTCATGAGAAAACTGTTATTTGGTCCTCAACTTGGAAGGTATCTGCCTCATCTTGATCACAGGGAGAGGTTCATATCGGAGGAATGCTTATCCCTTCCGGAAGGAATGAAATGCATAGATGACAATCCTTTCGTTGTTGCATACTCTTCCAATTTACATATCCACCTCTGTCTATGCTTAAATATAGTGAGAGCAGAACAATTTTATAACCATGTGATTAGATACATGGCTTACTAAACGTGGAACTACATAGGTGTCTGCCTCATATCACCTAGACATTCTTTTGGTAGTGGCATGTATGATTAATGACAATTATTATATGTTATGTTTCATTTTATCATCACTTGTTCGATATACAAGGTCCACACCTCGCAATATTGTGCCTTGGATATTTAATTTACCAACAAATTCTACGCATTGGTATTCTAATATTTTCACTTAAAATATGATCAAAAGATTTACATTTTATATACATTTTGTCTTTTTTTTAATTGTGATACCAACAGTTCAATATTTTGCAACATATCACGTGCATTTCCATGTCTCCAGGACTGCAGTATATCCATTTCTGTCATATTTAAATCTTGGTCCTCAGGTGTAGAAGTGGATGGGAAAGCCTTGTATTGCACCAAAAGCCTAAAGGGATCTAGGTGCACAGTGGGCTAAGAAATGCAAAGACTGAATCTAGCAATAGTAGTGTAAGTATTACGGAGCATTATTTGTTGCTGCCCCAAGCACTACTGATAAGAAATGGCAATGAAATCACTATACAATGGCCGGAGAGAATTCGTTTTATGAGACTTATTGAAAGAAACAATTCGATAAGAATACTCAATCAAAAGTTTCGAGAGCATTGCTGCAAATGCATTGAGCACTACTTAATGGCGGGAACACGGAGGAGATGAGAGAATCTAACAATATGTAGTTTGATGGGATGAGATTTAGAATAAAAGAGTACAAATTTTGAAGTTGCAAGAATCTTCAAATAGTGGTTGGATGAGATGGGTTTCCATGGAGAAGTGTAAGAAAAAAGTGTTGCAATATCACACTGTGATATGTTGCAATATACCAAAATATTCGACACACAAATTTTCCTTTTCAATTTTTGATCAAATATATAATCCCCAGGGTGTAACATTAATACAAAAGATAAATCCTCAAAACCCCAACATGAAAATGAAAACCTCAATCCAAAACCCCAGGCAGTGCCGAGAAAAGAATAACATTATATTCCCCCCTTGTTTTGTCATGATATTTTTTTGCATCGCACGTTTTTGCAATATGCACACTCTCCTTACTGGTAGTAGAAAATCCTAGTCAGATGAACTCTTCGATATCTCCATGGATGTCAAACTGCTACAAATATAAAATAACAATCTTCCCTGTAATCTGCCACCAGGTTTAGACAGATGCACAAAGTTGAAGCAACACAAACAAAATCTTTTCATATTGTTTCATCAACATTTATGTGTTAGACGAGAATTGATCTACCATGTAAAATATTAATCACTTGTACATCAAATGTGGAAATAAATAAAAGACCGAAATACTAATCATCCGCCATTAACGTTAATAGCAGCTACTTGAACTTATGCAAATTTTTTACTGGGTTAAATCTTCTAAGCCTTCAATACTCTTTAATGATGACGTATAATCAGAATATTTGACTTAAGGATCCAAAAAATCCAAAACTTCATATTTATAGACATTTTGCAACAAAATGCCCAAGGTGGTAGTTATTTTTTATAGGGGAAGTGGGTGGTTATATGGAACCCCAAAATCAAAATTCTTGGACCAATAACCCAGCGATTTTTATAATACAAAAAAGTCAACTTTCTCCCACGTGGTATATATGTTTCACTCAATATGATATCCGAAACTTATCTTTTCACATTCTTAAGAAAAAATACATAAATTGTGGTGATAAGTCTTGTATTAACAGGCAGTATCCTCCATGCATTATAGTGCATTATGTTTCTTAAGACACTAACCAATATGTGATAATAGTACTTAATGAATAAACTTTATATTTATTCTAGGTCTAACTATTGATGATTTTCTCAAAATAAATAAACTAACATGTATACAAATCTTAAGAAAATTTTACAAACAAATAAGAATTTCATTATGCCATTGTCCATCAATAAAATCATATAATGAAGCCTAATTCCATTCTGATAACATGATCCTTGAATCTCAACAATGGCATGTCTTTTGTCCAAGGACAAGTGATCATCAATTCAGTGCTAAAGTATTTAATGACTACTTTTTTTTCTTTAATGCATTCCTTTATAGCTAAAAATTATATATCGATGTGCTTATTACCAATACTATTTTTATTGTTTTTAGCCAAAAAAATAACAGTTAAATTATTACAATTTATTTTTAATGATCTCAAGATGGAATCCGCCACTCTAACCCCAAATATGAAATTCCTCATCCTATCCATACACCATACTATATAGACTCAAAATAAAAAATGAACTTAGCATCCATAATAAAAGTGGCAATTACGATCTATTTTACATTTCTCTGGGATACAACTCCACTGACAAACATAAACACATATTTAGATCTTAATTGATGTGAATTGACATATCCAAAGAAGTCCGAATTTTAAGTAGCCAAATATTTTCATATCATCAGTCTAACTATACATAAGCATGTAATTCTTAGATCCCTAAAAATTTCTCATCACTTTCTTAGTAACTCTCCAATGATCCATACATGGATTTCTCTAAAATCTTTCCAGCATTCTCATAGTAAAAATATTGTCAGATTTTGTGCATACTTGAGCAGATGAAATGCTTCTAACAGCAGAAGCATACATAGATCATGTGCATGCCACATTGATTGATTGTTCAATACTAATTTGAACTTAAAGAATGTTATAAATAACAATCAATTTATCACTTGAAGTGAAAAATTGAGAATTGAATGATCTTTCTAAGAAACTATATTTCTAAATTGATTGCTCCCACTGATCAAGTCATCCTCAAGAAAGTTTATTTTTTTAATTCAGTAAACCTAGTACTTTGAAATAGATAGTAAAATTTGTATTTTTTAGATATTTCAATATATCTAATAAAATATCCACTAATGGTCATTAGATCTAACTTCTTCTCTTGTAGGCTGTAATCTCTTACTTTAAATGGACATTACCAAACACGTATATGTTGCAAACTCGATTTCTAATATTTTCATAACTTAAAAATGGTTTTTGGAATACCCTTCATTAGAACACGATTTAATATATACAACGTTATTTTAAGAGTTTCAGTCCACAATAATTTTGAAATATTGGAGCCACCAAGCATACTCCACACCATTTTCAACAATGTTCATTTTTTTCTTTCTAATACATCATTCTAAACTGGAGAATCAAGCATGGTATATTAGATAACTATCCCATACTCTCGAAGAAATTTACAAGGATTACATGCTAGTCCATTCTCATTATATCATCCATAGTATTCTCTACCTCTATCTGATCTCATACTTTGGATTAACATTCCATATTATTTTTCTATTTATACTTTTAAAATATTTAAAATATCTAATATTTCATTCTTGTTATAAAGTATGTAGAAAAACATATATGTGAGTAATCATTAATAAAGAAGATGAAATATTTAGGACCGTGTGAGTCCATGTCTAGACTGCCTAGACTACAAATATGTGTATGTATTATCTCTTATATGTCTCAACTTTGTTGGCACATTTCTTTATCTTGTTTATCTGCTTTTTTTTTATATAGTCTACATAAATCTCCAAATTAGTAAAATTTAAAATACTAAATACTCCATTATTTATCAATTTTTTAATTCTTTCTATGGAGATGTCTCAATATCTAATGCCACAATATAGAAGGATATTCATTCATAATAGATCGTTTAACACCAATATTAACATGCTTAGTATTATAAAAAAATATTATTTTATAAATTGATGTAATAAAGACTATCAAATAATATACTATTTTCACTAATATCATATTTAAGAAATAAACTAAAAGATGTGCTTAAAAATACAATGGAATATTTAAAATGTATAAATCTCAAAATTGAAATCAAATTTCTAAAGAAATTTGAGATATAAAATATTTTCTCTAAATTTAAAGCAAAACCACTACTTAAAATTAAACTACACATTTTGATTGTCTCCATGCGTAATCGCACCTTATTTTCAGAAAAGATACTCTACTTACTTCCTATTGGCATCCTTAGGTTTTGCCAATTAATTTTAAAATTTGGTGTAATTCTTCTTCATATGTTCCTTCTTCTTACAAAGAAGCACTTAAATTTCTTCTTAATGTCAGCTTATGAAGGTACTTTACATTTTCTCTTTTGATTGGCTTGGACTTTATTATTTTCTTATTTTATCATAAATATACTTTTATTTAATTCTATCATAAATCTTATTTCCTCTTGAATACATATGGTTATAAATTTATTTATCAACTATTTATCTTTATATGTGTTGTGAGAGATTGTAAAAGGCCTATATTATAGTAAAAGCATGTTCAAAATATAATACACAAGAAAAGACTTTGATATATCTATCCCAATAGTTTTTAACTGAGCCGATATATCTCTTATTTACATAAAGTTCACACGAATACCTCCAATACTAGTGATCCTTAAAGATAAAAACATCATAATTAGAGAACTGACATCAAAAGAAGACAATAGGTCACTCTCATCGTTTATAAAGAGCAACATTGACCAAAGTGCTAATTCCAATAGAAGCAGGTGGTTCGTTTTTTTATATAGCATAATTAGCATATATATATATATATATATATATATATGTATGTATGTATGTATACATTTTTAAATATAATTCATGCCTGTTATAATTAAAGAAAGCAAAGTGGCATATGCTGATGGGTAGTTATGTGGACCCTAAAATCAGAATATTTAAGACCAATTAACTTTTTTTTTAATACAGAAAAATCAACATTATCTTCTAATGCTAAGTGGTCAGGCATTTCAAGCATGTAAGAGACTTGCAAATAGTAAATACCGAAAAAATAACAACTAAAGGTAAAATGTCAGTTTGCCGATAAAACACAGTGGTGGATTTGAACTCCATTTTCATCTTCCAAGACACAAATGTGACCAATGTCTACTTTACTACTTGACTTAGATTGCCCATCTATGATTCTCACCCATGCTGTGTTGGGGATCACTCCCGTGTGGAAGTCCTTATGACCAAAGGATTTGGACGGAGCATGTGTGTGTTAAAAGGAAGGAATTTCGATCAACATAGTTGACCGGAACCTTTCTGGACGATCAACTCTGTCGGTTGATATGTTGACCGGCAAAAGTTATGAGACAACTAACTCTACTAAAAAAGTAGGACGGACTACTTTGACTGGTCAACGGTGTGATTGACCGGCCAATATGAGAGAACGGTCAACAGAGTTGACCGGCTGAATATGGAAGGTCTGAATGACTGTCATATCCAAAAAGATGTACAGTTGACCTACCCGATTTGGTAGTTGATAGACGTCATTCTTGGGACTCCAAAGGATGATCGGTTTGCAGGAATAGGCATGCGCTGCTTGCTGCAGGACAGGACGTGCGCATACACACAAAGTTGAGCACCAACCATCAAGTTGGGCTATGGTGAGGGACACGTGTATATATGTATGTATATGCACACTCAATAGATGAGAGATGACACTGGATAAGTAGTAAAAAAGAGTATATATGAGAAAAATAGAAGAGAGAAAATGAAAAGAAAGAGAGCGGTGGGTGAAAAACAAAGTGTTGAAGTTTTTGTTTACCTTTGCTCTATTCTTTGTTTTCGCCTCCTGCAGTTTGTGTAATAAAATTCTCATATCTAATGATCCTTTGTGGACTTAATGTCTCGTGGTTTTTTCCTTATTTCGATAGGGCTTTCCACGTAAAATATTTGATGTTCATTTTCTCTTCTCCTACTTCTATTTCTACTTCTACTTTACAGTATATTTTATCAGTTGGCCGACCATTTCGGCCAACAGAAGGATTGTTCTTATATTCTTACCTTTAGGCCGCCCGTTGTCCGCCAATAAGTGGTATCAGAGAGGGGTTGACAATTCCGTCTGAATGGCGTCATTATCTTCAAAGAACTTGCCATTCAGTGTAGAACAGTTTAATAGGTAGGACAATTTTATCGTTAGGCAAGAGAGAGTGAATAACATTCTGATTGGAGAAGGAACAATAAAAGCACTGAAGAAGAAGGAAGATAAGCTGAAAAACCTATTAGTCGAGGACTGGCAAGATAAACGAGATCTTACCAACTGCACTATCAAATTATGCCTGGTGGACAACATGCTCCAAGAGGTCCTTGGCCTGACTGATCTGACAGAGGTGTGGGAGAAGTTAGAGAGTCAATATAAGTCCAAATCCTTGACAACCAGGCTTCATATAAAGAAACAGTTTTATGATCTGCGGTTGTCAAAAGGTAGCAACTTTAAAAAGCATTTGGACGAATTTAATTGGATCGTAACACAAATGTCCGCCCTTGATGAGGTAATCAAGGAGCAGGACAAGGTATTGATGCTGCTGGCCTCTCTGCCAACTTCTTATAATTATATTGTCATTACGCTGCTGTTTGAGAAAGATACTCTAAAATTGGACGAGGTCATCACTTCCTTACTCATGAATGAGTCAAGACGGTCACAAGGGGCCTCAACGTCTTCTCATGGTGAAGTACTTATGACCAAATCTAGTGAACGGAGTAGAGTGTTGGGTTTGACCACTCCCTTGTGGGTAACTCAATAAATTTGTTTGTCATCAGAGGATTTGTGAAAAATAAATCGGAGAATTGATTCTGGTCAACAGGACATTGACAGGAGAAGAACAGTGGACGGTCAATGGAGATTGACCGACGGATGGCCAGCTATGGATTCCAATCAACAAGAGGGGGGATTGAGGCGTGAGTAAAACGGGGGAACGGGGAGGTAGACCTGGCGATGGCGTGACGATCAACAAAAAGTTGACCGGCTGAGCAATGAGCCTGAGACGAAGGAGTGCTAGAGGACTCTTATGATGGCCACAGGAACAGGTGGTACGGGGATTTGACTTGCAAAGAACGACCGAGGACATCGTGAGACGGACTAATAATGAGTTGTGAACAGTTGGCTCAGCAGAAGCGAGATGCGACACTGCTGCTTTTGTGTACGCCGTCTGTGCAAGTGGCAGGATTGCAGAGTGGGTGGGCAAAATTGTTGGCAGGTTGCACAGCAGGTGACAGGCGTTTGTCCACACGCAACCTGCCTATTGTTTGAAGGTCTTTGGACAGATCATTATATATATGCATGTTAGGCACGCTGTGCTCGGTGTACGCAATGCGCCATAAGAGTGACCATGGGTGATAGAGAAATCACCATGAGCGAGCATTCGCAGGGGCTTGTGTAGCCGGCCGCATGTGTGCGGAGTGAAACAGCGGTCGTTGTTTCACCAACACTTATAAAATGAGAGAGTAGAGAGTACCACAGTGAGGAGAGAAAGAGTAGAAGAAAGAGAGAGCAGTGAGTGAAACACAAAGTGTGAGGATTTTGTATTCTTGTGCTTTGTTCCTCGTTTTCGCCTCTAGGGCTTGTGTAGCTAAGGTGGTTGCTTGTATTTTGTCTTTGGATTTGTGTAACCATTATACATAGTGGATCTATTGGTGGACTTTGTATTTCGTAGTTTTTTCTCTTAGTTGAGAAGGGGTTTCCACGTAAAAAATGCTATACATCTCTTGTGTTCCTTATTCCTATTATATGGTGGCTGACGATGATCGAGGGGTTCGGGTATTCCGTTGCTACCTAATCAGGTGGATTCGGATCATTTGAACCCCAACATGTTGAACTTGGTGTCCACGAAGGCATCTACATGTTCCTCATTTTATGGTGACGAAGAAGCAATTTGTGCCTTTATGTGCCACATCTGTTGGATGTGATCATGCTATCCATATCCTCTGCCACATGGAGCAACATGCAATTCCATGTCCCAGCTACATAGAGCAAGATGAAAGTGGGAACCATTTGGACCATTCAAATAAAAAGGGCGGCCATTATGTCAAACTCTCAATCTTCTATAGGAAGAGAAGTAGCACCATGAGTTTTGACAGTTTTTACATGTTATGATCATTAACCTGTCAGGTGTCTTCATAATGTTCCCAAGGCATGCAAATGACATACATTTCAACCAGTACATTTTAAATTAAATAAGGAATGCTACAGGTCCACTATATGCATAGACATGCCATTGCCTTAGTTAATGGGTAACTCAGTATGGTAGCTCTGTAATGCCACGAATTTGTACTAAGCACGTCAATTTAATAAATAATTAAATTTTAAATATTAATCTTATAAATTTTAAATCCGGATGTAACAAACCAAAATATATGAAACCCAAAAACAATCGTCCGAACACACAATCATGATCTACTCTAACGGTCATAAGGGAATAACCATAAACTAATAACCACTCAATCATGTAATGAAATAACCTTGATAGGCGGATTTTTAGTAGGCATATTCCGTGACCGTATCGGGTTGCTCTTTTGGTCGTCCGTCATGCACTTTCTCGTGTTTGAAAACTCTTCATCAGATTTCTGTTCGAAGATCGTCATCGCGCCTCTCTTGGTAACCACGGCTACCCGTCGCTCGACCCGTATTCAAGCACTCCTCACAGAGTAGTTGGAGCTCAAGGCACACTCGAATCTCGCTTGAGAACTGATTCCGAGAAGCCGAGCTCAAGGCACGCTCAATCCGAGCTTGAGCGCCTTATCCAGTAGCCTACCGCTCGATGTTTGATTGCTATCTGTTCGAGTCCTAATTCCAATAGCCTTGCGCCTACTACTTGCTCGCTGAGCACTCGAGCACCAATATTAGTAGCCACGTGCCCGAAGCTCGCCGCTTGCTCGCTCGAGCACCTGTGAGGTTTTATCTTGAAACCCTAGGGGCGCCTGTCGCGGGCTCGAGTGCCGCAACAACGGTTACTGTTTTTAAACATGTTTTTCGAGCCTCTCAATATATTTCTTCCTTCTTTCAATTGCCCTAACTTTTGCTTGGGCTTTTGAACAACCTTGGAGTAGCATCTATCTTAAGAAATCTCTCATTTTTGTGCTCCATTGTCGAGAAAACTTCTCTTTAACGATTGTACTTTATTAACAAAGTTTTCTCTCTACAACGTGTTTTATCCTATACACCTCTTTCTGCCTATTAACCTTTGTGACGACATTGGTGGCGTGGACACTGGGCTCTAGTGGTGTGCGGCAATTCAAGCGGTTCATGAGGAAAGATTGACGTAAAGACCGAAAGGTGTTCGATTTTATTGTCGTTGGCAAATCCAATGAGTTCCTTGATAGGGATAACAAGATAGAAGTAAGTCGACTACGTTAGCACGTCTGTACCACTCAATCTATAAGCTGATTTTCATAATGGATATCTTTCCTGACCGTTGAAATTCAGAGAATTTTTCTCAATATTTGTGGGTATCAAGTTTTTCCTTCGTAACCAAAAATTGCCTCTTGTTTATTATTACTTATTGCCTTACTTTTTATACTTATTATTATTCATATCATCTAATTTAAATATTTTTTATGTATATTGAATATTTATTTTCGTATTGTTTTCGTTAATCTTTCAAGGGGTCAAAGCTTTTATTATGTCTTGGAATGACAAGTTCCTTTCAAACCCAATTGTTTTCAATGTATAGTCCAAAGGTCTATATTCAGTTGACTCCAAATTCAAGGACAGCCCAAACAAAACCTATCCATAAAATAATGATACACGCGATGACATCAAAATCTAAATAAATTTAATACTCACCAAACAATGCGGTACTGTGTTTAAACTTGTCCTACTCCTATAATGAATCGAAACCTTCTACTCTGAAAGAATAAAATAAGAAATGTAAGTCTAATACTCAACAAATATCATATATGAAATAACGGGTCTAATAAATCTAATGGAGGGTCAAATGAGTAAAAGGTCTAATCAGATAATAGTATAAATCTAAATCGCCGATATCAAAAATGCAATCAAAATCCAAGATCAAGTTCAACGGTAGTCTTATACTCAAATCAAATATCAAATTCAAGATAAATATCCAATTAAAAAACAGCCATTATCGGGACGTTTATCAAAAGTGATCCAAAAGTCCAATCCAATCTCCAATCCAATGCCCGATCAAATTGTGATGCGAGATAGAATCCAATAGCCAGATGATCCAATCAAGTGCGCTAAAGCCATAGTCGCACCGTAAGTAGATATTCCAAAATCCATATCAAAATATATAATCAAAATCATTTATACAAGAACTATCAAAGCCCATCTATTGGTAAAATCGGTGAATCTCAAATACAAATCAAAATTAAAATCTGAATATAAATCTATACAAAAATATAAATCATGCACCAAATTTGAGTTCCGATTATTTAAAAACTAATTTGAGGATTAGTTACATATACTCCAAATATAATGCAATTTAGGCTAGCATGTTAAGCCACATATGTACTCTATCTCCCATAGGTAAGGTTGCTTACTATGTTTTGTCATCCGTAATTTTGAATGTAATTATCAAATTTATCTGATATATTATAATATCTAAACATATTATAAATTCCAATCAAATATCCAAATGAGAGGGTCACTACATCCAAGATTTTCCTGCCGGTGGAAAGAGATTTTCAATAACAAATCTCCCTGTCTGGAGTTAGCCAAAATATCCAATAACAAATCCAAAGTAGTGACTACAACCCCAACACATACATGTGAAAATGGATCACCCATGCAAGATTTTATGTTCATTTTCATACTAATATATAGGTATAAAAATATACAGTGTCCGATAATTTTTTCTTTTAGGCTTTTAAAAAATAGCAAAATCCTCCAAAAATCACAAAATCTAAACAAAATCCCCAAATCAACCATTAAAGTATACGTGCATGTATTGAATAAACAGATCAAGTGTACAAAAATAACATACATATTAGTAAAATTTTCTAACAGTAGTCAAAATATATTAAATGTTAAGTTAGACCAAAGATAGGAGTTATGGATATTTGTCTCGACCTTATATCAAGCAAATCAAGAAAAAGGATATTACGAGGTAACCGAATGGCGCTTCTCTCTCTCCTACCATGCATGCCACTTGCGCCTCTCCCTCCCTCATTCTCTCTCCTGCCGCGAGCCTCCTACCTGCGCACTTCTCTTCCACACTTGCACGCTTCTCTTCCTCACCCGCACGCCGCCTCCTTCTTCTCCTCTCCTCTTCTCCCGCACCTCAGCTACACTGCTCCCTTCTCTATCTTCTTTCTTTTCTTTCTCTTTTCTTTTCTTTCTTTCTTTATGGATTAAGTGTCCCATGATTTTTTTCTCTTATTTAGAAAAGGATTTTCACGTAAAAATTGTGTGTTCCAATTCTCTCCAATCTCTTTGTTGTATTTATGTGTTTTTTGTCATCTTGGCCCTCACGGTTTTTCTAACCGACCGACATTCTCTTCCCCAACACTCAATGCATGCTAGCATTCAGAACATTTGGGACTCTAGTAACTTTTGTCTTTTTTGTTTGGTGCCAACTACCAAGATAGTTTGTTGAGGATACATGCCTCCCTGACATTGAGAGTTCAGGAAAGGAGGGGAATAGAAGAGAAATGGAGAGGAGGATATGGGGAGGAGGGGGGGTCCTTCACCTTGTTTGGGTATGTTAACAAGCGGGGAAGGAGATAAATAGGGATGACATTAGAAAGAGTACCCGTTTCCCTCTACTACCTCCTCCGCAAGCAGGATTGTTCTCCAAAAGATGGTTGAGAAAATACCTCAATATCTTATTAAACCAAAAATCCAGTAGTCCGACCTACAGGTAAATTTACTCCTTACAATCCACTACCTCTGGTGGTTTTTCTACTTGGAAGCCGAAAATGCTTTGGCTACTATCAGTTTGCATTTGTTACAGATGATTCCAGCCTTTTACTGGGAAAAGTTAAGTTACGACTACAAGAAGCTCAAATTGATCTTTTGTTGGCTATTACAATCAAACATTATGTCATTTTATGATTTAGACATGTATTGATGTGACATTTTAATAAAATTAATGGTAAATGGAAAATGGGTTGACGGGACTTGATTGTAACAAATAAAAAGTTACTAGATTTAACAGAAAAAGAAACAAAACTAATTCACTAACAAATCAATTTTCCCTTTGACCTATTAAATGTCCAACATTTGGTAATAAATAGCTTTAGTGGCACTTTAAAAGTGGATGCCAAAGGACCAAAGAATCCACTCACAATATAGTTAGATGAGCATTGCATCCTAATAGTGATGCTATGAAGGAATATCTAAGACTCAAGGGTAGCTAGGCAAGAGAGAGAAAGAGAGATTCTATTGTGACAATACAAGTGAAAGTTTTGCATCACCTGTTGACAAGTATTAAAATTAATAACACATTTAATTGGTAAAAATAGAAATTTTATTCTCATTTTATTTTCAATAGAATAAATATTCTACCATTTTGTTATATTTTTATACGGAATAAATATTCCCAAAAAATATTTATTTCTGAATTTCAAAAAATAAAAGATGTCACTTTTTTTAAAATATTTTTTATTCCCAAATACGTAAAAATAACTATTTTCACATCCATTACCTTTTATTCCAAAAATGCCCTTCCCTTTTCTCACCCTCGACATTTCGAGTCGGTTCTCCCTCCCTCCAGGACACTTCTCTCCATCGAAACCCTGCCGATCGCTGCAACTCTCGATCAAACTATTGGGGTAGGTCACTTCCTTGTGGGTGATTCAACAAATTAGTTTGTCATCGGGGTGCATTAGCAGGTTAATGAATGTTGACCGCTGGAAGGTAAAAACGGTCAATGAAGATTGACCGGCAGACGACCAATTGAATCCAGTCAACAGGAGATTGACCGTCTGAGGGCTACAAGAGTGTTGCTAGATGGTGGACGGGTGGCAAAGACGGTCAACAGGAAGGTTGACCGGATGGCTGTGGAGGACGATCAACGAGAGGTTGACCGGATTCGGTCAACGGATGGCTAATTGGATCCGGTCAACAAAAGGTTGACCGGCTAAGACTGAGAAGGAAGAATTTACTAGTTGGTATTACTGGTATGGAATCGACCAAGGAACGCCGGAAGATTCTTATGATAGCCAATGGGCACAGACCGCCAAGAGACTTGATTGCATCAACGACTGAGGACGTCGTGGACAGCTGACAACAAGTTGTTGGACAGCAGAGCAGGTGACAGACCTGTAGCGTGTGCGCCGTCTGTGCAGGTGGCAGGTTGCAGAGTTGGTGGATAAAGTCGTTGGCAGGTTGCAAAGCAGGTGGCATGCATTTGATCACACTCAACTGGCCTATTGGTTGAAGGTCTCCGGGCAGACCATCATATATGCGCATGCTGGGCATGCAGAACAGAGAGAAAGTATCTGAGCATGGTAAAGTGCAAGGAGGTAAGATCCAATGGTGAAAGAAAAGAAAGGAGTGCACCACCAGTGAGAGAGAGGACAAAGAAAAATAGAGAATAAAGAGAAATGAGTGTTTTCTTGGTTTGCTCTGGAGAGTTTTTCTTTACAGTGGATTTGCTGTAGACTCTATTCCCGTGGTTTTTCCCTTGATTCATAAGATTTTTTACGTAAAACGTGTGTATGCTTCTTCTTTCTCTTTCCTTTCACCGTGTATCATTCTGTCCGACCGACCTTTTGCTCCTACACAAACTGCTTCGACTCTTCTCCCTCGCTTATTCTCTCAATCGAACCTTTGCTTCCACCGTTTTCTTCCACTCCAGACCCTTCTTTCTCCTTCATTAGCCCTTCGATTATGTCTGTATTCTCTACATCTCTTCCACGGTTCTCCATCAAAACATTTGAGAGTTCAATTTCTCTCTAGTATTTTGGTCGCTTCACATTACATATTTTCGGAAAGTAAGCATGTTCAAAAGCTTCTGCAAATCCCTTGTGCAATTTTTTCATTTTATTTATCAAATTTATGAGAAATTATTGCATAAATTTGAAGTTGGGATGTGCGAAACTCTAGCTTTGATTTGTTAACGTTTTGTGCAAATAATGAGAAACTCTAGCTTTGAATCCAAAAAATTGCAGAACTTCTCGGTTGTTGTGTGAAACCCTAGCTTTGATTGGTTGCTATGCAAATTTGGTTGTTGTGCCAAATCCGATTGTGAGCAATCGGATTCAAATATTGCACGAAATTGTGGGCAAAACATCTGGTCATTCATTCATTCACTCAGATATTACAAAATTGCAATATTGCAATCGATTCAGATATTTTGCGAAATTGTAAAATATCAGCAACCGATTGTGAGCAACGGATTTAGATATTGTGAGCAGTTTGATTGTAACAACTGATATATGATGCACAGTACATCATATAATCGGTTGCTGATGTACTCGCACAATATGATGCACAGTACATCATATAATCGGTCATTCATTAATTCCTTTCTATTTTCCATATTACACTGCCATTCAAAATGTAAGTAGTTTGATTATGAGCAGTTTTGCTATTACTATTTTTGTTGTTTCAACAACGTTGTTAATTTCTTGTGTAGATACTTAAAAATGTGTGATTAGTTTTGACGATGAATATGAATGCCTGGAGATAATGTTTTCGTTTTACTACTGCCATCAAGATGGCCAAAAGCTATAGATGCTATATACTGTGTTATTTCTGATTTGGGTTGATGGACTTGTTGATGATGGGATATCTGGTGCAGGTTAAAGGAGGAGCTGGCGTGAGAGCATCAAGACGACGAAAATGTCTGCTGATGGACGGACAGAAGTGACCTCTATTCTAGACAACATCTATGGCAAACTTATCATGAATTTTTGTTCTTAATTTTTTGTTCTAGACAATATCAACATATATGGACGGACATGAGATGAATTAATGATTTTTTGTGCTGATAACATAACACAAATGTGAATATCTGTTGAATGGATGTTGAACGGATGTTGCTTGAACAATATGTGAATATTGTTGGACCGACAGGAGTTTGTTTTCTGTAATTTTTATGTTCATATTTTTATATTAATGCCTTCAATAGATATTTTTATTAATACTCAAGCATGGTCGAATGCTGCAATCATACATGCTGGCTTTTTGTGGTGACATAGATTCACAAATAATTGAAGGGTATTTTAGTAATTGTAAATATATTTTTAATTATATATTATGTTAATTAATAATATTAATTAATAAAATATTTTATAATTAAAAATATTTAAAAATTACTAAAATTTTTGCCAATGCTACTTATATTCATTAGCCAATATGTGTAGTAAATGTAATTTGTCTTTTGGTCAGGCAGTCAATTTAATTAGTTGTCAAACACGGAATTATCAGCGACATTCAAACTAATTTAGTGATGTGATATCATTTTAATATGTCTCGGTGTTGAGCAATAGCATATGAGTCTTTTTAGTTTGTTAATAAACCTTTTTTTTTTTTAGTTTGAGTATGCATAAAATATATGAATTTTAGAAAAATTTATTGACAAGAATTTTGATAAAAATTTCTTGAATTTTTATAAATTTTAATTAAAAATATTAATTAACGGTGTAATAAACTAATAAAATATTCTTTGATATAACATAATAAACTAATAGAAAAAATATTTTTTTTCTTGAATAAGGATAAAAAAGTCATTATTATAAATTATTACCCTATTCCTCATACTATTACTATACATCAAATAATGGAATACTAATTCTCAATTATTCTATTCCAACAATCAAATATAAGAATAGAAATTTTTAATTTTATTCCCATTTTATTCTATTACTTAGGAATAACTATTCAATTCTCACATTACTCCATTCCAATGACCAAACGTGCCATAAGATCTTAAATATTGATTGACAATAACTGAATGCAAACACTTGCACCATGGCTAGCATTAACTAGTTATCTTAATCAAGCAGCAAAAATAAAAAATAAAAAAACTAGTTATCTTAGTCAAGAATTGGAAGATTAGAACTGCATTAAGAGCACAGCAAGGACTTATCATGAACAGACAAGCAACAAACCCTACCCATCTTGAAGATCTATAAAGAACTTAACAAAGTAAAAAGAAAAGCATCAGAAGCAAATCAGCCAGGGAAACATGATGGCATAGCTACTTTTTTTTTTTGTTTTTTTGGATAAGTAAGCATAGCAACTTTACCAACAGTGAGACCTAAGCAAACATAAGCATATGAACTAATTTAGATCTCAAAAACAAAAGCAGCATAGGAAATCCAAGGCTGTTAGATCATTTTCATTCAAAAAAATTTTAACTGTATTATTTTGGCATAAAAAGGGCCATATAAAAAGGCAAATGTGGCTAGCATTAATGGTCCTTCAGTAAACCCAGCAGCAAAAGCAGTTTCAAAACAGAAACACAAAAAAATCAACATTATCCAAACTGGACTATATACATGAACTGTGTTAGGTGGTGGTCTTTTCTTTTGCAATACGTTGATTGATTCCCACTACTCTCATCCTAAATTCTCTCTCTCTCTCTCACTTCCATTGTTATCCTCTCTCATCTCCCTCTTTATTTCACTCTCTCTATGACTAAAATTCACATAAAATCACACAATTCTGAAGCTTTCTACACAAATCAACTTAAAATCAAAGCAAGATCAGTTCATTTGCACATTACAACAAAGAGAGCCAAACACAGGCCTGTTCCAGGAATAATGAAGAGAGGATGTCACAGTAACAGTACCTCACGACCAGAAAAATAATCAGATATGACTGTTGGTCAACTTGAATCCACAAACCAGAGCTATGTCTCAATTTGAGCCTCTCTACTGCACATTTAACGGCTATGTGGATCAACAAAAACCCTTCTTATTTTTCAAGGATGGATACTCCACTTCACCATCCATGTCATCCACTAAGAGGGCTTAAATCAAACACTGGTTTTATAACCTCACATCATGAAGACCATGGATCACGAATAAACCAAGTGCACAGCAGAATGAATTGAACTCACGACAATGTGTTAGAGACATTTGTCTAATTGGCATATTCCGTGACCATATGTATTATTGTATTAATGTCGGGTTGTGGGTTGTCAGGTTAAAGTCCGTTCGGTCCGCCCTCAAGTCGCTCGAGCCCATCCATAGACCGCCCGCTCGCCATGAGCTCGAATCCCGCTCGCCATGAGCTCGAATCCCGCTCGAGCGCAAAAACCAGTAGGGTGGCCGCTCGCCTCTCGCTCACTAGCCGCTCGAGCCGAAAAATCAGTAGGTCGCCCGCTCGATGCTCGCCCCTTGGCCGCTCGAGCGCCCGCAGGGTTTTCCACGAAACCCTACGGCCGCTCGCCGCGCGCTCGAGCCCCGCTCGAGCGGCGGCCCAACGGGCAGAATTTTTAAACACGTTTTTGGCTCCACTATAAATATTGGACTTATGTTTTTGAACCCTAGAAATTCTGGAGAACTGATGTGCGTGCCTCTTTGAGAAGAAAACCCTCTCATGCTTCAAGATTATTGTTTCTTCTCTTGAGAAAACTAACTACTTCAAGAGTACTCTACATGTTTCAAACTAGTTTTCTCACCCACCTTCTTTAGCCATTGAAACCTTGCCTTCTACCATTGTTGGAGACTTTGGTTCATGAAGAAGGAGACTCGTTCGTGATTGGAAATTCAAGTGGTTCGAGGGAAGATTGACGTGAAGACCGGAAGGAGTCCGGTTCCGTTGCCGTGGGCAAATCCAAGGAGTTCCTTGGTAGGGATCACGTGACGGGAGTAAGTCGGCTAGGTTAGCGCGTCGTTACCACCCAGTCTGTAAGTTGATTTTCATAGTGCATTGCTTCCCTGGCCGTTGAAGCCCGGAGTATTTTTCTCGATACCGTGGGTATCGAGTTTTCACTTCGTCACCAAAAAATTGTGTCTTTATCTCTATTGCTCGTCATTATTATATTGTGCATGATTGCTCGTCTCGTATGCATTTAGTGTTAAATATCTTTTACGTGTATTAGATATTTATTATTTATTGTTGCTTCCGTTATATTTTTAACGGGGTCGAAACACGTTAGCACGAAACTTGCTTTTTCACAATTGACCCAAGTCATCCTTGCTAGCAGTCATAGGGTATGTGTTACCATCCGCCAACTGGAAGAGTGTTTGTTCATATTGGTGTTACATTGTTGACTTTGAACATTACTTTTGAACATTACATTAACAACTTTCTTGAAGGTGGAACTATTGTTGCATAAACATTCTATGGATTGGAGTTGGAACCTGCTTCTTGGAGTATGCTGCCTGTGGAACATCATGAAGATAAACAGCAGGTTTTAAGTGAGGGCAGAAAGAAGGGTTGGTGGATGAAGTTCAAACAGTTCAGAGAATGCAAGGGAATTGAAAATCTATACCACACAGGATCAAAGGGGTCCTTTTTCGCAGATACCCTACCTTACCAAGAGTCTTCCTTTGGAACCAGTTCTTCCTCAATCTCAGCTACCATCACCTAATAAGTTACACTCTACCTCCTTTGAAAATATATCTCGTTATGATGACTTTTCTAATGATCTCCAACTTTCTAGTGAGCTCAGGAGAGGAATTAAATCATGCACTCAATATCCTATTTCTATTTATGTGTCATAAAATTCTCTTTCTCATTCTTATAGAACTTTCTGGCCCATCTTCGGACTAGAATTCTATCCCTCGTAATCAGAAGGAATTTTTATAGATCACAGGTGGAAAGCAGCCATAATTGAGGAGATAAAACCCCTGGCTAAAAATAACACCTAGCAGCTTAGTGAACTTCTAACAAGGAAGAAGATTGTCAGACGGAAATGGGTGTTCATTGTCAAGCGTAGGGCAAGTGGAACAATTGAAATACTTATGGACGAGCTAGTACAAAAGGATTTACAGAAGCCTATGACATTGATTACAAAGAGACCTTTGTTGTAATTATGAAAATGAACACCATCTGGGTCCCATTTTCTTGTGCAGTCAATTTCAGCTGGAAACATGAATTATTTGAATAAAATATGCATTTTATTTCTGCTGGAATAGATGCACATGGATATTCCTCCTGGCTTTGATAGTGAGAAAACCAAAGGCAAGGTTTGCTGCCTAAAATTCTTATATGTATTAGGGAGTCTACTAGAGCATGGTTTGAGAGGTTTAGTGGAGAACTACTTAATTGTGGATTCAAGCAAAGCAGGGCCAATGACACATTGATTGTTGGGGTAGATTTTCCTGTGATTACACGGACACAAGAGAAAAAAAATTAAAGAATAGAGTACAAACAATACAAAGAACACACTTTATTTTTGCTCACCATTCTCTCTCTCCTTTCTTCACTGTTTTCCACTCTCTCTATTTTTCACACTTAGAAAAAATTTTTCTCATCAAGTGCCTCACTTCTTCTCTTTCAATACAGGCGCATATACTGAGCAAATTTGAAAAATATTTTATTCCCTTGACGAAATCTGTCATTACCAACAGTATGAATAGACTCTATACAAAAATGACTGTTGCATAACCTCCTATGCTTCTGCCTAAAAAGATGCAGAAAGTTTAGCTTCAGAAAGCATACATCGTACTCTCTCCAGAAGTGTGCGGTTCATCCGATCGGCCACTCCGTTCAACTGTGATGTTTTTTGTAGTGTTTTCTGATACCTAATACCATGAGAACGGTAATAAGCATAAAAAGGCCCTATGTACTCGCCGCCATTATCACTTCGGACGGCCTTCAATTTCTACCCCATCTGACGCTCTGCCAGAGTATGGAACTACTTAAATATACCGAGAACTTGGTCCTTGGTCTTTAGTGAGTAAATTCACAACTTTCTAGAACAATCGTCAATAAAAAAATGAAGTACTAGGCTCCACCAAATGACTTTTCCTTAAATGGTTCACACACATCTGTGTAGATGAGATCGAGCATCTCCGCCATTATAGATGACAAGTCTCCATGGAATGAAACTCTCATTTGCTTACCTACCAAACAATAAGGACACGTCCTCAGTCCGTCCTCCTTTACTCCGGGGATAAGGCCCTTCCTAACCGGATGATATAATCCACATTCACTCATATAACCCAACCTCCTGTGTCACAAGTTTTCGGACTCCCTGCTAATTGCGACACTGCATAGGCCTTCATCACTTATAGGCCAGAGCACTTTTTTCCTCTTGTTACAGCAAGAGATCCTCTGGTCAATTTTCACTCACATTCACAGAAGGTATTACAGTAGCCTTCATCATCCAACCGACCGGCTGAGATTATATTTAGTCAGATATCAAAGATATAACATACATCCTTCAACATCAGTTTTGTCCCATTATTGGTGACCAGAACAATATCACCTCTGCCAACAATTGGGGATGTCCCTTCTTTTTCATCCTTATTACTCCAAAGTCTCCTAGAGTGTAGGATGTGAACAATCCTCTTCTAGATGTGGCATGCAGAGAAGCGCCAAAGTCAACCACCCAACCGGCCTCATGGTCCGTCAGGCTTGCCACGTTTTTTTCACATGTCAACAAGAGATCGCCTCCTATAACCATTGAGACCGAGGACGTCTCCTCTCCTCGTCCCTTATCTCCTTTCTCTTTTTTGGCAATTTCACGCTTCTATTTGAAACAGTGCTTCTTGATGTGACCCTTCTTACCACAGTGATGGCACTCAAGGTTTTGATACATTGACCGTGATTTGCTGCGGCCTTTCTCTCCAAGTTTCTGGTTGCATCATCTACTCTTTCCCCTGGACTCGATCACAAGTACCTCAGAGTAAGAGGACGTTGAGGTTCTTTGTGGCTGCCTTGACTCATTCATGAGTAAAGAAACAATAACCTCGTTCAATTTCAATGTATCCTTTTCAAACAACAAGGTTGTGATGATATGGTCATAGGTGACTGTCAGAGAGGCCAGTAATACCAATGTCTTGTCCTCCTCCTTGATTTCCTCATCAAGAGTGGATATCTGAGTTAATATTCTATTAAACTCATCCAATTGTTTTTCAAAACTCCCACCTTCTGACAACCATAAGCCATAAAATTGTTTCTTTACATATAATCTAGTTATAAAGGATTTGAACTTATACCTACTCTCCAATTCTCCCAAACCACCACCAAATTAGTCAGACCAAGGATCTCTTGGAGAGTGTTGTCCGTCAGGCATAGTTTGATAGCACAGTTGGCAATGTCTCTTTTATCTTGCCATTCATCATCTGTTAGATTTTTAGGCTTCTCATTCTTCTTCTTCAGCGCCTTCACTGTTCCTTTTCTGGTTAGGATATTCTTTATCCTCTCTTACCAAATAATAAAATTATCCTATCCGTTGAACTAATCAACACTAAACGGCAGATTCTTCGAAAACGATGACGCTATTTAAACAGGGTTCTTAACCTGGTTCTGATACCACTTGTTGGGGTAGGTGGCGTCCAACTCCCACCACATGCAAACACAACAAAGGAAATGAGGAAGAAGAAAATGAATACACGGATTTTACGTGAAAGCCCATTCTCAAATAAGGAAAAAATCACAGGACGATCAATCTACTAAACTAATTTCACTATGTGAGGTTGGGAATAATTTTCCAACACTTACACAGGCACAAGAGAAAAAAACCGAAGAACAGAGCACAAACAATGCAAAGAATACATTTTGTTTTCGCTCACTATTCTCTCTCTCCTTTCTTCACTGTTTTTCCACTTTCTCTTTTTTCACAATTAGAAAAAAAAATTTTCACCAAGTGCCTCTCTTCTTCTCTTTCAATATAGACGCATATATTGAGCATATCTGAAGAATATTCTATTTTTCTGATAAAATCTATCCTTACCAATAATATGAATATATTCTGTAAAAAAACAATTCTGTATAACCTCCTGAGATCACGCATACTCAGAAAATCTTCTGAGCTAGCACCCTTCTGAATTCCCCGATGGAGGCCAACATTCCATCGCCTGCGTTCATCACAAGGCCGGTCAATGCCCCATGGACCGTCCTCTCCATATGGCCGGTCAATACCTCTGTTGACCAGTCAGTTGTCCTTTTGGAATCCTTCAATAATGTTAGGCAGCTCATATTTTCAACCGGCCAACAGATTGACCGATCATTGTTGCCCGTTCAAGAATTTACGGTCAACTATGTTGACCAGAATTCCTTCTGCTTATCCTGTGCATAATCCACAGACTCTGAAGTGCACAGGTCCCCGGACAAAAGTAGCATGTAGGGTCCACGTGCTCAGTCTGAGTCCTCCGGTAATCAGGACTTCCACACGAGAATGACCCCTAACATTGATCACTATGAAAAAGGGATAAAAATACTATTCCTATTGTGTATGTTGATAACATTATTTTGACTAGGACTGATTCTGAATAAATCTCTTAGCTGAAGGTGCTACCAGGGAAATGAGTTTAATTTCAATGAGTGGGACAGCTACATTATTTCATGTGCATGGCGGTTGCTTGCCCCGAATAAAAGCAAATTTTTAATTCGTAGTACTTGATTTGCTCAGGCAAACAAGGATGCTAGGCTATAAACATGCCAAGTCCTAAACGGAGGACAACTGTCATCTCCGAAGAGAAGATGGAGACATGGTGAACAGAGTGAGATATCAGAAACTACTTTGGAAGCTTATCTACCTCTCCAACACACAACCATATATTCCTTGTTCCATGAGTGCAAAAATCGAAACATGCAAGTTCCACAGACGTCTCATCCTGATGTCTTTTTAGATTGATATTGCAATCTGTCCCTAGAAAAGACATTCTCCTCTAATCATGGTCTCTTGAATGTTAAACCTTCACTTTAAGGGGATTGGATAGGCACCTTGGATGATAGACGGTTAACATCTAGCTATTGTACTTTTGCTTGTGGTAACTTGGTCAAAAAGAGTAAAAAAATAGGATGCGGTTGCTAAATTTAGCCCTTAGGCTAAATACAGGGCTATGGCTCAAGGTGTTTGGAACTTATGTGGCTTACGAAGTTTATGAGAGACTTGGTACTCAACAATGGTAAACCTATGATAATCCACTATGATAGCAACACAGTCGTTAATATTGCACAAAATCCACTACAACAGGATTGAACAAAGCACATTGAAGAGGAAAGAATTTATCAAGCAAAATGGACCTGAAATTCATTTGTATTTCTTTTGTTAGGTCTTCAAACCAATTAGCCAATCTTGGTACAAAGGGATTAGGCAGTACCATTCTTAACCCTCTCTTGGGCAAGACGGGCATAAAGGATATTCATGGTCCATCTCTCGGGGAAGGGTCCGTGGTTATCTTTCCTAAGGGAAATGGTATGGTGCAGTAATGCTGAAACATCACTTCCCAAAGAAACGACGGTGAAAAGCCGGATTAAGTGTATTAAATATATTTCTCCAAGATATATATATATATATCTCACTCAACTCTTGATTTCTCCTCTCTCTCTCCTCCTCCTTTCTTCCTCTCTATCTACAGCACAATTTTACACTAAAAAAACACACAAATCTGCATCAACTACACAAATCAACTAATTGATTCGGTGAATCCTCTTCTAGAAAACATATCCATGTTTGAAATTTGGACTAAAGGCCTTCTTTCTTTTCATGGGTTGGGGAAGGAGGGGAAACTGTGTTGTAAGGATTAGCCATGACTTTTAGAATCTTGTTCATCTCCACGATGATGCCTGTGGAATAAATGCTCGTGCTACCTCAGGAGCATGCAAAAACTCAGTGCTAACTAATGGGTAAAATGTTACGCATTAGTCTCAATATGAGCATGCAAAATCATATGAAATTACAAATGTCAGCTACACAGAGATTCGATTATTACTTTGAAATTATGAAAACTCATATCCTCCCCGTTGTAAAGAAGCTAACAATGTCAATATCATTATTCGTCAATTTTAAAACAAGCTGTCGATTAAGTTTAACAAATTCAAAATAAAAATGAACAAATTTGTCAATACAAAAATTAAATCACCAGAAACGAACCTCGCTAAGTACATTAGCTGTATCAACTTGAGCTTGAAATCCATTCGCCTTTCACTACATTTGACAACATTTAGCCTACAGTAACCAAAATTTGTCATCAAACACGACTTAATCACGTTTCTCCCAATGGCTCAAACCACGGCTCATAATACTCAATTGGAAGCAGAAATCAGAGGGAACAGGGGAAGAAAAAGAGATGGGAACCGGTATCCTCCCCCTTTTTTCTATCTGAAATCCTTCCTTTTGATTAAGGCACACAAAAAGCTTAGCTTGTTAAGGCAAAAGAACAAACATCTTATACGCATCTCCATAACCCAATAATATACAGCACATGTCACAATCAAGAAATGTAAACTAGTGGGCGCAGATGTTGCCATTCCACTAATGCACTCCGTTAAGAGTTCTAATGTGGCAATTCCCGTGTCAAAATATCATTAAGTTATAATTGGGTTTTTTTCATTTTCCATGTTGTCATTTCTCAACAAAAAAGAGATTTTGAAGCCACAAGACAAACAAGATCTTTGAGTTTTTAATCTTGCAAAATGCCTACAATATTATTATTACATCAGTCTAGATATAAGGTGTTTCTAAGAAACAAAATATGATGCGTGTAGTATGTAAAGGAAAAGATAACAAGACATCAAAACTAAATATGGGGAAAATAAAATATTGAGCTTTGCAGTTCATTGCTGCCACAAGACAAAGCATATTCGAGCCCCTCCACACAACTTTAAGAGATTGGACCAAAGCATCTTATAATTGAGAATTCATATTTAAAAAAACTTTAAAAAATATGGTAATATTTTTTTTTTAGTTGTTTTTCATAATATAATAATTTGATACTTAAACTTTTTAATTTTTCTCAAAACTTATTTTATATTATTTTAAATTAAAAAAGGACTATATAATGAAAGATTGAGATGAAAGTTGTAGAACAGTTGTATAAGGAAAAAGAAAAAGAGCATACATATATTGTGCATATCTGATAAAGCAAGTTAAAATTATGACAAAGAAATCACAAGTATTTGTAGATATGAAAGGAAAATAAAGTTCTCCTATAATTGTTTCGAGGTATCACTATCAAAAAAGTTTTGGTTATGGAGCGAGTGAAGATTGGATGAAATTCATTTAATGAATTGAAGTTCTAGTTAGTGATCAAATTTGTTGTCTATAGTTCAAATTAGAAAACAATTGATAAGGGTTATATTAATTATAAATGAATCAGTTATAAAGTGATAAATTATTACCAATGATTTATTTAAATTGATTTTATATTTTTTTAGTAAATTGATTTTCAACATTTTGCTCATAAATTTTTTCTCTCAAATTTGTCCGTTAGAGAGTTTTTTGTTTGTTACCATATTAGGATTTTTTTTGTTATTTTTCTTTGTTATTAACGCTTAATAATTGTCATTTACACTCTCGATTATTTAAACTGTTTAGTCTTTTTTTTATATTAAGTTAATATAAATTTGTCTTTAGTAAGATTAAATAACATAATAAGTTTGTTTCTATTCACACTAAATTGAAATGTACTTAAAATCATGAATGTAAATTCAAAGAAATTGAAGTCCTATGAAGCCAAGTCCAACGATAAAGTTGGAAGAAAGAACGGGAAAATAAAGAATGATAATGGTGATGGTGGATGGAGGACGGTGGATGGAGGGAGCTAATGGGTGGATTGAAGTGGGTGGAGAGCTGGCAAAACAGTGGTAATAAATTCGGGATAAGTCTTATGTCATTTGGATAGATATACTAACTATATCTTTTTTTTAAAAAAAATTAACAAATAAAATAATTTAAATAATTATTTTTGTCAAATTTTTATAGTACTAGATTAAATATTTAATATATATTAATATTATTTAAAAATCTATTAAAAATAATATATTTATTAAAAATATTCACCGTTAAAATATAGTTTAATTATAAAATTAGAGATGTATCATATATATTTTCCTAAGAAGATGTATACTCTCAAATCTAGCAGTAACTGATTGCTAGTTTGTGATTTGCTAACATGACTACGGTGTTTGGTAACTTATAATGGTCGAATGAAATAAGGTAGGAGTTTTTGTTGCCAAACCCTCTATTTATGGCTTGATTCATGTTAATTAGATTAATAAAAATGTAAACTAATAAAAGAAAAGCAAGAGTGATTGGATTGTATGAGCCTCGAGAAAAGAATGAAGTTAACCAACAACTTATTTATCAATTGGTGAAATGTCTAACTCGTTATTATATAATAAATCAATTGACCTCAAGTAAAAGAGACACATCAATACTTATTCATTTATAAAAACCATTTATCTCCCATCTAGCTAACATGTAGCATGTTTATCATGTTGCTCAATTATGCCTCCCAGGCCAAAAATATGTCTATCATACCTAAAAAAAATATTGACAAAATAAATATTGATTGAACAGTATAATAAAGTCTAACAAAGATTGCAAAAAAGTTATATTAACTCTTTGGCCCAAGATATGCAACCAATCAAGGTTTATTTTTTCTTTGATTGTTATTTTTGGTCACTACCCTAAAACATCCTACCAACACATTGAAAAATTATTTTACTAGAAAGAAAGAAAGGGATAGTGTTTAAGGGAGTGTAACTCTCTTGAGATAGAAGCCAAAAAAGCCAAATTCTCTCTACTATCAAGAAAGAAAGGCATTAATTCCAATTCATCTTCAACTATCCCGAGAAAAGAGTTCAATGCTCCTTGGGGCAAGTAGCTAGATACAGGAAGTTAGATTATTTTTTATCAATATATTAGATATTTTTTAACACTAAAGTAGTTTTTGTTAAAGATATTGTAAGAAATCGTAAAGAGTTTAAGAAAAAAGGAAGACGAAAATGAAAAGTAAAGGCTAAGATTGAAAATGGCAGAAAGCCTGCCAACCAATTAATATTCTAAGATGGTTTTTGATTACAATCTTCACGCAGCACGAGGGAGGGGGAGTGTGAAATATATAATAACAATATATCCCAAAATAAAAAATATATTACCCTAAAAAATACATCCTATCAAATAATAAAAATGATATTATCCTAAAATACAATATGCTAAAATAAAAGACTACCTAAAATACAAGATATCTAAAATATAATATTTACATAATTATATAATTATGTATTTTCTAATACATATTATGATTGATACCCCTCCACATATTAACTTCTGTTAAGCTTCATAGAGCTCCTGAACTCTTTACATAGTATCGCCCATTACCACACATTTTTACATATATTTTGTAGAGATAATGCAAAGTTGAAAGACCTAAGTGGTTGAGGAAGAACAAAGATGTTGCAAAACTTTTCAATTAAATATTACAGTACCTAAGTTGGTTAATTAGATCTGAATTGATATAATATTTTAGACCATTATAAGACTCTCTCATTAAGCTATATTGTGATAATATTTAGTTAAATTGTATTATATTATTTAAAAATAGAATTTTGGACGTGCTTCCACCAATTTTAATTTCATCATAGGCCAATGTGCAAAAACAAAATCAAAACTGATTATGAAATTTTGTCCAAAGTTAAAATTAAAATTATCAAACTTCACAGCCAATTCTTTTTCCAGCCACCCCTGCCATTGAGCAGGAAAAAAAAATTTATTGATAAAAATAAATTATTCTAATTTGAAATTAGTTTTATAAGCAAGCCCATTTAATTTAAAATCACTTTTATGCCCTTTTAGTGTTGATTAACGTAAACTGAATTAATTAGTATAAATATAATCTTTTAATTTTAAATTATATGGTATTATCGCTTTTCTCATCCCCTTCCCTTTGACAACGCGTTAACTCAAGTGTGGAGTCTTGCGGAAGGGGTCACCACTTCACAGAGATTGACCCTTGATAATCACGAATTCGACATTGCCCAACTCGCAAGACATTCAAAATTCAACTCCAAAATTCACTCAATTTCCCTCTGAACTCTGATTCTCTCGGAACCGGAAATCCAAATCAGCCAATTCAAACGACGAGTTCGCAGCGGAAGGGAATGGGCATAATCAGAAGCTGCTTCTCATTCATGGCGGGCACAGTAGTTGGCGTGTATATCGCCCAAAACTACAACGTTCCAAACATCCAGAAGCTCGCCGACACTGGTCTTGTCATGTTTAAGCAGATAGAGGAGACTTACAGGAAGCCTAAGAAGGGAGACGGCGACTAACTGTGGTGCTGCACAACTCCAAGGCAAAATCATCGTTCAGCAGTCAGGTTTTTTTTGTTTGTATTTCCATAGCTATTCCTTAATAAGGGTATCATATATGAGAACGGGTACTTGCGGCTTCTTTTTATTGGGTTTAGGGTTGCTGGTTGTTGTTGTTAGTGACAGCGATAGCGAGTGTGGGTTTGGAATTATTATGTAACTCCATTTTTATGATATTATGGAAGTCTTCATTTGCCATCAACTCTTTCAGATGTGTCTTGGCTCTGAACGAATAGTACTGCTTGCTGCTTCTGAAATTTTGGTGGGAAAGAAGGATAAATTAAGACATTCATTGTGGTTCAGGAAATTGATGATAATCTGTTGAGGTGGACTTTAACGGAAACTAGACAGCGGAAATATAAGTGATCAGTCTTCCCCAGATTTTCCTTGATAAAAAAAAAGATAAGATATTTATTCAAATGAGTTTATCAGGCAATCTGGGAAGCCATCATTTTGACTTACACCCGATAGGGGCACAAATGGGCATTCAATTCGATTTGAGTGCCAAATGGGTACAACTTATTCGGATGAAGGACACAATTATAATCTGGAAAGCGATGAAGTATTCAATTTGCCTAATTTCTAATCACTCTTTTGGCTATCTTGTGAGAGCTATAATACATAAACATTCATATTAATACATATCTAAATACTAATTTTATTAGGATTTTCTAAATAAAATAGTAATTCAACTAAGATCCTTAATCTAATATCCTAAACACCATAAAGAAATATCATATTAAGAATTCCAAGAGTTTTTTCATAAAATTCTTCTGATATTCAAATTAATATACTTTACATAACTTAAAAAACAATAGAAATAACTGAATAGAAATAAACCTGATGATGGTCGATTTATCTGAAAGTCATTTGTGCATGGGCTAATTCCCGTGGTTGGTACTGGGATGATGGCCTTGCTTTTTGGGTAGTCGGTGACAATAACCTCCAATGCACGGTGGCACTACCCAAATAGCAGCAGGGGGCTTTGTTGGGACTCACGTGAAACTGCTGGCCAGGAAATTCTTCCATTTCCTAGCAGTTGTCCATCTGACTCGTCTTGTTTCCCCTTGTGGATTCAGTCACCCCTTTAGACAGGAGGATTTTTTCTTTGCTGGGACAGAGGGCTGATGGGGCCTGGTGGAGCATGCATGTTGCGCTCTTGTTGGAGTAGTGATTTATTCATGAGGTAATGAGTGGCCAGTAAGGGTCGAAAAGGCGGTGTGATGGAGCCACATCCACATGGCCGTGTATATACAATACCTTACCAGCATTAGCTGCACACCATGAGGCTGGCATCATACCCTTGGTGGGTGCCACACTCAGCCACCATCCGTGCCTGGCCAACACACTGGGAGCCACACTTGGCGACATGTTTGAGTCCTGCAATGGGTTTTGGCCTTCATCCATCCTCTTACCGTGGCACAGAGTAGGCTGCCTAGGATGTCCATCTTGGGCCGCTTCCTCATGGGCTGTTGGGCCCTAGTGTTGGGCTTCAGTTTCCTGTTTGGGTCAAATTTACGCGTATTGGATCACGCCCAATTTATCTAATCTCAACACATGCTAAACCTCTGCAGCTAGATGTGAAGATCATTGTTTATTCTCTGTGATGTCTCTCTCTGCTGTTGATTTTGAAATGATAATTCTAGTAACTTGCTAGATGCATAAATGAAGGAATCAGTTACCGAGGGTGTGCTTTTCTCCATCACTACAACTTAAAGAAGAGCATAGACACCGAGGGCATTTGTGCTCATGCACCAATCACCGATGTTGATGAGCAACTGAGGTACCGAGTCCAAGGAGCAACCGGGAAGTGATGCCAAAGGGCACCCGGACGTCAACTCTAAAAGTGCTCAAGTATGGCCCACTATTATAAAAAAAGTGTCAATGCGTTTTAGGGTTAGAGAAGCGAAAAACACCACTTGTAATTTGACAGACCAGTGAGCGCCGTCGATGAAAAAAAAAGGAGAGAGAGAGAGAGAAGATAAAGGTTCAAGCACTTAGTAGAGTTTTAAACTGTGTTCCGATTTTCAATTTATTTTCGTTCATCTTATTCTCACTATTACTTGGGTCAATTGATATAATGCGTTAAGCTCTTGTATTTTATATTTGGGGTTTGCATAACTATTTTTTTATAGTTGATAGTTCGGGTATATCGTTCTATAATTTTTTTCTCTTATTAAGGAGAGAGTTTTTCACGTAAAATCGTATATATTTATTCTCTTCTTTTTTGTGATTATTATTTTTTTGTTGTGCATTATCGTCGTTAACCTTTATCTCTTGGTTCAACTAGGCGGTCGGAAGACCAACAACACAAGCATAGGGAATGATGGTTTGGAATTATTGTAAAAAATCCAATTTACTGGTGAAGTGGAATCACATGGCATTTATTGGTGTTATTGTTTGTTAGGACCTGATATTACAGGTTAGTTCAAACTAACTAAATAAAAATATCTAAATTGGTGGTTCAATTCAAAACAATATGCCTAAGCCCAATATACATGATCTAGCCCGAACATTTTGGTCTAAACCAGTGAAACTTAGCAATCATTTTGACATGACAACTGATTATAATGCTAAATAGAACTGTACTAACTGAAAATGTCCTATATTGGTTGGGGCTATACCCCACTGCTCAAAATTGTTCGCCCTAATACTGAAAAAGTTACTAATACCTAAAAAAGGTGTTGCTTAAAGGGCAGCCAGTTCTAAAAGGGACTTAGAAATGCAATTGGGAAGGAGCTAAGTCTGTCAGTTGAGCCTAACCAATGAGACGCAACTCAAAATGTGGCTAGGGCATCCCTAGAACTAGAAGTCTGCCTGTAGTGCAGATGAGGTGCTTTAGGCACTGAATTCTAATACAAGGAGATTCAATGCAATATCTTACATTATAAAGAATGTAAGTATACATACAAAAGACAATTTTTCTAATCAAGTATCCTCTGCCTATAAAAATGGAAGGACTTCAAGAGCTGAAAAAGTTGAAAAAACAAAAGCATCAAGCCATAAAAACAAAAAATGATTTTCTCACAATACTTTGTTAAACCTTAGCATAAGGTATTCATCTCTAATTCAAAGATGGCAAACTACCAAAAACACCATTCAGCGATGGTTTGCTCTTCCTCATCAGCTAGTTGTCAAGGTTAGCCGCTCTCATAATTTTCACTCAATAACTTAAATATATACTAATTTGAGCGTTTAAGAAGTATCTTGGATAAATTTCTAAGACCTTCACTCGGACTTTAATTTATTTTTAGTGTGCAAAAAATCAGTTTAAGATTTCAATCATACTCGAATACAAAACATTAAATGTTTGAATCAAATCGATTTTCTAAATACATATTAGTGTTTATATGTCACAATGAAGAATAGTAACAAGATAAATGAATTACATAAATAATCACCAATAATTAAATATGGATCTAAGATTTTTGTTTTCGAGTGAGGTCAATATGCAATTATTAGATCTTTCCCTTAGCTTATCCTCTATTTTTAGGGTTACTCGATTTTAATTTGGTCATATATGTGCTTTTATTTTGGTGATAATTGGTTGTGATTACAAATTTGGATGGCCAAATTAAGCATATTGCTTAATTAATGATTTGAATCTTGTACTCAATTACAAATATCCAGACCATGCAAATAGGGTTATCAGTCTATAACATCCATAAAGGTTTACTTATAATTCACTAATTTACTGCCTATTTACCTGTCAGGTTTTTATTAACGAAGAAAATTTACATTTAATACGTCTAATACCACTAATTAACATCTAATATGGCTGATGTATATAAATATATTTGCCTCTGAAAGACGCTCTCTTCTGTTGCATTCTACAGAAATTTAAAATGAAGATCTTTACTTACATAAACTATTGATTCACCCCTACATACAATTAATTATTTTCAGTTATTTAATAATATTTATTTTTCTGTAATATTCACTTCGGCCATCATTCATTTTAAGTGGAAAGCAAAATGGTCATTGAGCTGCTTTCTTGCTTGACAGGGAAATGGAAATTCCAGTAGCATTCTACTTTTATTAAATATAATAAAAAATTTAATGATAAATATTTAAAAATAAAAATCATATATTAAAAATAATTATATTTTTATATATTTATAATATTAACATCGATTGAATATTAAATATAATATTTAATAAAAATTATTTAGTATTTAAATTTTAATTGTTAGATTTTTTAATCAAACAATTCCTATAAAATAACAGAGTTTAATTAATTTTTTAAAAAAACAAATAGTACGCCCAAATCTAATGGAAACACAGGTTAGTATTAAATTTTTTGCGGGCCCGATATTATTTATAAATGATGATTGGAGATTAAAGGGTAAATTTCTAGGATGCAATCAAAATATGGCCCAAATAATCCAAAATCTGGCATATGATCAAAATATTTCTCTAATAATAATAATAATAATAATAAATAATAATAAGACTCAATTAAATGTTTCAAATGAAATAGCCATAAAGTCGATATTATTTATAAATAGATTAATTCCATCATATTTAATTTTAGATATAGAGGGTAAATTTCTCTTCGTTCTCCACGAGAATCAAAATACGCCGACCCAAATAATCCGACCAAATCTGGCATAATTTGGACATTGGGCCCAAATGACGCCTCTTCAAAAAAATAGGCCTACTCCTCGTTTGGGCCCACCACTCATCGACTGTGGAGAACCACGATCCTCCAAGGATATTCCACAATATCAATTTACACCGGGGAAATTGACAAGATTTAATCGCCTTCAAATAAGGAAGGCGCGTGTGTCTTCCCGATCTCCCTTGATTTGATTCGCCAAGATAACCCAACGACCATGTATCTTGTGGCAAAGGAAGGACGTTAGTTTAGAAAGCTCGTTGTGAGATGGATTTTTCTTGGGGGCATGTTCCTTCGTTGAAGGAAAGGATAAAGTTCAGCTTTTGGCATTAGAAGGAGCTCTATGACATTAAGGCGCTCGGCGTGCCTCTCGCCTGATCTCGGCCCGTGCGCCCACCTGACAATCCATTTGGAGCAAGGATCATGCCCACCGGCAAATGGCATCCGCTCCAAGAAGGCAAGCCGGCCAAGGTTGAGACAGGAAGGATCACGCCTTCCAAAGAATGATGATCACTCTTCCAGCCATAAAATAAACTCTAGAATCCTCATTCTAGGCACGTCTGCATTCAATCATACAGAAAACCCTAAGTGTTATGAGAAACAAGCTCTGATTCCTGGCAGCCAAACTCTCAAACACAATCAAACTCCAAGGCAACGAACGGGTCTCTCCAACCGTTCTCTGCCTTTCCACCATCCAGATACTAGAAAGGCCTTGAGCCTCTCTGACATGTGGAACAAGACACTCTCTTCCCCGCTCCCATTACTCTCTCTCTACTTTCAGTTCCTTCCATTGAAGGCTATGTTATTCTTTCCTGGCCTCAGCTGACTCGGCTTGTTTGTTCCTGGGCGGATTGGGATCTTCGCGGCGTCGGAGCCCTGGGATTTTTGGTGGGATTTTTCGGACTCTTCCTTTGTTTGCTTCCCGCCCGGCTCGTGATTTGGTTCCCAGTGGCACTCCCCTTGCCGTTTTGACGTCTTTGCTTTTTTGGGCGCGAACTTTGATTTTTTGTGGTCTCTAAGATCCAAGTGGGTGACCCGGCCGGTTTTGCCTCGAGTTTTCAAACCATCCAAAAGAATCCGAATACTGTTCGTTGAATGATCAGAATACGCATCAAAAATAATTATTTAAAGAATATTATTTAGTATTTAAATTTTAATTGTTTGATTTTTTTAATCAAACAATTCCTATAAAATAGCAAAGTTTAATTAATTTTTTTTTAGAACAAATAGTACGCCCAAATCTATCAACTGGCCCCTTTAATTTGCACGCATAACTTAGTATGATCCTATTTCTCTAATAATAATAATAATAATAATAAGACTCTTATTTTCGTTTCAAATGAAATAGCCATAAAGTCCATATTATTTATAAATAGATTAATTATCATATTTAATTTTAGATATAGAGGGGGTAAATTTCTAGGATGCAATCAAAATATGGCCCAAATAATCCGATCAAATCTGGCATAATTTGAATTAGAAAATTGTTGTAGGGCTATAAATTTAAATATTTTTAACCATTCATTAACATATAATATCTTATTTATTTAATTTTATATAAATTTATTAACATAAATAAATAAAATGACACATTATCTAAAATTAGGTAAAATATATCCTTGTAATAATTATCTTTAAATTACGTACACATTAATGCCTAACCTTATAAAATCTTCAGTTATTTGGCTACCCAGGGAGTTTGAACATTCGCATGTTAAGAAGTTTCTTTACGAATTAAAATTGTTCTCTTAAAAATTGGATTGGGCCGACTTGTTATGATCTCTTATTAAACAAGTTTTATTATTTTAAAGGATTATAATTGATTAATACAAAAACAAATATAATAAATATTTATTTTATATTTTAATAATTTATTTTAATCTATATTTTTTATTAATTATTAATTAATACTAATTTTAAAAATCACAAAGGGGTTTAATTACTGAAATTATGATAATAAGTCTCTTTATGACTTACCAGGAGATAAGGTATTAAATAGATTGGACGACCTGTGATATAATATAATTTAGCCGTTATGTGTCATGCCAATTATAACTAGTTATAAATAATATCAGATCGTATATAGTATGACCCAATATTTTAGATCATACAAGATCACGCAATAAATAACCTACAGGCGTGCTGACCTTTGGTATTATATGACGTGTTAGGTACGACCTGTTTGGGACAAAGAGGAGAGTAAGGGAGAGAAATAATATCAAAAATAATTTTATTTTTAATATATGTATTTATTTTTTTAATATATGACCTGTGTTGTGCTGATTTGTGACACAATGCAGTTCATATGCACACTCAACTCAACATATTATAGGCTACGTGACATATTAGATTGTCTTTAAAATTCCAAACCATACCGGACATGCCCCACGTACAAATACAGCGTATCAATAGGAACCGTTTATAAGCGGCGGGCATGAAGAAGTACGCCGTATCGAACCGCCTATTTGACGCGTCGGGACCCGCGCAAGCTCTGTTGTCGTTCCTTCCATAACCTACCGCACCTTAAGTCGTGAAAATCAAGCCTTCAAACAAAACTGTGATTTTGATTTGCGCAATCCTTTAAGAAATTCACAGTGAATTTCGTCGTTCTTGAATCTACAAATGTTCTCGTAACCATATCCAATCCTGTTTAATTTTCTTCGCCTTTAAATTGTGAGTAAAACCCTGGATGCTACAGAAACCCTAATTTCGCAGTTACCAGGTTTTCACTCAGCGGATTGTTCGATTTGATTTTTCCGTGAACGAACAATTTAGAAAGCTTAGATTATGGGAGGCCATGGAGGTCTGAACATCTTGCCCCAGAAGCGGTGGAACGTTTACAACTTCGAGAATCGCGAAAAAGTTCGCCGTGACGAAGAAGCCGCGGCGAGAGAGGAACAGACCAAACGCGAAGAGGCTCGAAAACGCGACGCCGAGTTTCGCATCGAGCGACTACGCCGAGCGCGCGGTTTAGCTCCTTCCACCCAAGCCGCGACTGCAAGCGAACCGGCACCTGCTCCGGTGGTGGCACTGAAACCGCAATCCGATTCTGATTCGAAACATATTAATTTGTTCGATGGAATTAAGATATTCGATCCGATTGTTCGTGAAAAGGATGGCGAGGATGAGGGGAGTAAGAGGAAAAAGATGAAGGAGGCTGCAGCACCTATTGTGGTAGGGCCAGAGGATGAAAAGTATAGGTTGGGTTATGGGATCGCAGGGAAAGGTGTGAAGGCACCGTGGTATATGATGAGGCCGATTGGTAGGGAGCAGGAGGAGAGGTATCAGGTCGGCAGTGGGGAGGAAGCTAGGGCAGGAAAGGAACAGGGAAGAACTGGAGGGAAGAAGACAGTGGAGGAGTTGAGAGAGGAGAGGTTGAAGAGGGAGAAGAGAGAGAAGGAGAGGGAGCGGGCTTTGTTGCTGGAGAAGGGGCGGAGGAGTGGAGATGGCTCAAAGGACAGGGGAAATTACCGAAGGTGAGGGTCAATTCATTCATCTG
The DNA here is from genome assembly GCA_033239525.1 of Nepenthes gracilis. Lineage (NCBI taxonomy): Eukaryota > Viridiplantae > Streptophyta > Magnoliopsida > Caryophyllales > Nepenthaceae > Nepenthes > Nepenthes gracilis. The sequence goes on from BSYO01000009.1 coordinate 7,031,412, forward strand.
TCACACTTGTTGTTTCTGTGCTGGTTATACTGGGAGTAGTTTGTGAAGAATCATCGATTGACACGTTCTGCGGTACATTCGATGTTGTTCTTACAGTACCTCTTATTGTTTGTGAGGACTTTAAATTCCGAATTTTGTGTTTTGTGTGGTCAGTTATTGTTAAATATGATTATCCATCCATTCAAATTGCTTTAGTCTTGCTAGGGCTTAGAACTGCTACTTAAGATCCTTTTTTGTGGGTATTGAACTTGAGATATTGCACGCACTGAGTTTCCAGTCGAACAATTAGTTACAGCATTGATCTTTCTCAAGTTTAAAGACGCAGTAGTGGTAAAAATGTTGAAGTTGCTCCCTAGTTTTCCCTTTTATTGCATCAATTTGGCAGAGTTTATAAAAGATTGCTTTTATCCTGAGTTTTCATCTTGACTATGTTTCTTTAGTAGTTCAAAGTAGTTGTTCAGCTTATTAATACAAGTTGTGCTGTGTCAGTACAAGTGTATAACGATGAATAATGAGGTTATTTTACTCAAAATTGTGCATGAATTGAACACAACTGTGATCATTGATTAAAACGGCTTAATGTACTGGCTCCTACATTATGGGGACCGAATGAGGATGGTCAAATATTTGCAACCTTACCCTTATATTGTATGGAGTTTATTTACGTTATTTGTGACCTTTTGGTTTCAATGGAATGACTTGACCATTGTGCAAAATGCAAGTGCTCACTTTGTGATCATGGATTGAGAAAATGTTAAAAAAAAAAATTGTGGGGGAGGGGCTGGGTGTAGTGATTTTTCAATCCCTGATGCACGTGTGAAGCATGTAATATCCTGATGCCATTGTGTAGAGCCCAAAGCTGATACATGCTTATTAACAATCTCTAATTTCTCTCTAAAGTATGAGGTGTTCAACATGGAAATATTGAAAATTGAGACGTGGGCTCTTGGGGCTAGATTTATGATTTCTTTTGAATTTAGTAGCCAAGCATTTTATGTTGACATTTGATTGAAGAGACATATTTGAAAAATACAGGACATTGAAAATATGATATTCTCAGAATATGATCTCATGCTTTATTAGTAAATATGAGCGGATGTGCTTTTGAGTGGAAACTGTGTTACGTGCAATTGCTCTGGCAGGCTGATTGTATCAGCTAGGTGCATCATGATGATTTTTTATTTCAGGAAATTACCTAGTGTCACAAGTAAATTGTCGACAAAAGCTTTCTTCTGCTGTTTCATATACAATTTTGGCCTTTTTTCATGAAATATTTTCTTGTGATTTCTTGCCTTTGACAGTGGAGTTCTCAATAATTAAATTTCCATTCAAGGTACTAGAAGAAACTAGTATTTTTGGAAAGTATACTTGGTCTCCATTACCAAGGATGACCCAGGATGGTTTCAAAGATATTACTTGTTTTGGAACTCTTCAAATTTCTTGATTTAGAGGCAAAAGGGCACCCATTTTAATGAAATAAACGAACAAGATTTATGAAATAAGGTTTAATTTTTTTCTGTAGATTTGTGTTGTCTTTAATTTCATATAATGAAAATTGTTATTTTGTTGGTGGGGGGTGTTACAGGGAATTTGTCTTCGTATCTCCATAAGACAAAAATGTGAAAGTGTGATTGAATTGTATTCTACCTCTAATGGAAACATTACATTTTTAATGTTTGGGAGGACGGCTATAATATGCAAATGGAGTGTTGATGTAAAAGTAAAGTTATTGTTATGTAACCTGATGATCACAAGTTTGAGCCGTAGAAACCACCTCTTACATTACATAAAGTGAGATCAAGTACAATAGATCTAATAATGGTCTGAACCCTCACTGGACCATGCATATAACAAGAGTTTCTCTCATTGATTGTCCTTCTAAGGCAATGGAAAGGGTAGGGTAAACCTTTGAACACTTGAAGTGGGGAAATAAAGGAGGATAGTGTGTAAAATCTTGTATCAAGAAACGTGAATTAAGAGGATTTATATGGTCATTTCCACATAGCAGGACATGCGGCTTTCTATGTTCATGTTGGTGCAGATTTTGTGGCAAAGGAGTATGGGTTGCATTAACTGACATCCTCCATCGGTAAAGTCTTCAAAAGAGGATGGGCCTTATCCCCCTCATCACGAGCTCTTTTAAGCTTTGGTACTTGTTAATATTGGCTGTACATGCTCAAAAGTCGAGGGTTACTAGAACTGTTTACTGAATGCACAAGGCTTTTACCTTTTATACCCAAATTTCCTGTTGATTTTGTCTCAAAAATCCAAGTTCGTTCCATTTGCCCAATTTATTGGCATTTAGAACAGGACTTGATCAATGAATCCTTTATCATTGCTAGACAAATCTTGGACAATCGTAATTCAAATTATACTAGTAATATTAAATTGTATGGTTTTTTTAAAAAAAATTCAGAGTTCAAGAATTATTACTCAACCAAATGTTGATGGTTTATGCAGGGTTTGAGGAAAGCTATTGTGGATTACCAATGTTCTGGATCCTTTCAAAGGCAAGTCTGGACAAGTATTTATGTGATCCCTTCTTTGTTGCCGATGATATTGAGATTGCTGATTGGAGTAATGGGAAGAATTCAGTTGTTCAATTAAAATGGTTGGTGGAATCAGTCATTAGTAATCATGTTTGTAAGAGGCTGCTACAGATTGAAGATGTCATTCATTCTGTGGCCGCCTCATGTAAATTTCTTCAGAGGAGGGATTGAATTAAAAATGAATTGATGAAATTTTCAATTAGTCAATTGTTGAGATTATTGTGATAGTGTGAAATTATGTGGTTTGCATTATTTCCTCGGCTAATATCTGAGGAAGATCTCCCCTTGTAGGGATCCTGGCTAAGCCTGACGTGTTCTAGATCAATGTCAATGGGAGGCTTTTATATTAGTTTAAATGAATAAATTATAAAAATTATATTAAATAATTATTTAATTTATATTATTTATTTACCTGATTTTTAATATTAGTCATTAGATAAAAATGGAATCCTCTTTACCAGAGAGTCGTAGGGGCTCCCATTTTTTGTCTTTGCATCTTGATTTGCTCCCTACCATTTGCTTTTATTTTGGGTATTATTTTTTAGCAGTTCTCAAATAAAAGAAAATATGTTTTTAAAATATATTTATATTTGAATATTTTTTTTATCATTTTGAGGTAATTTTTTCAGTCTATTTGGTCTATGAATTTTTAAGGATACAAAAATTAAATTAAAATATTATTTTTGTTTGAATTGTATATAAGATAATAAGAAAAAAATATAATAAAAATATAAATTAAAATATTTATATTTATAGAAATAATATTTATTTTTTTTAATTTGAAATTTTATTTGGTTATTGTTATTGAAAAGTTTAAAAAACAATGAGAAAAATAAAAAAAATCAATTTTACGAATATGTTAATGTCTATTTTAAATTATGTTTTTAACGATTTTCTAAGTTATTAAATGTAGAAATTTATTTATTTTTATTTTCTTTACATTTTTTTAGAACCACCGCGTACATACTATTATATGATTTGAGACGGGATAGATTTGGCATAAAATTCCATCTCACATAAAATGGAGATAAAAGTTATAGTTAAGAACAGAATTTTTAAGTAAAGAATATATGTACTTTTTTTAAAAAATCATATTAGAATATATATTAAAACTGTGATAATGTAAATTTCTTTTTATAAAATAATTGATAAAAAATAAAAAAAATAACTGCAAATCGAAAATGAACTAACCCTCCACCTCTATAATAATAATAATAATAATAATAATAATAAATAATGTGATTTGAAATTTTTTAAAATTATTTAAATAATTATTTTTTATTTTTTATTATTTTATAAAAAAAATATCATACATAATTTTCTTATATCTACTAATTGCATGCCCCCAAATCCCGCTCAAACCTCACTTTTAGCCACGCTCTTTCGATCTCGATTTTCAATTCGAGAGATCCGAAATTTGATACTAAAACCAGTCATTCTAGATGCCTCCAATCGCTCCTCGATCTGGCGATGCAATCTTCGCGAGCACTGAACGTGTTGTAAGTCAATTCCTGTTCCCTTCGTTCCAAATTTGATTTCCTTACACATCTAACAGAACTATGAATTCACTCATCGAAGAGGAAATAGAAAATTTTCTGGATTTTTTTTCCCACTTCCTAACAAGAAAACACGATGTTGATAATTAGGTTGTGTCGTTTATTGCTGATTTTGTGCTTGATTTGTTGCGTAGAACGCTGAGCTGTTCACTTTAACCTATGGAGCCGTCGTGCGTCAACTCCTTACGGATCTGGAAGAGGTCGACGAAGTCAACAAGCAGCTTGATCAAATGTATAGATCTGAATCTTCACTTTCTCATCGTACTGCTGGTGACTGTTATTATTGGTGTATTGGTGACATTACTAATCTTCCTTGTTACAAGAGTGACATTTTTATTCGTTGTTGTTTGCTGCGTTATTCTGTGGCCCTTCACATCTTCTACAGATGGAGACAATCGATTATCGATAGAATCAGTCAATTAACTTAACGTTTTGCATTAATTGCTACTTTGTTGCGTACAGTCCGTTCCTGCGCGGATAAGGATGAAGATTTTGCAATGGTAGGGAAAAAGTATTATAAATTTGGGGAACAAGCAATCAATCCATTGGATAATGGAACTTGAAGGAGAACGAAAAAAAGAAATTACAAATATTATATTACCATATATATATATACACACATGTATTAGTTACAGACCTTGAAGAACTGGATGTCAATATTTGTGCCAAAGCAGGACCACGGTTATATATTCATCTCAAGGAATATTTTGTTGTTCCATTCCTTCCAAATTTTGTAAATTGTCATGCTAGCAGCATACTGCTATGAAACCTTGCTCTTCCTGCTACTACCAAAATGAAAAGCCCCAAAAATCAGCCTTAATTTTTCCCACTTTTGAAGAGAAACAGCTTGGCAAAATGCATGTGGCACCATTGTAGGTTGGAAGCCGTGGGTTCAAACAAACTGCATATATTTATTATCTTGAATTGTGAAACATTGATTTATATTTTCTAAGACACAAACAAGAGTGACCCAACAGCAAATTAACTCATTCCAAAGCTCCCATGTGGCAGATTAATAGACCTAATGAAAGCTTTCATTTGAAGGTAGCCTTAGTTTCTTTAAATTCTGGTCCCATCAGTGACTGACAAGTGGAATTTAACATGTTGTGGAGGGGGGAAAAGAGGATATCTAAAATGATTATGAAATCTCTGTTTTATATTCTTTTGTTAGGAAATGAATGTATATAGAGATTACCTAAAATAATAAGAATTGCACTACTCAACACATTGTTAAGATTTGTCAAGACATTGTTCTGGTTCCACCTTCTATCTGTTCTGTTTTTTTTTTTTTTTCCCTGTTTTGTCAAAAAGGCACAACAAGAATTATTTGTCTTTCCTTTATTGATTTGTACTTGTATATACTCCTCTTTGTTTTCTTTTTTGTTAATGTGCTCTTATTCTTTTGCTATATTTTACCATGCTGCTATGTTCATATGCTGATGTAGTGTTTGGCCTGGGAAACAGCTGTTATTGTTTCATCTGGACATCTCTGAACTTATTCTTCTTTGCCTGTTGACCATGTGGCCTCCAATCTAATTCTGTCTATTGTTTGCTAAATTTTCTGATAGGGGTTATAATATTGGCATCCGTCTCATTGATGAATTTCTAGCAAAATCCAATGTCTCCAGATGTGTAGACTTTAAGGAGACAGCTGAAGTGATAGCTAAGGTCTGTCCTTATCCAGCAGTAGTTATTGTTATTACCAATATGAAATGCGGGTACTAACTTCGTTATTATGAGGATCTCATGACAGTAAATGTTCTCATTTATCATAAATGCTGGGTTACCTTCTTGAATATAACAGTCTAATATTGGTCCTCCGGTGGGGTTGTGGGAATCCATGTGGATTCAGGATGTGAAAGGCTCTCAGTCTTGCCATCGTATGCCTCTATACCTATTTTTCCTTTCTTTGCTGCCTTTGGTGTATCCTGTGGTGAAGATATGGGAGTGATCACTTATGGAGTGAGTTTTGACAGTTTAATTACTAGTAGTGAATGGGATGCTAATGATCTCAGTTCCATGGGCCATGGTTCATAGGGAAGAATGAGAATACACTATATAGTAAACGCTTGGAAATTTGAAATGGGATTTTTTTCAAGTGATAATTTTATATGGAGGGTGTGGCAATGCAAGTAGACGCGCACACAATAAGACATGGCACTGTAGAATAGGTGGTACAATATTCTTTTATGGCTCATTATAGATACACATTATGCCTATGTATTTCCTGTCACTAAATCATCCTTTGAGTTTAGTTCAGGCTTTGTTTTCATGCTTATTTTATCTTAAATATTCCCCTGGGGGGAAGAGAAAGGTCCTATTATTCTATCATAAACAAGATGCTACTAATTTTGGCTCATCCAAATTAGCAGTCCGAACGTTTTATCTCTAACTTCAAAAATTGTCTTCTAATAAAATTGTTAATTGCAAGGACGATCATTTCCATTGATGAAAATGAGAATGGAAAACTTCAGAAGAAAACTATTGTCATCACTGTAATTAACACGCTGCTAATATCTGAGTAGTAGATAGGTTGGAGCATTTGTTATTATGGGATGCACTGAATTCTTTTGACATTTAATTACGTGAAATATCTGATAGTTGTAAACTGAACCATCATGACTAAATAGGTATGTGGCATGTACCCGTTCTTGTAAATGGCTCGGACTGGAGTTCTCTTGTTGACCAAAAAAACATGTTCTTGGTAGAAAATTCTTTGTCATAGTATACAGAAATTTTATATTATCTTCCCCGCCACCCCCCACCCAAACAAATATTCAATTAAATGACAAAGAAGGCTTGTTCATCTGGTGCAATGCTTTTGAACAGGTAGGCTTAAAAATGTTTTTGGGGGTGACTGCATCCGTGACCAATTGGGATGCTGAGGGAACAACCTGCAGTCTTGTTTTGGAGGATAATCCCCTCGTAGATTTCGTTGAGCTCCCCGACACCTGTCAAGGTCTTTATTATTGCAACATATTAAGTGGGGTCATCAGAGGATCCCTAGAGATGGTTTGTGCTTCTCACTTGTCAATTCATCTTTTCTGCCAACCTGTTATTTAATACCATTCACACTGAAACCCCTCGTTAATGAAGTTTCAAATGACGGAATGTAACTGAACTCTACTAGTGAATCTAGTATTACAGCTAATGTGACATGATTATCTGGACTACTGGCATAACGGCATACTGGTACAGCCTGCTTAGAGAACTCCAACTGGGATGACTGGTTTTAACGGAGGCTAATATTGGGTTTGGCAACTGACTTGTTTTTGCCATGGCCTTTAGGTGCTAATTATCATCGTTCTCTGCAGTAGAAATCATGTTGCCCTAAAGTTGGCGATCCCCTTAGGCAGAAGGGCCACTAGGAATGTTGGGGAGGGGGAGCATTTAATTTCCACTTAGAAAAAAAAAAGAAAGAAAGTTACGAAGATAGGAAGAGCCGAATCAACAGGAGACATCCTACTTGCTCATATACTTCAAAATATTTTTTTTATAGGTATCGATGAAGACTGAAGTCACATGGATTCGGGATATGCTGCGAGGGGATGATGCATTTGAGTTGCAAGTCAAACTTCTGAAGCAAGTTCCTGAAGTATACCCTTACAAAGATGACGAGTGAGATGCTAACTTTGCTTGTACTGCTTTGTATATCAACTTTATGATTTTGATACTTTTTTGCTTTTTGTTGGACTAAAAAGCTTTATCAGATTGTCTCTGGCAAGAAGCAATTCTCAGTTAAACAATTAGGACTGCTGTTCCCTCATTTCCTGGCTCTTTTGATAGGACTCGAGAGGCACAGTGACACTGCTGTCATACGACGATACCGTATGGGAGCCGTTAGATGTAAATCTAACGACATCCCTTAACCCTTTTATTTTAATTTTTTTAAATAACAAACGAGGGATGTTATTAGATTTACATCTAATAGCTATCGTACGGTATTGTACACGCATCGTAAGAAATCATGTTGCAATGCCCCCTCCCTCCTTATGATAGTGCTAGCGATTTTTGGTTAATGTATTCATTTTCAGTGTCCGATGTGAACTATTTTTGTGGAAGTGGTATAATAATCCAGATAATTATATTATATATTTATTGTTATAATATATTATTATTTTTAAAAAAGATACTTACTAAACTTTTATTTATTTATTTATCGCAGGACTTTTACATTTAGTTTTGAACTACATAAATTATTAGTATAAAAGCTATCTCCATGTAACATTCATATTTTAAAACAACATACGAAATATCTATATTTATATTTTGCAGTATGATGTTTGCCATTACTTTAAAATATATATTCACCTGACTACTAATTTAAAAGATCAAAAGAAAAAATATATTTATTCAGGAATATAGTAATTATGAAGAAAACTATTATCTATAAAAGTTAAGATATAATAATTGAAAATATTATGCATTGTATAATATTTATCATTAAAAAATATTTATAAAAAAAATCTGCTATAATTATATTTTTATCATTGTAAAATTAAAATTAATATATTTATGTATTTATTAGTTGGCATCGTATAAAACGATGTGCTGAAGGTGATCATTCCCCACGTTAAGGAAGAGGGGAGGAAGGATATGTTTAAGGTTAATGTTGAGTGGTACTGTTTACTTTTGTTGGCTGGGTAGTTTCTGAGAATGAACAAACTGAAAGCTGTGAATGTCGTCTCAGTTCCTTGTCTTCGTGTTGTTCGGTGCCGAAAAAGAGAGTTACTTACCAAAAAAAAAGCCGAAAAAGAGAGTTGGGTTTTTGTCGACGTTGATGACTAGTAATTCGTACTCGAAGATTGTGCTATTATTTGAATAAATTTAGGTTAAATTATTAAATTTTTTATCTGAATTTTAAATATAGCAACAATAAATAAAAATTTAAAAAATATAAGATTTGGTTTTTAATATATTTTTTAATATTTAAATTGATAAAATTTTTTAAAAATCTAAATGCATTAGATATTATGAGAAAAGACAGAGAAATTGACGGTTTAGCTCTATATTTTTACAAAAAAAAAAAAAAAAAAGGGTACTAGAGGGATTAACTTCTATCTTTAATTTTCTAAATCTGTCATCTTTTCTTTAAAAAAAATGTGTGTGTTTATTGTTATAATAATAAATAAAACTTAAAAATATATGGGATTTGTTTTTTAATTTATTTTTTATATTTAAATTAATAAAATTTTCTAAAAATCTAGACGCATAAGAGATTGTACGGATAAGTAAGAGAACTTGAGGCTTTGGCTCTGTATTTTTATAAAAAAAATAAGTATGCTAGAGGAATTAGTTTCTATCTTTATTTTTTAAAATCTATCATCTTTTTTTGGAGAAAGTATGATTTTTTTATAACCACGCCATCAATTAATAGTTATTTTTTGAAGAGAAATAATCGTTAATGATTTGCGTAATTAGACTAGTTTGAGACTAATTAATTTAACCACCGTTGTGTGCATTCTAATTGTAAGGTTTTTGAAAGATGATTCACTTGATAATAATGAACAGTTAGCAATACTAAATTACAAGATAATTAGTTAAATTAATTGCAAAATGTATAAACTACTCGCTTAATTTAACTGCTCTTCTAATTTAATCGTTTAATTGGATTAACTGTTTGATTAGTTTAATTATTTTATTAGATATTCAAATATCTAATCATTCGGACCAACAATCCAATATGCTCAACAGTCGTTTAATCATTCGATCATTCAATTGTTTATTTAATTTTAATTTATTTTGATTAAAATTGGATTATGATTGGATTCTATACTTTTCAAGTTTGGATTAAATAGACATATTAATTTTTTTTATCTTTCTCCATTTATCCATAAATTTATTAAGCTAATCAATTGGATCAGTATAACTAAAAATATACCTAACAAGTAGGTTGGGCTAACTTGTCACAGCGCCTATTTTAGATGAAAATTTGTGACAATCAATTTAAATTGGACAGTATTTGATTTGATTATATATGCTAAATATTATAATTGTGATTTTTTATTATATAAATTAGGTTAATTTGAGACGATATATTTTTATTTTAAAATATTTTTATTTAAAAATTTATATTTATATAAGAAATAGATAATATTATTGTTTATCTATGGTGTTGATGTATTTTAGAGAAACTTTTATAAAATTTTAAATGGGCTAATTGAAATTTTTAATTTTTATTAAGTCTATTACTGACTAATATTAACAGGTATAATAATAAATGGAAAAAATTTGCATACCTTTTCCATCTCTAATAATATTTCATAAGGAATAATGTTAATGAGACATTTTCTAATTATTTTTAAAATATTTTTAATAATATATTTTATTTATCAAACAATATTAATAAATTTATACAAAACAAATAAATATTATATTATATTATTCATGCTCAACCTCCTTGACAATTGTACACCTAAATAGTGTGTCTCATCAAAATTTCTACGAAATAACTATTATTATTTTTCTTTATTTTTAAAAATCATTTTTATAAAATAAATATATTTATTTATTATTTTGCATTGATTTATATTACGTTTTCATACAGAGCACTGCTATGAAATGGCATATATCTGAGGTTTAACCTATGAAATCTGAAAACACAACGGAAAATTACAGCGTAGATTACTATTGTAGTAATTCGAACTCATTGAACACCATTTTCAAGCTCTTACGCTATTGCAGTGAGAAGGCCATTTTCAGCCTCTGTGGGCGGTGCATTGGAGTTGCTCCTTTTGCTGGATTCGATGGAATTTATGGTCAGCATGCGGGTTAGACGTCTCTGTTCTTGTGTAGACGACGATCGCAAGAACGGAGTTCCAGTAGCGTCTCTGCTAGTGCTCAATCGAGATGAGTTTAAGATCGAAGCATTCAAGAACTCGGCGTTGCGGAAATTACTGCTATGTGCAACCGGGTATTACTTCGCTAGTTTTCTGTATTTTGAAGCAAACTTTTGTTTTCCAAGGCAAAAATTTCTTCGATTTTTTTGCTTTAAAGACATTGTTTCCAGATGAGCACGGGCGAGCTTCTCAACATCGAACCTCTGGAGCTCAAGTTTCCATGTAAAATGCTAATTGCAAACTCTTCTGTTTTTCGTTTTTCGATAAACCATATTTTAGAGCTTCCTTCCTGATACTGCCAAGAAGTGTATCTTTTGGTGTCTTTTTTAATCAACCATATCATAGTTCTGTTTAAAAGTGGTTTTAGCGTCCGAGTTTCAAACTAGAATTTTGAACAATTTGTTTCTTACCAATTGAAGAAGAAAATCTCTTGTTCTCTTCAATTGAGGAATAAGATCTCTAATTTCGTGGCATTCATGGTAACCGTTTTGATTTGCTTGAAATATTTTGTTTTGCGAAATGTTCAACGTTGTAGATTGGAATTAAGTTTACCTCGTTGTTAATTTAGTCTTATGTTGCCAGTGCTCTAGCTAAATCAACAAATCTGAAGAAATATTTTCTTCGTCCAAATAGGGGGAATCTTTTTGCCTCGTTCAACATGCGACATAATCAGTTTATAGACATTTGAATTTGATCCGCACCTTATATAGATCCGAATCCGAGAATTTCAGATCAGGTTTTTGGATCTTTCAATCATAATCCTGCATACGACAAATTCAAATGGGAACCAGAGGAATGGGACTAGCTTATTGGTTATTTTTTTATGTTCAAGTTAGTAATTATATTTAACCAATGAGTTAGAGAGAAAAGTGGACCGGTGGACGAAGGTCCAAGAAGATTTTATGTTAAGCTCCTACCATCTTTGATATGCCTACTTTAAGTGCTGTGATTGCACGATGATAAGATTGAGGGATCTCTAGATCTCTAGGTCGTAAGATGTCAGATCATAAGATGCTCTTACTATATTAATGGACTTTGTATTTATAATGGTGCAAGGCCCATTTTGGGGTTGGTTGAGTAACCTCGTGTAAGTGATTGTTTTCTTTCTGATGAGATATGAATAGTTATTCAATAGTCAGGTTTGTTTTGAAGAGTTAGTGCCTTCAAGATTAATCATTAATCAGCATTCTGGATATTTTTACTTATTAGAGTCCTAATATTGGGTTATTCTTGGTAGTTGTAGGATTTAACTGTCACATTTATGGATATGAGTTTGGTAAATAGTTTTGAATGGTTTACTAGAAGTTCTGGTGCCTCCTCTAGTGTCAGCTCCTTTGACTATGACCAACAGCTCTGGCCGTTTGGATAGAATGGATATCTTGTTTACTCATGAGCCAATGTCAAGTGATCCAAAATTTGGCTAGGTATGGAGGGTTGGATACCTAGTTTGACTATCCGTCTTTCCTTGGCTTGCCCTTTCTATCTACATTTTCTAGCTTGTACCTAGTTCAATTGTATCCTGATTTTTTCTGTTTTTTGCCAACTAGGTCACCCAATTAACAAGCTTGTCACTAAAGCCTTTAAATGTGAGCCAATTGATGGGGGCCTAGTCTCTAGTCCAAATGACTGACAATTCGGTCTCTGACAACTTGGATCCATTATCTCAGTCCCAACCCAAGGCTGGTCGATTTGGATCAGCTCGAATTTTAGCCAAACCCATCAGACTTGATTATAAATTTGTATCATTTCATTTTTTGCTGTCATGATATGAACAGTTGTCTTGCAAGCATGAAAGTTGGCACCTCCAGATATGCAATGCAAGGATAAGTTTCTCGTTCAAAGTTTAATAGCCCTCCTAGGGGACCACCATGAAAGACATTAACTATAGAAATGTTAATGATACAATTTGATTTGAAAATCCATGAATGAACTGTGAAGGCTTGGTTGGTGATGTAAGTAATGTAGGTTGACTGGGTTATTTTTAACGAGGAGACAGGACATGTCATTGAGGATTACAAATTGAGAGTGATCTATGTTTATCTGCCTCAATCACCACCTCCAATACCAGAGAACTCAGAAGAAGATGGGTCTCTACAGTGATCCATCTCAGACAATGGGAACTTAAGTGGTTCTCAATCTGTGACCGTGTTATATGGCATGCTTACTTTACCCTTTTTGTCAATTGCTAAACTCTAATGGTATTATACTTACAGGCTGCCGGAGCATATGTTGAACCTCTGGGCAAATCTGCAGAGATAATGTATATGTTCTTTGTATTACAAGTTTATATTTGCCAATTCAATCATCTTTGCATAATTGAGGTTTTGAATAAAGCTGAAGGTTAATTGAGGTGCAATTTATATTCCTGTCACACAATGATGGGCGTCCTTTCACTTTCAAAGTATTTTTTTAAGCCATACAATTGAAACTATCGACATTTTTGAGATACAATTATTCTACTCATTGTTTAGTATTACCTTTGTACTTATGGAAGCCGAAGGATCAGTTTGATGGTAAATAGCTCGGCGATCAGGATGCCTAGAAGGTTCATATATGTATAGTGGCTATTTAGTGTATTACTTGTATGTATGATAAGAAGAGAAGTGACTATGAAAAGGTGCAGTTTTCACATGAATGGGTTTGTGAAAAAGTAGATGATTTACATTACTGTTTTAGAATACATATAGTGGTGCTGTGAAGTTCAACCTTTCCAGTTTATGATCATCTATCTAGACTTCTATGTGATAGAGTGTTCACCAAATGCTCAAACTGTGCATCCGTTAAGCATATATATTCTATAGACATGAAATTTTAAACTTGTGTTGTCTTATTTCTTTGATGTGATGGATAATTAGGGTTAATACTACATCTGGCTATAAATCAGTGTTGTTGAGATGAGTAGTAAGTTGGCAAATCTCATCTTATATATGTTTCTCTTAAAGCTGGAATCGCACAATGTTTATTAAATCGAGCTTGAACAATGATGATCATCAGTCAGTATCTCATTTGTTGGTTTGTTGTTTGACTAAAGATTGTGTTTTGTTTGGTGAAAAGACAAAATGGTTGTCCAAATGGTGGGCTTAGAATTGACCAAAATGGGGTTTGGTAGCAGGTGTGATGAAAGGCAAGGATATTGGTTCTTCCACTATTGCTGTTGTCATTGTTGAGTCCTGGTGCATCATTGAAGTCTGCCAATGGCAAACTATTTGAGTTTAGTGCAGTGGCAAAAACCTAAGTTTTGCAGATGGTCATGGTACAGAAGATGGCAACATGCATGACCAATAAATTTTGGAGTTAGGCAGCACAATGGCGGCTCAGACACACCATGACTTACGGTGTTGTATTTGTGGAAAGATGTATAAGAAGATGATTTAGATGGAATTTGCCAAGGAGGGCGTAGCGGCTTCTTAAATTTTTTAAGTGGGTGATGGATTTGGGCTTTTTGTTGGGTATGGCACGCTGTAAGGAGTGCTCATTTTGTTGCTTGATTGAGACTGGAAGTAAAGGGCCTAATATCGGTAATGAGCCTGCTGAGACTAACATCTATACTAACATGCGTGGTCTGTGCAAGGAGTCTAGTTAACCTTTTCTTGATGAGGCAGAGATCCATGTAAGTTTTATCAGAGGTGGCTTTGGGTATTTATCTGGTCTGCCGTTTGCCTTTACTTTAGTATGGAGTAGTACTTAAGTAGCTAAGTTTGTGCGGCCAATGTAAGTTTTATCTCCTTCTCAATTGATTTGTTAGGATTATCTTCATGCTGCTATTCACTTGCCACCCCCTTATGCACCTTATTATGAGAAGCTTGTGTGAGTCTAAGGATCCATGTTAGGGTATGTGTCAACTTGTTGTTCTGATTACTGAGTCTTCCCTATGTGCAATTATTTCTGGTGTGTGTGTTTATTTTGTCGAGTGAAGGAACCGTCCATGGCCGTTGAGCTATATCCCGTGGAAGATGTGGATTCTTTGCTTCTCCATCAAGTTGTCATGAATTTGAAGCCTTGTTAAAAGAGTCTGAAAGAATTGATTTCTGAATTAGTTTCTCTCCCGTGCTATATGTATATGTATATGTATTTTTTTTTATTGTATGAGCAGCTGTTAAGGTGGTTTTTGGATGGATGGAATTTTGGCTTTAAAAGTCAGGGCTACAAATGTTAAAAGTGAGGGAGACCGGTGTTTGATAAATATCCATTTACTTTCTCACTGATAACAAAATCAGTTTAGCGAAGTAGTAAATCTTCAATCTTGGTTTGTTAGCTTAACAAGTACCAAACTAGTTTGAGCTTGGATCACAAACGTTCCTCAGCCAATCTTGATTAAGCCTCCATGCTTTGTTGTTTAACATCTACACATCAAAAGGTCAATATGTTACACTATTGATTCCTTAAGTTGATTCTGATATCAACAATCATTACATATGCTCCTTTCCTCTTTCTCTCTTGCTTTTGTATGCTTCTGCATGATGGGGGACACCCTATGCTTGCTGTTTGATTCCTCCCCCCCCCCCCTTTGGTGGCTTTTTTGTTTCTTTTTTCTTTGGGTTTTATCTTTTTTGGTGGGGGTGGGGGGGCAGATCTGGATCAAACTACTTTCTTTACTTGCTTTTCTCTCTTTGCAACTTCTCTATCACTATATTAGATAGGCATAGCCTTAATTTTAGCTTCTGCATCAGAACTTTTTTTATAGATGTGTCTACCAATCAGTCAGGAGCAAATGCAGTTCGACTATTGAGTTGCTGCTGTAGTTTTGATATTGCATTGTAGTAGTATAGCTTCTCGGCAAGGTATTTGCTCTAAGTATACGAAACCAAGCATGGGACGTAGACGGTTTGAAAAGATCAAATCTTTGATAATTCCAGATATAATTTGACCGTTAGGATCAAATCCAAAATCTTTGCTTAACCAAACCTTTTGCATAGGCTCATCAAGCACATATATAGTCTGGAAAAGTTTATTTATTTTAAAACTAACTTATTAGATTTATACTTTATCTAATTCCGTTTCAACCTTATAGACAATAAATTCAAACTTTTCTCTCTTTTTTTGCATTACCTTGCCCAGGGCTTCGATTACTCTATTTGATATGATATTTTACCCTCATTTCTTTCAAGTTCTTTAGTTTGCATTTATTTGTTGATAGGAAGTGTCCTTACCAAACAGATGAATTTCTGAGCAAACTAGCATTGACCTGGCTCATTTAACGTGCCAACTATGTCAACTATATAAAGTTGATATAAAAATATCAACAAGACGTTGATGTGCGTAAAGTGCCAACTATATAAATTTGACTGTCAAAACATCCTGGGTCGAGGCAACAGCCCCAAACCGCTATCACTGCTACTACAAACGGACTCATTTAACCACAGCCATCTCTGCTGACGCCAAGATAGATGTTGCAGCCATGGTGAAATTGACTACCATGGAAGAACGATAATGTGGGTGCCCTTGCAGGCTATTGTGGGGAGGTAGTGGTGGCAGTGGTGCTAGTGGGACCATGGTTGCAGGATAGCTGTAGCTTATCCATATGCTGCAGTGGCGGTGACAGTGGTTAGGTGCTTAAGGATGGTGGGCAGATGACTGTTTTATTTCACCAAGGCTCAACACTTACCTACATCATACTCTTATGGTGGTGTTTTTGCAGAATATTGCTAGGTTTTTCATCGTTCCTAGCAAATATCATATTTAACTTTATGAATTTCAACTTAACAACTTGTGAAGTTGAAGAGATCTCTTTACTATGTGCCTAATATCTATGAATATCATGATGAAGATTATAGTATATTGAGCTTGCGTGAATTAATATATTATATTTTCTATGTAATCTCCTCGTTGTTCATGAACTCCACACAATAAGAGTTATATTCAATGGATTGCCTCTCACATCTCATATCTTCTCTAATAATTCTTAATTGTAGCTGAACAGTTGTATATATGGATGTGGAAATCCATGTGAAAGTGACTCGGGTTTAAGGGGATGAAAATTGAACCCGTGCACGAAGCATGGGTGAGAGAGCCTGCACCAACTCGATCCCGATCCTTTAATTCATATTAGAAACCCATAGTATATCTCTAATTGAATATAACACTTTTAGCTTATTGGCATGAGCTGAATGATTTGGCTATTGAGTAATGTTACAAAGTATTCTTTAGATATGTATTTTGATATCTGTTATATTCATCAATCTATTTTTATATACTTTTATTAGTATTAATAGATAAATAAAATGTCACGTGACTTTAAAGTAACTAAAATTATCTCTAATTATTTCTTTTTTTTGTTTTTAATAAAACACCATTTTGAAATTTATGGCACTAGTGTTATATTTGTTAGGTTTTTGTCACTATTTTGTGGGTGTCATAATAAATGAATTATTATTAGAAGGTCACGTGATATTCATGCGAGGATTATGGTATTCGCATTCGTGATGAGTGCTTGGGCACCGATTTCAATTCGCGATCTTTGATAGGTGTTGGGCACCGATTAAAAAAACGTACAATAGCGCTATTTTTAGGTTATTCTCGATACAGGCGTTGGACAAATGTGAAGAGAAAAAGCGTTGTTCGACGTTCAATAAATTCGAATATAAAAAATGTTTGGTACATTATTTTAGAGCGATTTTTGTACGTATTTTTTGGTTGATTTTAATTAAATTGATCTTATAATCTTAACGCCTTCACAAGATTAAAAAGATTTTGTAGGAGATTTCAGGAAAGCAAATAAATTTATTTAGATTTTATAATTTTTTTAATTAAAAATTTTATATTAAAAATATTAAATTATTATATTTTTTAGTTTTATTTTTATAAATTAAGTTGTGTGAATCATTATTTTTCACGTCACTCTATTTTGGGTAGCGTATTAGTATTGATTAACTTGCTTTCTTTTTTTAGAACTCGATAAAATCATGGAAAAATGGTATCTTTTACTTTGATTCTGCGGTTTGTTCAGGCATTTGATGGCACATGGAACCTATAAATTTCTTTATTTAAATAGTTACATTGTATTTCTATTGATAAAAAACTATTATAATCAACTATTCTTCACTCAGGATTGTAATAAAAAGATTTCGTAGGGGATTCCATGTAACCGGCACTATTATTATTATAATAGATTTATTTAAAATTTATTTTATAATTTTTTTTAATTAAAAAAAATTTTTCATATTAAAAATGTTATACATCATTATATTTCTTATATTTATAAAACGTTTGACTGGAGAGTTTGAGTTTTATTCCACTCCATCGAGTTGTGTGAATCCGGATCAAATTCCAACAATATTTCCCATCACTCTAATTTAGGTGAGGACAATTATTAGTATGTGATTAACTTGCTTATAGGCTTTTATAGAACTCGATAAAATCATGGAAAAATGGTATCTCTTTACTATTGGTTCTGCCGTTTTTGTTCGTGCACATTTGATGGCACATATGGAACCTATAAATTTCTTTATTTAAATAGTTACATTGTATTTCTATTGAGAAAAAAACTATTAAAATATAATATATTATAATAATTCATGAAAAGCTAGTCTAATAAAAATAATTGTAACAAAAATAATTCAAGGTGCACAATGCAGTCAAACTATGCCTTGAATTTGATCGACACAAACCGTCCCAAATGCAAATTCGTTAGCCTATTACATATTTCGGCCCAGCATTAGAGATAAATCGGCTTAAAATTTAATGTTGGTGCATCTCAGAAGATAGATATACACGATATATCTCTATATTATCTGTTAGATGAAAAAAAGCTAATAAATAGGGCTTAAATTTTAAAATTTTATCTATTTGTCTATATTCTTAATTTTTTTACTATTTAATTAAACATTTAAGAAATTTTAATATCATAAAAATATATCTATAAAAAATATTACATATAATTTTTATGTTTTGAATTTTTTACTATTAAAATTTTGTTTAATGATGAATATAAAAAATGTCTAAAGTGGCTCTATGTCCCCTATTTTCACTCCATGTATATTATTAAGGATAATATATAAATCTATATTATATTATTCAGGTCATATGAAAATGAAAATATTTTAATTAAAAATAAAATCTTATTATAGTTATAATAGCAAGTCTGTTGGGAAAAGAAATATAAAATGTTCAAAATATAAGTTATTTTTACTTTTTGACAATATAATTTTGTTTCATAAAAATATCTTATTTTTTTATACAAATACCAAAAAGTAATTTTTTTTAATAAACTATCTGTTTTCATTCTTAACTTTTTACTAAATAAATTAATTATAATTCAAAAAAATCAACCAAAAATATTTTTTAATTCTGTCAATTGACAATAGGATTTATTTATTTTTTATCTTTTTAATATCTCTAATAATGATAATTTTTTTCCTTACAAATTAATTGACTAAAATTGTAAAATTTACCAAAAATTATAATAAGAGGGTTAGGTAAATTGTGAGCAGAAATTTTGCTTCACGAAATAAAATTCTTTATCCTTTTTGTTTTTTTATTTTTAATAAATATTATTAGAAAAATATTTAAATTAAAAAAAAAAAAAAAATCCTTCGCCAAACAGGATCCCGCGTCTTTGCGGAGGCGAGAAGAATCGACGTGGGTTGGAGACAGCTGTATCCCAAATATGACGTGGATAAAGATCCGATGACGTCACATTCAAACAAAGTCCCCGACAGTCTTTTTGGTCACACTTCAATTGTACGAAAAATTGATTTAAAATATCTAAATTATATTGTATAAATAATTATAATTTGTATGGTAACTTATAATTAAAAAATAAATATATTTTTATTATATTATATAATTTATCTTAGTTGTATAAAATTAAATGATGAAAATTTTAAAATATAAAGATAATATATATTGTATTTTTAAATTTTTTACAATATTAACATATATTAAATATTCATTATATTAGTAAAAAAATTTAAAAAAATAATTGCATAATTTATATAAATTTTAAATATCATATTTTTTTCATATGATAAATAAAGAAGAGATGAATTTGGTGCACCCATAATTCCCATGCTAGTCCCCAAATGTCATAAGAGTTAGATGGAATAAAATAAAATAATAATAAACATTAAAATATTTATTTTATTTTGATACTATCATGACAGCTGGCGCCCGTGGGGCCAACCCGAGGCAATAAGGGCGGGATATAGTGAATGGCCGAAATTTTTATTTCACAAATTCTAGTAATATGTAAATAGCATATTTTATGGTGTTATTTTTATTTATTTGGTAATACTTATTTTTACATCCCATTTGAAAAATATTCTCAGAAGTTATTATTTTATCCAATTTTATTCAATTAAATGGGCTATGGCTTCATATTTTAAGTCTAATAAAAAATGTTGGCAATAGGTGATATTATAGTTTAAAAATTCATCTGATATTTGTCACCCAATTAAATTATATAGTATTTTTAACTTTATTTTTAAAAATTAAATTTATATTTATCTAATTTATCTAACTTTATTACATTATGTTTATTAAAATTTTTCATTAATTAAGAAAATATTTTTCTAACAAATTTATTTATTCATTTTAAAATAAAAAGTATAAAATGAGTTAGAAGTTTAAAATTATCATAAAATGTCAAACATCATAAATATACAAAATATATTTCCATGGACGTCAAGCATCAAAAAATAAAAAAAAATTATTATTTAATGAGTTATTTTCTTTTTTGACAAACAAATGAAATATTTAGATATAATCATATTTATTTTATTTTATTAGTTTTTTTAGTTTGAGATTGAATCTGTTTTCATTTAAGGACCTATTTATTTTTAAAAGAAGGCATGAGATACATCCCACCGGAAGTCCAATCTCAAGTAATCTTGTATTTAAAAAAGCGTATTAATTGAAGGAAAAAATATTTTTTGTCATAATTCACTCAATTAATATAAAATATACATCCAAAATATAATTCTCTAATAAAGGGATAATTATACTAGTATAGTAAAAACTTTAATATAAATTATTACAAAATATTGTCATTGTTGAGTTTTAAAGTCAGGCCATTTTTTATTCAATATATTGCCTACTTTAAAAAAATTTTTGTGAGATATATGTATTTATTAATATTGACCCACATAATTTTAATTATAAAAATATATCTATAAAAAAAATTTAATATATAAATGTGATGCATCATCGAATTTGAGTTATTATATGGATTTAAAAACTGCGGTTCAGATCACCTGATCTATCCGATCTAAAGCGGGTTTAATTTCTATCTATTTTGAATCTAACTTCTGTATAACACAATAGATAAATAAAGATGTCAATGGATTAGTGGGATTTATTTTTTAATTTATCTTATAATATTTAAATTAATTATCTTTCTAAGAAGATAGAAAGATGTGAAAATACAAAAAGAAAATGTTAATACTCTTGTGATTTAATAAATAAATCACAAATAGTTAACCTAACTATATCATACTAATTATAAACTTTAATTTCTTTTATAAAATTGCCTTAAATATTTTCTACTATAAAAATATATTAAAAAAGTATCATACAAAAAATAAATAAATAAAAATAATACAATATTTTAATCATTTTACAAAAAAAATATTAAATTTTTATATAAAATATTTACACACACATAGATATATATATATATAAAGTATTTTTATTGTTAACATTTATTAGTATTTTTATAGGAGAAAAGGACCCCCAAGTACCCCTAAACGAGGGACCTAAAATTGAACGGCGAGTGAAATCAACGTGGGCCCCATTTGGGGTCTTCATCTCATACAAGTCAGGCGAATTTGGGGCCATACATCTCCTTCAACTTCGCTATTCAAAAAAAAAAAAAAAGAACAATAAATGTTAAATATTTGATTATATTAAAAATTATATAACACATTTTTATAAATCTTTCATAATATTAATATTTAATAAATAATTAATATAATATTAAAACTTTTAAAAATAAAATATTTAAATAAATTTCTAAAATACAAATCTCATAAATTTAATATTTTTCCTGAAAAATTTTAATCGGTATCCTTCCCAAATCCATGTCAGGCAGTCTCAGGACGTGTCCGCATTTTAAAAGCAGTTATTACGCCACGCCTACACGCATTCCACGTGTCCCTAGCCAGCTGTTCCTTTCCCTCCCACTTTTTTTAATAACAAAATTAAAAATACCATTAAAAAACCATCAATGTTTTTTATTTAAAAAAATCGAAGCAAACAAAAAAGCAAAAACCCCCACGTAGACATTCCGCAAGAGAAGGAGAGATGTCACTTTACCAAAGCAGTATTTTTATTCTATATTTTATATTTATTTAACCACTTTTTAAAAAATTAAAAATAAAATAAATATACTATTTTATAAAGCAGCATCCCCAATTCATTTTACCCGTAGCTTGTTCCGAAACACAGATATAAAACTTACCCATAATATTTATCTAAATATTTTTTAAAAATATAATATTTAATTGATAAATTCTAATAATTTTTTATAAAAATAAATATAAAATAAAATAATTATATTATTTAATAATATTTCCTGTAACATCATCTTAGGGTGAAACATCATCATCAGATCAGATCATTATTATACCTTTCAATTATTGGAAAACATGCAGTATTTATTATAATTCATGCTAGATTTAATTAACTGTGTAGATTTATGGTATTTACTTTTGATTTAATAATAGAGTAATATTATAAACAGACTTTGTACTTATAATACAATAAATATATTACATATCCGTCAAAAATGGTGATTTTTGGGTGTTCAATTATTACAATAAATTTGCCCAGTTGGCTCGGTTCAGACTATTTTAGTAGTAGTAGTAGTATTTAAAGAGCTGTAGAGCATTGGCAGCAAAAAAACACCATTCAGAAGGACTCATTGCCCTGTTTTTTAATGGCAGTCCTTCCCCGAAAAGCACGATGCAGGGTGCACAAATCACAATGCCATCTTCGATCCTTCATCAATCCATCTTCCCAACTAACTCTTTTATGATTGCATTATTAGGTTTATTGTCCATCCTAGTTGACCCATTGAGTTCATCTTTACAAATTTTTATCACATTTTCCCCACTTTTTGTATAAAATATAAAATACCATTTGATATATATATATATATATATATATATATATATATATAAAAAATTAAAAAATTAAATAGTATCTTTGACTAATTTGAAAGAACATAGGTTAAATTTTCATAACTATAAATTTAAATTCTACGACAATAATAATTTAACGAGAAGTAATAGGTATACGATACTTATTATCTAACATATTTTTTGACACTTAAATTAATAATTTTTTTAAAAAAATTAAAAGATACAAAGAGAAAAAAAAATCGGATAAGTGTTCAATCGAGAAAATTAGGAGGATTTGATTCCACTAATTTGATTATACTCACTATAAGAGATTATTTGCTCAAGTAGTCAATACCATTTTCCTTAATTGGGGGTCTATATTTATAATATAGATGTTAATCGGTTCGTTTGTTCGAAAATAACGTGACTATTATTTAAAACGTTACATTTTATTTAGTTCTAACTATTACGTTGGTTATATAACTATTCAACGATTAATTTTTAAATTTATTTGACTATCATTACATATTTTAATAGGTTGATAATCCTTTTACAACATATTACCATTCATTAGGATTAAGTGTCTTATTAATTATTTTATTAGATTATTAATTGCCGTGATCTTTTATATCTGGTCAGTCAATCACTCGCCTGGTTGGCTAAGTTTTCAATAAGGTCATTCACTAAACAAGTTGTGTTTGGTTGTTCAGTTCAAACTTATTTTGGATTGGAATATGTTTATTTGGATTATATTCAATATTATTATTACATTAATTATTTATTTAAAAATAATTAATTTAATATTTTCTAAATAATAATATAATTATTTTTATTTATTTTCTTATAACCGGAGGCTTTTTAAAGTTTTGATTTAAGCAATATACTATAAATTACCCATCACTCGTGTTTCAGTATTAAACATCATTAATCGAAAGCAGGAATTTTTTTCCAGCCAAAACTACAAATAATATCTATAAACAAATCTCATAGAGATAAGAAAGTATCATTCTAAGAATTCAATAATCTTTTTGGGAGATAATTATTATTGTCTAAGCTTTCAAAAAATTATATATTTTTATAATTGACGTGACGTCACGTGACAGTAATATTTATAATAAAAGGTACATTTTTACACCCAATTATGTATATATGATTTGAACATTTTCCATATACAAGGTTTATGAATCAATTTCAACACCTATTTACAATTCACAGGTTCCGCTTAAAGGGTAAGACAGTTCAAAAAAAAAAAAAAGAAAAAAAAATCAGTGCAATGGACGCCATTTGATAACAAAATGAAATTTACTCTTCGACGTCGTCGTTTTGGACTGCCTCTGTAACACGCACGTGCGGTCAACGCCACGCGGAAGGAGCACACTAGCTCTGACCCTTACGAAAGGTCAACCCACGGTTCACGACAGCCTGGACTAGATTGCGTTGGGCAACACGGCCGACGCCGGCTGGCGCCACCACCAGGTCACCGGTGGTTCAAACTGTCCCAAAGCGACGCGCATCTTCTCCGGCCAAACCCAACCCTTCTCTTCTCCAAATCATAGACCACCTCAAACCCCTGCTGCTGATAGTTCCCGAGCGTAGCCCCTGGCCCACCACCATCCCCATCGCCACCGTTCATCAGCATCAAGCACCCCACTCTGCCACCCTTTACCACACCGTCGATGAACTCGTAGAAGTAATTCCTCCTGGGCAACACCACACTCGAGTTCCCCACAAAATGCAGAGCCAAACTAGGCACAATCAAATCAGCATTCGCACCCTTAGTTTTATTACCATCAAGGTAATAACACGGACTCAGCCCGGTTCTCTCCTCCGCGTCAGTCGCCCTCTTAAAAACCCGGCGAACTCGGCGGTCCAACTCGGCCGCCACCGAGTTGAACAGTTCAGGTGGAAGCATCGTGAAGGTGGTGCCGCTGTCTACCACCACCCCGCCATTACCATGTCGGTCCACCCTCCTCAGCTCCTCCGGCGCCGGAATCCGCCGCGCCCCCACCGAGATCGCCTCCAGCCCGACCGAGTAAAAATATGGGTATTTCGGGTTGTCCAACATCGATGTGTAGACGATCCTACCCTTATTATTACTGCCGTCGACCTCTCCCCTCTTCTGATCATCAATGGCGGCCCGGCCCAATATCAGCGGGCTTAGCTGCCGGATTTTGTCGGAGTCAAAAGAGTGAGAGACTAAACAGTAGGAGAATTGATTACCCAATTCAGGAGAGAAATTGGCCAATTGGGCGGGCAGCGACAGGAATCCACGCCCGAACCCGGCAACTCCAACGGGCTCTGCGAGGGCAGAGTGGGCGCAACCGAACGTGAAATTGTGCAAAATTAATGGGTCACCTGAACCCGATGTCACTGTCAAGCTGTCTTTATGAAGCTGGGCAATTAAGCTGCCATCACCGTAGGCGTAATAGAAAGATGGGCATGCAAATTCGGCGCAGTCGGACATCTCAATCGACGCGAGTGGGCACTTAGCGATTGCGCAGAGGTCGGAGGACGGGAGGGAAGAGTGGGCGGCGGAGCACGCACGTGACTTGCACGGAAGTAGGGTGGAAGCAGAGACGTTGATAGGGGAGAAACCGGCGGCGGCCCCGCCGATGGGGGGGTATTTTCCGTCGCAGAGGATGCATTCGAAGGGGGAGCAAGGGAACCAAACGAGGTCGCTCCCCGTGTCCATGTAGACGGAGAGGTTTTGTGTCCGCGAAGGATCGGAGCCCAGGGAGAAGGAGAGAGTGTAGTCGCTTCCAGGGGACAGCGGGAGAGAGACTTGAGGGGGCTTCGAGTGACGGCGGTGCCGGGCGGCAGATCGCATGGAGGTGGTTTTGAGGAGGGAGTGGGCAGAGGTGAACTGGGCTTTGGACAGAGAATGGGTTAGTGATAGCATTAGGCGTTGTTCTGCAACTAGGAGAGATAAACGTGTGAAGAAAATACAGAGGAGGACAAATTTCGAACAGGAAGCCATAGATTTGATCTAAAAGAGTAAAAAAGCAGATTGCAACGATGCGAGAGAGGGAGAGAGACTCTTCTGTTTTGTCCTACAATTTCCGTGCAGAGATAGGGAAGGTGAGAAGGTGGGTTTTAAAGGACGAAGGGGAGAAGGTGGGTTTTGAAGGATGACGAAGACGCCGGGCGAAGTTTCTGGTGGAAAGGGTTGATGATGAAAACTGGTCTTAAAACGTCTTTGCAGAAAATTTAATGTTAGAAAAACAGAGACATTCGGTGAAGGTGGCAATCAGCCATTATATTGCTGCCCCCACTTGTAATTTGTATACAGCTTCTTTGATAAACCATCAATTTGCTGGTTTTCTCATTCTTTTTACTGTTTTTTTTTTTAACTCTTTGGGTTCGGATAAGATCGTTTATAGTTTATAGTTCCCTCATTACTATTGACGTATAAAATGGTGTAACATGTTCAAATTATAAAAAATGATATATTTTTTATATAAATAAAATAAAATTACATATAATAGATATAAAATAATTTGACCCCTTCTCATACTCAATTGAACAGTGAAAGATCAAAGTACAACCGTCCTTTCTAAGTTTTCCTAATTTCCAAATGCTACCTTTCTTGAAAACACACTCCTCCGCATGCTTTACTTGTCTTCTTGTTCAAAATTATAACCGACCATGCCCCCTTTTACCTTCGGAGCTGAAAATTTTCATGAAAAATTCTTTTTATTTTTTTATTTTTTTTGGGGGGGGGGGGGAAGGGGTTTCTATTTTGAGTTCTAATCAAGAAATAGATAACAATATAATATATAATTTTTTGATATATTGTAAAAAAGTGATAAATAAATTACCATAAGAATAGCTTACAAAAAAACTCAATAAGAACAACTTTAAATCTATAACAAGTTTATACACACAAATCAAAACTCACCAAGTCCAGGATAAGAAGCCAAGTAGATAAGATCATTAAATATTCATCTGATAATAAATAGTATATCTTTCATGTTAGAAAGTAGTACATGTAACACCAAAAAAATATTTCGAAGATAGTCATTGATTGGATATAATATTAATAAGTATCAACTTTTATTAATATAACACATGATTTATGTCATCATTTATTCAAAAGATATTATCGTTTGTCAGCACTACTTTCCAATCAAGCTTGCCATGCAATAGCTTGAGCCCCTCATTCACACATGAAATAACAATCTCACCGATCGGTTTAAATGAGTGGGTAATTTTCTATCCATTCTTTACTGGTTAAGCCAGAGCGAAATTACTCATTTGATGAGTTTCTTCAAATATGCAACCCGAGGACCTTTGCCATTGTTATGTGGTGTATAGGATTAGGAATCAGATTATCAAAATCAAACTTCTTCCCAAGCATATCATTTGGGATTGTATTATTGGTTAAATACTATTAATAACTCTTTTCATACATGGGAATATCAGTGGAGAAGGAAGAGGTGCTTCTGCACATTTGTGTAAATGAAATATGGAAATCAAGCATTCTCTACTCTCATTTTCAATTCGGAGCAATATTTCAATTAAAAAGTATATTCTTTTCTAAAAAAATATATTCTTTTCTAAAAAATTATATATTCTTTAAGCCATTTTAATTTTGACTAGTTTAATTTTGACTTTTAGACGTTCATTAACCAAAATACATATTTAATAGAGAAATAAATAATTATTATTGTTATAAATAATAATTTTAACAACCGATATAATTTATTTCTTTCTTTCTCTCTTCTTTTTCTCAACTAAAAGATATTTCTAAAAGCCACTTCTTCTCCTTCTTTGCAAGTAATAAATTGCATTGAACTAAAAGATATTTGCAAAGGCATTCCATAGGTTTTCATTATATAAACCCTTGATAAATTGCTAGCACCACCCTACCCATCTTGACAACAGAGGACTCTTCTTGGTGACGACGACCCAAATCAAACTCAAAAAAGACAGAAAGCAAGCCTTGCACCTACAAATCGAGATGTTAATATTGATTTCAAAGATGAATTAGACACTGCCCAAATTTTTAGATATGAAGCAAACAATGATAATGACAGGAAGCTCACCTTCATAGAAATAGTGATAAATCCCAAACAAGAACAGAGAGAAGATACCAATGACATGGATGATATAAATGTACAAGAGACTGAGTTCTCAATCAACCCAATTGGAAGATACCCTTCAATCTACATGCCTAATGAACTCAAAATCAAGTTAGAATAGGCACCATTCATAATTGTCAAGCTCTATAATCACCCACTTAAGTACTACGCACTATGCACAAAGATTTTCTTGCTATGGAACCCTAGTAGAAGCTACAAAGCAGTTTGAACTTGACTTCCACTATTTTTCAGAAGTGGGCGTTTTCTCCAAAGTGCATATAAACCTTTTCTATGTAGGGCTGTTGGATTTCCCATGTCCAATAACTTATATTTGTTTTGTTTTGTTTTTTGTTTTTTTAAATAAGAAAATATTTATATTATAAAAAATAAATAAAGATATTATCATATTTTTAAAATCTTTTTTAAAAAAAAAAATTAAATTTGAACCGTTGGGTTGTTTACCTTTATATTAAAAGCCCCTTTATGAAGACCTTGGCCATCAATTTTTGTAAAGCAAGTTAAAAAAAATCAAAGTCAACTACGAGTTGTAGAATAGATATCAAGATCAAAGTTGGGAGTCTCTATTCGGTCTTGTCTGGCGGAAGCATGGGTTGACCCTGTCCCATAAGTCTCCTATAGTTTCAAAGTCATTAAATTATCAATATTCAATAATTTTTTCATAGTGTTAAAAATAATATGAAAAAACTCATATTTTTAATTTTCTTAAAATATTAAAGTATTAATATTAAAAAAATATAACTATTATTATATATTTTTTATTTTTAAAACAATATAAAATAAAAATATATATAACTATAAATATGAATTTATAATATCAAACCTACCTTTAATTTGAAATGGGTCCCCATAGGTAGAGGGTATAAATTCATGGAACCCATTCACCTACGTCCAATTAACCTTATTCTTAAATTCATCTTCCCACTTCCATCCAATCTGGCCCCCTTTACATAATTAACTTCGTCCTTTGAAAAATGCAACACATCGTAAATATAATAATAATTATATTATTAAAATTATTTAAAAAAACATATATTTTTGATAATTTCCCTTCCTTTTTTATTCAAATTCAAAATGCATAAGAAGACAAATAATGCCTGCGTCGGAACAAAAGGTTGGTGCAAATATTAAATTGTTCAAATTTTGGGAGTATTTGTGTGGGTCCATTCTGATGTGGGCCAACCTAGTTTGGAGTTGGTGGTTCAGCCACTTATCTTGGCGGATTTTGTTAAAGCATTTAGATCCTTTCTTATTATTTTAAATAATCAAATTAATCGATTAAAAATGTAAAAAAAAAAAAAATCATGATTTTATATTTTTAATATTTTATTCTAATCTTCATAATTTAGTTTTTTAACATCGAATAATTCAGACTCTTTAAATAACAAGGAATGATTTTAATGAGAATCATATTAGGCCCATTAATCTTCTTCTCAGAGCCGCTAGGATTACCCATCGGCTAAAATTAAAATTTTAATAGATAAATAATAACAATTAAATTAAATAATTTAAATAAATATTTAATAATAATTAGTTATTAAAAATTTAAACCAAAATACCTCTTTTCTCGCCTTGGCGTGGGCCTCCACCGTTTATTCTGTCAGCATTGAAAAAGAATGAATAAAAGATAAGATCCGAGGGAGCCCACGCCACCAGCCTACACGAACGGGTGGTCCTGCGTAAGTCCTATCAGCCCGTTTTGCTGCTTTTCTCTGCCACCATCGCCTAAAGTTGGGATTGTACCTATTTCAAAAGGGTAATATTTGCAGGATATTATTTAATTATTTTTTAAAAATATTTTTAAATAATACAATAATTATCAATTTATTTATTTATTTGTATTATTAAGCTTAAATAAATAGATGATACTACAATGAATGTGCTAGAGTCACCACTCATTTCGTATTACTTGTTGCAATCACTTTTCAAAGAATAAGAAATCAAACAGTTCATTGATCTATATGTTTTAACAAGTTTAACTATAGTTTTTTTTTTTAAATATTTGGATTACACAGAAACTTATAAAAAAATATATGTATAAAAATATTTATATTTATATATATTTTATTAATTTTATTTCCTTTAAACTTTTTTAGATCTAAATAAATTCTAAAAGCATCCCAAAAATACTTATAACCCACAAAATTATATGATTCAAAATAAAGTTAACTCAACAAGGAGATTACTTAGCACAGAGGACAAACCCCCAAAAGATATTAGTTAAGAACAGAAAATAATTAAAAAAAAAAAACAAAAATATAGTTTAGAATGGTCAAAATATAGTGAATAAATTTGATTTTTTTTTATCTCTCCCTTTTTCCACCTAAGTGCCACTAATATTGTTAAAAAATATCTCAGATATATACTTTTGCCATTCTTTACACAGATTTTGACGACAAAATGCATATTTATACATTGATTTTTTGTATAAATTGTCTAATATAAATTGATAAATAAGATATTATTTTATTAAAAATATCCTAACGATGTTACCCTAATATGTTGTTACCAGTTACATCAACCCTAGCTGTATGTTAAGACTCTAGTGCAGTGCATGAAATAGACATCTTACGAGAATTGAAAGGGAGGGACTGACAAGATGGAAGGGGCCTAACTCTCACGCGAATCATGAGTCCCCGTGCCTAAGCAACCGGCTTCCCTACCCCGAAGGTCACTTGTCTTTATTGCAAGCCGCCAGCAACTTCAATTATTCTCACCAAACTTCACCACCAACAGATGGACGCCATAACCATGTCCTTTCCTCATAGAAAACCACTTGCTTGCTTTGATTTTCTTAGTCTAGAACGTGGCGCCGTTCTTCCTTGGCAACCAATTTAAAGTGGTCTTATATTGACACAAGAAGCACCGGTTACTCAAGCTCTTGATTGCAAATCAAACTTAAAGCAGAGCTATAATCTCGTTATATAAACAAAATTATTTCAATCAGGCCGTTTTAAAGCTTGTTAAATAAATAAGTCCGAGGAGCTTGTCCCCGGATCTTTAATTATATAACCCGTTATTGTTTTAATCTTTTTACTGCATGGGCGAGTACCTACTGGATAAGATCACAATGTGAAAAATATGGTTTTGTCTCATCTTGTCTGGCAGAGAGCTCAAATATGGTTTAATTATATAACCCGTTATTTTTTTAATCTTTTTACTGCATGGGCGAGTACCTACTGGATAAGATCACAATGTGAAAAATATGGTTTTGTCTCATCTTGTCTGGCAGAGAGCTCAGATAAGATGTTTCAACGAATTCAAACAAGTGCAATAAAAGAAACGTGTACCTTCGGGGCCATGATTGAAATAGAATAGGAATGGGCAAAGAGTGGCTGCTATACGGATGCACTTCATGATATATGCTCTTAAATAAATATGTGGGACAGCTTCAGAAATTGACTGGCTACCAAACTTCATTCATCATCTATGCCCAAATGCAGGAACCTTGAAAAACCCTCTTTCTTGTCGACCTGGATCAAATATCAAGTTTGATAAAACAAATGTCTTACATGAAAATCGAGAAATAAACACAGATGAGGTTAGCCGCAAACTATGTTGATCCTGCAGAAAGATTTTACAACATGTAAAGCTCCACAATATCGTGGAACAGACTAAACCATTCCGTTAAGGAAAATGCATCGAGAACACTCAATCAATACGCCTGGAACACTGTTGGGTGATTTGACATTCACCATCCATTTTATGTTTGAGTCGGCAGGATAGTGTGGATAGATGAATAGGACGTCATGTTAACCGAAGACGTCCTTCTGACACCACTCTTCTAATCATGCATTTCAAAGTCGATTGAAGAGCAGAATCCAAAATATTGATAGAAAAAGTTGGCCAAATTTGTTTTTGGTGTGTGTGTAAGTGTGCATGCACCATGGACACACAATTATGGCTAAACGATCTGCTGGGTGTACAGAGCCGGACGATGCAAGATACAGACAATAGACCAAAAGCTGCAGCAAATTTATTCTCTTGTTTGGTTCTCAAAACTGTGGGGCAATTTTGTATGGAAATTAATTACTGTAAAATAAAATATGCAGCCGATCAATTGACAACAATTCTTTGCAGATCACCCCTTAAAATCATAAAATAGTATAAAAGAAAATAGAAAGCTCAAACAAATTCTAAATTAATAATCCATCTTGTTTGTAAGATTAAAAAGCTCAAACAAGCTTCAAATGGAGCGAGGGTGAGTTGACCTTGAGTAGTTTTGATTTATCATAAAAGAAAATGGCAACTCGATCCAGAAAATTCCGGGTTCGAACTGGGTCCATATTCATACAAGCTCAAAATTAGGACTGCATATGATCAATTGAGATATTATTTTAACAATCCCGAGACAAATTCCGAGTAGTTTGATGTATTTGACAACCCCAAGCATAAAGCTATCAGCAAAAATAATACACGGGCAAAGCTATCTCCAGTCCCAAACACAAAATGAGAGTGAATATTAGCATCCTACTCAGGATGATAGCTAGATCGCAATCTGTGGGTCGTCGCCAAAAGGTAGTCATACTTCAAGTTAGGCCATGGAATGAAATATTGCCGTATATATCTGTATCGAGGCAGCCCAATATTGATATTTTATAATATTGTGACAAAATCATTATATGAAGTTGTATCTACAATATATCACGATAAATAGAATAATATTTGCCCCTGATTCAAATTCACTAAATTGTTTAATACATCCGATGTAGACACATATTATCCAAATGATCACAATTAATACTAATATTGATATTTTTATTCATGAGCTGGAAAATTTTTTGCATAATAGATAATAGAGAAGATTACAGAATTTGTCAAATGAGCAAAAAACTAAGGAAATTGTTATTTGTTACACCCCGTATAACCCAGCTACAAATCTTATATCTAGATATGGGGCCCATTGGAATTTAAAAATAATAAAATAGACCCCACATAGAAAGAGAAGTTTATAGATAAATTATAGACGGATGAGTTCAGCATCAATGCTCATAAATT
Organism: Nepenthes gracilis; assembly: GCA_033239525.1. NCBI lineage: Eukaryota > Viridiplantae > Streptophyta > Magnoliopsida > Caryophyllales > Nepenthaceae > Nepenthes > Nepenthes gracilis. Next base: position 7,064,509 of record BSYO01000009.1, read on the forward strand.
AATAATGGAAGGAGTCAATAAAAACTGTTAGCATGATCTGCATTTGAAGAATTATATGTAATACGCCAGCTAGAATTCCTAAGCTTCCTGGTTAGGTTAGGTCGGTCAAAGGAAAAGCCAAAAGACCCAGCTATCATTAGGGTAGAGGGGTTGGCCCGTAGCATGATTTGTCATGGTTTGCATTGATTTAAGTAACATCACCGATAGCAAATTCAATCCTGAATTGTACAAACACATCATCTGACAAACCCCACCCAGTCTTTGACCGAGTCCGGGGAGGCTGCATCTCCCTCTTGCTTGTTGGACTAAAGAAATCCAGCCATGGCGATTTTAAAATAAAAAAATGAAGATATATATATATATATAACATTAAATAAATATTTATCTCAATGCTTATAAAATTTAAACCTTAAAAAAACTTCTAAATAGTTGTTTTTTAATCACTTCAATTATAAATCTAACCACAATATATTTTTTTTCTGGCTCAAGTAATATGGATTCTCACTATCAACACCAAACAGCCATAATTCCCAATAAGGCTGAAAATAAATTTATCATGTCATGCAGCTAGCAATATCCTTTTGAAGTCAAAGGGTCATCGGCAGCTTCTATAATCCTACCACATTGATCCAGATATGTCAAGGTCTAAGCCCCTGCCCTTTTCACTGCCTCTAACTCCATGTAAATCCCTCTAAGCTCTCACAACAGCACTCTCTTGTCAACAGTTCGAAAGGCCAAACCATCTTAAACAAACCTATACGTTTTTGATCCACTATAGAAGCTAGTTCTAGTGTAGGAAGTGTTGGGTTCCGCTCATCAAGCTTTACTCACACAACCAAGAACTAATCTTTACAAAGATTGTTATCAAATCCTTTGTTTAAACCGCAAGGAGGTAATATTATAGCTCACAAAATAAAAACAATAACTACAATAATGAGACACAAAAGTTTTACGTACGAAACTCCTTTGAAAAATGTGGGAAAAACCCATGAGACAATAATTCTGTAAATATCTATAATACGATGAGTTCGATTACTAAAACCTCTAATAAACCAAGGACACAACACATTGTAATGAGTAAACCGAACAATAAAGAATACAGAAGCAAATGAGAAGGAAAACAACTAATAACAACGTTCTTCCCAACAATAAGAACATGTACCCAAAGTTGCCGAAAAATGGAACCCGATTCAAAGCCAAAACGGATGAGTGAAGCTTCATCTTCCATATTTCTCTCTCTTCTTTCTCTTTCTCTCTCTATTTTGGCACTCAATTGCTTCAAAAGATCATCGTACTTCTGTCCTAAAAATCAAGTCACACTCATAAACAGGTTGCAGCGCCTGTGCATCCAACAGGTACACCTATATTATGCATTGGCGCACAAGCGCGATGTCATGTATGCTCAAACTGAGCCTCTACTGCTATCTATGCATAAGTGCCCTCGCAAGCGTGCGGCAAGCGTGTCTATGCATGCCAAACTGTGCATGATCTCTACTAAGTTGCACATAGGGCATGCCCCTACTGTTATTACCGCAAATACGCCATTGCAAGCGCACATTAGGTATGGCTATCATCCTTGCCGAAGAACCACCTTTGCTCAAGTCTGGATCATCCAAGCCTTCCGTGAAGCTCCATACAGCTGACCAATAAATCAAAAAAATATGGATAAGTACAAAGAACAGGGCACTCACAAGGGAGTGATCCATCCCAATACTGAAGTGTACTCTTGTTTCCTTAAATTTATACCACAACAGTCTAAAGATGGGCATTCCAGCAACTTACAATTTGTCTAATCCCTTAATTATAGGCAATATTTTAACAGTAAAGATAGTTGTTGTTATTGATATCTGACCAATAACACAGCTGACTGCTGCTTGTCCAGAAAACATGGACCCTTGGACACAAGGTGGAAAAGACAGCTGAGATGATCTTGGTTTGATACATCTGAATTTTTGTAGAACTAATCCAGAGGAAACGATTCTTATGGTTTCCATTTGAATAGCTACCTAACGCTCTACTTTCAAATAAGAAACAATAACTGATTACATCAGTTGGATAATATGTACTGACTCATAAAAAATGGTTGAAGATACTGTAAGTGGATCTGATTTACCCTTTGCACAAAAGAACTTAGCATGCCATCATAATCATGTCAAATTAAGATTACACATTGTTCATGATAACAGATAGTGAATTCTCTGAACACAATGGCCAAAACATATTTCACTGGAAAACCAACAAAAACAAAACTAGAAGAGCCCATCAATGTCAGACATCAGCATCACAGTTGAGAAAATGCTTTGACCATTGATCAACAGGAAAATCTATGCAATATTTTCATCAAAGTAAGCAACAGAAATGCTCTCTGTAGAATAAAATAGTTGACCACAGTGAAAAATACTAATTGAATTACATTGATTTTTTGTTTAAAGCTAGCAAAGGATATATCATCAAAGAGGAATCCAAAGGAATCTCAAGTCGTGAATTGCTTTTGTTAAAAAATCAATGATGCTCAATAGCATATGGAAACTATATAAATACAGCACTTAAGGGACACATAAAACATAAGAGGCCAAGCATCCATTCTTTATCCTTTTTTTTTTTTTATTGGGTTAAGTTGGTGCCACTTCTGCATAAGGATGCTAGCATATCTCCTCTGATTCATGGACCTTGCTTGATCCCACCCCTAAACCCTGTTTCACTATTTTTGTCCAACCAAATATAGTGGAACAAGGTATCCGAGTTTCAAAACAGCTCCGGCGACCACAGCGAGCTGTGGCTGCAGGACTCAGGCACGGCTGGGCGCGATGCGAGCATTGCTGCAGTGATGCCTGCACGGCTGATTTAGTGATGCATGGGCGGATGGGGTGGAATGTGGTCACGGCAGCAGCAATGCACGCGTGGCTGGGGAGCAACGTGAGCATGGCCACACTAATGCACGCGTGGTTAGGGTGGGACTCAGGCACCGCCAAGCAGGACACAGACGTGCATAGGGCATGACGTGGATAAGACACAGCGATGTGCGTGTGCCTGGGGCATTGTTGCAGCTACGCCCCTGCAGCTGCCTCAGCAACTGGCACACAGTATGGGTGGGACTCCAGCGCTAATGCAGCAAGCTGCGTGCGTCGTCATTCATGCTGGCAGCATCGATGCTCCACGCTGCCAGTGTCGATGCACATGTTGACTTGAGCTCCAGGGAATTTGATTTTCATTCCTTAACCATTTGAAAATGCACGAGCCCTCATGCCCCGGGGGGCAAAGGAGTAGTCATCGTCCAAACCAACAATGTATCCTATCCATTCAGCATCGGTTATCTGGCCTTTAAAAGTGAGTGGAGCATGTCAATAATTTTACTTTAAGATAGTTAATGGTGGCCTCTATTAATCATAATGTACATGTCAGCTTGAAGGGGAAACAGCACTCCTCCATTTAAGACATCAATGAAATTCCCAGTTTGTAAAGTCCTAAAAAATCTCCACCATTTCATGTTTGTCTCACATAAAATGTCTATACCCGATAGCTAAGCATCAGAAAGCAGTATGGTTAATGTGCTCTCACTCTAAAGGACTCATAGTTAAACAGCTGAGGACCAAGCCCTGAATGTTTCATTAACTCTGCAAAGGTAATGAATGGAAAGCAATCCAAAATTTTGAGAAGGGAAATTAAGCCACAAAGATACTGTCAGATGATAAGTACTTGAGATCATACTTCTTTGACTTTCTTGAAACAGTAATTACTTACAACTGTACCTATGGTGGAAATAACTCACTAAGGCTTAATTTTCTCCAAAAGCTTCTCTGCTTCAATGAATCCGCCGAGTGGTCCAAAAGATAAGTATTTTAAATGTTTCCACCTGTATTTTACAAAAACTCCCCACCCAAAAATAAGATAAAAAGGTTATAATATGTATAAACCCTTTGTAAATAAGAGCAGATATTCTTCCAACTCATAAGTTCAAGTAAACAGGAAAGGAGCAAAGAGATAAATGCGTTGAACAGCACAATGAGCAGAAATATTTTGATAAACAATAGAACTCATCTTACCTTGGTATGAAGGGAAGTGCAAAACAATGAAGGTGAAGATGGTTAATGCTGTTACACGGAGGCTGATGAAAGCCAAATCTGACAGATAAGCAGAGGATTAATCCAAAGTATTGTCTTGGTCTCAAACAAAATGTCCCACGAATAAAAAAGCATAAGTGCGAGGAAAGAGATCAGTTCACTCAAAAAAAGGGACAACAAAACGCATCATGCACTACATTTTATAAAACCAAGATGCAGATGTGTACAACTTGAAATTTCTAAGCATAATATAATCCCAGGTCACTATCCAATGTAAAGTTGTGATATGTTTCAAATTTTCAATTCTCAAGTACACCTGGGATTGCAATTGTACCATATCTATGAAGGAATGAGAAAGTCTTATCATTGTTTCTCTATACCAATTGCCACCATTTTCTTAGAATTCAAACATGCCACTGCTCACCCTAAAAGAGAAATGAAAAGGAGTGAAAAGAACTTCATTAAAGAATAATTATCAAAGTAGAATATAAATACATGATCAATCAGGAATACATTTTCTTTACTTTTTCAAGATGTTTATGTAACATTTTACCTTAAAGGATAAGATACATAGAATAATGATATGTGTGACCAGTTGACCACATATTTCATTTTTTACATTGGTAAGTTTTAATAAAGTTAAGACCCAGAAAAAACAAGATGAACATCTTCAACAAATAGATGCCTGAATTTATAATAACTATTCCAAGTGAAGTTAAGGATAAATTAGATGTTCACAAAGAAGAAACCTTAGTCAGGAAATGCATCCATAAAACTCAAGAACTGTTCTAAAAGCATTGCAGAAATATATTATATTCATATATATATATATATATATATATACACGCACACACAAAAAATGCATATACATTCTACACAAAACCTTCATTTATTAAAAAACTACAAAGACAGTTATTAACATTTATCATATGCATTACATAAAAAGCATATTATCCACACCCTAAGGAAGCAAATTGAAAAAAAAAATGAGGGCTTATTAAAACAAATGAATCACAATTGAGAAACATGATTTGATCTTCATAAAAATGGAAGCATAACTTTGTCATGTATTCCTTCATCCCAATTTCCTTATGTACAGTCATGCTTCAAAGTATTGACATTTATTGGGTGGAATTGAAAATAAGTGGGCGTTTTACGTACAAGCATAACTATCTCTTTTTCTCTCTTTCTTTGTGGCCTTTCCATATTTCACTGTTTCTCTGAAATAATTTCCTTTAATGGTGGTTTCCAGTTATATCAAGTATTTAGTCAATAAAAGAACCTACATTTAGTATACCGATAACACCGAAAAGATGAGTGACAATAAATAAATAAAAAAAAGGTATCTCTTATAGCATCGATTAAGTGAGCCACTATAAAAATCATCAGCTTAAACAAAGAAAGAAATCTAATATCCTTCAAGAAATCCAAAACAAACTGTTACTAATGTTACAAACTAAAAATTTGTGATGATGATGAGCCTTCTTACACGGAGTTGCTAATTGTGAGTTGTGGCTAGTAAATTATGTATCTCTACTTAAGAAGTATACTTTTTAATGATAACTATAATTAAGTATCCGAAACGTTGTAATTCCCTAAAGAATACAGGAAATTCTCAAAAAAATATCAGCAGACATTGAAACTGAATCAATCATCACAGAGCCAATACTACATGCATGCTTGCATACATAAGTTTTTAAGTATTTCAGAAGATATCATAATACTCATTCCTCCAACCAGTTTTACACCAAATCATAAATTGACTAAACTACTGATAGTATTTTAATATTATTTGGGCAACAGTCTACCTACTATAAAATCAAAAGTATTTAACCATTTATCACACACATTATGTACATGATGTTTGAGATTCATATATCAGAGCTACATCTTTTCGGGTGCACAAGATTTGACAATTACATCTTCCAAAAAGAAGTGATCAGTCGAAACCAAAGAAAATTCCTGGACAGTTATAAGTTCCAAAATAAGCTATCCAACCCAGCAACAGCCTTGTTTAAAAGATAATTTAGCCCCACAATGCAAATAATTTTACTAGAGAAAAACGTTTACACAAACTTGGTGTCCTAAAAAATCCATTACAGAATATATGCATTCAAATTCCATTTTTCTTTGTGTGGTAGTAGCATCTCCCTCATTTCAGAGAATACTGAAACAATAGTTCTAATTTTCTGAAAACTTCTTATCAAGAATAGAATTGATTGTTCTTGAATGAAGCATCTAATTTTCCATCAATGATGCTTGCAGTATTGCAAAAAATTCCAGGTAAGTGCAGAGAAATTGATCTGAATAAAATTATAATGTAGATCTTTGACACGTATGAAGGTCAAAAATGTTTGTGCAAAAACTCTGAGGTGCTTGAGAGTTTGATCCTATAGGGGTTCACTAGATAAAATCATGATCTTTCTCATCAAGAGTGTATATTCATAGAAGAGTGACAGTTGTAGATAGCACTTGAAAATCCTTAAAAGAGCAGCTAAATGTATGAAACTCTTGTATTGCGGGAGTTTGGGGAAGGTCAACTAAAAGCCTTTTAATTTGCAACTCTCTTGATTAATCCTACAGAGCATTCATTTGCTACTGACACAGTTGTGAAGGGTCCTACTGTGTCGAGCCCGAGCTTCAAAAGGTCAAAAGCTACAATTGAGTGCAAAGACTGTGGAGGTCAGTGAATAATTTGGCATGGAAATGCAAGCGGCAAGCTTGAACCATATGTTTGAGCATTCCATAAATTTGTGTTGTGCCATAAAAAAATCAACAACAGAAGATATGCAAACAAAGTCAAATTTATTGAAGTTGTGTATTGCTGTTACCATTTTCATGATTCTATAAAGACTCAACTGAATCCCTCTATTCTGATGATCTTTTGAAATTGTTGCTCCAAAGCAGAATTCCTTGTCACGGATAAAGTATTGAGTCATCCATCCACAAATACTTGTAGATTTTCACTCAGGTGTGGAGACACTAAATCACTACCAAAGTTGAATTAGATCTTCGACACACATTAAGACAGAGGATATGGATGCAAAACATCAAGATTCTTGATACATGGACTGGCAGAGCTTCACTGGGTGTTTTGTTATTATTCTCCTTGATATTCCTTTATTTATAGATCCAGGGGCTGTCATTGATATCACTGTCTACTGCTAAGTGGCAATCATCTCTTGATTTATCTTTACAGAGACAATTTAAGCTAGAAAATTTGTTGCAAATTATTTCTAATTTTCTTGGTGCATATAATTATAATTTCAAAGGATATTTGTCTCGGAAGTAATTGAGCTATATACTTCTATTTTAAATTTCAATTATCTCCCACTTTGTTTAGATAAGTATTTTAAGTTTGAGAATATGAAAATTATGTCCAACTTAGTGGGCAAAATTAAGAATCTACACGGCCAAATTTGATAGGAAACAATTAAAATCTTCCTTTCTATATGGCACAGTTCCATTTCTGAATTTATCAAATTCAGTAATTGACACACGTCATATATTTATTTGTCTACAATGAATCAAGCTTATGCCATGTGGCCGCTTCTGATTGACTAGAAAATTTTCACCTCTCAAACATAAACAACCATGTCAATGCAACCATTTTTGTATCTGCAAAAGCTTACCTATGCTGCAGGGAATGAGGTGCATCTTGTTGTAAAAGAAATTTCCCCACATTTAGCATGTGACTCACTACAAACAGAACATTTAAGTAGGTTAGAGAAAGAATCCTAGAACTCTGGACAACCAGAAGGAAAATGTCTACAACTCATAATCATGTACATACACTTTATTTTTTCAAGATTTGTTACCTAGAGAATAATCTTCAGGTCTCCTCTGAAGGTCCTTGACTGTTGGAATGTGCTCCACAGGAATGACCAAGTAATGTCTGCCACACCATCCAAGGAACCAGTCAAATACAATACAAGAAACTATCACAGTGCTTTCGTGCACCAAGGGGGAAGAAAAAGATTAAACCGAAAAACAACAATCTTTATGCTAGAATATATGATGTTATATTTTCACTACTCTGAAAACATAAAAGGATAGTTCAATTAAAATCTACCAGCATAAGCAAGTTCGTGCAAACAATATTAGCAAAACTACAAGCCATGCTAAGTAGGTTTACCTATGCCAATAACAATTCTCTTCTGCAGTTCTACTCAATTACGAAACAAATTTCAGCAAATTTATTGTTCAAAAAACTGCTACCAACTATTATCAGCTCTTTTTTTTTTTTTTACTCCCCAACACTGCTCATTGTAAATGGTACCTCTTTCACCCTTTTCTTCCCTCTAAAATCTCAATGCCAAGTGATATTTTGTTCCTAACTCCATGACAAAGGAAAACAAATAGCATCGACAAAAGTCTAATAAAGTGAGAAGTAAACACAGGTGGCAAGGGTCAATTAAGGCCCACAATGGAATAAACCAAATAAATGCATGCAACAGGAACATAAAAAAGCTATTCCTCAATCTTGAAATTTGTACCAATTTTGTCCACTTGACAAAGATTACAAAGGGTAATTGCATATGAAATTATCTTTTTGTCACATCATTAGGAAAATTTCATGGGTCCAAGCTTCACAGTAAAAGATGGGCTCCTTACATGGGAACAGGGAACAAAGAGTGGAAAAAAAAAAGAGTATTTGGAGCTATCATCTGGTTCTTACAGTGACCAAGGAAGTCATCTTTTAACAATTCCACAGTGAACTCTGAGCTTTTTACAGAGTTCATGCTTACAACCTCCATTTAATCCGGCTAAGGGATCTGATACCTTGGTCTCAAAATGTTTTAGAAGACTTCCAGACCTGTTATGTAACACCCCGATATTTTGACCTAGATTATATAGTGATGGACTTAATATAGTAATAAATAATATGATATATTGGTATTAATAAATATTATAAATAATAATGGGTATTAAATAATTAATAATAAATGACAAATGATAATAATAATAATAAATGGGATTAATAATATATATTATTAATAATTAGTAATAAATAATAGTATTACTAATAAATAATAATGTTAAATGATATTATAATAAAATATTAATAATAAATATAATAATAATAAATAAGTAAACAGAAAATAATAATAATAATAATAAGTAAGTAAGATGGAAACAAGGAGGGAATGGATTAATAAGAAGGAGAGGGAAAGAGGGAGGAATTGCCAAGCGATTCGTGCAGTGACGGCTTCTCCTTCTCCTACTGATCGATGAGAAAAATTACTTTCCTTCTTCCTTTCGGTCATCAGCCTCATTTCTCTCCTTTTACTTCTCTCATTCCCTTTAAAATCATTGCATCCGTCTTCTTCTATTGGGGGTCGCTGGCGAAATCAGAGAGAGAGTGTGTGAGAACGAGGTAGCTGGAAGTCTACCGCCGGTGCCTGCCGTCGCCGCCAGAGTCGATGCCGGAGACATTGTTGTCAAGCCGCCACCGGAAGCCGCTTTAGACGTGCTAAGGAAAATCGAAGGCATCAAGCAAGTTGATTTGATACTCCTTTGTAAGAAATCTTCCATTTTTGCAAGTAAAATTCCTAATTTATTAGAGTAAATCCTTCTCTTCTCATTGTTGATGTCGATTTCCGTCTACATGCCTTAATTTTGTGTAAATCGGCTGTATTTCAGTTAAAAAGGAGAAAATCAGGAAAACGAAGCCTTAGCTTTGAACTGTGGAACCTCAAATGGATTTACGCTGAATTTGGCCATAATTATTAGTGGATTTATGTTACAACATTTATTAATTTACATGCTAAATATGAGAGTTGAATTTTCATATTTATTCATGGGAATTGAAACATGGGGAAGAGAACAGAGCATCTTGCTCTGTTGTGCCTCTATGCGATTTCGGTGATTGAAATGGTGAGAAGTCAACCTGGAACTTAGGTGTGTTAATGGGATATATGGAAACCTTGGGTGCGAGGATTTACCGAGGTGTGTGTGTATGGCCATGTGTATGTGTGAGCCGTGTGTATGTGCGCATTGCAGAGTGTGGGTGTAGTGTGTGTGTGTGCTGGCTCTGTGCATGTGTATAAGTGTGTGCAGGTGCGTACTTTTGTGTGTGTAGCCGTGTATGAGAGCTTGTGTGTGTGCTGGCAGTGTTGCTGCCATGTAGGTATGCACCATTGGGTGCAGCCTGTGTGCTGTTATAGTGTATGTTGGTAGTGTGAGGATACCATGGATAATCTGTGTACCAGCACTAATTTGTGTACATGGATGTGTTGTGTGTGGGAGAACTAGGGGATGTGGCCGTGAATGTTGAACCTTAGAGAGTGGGTTGAGGACGTGATCCAATTGCATTGGAAGCTCGTTAAATAAAAAGGTATTATATATATATATATATTAGGGACCAGTTGATTTGTTAGGGGCTTTGTCTGTAAGTGACAAGTGATAATTAATTATGGTATTAATAATAGGTTTTGTATATTAAAAAGGATGGAGGACAAGTCAAATATTAAATTGATCGAAACATGTTATTCCCGGTTTACTTTTGTTCTTTCATCGTTCCGTGATAATTCCTTTGTTTAAATCCTGATGGTGTGAGTATAGTTCTTATCAATACCGAATGATAATTCTATCGTTATAATTGTAAAGCCTTCCTTGCATTATATTTGATTGCGTGAGTATTTGAATTTTTGGCTTCTTACGGTTAAGATTGAGGAGAGCATATGAAAACACTAAGATATTTAGTTGAATGGAAAGCTACAATACATAAATATGGTCTACACTTATCTGATACTGATTTCCGTATCATTGTGATAATGATGTATACTGTTTATTGTGGAGGGATACTTATAACCATGTGACAATCGTAGGAGATGATATCAAAAATATCATTTGGCGAGGGGTATCACGAATGATATGGCCATGCTAAGGGCACAGTCTCTAGGAGGATTGTAGGGTAGTGAGGATACCATGGATAATCTCGTGTCACTTACCTAACAGTTGGGGGCGTAAATACTCGACCTTTGGTTTATGGTGGCAGAATAAAGTCCAAGGAGATTCATTGTGATATTTCGTCATTATTAATACCTCGAGTTCGGGATTCGGTGGAATTCACGAGTTACATTTGGTAGAATCTATGTGTCAGATTTTACGATATCCGAATTCAGTAGAATTCATATTGTTTTTTGTTATTTGATATTCAAGTCGTTCACATTGATATTCGAACCGGGAGATCCCTTTATTTCTTATGAAGTTGGATTCTAAGAGATCTTTGCCTCTTATCGATCAAATCTTATGATCTTTGTCACATTTGGGTCTAGAGTGACCTACCTTCCTTATGCATGCGAGTCGTAGATATGATGAAATATAGAATCTTAGATTTATTTATTTGTTGAATATTATATTATTATTTATGACTCTTGGCATACATCATATATTGTATATTTGAGATATATATTATCATTCCCTATTTTCTTTTGAATTTGTTATCATTTGCTGGACATTTGGCTCACCCTTATATTTTATCGGCTCCAAATTTAGTTGATTGCATAGTGCGGCCCGAGGGCTCCTACTTTTACTACAAAACCTCGAGATAGAGAAGATATTGGAGATCGAAGCTCGTGAGGAGAAGTTCTAAAGTCAATTTCATTGATCGAGATTTTATTTGGATATGTTACTGGGATTGCATTTCCAGGATAATAATATTGTATACATTTATTATCTCGAAGGAATTTATTATGGTAATTACAATTATTATGTTGAATTTAATGATGCATTTATGAGGATGATTGAAATTTTGAGTTTCCTCGTGATTGGCCTGAATCGGGTTGAGTGACTCAGGTTCGGATCGTCACATGTTACCTCTTCTACAACAATTTTTTATCTTTTTTATTTAAAATTGGAATTGGGTAGTTCCCATCGCACCCGCTGAATAAAATGATAATCTTAGTAACCCAAAAAGTTATTTAAAGTTTTCATAAACGATTTGGGAGATACTTCTATGTACACAGACCATGCCAACGGGGAATGGTATCATCAGAGGTTTAATAGGACAAGAAAACTGTCTTTACAATAAATAAGCGTACACTTGTGTTGAAAAGCACGTCTCAACTAATTAAAGATGTTTAACTTGCAATTAAATCTTACCAAATAGAAGCATTTGATGAAGAGAGAGAGAGCGAGAAAGAGAGAGAGAGATTGTTAGGCTTTCAAAAATTTTAAAGTCTTAGCTAGTTTGGTGAAATTTTCCTCAAGTTGTATCCTATTTAAGAGTAACAACCATGTCAGCATAACTGACTGAGACCAAGCCTGTCAATATCTATTGCTAACTTTTACACATGCTTGCCCAGTGGCCTTGTAGCATACTGGTTAGTTTAAGCCACCCCTCACTAGTCAAGGAGAGATCCCTATTTCAAGCCTATGTTGACTCATATTTTCCACTACAAAGACTTGTACATTAAAAAAGCAGGTACTTTTGATGCCATTTGCTTATTTATGTGATTGAAATATGATGTTCTAAAACTAAAAGAGAGATTACTGTTTAGTGTTTTTTTTTCCTTGGGCTAAATATTTGAGAAAGTTGAAGCCACAAGAATAATCTTTCTGGGAAGGGCGATGCAAGTGATTGGAAGACCGAATACATAAGACTCCTGTTTAGTACTTTGAACTCGGGCGATTTTTGGGGATAAAAGTGTAATAATTTTTTGAGAAAGCTTGATAAGTGAAAAAGGGTCCCCAAATGACTAAATGATCTTGTGTCGAGATGAATCAATACCTCTGGAGATTCTTGGTCGATTTTCACATCTGTGCTTACGTTATCTAGACAGTATGACCATAGGGATCAACATCCATATGCCATATAATGTCCCAGATTCACAGAAGCACGGTGTAGGGTTTACCTGGTGGCATGTTTGCGTCATGGGAATTACACCATATAACTGTTTTGTTGTTGACTAACTGCAACTGAGCCGAAGCTATTCTCTGAAAGCTTTTATATTGTATCTGAATTAGGCAACAAAGCAATTTTGAAAGGCTTCCATTCTCCATGAAAAAACATTTAAAATTGCACTTTCTTCCACCTTGGGCCGGGTTTCCTAATTAGCTGTCAAGCTCAATCCTCAACTATCTCAATTAAGGTGTTCTATTTCCCAATTTCTGTTATAGAATAGCAGACTAGGAAATATTGTGAGGTGGGTTGCAGGGCTGGAATCAGACTTCTTATTAACTGTTTATACTGAGAGTAGCATTTCACCATTTTATCTTTCACATATTGGATATACTTGGTACCTGACCTGTTATCTCATGACAAATACATCTTGGATAGAATTTCGAATGCGAAAGTCATTATAGTGTTCTGAACAAATGTCAAATGGAACTCTAGAATGAGCATTTATATGCAACTGAATTCTCAGGTTTTAAGCCATGTTTTGCATGATTTTGCATATGTGCATTGTAACAGTCTGTCATAAGTTCTGAATATCCCCCTTAATAATGAATAAATTTACTAGACGTGTCAAATATAAGGGTTCTTGGCATACATATTGATTGCAGAATTCAATAGAAGAAACAAAATGAGTAAATTCAAAAGCAGTACATGAAATACACTTTAATAACTATGGAAGGAATAATAAATTGGTCAAAATAAATCTACCAATCAATTTAATTATCTTTGATGCTTATATATTAAAAAAAATAGAATGTTCAAGAAAAAGGATTGAGGCAGGTTGATTATAGTAGAGAAATATATGTGAAATGTTGTATGATTGTCAAGTATCTTTAGAGTTACCAGGAAACTGGTATTTGATTGCTATAAGGCCAGTAATATTACATGGATAAAAATGCTCAATAGCGGAAATGAGGGTGTTCAAATTAATGAGCAGTGTAACTCAAGATTCTACAATAAAAAGATCACATTCATAACAAAGTGAAAGTAGCACCTCGAGGAAAAAAATGAGGGAAGTTATAATTTTGACATCTTAAACATAGGTCAAATCATTCACCAATGGGAAGAAGTTTTGGTTCGATAGCTTTTGTTCCTGTTGTTGTTGCGTCTACAAAATGAACAGTGATAAGTCATGCTCGGACCCATTACTTTTCACCTCTTATCTTCAATAATTTTTTCAGGCTTTTCAGCCCTTATGATCTTTCTACATCATAGTATTTTGAGTAAGTAATTGATGATATCAATGCACATTTTCTCTTTAACACTAACCAGTTCACATAATCAACTAAAATTTTCCAAATCGACTAGCGGGGGAAATTACACTACATATACCCATTATTTAGAGGAATATTTCATCAGCTGTTGTCTCAAAAAACACGTCAATTCAACACCATTGGGAAGTTAGGGCAAATTTTAAACCGAGTTCAATTCTCTACATCATCGAATTTCATCACCTCTCAAAGATACTAAAAAATATATCATGCTATAATCATATGCAAGGGCGATGACGAAAACGACGGAGGTAGCAGCAACAAAAACAACAAAAAACAACAAACACAACGTCTGGAAGTTGGATCCGTTAAAAGAGAAAAGAGTTGGGGATGACAAAATCTTGGTGAATCAGAGAAGAGTGATGAAAATTGACAAAAACCTGAATGCGGAAGGGTTGATATCTTGAAAAGCCAAGACCTTATCATCCTGCGAATGCCAGAACCAAAATTCATACAGAGCACAACATGAGAGAGCGAGAGAGGGAGGAGGTTGAGGAGAGGAGCAGCGACGGGAAAGGAACGCACCTGGTGGAGGAGTGGGGTGGAGGATCTGGCAATTTGACAGAAGATGCATGGTGACGCCGCCGCGGTTGACGCAACTTCCGCCATCTCTTCCAGCGCCTTGGGCTCCGTGGTTCAACTTTCTAGTGTCGTCTTCGACTCTGCAACTGCGACCGTTGCCATTATGCCACCCCCGAGCGATGATTTTAATTATTTAATCGCTTAATTTTTGGTTTTAACAATTAAATAAATATAAGGTTGTAAAAAAATAGTAAATATATTTCTAAACCACTCTATATATAAGATTACCACAGTAGACTATTTTAATTAATTACAATTTTAATTCTATATTTTGATTTCTAAAATTAAAAAATAATATAAACTATATTTTTATATTATGCCACCCCCGAGCGATGATTTTAATTATTTAATCGCTTAATTTTTGGTTTTAACAATTAAATAAATATAAGGTTGTAAAAAAATAGTAAATATATTTCTAAACCACTCTATATATAAGATTACCACAGTAGACTATTTTAATTAATTACAATTTTAATTCTATATTTTGATTTCTAAAATTAAAAAATAATATAAACTATATTTTTATATTTTTTAAGATAGAGTAAAATATTATATTTTAAATGTAAAAATTATTTTTAATTAAATATGATAAAATTTAGTATAATAAAGGTAAGATGACCATAATTTTATTTTTAATTTAATTTTTTAAAAGAAGTATATAAATATATTATTTAAATACTTAAAAACTATTATTTTAATAAAGAGTATTATTTAAAAATATTTAAAAATAATATATTTATATAAAATATTACCTAAATTCCCAAATGAGATATTTTTTAAATATATATGTTATCAAATTTCACATAGTAAAAATTAAAATTAAATGTCAATTTCAATATAATATATTTTAAAATTAAATGTTAATTCCAATAAAATTTTAAAATAATATATTTAAATAGATTAAAGTGTTATCTATACCTTAATTTTATATTTATTTCTCATAATTATTGTTGCGGATCTGGTCCGAAATTCAGACGGATGTGATCAAGCGGATCTGGTTCGGTAGATGATTTGGATTATTCTGGTAACTCCGTCTTCTTGAACTCACGCCCTACACAACACAATCAAGATGAGATGGGTGGGCCAATGGAGCTAAATCCCCAAAGTGACTCGACGCCAGCTCAAATCGTCGTTTCGCTTTTTTGAGAATAAAAGGAAAGATATTATTTTGTCTTTCTTTTAGATATATTAAGATCAAGAGAGAATTTTCTTGACCGAAAAGAATCCCCTTCATCCTATGATTACCTTTCCTTTTATAGGGCTTCCTCTTCCGGTTTCATAACTTACCCGAGAAGTTATACTTCTCCCTAAGTTTATTTAGTTTTTTCCATCTCCTTTAGTTGTTTTATTAACTTCCATCTCCTGTTGGTTTATTAACTTCCACAACTTCCACTCCGGTGGTTTATTAACTTCCACTCCGGTGGTTTATTAACTTCCACTCCGGTGGTTTATTAACTTCCACTCCGGTGGTTTATTAACTTCCACTCCGGTGGTTTATTAACTTCCACTCCGGTGGTTTATTAACTTCCACTCCGGTGGTTTATTAACTTCCACTCCGGTGGTTTATTAACTTCCACTCCGGTGGTTTATTAACTTCCACTCCGGTGGTTTATTAACTTCCACTCCGGTGGTTTATTAACTTCCACTCCGGTGGTTTATTAACTTCCACTCCGGTGGTTTATTAACTTCCACTCCGGTGGTTTATTAACTTCCACTCCGGTGGTTTATTAACTTCCACTCCGGTGGTTTATTAACTTCCACTCCGGTGGTTTATTAACTTCCACTCCGGTGGTTTATTAACTTCCACTCCGGTGGTTTATTAACTTCCACTCCGGTGGTTTATTAACTTCCACTCCGGTGGTTTATTAACTTCCACTCCGGTGGTTTATTAACTTCCACTCCGGTGGTTTATTAACTTCCACTCCGGTGGTTTATTAACTTCCACTCCGGTGGTTTATTAACTTCCACTCCGGTGGTTTATTAACTTCCACTCCGGTGGTTTATTAACTTCCACTCCGGTGGTTTATTAACTTCCACTCCGGTGGTTTATTAACTTCCACTCCGGTGGTTTATTAACTTCCACTCCGGTGGTTTATTAACTTCCACTCCGGTGGTTTATTAACTTCCACTCCGGTGGTTTATTAACTTCCACTCCGGTGGTTTATTAACTTCCACTCCGGTGGTTTATTAACTTCCACTCCGGTGGTTTATTAACTTCCACTCCGGTGGTTTATTAACTTCCACTCCGGTGGTTTATTAACTTCCACTCCGGTGGTTTATTAACTTCCACTCCGGTGGTTTATTAACTTCCACTCCGGTGGTTTATTAACTTCCACTCCGGTGGTTTATTAACTTCCACTCCGGTGGTTTATTAACTTCCACTCCGGGTGGTTTATTAACTTCCACTCCGGTGGTTTATTAACTTCCACTCCGGTGGTTTATTAACTTCCACTCCGGGTGGTTTCCATAACTCCTCCCGTGGGTTATGGCAGTTCTTATAAGCCGACCGTAGAGATTCTTAATAGTTTAAATCACGATCAATGGGTAGGCACCTGGTTATTCGGGTTATTATACCGTCCTTTCTTGAAAATGTAGAAGATTAAATATAAGGTTGTAAAAAATAGTAAATATATTTCTAAACCACTCTATATATAAGATTACCACAGTAGACTATTTTAATTAATTACAATTTTAATTCTATATTTTGATTTCTAAAATTAAAAAATAATATAAACTATATTTTTATATTATGCCACCCCCGAGCGATGATTTTAATTATTTAATCGCTTAATTTTTGGTTTTAACAATTAAATAAATATAAGGTTGTAAAAAAAGTAAATATATTTCTAAACCACTCTATATATAAGATTACCACAGTAGACTATTTTAATTAATTACAATTTTAATTCTATATTTTGATTTCTAAAATTAAAAAATAATATAAACTATATTTTTATATTTTTTAAGATAGAGTAAAATATTATATTTTAAATGTAAAAATTATTTTTAATTAAATATGATAAAATTTAGTATAATAAAGGTAAGATGACCATAATTTTATTTTTAATTTAATTTTTTAAAAGAAGTATATAAATATATTATTTAAATACTTAAAAACTATTATTTTAATAAAGAGTATTATTTAAAAATATTTAAAAATAATATATTTATATAAAATATTACCTAAATTCCCAAATGAGATATTTTTTAAATATATATGTTATCAAATTTCACATAGTAAAAATTAAAATTAAATGTCAATTTCAATATAATATATTTTAAAATTAAATGTTAATTCCAATAAAATTTTAAAATAATATATTTAAATAGATTAAAGTGTTATCTATACCTTAATTTTATATTTATTTCTCATAATTATTGTTGCGGATCTCATCCAAATTGCACGGATGTGATCGTCGGATCGGTTCGATAGATGATTTGGATTATTCTCAGAACTTCCGTCTTCAACTCACGTCCTACTGTACAATCACAGACAAGATGATGGTCGCTAACGGGCTAAATCCCCAAAATTTCGACGCTCAAGTCAGTCATTTGCCTTTTGAGAATAAAAGGGAAAGATATTATTTTGTCTTTCTTTTAGATATATTAAGATCAAGAGAATTTTCTTCAAAAAAAGAAATCCCCTTCATCCTATTCATTTCCTTTTTTTATAGAGAACTATCTTCGTTTATAAATTAACTCTATAGAAGTTATACTTCTCAAGGTTAAGTTATTTGGTTTTTTTCCATCTCCTTGTTGGTTTATTAACTTCCACTCCGGGTGGTTTATTAACTTCCACTCCGGGTGGTTTATTAACTTCCACTCCGGTGGTTTCTAACTTCCCACTCCGGGTGGTTTATTAACCTCCCACTGGGTGGTTTCCATAACTCCTCCGGCCGGTTATAGCGGTTCTTCCTAAAACCCAACCGTAGAAATTCTTAATAGTTTAAATACTCAATCCCATGGGTAGCTTTTAGTTATTCGGGTTATTATACCCATCACTAGCCCCATACTAAGATTAAAATTTTAACTTCTAGCATGTTTTGGTAATGGAATTGACTACTTAGAATTTTTTGATTTTCATTGCTCGGACTTAGTGATTCCATTTTTCCGATCACTCCAGTTTTTTACTCGGTTTGGTGACTCCGCTTTTTGGTCACTCCGGAGATTTTTTTGGATTTGGTGACTCCCATTTTTGGTCACTCCGGAGATTTTTACTCGGTTTGGTGACTCCGCTTTTTGGTCACTCCGGAGATTTTTATGCCGGATTGGTGACTCCGCTTTTTGGTCACTCCGGAGATTTTTACTCCGGATTTGGTGACTCCCGCTTTTTTGT
Organism: Nepenthes gracilis; assembly: GCA_033239525.1. NCBI lineage: Eukaryota > Viridiplantae > Streptophyta > Magnoliopsida > Caryophyllales > Nepenthaceae > Nepenthes > Nepenthes gracilis. Next base: position 7,083,661 of record BSYO01000009.1, read on the forward strand.
CACTCTGGAGATTTTTACTCCGGATTTGGTGACTCCCGCTTTTTGGTCACTCCGGAGATTTTTATGCGGATTTGGTGACTCCCGCTTTTGGTCACTCCGGAGATTTTTTATGCGGTTTTGGTGACTCAGCTTTTGGTCACTCAGGAGATTTTTTTATGCCGGATTTGGTGACTTCCGCTTTTGGTCACTCCGGAGATTTTTATGCGGATTTGGTGACTCAGCTTTTGGTCACTCCGAGATTTTTTTCTCCGAATTTGGTGACTCCGTTTTTAGTCACTCGGATGGCGATTGGCTCGACAAGGTCTTAGCTGGCTTGCCACGTGTTAATCATCGTGTGGTAAACACATGAATCCGTTTTGAGTAGCAAATGCTTTTGCGACACGCATCCTCTTTATTACTTTTGAATTTGAACGGACACGTCCCTTCAAACCTATAAATTAGGGTTTTCCCCCTTTTTTATGTTACTCTGTTTTTCGTCTCTCTTCTCTCTGTTTCTCTGCATTTCACCTTTCTTCTTCCTGCTTCAATGGCGTCTAAAGTTGAGTCGATTAAGTCTGTCCTCACCACTGAAGAGATGGAGAAGATCATTCTTCAGTATAAGATTCCAAGTTCATATCTGCGCTCGATACCGAAGGAGACCGATAGAGCCGATTCTCCTCCAACGGGATATATCACGGTATACGAAGCGCATTTGAAGAGTGGCCTTCGTTTTCCCCTTGCATCAGAACTTCGAACAGTTTTTTTTGATTTAGGTGTGTCCATCGCACGCTATCACGCGAACGCTGTGAGGTATCTCTGTAACCTCTGCATATTTTTCCGTCTTCGAGGTACAACTCTCAATACCTCCATTGTTAGGGCTTTATTTAAATTTTGTCAAAATGGGGATTGGATATCCCTATCTCCTCGCGATTTAAATATTAGCGGAGTTATTATCGATACGGTCAAAAATTGGAAAGACCGTTTCTTTTTCCTTGCCGTCCCTCAAACTGGCATTCCTAATGCCTGGGGTAAAATTCGAAATCTCTTTCCTAAGCCGCCGGTCAGAAGAAGAAGAGTCAAGAAACCTCAGTTAAAATGATTAAATCGAATATGGAGTCGTTTTCTGATAAGGGACGCTTGTTTACCCCTGAGATTTTTACTTTGACCAAATGGAGGTTTTTAACTGGTAAAGCTGAAACTTCGGAGCCAACTCCCAAAAAACTAAAAAGGAAAGCGAAGGACACCGCGCCACGGGGGCGTAAACGTTTGATTGTTTCACCCAGCCAATCTCCTTCTTCTGATACCGCTGAGGTTGATCTTTCTACGACTGAGAAGTTAAAAGGAGTTCAGGAAGAAAATCCTGTTAGCGAATCCTTGGCCGCCTCTGAGATGGGAGCTGATGAAATGGCCATCGTTCCATATACCATATCGGCTCCGGACCCAAGGGAATCATTTTACCGTCCGTTGATTGATTGGTGTTGAAAAGCCTTTTGAAGAAATTCCGGCTCCGGCTATTTCTCATCCTACTCCGGTCTTACCTCGCTCCTACTCCGGTTTTTACGCTCCGCCTCTCCTCGAGTTCAACCGATCCTGTCGTTCACTCTCCTCTCGAGTTCGGTTGGTCACGATCCGAGCAAGCTCCGGCCTCTTCACGTCGTTTACCCTTGAAGACCGCAGGACTCAAAAGGCCCGTTACATAACAAGTAAGATTAGAAAAGAGATTTTTTTTTTTTTACTTTCTTGACCGATCCTTGTACTCAGAGTGAGAAAATGGGTGAGATTTTAAATCTACCTAACCAGCGTGATTTGAGGATGGAGCAACTTGAGAAAGAAATCCAAAAACTTGAAAAGAGCGCATCCATCCATCAGTCCTTGAACAACCGAGAAATCGTGCTATCTGCCGACGCCGCTAAGATTGATCTTCAATGAGCGTATTTCTAGTATGGAGCTTGAGTTGCGGCAAGTTAATGAAGCTTTGAAGGCATCCCAAGAACATGCATCCGTCCCGAGAAGTGATAATGCTAAGTTGGGAGCGGAGCTCATGGTCCGACTTAAGCTGAAGAGGTCCGTCCGACTTTGAATGCCAGATTTTTGGGCGGAATCCTTTTATGCCTACGTGATTGCTCCATAGTTGGATCCAAATTTTCCGTTGGCTTTTGATCCAAGGAATCGGGCGCCCGCCTTAGATCGGACTTGGTAGACTTTTCGAGAATTTGGCGAACCTTCAACGCACCTCCATCAAGTCCTCCACATTAATTTTCATTTTCATTAACGTTGTACTAAGGACGAAGAAGAAATGTCTTGAAAACCTTTTATGAATGGAAAGTAATATATTGACTTTTATTGAAAGAATTTCTTCAAATGCATTGCATTCCATGTTCTAGGCACTAACTTTCCATTCGAGGTGCGCAATTTATAAGCACCGTTTCTTATCTGGCGAGAAACAATAAACGGACCTTCCCGATTAGGAGATAACTTATTTCTATTCGCAATTTTTCCGGTGGCTTGTATGCTTCTCAAAACTAAATCTCCCACGCCAAACCGTCGCGCGCTTTCGTTCTCTTGTTGTAGTATCGAAGCGTCCGTTGTTGATATCTTTGATCGCATACCCTTCTTTGTTTCCCCGACTTCCTCAATAAGTCTAGATTTTCCTTTAGCCGTTTTGAATTCTTTGTGTGAATCGAAATTTTCTATCCTGAGGTGAAGCCTATCTCAATTAGTATCATTGCTTGGTTCCGTAGCATATATTGAATGGCGTTTCTTTTGTTGATTCTTTAGGAGTTGTCCGGTTTGACCACAAAATTGATGGCAACTCATCTGCCCAAGAGCCCCCTGCTTCCTCCAGTTTGGTTTTTAAACCGTGTAGTAGAGTCCGGTTAGTCACCTCTATTTGGCCGTTTGTTTGTGGATAGGCAACAGAGGTGTGCGCCAACCGGATCTTCAAATTTGAACAGAATTTAGTAAAGCGCTTCCCTGTAAACTGGGTTCCGTTATCAATGACTATTACTTCCGGAACTCCAAACCGGCAAACAATGTTTTGTCGCACGAACTCCGTCGCATTATGTTCAGTTATTTTTGCCAAGGGATAAGCTTCCACCCACTTGGTAAAATAATCTATTCCTTATAATGAACTTCCTTTGTCAGTGACTCTTTGGGAAGGGTCCTGGTATGTCGGCCCCCATTGTCTGAGCGAACGGCCAACGCGCTTGTAACGATTTGATTCGGTTGGATGTGCGTGAGGTATGCTTCCATGGATTTGGCGGTTCTCACATTTCTTGACAAAGTCGAAGCGTCTTTTTTTCATAGTTGGCCAAAAATATCCTTGTCGCATTAATTTGAAGGCGGATTCTTTCCTCCTATGTGGGACCCACAAATCCCAAGATGGACCTCACCAAGAGCGTAATCTGCTTCCTCAGGGGTTAGGCATCTCAAATAGGGGACGGAGTACCCACGGACGGTATAGTTTTCCATCAATGATGACGTCAAATGCCAGCTTTTTTTATTCTCTTTACTTCGTCTGATTTTTTTAACTACTCCGTCGAGATAAGTATCGATAATAAGGAGTCATCCGACTTTCATTCTTTGGTGACTTGTAGGATATCTTGATCTACTTCTTGATACTCGGAGTAGTTAGAACCTCTCGCATACTTCGGGTATCTTGCTCAGGATTTTCTATGGTCCTTTTTTGCTAATCGATCGGCCTTTAGTTTTCCGTTCTAGAAATATGGTGTATGTCAATTTTATCAAAATCTTGAAATGCACTTCTTACCTTAGAAATGTATCTTGCTAAACATGAGTTTGACACCTCAAAGTTTCCTTGAACTTGATTAACCATCAGTTCGGAGTCACTGTAGATTGCAACATATTTTGCTGAACATTCCTTGGCCAATCGTAGTCCGGCCAACAGAGCTTCATATTCAGCTACGTTGTTTGTTGTTGGGAATGAAAGCCTTAGTGAATATAAAATTTCCATTCCTTAGGAGTTCGCATATCACTCGGCTCCGCTTCGATTGTGTAGAAGATCCGTCCACATACATCGTCCATGGATTGACAAATCGGTCCGGTCTATTTTTTGATCTTACGCTTCATTATTTTGGGTCAAAAGGAAGTTTGAACAAAAAATCAGCCAAAGCTGTCCTTTTATTAGCGGTCTTGGCTTGTACTCAATATCAAATTCTCCAAGCTCGATTGCCCATTTGACCAGTCGACCTGATGTGTCCAGCTTTTGTAAAATCCCTTTAAGAGGTTGGTCTGTGAGGACGGTTATCTTATGGGCTTGGAAATATGGCCTTAGCTTTCTCGCTGAATAAACCAGAGCTAGCACTATCTTTTCAGCGTGTGTGTAACGACTTTCCACTTCAGACAGCGTTTTGCTGACGTAGTACACCGGTTTTTGAATATCCGTCTGTTGCTGGATTAAAATCGAACTTAATGCTACATCAGAAACTGCCAGATATAAAAATAATTCCTCTCCCTCAAATGGTGACGTCGAAGAGGAGGGTCAAGCAATACTCTTTTAAATTTTGAAAAGCGGCTTGGCATTCTTCAGTCCACTGGAAACCATTTGCTTTGGTTCCTCTTAAAGCTTTGAAAAATGGAAGGTACTTCTCCGCCGATCTAGATAAAAATCGGAAAAGTGCTGCAAGCCTTCCTGTAAGCCGTTGAACTTCTTTTATGGTTTTTGACGGACTCATTTCTGCAACCGCCTTTATTTTTTCCGGATTGGCTTCAATTCCCCGCTTTGAAACGATGAATCCTAAAAATTTGCCCGAAGATACTCCGAAAGCACATTTGGTCGGATTTAATTTCATCCGATGTTTCCGGAGTACTTCAAAAGCTTCTTCTAAATCCTTAGTGTGATCATCCATGATTTTACTTTTTACAAGCATATCATTTACGTACACCTCCATGTTTCGGCCGATCTGATCTGTGAACAATTTGTTCACCAGTCTTTGATATGTTGCTCCGGCGTTCTTTAATCCGAACGACATTACTTTGTAACAGTAAGTGCCTTGGTCGGTCATAAAGGAGGTGTGTTCTTCATCCTCCGGGCTCATGCTAATCTGATTATAACCGGAGTACGCATCCATAAAACTGAGTAGTTCATGTCCGGAAGTTGAATCTACCAATAGATCAATCCTTGGCAAAGGAAAACTGTCCTTTGGGCAGGCTTTATTCAGATTGGTAAAATCAACGCACATCCTCCATTTTCCATTGCTCTTTTTTACCATAACCACATTGGAAAGCCAGTCCGGATATTGGACTTCCCTTATAAAATCGGCATCCAGCAAATTTTTTACTTCCTCCCTGATTGCAATAAGTTTTTCAACCGAGTAGTTCCTCCTCTTTTGTCTAATTGGTTTGTGATTGGGATCCAAACTTAATTTATGGACCATCACTTCGGTTGGAATTCTAGGCATATCAGATGACGTCCAAGCAAAGACATCCTTATTTTTCCGGAGGAACTCAATTAACCGCCCACGAACTGGTCCGGTCAACGAGTTTCCTATTTGTACGCATTTTTCCTGATCTGTTGGATCCAAGGGAATTAGATCTCAGAACTTCTCCTGATGAGCTTGTTGCAGAATGTGCTTTCGTCTCGATAGTCAAAATCTTCCATGCCGGTCTTGAATATTTTTTTCAACTTGGGATAAGTAACACGTTCTTCCGGTAACTTGATCTCCTAATATCTCTCCAACTCCATTTAATGTTGGGAACTTCATTTTTAAATGAGGAATAGACGTTACTGCTCCAAAAATTGTAAGGCAGGGCCGGCCTAGAATCGCGTTATAAACTGAGGGCAGGTCCACTACCAAAAATATTAGTTCGTGAGAAGCAGTTCTCGGGTAAGTCCCCAACGTAACTTCCAATTGGATGGTTCCTTTGATTGTAACCGGCTCATTTTCCACTCCGTACAGTGGTCCATTGGCCGACCGGAGTTGATTAATTTTCAAACCCAACTTAATGAAAGCATCGAAATAAAGCAAATTACTAGAGCTTCCATTATCAATAAAGATTCGTTTCATCTGGTAATCCACGTTACCGTCAGAAACTAAGGCAGATACAACTAGAGGATCCAATGTGGTGTTCTCACATGATCCATATCTTCCTTATTAAAACTAATTACATCATCACTTTCAAACTTCCGCTTCCTATCACTCCTGATGATGTCTATTTGACCGACCGAGCCTTGGCGATCCGGTGGTTATCATGTTTACCACTCCCCGCCACCACCACGGCTTTTCACTGTGGTTGCTCTCCGTCTCTTCTTCTTCCAGTCTTTCACTGTGGTTATCTTCTGGTTTTTTCAAGAATTTCTTGAGATGTCCCTTCCCGATTAGAATTTCAATTTCCCTTTGCGAGTCAACATTCCTCGGTTCCATGCCCAAAGTGAGCGATGGTAATGGCAAAACTTGCTTTGATCTCCACTTTCCGGTTCTTTGGGGCTCTTGGCCACTTGAAGAATTTTTTCTCCCGTATTTGCATCAGGATATTTGTTCTTGAATCATTTAACGGGGTAGGATCAAAGGGCCTGAACTCTCTTCGTGTTTCAGTCTTGAACTTCCTTCTGGGCTCCTTTGGATGGGATCTTTCATCTTCGTTCCTCCTTCTCTTCGGTGATCCTTGATAAGGAGGATTCACCCTGGTAGGCTTCTTAGCCTCATTGGCTTCCTCAGCTGCCACGTATGCTCGTCAAGAATCTTCCACCTCTCTGAAAGTTTGTGAATTTGTGTGGGCCAAATGTTTGAAAAATTCTCCGGCTCCGTTTGCAATAAAAGTGTTTAATTTCACCTCATCGAGGGCGTGGAATTCTCACGGCCAGTGAATCTTGACAAGAAGCTCTTCAAGTTTTCATTTGGACCCTGTTTGATACGGGCGAGTGTCGTGGTTTTTTCTATTCTCTCGGCTCAAGCAAATTGAGAGAGAAAGTTTTCCGCTAACTCTTGGAAGGACCGAATTGAGTTTGATGGCATCCTAGGTAAAACAGATTCTTGCATCCCCTTTCAAAGTCAACGGAAGCATTGACACATCATCATTTCATCCAACCTTGAAACTCAATAAGGTCCAAAATGATCCAAATGATCCATTGGTCAATCATTTCTTCCGTCATATGTGTCAATGACATTTTGAATTTCGGGGTAATGGACAGTCCCGATTTCTGTCGTGAATGGGGACCTTCTTAGATCACTTTGATCCGTCCTTGATTTTTCTCCGAAAAGGTAATCCCACATCTTTTCTAATTTTTCCTCTCTCGAGGTACAACAATTTTCTTGGAATTGAGATAAGTTCTCAATTCCTCAGAACTTCAGATCGGAGATTCTTGACATTTTGGCATTGAGATAGGTTCTCAATTCCTCTGAGCTTCAGTTTGTTGATGTTGGGCATTCTTGGCATTGAGATAAACTCTCGATTCCTCGGAGCCTGCACCGGTGTAGTCGCTTATTTCTTCCGTCCGAGGTAAGTTGGAGGAAGCTTCCTCCCCGGTCCAGGATGTCTTCTTTCACTCCGGGGATTTCGCCTTCTGGGGCTGTCTTCAACGGATCTTGGCCCAACCGCCCTCAAGCGAGATCGGCCTTCTCCTTTTTCTCTTGAAAATACTCTTTCTTGAATATGCACAATTGATTTTTTCTTCCGCCTATGTTCCATTGGCCGAACATGCGTTCTTGAAGAATGGGCGTCCGCCTTTTGACGTCCCACTTCTTTGCGTAAAGACCGAATCTCTTGAGTCATTTCTTCCATACGGGCGTTCATTGCTGTATGAGTTGATCTCAGGATTTCTTTCTGTCTGCTTCAAAGGAACGTTATTTTCAGAACGACATCTTCTAATGCCTAAGCATACTTGTGGTGGAGCATTTATCTCCTGAGCACTTGTTGCCGGAGCACTTTGCGTGTTCGAGTGTTAACCATTTTTTTATATTTTTATTTTTAGTGGTGAATCAAGCTTTTTGCCTCGTTTCCCACGAGACGGCGCCAATGTTGCGGATCTGGTCCTAATTGGACGGATGTGATGTGATCGCGGATCTGTTCGGTAGATGATTTGGATTATTGCAGTAACTCCGCCTTCTTGAACTCACGTCCTACACAACACAACTCGGCAGATGGTGGCGTGGCCAGTAACGAACTAAATCCCCAAAGATCCGACGCTCAAGTCGGTCATTTGCCTTTTTTGAGAATAAAAGGGAAAGATATTATTTTGTCTTTCTTTTAGATATATTAAGATCAAGAGAGAATTTTCTTGGACCGAAAAGAAATCCCCTTCATCTGAGGATTACCTTTCCTTTTATAGGGCTTCCTCTTCGGTTTCATAACTTACCCGGAGAAGTTATACTTCTCCGGTTAAGTTTATTTGGTTTTTTCCATCTCCTTGTTGGTTTATTAACTTCCACTCCGGGTGGTTTATTAACTTCCACTCCGAGTGTTTTATTAACTTCCACTCCGGGTGGTTTCTTAACTTCCCACTCCGGGTGGTTTATTAACCTCCCACTCCGGGTGGTTTCCATAACTCCTCCGGCCGGTTATAGCGGTTCTTCCTAAAACCCAACCGTAGAAGTTACTAATAGTTTCCATACTCAATCCCATGGGTAACTTTTAGTTATTCGGGTTATTATACCCATCAGAATCCAAACTCGACCCATTACAATTTCTAATGTCACGATTAGTATGGAATATCCAATGGTATATAACATGATATAGCTTCAATGGATAAATGCAAAAGGCTTAGGTGAGTAGTCTACTATGTGATGTGATCTTATGGTGCTTCAAACGTACCAATGAAAGAGACCCAAAAAAGCTTCTTAAACTAATTATTTAAAAGTTAATTGAATGGCAAGCAACATCTAACATACATATTGGACAAACCTCAAATATCTTTTGATATGAGGAGCTAATCAATGAAAGCGTGGTTAACTCGAGTCAACTTTTTTTTTATAAGGGTAACCTAACTCGGGTTAAAGGTAAATACTCCTTTAATTTCATGATTTTTTGGTGTATGTTAGAAAATAAGGGCATTTATAAAATATCATCTCTTTTAAGAAAAAAAAATATTTTAATAAATATTTTCAAGATATGATATAATATTATTTTTGATAATATGTATTCGCCTTGTTCCAATGCAAATGGGTTCATGTAAATTATTACTGAGATGTAATTGGGTCATGCTTGATTATTTTTGTATTAACAAAATTAAACTCGAAATGCAAATAATAGTATGACAATTTTGGGTTAAAATTTATTTTTTTGTGAATGAATGAGTGCTTAGAAAATATAATTTTTGTTGTATTTCAATATGTTTCAAAATTGGCTGAAAAAATCTATTTATAGACAAATCTTGCATAGAAAAAATATGCATAATTATATGCCTTATATGAGCCATATATATTCACTTATAAAAAAGTTTAATGTCCCGTGTACATCTCAAAAATGATATAATATTAAGGACACCTTAAAATATATAAAAAAAAATCATTTTATTATATAATACTCAAATGAGCTTTTATATTTTGATGTGGGACTTTATTTCTCCACAAAATTTAAAATCTACAGCATAACAAAGTATTACGATTTGACAAATTTAAAGCTACCTATGTTAAAAAATTAAATTTAACATAAAAAAATGAGGGCATATTAACTCGATTAACTTAACACATACATTAAATCAGAATTTAATTTAAAAGATTCTAAAGTATACTTTTAAATCCTTTAACTCAAATCCAACATATTAGTAACCAAAATAAGTGTTCAATGGTATAAAAATAAATCCACTATTTACCTTCATATACTCAGATAAATAGAGCATTAATCAAACTAAAATACTTGATATTGAGAGATAATACATTATGACTTTGGATGACAATACTTTGTGCCCTTAGATTTTTTAGGTAAAAGGATTATTTAGATTATAAGTTATTGACCTTTTTGTACATATTTGGGCGTTGTAAGGCTTGTTTTCAAGCAAGGTTTTTTTTTTTAAAAAAAAATAAATTTTTAAGGTAAGGTAAGTATTCTAAAGAGTTAATAAGTTTTAAGGTATTTAAGCTGTTGAGATATATATACTCTTTTTGTAGTCAAGGACTTTGTATTTATATTGGCGTTGAATCTGTCATATGTTTGGTTAAATAATTTACCAGAAAGTTATTGGTCATTTTTCTAATAAAAAGTTATGACTACTTATTTAATAGATATTTTTTCTTTTGTAAAGTTAATATTATTTAATGGGTAATCATTCTTTTTCTGAAAAATCAACTATTTAAAATCAAATATCACTATAAACATGGGTTTAATGGGTTATTATAGAGTAGTTATTTTATGGATGTTGTTTCCATGTCGCGTCTTTGATCGTGGCTGACATAACCTACTGCTAACAAGTGTCTAGTTAATTGTGAGTCTAGTCGGAGATATAATTGAATTATTAGGATTGATAATTAGCCCCTTTCTACATATATCTCTTGACATTATAGTATGTTAGTGTGATCACTCTCTAATAATCCGCTTTCTATTTATTAGCCTTTTTTGGTGAGGTGGTCTATTGTCAAATTTATGTCATCAATCAATTTAATCAAATAAGGAGATTCTTGTTGAGTTTGAGTCAAGCCAAATTTCGCTAATAAAGTCAAAAACTAATATCTATCAGGAAGAAAATATATAACCCATTACTTAAATTTGCAAAGAGATAAAATGACAATAAAAAATAAAAATAATAATAATAAGATGCATTGATTTTACATGAAAATCTCCTTACAAATAAAATGTTAAAACCAAGGGGTTTTGAATGTCACGTCTTTGATCTCAAAATTAAATTTTTAATTTTTTTAATTTGTAATTAATCTAAATTAAAATTTTATCTTTAAGATTTAAAATTTTAATTATTTATTTCACATATTTTACTATTATAATTCTATCCTCATCATTATCAACCTGATATAATATGAATCAAAATAACAAAAAACTAAAAACATTAATATCATAAAACATTAATTTATAATAATACATTAAATCAAATCTAGCACCCTAAACTAATATCCGACTAACTTGTTCATGGTCGTCCTACACTTTTATGAGTAAATTTGTACCCACCAAAAAGAGGGTTAGCAAAAATAAATGAGAGAATAAATTTAATACTTAGTAAGATATATATATTTTTATATATGGATATATACCAACGAAATATATTAAAATTATATTATAATCAAAAGTTTAAAATATCGATAATATTATTTTTTGTTAAATCATGTAAAAGTTAAATACTAATAATCAATTATATTAAAATCTGTACAATAGCATAAATCTTGTCAAAATTTATATATTTATAGTCAAATATACAAACTATAAAAATACGTAAAAGATATTAAAGTTTTTTATATTCATAGCCAAATATATCAAATTGTGTAAATATATAAAACATACTAATGTCATACTAATATGCAAAAGAATTATTAATCGGTAATGATTTTACTAACAAATAGTGAATATAAAAATTTGAGATAAGATTATTTTTATATAGCCAAATACTATAAGCCACTAGTCAAAACTTGTGAGTAGGCTAGTTACATATAATCTTTATGGTCAGAGCTAATTGGCACTTTTCTGATCCACAAGTGATGAGATTATGATATATCTGAATATATTTTATTAATTTTTTAAATAATTAATAATTGGGTAAATTTAAAACTTCACTCAAATATAAATATTTCTTATTTTTCACAAATATGAAAAAATACCTTCTTTATTAAATATCATGTAGAGTTTTTTTTTTATATCTTTTATAAATATATGACATATAATAAAAATTATGAACATTTAAAAATTTTAATGTGTTATTAATGACATGTAAGAATTATATTGCAGAAATTATAGAAAATTAATATACTTTATATCATTTTTTTACAATTTCTTACAAATTAAAAATATGTAAAAATATTAAAGCTAATATTTTAAAATTTAAACATAATTTATATGATTTCTCTCAATTATAAACATATATAAATAACTATGTGACAATTCAAGATATACAGAACTATATATTTAAACTTCAAAGGCATGCAAATATATTAAATATAATTTAAAGGTATATAAGAATATTATTATAGAAATTCAGTACTTAAATATGATTTATATGAATTTGAAATATGTATTTCATAAAAGTATAGAAAATAAGAGTAAAATTATATGCATATAAAGTATAAACACTTTAAGTATAAAAATGACACATATATAGGTTATAAAATAATAAATATTCAAAGATATAAGAAATAAATAACAGATGAATAAATATTTTATACACACTTATCTTCATTTAATTTTATTAAAAAATCTATTAATTCTATCTTAATTTTACCTTCACTTGATTTTAACAATAACAAAGAAAATGAGTTGAAATCGGCCAAGATTTCCATTTATTAAAGATTGGCACACGAGTACTCCTCAAATATCAATTAGGCATCGAGGTGTAATTGTGCAATGCACAAAATCTGTATCAAGTGTGATTCAGATTCCAACATTCTATCACAAATGTGTATTAATGCCCTAAAGGCATGTATCATCTACATAACTATTGTTTCAAACATACACAAATATAGCAATAAGTGTCCATCAAACAACGAGTCTGATTACAAGTAATCTAATTTTTTTAAAAATTTTTATTATATATATATTTTTCAATTGATTCAAAATTTTACTAATAATTTTATAAATTATAAATAAAAATCGAACATTATGTCAAGTTTGTAAAACCATTCACTATAAATGCGAGCATAATTCCACGAACCCCCAAAATCTCCATTGGGTTCCCCACATTATTGGTGAACCAAGGTAGAAATAATAAAGATAAAAATGAGATGAATGCTATCATTAAAATGCTCTAAGCAATTAATAAAATAAGTATTCATGTATGACATGGCAAAATGATATCCAGGGTCTAAACTATTGGTGAGAATTATCTTTTCTCTCTCTCTTTCTTTCAAATTCTCGCCATTAATAAACTAAAATTGAAATATTTATACTCACGTAGGCTGCTTGAGTGGCCAGCTTATAGCTTACTTACATTTTGCCATTGAAAATTTAACATAAGCTGTCGGTTTGGGGTTTTCTCGAATAATTTTCAGTAGATAATTGTATTTGAATGAACTTTATACGAACATTGCCTAAAAATGTCTTGCTGTAAAAAATCAATAAAATAATGTATGAACAACTGGTATATTATTCAGAATAGAGTGACTCATTTAAATAGTTCTCGTGGCCTTGTTCAGACAACTTACTTCCTATGACCACGATCAAGCGATAGAAATATTCTATTGTATGCAAATAAATATAATTCTAACTTAATTGTTATATTAAAAAATCCAGTTTAGAGATTTAAAAGAGTAATACTCGCATTATTCTACAGAAATTTTTTATCTTATAAAATTGCCCATATTTAATTAGAACATTTGTATCTTCTTTTTAAATACTAATAATATTATAAATTTATTATAATTCTTAAAAAATATGATAAGATATTTATTAAGTTTTATTTATTTATTATTTTTATTGAGTGAGCTTACCTGTTATGTATCATTTTATTAATTTAATTAAAAATAAAATAAATTTGCAATATGTATAGAATTATTGTTTATGTGTACCATGCCAAAAATATAAAATGTAATAATTCTCAAAAAGTGCCGTTGCTCAATGGAGGGTACGGTTCAAATGCGACCAATCTAACCCGATAAAATAAGAGAACCACACATTGTCAGTCCAAAGGTGGTTATTAGGATACAAAACTGGTTCAAGAATTGGTCTAAACATATGATTTACTAATTGATTGAATGATCATATGATTAAAAACATTGAAAGTGGGGGTGATTAATGACCTAAAAAATATTAAATATGATATTAAATCCTAATAAACGATTATACAAAATTAAAAAATGATTTGTTATATTCAAGCAGGCAATAATATATGAGTAAATGATAAGTATTAACTATTGAATGATCAGAAAACCAGCATACAGTTGAATTGTAAAAAATATAACACTTTATACAGGTTGCCGTGTCGATTCCAGAAAAGCAAACTGGTCGGCATCTAGGTTATAAATACAAAGACTTTATTTCATGAATAAGGAGACAGCAGCCTTACATTAAGAAAGAAAGAGGCGTATTCTATACGCTTACCAAAAATTATCTCCTTCTTCACTTTTATAATTTATGGAGCCAAAATTTTTAAATTCAATCAATTTCTCACTTACCATTTATTTTTAAACTTTCAATATCCTTAAAAAAATTTTAAATTTAAATATTAGAGGATATACCAATGATAAATCTTATATACTTTTTTACATCGTATTAGTTGTTGTGGTACATAAGATCTGAATAAGAAGGTCTGAAGGATTAATTTGGCACAATCGAATATTAATCTATATTCAAGATATACATTATCCAAATTGCTTCCTTAACTTGTTGATTCAAAAATCAAGATGGGAGTTCTTTTTTTCACTATTATTTAAGATATTATTATAACATTTTCTAATATCATCATATTTAGGACTCAGATATCACCGGGCTGAGTGTCAATAGTACTCGGTGAATAAACACTTTCACCATTTCTTGGGGGATAATTTATACTAAATTATGTAAACATTTTGGTCATCTTCGTGAAATTAATCATAATCACAAAAGAGGGATATTAAAATTAGAAAACTTTTAATACGCAAGTATAATGCAGATAGAGAGAAGCAATCTAGAGTATAAAACTCTCATTATACGATGAATTTTAAAAATAATTGAACTATTTTAAATTGATTGTATGGAATTTTATTTAATAAAAAAATGATAAATGCACCATATATTATTAAATTTTATTTTAGTGCAAAATTTTAACATTAATAACAAAAATTTGCTGCAATTAACCATGTTAACTGCGGCAACAAATTTTAAAAGCATTTAAGTTAAAATATATATTATTTTCAATTTTTAAATATCAGATTCAACAACATTTTTCACATAGAACAAAATTAGTATAAAAATAATAGTTAAGAATAATTTTTTTTTAAAAAAAGTAGGAACAAATTTGATGGGTCTAATAATAATAATTGATACTTTAGATCTGCTATGGCCTTTGTTGCGTCAATGGGTTCGAGTTCTTTGACGGATTAGGAAGCCTTCGGATATCGCATCTGAGTTGGATCTCAATAAGGTCTGACCTCCACTCTCTTCAACCTGTGCCCTGCACAATACAAATTACAAACGATAGGTCAGAGGTCAGCGAGATATTCTCTTACTGAAAATACTCCAATACTCAAATCAATTATCTTTCGTAATAAACGGATGGATGCAGGAGTGAATGTAGGATGCGGTGGGGAATGAAAGGATGTGTGAATACAGTATTTGAGCAGTTTTGGGAGGTTAGGCTCCGCTAGATGCACAGTAGAGAGTGGCTCACTAAGGTTACTCGATGGAGGCTTTGAGGAATCAGGATTTGGGAGGACCGGAGATCAGGTGGAGATCGTGATTAGGGTCCAGAATTAGGATTCGAGAGAAGATCCCTCTCCTATTGAAGGAAAGGATATTTATAGGCCCCATGCTGGAGAACCTTAGGCGCAGGAATCCCTGGCATGTGGCAAGCTGGGATTCGCCTGTTGTTTACCATTGGCGATAGCCAACAATGTCAGTTGTTGCTTTATGGTAGCGCAGAGACCTTCATTGAATGCTGACCACACTTGGTCTTGTGCTCATGCACAGATTGACTGAGCAGCTGGGAAAGTCGATGTGCGCTGTGGTTTGCAGTGTTGACCCTCTCCTCATTAGCCAGCATGCTTTGGACAGACTCCTGTTGCCTGCAGTTGCCTTAGCAGGTTGTAGCGGCGCGTTGATTGGTCGTTGCTATAAGGCGCCGCGTGGGCTGTGTCCTTAGGCCTGCTGGGCTTCAGAGGGATTTTGGCTTGTTGCTTGACTGAGCTAGTATCTCTTCAACTGGGCCTTTCTTTTCCTGGCCCGCTTCCGAGTTGGACCCAACACTAGCCCCCCATGCCTGGGAAGGCCTAATGCCGTGGCCTGGCATGTCCATGGTGGGTCCAGCTGGCTATCCGCGTGGCCTTCCTTGAGATGCGCTCGCTCTTGTCTCTTTATGGCGTTGTCCCTTCCCCATGCAAATATGCAGCCTTTTCAAGCATCACAGGGATCGAAACTCTACTAGAAAGGATTCGCGTCTTGCAGTCCAGATTGGTATTAATGTCTTTCCTATTCCGTGATTGACTTCCAATGAGCTAGGCGCCCCCCTGGGAACTCATCGGGCGTTGGGGTGATCTTTAATTGAGGAGTTTCCCAGTGTGGAGATCTATGCTTAGCCAATCTTTGAAGAAGTAATGTGAAGTCCTTGGCTTACCCCGCTTCCTGTGGGGATTTGTGAAAGAATCGGATGGACCTGCAAGAGATTTGGCGTCGCTATTGAAACCTGCCATCATGCCCTTTCTGTGGGCGATTCCTCATCGTAATAAGAATGGTCCGACCACTCCGTTGCTGTCATATGCCTCCTTTTTGGTCAGCACTGACTCCAGCAGCTAGGGACGACACATACTCTCTCATGGGGCTCTGCCCCTTCGAACGCGTTGTCACCGTCTCCGACCGTGGCGAGTAGTCCATATATGCTACTGGGAAGGGGGTGGAACCCGAAGTCTCCTTGGGAAGCATGCAAGTAAGTTGCAACCCCATCGGGACTTTGGCGCTAGATGCTTTTCCTTCTACTGCGGCGGTTCAGGTGTTCCTACAGCGTTGGATTGGCATCGACGACGTTGGCTCAGGAGTGAGATCGAAGTTGGGGTGATGTTGTGTGATCATCTTCCCCAAGCCGAGTCCCTTTGACGGCGCCACCATTCCGAGCATTTTACTCCTTGCTGTATTTTTACTTTTTGTATTTTTGTTGTAACAAACCTTGTACTTTGTAAGAAGTTTCAATGAATAAAAGCAGTAACCTTTCTCTTCATTTTTTATGTTGCGAACTTCAGTCGTGCACCGAAGGGTCCTAAGCAGCCACAAAATCCTTGCTTCGTGTCAGGCGGCCCTGAAGCGGTTGTACGCGAACTTTGGCCCCACACCTAAGGGCTTTAAGGGGCCACAAAACCCTAGCTCCATGTCGGGCGGCCCTCAAGCAGTCGTATATGAATTTCGGCCCTGTGCCGAAGGCCCTAAGCAGCCACAAAACCCTGGCTTCGTACCAGGCGGCCCTAAAGTGATCGTATGCGAACTTCGACCCTAAGCTGCTCAATCTCTTGCTTCAACGCAACAGTCCCGCCCTCCAGTGGCTCGACCTCCAGCCTTAGCGTCGCAGTCTTCGCTTCCATGCACTGGGCCACCTACCGTTTAATTTCCTCTTGGACCCGGCTGAGGAGCTCGTCCAGGTGGGAGGACGCCGCCTGGAAGGAGCACATCACTTCTAGAACCTGTAATGGAAGGACAGAAGAGAGTAAGAAACCAGCAAGCCTTAGCATACCCATTAACAGGAGGATGCAATACTCAGAGAAATTATACCTAAACGAAAGATGTGATCGCGCTTCTGGAAGCAACTCCAAATGTAGACACACTCGGGGGATTTGATTGCTCGGCTGCTTCCTCCATGCCCAGGGGCTCCGGCAACTCGACAACTTCCTCCTCTTCTTCCGAGGATGACCTTAGAGACAGTGACGAGCCACACTCCCTGGGATCCTCCCTTAAGGGATCTTGGAGGACAAGGGCTCCGGCTTTCTTCTTCTCGACTGCTGTACCGCCCCAGCCACACGATGGCCCCTACTTGGCAGTAGCAAAAGCATGGGAAGACAGGTAAAACCCCTGTTTCAAGAACATCGCCATATTCTCACAGATTCGGTCAAGCAGTTTCTTCTCCTCATTCAGCTCTTCCGTGCTTATCTCTCTCTAGAAGAAGTTGCTTACTGGACCCCATGTGTTGGGAATCTCCCAATCCGTCGGTTTCCTCAAAAATAAGAAGCGATTCTTTTAATTCTTCACAGAGTCGGGGTTCGTCCCCTGAAAGTGAAAGCCGGCACGGGGAGATATCGATACCCAGTCCTCAGACTCCGCAAGGCAAAAGATTACCTTCACCGAACTCTATTCGTACAGACTGGGATTGAGGCAGGCGAAGACACACAGGGTGACCACGTATCCGAGCGCATTGGGGTGAAGCCGAGCAACAGGAACCCCCATCTTGTCAATAACCCTGTACAGATTGACCGACATCCAAAAGCGGAGCCCGCCTCTCAAATGGTGCTCGTAGATGGTGATGAAACCCTCTGAAGGTGCATTCGCCCTTCCATCTTGGCCGAGGGAACGGTAGGCCAATTCACTGGGAATACTGTACTCGACCATCAAAGGCGCAACAACACTCAAAACAGACTGGATGTCACCAACTCTTTGATGAATCACACGAGAAGAAGGGAGAGAGCTTTTCTTCTTGGCCATGGTCTTCTCAACTCAAGAAAACGGAAAGTGTGGAAAGCAGGGGAAGATGCTGTTTAAATAGGCAACGCTTGGGAGCCGAAAAGGCATCGCGCGGGAAATGCAATGGCCACCCTGAATGATGGTCATGACACATGTCGATTTAGCAGCGTGCCGTAAGTCCCTCGAAGTGACTCATCATGGCCCCTGACAAACTACCATCCCACCATCACTGCAGCCGTCTGCCAGAATCCCAGTAGTGACGCCAACATTTAATGCCACGATTCTAGCCATCTAAAATGGTAGCGACATTCCTTCCAGAGCGTGGAGCCGGAAGGAAGGACGAGTCGTTCACACATAGCAAATGGAAATAAATACATTGCTCAGATGGATAACGAAATTTTATTAAATATTTTCACTAATAAAGTTTCTTTACAAAGAAAAGTGACCAACGGCCGCTAGATACAATTACTCGTCTCCTTCAGACTCTGAAGGATCGGAAGCCTCGAACTCCACCAGCTCCGAGCGTGTCCTAGCGCCTGAGTTCCAGGAGTCAAGATGGCTGACGTGAAAGCCTGGTACTTCCAACAAAGCTGTCCTTCAACTCAGTCGAATACTTTCCTGGAATCTTCCCTCTAGCAAAGGAGCCAGCTCCTCCGGCTTGATTTTTGACCTCAGCTCCACCTCCTGCCACTCGCAAGCGTTATGCACCTCCATGAGCCGCACCTGACTCCGCTCAAGCACCTCCTGGAGAGAAACAATCCGGTTTCGAGCCCCCACATTAGCGTCAGCCAGCTGTGACACTCTCACCTTGGACTCCGACCATGCTTGCTCGAAGGGTGCCACACGTGCCTGTGCTTGCTCGATCTCTCCTACGGCAACCTGCACCTTAGCTTCGATGTCTTCTACCGCCCTAAGGACGTGGCCAAGCGACGAGCGAGCGCCCCCAGGCCTTTGGTGCTGTGAGAAGGTGGATGCCCCGTCCAATTCGAAGCTCGGCTGGGCCCTCAGGAATCTCATTGGCCTGATGACAGAGATCTCCGAATGGTAGCCCTCCGCTACAACCACAGGAGGAGCAGCCTCATTATGAATCCTTGAGGCCTGCACATCCCTCCCAGATTCATCGGAGGATGATTTGGATTCAGAAGAAGAAGATGATCTCTCCATTAAAGTCGCCGCAACGAAGGAAATGGGAGAAAGGCAACTGTAGAAAGATCTGTGCCTTTAAGCGAGCAAGAGGTTTGAAATATGGAGGGATTCTTGGCATTTAAATAACCAAAGTCCCCCCCATGAAACGGTGTCGTCAGAATAATGGAGCACGCATAGGTGACCAGTGAGGTTCCCTCACATGGCAGCACCCTGAAATATCACGTCTTTTCAAGGGAGGCCATTGTGACGCAATAACCCCAGGGCTCCCTGCGTAATAAATGCATAAGTAATCTTGTTCAATGTGATAATCATCAGCGTCATTCTGCCCCCAAGGCGGAATGTGCCGGGAACTGGTTCCTTTCTTGGTCCTTCCATCGACGATCCCTTCTCGGACACGAGGGACGAACGCGAACCAAGGCAACCGGCAGTCACCTGGCATTCGGAACAAGCTAGTGC
This sequence comes from Nepenthes gracilis, assembly GCA_033239525.1. NCBI lineage: Eukaryota > Viridiplantae > Streptophyta > Magnoliopsida > Caryophyllales > Nepenthaceae > Nepenthes > Nepenthes gracilis. The sequence goes on from BSYO01000009.1 coordinate 7,103,644, forward strand.
TCGGATGCGTATGACAGCGAGAGGGCCCAACGGCCCTTGAGTCATACCACAAAGGACAGAAAGAGAAATGCTCGACGACATAAAAAATGAAGATAAATGCTATTGCTTTTATTCATTGAAACTTCTTACAAAGTACAAGGTTTGCCACAACGAAAATACAAAAAGTAAAAATACAGCAATGAGCAAAATGCTCGGAATGGCGGCGCCGCCGAAGGGACTCAGCTTGGGGAATATGATCACGCAGCATCACCCCAACTCCGATTCTGCTCTCGAGCCAACGTCGTCGATGCCGATCCAACACTATGGGAGTACTTGAACTGCCGCAGTAGAAGGAAAATCATCTAGCGTCGAAGTCCCGATGGGGCTGTGACTTGCTCGCATGCTTCCCAGGGAGACTCCAGGTTCCAACCCCTTCCCAGGTAGCATATATGGACTACCAGTCACAGTCGGAGACAGCGACAACGCGTTTAAAGTAGCAGAGCCCCATGAGAGGCATGCGCCTTCCCTAGCAGCTGGAGCCAGTGCTGGCCAAAAAGGAGGCATATGACAACAGCGGAGTGGCCGGACCATTCTCTTTATGATAAGGCATCGCCCACCGAAAGGGCATGACGACACGCTTCAATAGCAACGCCAAATCTCTCGTAAGTCCATCCGATTCCTTCACGGATCCCCATAGGAAGCGGGGCAAGCCAAAGAATTCGCATTACTTCTTTGAAGATTGACTAAGCATGGATCTCTTCATTGGGGAACTCTTCAATTTATGGTCGCGCCAACGGCCGACAAGTTCCCAGGGGGGCACCTAGTTCGATGGACATTAATCACGGAATAGGAAAGTCATCAATGCCAAGCCGGACTGCGAGCTCCGAATCCTTCCCAATAGAGCTCCGAATCCCTGCGACATCTAAAAAGATTGCATATCCGCATGGGGAAGGAGCGACGCCATAAAGAGACAAGAACCAGCGCATCTCGAGGAAGGCCACGTGGATAGCCAGTTGGACCCACCATGAACATGCCAGGCCACGACATTGGGCCGTCCAGAGGCAGGCCTGGAAAAGGAAGGCCCAGTCCAAAGACGCCAACCCGGTTGAGCAGCAAGCCACAATCCCTCTGAAGCCTAGCAGGCCCAAGGACACAGCCCACACAGCACCTCAGAGCAATGACCAATCAATACGCCATTGCAGCCTACTGAGGTAGCTGCAGGCAGCGGGAGTCAGCCCAAAGCATGCTGGCCAATGATGAGAGGGTCAATACTGCAAGCTGTTGCGCACGCTAACTTGCCCAACTGCTCAGCCAATCTACGCGTGTACACCAAACCAAGTATAGTCAGCACCCGACGACGATCTCCGCGCCACCACAAGGTGACAATTGACACCGTTGGCTACCGCCGGAGGTTAGTGACCGGCGAATCCCGACTTGCCACATGTCGGGAATTCCCACGCTCAAATTTCTTCACCATGGAGCCTATAAATATCCTTTCCTTTAATAGGAGAGGGATCTTCTTTCTAATCATGATTCCGAACCCTAATCACGATCTCCACCTGATCTCTGGTCCTCCCGAATCCTGATTCCTCAAAACCTCAATTGAGCAACCTTAGTAAGCCACTCTCTATAGTGCATCCAGTTGAGCCTAGCCTCTCGAAACCGTTCAAATACTACATTCATGCATCCTTTCATTCCCCCACCGCATCCTACATTTACTCCTACATCTCTTTGTTTATTGTAGAAGATAATTAATTTCAGCATCGGAATATTTTCGGTAGGAGAATATCTCGCCGACCTTTCATTTGTAATTTGTAATGTGTAGGAATCAGGTTGAGGAGAGCGAAGTCGGACCCGATCGAGATCCGACCCAGATATGATATTCGAAGGCTCCTTAATCCGCCAAAGAATCTAGACCCAGAAATGCAACAGCCTTAGATAGTCCAAATTTGAATACAGAAGATCCAACGATGAAATGCTAGAGTGCCTAAATAGCCAATGTTTAAGATGTCCAAGTATCAAGATATTCAAATTGTGACTATAGTACTTTAAAACCATTAAAATAACAGTAAGTATGCGAAACAACTAGTATGAGAGTTTCGGTCATCTAAATTCAGAGTAGTTAATCTCATTCTCCATTACCACCAAAAACAGAAAACTTTTGCACCATAATCAAAATATATAATATTAATTAGTAATTATGTAGATAAAAATAAATTCAAATTTATAATAAATAAAAAATAATTAGTGAATATTTGAATGTTTACAAGATTGAAAATAAGAGAGTAAGGTGAGTTTTCTTGCAAAAGAAAATGGTGAGAAATTATTTATAAATTTTTAGAGAAAATAATTTTGATAATTTTATTGTTTTAAAAGTCCTATTATTTCATGTCATACTAAAATGACCCATCATAAGATAACACCACACAAGGGCCTAAAAGGGGTGGCTTAGCATGGTCTAAGTATTGGACCAGACTTAATAAAGTTTAATACTATTTGTGTCATTTCGTACTTGATATGATTTGTTTATTACTTCTAGCACGGCATGTGGTACAAATTTGACATATCATATTAAGTCATGTGAAAATGTCACAATTTAAAATATATAATTTTTTTATATAAATATACTTTTCTCCAAAGTGTTTAGCCCATAAAAGAAAATAAATGTATATTTTTTATATTTACTACTGTTGAATCCCATGTCCTGACCCATAAAAAATTTCGAAGCTCATGAAAGGTTTAGAAGCCTGCGCAGGATGGTTTGCCCAGTCCAGTAACCTGAACGCATGCAGAGCCACGCTGGCAGAAGGCAACGGAAACTCTGCAACGCATTAATGCACTGCCGACAGAAAGGCGGAAAGGCAGCCAATGGAGAAGCAGTTGGCACGGCGCCAACGGCTCACGCAACCGCCTGCAGACGACAAGCCAATCATCATTCCGGGGAAAATCAGGCGTGGCCGGCAGCACCGGAAGCTTGCCAGCAATGGCAAAACGACAGCCGACATGACCGGCAGTCCACAACAGCGACCAGCGGCAAAAGAGCCCTTGCAACGGGCATCTTGGCGGCCAGGATCCAACGGGGATGGGCCTATAAGAGCCCCCACACCCCACAGAGAAAGAAAATTTTTCGATTCGACTCTGATCCTAATTTTCTCTAGCCACGATCACTGAGACTTGAACTCTGATCTCGTAACTCTTAAAATAAACTCACAAAGAAGCAAGAGCTGGAACTGAGAAGCGACTCACTTCCGTTGGCAAAAGCTAGCTCGTTGCTACTCCCCAACGTCTTCTCAGACTACGGAAAAGTTAGCCACCCATCGCGGTGCATCAAGGGAGCCAGGCCTTCCATCACCTGCTCACTGCATTCACCACGCCATCGTTCATGCATCTCTAACTCTTTTACAGCATTCAACCGCGCACCGCTCACAGCGTGCGCCATTTCTGTTCATTGCGGGAATTTGCTTACTTGAGCGTCGAAGCGGTTTCGGCGAGGAGAAATCCTGCCGAACCCCTGACCTCTTATTTGTTGTTTGTATTGTGCAGGTCCAGATTCATAGAGACGGAGACCGGATCCTTCTCCTAACGCCGCCGCGTGCTAAGGAATCCGAAAGCTCTCTAATCCGTACGATAACCGCGAGCCCGAGACGCAACAATTACAATAAAAACAAAATGAGATTAGATGTTATATTTAAAGAATCGAACTCTTATATTAAGCTTTTTAATAGAAATTATTTTTGACATTTTTATATCATTGCCATTGATTTAATTAATAATTATTTATATTGATTAATATTAATATTGAAGGCTCTAAAATTAAAAAAATAATAATAAACTAAAATTAATAGAGTTCGGCCCTAAGAAGCATGTAACTTTAATTCTTTTATTGAAGTTTAAATTAATGGCCACATTTTTTTTTTACACGATTAATTTTTCTAAGATGTCATTTTTTAATCTATCCACAGAGATTTCAAGCATCCAATATGCACTACCCATATTTTACTTAACCAAATAAAATATTAAATGGTTTTTATATGTGGACATTTTATTAATAAAGACTGCATTGAAAAGCTTACCCTTTTAAAAGAATTGAATTAACCTTTTCTAATTATAATTATTTATTTATAATTATTTAATATTGATAAAATAGCTGTATTATTTTATTTTTAAAATGTAAAGATATTAATTTTTTTAAAAATATCAACCGTCCAGTAATAATTAGACAATAAATATTAAAAATAATTATATTAATCTCTATTTTATAGAGATAAAGACTGTACACTTATAAAAAAGCAGATAACAATATTATCAAGGATAGACTTAATAGGAGGGGTGGCGGATCCCCACAAGATTTTATTTTTCTTGTAGTCATGTCCCCCTTGCTATATATTTTTTTTTTCAAAATTTTCAACATATTTTTATCAATAAAATCCCTCCAATCTTTTAATAAATAAAACTCAATTTCTTTGTTGAAATGAACTATATTTGATCAAAATTAATCTATTTATTTTAATTTTTTAAAAGATATAATTAATTTTAAATAACGTCAAGTTTAGCAATATATATAAATATTATAAATAAACAAAATTAAAAAATCAGATATAAAGTCTCTGGTTACAATAATAAGCTCGGGCTCTATTATGTTTCTTGTAGACATAATCTTTTTTAATTAGATAAATACTAAATTTAAAAAATATATTTTAATATATCATATTTTTGTATAATTATTAATATTTTATATAAAGTAAATGTACTTAAAAAATTACCAATAAAATGACTTTAAACGGTCCGATTTTAATTTAAAATATGCACAATTATGATTTTTAATACAAGTACCTGAGATCTAATTCATTTTAACCGACTTAGCAATAATATTTTTCTTATCTAACTTCACTTCGTGTTCAAACCGGGTTTTACATAAACAAACATTATCTAGGCTAGGATTGGATGAAGATGATGACTATTGCGGTCGAATGAAGAGTGAGGAGTAACATTCATTTTGTACATACATACCTAAATATATATCCTATTATAATGCTCTTTGTATGTGCATGTGTATATTTTTAAACTTATGGTATTCTTGGGTAATTAAAATGTGTTAAATTACTTATATGGATGATTAGGAACATTAAATAGGATTATTGCATTATAGAAAATCTTTACTTTAATTTAAATCAAACAGTAAACAGTTAATTATTGACAAATATGATAAAAATTCTTTTAGCTTAAATGGTTCGGTCATATTCAATTTAATCTAATTTATCAATTATAATTTTTTTTATCAAACTCATTATATATTCTGTCAAAACCTATGATAAGAGGAGATAAAAATTTTGTAAAAATATTATTTTGAGGTTTTTTTAAAATATATATTTAGAATTGTTGCTTATATCTTTTGCTCAAAGTAATTCTGGGTTATTTCAAATACTATAATTTTATTTTATTTTTTAAAAAATATATTTTTAACACCAATATAAAATGTAGAACCATTTTGAAAGAAAAAGTGAAAAAAATATTTTTCCCACATTAAAAGAAATAAATTAGATAAAAACATAGAGATTATGAAATAAAAATACCCTTTTGCTTTATATTTTTAAATGTCAGTCCAAAATTTTATACTGGCAAACAGTATTTTTTTCATAAAAATATCATAAATAAATTATATGTAAATTACAAAAATAGTATTTCTTTTTAACGGGAGTTCTGCCCTTAGAAATTTATGGGCTTCCTCCAGCCAGTGCTTATTTAACGTTATTCTTAAAATATTTTTAATTGTAGATTTTCTAAAATTTATAATTGGTATATTTTATAAATTCTCCAGGATTTGTAGTTAATTTAAATAATAATTTTTTATTAAATAAATATTTTTTATATGATAAATAATATCTTAAGAAATGTTATTTTCTTAGCTAGTTAGTTATATACATATACAAAAGGGAGAATCTGTTTTCCCGTTTTGGCCATTTAATATTGTTTTTAATAAATTTAGATTATATAATATTATTTATAAAAATTACGTAGCATTACGTAATAAAGATTTAATACATAGTTATAAGTCGTCGCGCTTTGTTTTATTTATTTGTTGTTGCTCCTAAGTTTTACAACCGATGCAACTAAAAAATAGATTCTACGGATGTAACTAAAAGTAGATACTTCATGATCTTATTTTTTTTTTAGGAAAAATAGATTCTTACTTCTAATATTTAAACTGTTATTATAAGATTAAAAAATTTAATAAAATAGTTATTATTTTTAAATTTTAAATTTAATATTTAATAGATTTTAAAATTATAAAAAATAAAAATCTACCTATCTTTAATTTTTTATTTTTAAATCTTAACAACTAAATTTTATTTTAATAATATTTCTGGAATCATCTCCCACAAATTATCTGTCAAAATTTTGAGAAAATTTGTATATTTTTTTAACCATTAAAATTAATTTTTCAAATACTGTTTTTTTTTCCTCCTTGTACAATTTCATTTTTCTAATCATTTAATTTTTTTAAAACAAATTTCATATAAACAAGAATTATGTAACACATTACTAAAAAAATAAGGATACTAAATTATTATTTTTAGTTCTAATTAGAACTTAATATAAACGAGTTCAATGAGAATTTTTTAATTAATAAAAATAATTTAATTTTTCAGGTCCAAAATAAAATTGACTTAAATAAAGCCGCGTCAACTTGATGTGTTAATAAAACAAAAAATTTTTGCCGATAATATTTTATTTTTTAAAAAAGAAAAAAGAAAAATATCTCTTCTTGGAAGACCAGGAGCCAATTATTTAAATTAACCGAGAAATTAAAATATCCACCGCCGTCATTTTAGTGCTGCCTTGTCATCAAGAAAAATGCCGCCCGTCGATTTTTTATCTGTACTTTTAGTTTAATTTATTATTTTTTTTAATTTTTTGAAAAGTTTTGCCAAAAGTTACGTTTCTGATGTACGACGAATCAAGCGTTCATCGACATTGTGTAAGTAGCGTAATGAGAAGTGTTTACTCTGCTATAAAAGCCTACTCTCTCTTCTCAGCTTCATTGTTGTCGAATCTGACACGAAACTTACAGCAATAGCGATAGCAGAGAGGACGAATATGCTTTTCTTTGCTGCAATTTTCAGATTCTTCGGTCCTCCGAGTATAATAGTTAATTAATTACTTGCGTCGTCATACGTAGTTAAGTTCCAATTTCGACGCATTAGGCGATTGTTTTTGGCATTTGAGAGGGAAATTTCTGTTCTAGCTTTGTCGTTCTTCGAAATTTGAAGTCTGAGCATAAAAGCAGTGAGTTCAGAGACAGAGAGGGAGAGAGAGAGTGAGATGGAGTTTTGGCGATGCTTCGGCTTGGTGGTTGTTGTGCTGTGTGTGGTGCTTTCGACGATGTCGTTTGAGGTCGCCGAGTGTCGAAACGCCGGGCTGAAGACTCAGTACAAGAACGCATACGCTGCCATGATGTACATGGGAACGCCGAGGGACTACGAGTACTACGTGGCGACACGTGTCATGATGAGATCTCTTGGTAAGCTCAACGTCGAAGCGGATCTGGTCGTCATTGCCTCCCTTGACGTTCCTCTCCGTTGGGTCCGCGCTCTGTAAGTTTCTCTTCCCTTCCTTTCTCCCTCAGATTTTTGCTTGCCTTTTTCTTTTTCTTTTTTCTTTTCTTAAGCTGATTTTTTTGCGTTGCCTGTGGATGAACATTTTGTGTCGTCAGTGGAGCCCCTAATCGGAGCTTCACGTGTCAGTGAACGTGGTCCTGATATGATCCTTCAGAATATGCCGATTCATGTGGGAAACAGCATAAAAAATATTCTCATGGGTTAATCCCTTAGGTTAATTTTGTTTTGTTACACATAAGTTTTAAATTAAAACATAATAAACTCAATCTAATACCCACAAATAATAATTGTTGGTATTTAATCTTTTATGATAGGAAGAAGAGGACAATAGAAAGGAGATAGGATACTCTATCATGTGTTCTCTATGATTCTTAAATTTGAAAGATTTAGAATTTATATTTATATTTTGATTTTTTTTAAAAATAAATATTTATTTTATTTATTTTTATAATATTTAAATATCAGAATAATTATTTTATAAAAAAATAATACAAAATAACATAATAATTTATTATTTTTTTAATTTTTTAGATATTTGAATTTGTGGTACTTAGACTTTTTATCCGAAAGCCACCTACGGTCGGTTACCGTTTAAGGTGGTGGGGCCCCCCTTATTCAGGGATTGTCGTAGGAGGAGGATGAGATCACATTTGGAGAGAAGAGAAGTGAAAAACATGTGTGAGTTAATATGCTGTTATGTAAGGTTGAAGTTTGATGGCACAAAATTTATAAATATGGCAAATTAACATGATTCCCTCGTGTTAGATTATAAGGTACCCAATTATGTTCAATTAAGTTGACATATCTCAATTTTTAAAACCAATCATTTTTTTTAAAGGTCAAACTATAAATTTGGATTATACTGTAAAAATTTTAAATTAAAAATTTTAGATTATAAGGTACCCAATTATGTTCAATTAAGTTGACATATCTCAATTTTTAAAACCAATCATTTTTTTTTAAAGGTCAAACTATAAATTTGGATTATACTGTAAAAATTTTAAATTAAAAATTTAAAACTTCTAATTTAAATTTTACACGTCATTAATTAAAATAAGAGATTAAAAATATAAAAAAAGTGTTTAATTTAACTTATGATATTACACTAATCAATCTAAAAACTGAAGTTGAGAGAAAGAAAATAAAATTTTTTGAGGATAAATTCTTGCCTTAAAGAATTTATAAAGAAAAATGACTTTTGATAAATAAATATCTGAATTTTTAATGCAAACTAAAGAATTATAATATTTATATTTAAACAATTATATTTAAAGTCTTTAGAATTAGAGCGAGTATTTTGAAAGTCTAAGATGTATCATTTTATGTTGAGGCTCATCGGACCTTCACGGAAGGTAGCCTACTGATAATCAATTTAGACGTCTGAATTATAATCTGACAATTTATTTTTTAAATATTTAACCTCTGATAATCTTAATTAATCGGACTATCCATCCTCTGATTAGTCTGAGCTTTTTCAATTTGAACTAATCAGTTGGGCTGCCTTTTAACAACTTAACCTATTATAATTGTCCAATTTCCAACGTTAAAATCTGGACTCCACTATTTGCTGATCGACTCGTTACGGTTTCACAGCCATAAAAAAATAAACTCATATTCACAATTACAAAAAATTCAAATATTTTTAAAATAAAATTTTCCTGTAGATGTGCGAGTAATTGTCCGGTATCATGATCTATTTTTGTCCTTTTCTCTGCGAAGTGGGACCGACAAAAGAACGAGCCGTTTCCTACCGTTTTCCACGGTCTTCGCAACCTTTCTTTTACCGTCCACAATGAATTATTATTAAATCTTCGATAATTACTTCGTAAATGATTGCTAACTCATAAAAGAGGTTTAATAGTCACCCATCGACTCTCATTTTAGAATTTGTATAGACACATTTCTTTGATAATGTTATTTAAAATAGATTTTATTTACAAAATTTTATTATATACTTTTTATATTTTGTATGAATATTATTTTATATAAATATAAATAAATAAATAAATAAATATATATATATCGCATTTCAATGTTATATTAATATTACCTGATGTAAAAATTTACTTAATGTTTTTCTGCTATGCCAAGTTTTTGACTCTAGGAAGCTAAAGATCTCAATTTCTATACTAAGGGGCTTATATTTATGTAAATGCTAAATCTGTACTTAAGGTGATTTGTTAATCTCTCTTAAGCCAATAAATTAATCAGTTTTAATTATTATTAGTAATTAATTAACTTTATTGGATATTTATTCAGCCTCTATAGCTGTTCTTAGTGAACGTATATGTTGTTTTCACTCGTTAACAACTTTAAACAGTTTTTGGGAGTTTTGATGATGATCTTACTAATTATAATTTTAAAGTTATACATTTCTTGAATCTTGATATCTAAAATTATCGCCTAAATAGTCGTGAACTTTGTGGGCTTCTTTGAACAAAATATTATATTTTTAATTCTGTTGGGGATCCGTTACCCAGGGTCCTAAAATTAGTGTGGAGATCGGACGAGCGTTTTTGACCCGAGAGGCCCAAGCTATCGCGTGCCCGAGACCTCGCGTAATGCATGAAACCAATAGTACGCTGACTCAATCAAACTACAAAGTGAGCTGTGAAGGACGAGATCGCCTCGTTGTCCGAAAAGTGCCAACTCACCTATTTCACGATTACCAAGAGTGCGTAAATCCCATTCTGCCAAATCTTTGTCGTGAATCCCGTAACACGCCCTGTCACCTCAAGGCCGACATTCCTACCACAAAGAAAGCCACGGCGCGTGATTTAACTCACCAAACACGCCAATAAGTGCCTCGACACTCGGGGTGCCGACATGGCGTGGGAGTAGGTGGCCACCCGCCCGGAGGTGTCGTAGGCCGTGCGAAAACTTCCAATGATTTACCTTTCTCGCGCCTATAAATACGCGCCTAAGGCGTAACTAAAAGGGGATTCGATCTCCCGAGCAAGTGAAAGAGCTAAAAGATAAGAACAAGGCATTTTCTATGTACTTTGAACATCAGACTCTTGTACTCACCAACAAAATAGTGAAGAATCTTTCCGGCTTGCATATACCATTGGTTTTCCTCGTTTCAAAGGAGGGTTTCCACGTAAAAACTTGGGTGTCCATTCTCGTTTCTCTCGCATCTTCCATTCGCCCACAATTCACTCTCTTTTATGTTGCTATTGGTTCCGCCCACTTGACGTCGGCACACACCAAAGATCGTGCGGTCGGACTGACCGAACGCAACATTGGCGCCTGTCTGTGGGAAGAGGACAAAAGTTAACTTCTCACCTTCTTAGACCACATCTAACCACACGTCACAACTTCTACCTCTAAGCATCATAACATGGTGAGCACCCGAGCGCAGTGCGCGCCACCTCGTGCCACTATCCAAAGACTAAAGCAGGAGGATGCCCCAAATCCCCGTGTGGGCATCGAAAACCATCCGTGATCCAAATGTAAGGGACTTGGGCAAAAAAATGGACGATATATCCAAGGCCGTCTTCGCTCTTTGCGCGAGGGAAGACGAGAGGGCGAGGGGGAGCGCCCTCCCGGGGGCTCCTGGCGAAACATCCGTAAATGGAGGAAGGAGGCGCGAGCGCCAATCTCGTGGCGCCCGCCGCGGCAAGAGCCACCAAGAACCCAGTGGCCTCAAGCGGAGATCCCTCGAGCACTAGAGGATCGCCTTGTCCCCTGGCCTCGGGGACATCAGAAAATTGCGCCCGAGAGGCGACGCATGCACGAGGGTCAAGAAGGACCCCCGAGAGGCCGGCAAGCCACCAGCCTAACGAACTGAGGCACCTCCTCAACGCAAGGAGGACGACAGCTCCACCCCATGTGGAGGAGAAATTGGAGAAAGTCTGGAACCGCGTATTTGGGAGAGCAATGAGCGAGTATCCCCGCCTCCATTCACGACGGACGTTAGAACAAGGGCGCTGCCCCAAAGTTTAAAATGCCAAACCCGAAGCATACGATGGGAGTGCCGATCCATGGACCATCTTAACTGTTCCGGAGCATCCGAGCCTCCGGGGACTAGACGAGGCCACCATGTGCCAATGCTTCCCCGACGGGCGAAGGGGGACGCGAGAGTGTGGTTTTACGGGATGCTGCGCGGCTCCATTGCACCTTTCGCGAACCGGCGGCGGCGTTTTTGCCGCAGATTCGCCTCTAGTAGAAGAGCGGAGAAATGACCACAGCATCTCACTCGCGTAAAGCAGGGTGCCAGGGAGAGCCTAAGGGAATTCTTGGCCAGATTCGTGGCCGAGGCCAGGCAGATTCCGAAGCTGTCGGACGGGGTAAAACTAAATGCTTTCTTATCTGGCCTGGAGGGGGGTGCTTTCTTTAAGCATCTCATCCATAAGGGCCCTCACACCTTCGAGGAGGCCGAGGCTGTGGCAAGGGCCTACATAGCAGCTGAGGAGGCCAATGAAGCAAAGCGTCTAGAGAAAGACGAGAGCTACCGTCCGAGGCCATTGGAGATAAAGAGAAAAGCCGGGGACTTCCGTAGTCCCCCGTTTTTGGCGAAGCACAGAAGTTTGAGCCGGGCCGTCCGTGAGACGCGCCGCCATCCACCTAACCCCGCCCGAACGACACGCGCCCGAATGTACTAATGCGTATCCAAGCGGAGAAGTTTGTAAAGTGGCCTGAGCCACCGAAAATCCAGTGGAGGGACTACCAAAGTGATCATGACTTCCACCGCTGCGGGGTCACGCAATCGAGGATCGCAAGTCTTTGCAGAGGAAAATTGAAGAGCTAATCAAGAGGGGGCACCTTAACTGCTTTCTGCAGACCGGACAATCCTCTGGAGCAAGAAGCCGAGTTCAAGTGGAACCCCGAGGAACCGAGTTGCGGCGGGGTCGTGAACATGGTGTCAACCGTACGGCCTGGGAGAGCGACTGGAGCCCAGCGCCTCCAAAAGGCCGAGGACGAGTGCTAGGGACGATATGATTTGCTTTAGCAAAGAGGATATGGCCCATGTAACTTCCCCCCATTCTGATCCTTTGGTTGTAACAGCACTCGTTTCAGACGGAGCCAATGACTACCGTATGAAACGAGTCTTTGTTGATAATGGAAGTTCCCGAAATTTGCTTTATCTTGATGCGTACCTTAAGCTTGGATTAAAGAGACATCAAATGAAAGCCCCAGAGGGGCCGCTGTATGGATTTGATAATGAGCCGGTCCCAATCCAGGGTATCGTGCAACTAGAAGTCACACTGGGAACATACCCAAGGACGGCCTCAAAGGTCCTCACCTTTCTTGTGGTGGACCTCCCGTCCGTTTACAATGCGATTCTCGGGCGTCCTTGTCTTGCTACCTTTGAAGCGGTGACTTCCATCCCGCATTTAAAGATAAAATTTCCAACTCCGTGCGGTATAGGGGAAGCACTCGGCGAGCAGGCCACTGGAAGGATGTGCTACCTGTCGCAGGTCACGCAGACTCCCCTTCCGAGACCAATGGAAGACCTCGACCTCAGAGACGAGGCAACGCTGCAACAGGCGTAGCCTGGTGAACCTACCCAGCGAGTTCAGTTGGACCCCGAGGACCCAAAGAAGTGTGTCCAAATAGGGAGCTCTCTTGAAGATTCTGTCCGAGATCACCACAAAATTTTTGAAGGAAAACTCGGGCGTGTTTGCTTGGTCCCCCAGCGGACATGCTGCATCTCTCCCGAGACGATAGTGCATGTGCTTGGCGTGGATCCTCACCACAAGCCTATCGGGCGTGCGGAGAAATTACTCAACTAAAAGGCGGTGGCCGTCCCGGGAGGAGGTGAAAAAGCTCCTGGACGCGGATTTATCCGAGAGGTGCGATCCAGGCCGACTAGCCAACGTGGTCATGGTGAAGAAAAGCAAAGGAAAGTGGAGGATGTGCGTCGACTTCACAGCACCTCAACAAGGCCTGCCCAAAGGATAGCTTCCTCCCCCAATCGACAGTTGGTGGACTCGACGTCCGCCACGAGCCGCTCGGCCTTTATGGACGCCTACTCTGGGTACAATCAAATAAAAATGTGTCCGATGACGAAGAGCATACATCGCTCATGACCAAACCAATGGACGTCTTTATTCAAGGTGATGCCCTTTGGTCTCAAAAACGCTGGGCAACATACCAACGATCGTCAACAAGATGTTCGAGGACCGGACGGCAGAACGTGGAAGTCTACGTGGGACGACTTGCTCGTAAAAAGCACCATTAGTGGAGGCCACGTCGAGGACTTGGGCGAAACCTTCCAAGTATTGAGAACCCACGGAATGAAGTCAACCAAAGAAGTGCACATTTGGGGGTGACGTCCGGGAAGTTCCTGGGCTATATAGTGTCACAACGCGGGATTGAGGTGAACCCTGAGAAGATCCAGGCGATCTTGAACATGCAATCTCCGCGGACTGTAAAAGACGTTCAGAGGCGCACGGGACGGGTGGCCGCCCTATCCCGCTTTCTGGCAAAATCGGCCGAGAGGCATTTGCCTTTCTTCAGGGCACTCAGAGGGCCAAAGACCCAAGGCTTTCGTTGGAGCAATAATTGCGAGGAGGCGCTTCAGGGCCTCAAGGCGTATCTTGCTAACCCTCCACTGCTGGCTTCCCCTCAACCGGGAGAGGAGCTTTATTTGTACCTACGGTGACCGACTGTGCCCCGAGCCTCGGTCTTGGTGAGAGAACAACAGGGGAATCAAGAATGGTGTACTACGTTAGCAAGATCCCGCGGACTCGAGACTCGATATCCGCACACAGAGAAGATCGCTCTTACACCGGGTATACTCCGCCAGAAGCTAAGGCCCTACTTCCAGGCGCATAGAATCAGTAGTCTTGACTGACAGTTACCGAGGACTATTCTCCAAAGAGCTCCGAGGTCTCGGGGCGACTAATAAAGTGGGCCATTGAACTTGGCGAATCGACATCGAATCGTGCCAAGGCCCGCCATGAAGGGCCGTGCCCTTGCGATTTTGTCGTTGAGGCAACCGCACTTGACAATGATGCCGAGAGCGCAGGAACCGGGAAAACAGGATCACCACCAAAGATGGACGCTTCACGGGACGGCTCCGCCATGAAGGATGGTCATGGGCGGTGTCGTGGCCGAGGACTCCGTGGGGTCGAAATAAAGTACTCGGTAACTTTGGGGTTCCCAAAGAACCAATAATGTCATGAGTACGAGGCCTTGATTGCAGGACTTCGGTTGGCAAAGGAATGCTCACCAGGGACTTGACGGGGCTACGCTGTGATTCTCGAAATGTCATCAATCGTGTCCCTGAACTTTGAAGCGAACCACCCTCAACTTTCCAAGTACCTTATGAAGGTAAAAGGAATGACCTCGGACTTTGAGCGAATAGAATTCGTGCACATTCTGAGGGAGGAGAACGAGAAAGCGGACTCCTTAGCAAAAGCAGCAGCGTGCGGGGACCCAGAGCAGTATGCCCGAGGAATGAGAGAAACACTGGAGCGACCAACGATAGATGAGCCCGAGACCAGGGTTATGCCAGTGTCTGACGGTGATACCTGGATGACCGCGTACTTAAGATACCTCACTGATGGAATTCTACCCGAGGACCCTACTGAAGCCAAGAAGATCAAGAAGATCAAGGCCGGTACGCCATAGTGGGACGGCCGCCTATATCGCCGGGGGTTTTCGACCCCTTACTTGAGATGCCTGACCCCCGTGGAGGCAGAATACGCCCTCCAGGAGGTGCATCTTGGAGTCTGCGGATCCCATATTGGAGGTAAGAACCTAGCGTTCAAAATAATGAGGCAAGGGTATTATTGGCCTACTATGAAGTATGACGCCGTGGACTTCGTACACACGGAGCTCCGGGCGTTGCAGTCCCCGTGGCCCTTTGCACAGTGGGGGCTTGATATCCTCGGACCACTCCCCATCGCGGCCGGCCAGAGGAAATTCCTCATTGTAGGGATCGACTACTTTACGAAGTGGGTGGAGGCAACGCCCTCGCTCGAATAATGGAGCAGAACACAACCGAAAGTTCCTTGGCAGCCCATCGTCTGCGCAGTACGGGTCCCCGAAAGTGCGCTATCACCGATAATAGCGGACACGCTTCACCGGGGAAGCGGTTTTCCAGTGCATGCGCTGCGTCTCGGGATCAACTCCGGTCCACACGTCCGTTGCCTACCCTCGGGCCAACGGCCAGTGGAAGTCACAAATCGGACTATCTCCCGCACGGGCTTAAGACGAAACCGATAGACTGCTGGGGCTCTCGGGTGGATGAGCCGCCCTCTATCCTCCGGTCTTATAGGACTACTCCAAGGGAATCGACGAAGGAAACACCCTTTAGCCTTTGTTACGGGGTTGAAGTGGTCATACCAGTGGAAGTGGGCCTCCCAAGTCTCCGAGTGGAACACTTCAACCTAGACCTCAACAGCCAAAGACTCCGTGAACACCTTGATTTGCTCGAGGAAGCCCGCGATCGAGCGCGACTAAGCGTAGCAACGTATCGCCAAATGGGTGGCCCATTACTACAACAGAAGGTAAAGGCACGGCAACAGGTTGGAGATTTGGTGTTGAGAAGCATTGAGGCGACTGGAAAGAATGCCGGCCGGAACAAACTTTCTCCGAATTGGGAAGGACCCTTCCTGGTCTCGGCGATCCTTCGAGACGGGGCATACAAGCTACGCAGTCAAGAGGGTAGGCTGGTTCCCCGGACATGGAACGCCATGCACCTCAGAAAGTACTATCAGTAAGAGTCAAGGCGGCCCAAAAGCGCCCATACGCGACGACACTGAACTGCGAAAGGACTCTATCACTTGTAAAGAGCGCTGTAAATGAAGTCGGAAAAAAAAGTTGCAAGTGCGTTATAAAAGTTTAGAAGTTTGATGCATTTCAAAGCAATTCGCTGATCAAAGAAACTTGGTTCCGTCCGAGCGGCCCAAGAGGTCGAAATAAAAACTCGGTTTCGTCCGAGCGGCCCAAGAGGTCGTAATAAAAACTCGGTTCCGTCCGAGCGGCCCAAGAGGTCGTAATAAAAACTCGGTTCCGTCCGAGCGGCCCAAGAGGTCGAAATAAAAACTCGGTTCCGTCCGAGCGGCCCAAGAGGTCGTAATAAAAACTCGATTCCTGGCCCGAGCGGCCCAAGAGGTCGAAATAAAACTTCGCCTCCGTCCCGAGCGGCCCAAGAGGTCGTAATAAAACTCGGTTCCGTCCGAGCGCCCCAAGAGGTCGAAATCAAAGAAAATCGGTTAAAATCCGAGAGGCGTAAACAGTCGAAATTCAAAGGCTTGGTTTCACGCAAACATCACTAGGGAACAAGGCGTAACAAAAGGCAAGAAAGATGCACGGACGGGCATTGCCAAAACTTCTATGTCTTATTTCGTCACAAAATACATGTACAAAGAAGGAGATGAAAACAAAAAAAGAGGGTCTAATCTAAAGAGTCAGGTCAAGCTTCCCGTAAAGCTCTTCCAAATGGGGAGGCTCTTTGAGACCGGAGTTCACCGGGACCCCGAGGCCCCATGCCCAGCCAAGTCGTGGTCCAAGGCCCCGGAGGAGGCGGCTCACGAGGCGGCCCTGGCTGAGAAGGACTGGGAAAGGGCCTCCCGGCAACCCCGTATAAATCGTCTACCGTCAAGGCATTAGCGTTTCGTGGGTCAAGTAGGAAAGCCGGGAACTTCGGATGAACCAGGCGCAACACTCGACGACACGTTGACGCCGTCCCAATATTTGCCCTCCAGTGCAGGCCCGATCTCCGTGGAAGATATGGAAGACCTCAACTTCTCCTCCAGGTAACAGAGTCTGTCTTGGAGTGCCTTAAGCTGGTCCCGTTGAAGCTTCACGGTATCCTCCGGAAGGTTATCTTTCCTCCGGCTTGACCCGCTCCATCTCGGACCTTTGTGCCGCTCGAGAGCAGACCTTTAAGGCCTCTATTTGGGAGAAGCCACGACAACCCCTCCAATCACAACGTTGATCCTACCAAAGATATCTTGCCGCATCAAAGGGCGAAAATGATTAGAGCAAGGAATGAAAAAAGGTAAAACTCTGGACACTTAGAGAAAGACGAAAAGTACTGGGGAAACGAGGGAGTCGCCGCTTAACGGCCTCCCGGCCGGGCTCGGCGCTTGGGCCTCGCGAGACGGCGCCGCAGAACTCAACCTCCATCTCGGATAAAGGGGCGCCAAAGACAGAGAACTGCGCCGGGGACTCAACATCAATAAAAGCCATCCCTCCCCAACGACGCGAAAATCCTGGGCGCCTCGGCTTCCTCAAAGAAGGGCCTCGGGCCGATCGGCCTTGGATCAAGCGGCAGGGAGCTCAGCAGCGCATCCGAGGACGCTCCAATAGCCTTCCACTCCAACCTCCTCGTCAACGGGAGGTCAGCGCTTCACCCGCTTCTCCTTCAACCCGCGCTCTCCGCATTGATGGCCTCGGAAGAATTGTTAGTAAAGCCGAGACCTCGCCGGTGAACTCGGCGGGAACGCTGTATTGGCTCATCGCCAGGAGATTGGACGTCCGAAACCTCCACGATGTCCCTTATAATCGTAGAGACAACGCTGGAGGCGGCAGCTTGCGTCCTCAGCCTCTTGAAGAGGGGAGCGATAGGTTCGTCGCCATCATCGGACGAGGACTGCTCAACAATAGCCGCCTTGGGCCTAGAGCTCTCGCCCGGGCGGCTTGACTTCGAAGGCTTCGCTTTTGTCCTCGGGGGCTGGGCTTTTTTCTTCAATTTCTTTCCTTTCTTCCCCGAGGACGCAGAAGTAGCAGTGCCGTCAGGAGGAGGTAACCACTCGGCCTTAGCAAGATTCTCGGGTACCAACCAAGCGTTTCGCTTATTTTCATGGAAACTCCCCAAGTTGGCCGTTATCAACTCTAGGAGCTCCCGGACGGCATCCCTCTCCTCCTTTGAGGGATCAGAACAATAATGGTTGGCTACATTCCCCCATTCATTGGGAATGCGCCAGTCCTCGGGGGTAGCCACAAAGAAAAACTTGTCTTTCCACCTTTTAGTGGAATTGGTTTCCCCGCACATGATCGCAAATTGGAGCGGGAGTCATGGTGACCCACCAAGATTATGTGTGAACCTAAACATAATCTTGACAACTTGCGCACTTAGACGCTTCCCATGACATCGAAGAAAGACACAAAGAGAAACCAAATACCTAACGGCGTTTGGGCCAAGCCTCGCAACGGCACTCAAGCGCCGCCATAATCGTGTGGAACTCCTCTCGCACTTTGTGAATCGAAGCCCACCCTTAAGGTGGACCTCGTGAGACGGTGATGAAGCCGGGAGGATCTCGGGCCCTTCGGTGGGCTCTGGGGACAGTCATCACCATGGAACCGGGATGGCATACTCACTGCCGGATCTCGCCTAACCTCTCCCGTGACAACGATGAAGCAATATCGGCGACTCCGGGAGCCATGGAAAGTAGGGAGGAAAAACTCGGGGGAAACAAAGGGAAACGTCGAATGAGGAAGGAAGACGGACGGGGAGGATAGAAGTGATTCCTGTGAGGGAGGAAAATGAATTTATGAATTTGAAAACTTAAAAGGCGCCATCATTGCCCTGGCCACGCGTCGCACGGCCGTTGGTCCCCACAGATGTGACGCCCTGTATTCCCGAGACGCCTGACAACGCGTCAATCCCGCATTTAATTCTCTGCAGGGCCAAAACGACGGCGCCGCATGTCCTCGGACATGTGAAAACTCCCGGACACAACAGCATCAGGCCTTTGGTTAGCCACGATTCCGAGAACATTAATTGTCCCGGGCTAAGCTTGAGACCAAGTCCACACTTAGAAGCGCAATCACTCCTCGGACGATAATCTCACGGACGGACTTCTACAGACGATCCCATCTTGAAGAATGGTGATGTTAGAGAGACATGCCAAACGGTCGAGGACTTCGAGCCTTTTGGCATGGGGGGCTAGTGTTGGGATCCGTTACCTGTCCCTAAAATTAGTGTGGAGATCGGACGAAGTTTTTGACCGAGAGGCCCAAGCTATCGCGTGCCCGAGACCTCGCGTAATGCATGAAACCAATAAGACGCGGACTCAATCAAACTACAAAGTGAGCCAGTGAAGGACGAGGATCGCCTCTGTTGTCCGAAAGTGCCAACTCGGCCTATTTCACGATTACAAGGAGCGCGAAATCCCGCTACACGCCACCAGCGTGAGCAATCCCTGTAACACGCCCGTCACCTCAAGGCCGATTTCCTACCACAAGAGAGCCAACGGCGGCGTCGATCTTAGCTCACCAAACACGCCACGCGCTCGACACTCCAGCGTGCCTGACACATGGCGTGGGAGTAGGTGGCCACCGCCCAAAGAGTGTAAATGGCCGTGCGAAAACTTCCACGATTCACCTTCTCTCGCGCCTTATAAATACGCGCCAAGGCGTGACTAAAAGGGGATTCGATCTCCCTGAGCAAGTGAAAGAGCTAAAAGATAAGAATAAGGCATTTTCTCTGTACTTTGAACATTGTACTCTTGTACTCACCAACAAAATAAATAAGAATCTTTCCAGAACTGCACTCGTGGTTTTCCCCTCGTTTCAAAGGAGGGTTTCCACGTAAAAACTTGGGTGTCCATTCTCGTTTCTCTCGCATCTTCCATTCGCCCACAATTCACTCTCTTTTATGTTGCTATTGGTTCCGTCCACTTGACGTCAGCACACACCAGCATCGTACGGCGGTCGGACCCGAACGCAACAAATTCCATAAATGATAGATTTTGATTTTTATCGACATATCTTGCCGACAAAAAGTGACCTATTTGACTGTGGATATTGAGTTGTCTTAATTTGGATTTTGTTTTATCTTGAATAATTATTTAATGCTACAACAAATTAGACCGTTAGGTGAGATATTCTATTGATAGTCAGTTTTTGACACATTAACAATGTTTTATGAGTCTATCTGACTGACAATTTATCTCTCATGATTTGACCTGTAGCAATTTAGATTTGACTGACAGTTCGTCATTCAAAATTTTGACTATTTTAATAATTTATCCTATAAAATTTTGGACCATGATAATTCGGAATTATCTGACCATAAATCCTCTCATAACTTAGGCTATTCTGATGGCTCATCTTTTGACATATGAATCCAAACCCTACTATTTATGGCTAGACATATCACTTTACATTATATAAAAATAAAATAAACACATATTAAAAATTATAAGAAGTTAAAATATTTTTTAAGTGAAGTATTTTTTGTAGATGTGCGACTGTTCGGTAAGTCCTTTCTCTCTAATGTGGGACCGACCAAAAAAATAAAAAACAACGAATCATTTTTTATCATTTTACACAATCTTCTCAACCTTGTAGAACGGTTCATATAGAAATTTATCAAATAAACCCTACACCTGACTACCTAAAGATTTAACATTTTTTAAATATGTTTTGTTCTTAATCTTTTTTAAAAAAGTTTATTATATACTTTTTATATGTCGTATAAGTATTATTTTGTGTAAAAATATATTAAAATTTTTATATTGTATATTTAATATGTACCTGATATAAAAATTTAATTAATTTTTTTTTCTTAATGTAAAGTGTCTTGACCTTATATACATATTATTATATGGCTTAGATTATTGTTAATGTGGCTTAAAATATAATCTAAAATGAAGTCGATTAAAAATAAAAGCTAAAAAAAAAAGAGAAAGAAATTGTTATAATTTTTTCCTTAAATACCCTTTGGGCCTTTTTGCGTTCACAGCCTGATTTTCCATTTTTTTTTATATTTGCGTAGCTCTCACTCTCACCTTCACGTGTTTGCGGACGTCCTGCCTCGCGAAATAAAATTCCTTGCATTTTTTTTATTTTAAATTTTTTTAATAAGATTTATGAACAAAATAACCAAAAAAAAAAAAAAGTGAAATGATCCCACTTCATAAAGTAAGATCCCCGCTTTCGTTTTGGATTTCCATCTGATAGTGTTTCGAATTTTAAGTATATAGAAAATGAATTTAACTATTTAAAAATCATACATTAATAATGTTATTTCATTTAATTTGGAAATTTTTATTTTTTTTTAAAAAACTAAAATAACAAATGCTAATGGCTCAGGGGACATTTTATTTATAAATTTTAATAATCAATTTTTTTTTAAAAAAAAAATAGAAGGCAATCTGTTGACATTATTGTCTCTTCATATTTGTTACCAGGGTGGACCATAATGTGCTTCTTTTACTGCATTATAGATCATTAGATGAAAAATTTAAGGGTCCATATTTTTTATGTAAAAAAATAATAATTTTTATATTATATTTTTTTAATATTAAGTATGAATTATTAAATTATCTGAATTCCAAGGGCCTACCACAAAGGAACACGCAATGGGAGACGTGGGGGCCAACGTTGCGTCAGTCCAGCACAAGGCCTACGCCACATTATCTTGGCCGTCCAAATTAAATCCAACGACCAAGTGTTTTTATTTGTTTTTGTTTTGATTTACAAACGAAAAAAAATTTATACTATTCTCGGCCATTGGATTTGATTAAGATGGCCATGTCAGTGCGGCACAGGGCCCCTCGGCCACACGAACGGACGTGGACGCAATGTTGCGCTCTCAGATCCACAATGCTTGTTCGACTATGTGTTTAAAGTCTGTTTTCACTGTACTCATCCTCATCTTTTATATTGCTTTGCTGTTTGGAAAAACATACAAAAAAACTTGGTCTTCTGCATTATCCAACATATGCTTATTTATTGAATAATAACACCATCCTTCAAATGAAGTGATGGAAACTGATTGAATTTTTTTGTTTTTATCAGGGAGCAGGAAGACGGAGTGAAGGTAGAAAGAGTGGAGAATATGATCAATCCATACAGGTTTCAGAACAACTTTGACGACAGATTCTTGTTAACTATGAACAAACTCTATGTTTGGAGGCTAGTGAAGTATGATAGGGTGGTCATGATCGACGCCGACAACCTCTTCCTCCAGAGAACGGACGAGTTGTTCCAGTGCGGCAAATTCTGTGCCGTCTTCATCAATCCTTGCATCTTCCACACCGGCCTCTTTGTGCTTAAGGTAAGACTGAACCCAGAACAAGTATTTGTATATGCACAAAAGTTATATCTAATGTGGTCTTTCTTATATTGCCATTTCTACTATGCATGGACACACGGGCCGGATTGTATGTGAAAGGAACTAGGCGTTCTAAAGCTCAAATAGTTTTGACCACTTAACAAATTTGTGAAATAAGCAAATATACAAATATATAATATATTTAAAGTATATTCAAATTTAGATGATATAACTAATAAAAAGTATGTAGTAAGAAACAATAAGCAACAATTAAAAAACACAATTTTTGTGATTAAGGAAAACCTCAATAATCACGCTATTTATAAAACTTTTCGGGTTTCAATGATCAGGAGAAATATATATTAAGAAAATCAACTTACAGATCGGATGGTATAGACGTGATAATCTGATCGATTTACTTCCGTTTTATAACACCTACCATGGAACTCCTTATATTTGCCTGCGGTAATGGAACCGGACTCATTCCAGTCTTCTTGTCAATTTTCTTTAACAAACCGTCGAATCACTGCACACACTGGAACCTAGTTTTCACGCCACCCATATCTCCCACGATGGTTAACATGTCGAAAAAAGTGTAATCAGATAAATGGTGAAGAAGAGAAAACTCTGAAATTACAGCACAAGAATCAAATGAGAGTTTTCTCTACGGGCACAAATTGAACGCTTAAAAGGTGATGTTAAGCTCAGTGCAGCCATGGAAATTAGGTTAGAAAGTCGTCCTCAAGAAGAAGGAGGCGACAAATATATAAATAGACCCAAGGCTATCGTTTGAAAATATGACCGTTGGAGATATGCGGACATTGGCATTCAAGCGCACGGTGGGCGCACCTAGGGTTTGATTGTGAATGTGCCCGGGCGCTTGAGTATACGGTAGGCGTTCATTGAGCGCTTACATTCTAGAAATTGCACCTCGATCACGTCTCGGGCGTGCATCAAGGGGGGACTTTTTGGAAATCGCCCCTCGGGCATTTATCGAGCTCCCACAAATTGAAAGTTGCGCCTCAGGCGTAGAATGGGCGTGAGGTAGGCATGGATATTGGGAGAGTTGCTTTGACTACCATGGAATGTGTAACAGATATAGATCTTTTGGGCAATACAAAATTTTTGTCAATGAACAACTTAACAAGGTTACAGAATATGCTAACAAAAAATATGCCTAACAATATGTATACAATAAGTTGGTATAGAACAACTACAATTGGAAAATAAAATCGGAAGGAAATAGAATTGGAAAATGATGTTTCTATGTTTGGTTGATGTTAGGGATTTACAACGGTAAAAGAAAAAAATAATTATACAATAAAACATATGACAAAATACTAAGTTTACGTGGAAGAATCCCAAGGAAAAAATACTAATAAAGAAGGAGAGGATTTGTCGCACTTGGAATTAGGGTTATAAGAGGCGACTACAAAGACTGAATTAATAAATAATAAAAGCTTAACATAAAATATCCTTTATTAACATATTTGTAGGTGAGTACTCAAGTAAAGCGATACAATAAGCTTTGTAGCAAGCAAGCAGATTTGAAGAAAAATTTGAAATTCCTTTATCTGAAAGCCTTATAGCAAAAGAAGATATATAAAGAAAAAAAGATGGGCCCAAAAAATAATTGATTCATCTGTAGGGACTTTATCTCTTGCACTTTTGATAGATCAGTTTTTCAATTATCATTACTAATTTTTATTAAAAATTCACATCAAATCACATCGAAAACTTTTCAAATCTAATTTTTAAATTGGTTGGTTATACTAAATGGTTTTGTGTCATACTTAATAGTTGGCCATTTCAAATTAGATTAGTGTTGAGTTGGGAATTAAATGTTCTAAATTTTTACGGGCAAAATGATTTTTTGACCTGATATCATACTTCTAGAAGAATTTAAAATTAATAAACCTATGAGGGATTGTCTATTTAATTCTTATTTTCAAAGGATTGTTATCCCCATAGGAATATTAGGTCAAAACTTATGCACTATTCAAATTATTATTTCACTGAAATTAAGTTTGGAATGAAATGTTAATTTTATTTACCAAACATGATTGGAGGGATGAACTCCATCAAGATTAAGAGTGCAATTATTACAAAAGTTTCAAATCCGAAAAGGGTAGAAAGATAATGCCTCATTGTCCAAAGTTCTCCACTTCAGTCCCCTGACCCAGTGATTTTTTTTGTCAGTAGTGCTGAACCATTTGATGCTAAGTATGTTTCAAATTTGTTTTGTATGATTTGCCTTCTTGAATATTGGAACCAAAAAATTTGAAAATAGTGAAATCTGTCTCATTTGCTTGTGATTTTTTCTTTTTGAGATTTTTAAAAAATAAGTTTAGTGTTTTGTGATGTAATTATTTATTATTTTACTATTACTAATATTCTGAATCCCTTAGAATCTCTAATATTTTGGTTCTTTTCGGGACATGAACACACACAGCGTTGCTCTAGAAGCTGTCGCTATGTTTAATTCTTTATTGACTTGTGAAAACTGGGGTTGCAGCCATCAATGGAGGTTTTCAAGGATATGGTTCATGAATTGGAGATAGGACGACCCAATCCGGATGGCGCAGACCAGGGTTTCCTTGGTAGCTACTTTTCAGACTTGCTTGATATGCCAATGTTTCATCCCCCTGCAAACGGCACCAGGCTTGATGGAAAATACAGACTTCCATTGGGTTATCAAATGGATGCTTCTTACTACTGTAAGTATTTCAAAAGAAAAAACGGTCCCTCTCGAGTGCTCTGTCATTATCCTCCCACTTTTTGGGCTCTCATGTTCGTCTAAGAGTTAGAATCCAAATTTGAAAAAATGAATAATGAATGTTGTATTAAGTGATTTTCAATCTCTACGATTCATTTTTCAAATTCTAATCATGGCCCTTGGGTGGTTTAGGGAGCTTAAGAAGTGGGAAGACCATAACAGCTCTCCCTTACACTCCTCTACACCAAATGACCGAAAAGCATTTATATAAGTGATGTTTAAGAAACACCATTTGATAACGTGGCATTCCTTTAATGCATTCATCCACACTAGCGGATTCCTAGGTAGTAAATAAATGGATGGATGACAAGTCAAAATCGATATTTGGAGGGTGACCCCATAACATTTTTTTTTTTATGTAATCTAATTCTATGCAGCAGGACTCGAGACTTACTGATATTTTTATTGTAGACCTTAAATTACATTGGGACGTGCCGTGCGGGCCAAATAGTGTGATCACTTACCCAGGAGCTCGGTGGCTAAAGCCGTGGTATTGGTGGTCATGGCCTGTTCTTCCTTTAGGCTTGTTGTGGCACGAACAGCGCTGCAAAACTCTTGGGTAAGCCTTTCTTCCACATCTTCTATTAATGGAAGTGTACTGAAAATCACCGAATTTAACCCTAAATAGAACAATGTTAGCCGCTAGTAAAACTAGGACGTCTCCATAATCTGAAAGTAACGTCTAGTTTTGCTGATTTTTACTTGGGGATGACAGCACATCAGGTTTGGATTGGGAAAGTTAAATCCAAACCACCCAAACTCAAACCCAATTTAGAGCCGTTTGTTTCCTCATAAAGGCGGAAAAAAAAATAATATGAATATAGTTTCAATTCAATTAACTCAATCACCAAATTTTATGATAAATTTTCAAATCTATGATTTATTAAGCATAACTTAACTAAAAAACCGTCAAACTAGAGTATAAATAGTTTAAATCTTAAATTTGTAAGATAGTAGAAGTTTTCACGGCTCTTCAAGCACTAATCAAATCATCAATGAAGTACCATTGAAAAAATTTAAATATTAAATTTATAAGGCAATTTAAATCTCAAAGTTCTCCAAGCACGGATCAACTCATTAAGGATATACCACTCTAACAAAAATCTACGTTCTATAAAACAAAATATAATGCAAAGGTCAAGTTTATATTTAAGTTAATATTTATATTGCTTTATAAACATATTATAGGTATTATATTTGGGTCAGGTTTTGATTAAGTATAGTAAGCCCAAACCCAATATGATATTTTGGATTTTACCTAAACTCAAACGCGGTCATTTCAATCAGTTTGGAGTTTTCTATCAAAACTAATTTCTTTTACCTCTCAACAGGTATGGTGCTGAGATGCCCTTGGTTCTGATCCAATCAGTTATATACTTGGGGATTGTAGCCGTAGCACGGCTAGCTCAACCCAGTCTTTCTAAGCCGTGCTACCGACGTTCTGACCGGACCATTTCAATCTACCAAGCTGGTCTAAAATTCACAGCCATGGTCTGCATCCTCTTAGCCCATGTCATCCCATTCTTTTTCATTCCGCGGACGGTTCATCCCATGGTTGGCTGGAGCCTCTATCTGCTTGGCTGTTTTGCCCTCTGCTCGATGGCAATCAACCTGTTCCACCTGCCAATGCTAGCAGCCATAATGCCTTGCGTTTGCATATTTGGTGCCCTCTTGGTCATGTCATTTCCTTGGTATCCTAATGGGATCTGGAGAGCACTTGCTGTATTAGCCTATGCATTTTGCTGTGCGCCGTTTGTGTGTATGTCCTTTGCTAAGGTCATGGCATGCCTCCAAGTCTCACCGAAAAAGAAGCCTTCTTGCCAAGGTTGAGTGATTCTCTATCCCCTCCTCGGTTTAGCAAGTCATATTGACAACCATTGGATAGCACATTATTCATTTAAAAGTGTAGAAAGGAAACAACGTTATATATTCTTTCCAAAAATTCATGTTTGGTAAGATAGATTTGCATAATAGATATATATAAAGATATTACTGTTATATTTGCTAGTCTGTTTGTGTATGGTGATCTTTTACCTTTATGTTAAAAGAAATAAAGAAATCAGTGGTTATATTTTCTAGCTTCTAACATAGTGAAGAGAGAAGGGAACAAAATAGTCCTCTTCTAAACAAATAAACTTGGTGGGTATTTGTGCAATTGGTAAGGATATTTAAGGACTATATAGTTGGGGATGCCATCACAATTTTGATTTATACTGCTATGTGAATTTTGTTTTGATTTATCAGATATAAAGTTATTTCTATTCCCCATATAGGATGACATGGCTGGGAAATGAGAATATTTGTCACAAAAATCATATATAGGGATGGTTTATGTGAGTAGGAAGTGCATTGGAGGGTGAACTTTGACACTTTGATTTAAAAAATCATATATAGGGACTGCCCTGAAGCTCCCCTCCCCACCACCACCCACTGCCTGTTTATCTGAACTTCCACCATGGTAACAATTATAAGTCCTGGTGAATGATATAATGGCATAATTAAATACAAATTTCAACATGATACTGACACATTGTCTCAATTTTTCAGAAAGTCAACACATACAAAATCGATGCATTAATATGTGTAAAGTGGAAGAGGAAGACAGTTTAGGTGAAGACCCAAGGGGAGCGGAGGGGAGGGTGGTTGTGAGGGAGGGCGTCTCTGCTGGTTGTGGTGGAGCTCGTGGCAAGAGGGGTTGCGTTGGGGAAGGCTGGAGCACCGTCTAATGCATATCTCATAATACATATCCTCACAAACTCTTTGATTTATGTGAGCATAACAAAGCTCTTTGAATTCAATCATGAACAAAAAAGGCCACAACAATAATCTAGACCTGTGATGACGTAGAATGCTGAACTATGTAATATATTTGATTTGAAGGTTTTACTGCTCCCAAAATGAATAAGAAAAGATTGAAGAAAGCTTTTTTAGGATGAACCGGTTAAGCCAATTGAAATTAATTGGCTTTTTTTTTTCCAAAATTGTATATAAGACTTTTATATTAGAAGAAGATATGACATTACGGGAGAATTTAATTATTATTACTTTATGTATATTGAATATGGATAATAATTCAAATAGAATTAAATTGAATTACTGAATAGAAGAAGATTGTACACATTACAATGTCTAATTAGAAAATCAAAAATATAAAATTAATTTTCAGGTATATTTTTGACGTTTAAATTAATAATTTTTAAAAAAATTAAAAAAAAATGTAGAAAATTGAGAATATGAGAGAATTAGAATTTGAGAACTAGGCCCAGAGTGAATGAAAAATAAAGGATTAAGCTCTAAGAAAAGCAAAAAAAAAAAAGACAAAGACAAGGCTCTAAGATTGATAAAGTTTTAAATATTATGAGGGATATAACTTTATATTTATCCTCCAAATCGCTCCCTCTCCTTTTTCACAAGAAATGGGCTAATTCATAACCTTATTACTAGATAGTGGCAGTTTTTTAAAGAGAAATAATTAATCATAATTAGAGTTGTTACTCTAATTAAGTCTTAAATAATTCAATCGTTTCATATATTTTGAATTTAATGTTTGTTCATTGAGTGTACTAATTACTAATTTGATTTATCTAGTCATTTATTAGTTGATATAATCGTCTAAAAGATTAACCGTCTATTTTAATTAATCGTTTGACCACTCAAAACCTTGGCTTTTGGTACGCTTGGTGGTCTGGCTAATTAACTGCTTAACAGTTCAATTATTCTGCTGTTTGACAATTCAGCGATTCTGTTTAGGAGCTCGACCAAATTCTTTTCTAATCCATGCTTAACCTTTGCTATTCAGATTTGGCCCTAACAATTCGACCAATTCAAATATCTTCATGCATTAAATATTTACAAATTTATTCAACGGAACGATTCAACCTTAATTTTAGGCAGCACCCAACAATTATACCTTCCATAAAGTATACTATGCTTAAACATTCTTTGGAATTTAATAAAATTTATTGTGTAAATAGCATCTCCATTCAAAATACTTGAGTTTAGATTCAACATATTCTAAAGGTAGCATTCCTCTAAAAATAAATTATATTTTAGAGGACTAATCTTTTACAACTAAGTGTCACTAAGATGCTTATTAATACAAAGAAAAGTGAAGAAAATTTCTGTCATTTTACCTAAAACAAAACATGGCAACCAATAATTAGTAAGATTTTCTATTACGATTAATGCCTCTAAAATCTATAAGTATTTTTTAACTCACGGTCATAAATTTATGATAATATAAAGTTATTATTATGTCAAGAATTATTGTTAAATCGGACTCCTCAGTTACTGTCGAGAGACTAAAGAACTTGAATGGGACTTTGCTGCAGCATTCATTTAGAAAAGTTTTCGGTTGTAAATTTGTTATCCTTAGCACTTCTAACAAAAAATTTATAAAAAATAAACTTATATAATTAAATATTTTATTTTTATCCTAACTATTGATTCAAAGATAGGAGAATAAATATGATATTATGTTATGATAAATATCTAAAAGATGCCTAACCCATGTATATAATATGATCTAATAAAATAGTATCTCTGCCATTGACAATAAGGTTTGTGTCAAGAGTTTTCGTTTTATATTTATTTTATATTCTTATATTTTTTTACTTATTTATCTTTACTTGTTATATTGTAACCATCATTAATAATAAGTAAATATACAACTTAAAAACTAGAATTTTTTGTTTACCTACATTTTACTTTATTTAGAAAAGCATATAACTCTTTTATATATAAAATTTTTTTGCTTTTATGTTAATAGTTCCTCACTAGTAAGTAAGGTGACCATTCATTATAAATCAGTTGTCTTACCTTATAATTTTTTTAATTTTTAATACTGATTATTGAATAAATATAGAAGCCTAAAAAATATAATAACCATAATAATACTTATTGTTAGAAGGTAACTAAAGTTAAGAATTGATCAATTTTATAATTATTTAGAAAGTAAAGTCATTTTTGAGATTTATCTCACAACTAGACATTTTTGATATATTTATTTTTTAAAATCGTATTAGAGATATCTTAATCAAGCAATACTGAGTTTAATTATTGAAAACTATTAGCTTTTTATGATTATTTCTCAACACATCATGTGCAATCAATGTATGATTAATACCTTCAAACCCAAAAGAACATTTGAATGAGAGGATATGTTGGAATATAAAATAATTCTTAAACATATTATCTAATTTTTAAACTTTTAAATTTATTAATTTCTTGTTAGGAGTTAACTACGACTTCTCATATCTTGGTTAAGGTAAAGTTTTGAGAGTGGGATACCTTTCAAAATTGGAAAAAAAAAAAGAAATAGTTGTAATATGAGAAAATATTAAAATTAATTATTAAAAAATAAAAGTTACAAATTAATAAAATGATAGAACAAGTTTAAAAACTAATGAAATCTGACATACTTAAAATCTACAAGGAACTGCATTTTAGAGTTTGTATAAAAAGTTTAAGATAACAATCATTTTTTAAATCAAAATTTGAACTGTATTTTAAATTCATAAAATACATCTCTATTTATAGGCCAGACATCCTAACTTCCATGCTCCTAGAACATTTAATTTTACGTTTATTCATTAACCCTTATTAGTATTATAATCATTATTATTAGCTTCCATGATTCACACGACATGCATTCTTGAAACAATTTCTTAATCATCCCCATAGCAAGTGGCTGCCAGCTGGATAATTAAAGATTAATTTTTAATCCTTAATTTATTTTTATATTTGATTTTTATATGATAAATATTTAATATGGAAGATCGATTTTAACCTAAGATAGGCTTCTAACATTGAACTGGGCAAGCTAATCTCCAAAGATAATCATACAACCTACACGGGTGGAGGAGGTCCTACTTCTTGAAGTAGGGGATTTTCCCTTCAAATGGTTTTTTTTTTTTTTACATTTTAAATTTATATAATAATTTTTTTTTATTTAAAATGGGACGAAACCCTACTTCAACAAGCAGGATCCCCCTTCCCTGCCTATACACGGCTGGTAATTGAGTTTGTGGCCAAGGAGTTAATTTTCAGAATCTCATTTTAGTCCAACATGAGCAATAAATAAACTCTGGGAGCTTCTTTATTTTTACCTGTATTATTTGAACCTGCTGAATCAATGGAGGTTGGCCCAACTGAAGCTTATATGGTGTTATTATTTGCGATAATACTCTTCTTAGGTTAGCTGAGATTAAGAGATAGTAAAGAGTAAGTGCTTGATCTGAGCCATACAGAATGAACCATCTACTCTTTATACATGAGAACTCATGATAGCTGCCTTTACCACTATCCACCTCTTAGGAAAATTTGACATTCTAGAAAAAGCAGTCCTTTTTGATAATAAAGATATTAAATTAGATAAAACTTATCTGTATAAATATAATAAAAGATAACTTATAAACAGTTCTAAAAAACAGATAATTATCTAACCCTGTTAAAAGCGCCTTCAAATGAGATGAATGACAACACCAAGAGCAAAGAAAAAAGAAAATAAAGTAATAGTCAATATTGTTAAAAAATGATTCTACACAAATAGTACATAAATAGCAGAGGTGTTATATTTATCATTCCTTACAGAATCCCAGAACACTTTTTTACAGCACCACCCCCCCCCCCCCAAAAAAAAAGAAAAAAAGAAAAAGGCCATACCCAGCAATATTATGAAGTGCCTTAATTAAGGGGTCTTAAAGGAGTGAAACAATTTGCATGGCCATCAGCCAGCAAGCAAGCTTAAGAGGTTTGCGTGGGAGATATATACCAATGACTACTACTAGCTCAAGAGGGGCTTCTCAATATCATACTCGCTTTCCTGCCCTTCCTCGGCGGCAGCAGGGGCAGGGGCAGCGGCGGCAGCGGCAGCTGCGTAACCTTCCTTTCCTTTTGCCCACAGCACGAAATAGAGGCCAGCAAACATGACAAACATCCCTCCGAGGCTGCAAAATTATGGAAAGCAAAACATCAAACCTATTACACACATACACAGTGGCATCTTTGGCTGCCCTAAGTCTCACAAGAGCATGATGTTTGGACTATACTTTCTAAATATTATTAAATAATATAATATCTCATCATTTATTCATACATACTAATAAATCAATATAATAATTGACTGATATATAAAAGCAATATCACATCATCAAATAATATTCCAATAACATTTACTAGGCACATTCCGAATATTTTCCATTACAAAAATATCTTGACATAATTATAATAGTATCATCATTTGACCTATTAAAGCTGTAAAATTATCACTTATATAATAAAAGATATGACCACATGTACCTTTTACAAATCCTCAAGATACATTTGGCTAAGTTTATATCTCAGACATTAATCAAATTTTATATGGATCCATTTATATAAATAAATAATTAAATATTAAATCATCTACAAATATGTATTTAAAAACATCTACAGTATATCCCGAATATTTTAGTTATGCATATTTTCTTTGTGGGAATTTTGGTCAAGTTAAGGGTTCCCCCTCCCCCCAAAAAAAAGAAGGAACTTGAATAGAGTAGCCTAAGTATCTAGAGACCGACCGGGGTTCATTCTTGGTGAAACAGGTATTTTATCCCCTTTTTCAGTTTTTTTAAATACAAATTTTATAAAATAAAAAAAATAAGAAAAGGATCAAAATACCTGCTTCGTGGAACAAAATCCTCGGCGGCTAAGTATCTAGGGCATAGTTTTCATAATGAAAGTATATATATACCTTCCGAGGCTGATACTGTATCCTAAAGTGATGACCGAGAAAATGACAGAGACGACCGTTGAGATGGGGCTGAACATCGACACAAGCACCGGCCCTCTCCTCTTCATTGCCCACCCATTGAAGCTCACACACGTCCCGCCCACACTGCCTGCCTGTCCCCCGTAACCAATTCACAGCACACATTAGAGCTTACTTTGTTTGATCCCGAAACTATGAAAAACATAAATATATAGATCGTCACGTCATCTAAAAATATCTTACTTTTATACAATTAAATAACACATCAGAAATTAATGTATAAATTGTTGAATATATTTTGATTAAGTAGCATTAGGGAGATGTTCTTATAGAAAAT
Source organism: Nepenthes gracilis (assembly GCA_033239525.1). Classification (NCBI taxonomy): domain Eukaryota; kingdom Viridiplantae; phylum Streptophyta; class Magnoliopsida; order Caryophyllales; family Nepenthaceae; genus Nepenthes; species Nepenthes gracilis. Next base: position 7,137,064 of record BSYO01000009.1, read on the forward strand.
AAAAATCTTACAACATTGCAATATTACTATTTATTTAAAGATGTGTAGTTATATTACAAATGTGTGATGTGATTTATGATTATATATCTTTTAGTGATTGATAATATTATAAAATGATATAATATTTTTGATATATGCTATAATTATTTTTCTATTTTTACTCGTGGAAGGGCATGAGAAAAAGAAAATCACCAGGAGGGAGAAACAGATGAGGTCCTTGACACTGAGCGACGGCTGGCCAATTTCAAACTTGCCATCTTTTGCCAGCTGAATCACTGCAGTTATAATCACACCAATTAAGGATGTTACTGCGCACAGGGAAATGGGTGCTGGAAAGTCGCCGAGAGTGTGAGCCTGTAGACAAATTCCCAATTAAAATTATTTCATATAATATGATAATTAAATAAAATAATTAAAAAATATAATTTAATAATAATTTTATTGAAAAAGTAACTTATTAATGGGCCTAACCTTTGATAAAAAGAATAACGTTTAAATAATTAAATAATTAATTATTTTTCATATCCTATTAAATGCATATATATTCTATCATATATGTTGCAGAGGGATAATTATTTTTTGACTTACTACAATAAAAGGATAGTTTATAAAGGTAATTACCTCTATTTCATTGGCTACTTTAATTTGAGACATAAAACAAAGAAGCTTTCTATAAATTTTCTGCTACTCTCATTAAAATTTTGAGAAAATGGGAAGGAATAGAAATCAATTTTTAAATTCAAGAAAAAAGAATAAAAGTAAAAATTCAGATACTTCGTTTATATTGTTAGAGTTCGACCCAGATATACCTTAATTCATCACAGCGGAAAAATCTAAACCCCTTGTCAGCCGTCAACCACTAAGAATGTGAGCACAAGAAATACAACGATGCACGGTGATTTTTAATGTGAAAAACCCTTTTCAACCAAGGAAAAAATCACGAGATAAATTTTAAAAAATTTTACTATATAAAATTGGTTACAAACCCCAGAGACAGAGTTCCACCAATCCACCCGAGACAGAACAAAAAAACAATCTTAAGAGTAAGGAAACTCCCATTCCCTCTTCTCTCTATTTTTTTTTCTCCTTTTTCTCACTAGTAGTATTATTACTCCTGATTTTATAAGTGTTGTGGTGAACGGCGAACGGCAAACGGCGAGGGCTCCTTTTCGCACATCATTTTTGCTCCGTTCCACCCTCCGTTTCACACATAATTCATCACACCATCTTCTAAAGCGCTTGATGTACTCTATAATGACGCTTGACCCAAATCCCATCTGCTCACCTGGCCTGATCTTGTAAAAGATTTCTCATGCCAGCTTTGTCATTTTTCGCACTTTTACTAGTTTCCGCATTTTTACAGACGGCGCATGCTCTGCCAGACTCGCGTGCCCTGAAGTTTGCCACAAATCGTAAAGTCAACTTTCTACTTTTCTGTAAAATCAACTAGCCACAAATTCCTGGCAACTTTACTTTGCAAAATCAATCGCAACTTTCTGCATAGCCCTGGGCACGTCTTTGCATTACTGGTCAGATCTACTCCGACTGTAGTCCACTCCGATGCCCAAAGCCACTCCGACAGATTGCCCCTCCGACATTTGCCTATTCCGACAATTGCCCACTCCGGCAAATTGCTCCTTCGGCATTTGCCTACTCCGGTATTTTCCTACTCCGACAAATTATCACTCTGATAATTGCCACTCCGAAAATTATCACTTTGCTGATTGCCAGTTTGGAAAATTACCACTCCGGCCTTTTGTTACAACTAGTTTGCAGTACTTCGAATTTGGTACAAATCTTGCACGATCTTTCAATGGCACATCCGTTTGTTAAGCTACCCACAAGAGAGTGACCAAACCCACAAATTTTTTCTCACGACTTTGTAGGGGGAAACCTTCGCCTTTACCCGGCGATCGTCATCGTTTGCCTTTCGATAACTTCCCCTCAATTGGAATCCTGGCGTCGACTTTTACAAGTCTGAATTATACCTTATCCCGCTTCACCGATCCTGGAGTAGTCCCACTCCCCTTCAGCTTTTCCTCCGCGGTTGAATCATTCTCCTTTACACTTCACCTTGGCCACCTCCTCCTGCCACCTTAACCAATACCGCCATTAGTCATCTTGACATCATCCTTGACAACCTAAGCCTTCATCAGGTACCAACCTAATCTCTTACTTTTCCTTACCACACTCAAAGCGCCTTTGATGAATTTCCACTAGCTATTTCCAAACGTTGTCCTAAACCATCTTCATCAAGCTTCCAGGTTGAAATTACATTCAACCTCAAATTCGGGGCATGTTGCACATTCTTCAATACGAGTTTCTTTTCGTTGCTTGTCCATAAACAAACATTTTCGATACCAACTACCCTTGACGAACCACTGTTACTCATTTTCAATATCCCGTGGTATCCGAACGTATAGTGTGACTTCCTCGATATCACAGGTGTGAAATGCTGTTGTCCATCACCTAATTTGTCTCCTGTCTCGATAGACTCTATGTTTTCTCCACGTAGACAACTAGGAGGTCTCTGCAAAGAGTGATAGTGGCCCAATCATCATCATCACTATCCCGCCTCTCATAACACTTGCCTCTACCCTCCTTCTCTTGCTTCCTCTACGGGCAGTCCGGCCTTATGTGATCCTTCTTATCACAATGGAAGCACGTCTTCTCCAAAAGTTTGGACCGGCCATTGCTTCTCTCCGATTTGCCGCTTTGATCCCTCAATCTCTCACGTCCTCGATCGCTCGTCGCAACTAAGAGCCTCAGCTCCTCTGGAACCTTACCGCTTCCTCTCCGTCTTGAACTCGTTCATAAGTAAGGAAGCGATGACCTCATCTAGATTGAGCGTATCTTTTTCAAATAACAGTGTTGTAACAACATGATCGTACGAAATCGGTAAGGATGCCAGCAATATCAACGCTTTGTCTTCCTTCTTGATCTTCTCATCAAGGACCGATATTTATATTAAAATCCGATTAAATTCGTTCAAATACTTCTCAAAACTTTCCCTTTTCGATAGACACAGGCCATAAAACTAATTTTTCACATGCAATTTCATTCTCAAGGATTTTGACTTATACTAACTCTCAAATTTCTCCTAGATCTCCGCTAGATTCAACACGTCAATGACCTCCTGAAGAATGTTATCCACAGGACATAAATTGATCATGTAATTAGTAAGACTTCTCTTGTCTTACCACTCTTCCTCCATCATATTACTCGGCTTGTCTTCCTTCCTCTAAAGTGCCTTTACTATTAATTTTCGAGTCAAAATATTCTTCACTCTTTTTTCCAAATGATGAAATTATTTTTCCCATTAAATTGCTCCACACTAAATGGCAAACTCATCGATGATGACGCCATTAAATCTAAGGTTTACAACCTCGCTCTGATACCACTTGTTGGGATTTGACTCGGATACACATTGATCTGATGCAACGGAAAAACTCGAATTCCTCGATAGCCGTCAACCACAAAGAATGTGAGTGTAAAAAATACAAGAATGCACGATAATTTTTAACGTAAAAATCATTTTTAACTAAGAAAAAAATTATGGAATAAACTTCAAAAAAATTTTATTATATAAAATTGGTTACAAATCCCCCAAAACAAAATTCCAGTAACCCACCGGAAATATAGTAATAAAATAATCTCCATAATAAGGAAACTCTTGTTTCCTCTTCTCTCTCTTTTTCTTCTCTCATTTTCTCACTAGTAGTATTTTCTACTATCTAATTTTACAAGTGTGGTGATGAACGGCGAACAATGATGACTCCCTTCCGTACTTTGTTTTTACTCTGTTACACCCTCTGTTCCACATATGGTTCACCGCACCATCTTATGAAGCACCTGGTGCACTTTATAATGACACTTGACCCGAATCCAATCTGTTCACCTAATCTGATCTCATAGAGAATTTATCACGCTAACTTTGTCATTTTTCACGCTTTCACCGGTTCCTACACTTTCACAAACGGCGCATGCTTTGCCAGTTTGGACGCGTGTCCTGCAAGACTGCCACCACTCTATAAAGTTGCCTTCCTACCCTTTGCAGTTGATCTATTCTACAAAATCAGCTACCAACTCTAAAAAGTCAATTACCTGCTTTGCAAAGTTAACTGTCAGCTTTTCAGACAGGCTGCCTTGGGCTCGTCTTTGCATCAGCAGTAAGATCCACTCCGATTGCAATCCACTCCAGCGCCTAGAGCTACTATGGCAGATTGCTCCTCTGGCATTTGCCTATTCAAACAATTGTCCACTCCTGCAAATTGCCCCTCCTGGCATTTGCCTACTCCAACAATTGCCCACCCTAACATTTACCTACTCCGAGAATTGCCCACTTTGGCAAATTGCCCATCTGGCATTTGCCTACTCCGGCAAATTACCACTCCGGCAATTGCCTACTTTAACAAATTACCACTTCGGCCTTTTGTTGCAGTCAATTTATAATACTCCGAATTTTGCATAAACCTTACACGATTTTCTGATAAAACATCCGTTTATTGAACTACCAACAAAGGAATGACCAAACCCAACAAATATATCGTTGAGTATTATTGTTTGTAAAATAACTTGAGAATTTAATGGTTTAAATAACCATTCTAATTTCTTGAAGTTTTACATCATCGCCATCAATTCATGCACCATTAATAAAATCACTAACTCAGAAAATTTCACCGGAAAATTCTTTTCAAAATGCAAGCCAAATTAATTTCATTTCCACTTTTTTTTTTTTTTGGCTAATGACCATAATTAGGTTATGAATTTATATTGTCTACTGAATTTACCTGGAGAACAACATTGCTCGAGAGCACAAAGACAGCACCCATGAGATACATGCAACCAGCGATTTTTTGGGTGTCATAGGCGGCGGTTAAAGGCGGCGACCCTGGAGATGTGAGATGAGCCTCTGTGGCGGAGGTTGCGGTGGTGCTCTGAAAAATGCTCATTGTGACTGCGCCAGCCACGCATAGCAATGTCCCAAGGATCTTCACCTTGCTATACAAACAGCTTGCCTTCACTTTCTCCAACCTACAAGACAATTTACAAAATATTATTACAGTAGGAATTTCATTTTTTTTTTTGGTTTTATAGACAAAATTACAGTACGAATTTAATTTCATAGCATATTTTTTATGATCAAAGAATAGCACACTTTGGTAATGTAGAAAAATTATGATTTAGGGTAATATTTTTTTACATAGTAAAAATTTTATGTAAAAACCTTGTTATGTGTTATCACATCCTAGGCAAATAGAGACATAATATTATCTAATTTGATCCAAAAATCTCATCCGTAAATTGATGAATTATTATAAATATATAGTAAAGATTTTAAATTAAAGAAAGCCTAAATTAACTAATTAAAAATTCTATTTTTTCAATAATTATGATAATAAGCAAGTATATCCAAAACTCTTGTAAAATCGAATCGGGTTAGGCCACCTATTTTTACTCATAATTATATCCGGTAAAAAAAAATTTAATTAGATCCAATATTTAGTTATATAAATCTATAATACTCATATATTTTGACTATATTATAAAAAATGGGCCTAACTGACCCGGTAGTCGAGGAGCAAACGTTATAAACTGATATTAATTATAAAAAATATTTAAAAAAAAAAAAAAAAGAAAAAAGAAATTATGTAATGGAAAGGCTTGTTAATTTCTAACCCGAAAGCGCAAGCAATTGCAAAGATAAACCCCGGCGCAAGGTTAGGCATAGCCGTGGCAATCACCGGCGACGTCAACTTTAGCCCCGCCAGGATCAGGTATTGGAACAACGTTACCCTGAAAAGCACAACCACAGACATACTTATAAAAAAAATAAAAAATAAAAACGCAAAAAAAAAAAAAATTTAATATTTTTAAAATATTAATATAAAATTTATTATATTAATTGATATTTAAAATATTAAATAATATATTTAATATTTGATAAATATATCTGCTAATAGTTACATATTAGTTCATAATTTTTTAAAAAATTTATTTTTAACATATTTAATATTAATATATATTATTAAATATATTTAATATAAATACTGATATTTTAATATATAGTCAATAAAGTTGAAAAGGTAGAAAATTCATCAACTACTCACCCTCCCTTCTTCTTTATATAAATATATATAAAGAAGAAGATGATGAAGAATAAAAATCAATGTGCAATTTTGACGGTGGGGCCGCAAATTCCATCCGAAAAAGAAAAAGGAATTAACAAAAAAGATGATTAGAATTTTTTTTTTATATAAAATTTTCTTTTAAAAACCATTAGATATTTTCAACTCATGATATTTAATTACTTAGTAAAAAACTTAAATTTTAAAACATGACTAATTATATTTTATTTTAGATAAAATAATAAAATAATTCCATAATTATTTTTATTTTAGATAAATCGAATAAAAGAGTAAATTACGAATGTGACCAAATCGATGAAGAAAATCATCAAGAAAGTAAAAGTTAAATTAAAAGGTCAAAAAGTCAAAAGAAATGAAAAGTAGTTTAGATTTTAGTGTATGGATGGTTATAGGGTTGCCTCCTCCTCCTCCTCCTCCGCCACCCGGTGGCCCCCTCCGGACACTAACAGCCACCTTTTCCCTTCACTTTAAGAGGTGGCAAGAGCACCAATCGATGGCCTACAACTATTTATCTAAAAATAAATAATTATAATTAAAGAGTTACATATTATGAGAGAGTTATATCAAGTGTATTTTCTATTTAAAGATATTTATTTTATTTTATTTACTTTTAACAAACTTATTGATGTAAAATTTTGTAAATCATATTCAGAAAATTTTTAAAATATTCTTTATAAAGATGGGTTTTTCTGAATTCTAATGAATAATTAAAATTAGTTATATTTTTAACATAAAAAGCCTGAAGAGTGGAGTTTTCATAAACTGCCTACTTTTGATAAGAGTTTTTTTTTTTTTTTTTTTTTTGAGGAATATTTTATTTATACTCACTAGACAACCTTTTCATACAAATTTTCTTAAAAAATAATTAAATGTAATATCAAGTCAAAAAAATATAGTTTATCTCTTTTAAGGTACAAATTTTTACCATATTTAATTTATAATAGAAAATGAAAGGTTTGGCTAAAGACAAAAAATATAAATAAATAAATGATGCTGCAATCATCGATATCAATAAGCTCTTTTCTTCTGTGAGATCCGACCTTCTGGATTCTAATTAATTTCATTTTTGGAGGATTTTAACAGATATCCATAAACTCAGTAGGAAATCACTTCAGCATAAAATTGGTTGTGGATGAAGATTCAGATCAATTTTGACATTTAACACAGGAAATGAAAAACAGAGTAACAGAGATTCGGAAATGGAAATGAAGAAGAAAAAGGGAACACAAGGATGCAGTATTAATTTCGTGCTTACCCGCTGAAGGCAATCAGAACGAGCTGAATCAACAACCTGAAGCTTAATTTCTTGGGCCATTGCTTCCTGCAAACAGACAGGAATTCTTTCAATTACAAAAAAAAAAAAGGCATTAGAATTTTCAAGAGGAGTAGAACAGAGCAAGTAAATGGAGAAGAACAGAGGGAAGTGGAAGAAAGACCTCTCAAAGAGAAAGGCGATTGGAGAGAGAACGAGGAAAGTGGCAAAGGTAGAGAAGACGATGAAAGAAAAAGGGTTTATCCCCAGAGACAAAAGGTAACTCATCAACACTGCATTTCCTGCATATACAAATTGAATAATTATCAACCCCGCTATCACTGCGATTTCTTCCATCACTTCTCTCTTCGCAATTGCATTCCAAAACATCTTCACAACCCCAACACCCTTCGATTTCTTCTTCAGATCTGCAAACTCTCCCTCCCTCCCTCCCTCTCTCTCTCTCTCTTATCTTCCTTTTGATTTTCTCCAATTAGGGTTAATTTTGGGTCTTCAGCCAGAGGCGGCAGCGGCCTCTTCTTCTTCTTCTTCTTCTTCTCTCCACCAACTCTCTCTCCTCTTCGATGTCAAAATTTCTCTATTCTATGTATTCTTCGTGGATTTTGTATGATTTACGATGCCGTTGATGGCGTAGAGAGGAGGTTCTCCAGATTGAGAGCCAACGTGGATAGCCACCCATCGGTCTCTTTTGTGTTTTTTCCATCCTTTACCTACCATTCTACTCCGGGCCCTCTTCCTTACCCCTCTCTCTCTCTCTCTCTCCATCTCCATCTCACAGAATTTTCGCTTCGAAATTTGAAATTTTCCAGATATTACTGGCAGATATCAATTTATAAGACATGTTTTTTAATTTTTTTTAATTTTAAGATTTTTTTTATTTTAAATTTGAGTAAATTTTAGTTTTTTTTTTTAATAATGAATTACGTAATATAACTAATTGAGATTTTTCATGTCGTCGTATGTAAATTAACACGTATTGTTGGAACTCACCTGAAACGTGAAATTTTTTATCACAAATACGATAATGATAATGTTAAGAATTTAATTAAAATTTGGTTAAAAATATAAGAAAAAAAATTAGGGAATAAAAAATCTAAAAATCAATCATTATAATAATAATAATAGTATAACTCACCTAAAGTAAAAATAAATGCATAACCCACGTAAGGTATCCACCCCGACACATCTTTTAAGTCACGATAACACAAAACATAATAATAATTTATTATATTTAATTGGTAAAAATATCATATTAATAAAAATCAACATCACGTTTGAATGGCTTGATGCCCAATTATGCCCAATTATTCAATTTTCAGAGGTTCAGAATGGAATTAAGTCATTTTTTTTAAATAAAAAATAAATTTAAATTTACATAATTATTAAAAATTAAAATAAATTGAAGTGATTTTGCTTATCGTCTTTCTTTTTTTTCTTCTTTCTTTTTTTTTTTTTCCGGGGGGAGTGGGGTTTTGACACCGTGGCAAGAGCACAAAAGCAAAACATGATCGTTCATACGGGAAGGGGATGATACTTTTTCCAATGGAGAAGTAATATTTGTTTATTTTTATAGTCATTGAAAACAAAATATTAAATAACTAAAATTTATATATTAGATAATATATTTTTAAAAATATTTTTTTAAAAAATTATATTATATTTAATATTTAATAAATTTTAATATTATAAAACAAATTATTAACAATCTTCATCGTCTTTATTTTTAAATTCTAACTATTAAACTTTAATACTTCTCTTCAAAGAAGAGCAACATCCCCTGGGATCAATTATACTTCTCCTATGTCTTGAGTGTGGATTTTTATTTTAGAGGAATACTTTCAGATACTTTTAAATATTTTTTAAATAATAATAACTAATATTATAACATCATATTTTTTATTCATAAATCATAATATTATTATCATATGTAATGAGTCAATTTAAATAATAATGTGTTTTCGAATCCAAGTTACTACACAGAATAGGAATCCATTTGGATCTTCCTTGGCAGGTCAAACAAAGTGGATTTAGTCTCCATTTTTAATGGCCTGAATCTTGCACACTATAACTAAAAATTTAAATGTCAGAAGATTGATGAGACCTATTTCCTGATATATTTTTCGACACCCAAATTAATAATATTTCTTAATAAACAGAAAGATACAATGACAATAGACATATGTGATGATATACTAAAATAAAGATTATGTCTATTTGGGAGGTTGTGCTCAATTGGGAGTGGCTTGAGAGTGAGAATTATAAAAGGTCTCTTTTGAACATAAAGGTATTCTTCTGTATTCTTGCCAGTCAGTCTATCCTTACTTATGGTGGTGAAGGAATATTTATAATATTAGTGGACGGTTCAACCTTCTTGGTTAGTAACAATCGTCCGCTGAGCCATCCGGATGGATAAGGATATACCGGTTGATTGTTGCAACGGTTATGATAAGTTTCTTAAACGTGCAAAAATGGGCTACTTTAACTAGGCTGATGAGATCAGCTTAGCCTTTGAAATTGATTGGGCTTACTCAGACGTTGTTTGGTCCTTGGTTCCAACGGTGAGGTATCATAGGTTGATTATCCTCTGGATCCTTCATACGTCTATTGGTCTTCATGTTGGATTGGCCCATTTTTAGTGTTCTCATCAAATAATAGTTAAATAAATAAAATTTTAGAAAAAATCAAGATATTGAGGAATTAGGCCAGCGCCTAAATGTCACATATCTCTATGCTCATACATATTTGAGATAGTAACTTTGTGCCTAATCGATGTCTATGGGATGCTCAAGAATAGATTGGACAAAATGAGGAGGAAAATTTTACCAAGAAGAAGGAAGGCCGATGAAGCTTTATTTTACCAAGAAGGAAATTTAAGGCAAGTAAAATTTCTTCATTCTCTTGTAAATAATCTCTACCTCCCTCATTGTAATGTTATTGTTCATGCTCACATGTCTCACTTTCATGGGATTAGGCCGAAATTTCGGTTGAGATGAGAATGTGGTAAAACAGAGCCTACGGCTCATTTGATAGAAAGGGAACCGAAATTTTGGGCTTTATATTAAATTAAGGCTTGAAATTTGGTACAATAAAGTTCCAAAACTTTCTGATTTACATGTTAAAAATATGAAAGTTGGATTTTTCTTAATTTGATGAGAATCGGTTAAAGGTGAAGAACAGAGCTTCGCCTGTTCTTTCTTAATTTACATGTTCTTTCTTAATATGAAAGTTGGATTTACAAAAGTTAAAAATATTTTTCCTCCTTTGAAAAATGGAGGAAGAACAGTGGATTAGTCATATATATATATATATATATATGAATATGAATGTGGATATATAAGAATAATTAAACATCATATGTGTAGGTATACTAAAAATTAATAAATGATGAAAATATTTATATTTAATTAAATCATATGTTAATCTAAGAAGAAAATTTTGGATGATTTATTATTCCAATTGGACTCTAGTAAAATTAGTCAAATAGTTAGATAAAATTATTAGTTATGAGAATCGTCTAGGAGCAGCAAAATAAGGAGTATTTATGACCTTAAAAATAACATTTGAGACGTCAAGAGGACTGATAAGGATTGAATAAAATATCAGAATGATCAATAAAATATTCAAACTCTCGTTAAATTTTCTCTTATTCCTGTAATAATTGATTATTTGTATTAGCTTAAACTGCGTATGTGTATTTCATTGATATTCCGTGGATAAAAAAAAGAATGTGTGAAAATTCTAAAGTATTTGGATAAATAGAAGTTCGTGAGATTTTAGAATAATTTATATTTTTTTAATACTATTTTATTCTAGAAGTTGAGGCTGTTGATTTTGAAAATGGATATTTATAGCCTAGTAATCATCGTAAAAAATGATATTATGGGTATCATTTACAAATGATATTATTAGCGACGAATATCACAAATAATATGAGCATACTATGAGTATATTCTCATGGTACTCATAGTATGAATAGTAAAGATATTATGGGTATTTAGTAATTTCATAGTACTTATCCAATCGTTAAAGATATAAATATATGGCTTTTAGTTTATTATGATTGAATAAAGTTTATAAATATTGCTATTATTTTGTATAATGAAGATTATTATAATTTCATACGGTGGTAACCTAGTATTGAATTAATGATTAAATTTGGTGAAATTCTTGTCACATTCTTGATATATAGTTGTTATTATAATTTTTAGGTTGTAAATACAACATATCATTGGGTCTTAAATAATTACTAGTATATTATATATTTTATTAATTTTTATACATTTAATATTACAATCTAAGATATTTATTTATATTTTTTTTATTGTTAATTATATTTATTTTTAAATATTTGACTTACTTGTATATTTTTCTAAATCTTGAGTATATAGGTTAATTTCAGGTTAAAAAAATTGTATATTATAGTTGAGGTTTTAGATAGAGATGATCTCAAAATTTAAAAGTTTTATTATAAGAAACTTAAGAATATTTTATTAATTTCTTAGTTTTTAGATATTTATTAGGACTATGTTTCCTAGAACATGATATTATGAATATTAACCATATCTTTTATTTTAAGTAATTTATTATTATAAATATTATATTTAATGATACATTTATAATGATTATTTTATAATTTTAAAAATTTTTAATGATTTGAGACTTTTTTACATGGTTGGTTCGAGCCCAATTTAGGGACTTGAGTTTGAGTCATCGCATGATTAATACTTCTAAAATTCTAGGATTTAATCTACCAATGAAAATCAAGATGTTCATAGGTTTGAAAACACGTGTTAAATGATAAAACAATATTTTTGGAATAAAAAACCTAGCATTTTGGATCTCAAATAATAAAAGAGGGTTTTTTTTGTTTTTTTTTTTTCACACTTTTCTAGCTTTCTTTTTCGTTTATATTCATTTAGATGATGGCTATGTTTAGTGAAAAAATTTATTTATAAGTATGTAATATTCTAAATTTTATTTGAATTAATTTAATATCAATTATAATTTTGAGTATTTTGGACGTGATAAAAATTAATTAGATATTATGAAATTTGGACTGATATTTAGATGAGTCAGGATGACACCCGAATTGCGCCCACATTATCACCTGAATATCGATTTAGATTTTAGAATAAAAGAAAATAAATATAAATATAAATATAAATATATATAACGAAAACAAAAAAGAAAAAAAGAAAAAAAAAAGAAGATAAGGATTGGGGAAACAGTGAAAGAAGGGTTTTTCTGGGAGAGAGAGTGCAAGGGAGGGTTTGCGTGAGGAGAAGAGGGAGGCGGTAGCCACGCGAGGAGGAAGGTGAGGGATTGTCGGCGACTGCGATAGTAAAGTGCAGTGAGGAGACAGAGGGCTCATGGGTGGCGCAGTGGTGGTCAGCGTTAGCAGTGGTGATCAGCGTTGGCAGTGGCTGACGGCGCTCGGTGAAAAGGCCTTTGCGGATGTCAGTAGCAACCATAGGAGGCATCGACAGTAGTGCACGGTAGAGATGGTGTGTTGGTGGTTGGCGGTGGCCGTGGGAGGAGCGGCGGTGGCCGTGGGAGAAACGGTGGTGGCGCGGTTGAGGGTTGCGCAAGAGAGTGAACTGTGCACGGTGAGAAAGACGTTTGAGTTGCGGCGGTGGCGCAGACGCGGACGAGATGACACTGGGAAGGTTGGCGGTGGCAGGTTGGTGCGGTGGCAGGTCGGCCAGCTGTGGTTGAGCAGTGGCAGCTGTGGTGATGACGCGCAGAGAGGGGGAGCGCAGGCAGAGGCGCGGCAATGCGCACGGCGGAGAGAGAAAGGGTTGATTCGGGCACTTCGAGACATCTTTTCTTCAGATCTGTAAAGTATGAGGTCCATGTAAGTATCTGTAAACTCCCTCTTTGGTCTGATTTATTTTAGATATCGTTTAAAATTTTTACTAACATGCATGTATTTTATACACCTATTTTATTTATCCTGGACATGCATGTGTAGTTCATTAGATTATTTTACAGGTTTTGAGTATGGACTTTATGATTTTAGAAATTTATTATTTTCTGAAAGCCTGAAAATTTTATTAGACTCGGTGTATATTTATGTCAGTATGTGTAACAAAAATATACACGAAACTTATATTGGCAGTGCATTTTTATATGCATGTGCCGGGTTGTAATCACTACTTTGGATTTGGATTATTGGATTCTGGTCAGCTCCAGATGGGGAGATTATTTTATTATTTAAAAACTTCTTTCCGCCGGTAGGAAAGATTTGGAGTAGTGACCCTTCCCATTTGAATAATTTGACTTAATTTTAGAATATATTCGAACGTCCTAATATATCCGACAAGCTTGAAGAATACACCCAAAACCTCGGGTGGCAAAATATAATGAGCAATCTTATCTATGAATACATAGTACATGAATTTTGGCTTAATATTATCAAAATTATGTATAACCCTTCCTCAAACTAATTTTTAAATAATCAGAATCTAAATTTGGTGTATAATTTATATTTTTATATTGATTGGTATTGGACTTTGATTTGGAAATAGATTTTTGGACTTGGATTTGAGTTTTGCCGATTTTGCCCATGGTTAGGCCTTAGTATGTCTCGTACAAATGATTTTGACTATATATTTTGATCCGGACTATTGGAATGTTTGATGTGGTGCTGCTTCGACTTTTGCGCACGCTATTGCATCATCCGGCTATCGGATTCTTTTCCAAATTACAAGTTGATCGGGCCTTGAATTTGGACTCGGACTTGGATTTGGACATGGATCGATATCGGCTTTGGAATTGGTCCGGATCACCTTTGTTAAATATATATATATGTCCCGACGATGAATGTTTTTAAAATTTAGATATTTGTTTGAATTTGGATATTTGATTTGAATACGAGAATATCATTGAATTTTAAAATTTAGATTTTGGATTTCGGTTAAATTTATCTTATCAGCGATTTAAAGTTATTCTGTAATTTGACTAGATTTTCATTTATTAGACATTTTCTCTGATTTATTGGACTCATTTTAATTAAATATGATACTTGTTGGGTATTAGGTTCATTTTTCTGCTTTACTCCTTCAGAGTATAAGGTTTTGGATGCATTACAGGAGTTAGAACGTGATCTGTCTTCCATTCGTTTGAATTGGTGGGTTTTGGTTCTATTATGATTTAATTTGACAATTGATGCGATTGTATTATGAAATTGGCCGGGGACAGGCCTATGATTACATTTCGAAAATAATTTGGATATTATGCTATGTATGATCATAAATTTTGATTTAATTATTATCTCCCTTATGATGATCGTAGAGTAGATCGTATTTATTTGGTCCGGACAGTTATCCGATGAAGTCCTGTGTGAATTTAATTTCGTCAAGTTGTATATTTTTGTTTGTCACATCCGAATTTCTGGGAGTTGGTATTATTTGTTTTATATTATTTGGGATTTTAAATTGTAATTAATTATTTTAATCGACCTACTTGGTCCGAGTTCACGACAAAGTATGATTAAAAACTAGGTTTAAAAACACAAAATTGAAAAACTTTCTTTGCTAGCGCCATAAATAAAAGCGCTGTTTTCATGAGTAGAGATATTGTTAGGGTTCGACACCTAGATACACTCGACTTGACATAACGAAATAAACCCAAATCTCTTATCTACCGCCAGCGATTAAATTTCTAAGTACAAAAGATAAACAAAGTATAATAATTTTTAATATGAAAAATTTTTTTCAACCAAGAAAAAAAATCATAGAATAAATTTACTATAAATAGCATCAGTTACAAGAACCACCCCAAAATCCCTTTACTCTAAACCCAAGTAAAGAATGGTTAAATACGATCCCCTTTCAACACTTGATAATCCACAAGAGAAATATAACGAGAATACGAATAATCAAAAGAAGATACATTTCTAAAATCACATCCAGAATGACGTAACCGATTTTGGTGAAAAACGGAACTCAAATTAAATTTCAATCGGATGCCGAACCTTTTCCTCTCCTCTCTTCTTCTCTCAACTGTGTGCGACGTTCTTGTGGAGAAAGTATAATATTCAAAATTTTTGTTCGGATTTATTTAATATTAATTATAATTTTTGATAAATTGGGTAGAATGAAATTAATTAAATATTGAAAAATTTTAAAAGACATTTGGATCAATCGGGTTGGCGCTCGAGGTGCACCCACATTATCGCCCGAATATCGATTTGGATTTTAAAATAAAAGAAAATAAAATAATAATAATAATAATAATAATAATAATAATAATATATGTGTGTGTGTGTGTGTGAGAAAAATGAAAAAAATTAAAGAAAAAAAATCAGAAGAAGATAAGATCGGGGAGTGGGGGTTTCAGAGAGAAGGAGGGAGAAGAGAGAGAGGCTGCGCAAGGAGGAAGGAGAGAAGTGGCTGGCGACAGCGTCGTGTGGCGAGGAAAGAACCGTGATGGTGGTTGTCGGTGGCTGGACGTTTGGCTGGTGGCGGTGATTCACAAGGAGAGGTTGTCAAGGAGGCTGACGGTGGTTGTCAGTAGTGTCAACGGCGACGGCGTGCAGTGGCGACATAGTGGTGGTTTACGGTGGCCAGTGGTGGCACACCGATGACTGGCGGTGGCTGTGGGTGAGCTTTGTGAGGCAGCAGCCGCGCAGAAAGAAAGGGAGAACGCGGGTTGAGCGCGACAGCGCATGCAGCAGGAGAGAGACAGCAGATTAACGGCATCAGCGCCAACGAGATGACGCCGGGAAGGACGGCTGTGGCAGGTCAGCGCGAGGGTAGGTCAATCGGCGGTGTTGAGCGGCGGCAACAACGCCAGTGAAGTTTCGTGCAATAGAGAGAGAAAGACACAGAAGAGAGAAGGGTAGCACACGGGCTGCGGACCGATGGGAGAAAGAGAGGTATCGTTCGGGCACTTCGGGACATTCTTTCTTCAAATCTGTAAAGTGTAAAATCCAGGCAAGTATTTATAAACCTTCTATTTGGTCTGATTTAATATCTAAAATATTTTAGACATTGTTTAAAATTTTTACTAACATACATATAATTTTATTTGCCTGTTCTGTTTAATCTTGACATGTATGTATAGTTCATTAGCTAGTTTGAATATTTCTGGACTGTATTTTATGATTTTAGAAGGTTTAATATTTTTTTAAAAGTCCGAATAATTTATTGGTTACTGTATATTTTTATATCAGTATATTTATATAAAAATGAGTATAAAATTTTACATAGGTTATGCAGTCACATACACGTATCGGGTCGTGGTCACTACATTGGATTTGGATTATTGGATAGCCTGGCCAACTCCCGACAAGGTAATATTTTGTTCTTTGAAAATCCTTTTTCGTTGACAAGAAATGTTTGGAGTAGTGATCATTCCCGTTTAAATAATTTGATTTGACCTTAGAATATATTTGGACGTCCTAATATATCTGACAAATTTAAGAATTGCATATAAAATCATGGGTGGCAAACAATAGTGAGCAACCTTACCCATGGGTACAGAATATATAGGGGGCCAAACATACGGGCCTAAATTATATTTGATTTTGTCTAAAGTTATTGGGATTATATATAACCTTTTCTCAAACTAATCTTTAAATAATCGGAATTTAAATTTGATGCATAATTTGTATCTCTATATTGATTTATTTAGGACTTTGATTTGAATTTGAATTTTTGGACTCGAATTTAAAATTAGCCAATTTTGCCTACAATTAGGTTTGATATGTCTCATACAAATAATTTTGATTATACGTTTTGATCCAAACCTTTGGAATATCTGTCGCAATACTGTTTCAATTTCTACGCACGCAATTGTATCATTCGACTATTGGATTCTACCCTAAATTACAAGTTGATCGAGCCTCAGATTTAGACTCGGACTTGGACTTAGACTCAGACTTGGATTGGATTTGGAATCAGCTATTTGCCTATTAAAATCGGTCCAGATCATTTCTAATATATATATATATATATAAATACGTCACGACGAGGATTATTTTACAATTTGGACATTTGTTTAGATTTGAATATTTGATTTGAGTACGAGACTACCATTGAATTTTAAAATTTAAATATTAGATTTATCTTATCGGTAATTTGAATTTATTCCGTAATTTGACTGAATTTTCATTCATTTGACCTTTTCTCTGATTTATCGGACTCATTTTGTCTAAAATATGATATTTGTTGGGCATTTAGCTTAAGTTTTCTGTTTTATTCCTTCAAAGTAGAAGGTTCGGACGCATTATAGGACTTAGGATGTGACATTCAGCTATTCGTCCGATTTAGTGAGTTTAGTTTGTTATAATTTAAATTTGACATTTGATATAATTAGGCTATGAAATTAGTCGGATATATACCCATAATGTATTTTGAACATAGTTCAAATGTTATATTATATCTGGTTATGATTTTTGATTTGATTGTTACATCTCTTACGATATTTGTAAAGTAAGTCGCATTTATTTTTGTCCGGACGGTTATCTGATGAGGTCTTATATGGATTTTAGTTTGTGGGGTTTTGTTTATTTAGATTGTCACACCCTGAGTTTTGGGATTTAGAATTATTTGTTTAAAATTATTTAAAATTTTAAATTTTAGAAATTATAATTAATTATTTAAATTGACCTATTTGGTTCGGGTTATGATAGAATGATTTTAGAATCGTAATCGTAAAACGCGTAAGTCGCATTTTATACATCGTACCAGCACTCGAGCATCCGTTAAGTGCAGATCGAGCACACCAAGTTGTAGATTCCGCAATCGAGCGCCCATCTAGTGCGAAGTGAGTGCACCAAGTCTGAAATCCATGCCTCTTTACCGCTTGAGCACGAGGTGAGCGTCAACAATCCTCCTTCAATCTGGAATTGACGCTTGAGAGTTTCTAAGCTCCCCACTTGATCTTGCCTCCTGGCCCTTTGCCACACAGGCATCGCACGTGTGAACACTTCAATACTTACACGAGCCTCATGTGAACTTTTGATGACTTTTCGCTTGTTGAATTACTCATAAATGAGCAGCCAAAATTTAACTATTATTATTATATGTACAGATATGTGCTTCGTGTATGAAATTTCATTTAAATGTGCATGCACACTATTCGGACTCGGAGCTATTGAAAAGCACACATAAGCATAATTCAAACATCCATTATATCTGGGGTCACATTTTTAAATGTGTATATCCAATCACGTTTGTTTTTGAATAATTTATCATAAGTTAGATTATATATAATTATTAAATAAATATGATCAATAATAGTACAATTATTACTAAATTTTATTAGAGATTAAGTCAATAAAATAAATCTAATAATTAAAAATATATTATAAGTTGATAATATATCTCCTCACACAACTTAGTAAATAATAACCTTTTCATATTGCATATACTAACCCCATATTTGATTGAAGGAATAAGGTGAGAATAAGATGAAAATAAAATTTTTATTCTCAGTAAATAGATATTCCTTCATTTGGTTATAAATTTAATTAAAAATAAATATTTTTGAAGAATATTTATTCCTATATGTATGGGAATAGCTATTCCCACAATTATTATTATTATTATTATTATTATTACATTTTATAATAATAATTATTATTATATTTTATTATTATTATTACATTTTATAATAATTATTATTATTATATATTATTATTATTATTATTATTATTATATTTTATAATTATTATTATTATTATTATTATGTGTTAATATAATTATTATTATATTTAATAATAATTATTATTATGTTTTATAATAATAATAGTTATTATTATTACTATTAATATTATCATTGTTATTATTATCACTATTCTCATCTTATTCCTCATACTATTCTACAAATTAAACAAAAAAATATAAATTTTCATATTATTCTATTCTAACAACTAAATATTAGAATAATAATTTTAACTATATTTTTATCTTATTTTATTTTTTAAAATAACTATTTTATTTTTATATTATTTTATTTTATTAACTAAACATACAGTAAGAATTATGATTTTGCCAAATAAGTTTAGAATTGCTTTTATTTGCTGAAATCAAAGACAATTTGAGATTAAAATTTCAGATAATTGTGAAAATAAATTATCTCATAAAATATTAAAAAAAAAGCAATAATAAATAAATTTATTTTGAACTCATCATAACCTTTTCTAATTATCGAATTATCATTTCATGCTTTACTTTAAAGCTCTTCAAGTTTATTTTATGATTTTAATTTACTGCTAAAGTTTATTTTTTGGATATCAATTTAGATCTAATTAAAATTGTGCCATTCCATCTATCCAATCTATTTAGCTCAAAATTTTATAAAATATAATTTTTAAAAAAAATAAAATAAAACATGTATGAGTGTACATTTTTTACCAAAGTGAAAAATAACATGGCTTAGATCATAATTTTTTATGAGTGTACATTTTTATATTTTAGGCAACTATTAACTTCAAAATTATCACTCTCAACAGTATTTTTATATAAATAGTAATTTTTTAATCTAAATGTTATTTTTTAAAATATTTTTTAGGTCGCATTTTCTTTTACCTAAATATTATGTTTTTATAATATTTTAAGTCTTTAGATTTTCTCTATAGGCAAATATAATTTACTACAAAAATTAAAAAGACCTAATAGCCAATCTAAATTTATTCAACTCTTATTATGAATGGATTCTATTATATTTTTATTTTGCTCAAAAACTGAATCTAATTTGACCGATCCAACTTCATGGTCATAGTTAAATATTTTTATGGTATAATTAAATAAATTTAAATTTTATCTGTTTATTTATATTATCAAACTTATATAAACTAAAAAGATAACTAAAATATTGTATTATAAAAAAATTCAAAAATACGTTTAAAATATTTCACTTAAATAACTACATTAAACTGGTGATACGCAAAATCTATAATAAGACTGTAGTGAATTTAATTCTTAAAAATGACATTTTTGTGATATTTTCTGTCAAACTTTCGCCCAAAGCATTTCCATATCCCGTAGAGGAGAACTACAATCATGAGACGTTTGCAAAGGGATGCAAAGAACTTTCTGCAGTGCCATTGACAAGCACCTTCGAAGCCGAAACCAAAGCCGTCGAGTCCCTTCAGACCTAACTATCTTATTCGACTCGATTCGCACAAACCATGTCGGTCGCGAAATTTATAGAACGAAAAGCACTGCATTTGGTACCAGTCAAACCTCCTCCTCTCACCAATTTGCCCTTCACAAGGTTATGGCCGCGTTTGAGCCATCTCAGATCCTCAACAATGGGGGAAAACCGAACGGCCATAAGATGGTGCAGATGATCCGATCTTGCACCAAACAGGGATTTGTTTCTTGCGGAGAACAGCTTCATTGCTACATTTTGCGTAGTGGGTTTGCTTCGGACGTTTATGTCTCCACTGCTCTGGTTAGTTTTTACGGGAAACTTGTTTCGTTTAATGACGCCCATAAATTGTTCGACGAAATTCCTCAACGAAATGTTGTCTCTTGGAACACCATGATTTCTGGGTATGTGCATTCTGGGCAGTTTCGGAAGGCATTGGGTGTGTTTATTGAGCTTAATGAATCCGAGCTCACTGCCGACGCGTTCTCATTCACAGCTGCTTTAGCTGGATGCAGCCAATTGGGTTTGCTGTGGTTGGGCAGGTCAATACACTCCAAGGTTGTGATTTGTGGGTTTGAATCGAGCAATCTTGTCGCAAACTGTTTGATTGATATGTATGGGAAGTGCAGTTATCTGGAAGAAGCTATCCATGTATTCCATTTTTTGGTCTGTAAGGATGCTTTTTCTTGGAATTCAGTTATCGCAGCCAGCGTTAGACACCAAAGATTAGAACTTGCAATTCAGTACTTTCACCAGATGCCTAATCCTGATACGATCTCCTATAATGAAGTGATCAGTGGCATTGCTCTGTTCGGGAACATCGAGGATGCTGTTATGGTTTTAGAAAGCATGCCAAACCCCAATTCATCTTCTTGGAACTCGATAATAACGGGTTATGTGAATCGGAACAGAGCACAAAAAGCTCTGGACTTCTTTACCAGTATGCATGGAAGTGGAGTTGATATGGACGAGTACACTTTATCGAGCATTTTAAGCGGCATTGCAGGTCTTTCAGCTCTAACATGGGGGACGCTCCTCCATTCTTGTGCCATAAAGCGCAGCTTGGATACTTCAGTTGTTGTTGGAAGTGCCCTAGTTGACGTGTACTCAAAATGTGGTCAGGTAAAAAATGCAGAATTGCTGTTCCGATCGTTGCCTAGTAAGAATATTGTAACTTGGAATACAATGCTCTCAGGCTTTGCTCATAATGGAAAATCGAACAAGGTGATCCAGCACTTTGAGGAACTGAAACTGGAGAAAGAATTGAAGCCCAATGAGATCACCTTCCTTAATGTTTTAGCAGCGTGCTCACACACTCGAATGCCAATGCAGAGGGCCTTTGAGTACTTTGTGTCCATGATTGATGATTATGGCATTAAACCGACAACCGAGCATTTAACTTCGATGATTAGGCTGATGGGGCAGCACGGGGAGGTGTGGAAGGCAGAGAAGATGATACAAGAACTGGGTTTCGGGTCATGTGGAGTTGTTTGGAGGGCTTTGCTTGGCGCATGTGGTGGTTGCGGAGACTTGCGGTTGGCGAAGGTTGCAGCTGCAAAAGTGACTGAGCTTGAGGCTGGGGATGAGTTTGCATATGTCACGGTGTCCAACATAAGTGCACGCCATGAGAAATGGGTGGACGTCAGTGCAGTTAGGGAGCTGATGAGAAAAAGGGGTGTGACGAAAGAAGTTGGAGTTAGTTGGATTGAGATGGGAAATATGGTTTCATAGTGCATAATGTGCGACACACTCACAGGCAAGCTTTTAGTTGAACTGCAAGATTAATTTGAAGAAACGACGAACTGCCGGTCGATTAAAACCTAAACGAGGCGTTTGACCATCTCCCTTGGAATAGTGGGTGATTAAGTTGGAGGGGGGGTTAGGGAACTATTCACAGCCTTAAATAGATGATATAGCATTTTATTTATCTTTTTATACTAATAAATTTGTATAAAAAATTGACAAATAAATTAATATCATGTCTTAAAGTATTTCAATTGTATCCCTTAAATATTTTTCTTATATAATTTTATCCATATAATGCACAATAATTTTATTAACGTCAAGAACATATGATATAGCAACATAAAATTATTGTTAAGCACCGGATTCTTAGCTTCTTGTATTACTTAAAATAACTGAATTTTTTTAATATGTAAAATATAATTTATATTAATTGAATAACTTATCAAAAATTATAGACAATTCAAATGAAAAATAAAAATAAAAAAGGAAAAAACAGTTACTTCATCTATAAACTGCACTTTGTTGGAACTTCCCATCGTCAACCGGTTATATAGCTTATGTGTTGTTATGGTTCTTTTGGCAAATAAATAATTAAAATTAAATAATGTTGTTACGTTCTAGTTTCACGGAGTCCAAGAGATGCAAAGGTTGGCGAGGTCCAATCGGATTCTTAGCTTCTTGTATTACTTAAAATAACTGAATTTTTTTAATATGTAAAATATAATTTATATTAATTGAATAACTTATCAAAAATTATAGACAATTCAAATGAAAAATAAAAATAAAAAAGGAAAAAACAGTTACTTCATCTATAAACTGCACTTTGTTGGAACTTCCCATCGTCAACCGGTTATATAGCTTATGTGTTGTTATGGTTCTTTTGGCAAATAAATAATTAAAATTAAATAATGTTGTTACGTTAAGTTTCTTGAGTCAAGAGATGCAAAGGTTGGCGAGGCGCGGATCCGTCTTGTTTATTTAGGTTGGATGCGACGATGGGAAGATTGAGACCGGATCTTTTTTTACCTCCTCTTGAATGAGGAGGAAACCACTTTGAGGAAAGTCATTTTCACTATTTAGGTTGAAATCTTTATATAGTACAAGCATTGAGGATCATTCCTTCCATGTCTCTTGTTTTACGTCTCTTTTCTAGGAGATTAGGCTCACTGGGGGTAGGCTTTACAACTCTTCTTGCCTTATTTTTCAAGAAAGAGAGAGTTTCCGTGGAGCTAATCTGGGAGAGAGAGAGTCCGATCCCCTTAGAAAGGGACTTTGCTGAGTATTTATAGGGAAAATTAGTAGTTGGGATGAAAATACGGGCGTCCGTCGGGTGGTTGAGGAACGGTCCACCGACTCTCTTTAATGCCGGTGACGTGCGCGGTAAGGCATGCGCTTGGCCCACGCCCACGCACGCAGTCCGAATGCCGATCTTGATTTGATTAGGCGTCTGCTGTTAAGCTTGCGGCTGGCGGTGGTTGCGAGTTTGTTGGGAATCGAAATTTGTCTAGTTGGCATTCTCGGCCTTGGATGAGCTTGGTCCTGGGCGTCCACCGAGTGGGGCACTTGAGCTCGCGGACTTGTGAGGCGTCCCGTTCTTGGAGGATCTTACGGGAAAGTCCGGGAGCCTTTTCTTGACCTCTTGGACAGTTAAGCGTGACTTCATTGACTTCCAGGAGTTCTCGGTCCCTTTTTGTATCTGTGCCGGATATTGCGGCGTTGTCCTCGAGCTTCTTCATTCATAGCGGGCCAGGGACTTCTGGGCCAGTGCGGTATTGGTCATTGGGCCTCTCTTCTCGGGGCTTCATTTGGGCCTTTCTTCTCGCCGTGTCTTTATGGGCCCTCATGTGGGCCTAACATAGCCCCCATGCCAAATGGCTCGAAGTTCTCGTAGTTTGGCATGAAGTTAATATCTTTGGAGGAACCAAGTGTCCGAGTACGTGTGTCCTTGCGGCGAGTCTGCGTTGAGCTTGATAGGGGTGGCCCCAGGGACCTCTTAAGGGTCCAGGCTTTTTGCCACCGCCGCCGCTTCTCTTCTCTCGGGAGCATTAAATGCGACGGGCCGATGTGATGGATGGGGCGCGCTTGGGAAGGAAAGGCCATCATTCCCCCGAAACGAATTGCCGATCGACGCGTGGCAAGGATAATGAGTGCGCCTTTTGGTACTCCAGGGTTTATTTAAACGCCTTCTTGCCCTAATTTTTCATCTTCGCGCTGTCCATTCGTTTTCCTTACGATTCTTTGAGACCTTTCGCTCTACTTTGTGTTCGAGCTTCTTCTTTGTCTCTGTTTTTTACGTGTTCATGGCGCCGGAGTGAGAGACATTGCTTCCACAATGGCGCTCGACAAGCTCACGGATATTCGAGCTCAATATCGAATCCACGAGTCTATGGCGATGATGATTAGGAGCGCACGATAGGCAATCGTACCCTCCGGATGGCTTCATGACCGTTTAAATCCACCTCAAAGGCGGGCTCTGATTTTCCATTGCGGAGGAGCTCTATGACATTATGAGGATGCTCGGGGTGCTGTTGCCGGACTTGACCAAACGCAATAAGGTATCCCAGTGTCCTTGTGCGTTTTCTTTCGGTGTCATGAAGCTCCCTGAATGCTCTTCTTATCCAAGGTGATGTTAGTTTTACTCAACTCCTTGGCTGGATTGTGATGACTTATCGCCTGGAATTTTCTTAGCTATGTGGAGGTAACCCGGACTCCACGAAGCGGTGGAAGGACAAATTCTTCTTCCTGGGCGTCCACGAGCACTGGGCCATCCCTTCTAAGTGGTGGAAAGTGGCTAGCCAGTACAGCTCTGACCCTTCGAGGGAGGACAGGGAGAATGTGAAGGTGTACACGAACTTAGTGCTGGCCAATCTGTGGAGCTCTCACTTGAACAAGCGCAATATCTGGTTGTCTTCTGAGAAGTTCAAGATCGCCAAGTGGGGACCACGGGATGAGGCTCCCGGCACAGCTCCTTTCGTGAAGGCCAAGGAGAGACCCAGGATGAGAGCTGGGACGCTGAGGATTGGTGGTCCCGCTGCTGAGCCCTCCTCTGATGATGATGATGTCTTTGACATCGATGATCTGAGCGACGAGGACGTGGCTGCTCCTCCGATTAAGAGGTCGGGGACTGATTCCATGCCTGAGTCCTCGGGGTCTAGAGGTCTCATCTTCACTGCCACTGCTAATCTTGCCGAGCCCTCGGGGGCGAATGTTCAGGTGGCGGAGCTTTCGGATGCTGAGCCTCTTGGCGATGACGACGACGATGATGTTCCTCTGATAAAGAGGCCGAGGATTGGAGTCCCTCCTTCGGGGTCCTCGGGATCTGGAGGTCTCGCCTTCACTTCCATTGCTAATCCTCCTGCTGCATTTGCCGAGGTGCCTGGCCAGACTGCGGAGTTTCCGGACGTCCAGCCCCCCAATGATGATCCCGTCTTTGGAGCTCTCGCTGATCTACCTGGTGACGTTTCGGACGGGATTGCTCACCCTTCCGAGGACATAGGAGGCGGGAGCGTCACGGTGGACTCTGAGAGGGGGGATGATGGCTAAAGCGGCCCGTGAGGTTGTGAAAGTCGAGGACCTAAGTGTCGATGGGCTCGCGCCCCCTGATCCTTCTAAGCGTCCCGCTGTGGTTGAAGCCGAGCGGCTGCCCGTGTTCCCCGGGGACGCTGATTTTGAGGCGGACTTTCCAGCGCCTTTTATAGCTAACGAGTCTGCGTTCGAGGAGGCGCCCGCGGGGTCCCGATGCGGTCCTCGGGAGTCCGAGATCCTTGGGGAGTGTAGCACAGGGGATGATCCTCTCATTTCTAAGGTGATCCTCTGCTTCCTTCTCTGCCTTGTTCCCATTTGTTCGTTTTTTTTTTTGACGAGCCTTTCTACTGCAACTCTAGGGCCTGATCAGGGGCCTCGGTGGACTAGTGGGAGTGATCGCCCAATCCCGCCTGGAGATGGGGTTTTCGAGGGCTGCCCATGAGGCCGAGCAGCGAGCGGAAGCGGAGCTGGCTGAAGCGAAGGAGAAGATTGCCTCTTTGGAGGACATTGTCAAGCTTCTGCAGCTTCGTCAAAGCCTCCTTCAGGATCGGATCCTTCGCCAGGAAGAGAGGTTGAGAACCTTTGCGCGTGCCAGAGATGGCTCCCGGTGTTGTAGGGCAAGTTCTGGGACGGCATCCGTTTGTGCCGTCAGGTGGCGCGACTGGTCCATCCGCATTTTCCTGTAGCCGTCATCGACCCTAGGAACGCCAGCGCCTTGAACGTAGAAGACTTATACAGGCGTTTCCGATCGGCCTTTTCTGGGCCTCCTCGGGCAGGGCCCGATGGTGAACCTCTTACACCCGAGGAGGCAGCTCTGGTGGATCAGGCGGGATCTTCAGGAGTCCAAGAGGCCCAAGGTGGGAGCCGAGGGACGCTCCCTTAATATGTTGTTTCTTTTCTTGTTTTGTTATACTTGTATATAAATTCATCGTTTTGAATAAGACTTGGTCCTTTTTGCATCAGAGCTTCGGACGCTTCTTTTGTCTTACTTGCATGGGCGTGTCTTTTTCTCTCTTTCTTTTTTACGGCGCGCTGTACAGCGCCCAGCGCCTCAGTTTTGGTGCGTGACCTCTTTCAGGAGCTCAACCCTTCTTAGATTTGGGCACACGGTCCTCTTGGGGACTCGCTAGCTTTTAACCTTTAGCTTTATATATATATATATATTGCCGGCCTATATATTTGCCCTACTTTCAGACTTCGGTCATAGCCAGAGTTTTTGAGTTCGACCTTTGGGGCCCCGCTTCTAGGTCGCTCGGTCACGGAAGAGTTTGTCGCCTCGACCACCGGGGTCCAACCTCGTCGCTCGGGTTGGCGCCAAGTTTTCTTGCCTCGACTACTGGGGTCCGACCTGGGGTCGCTCGGGTTGGCGCCCGAGTTTTGTTGGCTGACTGGGTCCTGGGTCCTACTGGGGTCGCCGGGCCCCGCCTGTTTTGTTGCTTGACTGGGGTCCGACCGTGGGCCGCTTCGGGTTAGCGCCAGTTTTGTTGCTCGACGTTGGGGTTCGACCCAGGTGTCCTCAAGGGCGCCTAAGTTTTGTTGGTCGGGTTGCTCGCGCCACCCAAGTTTTGTTGGACACTGCGGTTACTTATTGATGAGGAGCATGAGAATGCTTGAAATGGGTGTTATAAAAAGACATTTTTATTGATGTACATATTTTACATTTGCCTCCAGGGCCTTTTCTGTCTTTTCCCTTTTTTTTTTACAGTCCACTCGCTTGGGCCTTCATGCTCCTCCTCTGCCGTCTTCTTGGTCCTTGCGACAGCTGCGTTTGGGGCTAGCCTCGCCGGTATTGGCGCCCTCAGCGGGTGGTCGGGCGTGCTCCGCGCCTAATATGGCCTTACCCTTTGAGCGGCGCGACCGGGTATGCCTGGGTCATGGTAAGAAGCGGTCGAGATAGCCCTCCATTGCGAGCCACTCGATTTCCGCCTGGAGCTTCCGACATCCTCTGGTGTAGTGGCGCGGCCACTGAGTGGTAATGGCGGTACTCCCCACCTGTCGCCTCCCTCGGGTTCTTGAATGGCTTGGGCCATCTCAAGAACTCCTCTTCCTCGATCTGCCTCGGGGACGTTGGTGAGGGAGTCGGTGAAGGCCGATGGGGCCGAGGGCCCTATCTCCCCGAGACCATCCATTCGGGCTCTTCTTGCTGGGATCGCCCTTGGGTCTTGGTGGCGCTCGCCCTTCTTTTTCCTTCCCCGTCCTCGGGGTAGGGGGTCTTCTGTCTTCCTTCCGACTTGTTTCGCCGATTTTGGGTCCAAAGATACGGTCTTCCCGAGTTTTTTGAGCCCCTTCTTCGTCTGGGCTTGGCTCATGGACTTTTCCTATTGAGGTAGTCCCTCAACTCGCCCGAGTCCGCGCAAGTGTTGCCTGCCTGGCCCCTCCCGGCACGGGCTTTCGGAGCGTGGGCCCCTAGATTGTTCGCCCGCCTTCTCCTTGAGGTTGCGGACGGCTCTTGTGAGGTTGTCCACCTTCTGACGCTAGCTTGCACACGCTGGTGCCGGGGCCGCCGCTCACTTTGTCACCCGACGGGAGGCACCTGTCGTAGCGCTCCTCTTCCCGAGCGGATGTGCTGCCTTGTCTATTGATCATCTTTGGGGCGTTGCTCGTTGTAGGAGGGTGGGAAGTTATAAGTTTTTTGTTCTTCCTTCCCACAGACGGCGCCAATGTTGCATTCTGGTTCCACAGAGTCTGAGAGATGCAGAGGTTGGCGAGTTCCAATCGGATCCGTGGTTTCCAGGCAACACAAGTGTTTGAGGTGTTTGATGCGAGGGGAAGATTGAGACCGGGTCTTTTACGTGGAAAACCCCCTCTTGAATGAGGAGGAAAAATCACGAGGCTCAGGGCCTTGAAAGTGCTTCACTATTTGGGTTGAAGTCTTTACAGAGTACAAGCATTGAGGATCATTCCTTCCATGTCTCTTGTTTTACGTCTCTTTTCTAGGAGATTAGGCTCACTGGGGGTAGGCTTTACAACTATTCTTGCCTTGTTTTTCGAGAAAGAGAGTTTCCGTGGAGCTAATCTGGGAGAGAGAGAGTCCGGTCCCCTTAGAAAGGGACTTTGCGGAGTATTTATAGGGAAAACCAGGCCGTTGGGGAGGAAACACGGGGCGTCCATCAGGTGATTGAGGAACTGGTCCACTGACTCTCTTTAATCTTTGCCGGTGACGTGCGCGGTAAGGCATGCGGCTAAGCTAGCGCCGGCGCAGCCTACGCATGCGAGAGTGCAGTGTGCCGATCTTGATTTGACTTGGCGTGCCTGTTGAAAACGCATTTACGGTGGTTGCGAGGTTTTGTTGGGAATCGACGAATTTGTCTAGTTGGCATTCTCGGCCTTGGAGGAGCAGTCCTCGTCCCTGAGTGGGGCACCTTGTGAGCTCGCGGACTTGTGAGAGGTGTCCGTTCTTGGAGGATCTTAAGGAAAGTCCGGGAGCCTTTCTTGACCTCTTGACACCCCGTGACTCACTTTAGCTCCAGCTTCTCGGTCCTTTTTGTATCTGTGTACCCGGATATTGCCAGCGTTGTCCTCGAGCTTCTTCATAAGCGGACGGGACTTCTTGGGCTTCAGCTGCCGTATTGGTTCTTGGGCCTTTGGGCCTCTATTCTGGGCTTCTCATTTGGGCCTTTCTTCTGGGCCGTGTCTTTACGGGCCCTCATATTGGGGCCCAACAAATGTGTACTAAAAATGTAGTAAGAGAAATAAAATTTATACATTTAAATAACACAAGTAAATCACATGAATTATCAAAAATAAAAAAAAATCCCACAAGAATCACACTTCTATTTAAAAATAAATAAATAAATATTACAATAGAGGTGCCTACCTCGCAATAGTAAGTTCAAAAGGAAATATAAATAAGAAAAATAAGAATCATTATTTATGTAATTTTACAAACAGTAACAGCAAAAGCCCATGAAAAGATGGGTGAGCTTACAGAAAATTAATTTTTATTTCACTAATGTATTCACAAACAATATATTTTTTGAATGAACCCAACGAGCCTTTGAATATTAAGGACGACCAATAACCAAAAATAACTCCTAATGGATCAACCAAGCACTTAAAGCTTTCCCTAAGCCAACAACATGCTCCCTTCTAATTCAATGGTGGAGGATAATGTACCATAATACTCTAGCGGATAGTTTGAAACTTCAACAAATTAGCTAGGATTACCAGTATGTGAAAATATTCAAAATAATCTTTATCTTGTTCACAGTCATAAGTATCCCAATTATTGGGGTGAATCACTACCAGAGTCCAACCATGCTTAGCATATAGCTGTTTTCTGTCACTTGGAAGCCAAGGGTCGTGGTTCATGAGTCGAGATGTCCACAAGCCGTGACATTGGGTGAGTCACATATGGCATTAGTCTCTGGACAAGCCCTAGGAGAGCGGTTTTGAGGACTCTGCCCCTTCCCTCACTGACTTTGAGATGAATTATTCATAGAGGTGATTCAATCAATATCTATTCCAATAAATCTAATTGAAACCCAGAATCCTCTACGAGGCAGCTATGATGTTAAGCACATAATTGTCCCTGGATTGTTGCGTATCACCCAGGCAAGCAATCATGTGATAGGGATGGACTCCAGGGCATATCACAAGACAACCTAGGATATTAGTGAAGCACTGGCACGCACTTTGCATTGGGTTACCAAATGTAATACTTTAGGGAGAGGTGTTCTTGGCACCTCAAAGCTGGCCGAACATCAGTAAAATAATAAACACCAAACACTAATGGTTTACACTAGTAGAATAATAAAATCCCATGTGACGTTATAGCCCAAAGTTATGTCTAAACATGCTAGATCAGAACCCAATGTGCAAAAGCATAGAGTATGGCAAGAAAGTCTATCAATAGGATGGATAGTATCTCGATGGTGAACCGAACGCTGGAGAGCAATCGATTAATAGCTCGCTGCTTGGCTGAAAGATGTGGGAGCATCTAAGTTAAAATGAATGATGCAACACTGGTGGAAAAAGGTTCAACTTGTAAGGCTCGTGTGGTAAATATCAGAGACGATTTTTCTGATCCTAGAGTTTGGCAAGACTGCCCTTGCCTCAAAGACTTCTTGGCCCCACATGGCTGATTTTCATTGCATAAAAATTAGACCATGACACCAACATTGGCTACAAGAAAAATCACGAACAAATAGTGCAGAAGCAGCAATCAGGCAAAGAGGATAATATTCAAGTACAAAATGTTGAATCTTTGTACCACTTAAAAGCTTACAGAAAGAATAGCAGGCAAATCCACAATCTTTATTCTCAGCTAACAATTAATATAAGTTGGAATAGAAACAAAATTTCCTCAATTTCAAGGGTTTGAAATGTCTTTGTTGATGAAAATTATAGTGAGTCCAGCTCTTTTCCTTGGATAAGTTGTAGAGCATGAAGTATAAACGTATGCATTCACTTACACATGACCTTGCATCAGTGATGATTTGGCTCAGAGTCACCTGGGAACTGACAGCCCAAGCCCTAATGCAACCAGGAAACAGAGAATGAATTAGAGATTGCCATAATAATGACAAGTTGCATCTGATTTTATGAACTGGAATTAGAGCAATGTGCTTAATAACAAGGAGATGGTCCAAGTTCTGCAGCTGCAGTTTATTGTTCTATACGATTAAATCTTGCTCCGGGGGGAGGCGGCAGGAATGCAAACAACTAACTAAATTATCAATCACAGAATCAATCTTTCTAGAGGAAACCATGGAAGCAACGTAGTCAACTCTGCCCACCTTAAACAAATAGCAATCTTCTCACGTACCATCAATTTCATCTGGGAAAATAAGCAGTTCAGTTACTATTAAACCTACATATTTAGAGTCATTCAGCATACAGCAGAATTTTGAGCTAAGAACTCACTTTGCCTAAGAGAGAACAGGACTCTTGGTTGTCACAAAAGTCAGTTATGTAGCTAATGACTGATCATGTGGCATTTTAACAAGAACTCATGTAATTTAGGGAAGGGGAAATAGAGAAGGGAAGAAGAAGAGGAGGGAAAGAAAGAAGTAGAGAAGAAAAGTGAGAAGTAGAGAAAACCAGTGGAAGAACAAGAAACTTCAATATCTCAAAAATAATTCGATTTATTAATGATTAATCAAATGATAAAATTGGGGTCCTTATATAGAAGAACCTTACTCCTAATTTACTCAAAAACAGACATGTTCTAACTGACGATAACCTCAAATAAAAAATAATGAAAACAAAATATAACCTTTCATAAGTATCCGAGAAATAATAAAAATTATAAAATTTTAATAATCTCCAAGATATGACAAAACATTGAAATAAATTAAATTAAATCTCTATAAATTTCTGAGATACCCGCATCAAAATGTTCCAAAAAGTAAGTAATATTGGACTAGTCTGGAAGTTTAATAGGAAATTAAGAGACAAGCACATAAACCACTACTGAGGATTTTAAACAAAAGGAAAATGTGGAACGACATGGAAATTAAAAGGATTTTGAGCAATTGGTAGAAAAGAAAACAAATATTGCATCTGAAGAAAATGTGCTTCGGTCCACCAGTGCAAAGATGTAAATCAATCAAATAAAAATAAAAACAAAAAGCGATATTTGTGCCCTTCCATCTTAATAACATTGTTTGCTGAACCAAAGAAAAAATAAATAACATTAATCTGTATTTTTAACAGAAGATTTACAATGTCATACTTGAGAATGACATACAAAGAGTTACTTGTGCACTTCCATCTAAGCAACATTATTTGCTGAGCCAAGGAAACATATAAATAACAGCTGTTGTCTTTTTAAAAGAGATACTTGAGAATGATATACAAAGAGATACTTGTGCACTTCCATCTAAGCAACATTATTTGCTGAGCCAAAGAAACATACAAATAACAGCTGTTGTCTTTTTAAAAGAGAATTTACAATGTCATACTTGAGAATGATGCAGGGGATCATAATTGGAAAGTCCCAGTTCATTTCTTTCAAGCATATCAAAATTATGTGCCTGCAGGAACCAAATATTCTAGTAAGGCCATGTACCAAGGAAATGTTCACAATGCTTGAAACACAACTTTCCAGTTGCAGAATACCTAATGGTTCCAAGCAAAAGGGGAACAGTCACTATTCAAGGCTTCCTCTTCCTTTCATATCCCATAAAACATGTCCAATTGGAAATGTTAATGATGCAATTACATAGTTACTAACCTGGTAACTCAGGATTTCAGAATCCATTAAGATGACATCAACTCTACTTTAGAGAAAAGTTAATACAGCAAAAGCAACTCCCAGAAATCTTCACATAGGTTAATTTATTATTAGAAATGTGTCATATTAACTCGCATGAAGTATTTGTCACTATTCCACAAACGATACAGGGCAATGCCATTTCTTCCCAAGCACTCTGAATATAAGCCAAATTAGCCATGCCTGAAATCTCTCACCTTTCTAGCTGCTCTTACACTACCACCTTCAACACACCAGCTCAACTACTGTGCTCACTTAGACATCAGTGCAGTTGCCATGGGATAACTCTCTGCCCTCCCTTAAAGCCTTTCTTCTTGTAGATTGTACATAGGTACACACGTTGGATCTTGGATTCAAGAAGAGAAATTCAAGTGTGAAACTATGATTTCACATGTCACATTAAATACAGGTGCAAACTAAACCAGAACCACCCAAGAAATTAAAAGCCAAAGCAAAGCCGAGAGTTGGGTTTATCAGGCTCTATTTGTTTTCTAACCCAGACAAAAATTGTTCTTGTTAAAACAGGAAATTTATAGCGAATATAATTCCAAAGATTATAACCCTTATTCGCATAGATCTAAAAGAGTCTTACACATTGTTACCCCTTGAGTTTGAGTGTTGACCACTAATAAGTAACTAATTTCACTGCTACATTTGCCATGGACTTACATATCCATTATCTTTCTTTGTCTTTGCATAGCATCTCAGAGGCCTGAAATCTTCTCTTCATACTTTTCAAGAAAAAAAAATTGCAATGGTATTTCTTTGATTCCAACTTAATCCTCAAGATGCACCAATTTCCCAAATACCACCAACATCCTATTTAACCTTGATAAAGTCAGCAATTATATATTACACTATACCTCCAGATATTCGAAGCCTCATGAGGAATTCATTGCCTCTCATTTTAGGAAAAGCTTACGTGACAAGATATAGTGATTCTGCTCCTACGTCATGGTCTCTATTATTTCAGATCCTCGTACAGCTTTCTTTCGTTCCCGTCTGTGCTTTAATGAAGTCAACCTCAACACCATCAAGCCTAGCCATCTCACTGATTTCACAGGAGAATGATTCACCGTTTCCTCAATTAAGGATTCGAACTTCCTTCAGAGCCCTGTTCTTTTTCTCGAGTATCTCTCTGTATTTTAAACCACCTAATCCATCATAGTAGTCATCAACCCAACGAAGTCTGAATTAGTTAATAAAATGCATGCCTCAGTTGAATTTCTGGTTGAATTCTAAGAATCAGCCTAGGATGAGTAATTGCTGAGTGTTGAAGGACAAACAACCTAAATTTGTCTCCTATATTCTCAATTAGTCAAATGCCAATGTCATGGAATCACGTCAAAAGCTCAATGCTAATATCCCAATGATAAGTGATTTTGTATGCATATCAATACTTCCACAAGAATTTTCTTACACCTAGCGTTCATAGCCATACTATCAAGATGT
Organism: Nepenthes gracilis; assembly: GCA_033239525.1. Taxonomy (NCBI): domain Eukaryota; kingdom Viridiplantae; phylum Streptophyta; class Magnoliopsida; order Caryophyllales; family Nepenthaceae; genus Nepenthes; species Nepenthes gracilis. Next base: position 7,171,526 of record BSYO01000009.1, read on the forward strand.
TACAGACAATAAATAATCACCTACAATATTTCCATTTTTTCTGATGTATACAGGTTATCAGCCCCAATATCATGCATGATCAACTCAGTTCTTGGCCTAAATATTTATTCAATTTCCAATTTAATGACTACAAGGTTTGTCAAATAAGTTCCATATTCCCCACAACTGGATACTCCCATTTCACTGACACATTAGCCAGAGCACTCCCATCAAACTGATAGTCCTACATCAACAAAACATGCACTTCAAGCCATTCACAGCATACATATTTATGATGAATGCGCTACAAGTTGCTTTTACCATGCTCCAATCATTCAAAATGTGTCACTTTGGATTAGGTCCACCAGACCGTAAAAAGTGCAACATATGCTATATGGAATCGAAACTTCAAAGTGCATTTATCGATTTATCACAATGTGGGGAACTATGATACAAGAGAAACGAAGGAGATTATCATTGAATTGGAGCATTAAAAGAAATCACTCTTTTTTCGGTTAACAGTGTGAAATCTTTCCTCAGTATTCTTCAAGATGCAGCATTTCTATAGGCAGCTTAGCCTAACAAAAGAAAAGGTAAGCTCACATGTGCTTTATCAGTTCTCCTCAAAATGGACAAAACTTTACTTTCACAATTAATAAAAACGAATCATTTGAGGGGCAGCACAACCTAAGTCTTTGTAGAATGCAGGTAACATTTTGGGCTTCTTTCTCCGATATACAACCACAGAAACTTTACATAAATTCACAAAAAATTTCAGCAATTATGGAGTAAAACCTCCAGAAATGTGATAACAACTTCATACTAGCTTCACCATTTTCATCCAGCTATAATCAAAGATAAATACCTGCCCATTAGCCTATACTTCTCGGTCTCAACATTGCTCATATGCTATAACTCAGATAAAAATGACATCGCCAAGAAATTCTACGATATCTCACATAACAATCTTGAAGATTAATAACCATCTAATCCAATGCAATCTGGTGAGGCACCATCACAAATCCAAAAAACACTCTCCAACCCAAAGTATTGACGTCAAAATAAGTGGTAATTAATGATCTTGAGGCAGGAAAATGAAATTGGCATTGGCCAAGTAAGGAGCACAAGCTACTCACATAGTAAAACTGGAAACAACAAATTAGAGGCCGGGAGAGGTGCGGCAGAGTGTACCCTGTGAATTTGCACGGCAATTCCTCGACGTCGTGCTCAGGCACGACGTCATTCTCGCAGCCGCAACCGCACTGTGAAGCGGCAACAACGACTGCACGCATCCAAGTTCCGACGGAAGCCTGCACAAAAATCGCGTGTCTATATAATTTTTCAATGAAATCTTGAAATGTATAAAGACAACGTCAGAGTCGATCATCAGACCTGGAGAAGCAGAATCCTCGAGTAGGTAGGGAATTAGGTCTGAGCAGCGGAGGGAATGTGGAAGAAGATGACGAAGCTCGATATTTTGCAGATGATGTTGAACGAACATTCGATTTCAAGGAGGATTTGAGGGAGAGGGATGATTTCCCACTGATGAATCTAAAGCATTTAGACGCCATTAGAGGCTTTGAGTAAACTCCAAGGCTATTCTGCTTCACGGAGTGAGGGTACATAGGTTAGGGTTTTGGCGTAAGAAACATTTTTTCGCTCATTGACGAACCGGTCCCGGTCGGTTCCGTTCTGCTTCAAGATGCCGAGCCCAAATCCGAATCGAATATATTCTAAATTTATTACTAACATTTTTTAATATATTTTTATTTTAAATTAATTTTATTCTATATATTTAAGGTCAAATCAATAATCTTTTAAATTATACAATAATAAAATTGGATAAATAAAAATTCTAAAGTATTGAAAATTAGAAGTACAATATCTTTAAAATGTTAATATCACACGCACACACATTATGTGATGCCTAAAATATTATAATTTTGATAAATCAGTAGTATAAAGTTAATATTATACTTTACAAATAAAAAATTAATATAGTATAATTAAATTCGTAATAACTAAAATGTTATAAATTTGACAAATCATTTTATTAGTATAAATTTTGTAATTGAATACATAAAAAAATAACAGTATTTTTATATATTCCAATCAACAGAGCTTATCTTCACAAATAATTCATTTGTGCGTTTTTTTACAAAATCATTTGTATTTACTATCATATTTATTTATAATATTTTACTTTTTTAGGGATTATTTAATTCTTTGTATTTCTAATATGCATGTGTTGCCTGAAATTTGGGTAAAAAATTATTTATTATTTAATTTGCAGCTTGATAAAGAATAAATTTATTGTGTCTCTGAATTCGGATTAAATTGGATTTGATCTGATCACCGCTTTTCTAAACATTGATCATGCACAATATAACAAAAAATAAGAGAATCAGAGGATAAACGAGTATTGCTCCCCAACAAACTCTTCGATACTCAAATCAGTAAATTTTTCTCAAATTAGACAAAAGATATATCTATTTAAATTCTGTTGAAGGTGTTTAGTTTGGATAGTTTGTACCATTTTTGTATTTTATAGAGGAAAGAATTACTTGTGTGGGTGTGAATTGTATCATGAATTAGACAAAAGAATTACTTTTTCTTTCTACCCTACTGCTGAATACTGGTAGAATATTTATAACAGTAAGAGACAATTTTACCGGTTACATAATCGCCTTGAATTAGAGAGATCAATTGGTTTCTGTAACTTTAGTCAATTCTAGCCGGTTTTCTTATAGTAACACATGGAAAGTTATTTGAGGACCCCCTTCTCGTTTTTTGGACTATTCTTTCTCGGCTTTGACGATCTTCAATGGAATTTCGATTTATTCATGGGCCTTATTATGGATCGGCCTAACGATAGTACCCATCAAGATCAAATGCTCATTAGTTTATAGCCCATCAGGTATAAGAATATTACTTTCATTAAACATTTCATTCAATAAAAATAAACACTGTATAATATATTTTTTATTAACAAACCTTATGACTACTAATCCCTATCTTAAGTTGATCATTTGGTGCCAGGCATTTATTTACTATTACGGTCATCTGTCTCTATCATCTGCTTTCATTATTGATTATCATATGTAACACTTTTTTATCGTTATTAAAATAATTATTTTCTGTTAAAACTAAAATAACATTATATTTATTTTCTTTTTTGTAATAATCTTTATTTTTGTAAAATAAGTATTCTTAATAATTATAAATATAAAAGTCTCTACTGACATACCATGGAGCAAATTCGTCCTAAGGAATAAAAATGAAATGCTTATAACTTGAAACTAATACATTTAAAAATAACACTAATTGATTAAGAAGTATTTGAAATTTGGTTCTTTTTTAAGTACAACATGGTTTGTAATTTTTAAATAAATAAATTATAGCATACTGTAGTAACTTTAAAGCCATTAAGATGGGATATAAACCTTTTTACTTAAATCTGACTCACTAGATCCGAAATGGTCAATAATTAAAAGATTACGAGTAGCAACTCCTATAACATAAAGTAGGCTATACCTATTTGAAAAGTTGACATCTAAAAAAATATACAGATGAGCTTTCATCTGCATACCGTGAAAGAAACAAATAGGGCTATATTTGATGAACAAATGTACACTTTATAAATAATGAAGTTGTTATGGTCTATGCTACTTTTTATTTTCTATTTTTTCTCTTGATTTTATATTTTTCTATAATATATTTGCGTTGTTGCCTGATTAGTTATTTTCTCTTTTAGTTGCGGATTTTTTTTATATGCTACTGCAGTGTACAGTAAAAAGGGAATGAAAATATTTGTTTCTCTCTCACACCCTCTGTCTCGTTCTGCTCTCTTTCCCTTTTCTTCCTCTACCTGAACTCCCCTTCCGCCCTTGTTGCCTGTGTCTTCAGTCCTTTTTCCTTAGGCTCTCGACGTCCTTGTCGTTGATTGCTGGTCTCCACCCTCAGTGCATGTAACAGTAGTGCTTTCATTGAGACAAATAGTAGAGGACTTGATATCGCGCTACAACGCTCTGGAAGCTTCAATCACAGGGCTCTCGCCGTGAATGAAGGCGGTCACCATGACTGTACGACAACAAGACAAAGAAATCATCGCCCAGGCTTCCATCAACGAACAAATTCAACAATCCATCACTGAAATCCTTCAATCCCTACACCAAATCAAATGACAACGCCAATTGTCTTCACATTTCCCTATGTTATCCACCTCTACATCATTCCAAGCTTCAACCTTGGTTGATTCTCATCCTCCATTGCAAACCCTACCCTTGTTACTTATGTCGCAACTTGCCATACAAATCTCATCGCCCACAGTACCAGAAGCCATCGGCATGACAAATTTGGAGGAGGACAAAAGGGATGCAAGTTGAACGAGTCCTCAAGAGCTGACACAAACCATACCCCTCTCTCCATAGGCATCTGCGTCTGAATCTAAGAAGGACACCGAGGTGCTGAACTGGTTGAGCAAGCCTTGCCGTTCTCAACATTTCATGACATTTTCTTTGTTCTTCCAACTTCCTCACAGTTCACGACTTCACCCTCTGCCGAAATTCGTACTTTCACGGTAGAGTCTGCAACACTACGCAATGAAGAAAATGTGGACTCCTGGGATTTGTTCAGCGATTTTATATTCTCAAATAAGGATTGGGACAAAACTTCTACACTTGTTTCTGTCTAATTGTTGCAAGAGTTGAACAACTCGGTGAGTATTTCAACTCTAACAACTGATTCTATTTTAAGCTTGATGAGGATACTATAGATGATAGTACATATGAGAGCGATGGTACTATTATGCACGTGAAATAGCCAAGGTATTACGATTCAAGCTTATTTTGCATGACTTCCTTTTGTTATTCAAGTATCGATGAAGAAAAGGTAATTTTCTTTTGCGTGATTTCTCTATGTTTGGTCAATCGGCTCTCCTATAATTGGCATTTCAAAATTTGGATAAATTTCTACTGAAGTTGTGTCGATATCCTGTTATTAGATCATAGAAAGATAACCATAACTTAATTTTATTTGTTCCTTGCATAAATATTTCTTCCAGTGACATAAGGTTTGGAGAGATTGACCACAAAGTTCTTTGATACTTCACCCTTGGTGCAGGGATTGTTTTGAATTCCATGACTACCGTGTTTGGCGATATTGTTGAACAAGACGTTGGTAAGTTCCTCTCCACTCTTACGCAAGGATCCATTCTTCTGGAGGATTATCAATTGGTGGAGAAGCTAGCCAGTTTTGGCAGGAAGAGGATTCCGAAACGAGTTGTCTATGCCAAAAGAGCCAGTGCTATGAGTTTTTTTGAGGTTATGCAAGATGTTTCCTCAAGCACATGCTTTGATTTCCTATGGGTTCTTGATTTCTCAACTCCTGTGATTGTCCAATTCTCTACTATAGTTGCTAGAGATTCACCTTCTGGCGGGGGTCTGTTTGGTTGGCTGACTAGATAGAAATCTAATCCACTTCCTCCATTGGAGTTTCTAATCGAAGGTGTGACGACTATATTTTTTATCAAAAATTCGGTAGAATTTCGTCTGTAACACGACCATTAAATTGATACAAAACCTATACAAATCCCCTGTACAATAAACCAAATACATCCAAATGACTCCATCAATTTAACAACACACAACATCCTAAACATAGGATCTAAATACCATATTAAAATTCGTGGCTCCAATATTATGTCTCCGGATATAATATTGAATATAGAGATGCCATTAGGTACCTAAAATAGATGAAAATAACCTACGAAAGTATAAATAAATTCAAATACAACGAAAATTAAACTATCTAATTATCAATTATATATACAATATACATTAAAATTTTTAACTGAAATAGAAATATATACAATTTTCCATAAAATATACAAAACTACAATAGAAATCTTTGATATGATCTTCCAAGTTCAAAACCTAGTCCACTTTTATTCTCTACTCTACCTCATTGGGATAAGCCTGTACTAATCTGAAAGTAAGATAAGGCAGTAAAAGTGAATCAAATGTTCAGTAAGTATAATATAATAAAAAATGATAACAATATATGCAAAATAAAATAAAAGAGAGATATAAGAGTATAATAATGATGTGTAAATATAAAATATGATCAAATGTACTTTCAAAATACAATTAATTTCTCATGTTTTATTCTTCTTTTGGGAATGTAAATTATGTATAATTACTTATCTTTGCAAATTAGGACCAATAAGCCTTATTAGCTAAATGTGTGAGAGAACTAGGAAATGATCATGATGTATCATATAATCTAAGGTTGTACGCTTTTATTTAGACCCAAAGTTTGGCTTTCTATATATCATACTAGTAGATAGGCCAAACACCATGTGGTGTAGTGGCATATCTATCACCCGATATACAGGGCCAATGAAACGCTACCCAACCTACCACGGTCCAGAGGTAATTTTCGTCCTTCTACAGTAATATCCTAAGGCTTTTCAAAGAGTATCACCCGCTATAATACACGGTCAGTTTGATCTTTGAATTTTCACTATAATACTAATAGCATGCCAATGAATAATATCCTCCAAAATCATAATTTTGTGGCCCTAGTTTTATGATTTTTATTTTTTAAAAAAATATTCACCAAACTTCTTTCATAAATTTCTCCATTCGGGAGAACAAATCAATCATATAATAAATTGTGAAATTTTCTCTGAATACTTACATGATTTTTATCATTCCTTCGAATTTAAGTCTTCTTATGATTTAATTTATATACATGAATATTGTAAATTATGAAAACGGTAGAAACTTTCACCACTATAAGCCAAATGTGACTTTAAGACTTTTGAATGATTAACCCGTCACAATTGGTTAACAAACATATTTTTTAAAATATATAATTAAACACATGTAAATATATATACAATTTAATTAACAATTAAACAATATAAAAATTATGTAAAATTTATCAAAGAGGCTCAGGTGAACAATACCCATGTATGAACAATACCCATTTGTGCATAATCGAACGAATCTCAAAAAATCGGGCATCCAATAGGTAAATTACCAAATTCAAGACATGGGTATTCATAATCTCAAGCCAATTTATACATAAAATTCAAAACAAAAGCTTAAATGAGATCTGAGCGAGTTAGGGTTTCACTGAACGAAATTTCACATAAAACTATTAAATCGGATATTTAATCAATAAATTAATATATATGGGATATGTGTAATTGCATTCTAGAGCAAATTTATGCAAAAACTCCAAAAATTAGATGGAAAAATCATCCGGGCCCGGGGATAGGGTTTCGGTGTGAAAACTGATCAAAATCTATGAAATTGGATATGAAATTCGTATATATGCATACTCAAATCATGGGTATCACAAATACATGTAGGAGTTGGGTATTGAGATAATAATACCCGAAGGAAATTAAACAAAAATTAAAAAGAACAGAAGAAAAAGGGTATGGGTACGCTTACCTCGACTCGATCTACGATTTTTTCAACTAGTTCCAAGTTGAAATCGAACCCGAGAGCCTCCATTTTACTCCTCTCTCTTCCCTTGGAATTTCCTCTCTCTCTCTCCCTTGCTAATTTCCCCCAGAAGCTACGTAGCCAATGGATAAAACAACCCAGACTTGGCTTTTACGTGGATTGATGCTCGAACGCCGTTCGGACGCAATGAACACGCCCCTGCTTGGATCTCAGCATCGCCACCGATTGACTTGAAACATATCTTTTTGCATATCCCAAGTTTAATTTTAATTATATTAATTTAATATATTGAGATTACCATAATTTAAAACTCGAATCATATTTACGGATTAATATTTTAAGATTATAATGTTGACTTTCAATTCCACCAATTTGGGTTTTCGACCTTTCGATCCACTTCCTCCCGTACTCTTAAACCTTCATCTACTTGTATTAACTTAATTATTCATATATACTATGTTTCGAAAACTAGTACCTTACAGAAGGCGTCAACCACCCACCTCCATTACCTGATTACATTATGCCGAGCAAGACAAAGATAGCTATTCTTCCTAATTGTGTTAAAATGTCACATAATCCTACTACATCAATTGGGTTATTTGTTGATTGTGGTTTTATTTATGAGACACATATCAATTGTTGGGCCACACACTTATTGGAACCGATGGCTTTCAAGAGCACCTCTAACTAAAGCCACTTGCGCATAGTTAGAGAAGTGGAGGCAATTGGTGGAAGCTTGAATGCCTCAGCATCTAGGAAGCAAAAGTGTTATTTGTTTGATGCTTTGAAGACATATGTTCTGCAAATGGTCAAGTTGCTTGTCGATTGTGTAAGAAACCTCGTGTTCTTGGACTAGGCAGTGAATGAATAGCTGCAAAAAGTGAGAGTGGAGCTTGGAGAGATTTCCAACAAACCCTAGAGTTTACTCCTTGAGACACTTCACTTGGCTAGTTATTTTGGTGCATTAGCCAATGCTCTATTGGATGGTCTTTGCCGCATCTTGGGTCGAACATGAAGAGTTTTTATCAATTGCAAAGCCACTTCTTTTTGACCTTTCAAATGTTCCCTGATCTGAAAAGCCAAAATCTGTATATGTTGGGAGAGATTACCACTACTAGGCTGATGTAGATAACACTCATGTTGCTCTGGCTATTGAGATCCCTGATGGCTGGAGAAATAAGATAGAATTTGTACTTGCAACTGCTTTTCAGATGCTACTGGGTGGTGAAGGTTCCTTCTCTGCTGGGAGTCCTAGGAAAGGCATGCATTCAAGGCTATATCACCGCATCCTCAATGAGCATCAGGAAATTCAATCATTTTCAGCATTCAATAGCATATACAACTCTATTGGGATCTTTGACATACATGCTTCCACAGGGGCTGATTATGTAGGAAATGTTGTCTCCTTAGTTGTAGGAGAACTCATTTCTATAATAACTTTTGGACAAGTTCAATAGGTAGAGCTCAACTGTGCCAAAGAGGCTACCAAATCTGCAATTTTGATGAACTTAGAATTAAGGGTGGTTGCCTCTGAGGATATAGGAAGGCAAGTTTTGACATATGGAGAAAGGAAACATTGAGATGACTTACTGAAGGCTGAGGACACCATCCTCATCTCAGTTGAAGGAAGTAGCGGCCATGTTAAGTGGGAAGAGCTTTTAGTGGAAGTGATATGGTTGGTAGCATTTTCAAGGGAGCTCCAGAGGCCTTATGCCAAATTTATTCCTCACCCACTTATCTAATGGCAATCTAAATTGGATGCCAGGGCTACATAGAAAGCAATAACAACCCTTTATTATAATTTTTCGTCATTGCACATTGAGGATAATGTCCTTTTGAAGGAGATGACAATATTATGGGCCTATACTACTTTCTATTTTTTATTTTTTCTCTTATTTTTCTATTTTTCTGTTATAAATTTACGTGGTTGTCCGATTAGTTATTTTTTCTTTTAGTTACAAATTTTTTTTATATGTTATTGTAGTGTATAATAAAAAGAAAATGAAAATATTTGTTTCTCTCTCTCACCCTCTGCCTCGTTCTGCTCACTCTCTCTCTGACTCTCTTTTTCTCCTCTTTCCATCTTCTTCCTTTGCCTGAACCCCCATTTTCGTTCCCCTTCCTCCCTTCTCGCCCGTGTCTTCAGCCGTATTTCTCTAGGTTCTCATTGTCCTTGTCGTTAATTGCTGGTCTCCGCCCTCGATGCATACAACATAAGTGTTCTTTCATATATAAAGTTATTTGTATTTTATATGTTTGAGTGAATGAAATACTTTTATAATATAAATGGAATATTTCATAGTTTTTAAATGGTTTTAAAAAGTCCTACAATATTCATAACCATGAGACAAATGAAATTATACCCAGGAAAATGCGACACCAACATAGACTGCTTCTGAAACCAACGGCTTGATTCGAAGAAATATCGGACTCCAACAAGGAGCTAAACTTAAAGTTCGGGTTTGACCCGTATAGAGCTTGGACCCCTTCCACGTCATCAATCCTGAGGTCCATTTTCTTGGTTCTTGGGCTCAAACTTGGGTACATAATGGCCTCTTTGACCGAAGAGTGGGCCAGCCCAAGTACATGCCCGATCTCGTGCGTCGCCACTGATTCCAAATCCACGGCTACCTTTGACTTCTGCGACTCAAAATCAACGGCCCACGTTTCCGCCGCATCAAGGTGAAGCCTCCCGTTCTCCGGCGAAAAAGCGTGCGCGAGCACTCCGAGTACACCGTCGAACGGTTCTCCGTCGCCGTGATCTCCATGATAGAATCCGATCGTCACGTCCGAAGCTTCGTAATCCTCAGCTTCCGTAAACGTAACCGGTATCACCGCCGCCCACCTAGAAAAGGCCCGCCGGAACACGGCCTTAATCTCGTCGGAGCTCAAGTAATCAGTCAAATGATCATCTGAAAACGCATACGTCAGCGTGATTATCGGCTTTTTTTCCCACCGCGGATGTCCGTAGAAGTACGCGAAACGCTTCACGTTGTGAAGCGACCGATTAACTGCTGAGGAATCGCTGACGCCGCACCGAGGGGACGTGATCTGATTCAAGGTGTAGGAGTCGAGCTTCCCGGTGACCGGAAGCCCGAGATTTTTCTGGTAGGCGGTCACTGCCGCTTCAAACGAGCAATCAAATATATCAGTGAAATTAGCCATCTCCGGCGGTCTCGACAAGTATCCGAAGCGGTGAAAGTACTTCTTCAGCTCCGACATGCCGCTGACGTGGCTCCCCTTCCCGACGTCGAGAAACTTCACGAAGTTTCCCCACGTGGCTTTGGAGTCGTCAGTGGCCGTTACACTTATCGGCGCGGTAATCTTTCTGGCGGGAAAAGCAGGGAGAAATAATAAGAGGAAGTAAATCAAGAAGCAGGAGGATGCATGAAAATCACAGTAACGGAAAAACTGAAAGTGCATGCTGGTTAGTTATCCCGGAATCGTTAAGAAAAGGGGGGAAAAAACAAAGTGTTTTCCAAAAACAGAAAAAACAGTTTTTTGCGTTTGATTGATTGTTTCGATTTTCAGGTAGAAGAGGGTGGCGTGTAGAGTAAGAGAGACAAGATCGATGCAGAAGTAACGAAATTTATGATCGAGAAGCCTGTGATTCGAATATCTGATGAATTTGAACTGATGGGTTAGCTTAACCAACTACTGTAACTGTTGCTTAATGTAATAGTCGTTACATCTGCCCATGTTTGATGACCAGATCAAAACGAACTGTCTTTGACAATTTCTTGTTCGATTGAATTTTCTCTGATCGATAAAGCATAAAAATTATATAACTAATATTTATTTTTATAAATTTATATTTGATCTGAATCTGTATTTCACATTAATCTTATAAATTCTCATATTTGATGTGACAGCCTCGGGGCCTATTACCACTCACTACGTACTCATATCTACCGAAATTAGAGCTTTCTAAGGTCAAATTAAGCCTAATAAATATACATATTTATTCAAAATATGACCATACAAACTATTAAATTAAATTAATCATTTCCTTAAGAAAAATAATCACTGTTAAAGGGTGATAGCAATAACACTGTTAACTGGATGGCATATCATTCATTTCTTATATTTTTTTGACAATAAATAAGTAGTATTAAAATAACATATTTTAATTATATTTATTGATATTAATAAATTTATGAAAAAAAATAATATGACAGATAAAAATCACATTATGTAAATATAGTCCAGTATTGAGAAATATTTAATAATATGTGTGATATATGTTGGATCAAACGACTGGTGGCTGCTGGATGGGAAATGCTTTACTTTCGCTTTCCATTGACAACGCCTTCTCCGGGTAATGCGATAACTTAGAAAAAAGACTCTCTCTTCTTGTCACTGGCCGCCGGGGAATTTAAACACTCCACGGAAAATACTCGTGTTTCTTATACCTTTTTAAAAGGATTATCTAGGAAATTAAATATCAAGAAAAATAAAAAATTTCGTGTCGAAATATATAAATATATTGCAGCTCTCCGTACTTCTAAAATTGGCTAATTTTGGGACACTACTTATTTCCATTAGATATATTATTTGCTTTAAAAAAAAGGGATGCTAATAAGTACTTCAATGGCGAAACCTACAAATCAAGAAGAAGACGATGGAAGCAGAGGGGAGGGGAGTTTTGCGGAGGGAAAAAAAGAGAAAAGAAGGAGAGTTCGAGACAGGGAAGCCGAGAGAGTGACTGAGAGCCAGAGAGTGTGAGAGCAATAGTAGAGATGAGAGAAAGCCAAAAAAATTTCCTTTTTTTAATCTCTGTAGCACTAGGATATAAACAATAAAAATTTAACTAATTCAATTGAAAACCAACCGAATAGAGTAACAAACCATATGGCCCATAACCGAGTAACAAATCAGGAATTAAATAACAAACTAATTGTGTAATATATTTAATTAATAATAGACATTTAACTAATTATTTAACTAATTATATGATATATAATCCCTATTTATATTTAACTAATAAGGCCCATAACATTACTCTTTCCGTCAAGAGAACCTTATCCTCAAGGTTGAATGAGAAAAGGTTTTGGTGAATTTCAACAATGGCCTTCCACGTAGCTCTCTCTAGGAATCGAGATTGCCTCTGAACAAGTATTTGGGGAGTGATCATACTGGTGAGTAATGTATTCCAAAACCCAAGTAGCTAATGGGAAAAACAAGAGCAACTGAGAGCCCTAAGAACCGATGGCCTTCCTCATCATGGCTTCCGTGTTGACAAGATTTGGTAGATCAACAAGCAGTTCAACAATGGTGCAACCCGAACAGATAGTAGTCTTATTGTTGGAGGAGCCGCTAAATGGGATGGTGGAAGGGGTGCAGAGTAAACAAACACGACAGTTCTTATTGTGATCGTCGGTGCAATCTTCTAGCCCTTGCCCTACTATGTCGCATTGGGGCATAAGGAGTTGCTCCTACAGCTAGTAATCTCTATGGTTGTGAGGGGGCACCAAGCTATCACTAGCTGCTGAAGCTATTGTCACTGTTGGAGGTTGTTTGGTTCAAGATAGTGTCATTTGGCAAAGAAAGGAAAGGATCTTGGCCGCAATTGCGGCAGGGCGTTGTAGGCTTGATGATCTTGAAGTCTGAAGAAACTTAGAACTCAATCCATGCTAGTCCAGAACTTTTAGTGTCAAATATTGCATTGCTATTTTAAGTTGTTCTTTAGGTGTGTATCTGGATAGTTTTATGACTTTCATCCTGTCTAGCAGCGGAAGAGAGATTGGCTGCACTCCATTTGCTATAATCACAAAAACCACTTTTGAAATGTCACATGGATCCTTCAAGTAATGATCATTAAATACCTGATTTTATTGAGGGTCTAAAACTTCTAATAATGCTACCAATGATATTTTTTCAATGCCAGGTAGGCCAATAAAACAAAGGACTAGGCCTCTTGAAGAGGTGAAACAACAAATTTTTTAAGTTGACTTTGCTCGATTTCAATGGTGCTTGAAACTTTCCAATGAACTAGCTTTAAACAACCATGGCCGTAGCTAAAAATTCTAATTACACAACCAATAAGATTGATGAAATAAATAATAGAGAAATTTTTAAAAGTGTGCATCATAATGACTCATGCCTACCTTAAAAATTGATTTTACTCTAAATATATTTGGGCAGGCTTTTGAATCAAATAGCCCAAATTGTGTTGGTGCAAGAGGAGGGATGGTGACTGGTCGTACAGAAGCGCTCAAACACCAACGAAGTCTGGCACTCGAACAGAGAGGCAAAAAAGGGAGAAAAAATAAAGTGAGAGAATACAACAAGATTTTTACGTGAAAAATCCTTCTAACTAAGGGAAAAACTACGGGACTTTAGTCCATCGAAGAGTTCACGGTTACAAAGAGCTGTTGGCTACACAAGCCCAAACAGCATCAAAATAAGAAAAGAAGAACAAAAGGCAGAGTACAAGGACACACTTTATCCTCAATTCAAAGCTTTCTTGTTTTCTTTTTCTCTTAGCCTCTCTATGTGTCTCTCTCAATCTCTCTACAATGGAAATGCCTCTCTCAGTCAACACCCCAGATAGGTCCGCGGACTCATACCCACATAGGGAGTGACCCCAACAAACTTTTCCTCACAACCGAGTGGGAACAGAATCAGTTAGACCGACAATGTCACAACAAGCATCCAACTTTTCTTTTGGTAATACCTTGGTCATCATGTCGGACCCGTTTTCCTCCGTTCGAAGCTTTTCTACAGATAGCTACTCTTCATTAATAATATCTCTCACCCAATAACATCGAACGTCAATGTGTTTCAATCTTGAATTGAATGAGGAGTTTTTACACAAGTGTATGGCACTTTAGTTATCACAGAGCACCATATACTGTTCTTACCTTAAGCCCAACTCTTGAATGAACCTTTTCATCCATAGCATCTCCTTACTGGCCTCGGTCACGGCAATGAACTCGGCCTCCGTAGTAGAAAAGGCAACGCACTTTTACAGTTTAGACTGCCAAGAGACTGCTCCGCCAACAAATTTTACCAGGTACCTGAATGTCAATTTTTGAGAATCAATGTCCCTGGCCATATCCGAGTCTGTGTACCTGATCAACTGGAGCTTCTCTTCTTAAAAAATTAGACTCAATTTTGAAGTCCTATGGAGATATCTGAAGATCCACTTCACAGCAGACCAATACTTCATCCCGAGATTCGAGAGAAATCGACTGACAAGACCAACTGCATGAGCAATATCCGGCCTTGTACATACGGCCGCGTACATCAGGCTGCCAATGGCCGAAGAGTATGGAATTCTACTCATGCAGGCTTTCTCTATGTCCGAGGACGGACAATGTTGCTTAATTAGCCTGAAGTGATTGGCCAGTGGGGTACTCACTGGCTTGGAGCTTTCCATGTTGAACCGTTTTAACACCTTTTTACCATAACTTTTTTTGAACAACCAGAGCTTCTTGTTTCTCCAATCGTGAAATATTTCGATCCCCAAAATCTACTTCGTCTGTCCAAGGTCTTTCATGGCAAATAATTGCCCCAGTTGCTCCTTCAACTCCTTGATCCGAACACTGTTTTGTCCGACAATTAGCATGTCGTCCACATAAAAAAGGAGAACCATAAAGTCGTCCTTGAAAAATCTCTAGACAAAGACGCACTGGTCAAAAGTAGTCTTTGGTATCCATATCTAACAATGACAGACTCAAACTTCTTGTACTACTGTCTTGGAGCTTGTTTAAGTCCGTACAAACTCTTTCTTAGACGACAAATCAATCCTTTCTTTCCTTTGATCTTGAACCCTTCTGATTGTTCCATATAGATTTCTTCTTGAATATTACCATGGAGAAATACTGTCCAGACATCCAGTTGCTCAATCTTCAAGTCTAAAACGGCTACCAGTCCGAGCACAACGCGGACCGAGGACATTTTCACCACGGGCGCAAAGATCTCATCAAAGTCTATGCCTTTGCATTGACTAAAGCCCTTCACTACAAGCCGCGCCTTGTATCTTGGCTGCATAGTGTCCTCGGACGTCTTCAATGGGAAGACACATTTGTTTTTTAGGGCTTTCTTCCCCTTTGACAGTTTAGCCAACTCAAATGTATGGTTCTCATGCAGCGAGGCCATCTCTTCCTTCATTGCTTTTAACCATTTTTCCTTCTGAGCATCATTCATGGCCTTATCAAAATCTTCAGACTCGCCTGCATCAGCGAGTAGTACGTACTCACTTGAAGGCAGGCGAACGGATGGACGTCTTTTCCTTGATGACCGTCGCACAAGAATCTTCTCATCTGGTTGAGGAGCCACGCCTTCGACCTAATCCACATGAGGAACTACGACTGCCTCATCAGTGTGGTCTGTCATCCTTGGGCCATAAACCTCGGACACAAGAGGTAATGGACGGACAACTTTAACATTTACTTTGTCCGTTCGGCCAGTATTGGGTAGAGACTTCTTTTCTTTTTCAATGTCTTCAATGGTCTTTTCTTCAAAAAAGATCACATCACGTGATCGGATGAGCTTCTTCTCTATTGGGTCATAAAGTCTGTAACCTAGCTCATCTTCCCCATAGCGCAGAAAGATGCATTACTTTGTCTTTGGCTCAAACTTGCTTCTCTCGTCTCTCAGGACATGAACAAAGGCCTTACAGCCAAATGTGCAAAGATGATTGTAGGCTGGCTCCCTTCCGGTCTATATCTTCTCTGGGACCTCACCATTCAAAGACTTACTGGGCTACCGGTTGATCACATGGGTCATCATCTTCAAGGCCTCGGCCCAGAAAGATCTCGGAAGCTTTGCATCTGATAGCAAGCACTTGACCCTTTCCATCAAGGTGCGATTTATATGCTCGGCCACGTCATTTAATTGTAACGTCTTTTGATTCCTAATACCATGTGACCAGCAATAGGTATCAAAAGGTTCAATGTATTCGCCGCCGTTGTCACTTCGGACAGCCTTTAGTTTCTTTCCCGTCTCACGCTCAACAAGAGCGTGAAAATACTCAAAGACTCCACAGACCTGGTCCTTGGTCTTAAGTGGGAATACCCACAATTTTTTAGAGTAGTCATCAATAAGGAGATAAAATACTAAGCTCCTCCAAAAGATTTTTCCTTAAAGGGTCCACACACATCGGTGTGAACAAGCTCAGTACCTCCAGGCCTCTTGGAAGATGAGTCTCCTTGAAAAGAGACTCTCTTCTGCTTTCCCGCGATGCAGTGAGAGCAAATTTTCAGCCTGTCTTCATCCATTTCTGGAATGAGACTCTTCTTTGCCAAGTGACCCATCCCTCTCTCACTCATGTGTCCGAGTCTTCGGTGCCATAAGTCCGAGGACTCCAAACTGCTTGTAGCGTTTACCTCTTCGACTTCGGTAGTGGCCTGTAGCACATAAAGGCCAGAGGTCTTCCATCCTCGGGCAACTACCATAGGTCCTTTCGTCAACTTGAATCCCCCGTCACAAAAGACACTGCAAAAGCATGCATCATCAAGTCTTCCCGCTGAAATGATATTTATTCGAATATCTAGGACATGTCGAACATCCTTTAGGATTAATTGGGCGCCATTGTTTGTAACAAAAGAGACATCACTACGACCAATAATCTTGGACGTCTCCACGTTACCCATCTTTAATATTCTGGAAACACCCGGAGTGTAAGTTGTAAAGAGTTCCCTCTTAGAGGTGACGTGAATGGATGCTCTGAAATCTACCACCCAGTCAGTCGCCTGCTCGGCCACGTTAATAAAATCATTAGTTTCACAGGCTAAAGGGAGATCAGCTCTGTAACCGACAGAGACCGAGAGCTCTTCCTCGCCACGTCTCTTTTCATCTTTATCTTTTTCAACATTTTCACGCTTTCATTTATAACAAAATCTTTTGATGTGGTCTTTCTTTCCACAATGATGACATTTCATGTTCTGGTACTGAAAATGTGACTTACTACGCCCTTTCTCTTTGGACTTTGATCCACATCCTCAGTTCCTTCCCCTGAGCTCGGTCACAAGGACCTCGAAGTGCTGAGAGGTGGACATTTCCTGTGACCGCTGTCTCATTTCCTCATTCAGCACGGCTCCTTTGGCCATCTCTAGCGTCACAACGCCATCAGGAGCTGTGTTGGCAATGGTGATTCTCATTACCTCCCACGAGTCGGGAGGGTTGCTAGGAGCCACAGTCCCAACACTTCATCTTCGAAATTAATCCCCATGCCTCCCAAACGGTCTACATAGCTCTGGAACTCGTTTAAGTGATCAGCAACGGACGAGCCGTCCTTGTACAGAATTTGCATCAACATCATCAGATGATAGATTTTGTTATTGTCAGTCTTAGAGGCGCACAACTTCCTCAATTTTTTCCATAGTGTCTTGGCAATTGTTTCGCTTCTAACGTGGTTATACACGTTATCATCTACAAACTGCCGTATGTAGCCACATACCTGCTTGTGCTCCAACGTCCAGTCCCCGTCCGATTTCTCCGCCGGCTTTTGGGTGGCGAACACTGAATTGTGCATAGATTTAATAAAGAGCAAATCGGATATCTTGCTTTGCCAGGTATCAAAATTGGTGCCGTTGAAAAAAATCATTTTGCTTCCAATTTCCATAACAACGTTTAACAATGTCACCGTCCAAAGAACCTCTCTCTGATACCACTTTTTGGCGCAAGAGGAGGGACGGTGACTGATCGGGCAGAAGCGCTCGGACATCAACAAAGTCTGGCACTCAGACAGAGAGGTAAAAGAAGGGAGATAAATAAAGTGAGAGAATACAATAAGATTTTTACGTAAAAAATTCTTCTAACTAAGGAAAAAACTACGGGATTTCAATCCACCAAAGAGTTCACTGAGTGTGATGGCTGGTTACAAAGAGTTGTTGGCTACACAAGCCCAAACAGTATCAAAATAAGAAGAAGAAGAACAAAAAGCAGAGTACAAGGACACACTTTATCCTTGCCTAAAGCTTTCTTGTCTTGTTTTTCTCTTAACCTATCTATGAATCGCTCTCAATCTCTCTACAATGAAAATGTCTCTCTCAGTCAACACCGCAGACAGGTCCGCAGACTCATACCCACATAGGGAGTGACTCCAACAAATTATATATATACTATCTACCTAAACAAGCAGTCACAAGTGCAGAAAAACAAATTGATACATCCCTTATATGCTTAAGTTGGTTATAGTGCTAAATGACTAGTATTAGATTGGAAAGACTAGGAAAAAAGGGTAGTTATTTCTAGAGAACAAGTTATATGCCTTGTAATAAATTTTGGAGAGAATATGCTTAGATTAGTAAAATCATTCTAAACGTTTCTGTTTATAAGTTTAAATATTATGATATTGGTATTTGAAAAATTATTTGAGATTTATAATTAAAGCATACGATGTAAAAAAGTAAAAGTTGTCCTAATCTATGTTAAGTAAACTTATATTTATATAGACATTGTGCCTATCATAAAGATGATGAAACAACATTTCGAGTTAAGTTATTATTAGGCTAATTAATCACCTAGCGTGAGACAATAAATTCACTTTCTTTAATTGACGAGAGGTGATTTTTATATCTTGATCAACTAATTCTATGATGAGCCTAACTATAAACTTTTTATGTTGGCACATTTAAGTGGATTTGGGGTTTATTTGACAATCAGAATATGTTTTTTATATAACATCATGTCTCCAAGATTTCGAGATCTAAATAATCGCTTTGAGGATCATATGCTTAGTGGAATGTTTGAAAACTATTTGTCACTAGAATAATTTTTTAAATAATATATTTCTGATTGTTGCTTATGTTGTAAGCTAGTTAGCGTGGACTATTTTGACATTAATCAACACATTTAATCAACACATTAGGCCCTTTTGATAGCTTTGTCAAAACTAACAATTCGGCCTTTAATAACACATTTTCTTTAATTGAGTAGCTTTATTACTCTATGATAAAGTATTTTGACAATTTTGTCTCTAACCATTGGGTCTCTACCAAATCAAACTTTGTTAAAGAGACCCATTGATACACCTTCTAATAATTTGAGTTGCTTTAGTAAAATGACTTTTTAACTGTATGTTCTAGCAGATAATACGAACATTTTACGATTTTGTATCATGAAGCCTATCTTTCTGACGGTCGACCTTTAGTATTGAGGTTTGAATCTTATTGTATGTTGCTTGACCTATTAGGAACCCTTGTCTAAGTTAAACAATCACATATCAATTGCATCTACTGTAACGTATTGCAACTCAGATACTTCAAAAATTGCGTTTTTAGATGTTTGCAAGACTAAGTTTTTCAAAATAGAAAATGCACAGGGTGTTGGAGCAAAACCCAATCTTTTATTAATACTCAAAAAAAAAAGAAATTTTATATATGAGTGTCTTTTTTCCTCAATCTCAGACAAAACTTGAGAACATCCATCAGTATTTCAAACAAAAGGGTCCTTGTTTACATGCTTGGATGGTTGACTAGCTGTGTAGATGTGTAGGTATTCCGAATACTTTTTCTATGTATGTAACGTCTCTGGACACCCGCTTGTAGATATTATCCGTTTTGCCACATAGGTGCACGGTTTTGTTCCTGATAGATGGCATCCACCGCTCCCAAAACGCGCCTACAAAGTAGAGGTATCCACACTCTTATAAGGCACGCTTTGTTCTTCTTCCCATCTAATGTGGGACATCACGACCATCGCCTTTGGAGCTCGGGCGTCGCGTTGACCACCGAACTGTGCCTTATCTCTCGATACTATTATAACGCCTAACTGACACCCGCTTATAAATATTATCCATTTTCTTGCCATGGCGTATGGTTTTATTCTGTAAAGAAACTCGCTCCATCGCCCCAAAACGCGCGTCTAAGGAGAGGTATTCACGCCCTTATAAGGCACGTTTCATTTCCCTCCCTATCCGATATAAAACATCACAATATAGCCGTAACAATTGACCTTGAATTAGTCAGAGAATTTTTTTAAATATTATCCCAGAAGCCCTTTGGTTATTTCTTTTGTTGCCTCTAGCAACTGTTGCAAACTACCTTGGTCAATTTTCTGGTTCCACAGTAATGTTAGCATTATGCACTTTGATCATAATTTGAGCTTCGTGTATAAGTCTTAATTGCACATACACTCCAAATCCAAGCTACTTGAACCGGCCTACATTATATAAACAAATCCAAGCCACTTAAAATTCCTTTTAAAAAAAATTAAATTTTTATAGTTTTTCACTATACAAACAGAAAAATAAGTTCCATAAATTATTATAGTTTTATCATGTATAAATTTACATAGTTTAATTTCTATATAGTTTTTCTAATTCAAATTATAACCAAATACAACATAAAAGTTTTTCTAAAGAAAATTGTTTACATTTAATATAGTCATCGCATTGAATAGTAATTTTCAATTTATATTCGATTTTAAATTTCAATTTATCAGCCAATTCGTCTGAAATTTGTAAATACAAAAATACGACTTCAAATATATATAGCATTAAATAATTATAAATTAAAATATATTATATTATAATTTATCGGTCTACAGAGCCATAAAGAAGTGCAGTGGCGGGGCCCTTGAGTTTTTGAATATAAAGTAGTAGCGGGGCCCTTGAGTTTTTGAATATTTATGTTCACTGCTGAGCATTTACGAATGCGCAGAGATACCGTGCAGATGCAAACTAATCGTGTCATGCGGCCCCACCGATCCCACCTAATCCGACCAAATTTATGGTTGTACGTTTCATATAAATAGATTATATATTATTTAATTTAATATTTATATACATAATTCTACAATAATTTAAAAAATAATCATTATTCACCCACATCATACATTCACTTTTAAGTTGGCTATTAAAAATCATTTAGATTTTACAACCCCCAAGAGTTATTTTCTATAAGAATTCAATCCTAAATCAATTTTTTTCTAAATATAATATCAGTAGACGAATTTAATATACTATTAGAAGAAGAACCAAATACTCATAATTTTATTAAGATTGAAATATGATAATTATTTTTACGACAATATACAAAAATAAAAATATAAAAATAATCAAGTGACTTAACTTATATTTACTGTTGTGATTTATTTGATTTAAAAAAATTAAAATAAATATCTCTTTAAGAAATACAATTTAAAGAAAAATAATACAATCATTTGCCTGTTTAAGAAAAGAACAATCGAGTGATTAAATTTATATTTGCGATTATGGCATATTTGATCTAAAAAGATCAAAATTAAATGCTTATTTAAGAAATATAATTTAAAAAGAATTGTTATGATCATTCATCTAATTTAAAATTATTTAATGGTGAAATACTTTTAACGTAAGAATATATTTTATAGGAATACGGTAGATTATATTTTTTTAATCAAAACTTTTATATATGTTTTAGTTTTATTTCATTGACAGAAATTTATTTATTTACTAAAAAAAATAATTATTTTGTCATTATAATATAATATATTATATAAATTTTATTTTTTGCTTTGTCTCTTGGTCAGCCAAAAACTCGACAAAATTTGTTGCCACTATCTAGCCAAAATAAGAAGACTGTTCAGCCTGTACTTATTATAGGGCATCGTTGCATTTTATAATTTAGAAATTTATTAAATAAATATAAAACAGATGTGAGATAATGTACTTATAAAAAGATTTATAATTTAAAATAAAAAATATTATTTATTTACTTTACTATATATTTAATTATATTAAAATTATTAAAAATATGTATAAGTCTTATCTTATTTTAATTTTTACGCTCTTCAACCTCCCTCAACATAAAAAATAATATTTTTAATATAATTAAATATATAATTAAGTATATAAATAATATTATTTAACAAAATAATAAAATTTTGATGGCATAATTTATAGACAATAAATTCTTTGGTAGGAATTTTTCACAAAAAACAAAATATTATTAGATGAGAGAATCAATAATAGATAAAAAATTTAAAGCTTGGGTGTATATATATATATACATCAAGTTCACAGTGATTTAGTTTAGATAGCTGGTAGCTCATACTCCATCCATATAGAGTATTTATACAAAAAGATTGACATGATATAATCAAATTAACGTACTATTGTACTTATTTGAAAAATAATAATTTATTATTTTTTTGATAAATAATTATAAAGTTAGAGTTACTTGAGTTAATGGGCGATCAAAAAGGCTCATGGCCTAAGTTAGCCGCCTGCGTCGCATTTGGGATGAGCCCCAGCCTAACATATAATTTGTTATAAAATACTTTTGGTGAATAATTTGTCATAGAGTATTATATAATCAAATTAGCTTACTATCACTACTTATTTGAAAATAATAATTTTTAAATATCTTTTTCAGCATATTTTTGGTAAATAATTATAAAGTTTGAGTATAAATGTGATTATTCTTTCTAATAATCTCATGTTTTTAACTAATAAGTGAGTTAATAGTGAATATCTTTGAGATTTAACATTATATATATCAAAATTCAGAGTATCATATTAAGTTGGATTATCAAAAGATGATTTATCAAAAAAATTGACTTATTAGATGGCAAGATATTATAATTTCAAATTGTCAAAGTAGCTAAATTATTAGAAAATGGATTATCATAATAAACAAGATTACCAAAAAATGGATAGCTAGAGAAGCTAAATTGTTAGAAAGGTCCAAATTATAAATGCAAAATACATTCTATCATACATTTATTTCATTAAAAAATCAACTTACTAAAAAGTTAGATTGTCAGAAAGTTTTTTCATTTTGTTAAAAGGCCAAAATTTTTAAAAATTTGGAACTGTTGGAGATCAAGGTGCCTAAAATATTATGATATCAATCCAAGATATCTTTAACCAATATAACCATAATACAGTAGTCCTTTTATATATCTATCAACATATTATTATATTTTTACCTGCATACAAGTATAACTTTACTAACATTCTATTATTACTTCAAAATATTAAAAATTAACCTAACAAACCAAGACGTTCAAGTGTTAAGTTGTTAGACCAAAACATCTGGGTGCTAAATGTTTGATGATTCTAGCATGTATCAACTAGTATGTTAGTATGATTCCACTAGTATTTTATCATCTATTCAAAATGTTTAAATCATTAAATCTAAATGTCTGATTATTAAAAGGGCAAAAATGATTCACTAAGAGAGTATTATCTATAAATGGAGATATCCTCAATGATTAGTATACTATATAAACAAGATAATTAAAAGGAAAAAGTTAGCTATTTGCCTAACACTTTGCAATATTCTTACTAAATCTATGATATTTGACATGAAAATTTAGACTCCATAAAAGAATGATATGTGACACAATATTAAAATCTTATTAAATAATATTATTATCGTAACTTATAAAAATCATAAAAGTATGTCAAAGTTAAAGTTTACTAGTTATCATTACTCACAACAAGTACATAGATTTAATAAATAACTAGACAATATAATCAATAGCTCAGAGTGATTAAGGTTAGTCAATTATTTAGTAACAACTACAAGTAATTATTCATACAAGCAAGTAATTGCTTTCCAAAACATTTTTTTCTTTTTTAAAGACAATCTTAAAATATTTATTTAGGCACAAATCCCACATCACTTAAAGATGCACAAAAAAGACATTATCATATCATTTAGAGTTTTTTTTTCTCCATAAATATTTTAAAGTAAAAATTTGTCATCTGAAAATATTATTTTTTCTGATTTTTATTTTAAATTTATTTCGTGCTATGCTGACTTAAATGTTCAATAGTAAACTAGAATTTTTTTTTTTTCTGTGAACTTATGTCCTCTGGTACTAATTAAAAGCTACTTCTACAGCTATGATGTAATAAATAACTTTTCCAGAGAAATTGGTAGCATCCTGCCTCCCTCAAAATCTCACCGGGACCAGGGTGAAATGATACTGTCATCGTTACTCGGCGTTCCAATTAATCAATCCCGTATCTCTCTCTCTCTCTCCCTCTCTCTTCCATCATCCTCCTCGACGTAAATACGTCGATCATCACATCTACGTCAAGGGAACAACGCATGCCTATACATTTCCATTCCACAGTTCCATTTCCTCTTTACGCTCACTGTCTTCACTCTCCTTCGGACACTGTACTGCTCTCACTATATCATCACGGTCAAATTGGAATTCAAAAGGGTACAAAGAGAAAGCAGAAAAACGAGCTCAAAAGAAAATTCTCCAAGCCCCCGTTTCTCTGTCCGGCTGTCTGTGTTATCTTTCTTTCTCATCTTCAATGCTGAGTTAGGGTTCAGAAATTGAAACATTGGACCGATAATTAATTATGAGATTGAGGGTGGAGGGGGGAAGGTAAATGGGCAAAGCATGGGGTTTTGGGTTGGCGAGTAATGGCAACAAATTTAATTATCTGCGTTTGTTGAAGCTCCAAAAGCATCACATTACTTGTTTGAGATCTCAAAGGAAGCCATTTTCATGGTCATTTATTTGTGGGTTTATGCTTTTTGCTCTGGGTTTGATTTCTTTGTTTACTGGGCATGTGGCTTCTGATCTTGAGTGGTACTCCCAGCGCTTGATTAAAAGAAGCTTGTATACCAAATGGGTAATCTCTCTTTCTTTCCTTTTAATATATTGTTTTTGGGAACTTGATGTGTGTCCTTTCTCTTTCTTTTTCTACGTTTTTCTTCTACCATGCTATTCTGCTGTTGTCTCTCTTTGTATTGTGTCGTGGGAATGTAAATTCTGCTGTTTTTTAAAGAAAATTTACTTTATTTTTCAGATAGTACTGTGTGGTTTCTTTATAATTCTATATATAAGCCTCTCTCTCTCATGAGCAAATTTGAGTGAAGCACACTAATTTTTCAGCAATTTCAGTTGTTTTTTTTTTTTTTTCCCCTTCAAGTTTTATTACACTGTAATCGAATTTGTTAGTCCAGTGTTTAGTGCTGGTGAATTGCGTGACAAAATCTTGTATTTTATTGGATTCTTCCATGGGGTAACAGGTTAGAGAGACTCTGCTTATATGTCTAATACATTTTTACCACCTTGGTTATAAGTTGATTTTGTTAGTAGATTTGTTTTTTACCGGTTTGAGAAGCTAGGAGGATTTTTTTCTTGAGCTGATTGATTCTTGAGTTTTACATTCATCAACAATATTGTGTGCCATTTAATTTCCGAAAGCATTAATTATCTTTTTATGGTTGTAGTTATCGTTTGTAAGAATTTATTTAAAAGTGGGTCTAGAATCCCAGATTTTTCAAATTGTATTGTGAAATTATATTGCTTTTATGCAATTCTTCATCTCTTAGTCACTCCTCCCTATACAATGGGAAAAGAAGCATGTAAGGGAATGCTTGAGTTTTGTTGCACAAATGGAAGCCAGAAATTACCTTTTTCTTGTCTTTGAAGCCCTACTTGGATTTCAGAAAATTTGCGGGACAAAAATCTTGAAGGAAAATGTGAAAAATAAATAACTACATTTTGAACAGTTCCTATTCATCTGTTCTTTCCTGTGATGAAGTCAGATTATTTTTCCCACCATCCCTTTCTTTATTTATTTTATTTTTATGGGTGAGGAGTGTTTTATTAGGGAAATATGTCATTAAGCGTTTCATATTTGCATCTATTGATATCATTGGTGTTCCTGACATTTACATTTCAAAATTTTTATGCAATTTGGTGTATTCTGCTATTTGTATTTACTTATCTTATGTCACTGTGCTGTTAATTTGTAGGGCAGGAGTCCTCGTGGACCAATTGATATATGGAAATCCAAGTATTCAATATTCTACTATGGATGCAGTAACAGAGGTCCTCATTTTGCTTGTAAGTCCGTTTGCCACCAATTCCCTGTAATTTTGTAGAGAATGTTAGCACCGTGTTCACTTTACAGTGAATATTGCATTTCCCTTAGTTTCTTTTATATATATATAGTTCCAATAGCATGGTTTGCTTTCCAAAATGTTAGTGAGGACATTTTAATGATATGTTATTTGTATCTGTTAATAGTTCTGACAGCAACTGTGGACTGCATTGTAAAGACCTCTGAATGCATCTGGTCTTATATTCCCCCGAAAATTTGCGGCATCTATCCGTGCTTTATTAGCACTCCACAATGATTATCCTCGTTTGTTTTAGAAGTTAGAGAGAAACCTGTGGTTTAGTTGTGTATGGTCTTGCTATTGAGATGATTACTCAAAACAACTGTTTGCCCGGCCATCTGCTTTGTCATATTCCCATAGTGGGTCATGTTCAAACTGTTACCCAGCCTTAAGTCACTAATTAGGGAATGGCAACTCTTCCATTTTGATGAAGCAGCATTCCTGGAGACGGTGGCTTAATCCCCTGAGAAGCTCAATTAACAGAAACAGAAACAGAAACTTGTCTTATGAACAGCTACCCAAGTGTTTTATTTACTTCTCTGATAAAACCTTCCATGTCAGTAGTTCATAACCTATGGACCTTGACCAAAATCTATTAAATGCCCATAATCAAGTGGGTCAATGCCACCAGACTTCTAACAACTTGTCCGTGTAAGTCTTCTTCTAGCCACCTATTCACTAATCAAAATACAAATTGACAACGAAGGAGAATATGTGAATGTATCCTTCTCTTGCACGGCTTACTTCATTAACCGTATGCTTTCAACTTCTTCATAAGCTATCAACTGAAATTTGCTAGCTGGACCATTTTGCTTTTACTGTCTCCACTATGGGAATCATTTCCTCTTGCTAGGCAGATGTACATAGAACACCCTAACATTGCATCATCTCTTTATCTAGATGTTGGCTGTATGTTGTCCCCATTCACAAATCCCATCATCAGGAGTTGGAAAAATTTTTGTGAAAGGATTTTTTTATTTGTACTGCTAAATTCTACCCATATGACAGTACATTTCCTTGTTGGGTAACCAGTGATAATTTACTAAAAAAAATAAGGGGTGTCACAAATGTATATGGGAACAGACAGGAAAGCTGAGCGTATGCAAAGAACTTGAACATTCTATCCCATGCGGAAAAGAATACATTTCTTTTTTGGGTAACCAATGATAATTTCACTTAAAAAAATAAGGGGTGTCACAACTGTATATGGGAACAGACAGGAAAGTTGAGTGTATACAAAGAACTTGAACATTCTATCTCATGTGGAAAAGAATAACAAAATTTGTAACTGGAATTAGTACAAAATAAGAAAATATGACTTCTAAGAGTCTGTAGTGTCACTCATGCTACAAAGGGGGTCCATCCCCACGTATTGGATGATAGGAGAGGAAGGCGGGTTCCTCCTTACCAAAAAATGCTCCCAAGAGTGATATCTAGAAGTTCTTTAAATACACAGTTTTCTCATCTTTCCCAAAAGGAAATCTAGACTGCAATGCAATGAGTGAACACCTTCCGGTGATGCTTTGTGGATGGACCAAGTGAACACTCAATTAATCTAGGGGTCCACCAGATTTCTTGTCTGATTAAAAATGTGGGAGATCCCTGTTCCTATCTTTTATCTTTCATTTCTCTCAGAAATTTCTATATTAGAATCAGCTATAGTGCACCACATGGATGAAAATATCAGTATTGATATTGGTTACAGTTATAGTTATATAGGTATTTGATATATTAGATAATATGTATATCAAATATATCAGACAAAAAAATTTGAAAATCGTAAACTGATATAACTGTATCAGCCGATATTTTAAATGTCGACCGATATATCAGTTATGTTGACTGATACGGAAATATATTACGGCATTGTTTTGATTTCGGGAAATATTAGGATTAGAGGGCCCTCAATATCGATACGTATCGTATTAGCTGATATTTTTATCAATGGTGCACCATGATACAACGTTTATCATTTCCTTCAACTCCATCAAGAGGCAAGATGGGAAATTTGGTTTCCATTCAAGCATGTTATCAAATTGGTTGTTTGCGGTATCTCAGAATTTGTCGGACCTTGCAGAAGTCAGGATCGTTCGTTTATTTGTTCGGTTTACACAGTAAGCTCACTCGAGGTAACTCGCTTGTGCTTTAAGAACAGCTTCCAACTTTTTGTATGGTTTGGCATATGCGGATTAGCATTTGTTATATCGAGGCATTACATGGCATTACGAAAAAGCGAGTGGTGTAACTAGCTAGGTTGTAAGGATTATTTTAATAAATATTTCAGTTAGGATAGCCAGGCTGAGCTAGTTAGTGAAGGAAGACAGGATGAAAACTGTAAATCTATATCATAGGGCTTCAAAGTTACTATTGGTGAGAGGCTTTGGAGAAAGTTAGGTTGAAGCGTCTCCTTAATTTTTTCTGCTAGGTGCCATAAAGTGTTTTTTTTCAACTGATCTACGACTACTTTGCTATTTGTTCTGTTTGTTGGTAGTAGTTTTTTTGAATTTCTTTATAGGCAGGGGGCTTCCTTTTATAGAAGCTTTTTTGGTTCTTTAAGTAGAGGGAACAAACCTTTCGAAGGAATCTATAATCAAGTCATTTTCAACTGATTTTGCTTTCAATCTTTCTTTTGTTCTTGTAACTAGTCTTGAATTAGAATCTCATATGGATTATAATACCCTTGTTTCACTTCCACTCACTTGCACAAAGAAGCAATATGTTATTATTACTTGAAAAATATATTAGAATCTTTATCCAATGCTGCAATAACACTAATTGCTCTTAATGTAGCTGCTGTACGTGAGCGATTTTCAAATGGCTATTTGCTAATTGCAGCTAGTGGGGGACTAAATCAACAAAGAACAGGAGTATGTGCAGAGTTTCTTTCATCTTCTTTTGTGACTACATTAGAGCTTTGAATGAAAAATCTGTTATCATCCAAAACTTGATTTGCCATCTTGCCTTTTCTGACTGCTTTTTAAGCAATGCATGTTGGACCAATTTATGCTCTCAGATTACTGATGCCGTAGTTGTCGCTCGGATACTTAATGCCACATTAGTTGTCCCTGAATTGGATCATCATTCCTTTTGGAAGGATGACAGGTCTGTGGAACTCTGCTATCTTAAATGTGGTTCTTTTCGTCATTTCGACACAACAATGGTTATTGTTTTATTTTGAGGTTCTTCGAATGACTTGCAGTGATTTCAAAGACATTTTTGATGTTGATTGGTTCATATCTTCGCTTGCAAAGGATGTAACAATTGTTAAAAGAGTGCCAGACAAATTCATGAGATCACTGGAAAAGCCCCCCTATACAATGCGCATGCCAAGGAAATCAACCCCTGAGGATTACTTGGATCAAGTTCTGCCAATACTCTTGAGAAGACATGTAAGAAGACTTTCTTGCTTGTTCTTGCAATTAGCCCTTGCCTGTGTATAGCATTCTTCTTTTGGATCATACTGTTACTGCATTAGAATTCATTTCAGTTTTGAAATCTTAACCACATAGAAATCTTTTTCAAGTAGATCATCTGATTCATTTTAACTATCAAGACTGCCTTGGATTACCTCATATGGACACAGAATCTTTCATGAATAGCAATGCTCTTGATATTTGATTTTAGGTTGCCCTTTAATACCTCAATATCTGCAGGTGGTGCAATTGACAAAGTTTGATTACAGGCTAGCAAATGACCTTGATGTGGAACTACAGAAGCTGCGTTGTCGGGTTAATTATCATGCTCTAAGATTTATAAAACCAATAAGAGAACTTGGTGCAAGACTTGTGACGAGTATGCATAAGATGGCTAAACGTTTCATTGCAGTTCACTTAAGGTTTGTTTTATTTGCTCAAGTATGTAATTCGAAGATTTTGTGATAATGTGTCTGGACACCTGGGAACTTGGAGCATATGTTGTATATGACCTACTTCACTATTTTTATAGGGTTGTTGCTCATGACAATAAGTCATTCATGCAGTTGGAGTAGTCTTCTCTACTGCAGTCAGCAAACTAAATGCTGTTGCACAGCAAACTTGATATCCATCTTGCATTTTCTCATCATAGTGGCTCCAAGCAGTTGTAATTAAGTGGACATAGAATTAGTTCTGTTCAAATGCGTACTGTGTTGAATAGGCATCCTTAAGATATCTAAATTGGGCAGTATTTCTTTGTCTTTGCTTTGTTCTTTGTAAAGTGATTTTCATACACTATCAAGTATCAACTGCTACTTAGACTAGACGACCCTTTCTAATTTTTCTATTTTTCCTCCCACTTTTGGTGTTCTTCTGTCTGCCAGGGAGGTGGGTACTTAGGCTTTTTTCTTGTTTGATGAAATTAAATGATCTGCTGAGATTATTTAATTGATGAGAAAAATGTTATTAAAAAAATCACCGTTGAACATTGAGAAGCAGCTTTAAAGTCATCCTAACATTTTATACGAACACCAAAAATATGAATTTTCCTTCATTGCAGAGCTCTCAAAACCTAATTTAAAATAAGAGGTGTGGATATGTTTTGACTAACATATCATTAACTTATTGGTAGAGGAATAGTTGCCAAAAAGGTGTTAATCAAATTATTTAATCAAATGAAACAATAATAAGGGATTTTGCTGTGATTAAACAGTATAATAATTGAGATTAAATAATTTCATCATTCAAAAACAAGGCCTTGGTACATATTTATGGCAAAGAAGAATTTGTGTCATTACCTTACGTATTTGTGGTTTGCTGCTAACATTTAGATTTTAGTTGAAAGATTATCTCATACAGATAATAAAACATCATATCTTTTGTTTTAATCTGTGAAGCTCTGCTTGATGTTTGAAAGGAACCATGATAGGAATGGAAGAAATATAATTTTGAAGGAAATCTCAGTTGGCATATTTGGTGTGTTTGAATGGACAGTATTGGATTTTGGATGGACTCGATCCACTTAAGATGGGAGAACTCCACCCATTCCATAGTCACTTATTTTTAATTGGAACTTAATAAAATGGGGTTGGTGATTGGAATTGTGACAGCATAGCAGGGGTTTTTGGGTAAGTATCTCATCTCCACGGTCAATGGAGTAGTCATTTTTGCATCTTTGTAATCTTTGGCTTATGGAAATTCTGCAGAACTAAGGCATCCAAGAGAATAGAAGATCTAGGATGATATTTTGGATTTATGAATGTTTTCCTTTGCTTCTTTGTGTTGTTTCATTTGAGGATACCTGTGCTCTGATATTATAAAAAAGTGCTATTATTGTTGATAATATGTTCTTCTACTCCAGAAAGAAAATTTTCATTGTGCATACTGTCTCCAAACATGTCCAGTTTGGATTATGGGTTTTGCAAATTGTCTTTTTTTTTTTCTCAAAATTACCCAAAAACCTGTCCAGTTTTTTTTCTCCCAGCTTGTGAAGGCCATCTCAATTGAACTTCAGAATGCATGATGGCCAATATTTGAAGGTCAATTGAAGTACAGTTCAAGGACATATATTGCCAGCGTGGACCTGGCTTTTCTTATCGCAGAAACATTGTGAATTCTGACATGCTGGTATTCGAGTGATGAGATTTGATTGTGTGAAGGGCCTGGCAACAAAACGGGTAGATCTAGACGTGAATGTCAAAAACTGGACTACCAGAACGGTTTGGGCTGTTGGAGAATATAGGTCGGTAGAGGCAAGCCTAAAAACCACATTGTTAGAAAGGGCAGATTGTCAAACAACATATTGGAAGTCTGTCTAGTCAGGGCAAGTAGGTTGTCAAGAAATAAGCTCTGAGTGATTGCTCCATTAAATGGGTGAGTTGTTAGATGACGACAATCAACGACGGGTCTGGCCAAAGCACCATGCAGTCAAAAGGAACGCCCTTACAGAGAGACAGTTTTTCTTCTTTGACAACCCAACCAAATTAGCCCTTGTTGACCAAAGTCAATAAGATCACCATCAGTTGGCGTGCCACGTCAATGACTACTAAAACACACTGTTTAGAGAATCATACAAATGGTCTTCCACATAAAAGAGGCCCGTTACTCCCTTGATTCATAACTATGACTCTTAAGGACCGCATTTATTTAGAACTATTACGAGGATTAAGTAAATGCTGATATAATGAATCGATCTGAGTAATCATAGGTTAATGATTACCTAGTAACCGCATTTAAGTAAATCAAAGGTTGGAACAATTATCGAATCATTCCTGAAAGGTGTCTATATAAATATAAGCCCCTTAGCTCAGAGAGGGCATCTTTGGCTTTCGTATCTTCTGTATCTCTTGTTAAACTAAATAATCTTTTGCTAAACACTTATTTAGTCACGAGTCCTATAACACTAAGTCTGCACCGAAAGATAGGAGCTTATCATTAAGATAACTACTCCTAACGAAAATACCTCAAGGAAAGAGTTTATCCTCTAGAAGCTTTTCTTCTTTCGCCTCTCCCGTTCACTTTTATGGCTAGTACGATCCTAACTTAAGCATTGGAGGGTAAATTAGGGAGCAAGTCTCATATCTTTGACCTCTTGTTTTGGTTTGTAGTGTCCGGTTTTCAGATTAGAAAAACCAAAAGCCTGTTTAGAATCTTTTGGGTTGATTCTTGATTCACTCTACACATCAACTTTTTTATTTTCAATTGCTTGTTATTTGATGTCACAATGTGCAAAGGCTTAGCCCTAACTATTGTACTATTGTGATCCATGACAATGGCCTGTGGGATTCATCACAATGATTGACAACTGCAAATGGGGAAAAGACAAATCCTAGCCTGCAAAGCGCACATATATTGAATTTTGGTATTTGAGGATAGACAACATTTTTTAGTTTCAGAAGTTTCAAGAGGACCTTTCAACATTGTTTAATCATCTTTGGATGTAGTAATATACACCCAATGTAAAATCAGGAAACTGAATGTGAAGGTTTGTGTCTGGAATAGCATGGAATTGTTTTATATGGATTAAATGGCAAGATAGATCCTACGTGCTTGCTTAGGATCAGCTGCAAGAGATGTGTTGATGCATTCGAGATTAAGTAGCAAGATTGTTGAAAAGCTAAATTAGTTAAAATGGGATGGATTGGAAGCTTTGGGAAACATGGATAATAAAGTGTACCATAATGTCAATAAAGTATAATTACCAACATTAGACCATACCAGCCTGTTCAGCCAGTGAACCAGACACGAACCCATCTGCTTCTCATTTAGACTGCTTATGTAAGTGAGCCGGAAAATTGGTTGATAAGGTTTGTCTGACTTATGAGCCAATTGACCTAGTTTGGATTGGCAGCTCACTGGATTGGATGTAATTAGTGTAAGAATTTTGGTAGCAAGACTTGAATCTAAGTAAATGTTGTGGAAGTAATGATGCCCATAAGTCTCCAAGTTCATTGATCCTGTTGGTGCTAATTTTTTATTTGCCAGTTTTTCAGGCAACACCTGATCTGTTTTTCAACTGTACATGTGGTATAAATCTAAATTGAAGCAAGTTGTTTCCCTAATTTTAGTTTGTTTGGAGATCTCATAGCTTTTACAAAAAAAAGAAAAAGAAAAAGAAAAAAAGGAAGCTTCAAAATCTGTGTAAGATTGCAGAAAATTATGTAGAAGATATTACATTATGATTGTGATTTAACCACCTGTGATTTTCAGCATTGAAATGCAATGCTGTCAACATAATTGAATTCTGTATGTGAGGTTCCTTTTGTGGTAAGTAATATTTACATTTTGATAACCGTTAATTATTCATGCAATCTGAACCCTTTAATCACTACTTGAACTATACACTTACGCTACGTTTGATTATTGGAATAGAATAAGGTAGAAATAAAATAATCATTCTTAGATAATGGAATAATGTGGGAATAGAATTTATAGCTATTATTTCATTATTTGGTTAGTCGTTTATAATAGGAAAAATTGAATTAGGAATTGATTTTTTAATATTTGGTATGCAGTAATAGTAAGATGAATAATCAATAAATTCATATAAAATGACTTTTTTACCCTTAACTAAAGAAAAAAATATTTCAACATATACTAGAACGTTGATCATTATTTTCACCTCCAACTCCTCCATTGTCTATGGCTTCAAAATCAATTCTCCGACTTCAAGTTCTCCATAAATTTTGCCGTATCTGACTTCGTAGTCTTGGTCATTGTCATGCTTGAATGCTACCTCCAGTTTGTACTTGTTTGCACCATTGTCTCCGACTTTGATTTCATCATAGCATTAATTGAAATTTACGTCTCCTTGGCCCCTCACAGGAACCATTGTCTTTAACTCTATAATTATCAAACGCTTCTTTATCAGGATTACTATCTCCATAGTCATATTGTTCATGGAAAGAATCGCCATCTCAATAGTCATACTGCTCATTGAATGGATCCCCAAAGTCGTATTGCTCATCGAATATTGAGAGAGATTAGGGTTTGAGGTAAGGATAAATGGGGAAACCATCTTGAAGTGATTATTTTTGGATAACTAGGAATAATTAAAAAACAGGGGTATTAGTTTTTTTATTCGTTGTTTTTAAATGAATAACAATTTCTTTTGAAATTGCTATTCATATTACTAGAGTAATCAAACTATAGAATAGGAATAAAATTTTTATTCCATCCCATCAATCTTGGTGTCAGTGATCTGGTGCCTCACCAATCTGATGTACAGTCTAGTTCTGTTAAATATGCCTTGATTGCAATTATTAAACATGGATGTCCCTAATGATCGGTTTCCTTCCATACTTATTAGTATAAGCTATAGACTAAACCAACTAGAAAACAAACACTAAGCTGAATACAATAATAAATTTTCTCGGAAGACTTGATTTTCTTTCACAATGTCTTCTTTCAGCTTTTTCATTGCCATCAGCAAATTGATATGTAGTTGCATTACAGCTTGGAATGCATTTATTTGCTATTTACTTGTTTCTAGTTTGTTGAAATAAATCCCAGATTTGCTTTCATTTCCATTTTGCATTATGTTTGACGTATAAGAATAACTTCTAGCAATTGATTTTGAAGTCGAGATATGTGTGATGAAATTTGTTTTGCCTGCGCACTTGCATAATTTCTGGAGTAGTGAGTAAAGAGTAGTACAGATATAAAATGCTTAAATGCAAGAGGATGTACGTCTTTTGCATATGTGATATGCATACATGCATACCCACACAAATGCATATCAGGGAAAAACATCTACAATGTTTGTTTCCCTGTTCCATTTATTTTTCTTTTTTCTTTCTGAATTACTTTTTTTCAGGTTTGAGCCTGATATGCTAGCATTTTCTGGGTGTTACTATGGTGGTGGTGATAAAGAGAGAAATGAGCTTGCAGAAATTAGGAAACGCTGGACAACCTTACCGGTGAGACTGCTGTTGTGCTATATTTTTTCTTCCTTTTATTCTAATCGTTGTACGAGTATTCTAATGCACAACACTTCTGCCCCTTGTGTCTAGTTTTTCTGTTGCATATATCATTTGAGACTACGGAATATGCACATTTCCTTATGGAATATGCTGTTGAGGGACGTTTGCTCAAACTTTCATGTTTTTCCCCAAGCTAAAGGGTCAGTGGCTGACATATGTTGGATACTCTCGGACACGGGTCAATTTTTTTTGTACTCCAACTCATTTTATACATGTTTAATAATTTAATAATTTGAAAAAAAAAAAAAAATTGGGCTTGGTAATATAAATTAGAGAAAATTTGGATTGCTTTTAAAAATGCTATAGCATAAGTCATTTACATTGGCTCACTGCTAACTTATATACTACTTTTTCTTGTGAATCTCTTTTATGAATGAGAAAACAAGAAATATAAATTTTTATCACTAATTTAGTATAAAATAGTGTTTATCAATTATATTCTCAGTTGTATAGATAAACTATGAATTTTAGTTACTGTGTCCATAACATATTGTGTTATTATTTTTAGAAAAATGATGTATCTGTGCATTGGTATCATGACTGTAACCCATGTCATGTCCACACTTTCTAGTTTAATTACCCCATCCCACACTGCAACTTAGAGTCATTGTTCTTCCTTCGGCTCCATCATTTGGTTCAATTTTAATTTCACTTGGATTTCTTTAGGACTTAACTGGGGAGGAGCGAAAACAAGGGAAGTGCCCACTTAGTCCTCATGAAGTTGGTTTGATGCTGCGAGCACTCGGTTTTAAGAATGATACCTATCTTTATGTGGCGTCTGGTGAAATTTATGGTGGGGAAGAGACCTTGCAGCCTCTTAAAGATCTCTTCCCAAACTTCTACACAAAGGAGATCTTGGCTGGCGAAGAGCTGAATCCTTTTCTTCCCTTTTCTTCACGCCTTGCTGCCATTGACTACATTGTGTGTGATGAGAGTGATGTATTTGTTACAAATAACAACGGAAATATGGCAAAGATTGTTGCAGGCCGAAGGTACAGGCTTGATTCTTAACTTTTGAATGCCTTTTATTCGTAAATTATTCATGTAAATTTTGAAGGTGATTTTAGTTGTGATTTGTGGTCCTTGAGGGGAGGGGGTTGAAAACCATAAGAAACAATAAGATGATACTTTTTTTGGTTATAGTGACTGTGAAAGTTATTATTCACTGGATCTATGCCAATGAAAGTTCTTCACAGTTCAGGTGCAGTTGATATGATTGAGGCACAGGTGAAATACTTGTTTGGGGAAAGGAATTTGTGGCAACAATCTATAGGGTTTCTGAATCATACATTTAATTTTGAAGATGATTTTAGTTGTAGTGATTTGTGGTGCTCAGGGTGCAAACCATAAGAAACAATATAAGATGTATTTTTTGTCGTGGTGACTGTCGAAAGTTATTATCTACTGTTACTATGCCAAGGAAAGTTCTTTACAGTTCAAGTACAGTTGATATGATTGAGGCACAATCAATATACTGGTTTGTGGGAAGGAATTTGTGGCAGCAACCTATAGGGTTTCTCAAATTTTTTATTTCTTCTCCAGTGCCTTGTGGTTATTTGCACATGACATATGCTGTTCTTTTACAATTGGTTGAAGGTTATCGAATAAGTAAAACCATTACACTTGCTTTTTCAGGGTTCTGAATCGACTTACATGCTACTCATCAAATACTTCTCCCCAGTGGTTGGCAGATTGAGATAGAATTTCAGCTTTAATGCCTTGAAGGGTGCAGAACTTATCTGATGCAGGGAAGTATAGGGAGGAAGAGGGAAGAGGGGAAGAAATAGAGATCATAAGGGGTGGGAGGAAGAAGAGGCAGACGAGAGGAGAAGGGAAGAAGCAATGGAGGAAGAGAAACAAATATGTAACAGCTATCCTTATAATGATATCATTAATCAAAACATTAGGAACATTAGGATCCCTATATGGCCACCTAACTCATAAGTTAAATAGAAAATAAATATTTTCTAAATGATGATGTCTCAATATATAAAAATAGTAACTGGGAAATTAATATAACTTCTTAAACTACAATGACCCAAAATATAAAAATAACGGACTGAAATTTCAACCGTTCTGAGATATCCCACTAACTGTAAAATTACAAAATTGTAATAATTTTCTGGTATATAAAAAATTATGAAAATATTTAAGAAATAAACTCATGTCCTAGTCATTAAGAGTCTTCAAATGCAAGCTTTGGGAATTCTTAGAGAAACTAATTCCTATTGCTTGCGCATATGACTGCATGAATGCACTACCCA
This sequence comes from Nepenthes gracilis, assembly GCA_033239525.1. Classification (NCBI taxonomy): domain Eukaryota; kingdom Viridiplantae; phylum Streptophyta; class Magnoliopsida; order Caryophyllales; family Nepenthaceae; genus Nepenthes; species Nepenthes gracilis. Next base: position 7,209,450 of record BSYO01000009.1, read on the forward strand.
ACCACACAGAAAATATGCAGAACTTGCATGATAGTTTCTATGTGCCGACCTCAGCACAGCCGTAAGTTCCATTTAACAGAATCCTCTATATTAATCCCTTTTTACTATTATACGATAGATGAAAATAAGCCGTCGAATCTTCCTTCATGACCACTATCTTTTGGAAATAATGCATGATGTTTCCTCTATTTCCTTGGCAACTCCATGATAATGTCCATCTTCAAAATCCCTTTAGGAATCCAATGAATTTTGGGTAAAGTTGCATCTTGCCTCTTAGATTATGTGCTTAGGATCATCCCCTCTGATATCAAAGCTGCCTAAACTTCATCCCTCTTCTGCCCTGCCCTTTCCTCATAGTATTAAGTGTGTTGATTATGGACGAAAATATCAATATTGGCATCGGTTGCGGCCGTGTCAGTATTGGACAATACATATTAATATCAGATATAACGAAAAAATTTGAAAATCGTAAGCTGATAGAGATTGTATCGGCTGATATTTTGAAAATCAGCCATTATATCACTATATATTACCAATATAACAATATATCGCGGTATATCATCGGTTCTTCACACATGCTATTGTTGTGAAGGTATTGGCTATGTAGAGGTTATTTTTGATCGGATCTTATTATATTAGAGATATTTTTGGAAGAGGGTCTTATGAGTTTTCTTTTAGTTGAGAAAGATTATTAAATGATATATGAGAAAAATTAAATTCTCACGTTAGGAAGCAGATTTAAATGGAGTCTAAAAACTCATAGCAGCAATAATCTATCCCCTTTCTGCTTACATTCCTATATTAATAATCATCTCACAAGTTTAGCAGAAACAATCATGTCAGTAGGCTACCAATTCCAGCCATTTAAAGAAGACTTTATTTCATAGGAAGTTTTGTTCTATGGAGAGGTCTACAAGAGCAGGTTACCAAATGAAAAATAATTCGTCGCCAACAGTTAGCAGCTACATTGCTGCCAACTCATAGAGAAATTCAACAACCACACGATGTCGGGCCCACCTCCTATGTGCTTGGTTGCCGTTTGATGTATTTATGAACCGTCGGCACCAAACAATGATTCATTACCAAATAGTGTTTTGTTTCCTTTATGATCCTGTGATTTTCAGTTGGGACCTAATAATGTCTTCATCGGTTTCCGGAGGTACTTTCTTACCTAGATGTTAGTACAACACAGATCTTTTTCTCAGTTGATGGATATTTATATCTATATCTATATCTATATATATATATATATATATATATATATAGCCAAGTAAACTGGTTATAGAAGAATATTCATCTAAAGATCTTTATATTTTTGGTTTTTTATTTATTTTATGGATTCAAGGAGGTACATGGGGCACAAAAGGACCATAAAACCCAATGCAAAGAAGCTTAGTGCTCTGTTCCTGTCGCGGCATCAGATGGACTGGAATACGTTCACCAAAAAGGTCAAAGCTTGTCAAAGAGATTTCATGGGGGAACCAGAAGAGATGAAACCTGGAAGGGGCGACTTCCATGAATTTCCATCCAGCTGCATCTGCAAGAGACCGTTTTCCAGTCAACCGAATAATGCTTCGAGGGATGATGATAATGACCTTGAAGTAGCCATTCTTTCTGGGCATCGAAGCGATACTGGAGGCAACAATCCTCAGAGATTTGACAACAAAACCACCAGCAAACTGCCAGCAGCATCTGCACTCATTGAAGTAGACGACGATCTTTTCCCAGACTGAGTTTAATAGCTCGTTTCACATTAATGAAAGGCAACTTTAAAGTAGCTTCCCCCCCCCCCCTCCCCCGGGGTTAACCTAGGATTACTTTTTTGTTGAAGTAATGCCTAACTTAAGCTAAGAAAAATAGCTGCAGATGTTCCTCGAGTTTCGTCTTCATAGACTGAACTTCATCAAGATGGTATCCCTAACAATGGGTGCATTTTTAATGCCAAATGATCAGCAAATAAGCTGATCCATGTAAATGTATTACATAGCTTCCATGAGATGCAATTGTTCATAAATACTTCTGGTAACTACGTCACCGGCTAGGTAGAAGAAACTTGTACTCTTCCTTTCTGCAGTTAACTGCTGCTACTGTATTATGCTAACGTGATTAAGAATGAAACTCTAAGGCAGGTTTAACGTCAATTTTCTGATTTAAGTTCATGCATTAGCCTTGATTTCCACTCAGGAGTTGACTATATGAGTAATATTTTACTATTCTGCACTCATTGAGGAAGAGGTTGGTTAACCAAAATTACATCATCTGGGAGTAAGCATTATTTTATTGATTGATGAGTCTGTTTTTATCTATCATGTGAATTGTCAGTACATTACAATTTTTTTTTTAAAGACATGGATTAGTCTTCTCTAGAAGTGTTGCATAAATGCTGGCGTTTGAATGGCGTAATTCGATTTAGATCTTTATACACATCATTTCATATAAAAAAAAAAATCAGAAAATGTGCTCTTGGCTTGACATCTAATAAATAATTGATGTTTCACAATCAGTGGTGTAGTATTTTTTTGTAATAGTGGCCTTTTCATCTTGTATTAACAATTGAAATACAAGAGAAAGAAAAAATTTCTGTTTGATAAGGTGTCTTTTTATACTTACAAATTTCATTAAACTCAGAAATGATGTGTTGAAAGAATCATTTGGGTTTGACCAATTAAATTTGTAATGTTTATCAATTTTGCAATGAGCACTTTATTAGATTAGGATCTCAATATGATATTTTTTCCTCTTTCTTTCTCTTTTTTATTTGGGAATCAACTGACTGAATTCATTAGATTTAATATTAAATACCAATTTATATATGGCCTTTTGTTTCAATCTTCATCAGGACATTGCATTATTTGAAGCAAACCATAAGAGACCATCTGATCAGTTTTAAGAAGGTTAGTGACAGCTTAAGAAACTCTCCTTTGAAGTTTTTAATTTTTCCCTTCTTTGTCCTCATAAAGTTGGGTTGAATTTCAATTAAAGTGAATTCTAAATTTAATTGTATTTAGTTATAGATACTGAATTTTAATACAATGATAGAATTATTATTATATAATTTATAAGTCATTTATTTAAGCCATAAATGTTACTTTTTATATAATGCCAATAAAAGAGCGTACATCATAAATAAAAAAATAGTCTCTTATCTGAGGAAGAAATTTTGATAATTAAAGTATAAAGCTGTAAAAATCTTAACTGCAATGCCTAGTCTGAAGAAAAAAGTTGGAACATTGTAAATTCAAAAGATAAAAAAATATAAATTACACCAGCAAATTTATGGAAATATTAAGGATTCAAATTAAATCACCACCTTTTATTTAAAGCATGAATTCTTAATTAGAGTATAATTATAAAAACAAAACCACTTACTTTTTATACCCTCAAGGACAAGATTTGAGAAGGATGCTCGCAAACCCGTTTCTCATCAAACATGGAAACTCCTCTCAAATGGTGGAGTATGCAAAGGGAATGGTTAAGAAAACCATCCCTCTTCTTTGGGTCGGGTCAACCCATTATTGGTGCCAACCCGTATCAGATACTACATTGTTAAGCTATTTTTCACATAAACTCATTTGAAATATTCGACCTTTTCAGATATAGTTCAAATGGTAGTGTCTGCAATCTCACCCCCCTCCCCTGTGTTAATTGTGCAGGTTTCCTAAACAATAATAACAATAAGCAGAAAACACCGGAAAAAAGAAAATTGTATGCAACTGTGAAAATTTCGAATAAACACTGCATAACAAGTACAAGAACTTCATATATCTTCATTTTTCCTCGACCATTTCACTTTCCATAGCCGTATTCAGTTTTACCATCCTCCTGCAAAAGCTCACATTCGAAATTCGTATGTTCCAACAGTGGTCTGATCTGAACCAACTTAGGCACCACAAAATTGTTTCGAACAAAACAAACTGCAGGGTTGTCTAACTGCAGAAGCGCGCCAACAAAGTAAGCCCGAACGGTTAAAGGAAACAACCGAAACCATCTCTCGTTTCCATACGACTCAAGTGCTTCTTCAATTGATCCTTGCCCAGATTTGATTGCAGCAGAGAGCTTCTTGGCCAAAACAATGGCATCTTCTAAAGCACAGCAGCCACCTTGTCCGAGATTGGGAGTCATTGGGTGCCATGCATCACCTGCAAGAACAACACCACCCCTTGAAGCTGGAGGGCTTATGACTGGCCATAGCCATCGATCTTCGAGAGGTGATCGCAAGATTGTGTCATCTGGGGAGAGATCTATCAAGTCCAGCAGATCGGATGGCCAGCTCTTCACTAGATCGCGTGCTTGTTTCTTCAATTCAGAAGGATCTGTAACTCTTTCACCTGATATTTTATAAAAGACAAAGATATATGATTGTGACAATACAATTTGAAAGAGGGATATATATATGATAGCAACCTTTGCTGCAACTTTGGGTATCAGTTACTATGGATGGAGGATGGGTCAAGAGACGAAAGACTTGTATGATTCAATATCTCATATATGAAACAAGCTATTCCTTACCTGTATGATCACTTCTCTCACATTATGATACTTGGAACAACTTTAGATCTGGTTAGGGTGTTGAAAGAGGGCACACTTGATCGATAAAGTGAAGGCATGACATGACCCAACTCAATCTATATGATCAATAAAGTTGGTATCATCAAAGCTTGACCCATGAGCCAAACTAACTGTTCCCCATGTATCCTTTTTCCGTTTTAGATTCCAAATATTCCAGATGTGCTATTGAAAATGTCAGGGTTTCAGGATTGGCACAATTCGGTGACAATGGTTAGTTCCAATTATGCTGTTTTGAGTCTTGTTTTAGTTGATTTTTGTTGTTTTTGGGATGTTTTTGCCATTTTTTCTAATGTTATTGTAGCAGTTATTGTAGCTGGGGCTGGAACGGCATGGAAGTAGAATCTCACATGCAAGCATCGGGCAACTCAGTGTGCAAACAACACAGTTTGGATGGCAAATATGAGGTTACTCTTTTAGAGAACCAAAGAATGTGAAATTAACCAACCTATTCATTCAATTTGTGGAATGGATGAAAATATCAACCAATATGCATTGTCCGTTTTTTTGGCTTCACTTTGCTCTCGGAAACATAAATCCATAAGCATTATATATGCGTAAAATCCTAAATCTCTAGAAAACCCTAAATTCACATGTTTTGCAAAGGTACAAAACATATATGAATCAAAATTCTTAGGTACTTTTCAAAGACCTATTAAGGATGTAAAGATTATTTTTTATATAATTAAATAAAACACTATAAATAAGTAAATGAATGATTAAAATGATAAAAGTTTAATATATAATCCACTTTTGAAATGGTCACAATAAATTTTTTTGCTTTTCAACGCCTAATACCGATATATATATCACCGGATACAACCGAGATCGACACGGCTGTAATTGATACCGATAATAATATTTTATTCCGTGATTTGCAGCTCACTTTTTCTGCTAATCAATCATATCAAGCTAATCCAACCGTGTAATGAGTTGTCCAGCTAAAGCATGTTCAAAGCAGCCCCATTTACACTGGTTTGGGATAGCTGTTTGCTCGGTCCAAGGACTGCTCAACTGGAAAATTATGCAAGAGTAGAACTTGTCCCCCAAACCAAGGACAAATGAGTTGGTCCAGGCTTGGCTCAAAAAGTCCACTAGACCTTTGCTTCACTTGAACCAAACCCAGTCCCACACTAAGCTTGGTCAGGTCAAGACTACATTCTTCTAATTTGCTAGCATGCATTAAACATATATAAGTAGGATGATTTTAGGCAAGATGAACCAAGAAAGGAAGGAAAACCTGGAGAGTTTCTGTTGTAGCAAATGAACCAGTAAACTTTCGTAGTAGAAACTGGAACATATCCTGCTCTAACTCCCCTCCCATAGATGTAATGTACTCTCGGCACATGAGGCTGCCCGCCTGGAAAGAATGAGAGCCCCCGAAAAACACAATGGCCTACATACATGGGTTCTGGAAATCCCAGCCATTTGGCTACTGAGGATCGAATTCCATCGCAGCCTATTACAATCTGTTAATCCATGGGACGTATGCATACAGTGACCATTTATTGGTAATAGTATCATTGTATGTAATGTGAAAGTGTGTTCAGTATCCTTATTTTAATGTGTAAGTAAACCTAAGTGATCCATGTAAAATTGAGAACTTTCAAAAGTTTATTATCTTTGGTTAGTAAAGAAAAAAATTATGGAAATCAAAACTGTGAAAAACTTTGAAAAACTAGGGAGATCTCTACTTATATTCTGTGCAAAACATAGGAAATAAATGTGAAATTCTCTAATAAAACTTGTGGGTCTCTAGATAAGAAAATTAGATTCCAAAGGTTTTAGCATCATTTCAAACCAACCAAACACAATACATTTAATAGGTTTCTATAGTTTTCCTATCCACAATTCTACAGTTTACTTCTTCATAGTTTTTCACAGTTTTTTGTTAAACCAAAGATTTCCAGAATGTCAATGTATGAGCACCTTTGCAGATAGCTGAGTGCCATCGATAAGCTCCAGAAGAGTTTCACCCGATCCGGTTTTCTCAATCTTTGCCAGTTTTGATGAGAATTGAACAGCACTCGGAGGTAGCTGATCAATGAGAGTTTGAAGTAGTATTTTCTTTCCACTGCACGCACCTCTTGGCTAGTCCATTTGTGTAATCAATGTAAAGAAGGATGAGAAATACATACACAGCGAGGTTTCCACAATATGGAAAGTAAACAACCATTTTGATTACCTCTTATCCTCATCTTTGAACCTAAAAGAGCGCAACTCCCTTCCTCTTTCTGTTTTCATCACTATCCTGCACAGCTGATCCCATGAAAAGATTCAGTATATAAAAAACAGCTTAAAATTTGATATCTATATTTGGCTATTTAACTAGGAAGCTCTGACTTTCTCACCCCTTCTTTTTGTTTTCTGTTTGAATTACTGCATTTTGATTCCTCATTCAGGAGCCAATTTTGTCAAGTTCAAGAAAATAACACAAACTATTGGGATGAATTAGTTCCTCAATATATATAATAGCACTTCTGACCAAGTGGTTATAAGTTTGATTCTGGGGAACTCTTATTCTGATAATTATCTTGCAGCACAAGATATGCAATGAGCTTGCACCCACGCGATGAATGAAACACAAAGGCATTTGGATGAGGTAGATGTTAAGAGTACAAAACTACTATTGAATGCTCGCATATTGTGGGAGCTGATGGTTCATTAACCTGCTACTGTAGTACTTTAGACTAAATGGTCATCAGTTTGATATCCAAATACATTTGTATTTAATATATCGTATGAAATACACCTTTAAGGCAGAAGACATTTGTATGAGGACTGAGGAGGCGTGCTATAAGAATGTAAAATCATCACACTTGGTTTGGAGTGTTTCGTTGAAGGAGAGAAGGAATTGTATGGAACGGAATGGAACATAATTAAAAGGTAGAACAAGAAAAGAGTAGATAAGATCATTGATTTCCATTTCTTTGATATGGTTTCTCAGTAATGTTACTTGCCACCCTCTTGCGTGGCGTCAAATCCATCCTCTATTTTTGTATGGGCCGATAATATGATGGAAGAGATATCATGTCACAACATGTGTACCAATACATTTCTCTTATCGCGAAACAAAATAAGAGAATTACTTGATTGTTTCTTACCTTCCTTCCCAATTCCATATCGGCAAGAGAAATGTAAGGAAATTTTTCTTTCCATTTTAACAACATATTTTACATTTATCCAAGCAAAGAAACGGGCGTCGTTCCCATTCTTTCCCTGTCAATTCTTACTATATCCTCTAAAACAAACCGGGTGCTAATAGACTCCAACTATAAGAACAGCGGGTAAAGTAAATTGGAATTTACCCTTGAATTTCAAGAAATTGACTTCTCAAGTCATCTCCAACTCCCATTGCATCCAATATCCTCCACCCATTCTTGAAGAGAGTGAGAGAGGTTCCACCAGCTCTCAGGGAGCTTGCCTGCTCCAGCACCAAAGACTGAATTCCAAGCCTTCCATTATTCAGTCCCAAACACAAAATCGAATAATTTAAGTATCAGAATGGCATTTTATTTTTTTTTCAGAAAATAAAAAAAACAAGTAACAAAAAGGGAATTAGAACTAGGCCTCTCTGAACCTGTGAAGAGAAAGCGCAGTTGCAAGTCCAGCAATTCCGGCACCGACGATGACTATATCTTCCTTTTGGACGGCGCCATGAGCTTTAACCGTCGACAGACGAATAGGTTTGCTTCGATTTCGAAATTGAATATTATTTGAGCGTTTGTTTGATTGGAGGGAAAGTGGTGAATAGATCAAGGATTGAGAGAAAGAGATGCTAATAAAATGATGATTTGTTGCCATTGAAATTCAAGATCCTTCTTCACCCTTGATTTCTGGGTGGATTTTCTTGTTAAGTAATGCTGGTTGTATCTTGTAAATGGTAAGGTAGAGAAAGAAAGAGGAGTTCGGGATCAGCCATAAACAAGTGGTGGAGAATGAAACGTTCGGTTTGAGCTTGCTTGCATGGTTGCATCTTCTCCAACGCGACGAGTGGTGGAGAATGACCACGTTTCGGAGATTGATGATACTGTTCTTTTGGTCTATTTTTTATATTATAAATATTGTAATGTTTTTAGTATTTAGAAAAAAAAAATCACTAAAAAACTTTGTCTATATTTCTCCAATAAAATTTAAAAATGATATCGTGAGATTAAAAGTGATCCAACGGCCTTAGATGCATCAAAAGAGAAAATTATATAAAATTATAAAACATTTATGTTGAAGTTTTATTATATTTATCTAATCAAAAATTTTAAAATATTATTTGATGCGTCATGAGATTCAAGTTCTGTGTGAATTAGAGAGTCACTGGATCTTTTTTACTGGCTTGAACAAAGTGGGTCCAACATCTATTTATGGTAACTTGGGTCTCGTGTAATAAAACTAAAAAAATTAGATGTTAGAGGATTGATAAGACTTACTTTTCGATATGTTTTTCGATACTTAAATTAGTGACATTTCTTAATAAATAGAAAGATGTAATGACGAGAGATGAAAGATATAATACATGGGAGTAGGGGTGATATTTGCCTCAGAGGCTACACTCAACGTGGAGCAGCTTGAGAGTGAAAAAGATAGAATTGTGAGTGATATCTGCGGACGCTTTTTTAGGCAATGAATTTTTTAGGTATATATTTCTCTCTTCCTCTTTTTCTTGATATAGCGAAGGAGTATTTATAAGGTTGCGGGCAATTTGGCTTTTCCTGATTAGTGACAACCACCCATTGAGCTACTCGGATAGATAAAAAAATCTCGTTCCACTATCAATTTCCTTTCTCCTTTAACCTGATCACGAAATGTATGCGATATGACGATTACCGATTACGATAAGATTCCAATAAGTAGGAGTGGGTTGTGGGCTGCCATCCATTGAATCCTCAACTGGCCCTTGTGCCTTTGTGACGAGCTAACTCATTTTTGGCCGTCCCTATCATTACTTGAAAGAAAATTGTAGATATTTCTACTAACCAACAGGAGATACATATTTAATAAGTTTTTATAATTTTATTTAAACGATTTCATATAAAATTCCCTTTTCATAATTGTTTTATAAAATTTAAACCAAATTGTGTTTGTAACAATTGGAATGAAATTAATTGAAAGCCTCCACTCGAATTAAAAGATGTGATATAAATAATAACTGAATAAAGTATAATCACTTATTTAATAAAAATACAAAACCCTAAGTCTAACAGACTTATTATGATAATAATAATACTAACACCTGAAAAAAATTCTCTAGGATACATTTTGCCCCCCAATTGATTCCATTGAGTAATATATTATCCAATCGACACTAAGAATTTCAATATCAATCCTACAATATAAATTTGTCGCATAGGGATTCAAGGGCGCTCCATCACACATAGTTCGGGGGCACTCCATCTTACCCCTAATCATCGTGTATCCATGGCATGATGGATATGCAGTAGCCCTTAAATCCTATAAATGCAAGAGTCCATATTTTACATTTATAAAAATTTTAAAAGATATGCTAATAGTTATTTATTATTATTATTTTTATAATACCATAATATAATCCAAACACAATATGAAATTATTTTACATATCCACCACTACAAAAAAGGGGGGGGGGGAAAGAGTAGAAATTGAATTATTTCAAACAAAATATGATTCAGCATTTCAAATTAAATTGAACATAGTTGGACATCATGGCTTAAACCCATGACTGCTAGATCACATAATGGTTCATACAATTGCAATCATTGCGTGAACCGAGGAAAAAACCATGTGTCGCGAAAGGTAAAAGACAACCATTCAAATAGATCAATGTCATATCATCCAGAAAGAACATACAATATATCGATTGCATAATCCAACAAACTAGCACAAGCCTACAGAAGGCTCCCTTTGGACATGGTGCATATACAACTATTGTTATAAGACCTAAGGAATAGGACCAACATGTGATACCTAAATCAATATTAACTTCTACAGACAGACTATATGGCTAAAACTCTACAGAGATTTTCGACTCTGAGTCTTTGACCGTTAAAATATACATATACTACACCTGCGTACTTACTAATCGAATCTGCAGTCATCGAGCACAGCACCTTTGGGACAACTTATTTTCCTGTTATAGATAAAAAAGCCAGGTAAATGGTTATAGCAAACAGCAAATAGAGTGAGAAGTCAGCAAGTAGCAAGAGATGTAATCTCTACCTGACAAATTCCTGCTGCTTCTGTGACCTTTTTCATGAGAAATAGAAGGCAGCTTGGAAATAATCAGAGCGCTCTGGAGGCCTTCTAGTAGCTGCATGGACATTCTCTATCAAATTGCGGAAGATGAAAATAGGGAAAATCGAGCACAGTGGCATGTGATTGTTGTCAGTGCTCGGTTATTTGGGTCATGTCCCCTCAACCCAGTTTAGCTTTTATATATATATATATACTCTAACAATGTTGCACATGTAAAATAATTGAAAATCATGTGTTATAGACATCAACTTTAAGATTTCACTGCCTCAAGAGGGATAAGAAAAGATGTTGATAATTAAGAGGATCGATGGGTTAGCATCTGTTAAACTCAATGAATATGACACAAATAGAACTTAAAAAAGACATTCCAATATATATATATATAACCTCAATTGTCTTCCCAAAGGCTGACTAAAGAAGATCAACCACAATGCACATGCAGCCAAACAGAAGCACCAAGAAGCCGCAACTACATCTCATTGACTACAATAATCCTTTTCGGCAAATCAAACTGATTACACAACCCCAATTCAAGCTCTTCTATGTTTACTTCGGCTCCTTCTTAGAGACTTAAACACTATAATATGTAACAGATATCACCTATTTTCATTCTCAATTACAGACATGATTCCTGTTCTCAGGGCATTAACCCAAATGCTCTACGTCAAGACATGAGAATTCAGTTGTTCATGTTATTTTGCAATTAAAAGTGGATGAGAGGGGAAAATTTTGCAGCCAGATATCATTATGCTGCAATTGGAAGAGATAAATCAAAAAAGGCATCCCCTTTTGGAGGAACAAAAGTGGAGAAACACAGAATTCTATGGGCATTGGAATCAAACATAAAGCATTTATTGACAGAAGGTTTGACAGCACAGTGATTTTCATGGCATGTTGAAGCTCCTGAGCACAACAAATCAAAACCAAATAACAGATGGTCATGTAAGTGACATCTAACCACAGGCCAGGAGCTCTGTCAAGGATGTTACAGACAAATTAGGGATTGGATGAACATCAAAATAAAGAGAACAGAAACTACAGAAGAATGCTTTGCCACTGCGCAATAAATTAATTGCAACTGCAAAGGAATCAAAGAGACAAATTACAATGTGCAACAAGCTCCATGTTTGTCTATTCAGGATTAATTTCTCCCACTCAAAACAAGCAGTTCTTTCTTAATTCTCCTCGTCAGCTGGCAAACATATTAGCTTTCTACTATTTCTTTTCCTTAAGTCAAACAAGCTCAAAACTAAAGACTCGCGGAATAAGGTGCTATATGCCAGAATGGCATAACTCCAAAATTTTAGACTTTATCATTAAGCAACATATCATTAGTAAATTGAATGGCAGCAGCCATCCCTCTGATTGACTACTTATGTTCCACATACAGCGTCTAAATTGTATAGTGCATTTTCATTCAGGAAAGGGAAAACAAAGGGGGTAAAAATCTCACTTTTTGTGCACAAAAACAAGAACAAGAAAAAAGGGAAGAACATTAGGAGCATTATTAAGTTTAGGTGGCAGGAGAAACAGCATATCAACAAAAGTTCTTTACTGAATGAATGACTAAACAAATACCAGCTAACAAACTGAACCCCCACTAATAACTAAGATTAATGGGGTTGGACAATCTATCAAATGCTAATTTTGATATAGGTTGTTTAAGAAGAGAGAAAGGGTGAAACATACCCTATGTGTTGGCTGAATTCTTCGGTTAGATCGACGAGGCTCAACCACTCCAGGGACAGATTTACCAGAATTTCCATCGTAGACCTTGTCCTCTTCAATTTTGGTTAACTTCCCACTATATGTTGGAATTTTTCTTTTACCCAATCGTTCAGGCCTAGAAAATGATGAGTTTTTTTCTGGAGATCTATCAACTTGATGAGGAAACAAAGAAGATAAAGGGCCTTCTGTTGCCTCTTCAATGCCAGATGAAGAAGGATGCTCCATCAGCATCGACTTCTCCAAGATGTTCTCATGACCAACAGAATCCTCATTACCTGTCTCATGATCCATCAAGGAGTGATCATCACGTGAAGATACCACAGAATTAGCCAAATTAGCCCTCCGGGGCATGGTTCTACTGGGGACAACATGAGGCTTACGAGTGATAGGAACTTTAGCTTTTGACTCAGCTGCATATTTTTCCTTGGAATCAACTTTCGAAGCATTTCTCCATCGGTGTGGCACTGTTGCTTGAGGCATCAAGTACTTCGAAAATTTGGCTGAATCATTAGTTTCATTATTCTTGCTGTTCTTATCTGAAGGGTAATGTTTGCTAACCTCCATAAATTTCCGCTTCTTGCCAGGCTTAGGAATACCGAAAATAACTCTTGATCCTCCCTTTTGCAAGCCAGTTCTCAAAGTTCTGGGTGCTTCAAGCTCATTCACTTTTCTAGAATTTCGACCAACATTAAATACCTTCTCACTAGCTGATAAAGCAAGTAGTTTTGGTTCCTCTGGTTTGCCCAAGTCATGTTTAATATCTGATACTTTATCAGTCGCTTTAAAATCCAGATTTCCCAATTTTTGTCGTTTTTCTTGTGGTCTATCAACCTGTACAAATACAACAAGGGACAAGGCTCATTCAGGAGCAAAGAAATGACACCATGACTTGCATTGAATCTAAATCAGATAATAAATTAACGAAGAGTAAATTGAATAAGGTGTGTCCTATTCATTAAACCACCAATTTAATTGAAACGGGTATTGGGGAAGGTAGCAAAAGTTCAATTTTGGACAATAAATAAGAAAAACCCCTCATCGGAAGTCAGAAAAAGTTGACATGAATGATCAATGACAGCTTACCAACAAAAAAAATAAAATGGGTATCTTTCATCCTAATACCCCAACCCATCAATTAAAATTTAAAACCCTGAAAATTCCAAACACGAAACTGCCATTAGGTTTTTTTTGGGAGGGGGGGTCAAATTATCATCTGGTTTATCAGAGGATTTAAAAAGACAATAAATAAAGAAATTCACATGGGGCACTTTTGTCTTTGCAAAAAAATGGTAGCTGATAATTTGGAGATACAAGCTCAAATCTGTGCCACGTAGGACAGCAACTACAAACGAGGGTAGTTGTAGTGCATGTGCAGCCCAAAATTCCATGTAATTTTATCCAGTTTTGAAATGTTTGGATTGTAAAACTTATAGCTAAAGCCCCTAATGGATTGGGTATTGGGATGTAAATTGCCAAATAACCTATGACAGCTGCCCAGACTATACTCAAGAAACTCAGCATAGTAAATTAACCACGATAAAATTAAAGCAGATACCTGGTAAGAGAAACTGCGTCCTCTGGAATGGGACCATTCAACCCATTGTCCATCCTTCCAAAAACGAGATGGCCTTAGCTGCCAAGCTCTAAAAACTGATGTCTCCCCACGAGCTGCAGAGTGAAATGGTCATGAGCTTATTATAAACAGCTTTCAAGAAACATACATATTTCTTAACTATAGGGAAAAAAAACCTACACACCAGGAAAATGAACTGTGAATGTCACCTCTTCTTTCACATTCTTTTCAGTTAGCAGACCTTCGCACCAGCTGCATGAGGGAAACATAACAAATGAGAGCAACTACCACAAAAGATATAAGGTGAAAACTAAACTAGAATCGTCTACATATTTTATTCATCACCAAATTATTTCATCATTGGGTCAACTAATCCATTTAAGTTCCACAACATAGAGTATGCCGCACGAGTCTTATTCCACATCAATTGATAGAAATGTCCTCTAAAAGTTGTGAAATCCCTCCTAATTACCTCACTCCAAGCCTTTCAATGCAAAACCATCCCCTTCTTATTCACTCTATTCTCAACCTAATACTTTCACCAATTCAGCTTCAGGAATTCATTTCTAGTGCTTGAACCATCATAAATGCCTATTTCTCGTCGGATCATCTACGTATTTGATTGATGGAAACAAGCTTGGTATGTCTATTAGAGCTACAACCTACCCATCTTAGAAGTCTTGTTTCAGTTGCAACTACTTTATATGTACATTGCTCTATTTAACCATCAATCTGGCCGACATAACACAGAGAGCCTCGAAAAATTGTAAAGATCTTAATTATTAAATTATTTCATGCACATATGTAATCAGATATTGACGACACAAAAAAAAAAAAAAAAACTGAAATGAGTGCTCAAAATATCTTTCAATGTGTAAATACAGGAACTTCCTAGATGAAGGGAAAAAAGCCTGCTATGATCTTTGTATTGCAGGAATTGAACCCCACTCTTCCATAGAAGAGGCATGCACAAATATTGAGGTCGTTTCCAAGTAAATGCATTGAAATTTCTACTTTAAGAAGCTATTAATATTGATTTCATATTTTGACAGCATGTACAGATGCCATCTTGAACCTTTTCTCTATTTCTTATTTAAGGAAATATGCAGTATCATGCAGTGACTGGTATCAAGGGGACAATCATTTATTTTACTTCTCATTCATCCCTTTCATCAATTGAAATTGCAACATAATGACAACAAAGAAGATGTGAATGCTCTTCCCACATTCTCATCTATTGTCAAATACTATGGTAAGTCACAGAGACAACAAGTGAGCGGGCAACTGTCTTTGTCCCAATGCAATAACAAGAGAGTGCATAAAAGCAATTTAGTCAATGTGGTTCCTCAAAAAAGCCCACTCACAGTGGAGGGGGTGCTTCTTACACTAGTTACAAATTTCTTAGACCCTTCAGTGAGAAGGGTTCTTGTCTTTTAAGCATCGGGCTCTAAAATAAGTTGCTGTTTGTCCACCAATACAATTTACACAAGCTTACCAGTCCTTAATCAATGCGTCAACCCTATCCCCCAAAGACCAATCATAATCTTCCATAGCTTCCCTGTGTCTCTTCCTTGTCCCTCGAAAGTGCAAACCACTCTGTGGATAGGCAAAGCGTATTCTAGGCGCCTTTTCTCCTTCACCTTCAACTGATACCCACTCCTTGAGATTCCCAGATCCTGAAATTTCAGAATATAGAGAGAGTGGTGAAGTTACATAAATATTGAAGCCCAAATCTGAAGAATGAGTAAGACTGTAAGAGAGGGTATGAGACAATCCCGTCCATGCAAAGAAGCAAGAAATTTTTGGCAACAAATCATTATGCAAATGCACTTGATGAGAAACATTCTCCTAGAATGTCCGTCACATTAAGGATGTCCAGCTAGCAGTCTTAGTTAGGGAGTATCCTTAACTAACAGTGACAGGAGGCCATGTGGTGTCTATCCAAAATCATAGAAGGATGATATTACACCAGAATATGAGCGGCTTGATTTGTATCTTTTCTCTAAAGAGGGCATAATAATAACCATGTTATAAAGTACTTGAGATCTACAAGGAACTAGCCTGATACTAGTGTATTAAGCTACTGGACAGGAATGACCCAAAATCATAAACAACAGCAGACCATCAGAGCTGGTTTTTAACAGCTTTCAATCAGCAAGGTGACCATTCCAGCCACATATCAGAGGCTCAAAACAATCCCCTAGCACTTGAATATTAAGAACTTTTAATCACAGTGATGCCAAATGATCATGAATCACACGCCGGATTTGAGTCTCATCTCCTTAGTACTCAGGGATGCAGAGATACAAGTCTATAAAGAAGATAGAATTCAACTAAGGTCACCTGATATTCACAGCTATTTCATGCCAAGAAAAGTAACACCAATTCTTGGTCTTTTCAAGGCCTTCATATGAATGGGACAAAACCTGGAAAAACAGTAGGCATATATTCCCCCTATAGCTGTTTTTAAGACATAAGCCCATACTTTAACCCTACATGTCCTGCAACATTTTGGAAACGAGAAGAATTACACTGTGATAGCAAATCTAAATATAATTTCAGAAGCAACAAGGACAGTCAATTTCTTGAGGCTCGAAAGTGCACAGAGAATAAAATCGCTGGACAATGAAAAATCCACATATCTTCTCATAGAATGACTAAATATGCCTTCCATGTCCTAAAATACATTGGGCACCTAAAGTTTCATGAAATGCACCAAAATTTCATATCCCTGTGTAAACAAAAACTTTTCTGACATCTTATGATTAAAAGGTAAGCACTGCTATATAATGCTGTTTTGCCCCTAGCACTCTCATTTTTAATTGGAAGTTGTTAGGAGGTAGAACCCAAGGCTCTGGTGAATGATAGATTTATACAGCTTTATCTCCACAACAGGCTGTCAGGAGGACAATCTATAACAAATTGAAAATTTTATAGTGGATATAGCAGTAATTTCCTCTGGAAAGGAAGATAAATACCATCTTCTAACAGTAGGTCATCATAAGATACATAAGCTTTCCCATCCTTTAAAGTCAGCACTCTGGCAGAGAACCACCCAGGAATAAAGCCATCTGCATCTTTGAAAACCTAAAAGCAAAGGCAGGGTATTAACAAAACAACTAGCACACTAAAACCAAAATTCAGAATATTATAAATACAGATACATAAACTAACAGCCCAAAGAACTTTTAATCATCATAGCAATTACTCAAGAAATAAAAGGAGCAGAAAGCTCAAATTAAACAACTAGTGAAAGGTTTCCATCATCAAAAATTAAGAAATGAAAGTTGACAGTGTTCACAAACCTCAACAAGGCAACCCTCCTTGATGGTATTCTCATGCAGTCTATCAACTACCTCATCAACCTCATCCTGAAAAGAGCCAAATCTTGACGCAGTCTCAAGTTCAGAAACCATCTCACTGGATTGGGCCATTTCAACAGCTTTGTTGTTCTTATAACTTCTCAAATCCTGTTCATCAAAAGGAATGATAAATGTACTGCCATCTACCAGCCTATTATGGTCATTCAATGAGTCATTGGACATCTCTCTTGGAGGTGGTATCTTCCCAGGGTTCAAGGCCAGTGCATCTCTCTCATCTACCATCCCATTTCCAGATACCTTAGCAGAAAAATCAGCACCTCCTTCAGCAATTTCTGTAAAGGTTTGATCCCCGATGTTGTTGTTCAACTTTACAGCCGACTCAGACGAGAGTTGAGGCAATTTCCAATACTTCTCAGAAATATCAGCACCACCTCCAGCCGTTTCTGTAACGATTTGTTCCCTATTCTTGAACTTTATAGCCAACTCAGAAGAGACTTGAGGCAATTTCCAATACCCCTCTGGACCAGCTTCTATCAATACCCTCAAAGGCAAAGGATCACCCCTCGCAACAATTTTTCCTGCCTGAGATACTGCTTCTGCTGCAAGCTCGGCAGCTTTTATTATGGCAGCCAAGTTTTCAGCTTGTTTGGAAGCATCCGAAGCAGCTTCTATCCTTCTCTTAGCTGCTTCTTTTGCAGCAACAAGAATGGAATTGGATTCGTTGATTACACCGTCACCATTTAGAATGGATGCAGGTGTAGTCTTTCCAGTGCTATGCGCACCCTTAAAAGAAGTTTCAACATGAGCAGAATTGCCAGTCCAAGAAAGAAATGCTTCATCAGCCATTAGTTTTGCTTGCAGTGCAGCATCGGATGCCACCTTAGCGGCAGCTGCTGCTGCTTTCGCAACTGATGCAGCAGCTGCAATTGCAACAGCTGCAGATGCTAATTTAGCCTCAGCTTCAGATGTTAATCCAGCTTTCCTTTGCTTGGCCAACTGACTCCATACACCTTGGCTGTGGCTTACTGCAGCAACAGCAAGAGCAGCAGCATCCTCTGCCAGTACCTTGGCCTCTGCAACTTTACTCAATGTCCCTTCTGAACAAGTAACAGTCTTCCCAGCTTCCACATCACCCTTTTTAATGTGATCAACAGAGTAAGGAGGATACACTGTGCCAGCTGATTTGTTCATATCAATTTTTGATGAAAGGCAACCAGGAGTTGTGGATGCAACCAGTGAGGATGTCTGTGTCATTGCGAAAGAAGCGACCACAGGTTCTGTTCGAGCATGAGAAAGTACAGATATCGGGCCAAGATCCTTAGAAGACACAACTTTTTTTCTCTTTCTAGGCTTTGGATCAGCAGAATGCTGCTCAGATGACCCCATTCCCTTCACTGAATCGAGTAGGGGAGAGGACCCTGGAAACAAAGCGGCAGGAACCCCAGTATGAACCAGAGGACCAGAAGTGACAAGCTTCAGACCAGATAATGATGGTCCAGCAGAGTCCTTGACTGGAGTTAATTTCACTGTTTCAGTTATTGATGCTGTTGAAAACTGAGCACTTGCATCAGATGCTGATGTTTGTGGAGTGGCTATCCATGCACCAGAAATCGAGCCAGGTGATAGCCAAGAGGTGTTACCAGCTAAATTCCTTATTGGAGTCTGATAAGGGTGCAAAGCAGAGATCACTTGTGGGAAGTCCATAATGGGGCCTCTCTGCATGCCATTTGACTGCAAACCATCACGGGAGGATGTAGGAATAGTCCAAAGAGGTGATGAAAGAGGAATTATCGGATTCATTATAGTTCCAGGGGCAGCCTTGCTGCTGGCTCGCCCAATTGGTGATGGAAGCAGTCTACTTTGATGTGAACCTGGTTTGCCAGATGTATCATGGGCCCTAGCACCTATAATGTTAAATTTGGGACACAATCAGACATAAAACAAGGCATGCAAAAATTAAAATAAAAAAACCCACCAGAAGTACCAGACTGTGGCTGCAGAGGGGCTTCATCAGCACTGGATTGGGATTTTTGACTACGAACCCTTTCAACAGCAGCTCGCCAAACAGGTTCCCAGAGGCTCCTTCCTCCATCTGTGTCCATTTGATGAACACCTTAGAAACAAGCAATGTTCGGCTAAACAAGACTATATTTCAAGCATGGGAATCAGGCACTACCTGATGACCCAAAGGCTGCAACCATACAGGCCTCATCAGGTGCAGTTCCTTGGCTGCACAAACAAGATCACCAAAATAAGGATCCACAAATAAATAATTACTTTGCAGGAGGTTCTTCAAAATAAAGGAAAATTGTATGCAATCACATGAAAGACAGATTTAGTTACAGAAATCATATTGCTCCAACTTCTCACCTTCTGATAAGCATAAACTGTTAAAAAGGACAATGAAGGGGAACAGGAGTAACAAAAAAGAGATATATATCTAGAGAGAGAAAGTGAGAAAGGAACCAACATCAAAGATCCATAAACAAAAATCTGAGCCCGTAATTGGACTTGCTTCATGTCAGTGAAAGGCTGCTGGAATGTTGGCGAGGGAAGAATGGAATTGTTCAAAGCTGAAAAATTTAAATCTGGCAGATTTGATGTAGGAACAGTAACAGCACTAGATATTTTCGTGTTATTTAGTTCAATGAGCCCACGGGACTGCATCTCTGACAACTTAGCATGTGGAAGACTTCCAAGTGGGTACAAGGACATGTTTGAAGCCTTGTCTCCTTTTCCCAATGACTTCTCAGAGCTAGTCTCCTTTGCATGATTAACCTTCTTAGCATTCTCCTTCGATGGTCCTTTCCCAGAAGCCCGTCTTCCTTTCCGTTCAGAAGTACTTTTAGAAGTTCTGCGTGTCATCTCTGAATGAGAGCCTCTAGGGCTCTGGCAAGAAGCTGTAATTCCTTGTCCAGCTGGTGTAGATCGCTCTACAACCTTCAGAAATGAATTGACATGAGTAATTCCAAAAACTTTCAACATGTAGAGCAGCTATGCAGGGAAGAATATAAGATAATATTCCATCTCGCAAATTTATTGTCTCATTAACGGGAAGTGATGATGAGGCTAGGGCTCCACTCCTCCCCACCCAGAGGAAGAGATGTTAGTGTGCTCATCCACTTTGCCAGCCTCCAAGGCATTACATGGTCCACAACAAAAGAATAAGCATCATTTGTTTAGTGGCTCAAATGTGACAAGATATCAAGAATGTGGCAATGCAGAAGAAGAATTTACCAGTGACGACTTGGACATCTCAACACTAGGAAATGGTGACCAATTCCTCCCATTTTCACTTTCAGATATATTAGGCGGTGAATTGACCTTAAAGGTGAAGCTGCTGTCATCAACAAGGGCATCTTTTCCTTTAAGATCCTCTGAAATAGATTGCATGTTGTTGGCAAGCTTGTTGCTGGTCTCAGATCCTCTACCTTTTCCATGATCTCCATTGTCAATTAGAGTAAGCTCACTTGAGCTGATGATTGTAGGAGAATCACATGCAGCCCTATGAGGATCTGCACAGATGAAAATCACAGCACTATAATCAGCTCAACAGGCAAGGAAAATGGAACTGTATAACATTTTAGCTTCCCTTTTCCTATGGATTTTCTCTTCTTTTATGGGTTTTTTTGGAGGGGGGACCCACACAAGAAAGATTGAGGTATGTATAGATTGACAAAACCTTATGATACATGAAAAAGGAAAATATCCACCAGTCATATCGTGGTCCATAATTTGACCACCTTGACATTAGACTAAGATATGTGTGATGACGTCATAGTTATCAAAATTTGCAGAACCCCTGCACATTGGATTCTCGCATACAACATACAGAATGTGATTCCTGATAATAATCCCTTATGAAAAAATTGACACTGTCTATATATAGTTTACCAGGCTATTTATACAAGACACTAAAACCGGCAACAATGGGTGAAATCAAGTACATCTTGAGGTAAAAGCTCAGCATCTGTAACCAGAATGCAAAATACATAATAAGAATTCACATGCAAGAAGAATCAAGTTATTATACAGTAACAAGATCACAAGTTAAGAAAGCTCGTAAAAATAAAAAAATTGAGAAAAGCCCCACAGGTCATAATATGTTCCATAATTGAACACATCGACTTCACCCCTTAAGATATGTACAGTGAAATCAAGCACATCCTTCCCTTCTTTCAGGGAGAAAAAACTGACTTGGATTAGACAATAAATGGCTTCCCAACAAGGACAGTGCAAGTCTTTCAGATCACATACGTTACCAAAATGCAAAAGATAAAACAAGAACTCATAATCAAGGTAGAAATATAATACAGAAATATTATCCTGCCAATTTAAGGGATGCTCACGGAAATATAATAATGGTAAAAAGGAATGATATCTTATAACTAATTAATAAGAAAAGCCTTCATAGGCCCCACAGAGTATGCAATGGCTTCAACTAGAAATTAAACAAAAAGCATTTTACTTCAATATGAGACTCTCTCCATCCATTTGAGGGAAGTTCCTACACATACTTGGTTTGGCTGCATGTGAGAGAGATTTCTAGACAAAAACTAAACCAAAGCACATTGAATATAACATGCATATATTTATTTTTATAAAAAAAATGTCAACTTGCAAACCCACCCAAACTAGCCGTTTTCCACTATGTGAAATCAACTAAATCAATTCTTCTGCGTCATTCCACTAGGAACCAAAATGTAAGACCAAGCATTTTAGTTTCTATCAAACTGTCTTCCATTTTCCTCTACCCCTTCTTATGATAAACATATCTCATCCCCACACATCTCCTAACAGGTGCATTAAAGTGCCTTCACATAACAAAACCACTTCAAATGTGTCCCTTGCATTTCGTCGTCCACTAATTCCATTCCTTTTTCCAATATAGTGTCATCACAAATCATATCCTACATGATCACACATCTATCTTAACCTCTTAGTCTCCGCCATTGTCATTTTTTAGCATGTTGGAATTGAATTGCTCGACACTCTACATTGCAAAACATTGTTAATATAATAGCCACCTTATTGAGTTTGGCCTCTATTCTCCAGCCATGCAAGATCTCAAAGCACCCCTACACTTATACACAGCCCACACTGATCCGATCAGTAAACATCTATCTTAACTGCTTAGTCTCCACCATTGCCATTTTTTAGCATGTTGGAATTCAATTGCTCAACACTCTACATTGCAAAACATTGTTAATATAATAGCCACCTTATTGAGTTTGGCCTCTATTCTCCAGCCATGCAAGATCTCGAAGCACCCCTACACTTATACACAGCCCACATTGATCCGATCAATAAAATCCTGATTAGTTTAGCCTTAAGCTTCATACATAGGCTGGTTTTTCTTTCTTTTTTTCCCCTCTTTGACACATTGTCTTAGTTTTATTAAAGTTACAGAAATAAATCTAAAACAAATTTGCTAAAAAATGAAGCAGCATAAGTGATCAACATTTCTGTCTCCATCACTCCAACTACAAATGTTTTCCTTTTCTCCTATATTTTCTACTGTCTAGCTGTCAGACTAAAAGAGACAAGGAATTTCCGTGCAGGGCATGAGAGCTAACGTTCCTTGTGCATATCAATAATCCGAAGCAAAACTTTCAACTGAAAATGGCTTATCAAACTCCACACAATGTTCTTCAAGCATAAGCTGATGAAATGGAAGACGCAGTTCATCACTGGTTGAATAGGATCCAAATTCATATTCACTCGTTTAAGTTTTTGAATGTTCTAATCAAGAATCTTGAGTAGAGGGACTCTTCCTCAATCTTCATAGTACCTGTGACTATAGCAAATGCTAAGCATATCGGGTGGGCTCAGGAAAACTGCATCAGTCAGAAATAAATCAGACAATCTACAGTGAATTCAAATATATACATATATAAGGAGCATGCACAAACAAAACTCACATTAACAAAATAAATGCAGTTAGTATAATGATGATTAAGCTGTCCATTCAAGGAAGAAAAGCAGTTTGAAGACCTAGACCTTGAGAACTAGGATGCATTTGAGGAATCCTGCCAAAAATCTACAACGGATAACATCTCTTTTCTAATGTGTGGACGCTTTGGATTACGTAAATAAAGTGAACAGAAAAGAAAGTAAAGCACAATGTAGCCCTAAACATAAATTGATGCCAGTTTAAAGGCTAAAATGCCAAAAAGCGCAATGCAGTAGTAGGGGCAGTACACTCAAGCACCATCTCCACAAACAGAATTCTTCCTCATTTACTACAAGTCTGAAACCGTCAAAAGACCATACAATGTACTCATTAGTCTGTGTTTGACAGAAAAATATTGTCTACATCAAATTCCATGGAACCAGAAATCCTACTACATGTAATCAGCTATATGAGTCCTTTGTCAGTTTCTGGCATTATGCTCCATATCGCAACACCAAAAAATTACGAAGAATTTATAGTTGTGTAGTACCAGAAACAAATCGTTGAAGATGCCAAGATAATCATGTAAACGATAACTTCCTCCCCTTCACTTTTCTGAAAGGGGGAAAGAAAAGAAAAGAAAAAAGAAGGAAGAGATGAGAGCAAAAGAGATTCACATAGATTAAAGTACAAATAATATGACATTACAGGTAGATTAAAAGACCGTTCTGCAATAGAAAACAACACGCTCTTTCAATCTGCAAAATAAAATACCAATGACCAGCAGTAAGAATATTCCATTGTGAACCGGTGGTCATGGTTTCGAATTATGGAAACCACCTCTTTGCAATGCAATGATGAGGTTGCATATTTCTGACACTCCACATAACCTACAAATCCGAAAGCCTTGTGCAGTTTCTGCTTATTATGTTTAATGTAACATAGTAATTATTTTTCATACTATGCATTCATAATTATTTTTTTATTCAATTGTGAAAGATGGTCAAGACCAATGACCCAATAAGGACAATATAATCATTTTGTAATTCAGAGAAAAAGAAAAAAGAAGAGGAATGAAAGTGGATACTACAACTAGAATAGGGCCTAGGCCGCAAAGGCAATAGCCAATAAAAAATTCTCCTCTTAGAATAGGCAGGGGAAATGGATCATAACTGGGTCATAAAGGCCAAGCACAGAGTGGAGACAAAAAAACAACTAGCATGGCATATCAGCAATATTAAGCTATATACCACAGACAAGAATAAATTAAAACACAATAATGAACTAACACCTGAAGGTTGGACAGGTGCATTTTCGCACACCGACTTCATTACAGCTTCCTCATTACGTGCAGGATGTGCTGCTCCAGCAGTAACATCCTCTTGTAAAATTTGTTGATGAGAACTTGGATGAAGGTCAGATTCGTTTGAGCAGGGAGAGCAAGAATAAGCCACTGCCACTTCCATAGGTACACTTATGCTTGTAGCATTACAAAATTCTGTTCCCAGCAGAGATGATTTTCCAGCAGTGTCAGATAGGAGAGCTCCAGCAGCATCACGAGCCACATCAGCTTTCACCTCTACTTCATCTGACAGTTGAGCACACCCCTTCAAGCTAGATAAACTAGCATCCATAGATATCTCTGTAGCAGTTCTATCTCCTTCATCTGCTTGAGGCGAGTAAGTTTGAGATGGTTGCCGATGTTCCTCTGTGCAATCACTCATTATGGTGGAATTATGGCTCTTCCCAGGAGGGCCATTGTTTACTGGATGAAAGCACGTCAGATTAGTTCATATTATAGTTTTAACACTGGACTGGCAACAAGCCAATCATTACAACATTTTAAAAAGAAATTATAACCTATTATACACACACACACACACACACAAACAAATAAAAAGAGAGAACCGTTATATTGTGCATCTCTATCGCAGTTTATGTATTTATTCACACACAAAAAAAAAAAGAAAACAAATAAAAAGAGAGAACAGTTATATTGTGCATCTCTATCGCAGTTTATGTATTTATTGACCACTGATTCAAATGAAAAAAAAAAAAGAATTAAAAAAAGTGGCAAAAATACAACAGATTGAATGGGAAATGTTTAAGAAGACAGCCATGTTATACTGCACTCCTAAATTCAATGGAAATAAGTTGGTCTCAACACATTGAAAAATCTCCAATTAAGTTAATCAAGCAGAGGCAATTTTACTTAAAAAGTTTCACGGACATTAAGTTCACATTTATCAACAATGAGAAATAATAAGGTTTATAAATTCACAATTATTATTGTTTACTATAATCACAATAACAATATGATGTTTGAGCTCCAGGGCTAGCAATATCACAAATTACTCATAATCCTGTGTAGAAAAGGAATTCTTCTTACCCTCAACAGAAAGCTTCTATTGCCAAAAAACTGGAGATTGTAACTGACTGAAACAAAATGCCCAGACAAGCTATTACATTTAACGGCCTCTGGTATGGACCCAGGGGTTTGTGCTTTGAGATGAGTTATATGCAATACAAGTCATAGTAGTATAGTTATGAAGGTGCAATTGGCATGACTACCAGTAGCTCGATGAAATGACTACCTTGTTCAATTGAAGCTAATGTTATGCTTATACTCTCTTGTCCAAGAGAAAGCGAGGACGGTTCACGGCCACATTCAAGCGCTTACAGAGGAAGAAGAAAACCTAGTGTTCTGAGCAACAGCATCTTCATGTCTTTTCGCAAGTATTACTGTGCCCATTCCAGGACTATAGTCATTGGGTTTTCTCCAACCAGCCAGTTCATCCCAGTTTCAAATGGGTTACAGGAGTGATTGAATCCAAACGGGATAGGCAGAGGGCTGGTTCACTAGTTAGCGGTCAAACCGGCTGGGGTACGGTCCAGTTTTTAAAATTCATGGCTTATATTATAGTCATGACATAAATGAAAAATGGACTAAACAAATGAAGAAAGTTGCCATTGTTTGGAACATAAGCACATACCTGATTCCGCCTTGGAAGCCATTTCAGGTTCTGAAACATGAGCTAACACTTCATCAGCTACAGCGCTTTTGCCACTTGGGGTTTTAAGACCGTGGTCAACGGTTAGAGCATCATCATTTCCAGAATCCATATCAGGAGGCAACTTTACACCATTGCCTTCTTGGACTTCTTTCACACAAGAAACATCCTGCACACTTTCACCAGCATTAGCCAGCATAAAAGCTACATTTTCCTCAAAAACCTGCTGTGAAACATGAAAAACAGGTGTCAGGCAATGAATGCTATCACCAGGTTGCTGCATATCAGCTCTAGAAGCAGCAAGGCGATATTTTACTCTTCCAGACTCTGCTTGTTCAGTAATAGGTCCAACAGGAGAGGATAAGACAGCTAAGTCTAAGGATTCACGGCCGGGATTATTACTGGTCTGATTAGCCTTATAAATAGAGAGTTGACTGTTGTCCCCTGAAATCAAAGATGGCTTGGAAATATTCACTGAGACATCACTATTTTTTTCATAAGAAACTTCAGACGTATCTTCAAACTGGTTGTCATCCTGTATATTAACTAACTCCAAGACAGAATCCATTTTCGGCCCACACCCAGCACAATATCCAGCATTAACACTGCCTATCAAATTAGCTTGCTGCGCTAGACCATCAACAGGAGAACCATCACGTCGACCACCTCTAAATGGATCACTTATTTTACTACTAACTGGCAAAGGTTCAACGTCAACTTTTCCAGGCTGCTCTGCAGTTGAGAAAGATACATCTTTATCACTTCCCTGCGGTCCTTGCAGTTCAGATTTTCCCTTGGATGGCATACCAGCAGGTTCCCTAACAGAATCAAGACTACTGTCAACTGCACCCCCTTGGCTTGCAGATTCTACATTTGAGACAAAATGCAAGGAACTTTCCACAGTATGAATAGAAGCTTCATCCATGTTTTGTTCCAGAATATGGATTTCTGTTTGAGCCACTCTTCTTGAAACATTTTGTTCTTTCCCATCACAGGTGACAGCTTCAATTGAAACACCAGCACTCTCAAGATTGATTGGCCCTTCTTGATGCTGTGAAGTGCCTAACTTACTCGCACTGCAGTTGAAAGTATCAAGTAGCCTAGCTCGATCATATAAATCTTCCCTGGTCTTAGAATCCAAAGGCTCATTGCCAGGAAAGTTAGCTGCGCTAAAAGAGAATTTAGCTTCTCTTCCATTATCATCTGCATATTCACCACCAACAAACAAATTTACTTCAGTGGATGTATTGCACCCATCACTGGCAGCACTTGGGCCTATGTGACTGAAATCTTCAGGTGCAGATACCTTAGTTTCTCGAAACTGGGATGACTCCACAATTTGAGGTATGTCCCTTTCTAAATTTAACCCAGGAAAATTTTTCAGAAACTCATCCTGTGGTATAGAGACATTCGAATCCATTACATATTCACCCGTTCGATCATCTTGCGTGTAATTGACTTCCATTTGCCTCGTTAAGCAACCCAGTTCATCAAAATTATTTGACTCCTTGGCAACAGCTTCCCCAGGTTCCATTTCCTCCTGCCGAACAGATTTCAAAAGCATTTCAACAGATTCTGAAGATGTTGCTTCAGACCAAACATTATTTATCCTAGAAATAGAACAAGATTCTGCTGCACTTGAACTAAACTCTATTCCATTACTGGCCCCGGAGAAATCCTCAATCCACTGGTTCTCTTCTTGATTTTGGATGCCCAGAAAAACATCAATTCCAACCAGACTATCAAATCTTAGATGCACTGGAAGGCTATCATCCAAATCAAACTTGGGAAAATCATAGGGTCTTAATACAGAAGATTTGGATCTTCCTTCCCCCACTAACTTAAGATTGTGACATTGAGCATCATTGTCATCATAATCCATCAGTGTTTCCCTAGATAGGTGAGTCAAATGATCAGGAGAAAAAAACAGTTCATTGATATTACACAAAAATAAACCAGAAAACTTAAAATGTGTAAGACAAAAGGGTTTCAAGGCAATGTAGCCAATAATAACCAGGAATATCAGGTTTACAGGCACGGCAATATTGCATGGGAAACAAAGAAGAATTTCATGCACTAGAGATTCAAAACACAGCTGGCAGCATAACTGCAACACTTTAGAGCTATAATTTGACAGGGATTATTTTTGTAGCAATTACTCCTTATTCGAGAATGCATCAAGATATGTTAGTGTATATATGCAAGTAATGCATCAATTATAACAAGATAGAATGCATTTGATACTTTGCAATTCTTCACTACTGGCCATCCACTGTTCAAATTTGAATGTCAAAAACATAGATTGGGCAAAAGCGTCAATGAAAGACGTGCACATAAAAGGATTTGACAATTAAGACACAAATCAGATTATCATTTGGAGAATACCAAATTAAAAGACAGGATGTTCTTCAGAAACTAAAGGGGATGCAAGTTTAATACATATACGTCATGTATGATAACCCAAAACATCAGCCACACGGTCACCATATATGAAACCGCTTATATTAGATGACAGAAAAAGAGTGTGCCAACATAGGTAACATATCCTTCGACACTTCAATTAAATTTCACAACCAAAAAATACATTGGAAGAATTATTATGACCTATATGAATCCCAAAATGTATAAGCAGCAGAAACTTCAAAAACCTCTAAGCTTCTTAACTTTCCTCTAGGATTTAGTATCCACTTCGCAAAGGGTCCAAAAATCAACAGCACAGCAGCCGATTGTAACGTATGGTTTGGTTCATATTACATGATTCTATCCTAGAGAACCTGAATTCAACTTGAAGCTCTGTTTATGAGACCAAGTGCCAACACTTCACCGGGGCATGATATCAAATTGCAAATCTTATCTATAATTCATAAGCCTTTTAACAGAATAAAGGTAAGTTTTCAGTTTTTCTCTTTCTCTCTAATATCTACCTTTCTTTTACTTATCTTTCAGGGATATCAGATGTTGCTTTTTACAATGGAATGAAATCTTGAAACCTTCATGAACACCAAAACGGTGTTACACTTCAAATGGAAGATGTCATGCAAGATAGCTAAGAGTTGCAAATTTTAGTCTAGTTCATGACATAGCAATGTTGCTAAAGGCGCGCCTCATGTGTGCCTAGGCGTGTTTAGGCTTAGGGCCCAAAGTCCAACACCTCAACATACTTAGGTGAGACCCATTCTAACAAGCACATGCCTAAGTTCTAAGGTGCACGTCTTTTTAAAGCTTAAAGTGCACACCTTGAGTGCTTCATAATTTTTTTTTAAAAAATATAATTATTTCTTTTAAATGGCTATTGTATTTGATTGTTACTTATAATTCTAATTTGGTGTATGTGAAATTCGAATTGATAAAAATAATGAGTGGCTAATTAAAAGAATGTATTGAGATCATGATAAGGATAATGATTTCATATTTGAAGATGATTTTTTGACAAAGAATTTTGTAACTAAAATAGTTGTACCAAATAAGGCTATAAGGCTACACATCACACTAAATTGAAAAATAGCATGAGGATTGGATGATAAGTGCCTCTAGAACTACTCCATTGATATTTATAAATGTTGAAGATTTAAGCTTAGAAAGACAAAATAAAGATAAAGAAATAATTCCATCCTATAAGCTAATGAATTGGAAGATATGAACATTTGATTGATAATAATAATAAATATTAGTCTCTACTGTGAGTATAAAATAAGTATTTTGAGAACAATATTTTAAATTTATTGATAAATTTTATTATTCTTGTATGTTTGTAGTGAATTTTGTTTATTAATTATTATCTTTTATATTGTTAATTAAACTATAAATTTATGATTATTGTTACAAATATTTATTTGTGTTTCTTATTTCATTATTATATTTAACAACTAAAATTCATTGCAAGAACATCTCATATACATATTTCATAAATGGGCACCTCACTTCCATCAGACCTGCTCATGTGCCCCTTGCTCCTTGAGCTTAGGCTAAGGGACCCTTTGTGCCTTGAAACACCTCGCAACTTTAACAATACTCAACAGAGGAGACTTTGCTACAGACCTCATTTGCTAAACTAAATAATAGGTGAATACAGTAACATCATAGGTACTATGAGAACTGATCCAAATTATATCTCCTCATCCCGCCTTTTTGAGACTAAGTACAAAGAAAAGATTGGATAGGATGTCAGGAATCATGCTCTAACAACAATACCTTCTCAATGGAACAACTCAGTCACCTGAAAAGGGAACGCCATCAGCCAAGTGTAGACAAACCATATATGTTGGGCAGCATTTTAAAACAGTACAGCAGTGCAGTAGTCCAGCCTTCCATATCCTCCTGCCCTCCTTTAGAAGTTATTCAATCCACTAGCAAGAAAACCATTTCATCACTTAAAGAATTCTTGCTAAACATTGCTTGACTAGGACATTTCATTCCACTCCATAGTTATTGCACAGGTAAGGAAAGTTTTCAGTTGCTTCCTCTGATCAGCAGACTTGGATAAGGTGGCAGGAACTTTGCAGGAAGGAGCAAGCCTTTCATCAAGTCTTGCAGAATTCTGAAGGAATGAAATTCAGTCTAAGTGTCATGAACCTCTCCAAGTTTAGTGTCCTCTGCTCTTTGCCATGGAAGCAGCTTCGCAAAACAACAGAAATTCTTGGATGTAAAACAAGCTGCTGCTTCCAACCAAGACTTGGAGTATAATAAGAAACTCTATTCCTTCTTCTCACTTAATCAATAGCACACATAAAACCTATGTCATGTACATCTCCAGACCACATCGCCTGGACAAGATCAGACAATCTGTGCTACTCTCTTATTCCTGATTGACTAAAAGTAATTACTCATTGTTTCCATCATCACACCCTCCAAAATTACACTCTGAGCCTAGTCTTTTTTCACCAATGACTAGTTTAGCCTCTAATGCATGCGACAACATGTGGAAGCTTTTCCATCCATGGGCATGCCCCAGTATAAAAAAAATTCCATGCAAACATTATTATATAAGGAATCTACATCACTCTCTGCATTTAATTTGGTGAGGTTGACCTTGCAAATCCGGCAAATATGAATTGGCTGATGCAGAAAAGGCACCTTAGATATGCGGTTGCATCACTTTTCTACTTCTTATTACCTAGCAAACTAGAGTCTAACTCCTTCACATAACTAAGCAACTGATTATCTGTTCCAGTTTAACATAAGAAAAAAATATGGGCAACAAAAAAAAAATGAAAAATTGGAATCCAAACAATCAGATGAACTTTGAAAGATCTAGGAGAACATAAAAAAGTATGGTCAATTAGTCAATTTAATAAGATTATAAGAACTAAAAGTTAGAGAGATAACTGGAAGAACAAGTAAAAAGTTGTACTACATAAATGACACAAAATTAGTGAGCCATATGATCACACTTTGGTGAAGAATATTTGGAGGGGAAAAAACAAAGCAAAGCAATGAGTGTTTTTGGAAAATCAATTTGCTTTTGTGCAAGGAAGATCACTCATTAAAGATACAAACCGATTGAAAAGGTTAATGGAAAACCTTAGCAGAAAATATAGGAAATAATTCTGCATAAGGCATTTACAATTTGGATAAGGCTTACTATGGTGGGGTGCAAAAAAGCAAAGAGTAAGTAGATATATGGATGTCCCAAATACATGTTTGATAGAAAGACGGCTACTGTAAGGGGGAAAACTAACAGTTCCTAATCTCATGCGGTTTACATCAAGTACCAACATAAAGCTTTTACCTTTCTTCATGTTAATTTATTGGATTATTGGGTCTTAACCTGTCCTCCTTAATTATGGATGGATTATACTAGACAAACAAGATAAGTAGTGTCAAGAGGGACTATAGCGTTTGTCAATGATAGTCTGGAAAGAGGAAGCTAGAGTAAGTAGAAATAAATAAATAAGAGGCAGGCTTTAGAATATCCGTTTTTTTACCGCTAATTTAAAAACTAAATCTAAATATCATTTTCGGACGTATCATTACCTAACAGGAAAGAAACAAAACAATGAAATATACCGTAATCCTTAAAAATATTATTCTACACCTATCAGGGAACCTCCTTCAAACATCCTCAGACACCCCGCCACACGACACCCACACACAAGCACAGAAAACCAGAATCGAAGCTCTCAGTTTCATCACAAATACAAACTGTTTCCCGCAAAAGAAAAAAAAATCCATTCAACCACAAACACTCCCACAACTCAAATGCAGAGGGGAAAAAACAGAAAAAAAAATTGCACAAAGTAAATAAATTTAAAAACAAATTACAACAGAAACCCCTACAACCTTCACTCAGTCGACGTCTTGACCTAAAAATAGCGAAAGAAAGAAATCAATTGCTTATGAAAGAGGAAGAAAAGTACCAGAAGGAGTAAGGCTCTAGAGACGCTACCTCCCTCCATCCGGTGATGAAATCCTGTACGTTGATCCAACACCTGCCCCTACCGAACGGTCATCATCACTTCACCCTTGAAAAGCACAAACCCTAAGTGTCAGCATCCTTCTTCAAACTCAAATCACATAGTTCGCCGATACAAAACCCATAATAAGTGAAAATGAGAAAAGAAACCCTAATTCACTAACTTACCGACTACGAACTCGAAAACTCCGGCGAACACGACTCTGAAACCACCGGCGAATCGACAACAACAGAGAGATGCACAGTCGTTTTCTTTAATATGTACGCAGAGTAGAGACAGTAAATGAGTGACTGCGCACCAATACTTGGCAGAAGGGCTGCTCAAAAATAGAGACGATCCAACGGACATGAACTGAAGGGA
The DNA here is from genome assembly GCA_033239525.1 of Nepenthes gracilis. Lineage (NCBI taxonomy): Eukaryota > Viridiplantae > Streptophyta > Magnoliopsida > Caryophyllales > Nepenthaceae > Nepenthes > Nepenthes gracilis. Next base: position 7,242,542 of record BSYO01000009.1, read on the forward strand.
ATACGACACGTGGTTGAATCCTGTTCGACCATTACAAAAATTGTGTGCGTCTCTCTGGAGTCAACCTTCGAGGTCCAAGACCATCTGACAGGATCACAGTTATCTTACGCTCCAGAATGGCTGATGAGTCTCGCCTGTGACAACATTCGCTCACAGTCTCGTGACGTTATTGTACCCAACGCAGGGTCACAATTGGCACTTGATAAATTTACAACAATTAAGCGCACATTTTTTACGCGTGATTTTTAAAACAGTTATTCATATGAAATTTTTATACGGTCGACAGTTTGGCCATTTAATCTGGCATATATTGATCTTTTAAATTTGACAATAACAAAATAGATAATATACTTTTAAATTTTAATTGCCCGTTTATTTGCACAATACTATTAATATAAAGTTAAGAATGCCACATATTTACCTATTTATAATTTATCTATAATGTACTATACATATGAGACCCCATTATAATTTTAAATTGTAAGTTTAAAGTTTAAAATGGACCATCCATATGAATATTGTATATTATATAAAAGTTACAAATAGATTAATGAGTATTATTTTTCGTCTAAAATAGAGATTTTTAAAATTTTAATCACACAAAAAATTTAAATATTATCCCAAAAAATAGAGCCTTTCCTAGCTTAATTATTAGATTTTTTATTTTTGACAATGCATGACCAATGGATTTCTGTTTCAATATTCGATTTGTCTAGAATATTGCACTTTGCCTAACTTTCAATGAATGTCATAAATTTTTACAACAAATATGTACAACTTTTTAAATTTCTTTTTTTATTCTTAAACAAATTGTGCTATACAATTCATATTCAATTATGCAAATTCTTAGTAATTAAGGATTAAAAAGCCTTACCGACTAAATAAATGAATAATTAAAACCCATTTTATATTTATTTTCACACAATAAAAGGTCTTACGCCACTATTTAAGACCCGTAAGTGGACCGACGTATATATAACACTATAGATAAGGTAAAACGCCGCTTTTACCCGCAAGTGATATGTTCAAACCTCGATTTCTACTATAATATATTAAGAAATGCCAAATATGCAATTACTGAATTTATTACAATGGTTCGATATTTAAATAAATAAAAACTCTATACTATTTTCACATAATTTTTATATTTTCTCAATTCGGATAAAATATTCTTAGTCCTTTAACAAATTGTAGAGTTTTTATTTAAATTTTGTCAATTTATTTACGTACATTGTATAAGATTTGGGTACAAACTTACACATGCTTATTTTAAAATATGAAAGGTTAAATTGTAATATTTTTAAACATGTAGAATTATTCTTGATAAGGTAGCACAGAAAAATCAGCAATGTAGCTCCATAAACAAATATGCAGAGTAAGTTTTGAGAAATTTTAGAATATACAAATCATATATGTTTTAAATTTAAATATATAGAACATTATACACAAATTTAAATCATAGGGGAGTAATTTAACTATGAATTTAACACATATATGTAAGAAAATTATAAGAAAATAATTTAATATCTTAAGATACATGAATTAAGAACATGGTTTCATAAAAAATATAAAGAACAGGAGTAAGAATTCATATATGTAAAAGAAAATGGTAACAAAAGAAAAGAATTTTTGGAATGTACTTATCTTAACTCTAAATTATCAAATTTTACTTAAAATTTATTTTAATTTAGCTTCTCTAACTTCCTCTCTCCCTTTCTCTCTCTTCTCATATCTTCTTCTCTCTCCTATTTTAATATTTGACAAAAAATGACTAAAAATTAGTCGGATAAAAAATGCAGTAGGCTAGCATATGAGTGCACATCAAGCGCATTAGGCACCGCGGCCAAACTCAGTTGTGCACGAGTGCTGTTTCAGGTACACATCAGGCGTTGGCATTCTGTCTCAATGCACTCAAACATCCTTCGAGGGTGCACTTGTTCGACGGTGCATCAAGTGCAAATATACTAAAAAGTGCATTCAAACTCTAATCATGTGATAGTTAGGCGCGACCTTCCTATCCATAATACACATGGATATATATCGGACGCTGGTCAACCATCCTTCAATCCTATGTGACCCATTCTAAAATTAACTTTGATCTAATTTTACTTCTTCTTTAACTTCAACTGTAATTATCACAATTTAATTAATCATGATTAAATTTAAATTTTAAAACTTATATCTTACACGTACGACATTTCATCCAAGATTAGCTGAGCGTCTTTTAGGTATTAGTCGAGGGACGAGTTATTTGAGGATCACACAAGGTTACTATGAGAATCGGTAGAGTGGAAACCACTTGCAGGCACTAGGCGCAAGATAGACAACCATGTCTCAATCCATGTAGGAATAGCACATAAGAGGGTACACGGATGTGAATTGCCCAAAAAAGGTCACACTTAATACACATGAAGAGCACACGTACACCTATACTGATATAAGATCTCCTATGTGGTCTGCTAGAATTAAGAAAAATGAGAATAATTATTTATAAAATTTAAATCTTTTGAGCACTGATACAAAAAAAGAAATAAAAAATATAAAGAAAATAAGAAGAAGATGATTTTCTCATCTGTTTGAGATTCAAATTATATTTTATTTTTTATTAACTTTAGGTACGCTATTTTTAGTGTCAAGATAGATATTTTACCAATTAGTTTTCTTTTAATTTGATATTAGATTTTCTACTACTCAGCCCTATCATTATAAAGTATTATATCTCAGTGTCATTAAATTTTTATAACTAGAACTTGCTATATAGTAGATATTTTTTAAACTTATAGTCTCATAATTTTTCTCTTATTTTTTAAATAGATTTTTTATATAAAATATTGTACTTCATTATTGATATTTATTGTCTCAAAGCATGTATTATCATATCATCTTCTCTTAATTTCAAACAAATGGTTCAAAAACGACACTTATGAATATTTGTTCTCAACTCTGTGTGTAAAGTTTCAATGTTTGAAATCCAATAAGCAGTATTAAAGATAGGTTATTGTATTAAAACTTGTTTGAATTAATTGAGAATAGTAACAATATGATTTACTTCAATGGATACAAATTCTCAAATTTGGAGAAGTGAGATAAAAGATCTATTATTTATTAGAGTAGTATATCTTACAATATTTATAGCCTAAAAATCCAAATCAAAATCTAATTAAGAGTGGGCTTTTGAATATAACCAAATTTGTTTATATATTTGACAATTTATTGACAATAATATTTATAATCATATTCGTAATGAAAAATATGAAAGAGTGATATGGGAGAAACTTGAAGTTTTTATATTTTAAAAACGGGTAACAAGTTATATTACTTGATAAAATTAATACAAGTGAAATACTGGGAGAACAATTTTATAGCTAATTATCTAAACAAGTTCCAATGGTGTGTTGATCAATTGAATAATATGGATATTAAATTTAATGATGAGTTATCGGACTTGTAATCATTGACTACACTACCAGATTACCATTACCAACTGCACTCCTAATGATATAGTGACTTTGAAAATGACCATGGGTGTGATTCTTAACAAGAGGATGAGAAGGAGGCTCCACATCCTTATGCTTAAAAACACTACTCTCAAAGTCACAGGTAAGAGGTAAAGAAAAAAGCCCTATTTTGGAGAGAAAAAAGTCGGTAAATTCTGAGATGATGAGAGAGTTTTAATTATTATCAAATCCGTTCTTCTTCTGTGTAAAGAAGAAAATGTAATTAATTTGGCTGATCACGAAATAAGTTAGGTGATTAATGGTAATGCATCACTCTATGTTACACTTAGAAAGGAATTACTCATATCATATACTCCTAGTGATTTTGAAATATTAAAAAAGAAAAATGATGCATTGTCTCGGATTATGAGTCGTAGTGACGTGTGTTTGATTACCAACAACAACACAAAATTGGTGTTGAGAAATGCACAACATGTCTAGAATCTATTTGAATTTTATTTCAACCAGTAAGAATAATGATAAAGGATTTTGTAATACTTTTTGTAAAGGCTTATGAAAACTCATTAAAAGATATCTAGTGGTGGCATGTGGAAAGAAGATTTTCAATTTATATACATTGCAAGCCTCGATCTCAATCGGAGACATACTTGTGGCCAAGGGCGGCAAGTTTTTTGATCTATAGCACAAAAGTCTGAGTCACGTGAGCAAGAAGGGCTACTTAGTAAAGAAGAACCTTTTTTCGGATGTAAATGAGGTAAAGCTAAAGTCATGCTATCATCGTTTAGTCAGAAAACAATAAAAAGTTTTATTTTATGAAAGTTCATCCACTAAAATGGCAGATCTTCTTAAACTTGTGCATACTAACATATGCATTCCTCTCAAGATTAAAGTTCTCTGTGGAGCACATTGCTTTGTAACATTCATTGATAACTATTATAAAAAATTATTAGTATATCCCTTAAAAACGAATGAGTAAGCTCTTAATATTTTCGTGTAAGTTCATGCCTTACTTGAAAGGCAAACAAGTAAAAAAGTTAAAGTCTGTCTAGGATAACAATGGATGAGAATACATTATAACATTTGAGACATATTGTTTGTTGTACGAAACACAACACCTGAAGACTCTCCCAAAAACACCACTACTAAATAGTGTGACTCGGTGAATGAATCAGACGTTTATTATGAGAGTTTGTTGTGTACTTTCGACTGCAAAACTCTCTAACTTGTTTTGGGAGAAAACCATAAATACAATGGTTCATATAATTAATCTCTCTCCTAGTAGTCCTCTAAATGATAATGTACCAAAAAAGGTGTAGTTCAGAAATGAGATATGAGATCTGCTATAATCATTTACATGTGTTAGGTGCAAATCCTTTGTTCACGTTCCACAGGATGAAAGATCTAAGTTTAAAGTAAAGCCACAACAATATATCTTTCTTGGCTATGGGGATGAGAAATTTAGTTATCAGTTTTATAACCCGATAGAAAAAAATTTATGAGATCTAAAGATGTGGTGCGTGTTGAAGACAGGACTAATGAAGATATCAATAAGTTTAAGAAGGTGATCTCCAACAAAAATAATTACTAGTTTTATGATATGAATCCTAAGCCTTTAACACCGATGCTAATTTAAACTTAAGGTGGTGCTCAAGGTGAACATGAAGGCAATGGAGATAGTGAGATTTCTAACTTTGATGAAATGGATGATGCTGATATGGATATTGGTACTCATGATGATCCTCATTATAAAGTTTTTGGACCTTCACCAACCATCCCACTTCGATAATCTATGAGAGATTGATGTTCCTCCTCTTACTTGTTTACCGAAGGGTATATGTTACTGATAGAAGAGAACCTAAATACTTTAATGAAATTGTGGAAGGTGACCACAAAGCAAAGTAAATAGAAGCTATGCAAGACAAAATAAAGTTTTTGTATGAAAATCACACTTTCAACTTACCAAATTGTCCAAAGGCAAACGTACATTGAAAAATAAGCGTGTTTTTTTTTACCTTAAACCAGACGAGAATAACTCTCAACTAAAGGGTAAAGTAAGGTTGGTTGTGATGGGTTTCGATCAAAGGAAGGGAATTGATTTTGAAAAGATTTTCTCTCATATTGTAAATATGTCTTCTACCTAAGTTATCCTCAGATTAAACATGATCCTGAATCTAAAAATTAAATAACTAGATATGTAGGCAGTTTTTGTCATGAACCCAAATCAAAATCGGTTTAATCAATAATAATTTACAAAAATAAAATTTTATGATAATAATAATAATACCACAATGATCAACTAATCCCAAAACCCAAGTGTGACAGAACAAATAAACCATAGGACCCAATATGACAACCAAAATCTGCACAGGATTTTATTGGATAACCGCCAAACAATATATCAGATGACCTGCTTTCCAAAGTCGTAAGGGAGGAACAAACTCAATATATATACATATCCATCATATATACTGATCTAACTGTTCATACATAACCAAAGGTCTAACGCGTATCCGTTGCGCACTCTGGTACAATTATACAAATCCAAATCAAAATGAAACTATAACTCACCAACAAATGAAGCTGTAATTGGATCTCGTCCAATCTCTTAAACGGTATCTAAACTCTCTATTTTGAAGGGATAAGGAATAAAATGTAAGTTTAAAATTCAACAAGTATCATATTATATATATAAAAAGCAAATATATTCAAAATTAGAGGGATGATCAATAAATATAGCTAAAACAGGTAAACGACTCAAATTCAAAAGTCCAATAATAAAAGTCATGAGAGTAGTTTTGCACTCAAATCATAGCCAAATCGAACATAGTCCCGTTGGGACGTACTCATAACAAATTACGATCCGGAGTCAAATCACATAATCTGAATCCATACGAAAGATATACTAAGTAAAATGAAGTTTAGATCTGAATTGCATACAAATAAACAAAAACCGAACTGAAATCATAAAAATCGAAATATGTTTCGAAACAAATTACATATTAGATATATGAGATATACTAAATTACATCCGTGGCTAAACCTACGAATCTTAAATCAAGTCCAAATACAAACCCATACAAAAATGCAAAATATATACTAAATCGGAGAACCAAAGAACCCGAGACCAACTTGATCAAATGTTATACATATTTTCGATAATTTTAAACCAAAGTAATCTACTATTTAACCCATAGGTACTCTATCTCAATAGATAAGGATTACACATATTCCCAATAATATTAAATCAGAGTCATCAACTATTATAACCTTATACGTACAAACAAAAGCCGAAATAAATTCATATAAATCAAAACATGTTCTAAAATGAATCACAAATCGGATGTACGAGACACACCAAATTTCATCTGTAAGCAAGCCTATGAATCTCAAAATGAGTCCAAATATAAATCCATACAAAAATATAAAGTATGCATTGAATCGGAGTAAAGAACCCAAGGTCAACTTAAGAAAGGGTTACACATATTTTCTATAACTTTAAGTTAGAGTCATCCACTATTTAGACTCGTAGGTAAGACTATCTATGTACTCTATCTTCCATAGATAAGAAAAGTACTCATTATATTTTGTCATCTGTGACTTTAGATACAATCCTCAATTTTAGTATATATATTAATTTTTCATTCAATTCACTTACAATAATTTTCATTAAAACACAAATGGGGTATGTCATTTATGAACAAAACCTTTCCCCGCTAGCCAAAAAGGGAGTCACATAATTTTTTTATTGGGAACGCGGTTTCTCTGTTAGAAGAGGCGCCACAAATCATATATCTAAATCAAATCCAAAGGTAGTAACCTCAATCCCCCGGTAGTGATACATGAGTACTAATACACAGCTCATACAAATTTTCATGACTTCTGCTATACAAATATAGTAATATCAAAATAATCAGTCTTGAATATTTACCCATTTCTCTAATAAATGGTAAAACTCTCAAATATTTATAAATCCAGAACTAAACTTTAAACGATTAGTAAAAATATCATGTATGTCCAATAGAATACGTAGGCTAAATAAAAATAGTATACACAAAAGTTAAACCTTTAAAACAAGTACAAAACATATCAGACGCTGAAACAAACCAAAGATAGGTTTTTAGATACTTTTCTCGACCTTATACCAAATAAATCTAAAAGGATATATCGATCTACCTTATCTCTTCTTCCCCTCTCTTCTCTTTCTCCTTTGCTCTTTCTCTCTTCTCTGCCTTTTCTCTCGCGTAAATGCCCAACTGCGCGAAACATCTCCTTAAATAGCCAAAATGACGCTTGAGCGCCAACTCAGACACACCTCTAGCGTCAACCCCACTGATTTCGGTATTTGAGCACAACCTCGAGTGCGCCTTGGGCGCTGGCCCATAGCAATCGGCGTTCAGGCACTACTTGAGCGCATACTAGAAGCCATTCTATTTATCCAATTTTTTTAAAAATTTCACAAGATATAATTAATCCCAATACATCCAAAACATTCAAAATAACAAATATATCCAAAATATCTCAAATGAGGATCCAAATATTACAAGGTTCTTTCATTGTTATCTTAATGAGGAAATCTACATGAAATAATTGGAAATTTTCAAGTTAATGGAAAGGAGCATTTAGTATATCACTTAAATAAGAGTCGTTTCGGGCTAAAGTAAGCCCCTATACAATGGTATAAGAAATTTGAGTAAATAATGTGAATCAAAACTATTGAAAAACTACTTTAGACTATTGTATCTCTATCTAAAGGTTCTCAAAAAAAGACTTTATTATCTTTCTATTCTATTAAGATTATATGCTCATTGTGAGATAGAATACCGCTCAGATTGTAAAGTTAAATAAATAATTTTAAAAGTCTTTTGCCATGAAAAACTCAAGGTCGACGAAGTAAATTTTTGGTATAAGAATTTTTCATGACCAGGAAACGAAGAAACTTTGAATGTCTCAAAAAAGTTACATTAAAAAGGTGCCTTAATGTTTCAACGTAGAGAAGTCCAAACTAATAAATACTTCACTTGTTAATTACTTCAAATTAAGTACTTAATAAAGTTCTTCTATAGATGATTAGAAAGACAGAATGAGACATGTTTCCTACACTTCAATTGTTAGGAATCTGATGTATATGATATTTGTATGAAATTAATCATGACTCATGTGGTTAGAACTATCAGTCAATTCATTTTCAACTCTAAAAAAGAATATTAGTTTGCAATAAAATAGATATTGAGACATTCTCGGAAAACTTTCAAAATATATATGTGCTTTGACAATGGCAAGGCACTCTTAGTCGAATACTCTAATGCTAATGTGGCAAGGAATTTTGACTGGCAAAAGTCCATATTGGGTTACCTAATTATATCTATATGAAGAGTTGTATTTTAAAAGTCGATACTGTAAAAATGTATTACTCTCTCGACTATTAAAACTAAATACATTGCAGTAACGGAAGCAAGTAATGATGAAGTTTATCAAGAAATTTAGCTTCAAGCAATAGCAATGTGTGATACTTTATGATAATCAAAGCGTCATTTACATTTGTAAGAACTGATTATTTCATTTTAAATCAAAGTACGATATTCGATACATTCGATAAAAAATATAATTGATTCAAATTTATTGGCACTCAATAAAGTTATGACTAAAGACAATTGGTCAGATATGATGACAAAAATAGTGTAAAAGAAAAAACTTAAAGTATGCCAAAATGATCACCAAGATGATGATGGCCCCCATGAGGTTGTGAGAAAAAATTTATCGAATTTTAGGTCACTCATTTATGAATTTCATATCTTTTGACGTGTCATGTAGATGTCATACAGAGGCACGCTTGGGTAAAGACATCAAGTAAATGTCAACCAAAGGTCGGTCGACAATCGGTCGAGTATTAGGGTTTACTAGAGGTTTCATGCAACGTTCATTCGAGGTTAACCAAGTGTCTTTCGAGTGTTAGTCAAGTAATAAGAATCATGTGAGAATCACACAAAGATAGTGCAAGAACCTTCTGACTGAAGCTCACGTGCAAGGGTTAGGCATAGGATATACAGTTGTATGCCAATCCCTGTAGAAATAGCGCATGGAAGGTACACATGCGTGAATTACCTAAAGAAAGTCACACCAAATGTATAATGCTCAATTCTCTGCCTAATTAATTTGGTATTATTAGTTTATTTTGGATATATTAGAATAAATTTTGTCATGTCAATTTGAAAAAAAATTCGGAGCATAATAGCAGTTTCAACACCTGAGACACACTGGACGCGCACTCCTGCGCTTTTGATAGAATAGCGTGCCGAGGAGTGCCTCTTGGACTACTCGAGCTAAGTTTGGACTATTTGGAAGTCGCTTAATGCGCGCTCAAGGCAACGCTCAAGCGTGGATTCCAATATGCTCGTACTCATGGAGCGCCTAAGGTGATACTCATGTTTTAATGGGGTTAGGCACAGTGCCTAAGGCGATACTCATGCACCGATTTAATTATAAAAGGATAACATGTACTATTTTTGGATATTTCACACGAGAAGGATGAGAGAGAAACAGAAGGGAAAGAATAGAAAGGAAGAGGAGAAGAGGCATTTTAATGCATCATTTAATTAGATTTATTAGATTAGATGTTTAACTAAGTATTTTTATACCCTATTCTTGGTATATTTTCATTTTCGATTAGTTTTGTTTATATTTTGTGATTTCAGTATACACACATAGCATTTTTACTTTTCCCATTTTGTCTACTTGTGCATGAATGTAGATTTACTGGATGATTAAAGGTTTTGTTTTGGATTTGTTTATATTTAAAGATTTTTGTTTGCTTTGAGATATTATATTTATATATAAGTATATTTGTAAAGAAAATGTCATAAAAATGTGCATATGGGCCGTACATGTGACATTCATGCACATGCTTCAGGTTTGACTCTATTTTGTGTATTCAATTTGATATATGTACTTTCTCTTGAAATGAAAAATTTTATATTTGCCATTCTCAAGTGGAAGCTTTAAATTTGTGATATAGAGACATTTCCTAATTGTATTTTTATAAGAATTATCGTAAGAAATTAAATAAAATTATTATATTTTAATATCCTAATATATTCAAATAAACTTGATGAGTGCACCCTATATCCAAGGGTAGCAAAATAAAGTAGCTTTATTCCCGTCTCTAGGGTGGAATCTATAAATGGCTAATTTACGGGTCTAAATAATAATAATATGGTTTAAGATTACAAAGAGTAGAAATAATCATTCCTCAAAGTCAGTCATGTAATCTTTGATTTTTTTGATTTGAATATATTTTAGATTTTTAATGTATTTTACCTGTATTGATTTGAATATTTGAGATTTTGATTTGAGATTCGCAAGTTTTACCCACAATTGGGATTCGATCGATTTCGTATAATTGGAACATTTGGCCCTTATTTTCGGATTATATTTTTGAGTACGAGACCATATTTAGACTTTCATTGATGTGATATATTAGGCATTTGGATTTTATTCTTTTTGTTTTGTATATATTTTATCAAGCTTCATTTTAATTATGGACATATTTTCTTTATATATTATATAATGATACTTATTGAATTTTTAACTCACATTTTCATTATTTTTTATCTCTTCAGATTAGATAGCTACAGGTGTCCTACAAGGAAATTAGATGTAATTGCTACTAGAGACTTGACATATATTTTATAAGTGTTAATTTTGTAGTTGGATCACCTTTATATCAATTGTATCTCGGTGTTAAGGATGTCGTAGTTTGGGCCGATATTGGTTTATTGTATTGCAATGATGATTGTTTGGATATTATAGTCAATATTATGGATTTGCCACTTTTCCTTACGGATTTTTAAGTAAGTTATGGTTGTTTACTTATCCAGATAAGTAATCCAAAAAATCATGTGATAGTTGATGTTTTATTATTATCATTTTGGATTTATGGACATTTCGTCAGATTAGGCCCAGATTTGGATATTTTGGGTTGTTGCTTTTAATAATGAATATTAATTATTGCTAATTATTATGATCAATTTTGGTCTTAGTATGTGACAAGATATATATAAGGAGCACACATGCACCTATACTAATATAAAATCTCCTACATGATCCGTTAGAGGTAAGAAAGTTAATAACTACATACAAAATGTAAATTTTTTAAGCGTCGATATAATGAAAGAAAGAAGATGAGAAAAAATAAAAAAGAGAAAGATTTTCTTATTCGTTTGAAATTCAAATTATACTTTATTCTTTACTGACCTTGAGTGTATTGTTCTTGATATCAATGAAAGTATTTTACCGATCACAGTTCTTCTTATTTACTCTTACATTCTCTACTGCTTGACCTTATTATTACAAGTTATTATACCCTTGTGTCATTAGATTTTTCGTAACCAAGATTTATCCAATAGTTAATATTTTTTAAACTTATAGTCGCATAATTTTTTTCCTTTATTTTTCAAATCGGTTTTTTCACGTAAAATATATTGTCTCTTTTACATGATCATATCATATCCTCTTATGTTCAAACAAAGGGTTCAAAAATAATACTTACAAAGACTAGTTCTCAACTTTGTGTATAAAATTTTGGTATTTCAAACGCAACAAAGATTACTACTAGCTTAAAGCCTGTTAGTAAATGGGCCAAAAGGTGTAATAGTATTGGCTTCAATGTTGTGTCTATCTTGACCTTTTGTGCTCAAGTATGGCTGGAAGCATTTTCCAACAAAGCAAGACATTGGAAGCTCGACCAAGATTGTGTGAACATAATTTAGCCATGGCCGCAAATCTCTCATAAAAGAACTCAAAACTATTGCACTTAATCAAATGCGAGATTCGGCATGACTGTAGAATGCAACACAAATGTGCGGCTGCAGAATGTACCAACACCGATAGATGCATAGAACGACACATAATACCTATGCAACTTAGAACGATAGCTGGCACCTGAGCGTCCGTGTACATTGGCCCAAAAGCTCTGCATTGGAATGCCTGCATGCTTGACGCTAGATTGTGTGCATAGCTTAGACCTGAGCACGGAGCGCACGAGTAAGCAGCGTAATCTCCGATCAATTATTGCGCAAAGCGCGCAACATTGCTTTGGCACTAGAACGAATAACATTTTTACTTGTTTGATGTTAAGTTAACCCCATACATGAAATCAAGTATTCTCACTTTTTAAGTAATAACTATTTTTAAGAAATTTTTATTTCCAAATGCCTTATTGCAACCACATAAGCTGATGGACTAAGATGCCGATAAATACCATTAGCAATATTCATTCCTATCTGATTCCTCCAAACCAAATTTGTCATAAAAGAATGAATTTTTTATAACATTAGGTTGTCTCTTAAACAGTATTGGGCATAAACAAGATTTAAGTGCAAATAATAACCAACACTTTCAGATTACAAAGATCCATCTCTCACTAGCAAATAAAACCACAGATTAAATGGCTGTACAGGCAAGTCGGCAAAGTGTTTTGTACAACTGTGAAAGCTCTCCATTACGACGAGTTTTATCCATCTGATCTCTTTTTGGAAAGAATTTAGAGGTTCTTGCATGAAACATGATCAACACACTGGCAACAAGAATCACAGCCACCATGGTTTTGCGGCTAATTCATTTGACATTACATATCAGAATTTCGAGCTGAAAGGCAGCCATTAAGAATCACAGCCACCATGGTTTTGCGGCTAATTCATTTGACATTACATATCGGAATTTCGAGCTGAAAGGCAGCCATTCGATGATCTGAGATGCTTTCCTGTTGGTTTGAGAATCCACGCATTTATGGATTGAATCGCGGAGCTTCCTGTCGACATTCTCACACACCCATTTGAGAAGATCATCGGGTCCAATGGAAGCTTCCCTTGCCAATCTTTCGAGCAACTTTGGGAGAAACACTTTTCTCGACTTCTTCACAACAATGTTGGCATGAAGGAACTCCCTTTTTGCCCATTCTAGTTCGTCTTTAACATTTGATGCCATGTAGACCTTCAACTGTACCATTTCCAAGTTATTTCAGTAAAAGATATTAACCATATTGTGGCAGCTATGGAATGGATAAATGTTCAAGGAACACACTTAGGTGACATGGTGTCCTATCCGTCCAGACTATCGGATCCAAACAAAAATAGATAGATGAGTGAGACACCACCTTAGAATGGGTTTCCGATTCATCTTTAACTTTTGATGCCATGTGGACCTTCAATAAAAGATACTAACAATAGTGTGGCTGCTACAGAATGCATAAATGTTTAGGAGACATTCTCAAACCTAAGGGTGTCCCATATATCCATTTACATAAACAAGCTCACACAAAAATGAATGAATGGATAGATAGGACATCATGTTAGAATGAGTTTTTGGTCCATCTTTAACATTTGATGTCATGCAGACCTCACTGTATCTCTTTGGAATTATTTCAGCAAAAGATACCAACCATTAGTGTGTTTATTATGGAACAGAGAAATACTTAAGGGATATTAGACACCCTTATTTAACGTGTTATCACATCTATTCATATTGATTAATGGGCCCATATAAAAATAAATAGCTAAATAAAACGTTGTGTTAGAATTAGTGTATAAATGGTGACCCTATAACATTATTCTATCGAATGAGATGAGCAATCAGACCATGTTAAGTGGAAGAGCATACCACAGGATCGGAAAAGGCTCCGGTGCAAAGGGCGAAGCAAACTAGAGATTGTGAATTCGGGAGACCAAACTTTGAACTGATGGCATGCCTCTCCTCTCCAGATTTCTTTCTCAAGGCAGTCGATAGGATAGTTTCAAGCCACTGTAATCCATACGAGAGTAGCAAAAATAAAATAACATAAACCAATGAGATGATTTTCCTCACTTAAAACAAATAGAATCATAATACCTCATCAAAGCCTAGTGAAGAAAGCATTTTCTCATAAATGAACCGTAAAATGTCAAGTCTATTAATATAGTGTCTCGTTGTTTCTACCAAATTATCTCTATGCCGCAAAGATGAAAAGCTACCTATGGACTTCCAATATCGAACTTCCCATTTGCTCATAAAGTTTCATTTTTCTTTTCTTTTTTCCCCTTTGGAAATATGGTCTTCCCACGTGTTTTACAATTATCTACATAAATTTAAAACACTAAATCTAAACCTTGGAATAACAATATTTCATTTCTTTTTCAAATTTATTGAGCATACTGACAGAGAAGTTTAATGAACAAATTGCCTGCAATACATGACTTTGAATCAAGAATTTTCCTCACATCATAGTCCTTTTGCAGATCAGCACTTTTGAAGGAGAAAACATTAGATGAAAGGCAAGATCTGTATAGTCACATACACACAAAAATTAAAGCTTGGCATGCCATCTCATCCAGAATCACAGAATCTTTGGTTGCAAAAATGCAGTGGCATGCTTAACACATCAAATAGACACCTAGCGCAAGAAAATGCAAAACATCTGATCATGGAGATGCTGGAATTAGGCACAATTTGAAGCTAAATGAGGGCCAATAATTACCCCTCCAACTCGCGGCGTGTGGAACCCAAATATTGCATGTTCTATGGCATTTGCACTTATAATATGACCGCCAATGTTGTAGGCAGCCTGCAGTAAACAGAGAACCTTTCAATTTTGCATATCAACAAATACACATTGCAATTAGGTGGTAACTACGAGAGAAATGGAAATGGTTCCCATCATGGAAGAACATATGGATATCAGGGCCGGCATGGATCACGGCCATATTGATATTAGTCATATTAGGTGCTATGTATCAGAGGCAAAATTTTGTTGAGAATCGGAACCCAATAAGCAAATATCGGGCATATCATATATATATATATATATGTAGCAAATTTGTCACAATAAAAATATCAGTATTGGACCCCTGACACCGATACCATGATTCCCATAAATTAACTAAAGACTACAGCCAAGAAGTCAAAATAGAATTTGCCATAGTTTAGTCCATTAATCTTAATTCATGTGTGCTATCTTTCCTAATTGCATGCACAGCAAAGGAAATTTGTCAGGTGAATAAGACCTTATCTGTGGTTTTGAAACTGGGTTGTGACCAGTTAGGGAATAGCACACTAATGAAAAGACCGACAAAAAATTTAAATCACTTAAAAGAAAGCACGCATAAGACTCAGGAGGTGAGAGTTGAAAGAAGTATAGAGTGTTGTTTTCATGGAGTAACAGCAGACTACTAATGTATATATTCTCTAAATTGCAGTGCTTTTTTCATTAGTTAGTAACCCAAGAATGAAATGGCAAATGTTTCCTATGTCATTTAATAATAAGACACCTTTATTTACTTTGTCCAGATAAGAATGGGCTCCTCTAGAATCTCTAGTAAGATAGAGCACAGACAAAGTGTAGATAAAGAAGCAAACCACCTTGTGGAACAAAGCCAGTTTTCTCAAAGAGCTATGGGGTATTCCGTATGCTAAATACGCCTGCAGAATAAAATGGAAGCAACTATTCTTAAATAAGGGGAGACAGGAAACATCAAGACATATTAAGTAGCACATATATTGTATGATATTTTTACATGCATAACGAGAGAATTGTAGACATTGATCCAAAATGCCATCTGGGCTTTGCTTTCCATCTGATTCACATTCACCCTTTCCAGTTGCTCAACAAGAACTCTGCAATTGGCAAAAAATGTCTTCAACTCAAAACTAGACGTTAAGATAACAAACTATTCAAACTGGACAGAAACAACCTTCTGCATACTGTTTTTGATGGGAAAGAGAGAGCAATCAGGAAGGGGAAGCGCATATCATGTGCTACTTGTCATAGTAATGCCGATCAGCAGAAAACAAAATGCATTGACAGCCTACTTTTTTGATGTGTATGTTAGCTGTGTACTTAAATCATATGACAAAATTAGGAGACACAATAATGTAACGAACCTCATAATCAGATATTTTGTAATAGAATTGACTCCATAAGTAAGTGCCGCTATCAGATTTTCATATATCTAGTGGAACTTATTGATTCGAAGCTTCTGAGGGAAAACAGATTGGGTGGATCCACTATCTCATCTCCAAACTTCTTTGTTTTTTTTTAATCCATAATCAAGGTTTTGATACTTTGTATTTGCAGGAAGGACATAATCTAGAGACGCATCTTATAATGCAAGCAGAATACCTCCACCCACATCAGGATAAAAATTATAGAGACCTTATCATGACTAAGACCAGACTCAAGATGACGTTCAGCAATTACAGAGAAACTTTTGAAAAGTAAACTATTAAATTAAAGCTTAATAAGAAGAAAACAAAAAACAAACACTCTAATTTGATTTGGCTAGGAAGCTGCGTGCTTTAATAGATTTCTACAAGAAAAAACCACCATGGTCCATGCCCTAAAAGGACATTTGACCTCCTCATGGTCATTTTTTCCCCATGCTAGTGAGAGTAGGAAAATACCGACCCTACTTGGTGGAACTTAAAGATTTGATATTGCTATTGTTGTTGTAGTGAGAGCAGTGCATGCACCTATAGCTGTTGATGGCATAAGAAGCACGAGAGAACTTGCTTTTGTCAGTCGGTATTGAGGATATTTCTACAAAAGATTTGCAGGGGTGGCCCTCTTGACTACATTCCTGGGAAAGAACAATATTAGCAGATGGCTCTGACAGCATGGATTCTTCGTTATTCTCTGATTTTGAAGATGGGTTACTAAAGAGCCAGCAGTACACTGCCGCCATGCATCTGACCATTTCCTCAGACAATTTGCTAGGGCACTGACCAAGATGATCCTTTAAAGTTCTTTGCATCGAGGTCTTCTCTGTTGGGGGTGACTTCTTTTGGACCTGCAATATGACAAGGCAATAGAACAAATGAGATCACATGGTAATTGGTGGGCAATTATCATGCAAACAACCCATAGAGTGGATGGAAGCGAGTAAATGGTCCCGGAAATGAAGACTCTCACGGTATCAAAGTTTCAATACAATCTTAGGACATCCTTTGGGGGGTCATCCATTGGACACTCTTAGGACATCCTCAGGTACTGTGATGTTTGTTTATTCCTCTATTATTGTGTGAGTTCATTAATGTGCACGAATGGATAAGATGTCACGTCACTCGAGCACATCCAAAAGATGTCCCCCTAACGCCGCTCCTATGAATATAATATATCTGCAGGCCTTGATGTCATTGGCAAATTATTGGTAGTTTAGCTATGGCTTCAATCATATATCTAATAAAATCAGTGGCAGTTTTTCTTTCAAAGTCACCACCAAAAGCATTATATGCATAGCGGACCATAGAAGTAGCAGCACAGAAAACTACTATAAGAGATTGAAAGACTAGGGGACTCCTAATCATGATTCATTTAGACCCTTTGTAAATCATGGAAGTAAAGAATATATGAATATACAATACATTTAAAGTATATTCACTTTTAAAAATAAATAAATATCGATTTTGCATAAATAAATATCACCAAAGTAGATTTAAGATAATGGAGAAATATAATGTATAAATTTTGATGATGAAGAAAAATCTCAAAAACTAATTAGTTTTCAAATCAAATCCCCCGAGTTTCTCCAATCAGTAAAAGCAATACAGTATAAAAATCAATTTACAATCCGAGTAGTACAGACCCACTAAACCTTAGCCGACTTACTCTAAACTTGTGACCCTACCAAGGAATCGGACATCTTCCTATCCTTTTATCGAACTTATTATACTTGCAGTAAATCTCCACACACTACTAAAAACTAATGTCCACGCCACCAATGCACATCAAAGGTTTGTAGGATGGAACAAGTGTCTAAGCAATGGAGAAAAATAATAGGCGAGAAAACCTTAACAGTTTTATCTCAACAGAATAGTTTGGTTTTCTCTAATAATGAATCTCTTTTTTTACATTAAACAATGGGAGCTCAAGGATTAGCAGCCTTTATTTCTCCATCACTTCTATGAAGAGAAGAGGGGTATTTATAGAGATGGTTAAAATTAGGTCAAAAATCTTACGTCTGAAAAAAAGGCAACCCCAAGCGCTTACACACTATACAGGCGCGAAGGCATGCGCAAGGCAACACACGAGCACTGCATATCGTGTGTGCATTAGGCATGTGCATTCTAGAAAATGGTGTTCATGCGCGACA
Organism: Nepenthes gracilis; assembly: GCA_033239525.1. Taxonomy (NCBI): domain Eukaryota; kingdom Viridiplantae; phylum Streptophyta; class Magnoliopsida; order Caryophyllales; family Nepenthaceae; genus Nepenthes; species Nepenthes gracilis. The sequence goes on from BSYO01000009.1 coordinate 7,261,116, forward strand.
AAAACACCTACTAGGTGCAAGTATTCTGGACCATCTGCGCTCATGCATGACACAGAGGCTTATCAGGTGCAGACATTCTGAACAGTCTACACTCATGCAATGAATAAATGTGCATTAGATGTGAGCATTCTAAATAGTGCACTCATGTGCTAAAAGGCGCAAATCATGCATGGAAACTAGATGTTGGTATTCTGATGAACACAATGTGCTAGCCTTCATTAATACTTAAACATCCTTCAGACCAACTGTTTTCTTGATTACGAAATATATCAATATAAGATATTTTTGACAAAGATGACCCCTTTCCTACATATCATAAGTTTTTATGGTCCAATGACTTCCATAGATGGTATCAGAGTTGGGCCCTTGAAGTGATTGGCATGGTGATTGCCATGACTTCCTATGCCACTCGGAATTCTTATGGCTGGGTCAAGTCTTTAAACTTCTCAGATAATCACTGGTTACGAAGGTACTACTTAACCACCACCATTGAAAACAATCTTTTCATATTCCTTTTTCAAATCTTTTTGGGAGGCATTCTTGAACCTCCCCTAAATTCCTCTGGTTGTCTCAGTATTCTACGTCCTACAAATTTTTTTTTGCATCTTCCTCAGCAAAACTCTCCAACATCTATAGAAAACCCAAATAATGGTAGTTGAACATGTTCATGATCTCTGAACATACAGAAGCCACAACAATTTTGCTTCTTTGTTCTTTATTTGAAGTGATATAGTAGAGGAGGGAGCTAGTTTGGTTGAGTGCCTCCACCCCACTGGGCCTCAAACCTCAACCACTGGCAAAGAAGAGGAAGTGTTATCCCAACTGAGCTCCAAAGCCCTTGTCACAAGTTAATTTCATTTTTTCGTCTTTTCCCCTATCAACCTTCTTTGCTTGGTCAACTTCTAATACTCATGAAAGTGTTTTGTAAAGGATTGCTTGGACGACATTGCCACCATGCCATGTAGGTTTTTTAGCAAAGATGGCATCTGGGCTTGTCATATATTATAAATTGTATAGTTCTTCTCATAATTATACTTAGGATAATTGTACTATCAAACAAATATTAGCATCCAAGTTTGGTGTATTAAAGTTAAATGTATAATCAGTACAAGTCCATATATATCACAGAGTGAAACTTCAATAGTCTCACAAGATTGATAATATGTGCACCTTTACATGGAAGATACATGCTCTATCTGGTATAGTAGTATCCCAAATCTGACTGACATTCTTCTTGCATGTCTCAAGGGATTCCACAGATGTCATCTATGAGTTGTCCAACTACCAAAAGGCAAGCTCTACAGCCTCAAATGAATACGATTACAAGGAATTCTAACCAATAAATGCCCTTTTCTTCCCATTAAGATGATAGCTTAATCATCTCTCATTCGAAAAAAACAGCATGTCAAGAAGTAATCTTCAAAGCAAGTGGAATTGTAAATACTCTTCAGACTACCTTAGCCGAGTTTGTGCAAGTTGGAGCAGCTTTTCCTGCTGGCAACGAATTATGCCTAGTCTTGAGCTCTTTCCTCCCAGAACTACTTTTTGATGAAAGAGATTGAAATGATCGCAAGGGGAACTTTTTTGAGGAACAAAATGCACTTGAAATTATGCTTGGATGTCTCCTCGTTTTATTTTTTACTTGAGCTGGAGAATTCATGCCCGAGCTTTGCTCAGAAGGAGGCCGACTGACACAATGGTCAAAAATGCTCCTGTAGAGAGAGAGAACATGCCGCTCCCGATTCGCAACTTCTTCTTCAAGTAAATCAATCTCCGCAATTAGCTCCTTTGTCTGTCTCAAGGAAGAATGTTAGAGAATATTTTCCATTCAATTCACAAGGAGTATGGTTCAGAAAAATAGAGTATAAAATCACAAATTTGAGATGCACAGATACATGTCAATAATGCTACAATAAATTTCACAGATCCATTTTTTTAACGAACAGAGGAAACTATAGAGGACCAATGAGGGAACTCATGAACAAAAGAATCTCATCATTAGCCCCCCAAAAAAAGAGCAGCCAACAAAATCTGAGACAGCATGAAAAATGTAACAATTCCTGTTCAATTTTAACCAAACCATTGATGAACAGCCATAAGGTTGGCGAATCTAGTGTTTTAGTGAAATTTCAAAGGGCTATAAAACACTTATGAAAGATTTATTTTTCTGTTCATATGGAACCATTGGAACGCTTCCACTCCAATTGCACTTTACAGGATTACGTGATAATGTAAAAATTTCTCAAATGATAAGTTACCTGAGAGGCAAAATGCCTATGTCCAGGAGACAGAGTACTAGAAGCACGACCAATTGCCCTCTCAAGTGTAATTCGCATAGATTTCTCCTGCTGCAAGCGTAATTGTAGCAACTGAATCTGCAATTAGCAGTATTCTACGGTGAGTAAATATGGTAGGCGGTATAGCTGTGACAGAATGAGGCTCTTTCAGAAGAATCATTACTTCATGCCCCATTAAATCCTCAAATAACTAAATTCTTAAGGAATCCAACTGCACACTAAACACCAATAGTTCAGACTACAGCTAGAGCAACAGAAAATGAATCAATGGAAGAGATCCAATTTAGAAATTTACATCCTTTTCCAAGGAAGCGCGATGATTGGATGAACTTGTGTTTGAATCAATGGAGTGCCCATGAGAAGGAGTTTGCGTGCTGTAAGTCCTTGTAGAAAGTGGTGATTCCTGTGAAATTAAAAGGGAGAAATTAACAAGTGAATTCCCTTATTAGTAATTCACACTTATATCCATTTTTCTAATTCACACTCAACCCCTGCGACTGTAGAGAACAGCTAAATAATATAGCTCAAAGCCTATTTGACTGCTTGTCCATTGATGTTCCATTAGGTGTTGTACCAACTTTTCTCTAAACGTCTTTGGTAAGTATTTATGCTTATAAGCAAAGTATTGGCTGTACATAAGACTATGTCAATCATGAAATATAACATTAACCGATGTTTTGTATATCGAATACCAATATTCCCCCAACACCGCAAAAAGTAGAGATATGTCTCGATATTGGCAATAAACAGTAATATATCAACCGACCACTTATATATCAGCCTATATTTGTCCAGAGTTCTGATTTGCAAAATAAATTTACAATTGATACCGATACATATTATTTGATACAGTCAATATAAATACAATCGTGACTAATATTGAGAGCAATATTTTCTTCCAGGATGTCGATGCTATTAATTATTTACAAAAGTAGAAAATTTGGTTCCAATCAAGTTGACTTCTCCATTCATATTGATAGATTTTCAAATTCCCATCCGTTCAAATTTTGATCTGCCCAACCAACTTGAGCCCAAAACAAGAGCATATACAGAGAGCTTCATGATCTCACATGTGGTAAATTTTGGTTGTTATGTAAAGAATGTGGAACCCTGAGCCCTCGGACATCCCCGTTCCTGTCAGAAGCACTGCAAAAGGGAAAGCAAAGAAAACTTGGGATGACGAAAATTCATCTACATAAAACAAGGCATTGTGAATAGAACAACAGTCTATAGCATTTGATACTGATTGCAATCCTAAGCCCATAATTAAAGCATTTCATTATTAGATATGATTCGCTTTGCATAGAGCACAATCTATTAAATACATACAATGCTCAATACATGAAAGAACAGGAGTAAAACAAACCATATCAAAACAGAAGATTTGATGGCCAAAATAATTTGTGCGACTTATTACTCCTGATCTACATTATCATATAGTTCATGTTTCATTGGTCATTAGAGACCATCAGTTAAACAAATTCTGAATAAATTTAAACCCTCATGAACTTCTTTTTTCCATAGATCTCATCCCTTTCAAGAAAGGGTACGTTCACGAAACACTATATTGTGAGTCATGAAAAGTCAAGACGGATTATGTGTTAACATAGATTACAACTCAAACACAATAGAAATTACCTCAGATTCAACTCCAAGAATTAGATGGCAAAGATAGATTGCCAGTCAAACACAATAAAATATTCCCATCGGATTCAATAACCTTTTGGGAATAGATAAGCTAACAGAAATCCCAACTTCAAAAAGTGAAAATGGGAAAGAAAAATCTCTTAGTTCAACTACTCTATGCAGTATTTCAAAAATAAGTAAACAGCTGACATGAAAAAAGTGAGCTAAAAATAGAAAGAACGGCAGAGTGATCTACCTCCTTGAGCGCCTGTGATGGGCGTGAACAGGTGAACAAGTCCAATAATCTCCATTCTGTCTCTTCCCAAAAAGCTCTTCATCTTCACCCACACTCAAACCACCCATTCTTCCCCACTTTCTTTCTTTCTTCTTTTTTTTTCCTGATCAAATGCTTACACTAAGAACACCTAGAGCTCCCCCTACATTATTCTAGTGTGAAAAGAACTATTTAATGTTCCCCAACTAACAATACCAAGACAAAGAGTAAGATCGTAAATGATAGCTGGGCTAGAAAGGTGAAAGCGTAATCAGGAGAACCCCTCCCCCGCCAGAAGAGAAAAAAAAGAAGATAGAAAGACGATCATATTGTTTTAATTTAGCTGCCTTCGCATTAAATTACGTGATGGAATTTGAAATTGCGAGCATTAAAAACGACAGAATGAAGGATAATTACTGCTGATTAGGCAAACACTTACCCCCAGAAAGTGGAGACAACTGTTCCTGCAAGAATTGAATTCCGTCACTTTAGAGTCGCTGGGAGCATTCAATGAGAGTATTAATCAGATTTCTCTCTCTTTCTTCCTCCCCCTCAATTTCGAGCCGAAGGTTGTTGAATAGTCGTTCTGGGGCGAATGACCGTTGACTGCTGCCTAATCCCACCAGCCATCATTGGTGATATAACGCAAGAATGGAATTGTAAAAATAAAATTGCACTTGCATGAAGCATGAAAAAAATTATCTTATATTAAATATCCCTTAATAAAATTTATATTTAATAATTTTTATTTAGTTAATCATTTTAAATAAATAAAATTAAATTATAATTTTTTTTTACCATTTGACATATAATAATAATAATGATAATAATAATATTCAATAAATTAGATAAAATTATTCTTTTATCATTATTTAAAAAATGATATTCAAACATATACTTGAAACTTTAAATAGACTTAATCAAAATCAAATTAATTGATTAAGTTGGGCTTACTGATTTAAAATTTTATAAAATTAATATTATAGATAGTTATGATAATGTTGCGTCCTGAAGTTTTGATTATTGTACGGATTAGGGAACCTTTCAATCTTTCGTTGCTAGTCAATTTGGATTGGATCCGATCTTCATTGCTGATAATCTAGAACCCATACAATACAAACCACAAATAAGAGGTCAGAAGATAATAAAGGGCTATCCCCCGTTAACACTCCAACGCTCAAATCAAAAATCTTTCGTAATAAACCGAGAAATGTACCTTTAAAGATAAACGTGGCGAGAATGCAAAGATGTAGCGATAAGGGGAGTGTGAGAGGGATGTATTGGGAGGCTTAAGCACTATGAATACGCTCGTGGAGGAGCGATTTAGAAGTGCGCCCTGTAGAAAGCGGCTTAGAGGGGCGCCCACGGAAGACGGTTTAGAGGTGTGCCGATAAAGGTCAAATTTGAGGTGCGCCTGCGGAAGGCAACTTTGAGGTGCACCCGGTAGAGAGGTTGCTTAGTGGTGCGCCCGCGGAGAGCGATTTTAAGGAGAATGACTAAGTTACACTAGTGAGTCAACGTTCTAGTTACCTGAACGGATAGTTAATTCTTGGACAGCGAGCTCCTAACTCCGGGATGGAGAGATCGTGGCTCCAAAATGGTTGGCTAAAGGCCTCCGGACAGGACGGATGGATGAGAGCCCCCTAGTGTCAGAGGATTGAGAGCCTCTTGACAGAAGGAGGGCTGAGAGCCTTCTAGCAACGGAAGGTTGAGAGCCTCTGGACGGGAGGAAGACTGACGGCCTCCGGACGGGCGGAGGGTTGAAGGCCTCGTAGCTCGCGGAAGGCTAACAGCATCCGAACAGGCCGAGGGAAGATGGCCTTCAACTAGAGGAGGATTAAAAGCCTCAAAAATTAGAGGTGGCCGAGGGGCCCAAGATGGGCGGAAAGTAGAGGGGCCTCCTGGATAAGATGAGGGTCAAGGGTCTCCTAGTCGCCAATTTGCTATCATTAAAGATTGGCTAGCAACGGCTATACCCTTCTCCGAGCTATATGGAGCCTTGTGGAGCTTCTTCGAGTTTCTCCAACTTGTCCTTCAATACTTGAGGGTGCTTATTTTTATAGTGGGATTTACAGATACATTATTCTTTTAAAAGTAATGTGGAACTTTTACTTTAAAAAAATTATATTAGATTGTGGGCTTGTTACGGGGCCTGACCCATTAGGCTCATGATTATTAAACCCATCACTAGCCCCCCATGCCAGTTGACCGAATTTTTGGCCTCCGATATGATCATGATAGGATGAAACTAATTATATTGTCCCCTCAAATCTGACCTAGATTCATGGATGGAAAAGTTTGACTCTAGAGAGTGGATGGAACCAGATTAATGGTTGACTAGTTTGATTGACCGCATCACTTGATCCGGGGAGCAGAGCAAAGTCGAAAATATGGTTGTCTGATTTTGCTGACCGGTGAAGTGCTTGAATCGGGAGAGCAGTGTCAAACCAAAAATTTTTTGTTGACCGGATGCATTGACCGGCGGAGTACTCGAATCCGGAGAGCAGCGTGGTGCCGAAAATCTTTGTTGATCAGAGCCGTTGATCTGCGAAATGCTCGAATCCAAAGAGCAGTTCAAAGCTGGAAATCCTTGTTGATCAGATCCATTGACGGGCAAAGTGATCGAATCCAAAGAGCAGTTTGGAGCCAAAAATATTTGTTGATCGGATCCGTTGATTGGCGAAGTGTTCTAATCCTGAGAGCAGTTCAAAAGCCAAAATCTTTGTTGATCGAAATTGTTGACCGGTGAAGTGCTCAAATCTAAAAAGCAATTCAGAGCCAAAAATCTTTATTGATTGGATCTGTTGACCGGCGAAGTGCTCGAATCCGGAGAACAGTTCAAAGTAGAAAATCTTTGTTGATTAGATCCGTTGACCAGTGAAGTGCTCCAATCCGGAGAGCAGTTCAGAGCAGAAAAAATTGGTTGATCGGATCTGGTAACCAAAGCGCTCGAATCCAAAGGTTAGTGCGGAGCCGAAAATCTTTGTTGACCGGTTCTACTGACCAGAGCACTTGGATCCGGAGAGCAGAGCGGAGATGGACATAGCGGTTGACTGGATTCGTTGACGGGGGAAATGCTTGAATCCGAAGAGCAGTGTGAAATCGAAACTTTTTTCTTGACCGGATCATTTGATCGACGAAGTGCTCGAATCCAGAGAGCAATTTGAAGCCAAAAATCTTTGTTAACCGGATCTGTTGACCAGATCCGTTAACCAGCGAAGTACTAGAATCCAGAGAGCAATTCAAAACTGAAAATCTTTGTTGACCAGATTCATTGACCGACGAAGTGCTTGAATCCGAGAGCAGGTTCAAAGCCGAAAATCTTTATTAACCGAATCCACTGTTTCAGGAAAGACTTAGGAGCACGCAAAGGGAATATCTCAGGTTCGAGATCAGATCTCCTCACTGTAAGGATGCGCTTCGAGAGGTCGGGAGGCGACTTGCCTTAAGATAGCTGACAAGCTATGACAATAGGATGCACATTGCGTTCTTTAGAAGAGTTATTCTCGTTGTGCATTCTTGGTTGGCGAGTCACCAATGAGATTGGGAGTGATGAGCCCTTAGGAAGCTCAGTTGTTGAAATTGGGGATCCTTTGTCTCTCAGGTCAAACAAATTGTTCAATACCGTGACCCCAGCCAAGCCTGGGATCCCGATCTCAGTGACTCCCTCTTTGAGGATGCCTCTTTTCTTTCTAGTGGACTATCAAGGCTGTTGGGGTTGACTTGCGTTGGATTTCAATCGTTCCCGTGAAGGAAAGTTGTGGCCCTGACGAGACTCGATTGTCGTCTAATGACTTTGACAAATGTGTCTGGTTGGTCGCGCGCCCGCCCAAGAGGAGGTCGTGGCGCTAAAAGATGTAGTTGTCAGCTAAGCTTTGAGGCTATCATTACCGGACTTTTGCAAGCCTAGGCCGTCACTCGCATGTTCCGTCAATGTTGAGTCCTACTTAAGGATGTCGTAGCTTTCATACATTTGGTCCTAATCCATCGACCGTCGTTGACTGACAGTGCTCTCTCCTTCGGGAGGAGGTTGCCGCACGCAAGCTCAACACCACCCAGGCTAGAGCTATCGCCAACACCTGAAAGTTGGCCAACTAACACGCTCCCTGGCTCTAGGGAGGAGAGCGAAGAGGGCACCACCATCTTCTTCACTCTAGAACCCTCAGAAGACCCATCGCTGGATGGCTCTCTGATCACAATAGGCCCTGCTTTCCTCTTTCTCAGCGGTTCCTCATCTTCTACTTCGGAGAAGGAGGCCCCCACTTGGCCTTATTGGTTCCAGCACAAGAGACCAAGTGGTCTCTTCGGAACTCCCCAATGTGACTCTCCACCAATTTAACTAGCCATAACAGGGACGCCATCTTTGCCTCAGAAGGCGCGCCAGTGTACACATCGGGAACCTTGTCCCACTCTCTGGCCAACGGTCAGAACTCACTCACGCGGACAAAGAAGTATTGGTTCTTCTAATTCTTCAAAGAGTCGTATACGGCAGTGCTTACCTCAAAACCGCCACCTGGGGTTAGGGATATCCACTCTATTCCCTGGTTGAACTTAAGTAGTCCTCTGACCATTGACACCATAAACCGCCTCGAGTGCTGACAAAGGAATATGTAAAAAGAGTACAAATATCGTATCGCATTCGCATGAAATTGTGCGATTAGAACTTAAAGCGCACGAAAAATTGCTAGCAGTTCGTTGGAGATTGGAACACATAGCCCACTCCTTAGATGGGCTTCATATATGGTCACGAAGCTCTCAGGTAGTAGGAACGTTCTTTCATCCTTTCTAGAAACTCGAAAGTCAACCTCCTTAGGAATGTTATACTCTACGTATAACTCCTTCATATTGCATTTGTTAAAAATCGAAGCAATATCAGCAACAGAGGAAGCTATGGATGTGGAAACAAAGGAAGCAGTAAGACACTTAGGGATTTTCAGGCCAAGGAAGACGAAGGAAAGCGTGAAAAAATTTAAAATAAAATGAACGGACAACTTGAAGGCCAGTGTGAACACATAGCCCATTAACCACGTCCTAAACGTGTACCATCATTACTACTACGTGTCATTTTTTGAAAGGATGCCGTCGAATCAGATCCTCTAACGCATCAATTATCTAGATCCTAAATTCACCGCATGCAGACACGTGCCCGTCTTTTCGTCTGACAAGCTGGCTAATGATGACATGTCTTTCCAATTCCCACATGTCATCCAGATTTAACCTAGACGGTCAACAAATTCGGTCAATATTTCCTCCCATGAGTCCTCCGAATTTGACCTAAATAGTCAACAAATCCGGTTAACATTTTTCTTTACCAAATTCTCCGAAGTTTGGCCCAAACTGTCAACTAATCCAATCAACATTCTAGAAACACGCTAGGCTTCACACTAAACGGTCAACAACTCCGTCACCCTTAATGGACGACAGCAAAACACTTCCCATCATGAACATATCGGAGACCAGAATTCAGACCACCAGTATGGGGAGCTAGTGATGGGTACGTCAATAATGGGCTGACCTAATAAGAGAAATGACCCAAATCTACAAAGGCATATACACGCGCCTAGATGGTCAATGCTAGGTATTGACTGGAAGAAAGGCCAAATTGGGCGGCCAACGAACTCCCCATAAGACGGTCAATATTTCTATTGACCGGAGGTGCTACAACAGGCCGACCCAGTAGAGCAAGCCTCACGTAAGTCAGGCCCAGTTGGGCCCACACCTTCGTACACGACCAACAATGATCTTCTTCCCTGATTTCGAGCCTTTCCAGAAGACAATCTGCACTAAAATAGGTACCAGCAGATTCATCGCACGTCCCATAAGAAAAATGTCAGATTCTCTCTTCCTACCTACTGTAAACCCTAACGGTAATAGGATGCAGATGGAAGGCAAACAATCCTGAGAGCCGTTGCCCGCCAGAAAAGGAAGCAATACCAATAGATTGTTGAAATTAAGCCTTCCTGTTAAGGAAGGCTGCCCCGCAAGATGCAAGGATCACATTTTCTTACCCAAGGAAGGTCGTCCAATACTTCATTTATAAAAGACCATGGAGTCTCCACTCCAGGGTATACTCACTTCTAAGCATACAAAACGCTCACTACTATAATCGCACGCGGATTATTCAGACTTCAGAGGCGTCCTTTCTCTTCCAAAGCTTTCATAACGCTCTGACAGCCTTTCAAGCTCTCACGCTTACAGGACTCGGTCTCGCTCTCTCTCTCTCTATGTTCCTTGCGAACACAGGGCTGAGAGACTCTGTTCCTCACGAGCGACTAGAACGCCTCTCACGTTTGAAACCAAATACTTATCTCAAACACTTCTTGTCCTCTCTCTCTACTCTCATTTTAATTTTTCTTGTTAAAAGTCAAATGGTGATTACTAATTTGAGCGTCAAAATAGTTTTGATGAAATAACCTCCCACTGGCACCTAACCTCTTATTTGCTGTAATAGTGTATAGGGTCCAGACTCGACGAACGAAACCGAATCCAAACGATCAAGTCAATCCGAATCTATTCGAAACTTGGATCTAGGGACTATCAGATAAAGAAGCGAGCCCTGATTATTTTTCTAAGATAGTGTATAATTATAGGTGAAAATAATCGATTCGGGCCTACCCAATCCAAAATATAATTTTTTATAAATATATTTTATATTTTAAATAAATATTAAGTTTAAAAAATTATTTCAATATACTGTATCTTTATATAATTAATAATTTATTTTATAAATATTTTTTATTTAAATATATATTTTGATAATATTTTAATCTACATATTATAATTTTAAAATATTTTATATTTTTTAGTTATTTGTTATGTACCTATAAATTTAAAAAAAATATATTTATATTGTTAGTTAAATCAATTCAATTTATATTATAAATATGTCTAGCTTTACCAAACTAAGAGGCCATAAATTTTTATTTAAATTCAAATTGTGTCCGGCTTGAATTTGATTTTAATCATATCCAATTTTAGATAATAGTAAATAAAGAAAAAAATACTTTAAAATAGCTATACCTTGATAGCCAAAAATAATACTAGGTGGGAGCTAGTATTATTTATTATTATGAAAACATAATAATTTCTTTTATTCCATCTTACCAAATAATAAAATAATAATTTTATCAAAAATAAATTAGAATATATCTATTCTATTTTATCAAACAGGGCATAAAATTGTATTTGCATTTTTATCATTTATAGTTTTTTTTCCTATTTATAAAGTTTTACAAAATTTAAAATATAGAGTAAAATAGACTTACATATAAAAAGTTTAAGTAAATAATAAGATATGAAATGTGCATCAATATTTTTGAATAATTATATAATAATGTGTTATTTTATTACCCTTTGTTTGACTATCAATAATATATATATTGACTATTTATTTATATTAATAGATGTATATATTAGCCACTAATATATCGCATAAAATGATAAATTCAATTTATTACATGGCAGCATAGCTAGTATGGTTTTTTGAGGGCCTTTCAACTATTCCTTGATTGAATTTCACATGACATCGTTTAGCTATAAGAATTGAGATTTAAATTTTTGAAATTGGAATTCGAATTTGAGTTTTAATTTATAGGCTTCAGCCCATTAACAAGTCCAGCCCATCAGCCCACGAGCCGTTTTTGAGCTGCCAAGCCGAATGGCTGCTTCGAGCCGGATTGGAGTCGCAGGCAGGTTTCATTTCGTTTCGTCTTCCTTGATCAATTTATCACCATCTACCATTTAACTCAATTAATTGCTGAAGTATTAGTGGTCCATTTAGTGATGATAACTCTCCCATTAACTCAATTATCAATTCTCGGCCGATTTGAGTTCGAAATGCACGGTTGATGTGAATAATGGTTTCACCTATAAATTGAACTTTCTGGCTTTATCCCTGACACCCAATTCAAGCATTACACCATCTAAAGGAGTGAAGGAGTGTCTAAAAGCTCGAAACCAATCCGAATCTCACGTTCAAAACAGAAGCATGCAAATGGCGGAAGATATAAAAGTCGATTCAATATTCCGTTTTAGTGGTTATTTTTGCGACATAATTTACTTACATAATTTTGATTTTATTATTTAGCATCTGGAAGATTTAGAATTTTAATTCTATATTTTGATTCCATGAAATCAAAAAAATAATATATAATGATTATTTATAATTTTATGGGTAAAATAAATAATTATAATTATGAAGTTAAAAATTATTTGGCAATTATAGATGATAAAATTAAATAACATAAGACCTATTTGATAAGCTATTTTTGATTGTTCAAGTCGAGTAGATACAAATCGACCATGGTTTTATTTTTTATTTTGTTTAAAAAAATTATAAATGTATTATTTAAAAACTTTGATGGATACACCAATAATGGGCTGGCCCAAAGAAAGGTCAACGGAAGCCCATTAAGGTCAGTCAACGTTTCTAACGGCCCAATAAGAAGATGGGCCGTGGAACTAAAAAATCCAAGGACGGTCAACGTTGGCGTTGACCGTCCAGGCGGCCAGCTTGCTCGCAAACGGTCAACCCGGCGTTGACCAGTTTGTTGGGCCTTCAAAGACTTTGCAACAGTGGTGGGCTTATTCCCTTCCATTCAGGCCCACAGCCCATCAGTTGGCCGCCCGCCGCTCTCTTCGTTCTCCACGAAGGCGGCTAACAAGCTGACGGTCAACTCAGACGTTGACCGTTTGCTCCCTATACACTGGGCCCAAACGAGGCCCTTCTACAGAAATGGGCCTGACTTACTCAGGCCCATAGCCCAAATAGAGTCCAACGACGGACGCCCTTCATAAGGGCGGCCAACACACATGTAGACGGTTAACCCAGGCGTTGACCGTCCACGCTTTGGGCCCCGAAAAGCTTTCTAACAGTAACGGGCCTGACCCGTTTAGGCCCATCAGTCATAACAAAGCCAGCCACGATCTTTCAAGGATATTCCACGATCTTAAAGGGAATATCAGCAAGATTGGCGCCATTCAAATAAGGAAGGCGCCAGATCCTTCCAACTCCTTGCCAGCCAAGGAACCTCAACGGTAAGGAAGGAAGCTAACTTGAAAAGTGGTTGACTGTCTCATAAGGAAACAATCCACCACAATTGGGCAATGTGCATCACCTCCGTAAGGAAGGCCTACGCCACGATCACAATGGGGATGATTCCTTCTAAAGAGGAAAGATCACCATCTTTGCCATAAAAGATGCCCTGGATCCAGCATCCAGGGCACGCTTCCATTGAGACTCTGATACACGCTTTCTTGAACGCTGGCATACTGACAACTCTCTCTCTCTGCAAGCTAAGACAGCGACAAAAAAACCCTAGGTGCTCTGAGAAACAAGCTCTGGTTCCCGGCAGCCAAATTCTCAAACACACTCCAACTCCAAGGCAACGAACGGGTCCTTACACACGTTCTCTACCTTCCCACCATCCAGATACGAGAAAGGACTTGCGCCTTTCTGACATCTGGAGCAGACACTCCATTCCTCTTTCATAGCTCTCTCTTACTTTACAGTTCCTTCCATTGAAGGCTGATTGACTGACTTGAGCGTCGAAGTGTTTTCGGTGGGATTTCATCCCGCCGTTAACGCTGACCTCTCGTTTGCTTTAGTGGTGTGCGGGCGATTCGTCGATGAAGCGAACTGAGTTCAATCTCAATCCATCCGTAAGAATCCGAAGTCGGATCTGATCCGCGACGCATCAAACTTGAATGTCAATATTTTAATAATGATTACTATCTATAATATATGTATCCATAAAATATTATCTATATCAACAAATAAAATCTAATATAATTACATTATATTAAATTCTATATATTAAAAATTTTATAATTGTTGGGTTATTTATTTTTTATTTTTATATATGGATTAAAAAGTTAATCATAGGTAAACTTTATCTTTTTCTCTATGAATTATAATTTAATATATAATTTAAATAATATATTTAGATTCTATCTAATTTTAATTTCAATAGAGTTAAAATTAAACTAATTTTAATAGATATTTTGATAATTAGCAAAGTCACTAATGTCCCGTCCAACAATAGACCGTCAACAACCATCCCACATTTATAAATTATATTTCACTGATCAAATACTCAAACGTATAGATTCACGTTTAATCTATTAATATTATTTAGTAGATTTTTAAATAATTTTATGAAAAAAATGATTTATGGTTTCAAAAAATATATTCCGATGGCAATATTAAAATCCAGGTTGGTTGGCCGTTAACTAAAATCCTGTAATTCCTTTTGCCTGTGCATAGAGTGCCTCAGCTATTTCATAAGTCATGCGCATATTCATACCCTAAAGGCTAGTGGGAGGTCTACCTGTAGTAATAAACAAGGGTATTATTTATGGATAATATTACTTACATCATAAGATTACTTCTACTAAATTATTTCTTTTAAAAATATTTGATATTCTTTAATTTTGATATATCTTGAAGATCCGTATTATTGTATAAATTAAAAAATCGTATTGTCAGGTATGAGTGTCCGAATAGAAACGAGTTTGATCTTTATAATATAAAATCTGAATTCTGTATACCATAATAAGACAAATAAGAAATAAAAGATATATAAGACTTATTTTTCGGTATATTATTCGATATTTAAGTTAAAAACTCTTTATACTCGGATGAAAAAATGCTAAGAAATGAGTGTGATAATATAAAGTGAATTCAGATTAATGTTTGTTTTGATGAGTATACTCCGTTTGGTGTACTTGGCTAATGGAGTAGTTTTAATTGATACACTCAATTTGTAAAGTGTCTAACTTTAAGAATTGAATACTCGAATAGTAGGATATATTTTTACCTTATGTAATTATATAAGGTATAGTTTTCACTCACTCCTTTGTTCCATTTTCTATGGGGGGAGTGGTTATATTTATAATAAGAAGTATCGTTTGCTTGACATACTATTAAATCAATGGGTAGACATAGTGCCTTTTCAATGATAAAGGGTATTACTCATCTGTGTAATGGTCGCCTTCATTTAATGGTTGGGTCATTTGCCTTTTAATTGTTGGGATCGATACAACTACCACCTGAAATAATTTATTTAGTATTCTATTATGAACCTTCAATATTTAATGTTTTAGGTCGTATCATTTGATTCTATCATTATATTGTTTGCCTCATTGGTTCAGAGCCGTCTTCTACTACACCGTTGTTATTTTGGATTATTATTATTCCGTGCACTGAATTTGGACCAATCCAATTCTGACTGTACCTATCAAATTTTTTTAGTATAGATACATAGATAAATGCGCAATGATCAATTACTACGTAATTTAATTAGGTATTAAAATATGTAATAGATATATAATTTTTTGAATAATTAAGTAGTATTATGGAGTGGTATAATGCTTTTAAGATACTGTATAATATTTTCTTTAATTAAGAATGTTGATAATAAAATACATAATTAAATTGTATATCTCAGTTAAAAACCCAAGGTTTTGTTTGCCTATGTTTGTTGTTAGGAGCCAATCCAGAATTTTTTTAATAAGGTGGATACTTTAATATTTTTGTTATTTTAGCACAATAAATTTAATATCACTGTGTTATTATAATTTATAAAAAAATCAGCTGAAATTTAATTAATTTTATAAAGATAAGTGCGTCTTGAATTTCAGTGTAAATAAATTTCACCTTATAAATTAAAATATTTCACTAGAATTAATAAAAAATTTCAGTGTAAATAATATTATATCTACTTTTACTTTTTCTTTGTATAGATTTTTTTTTTTTATAAATAGGGTCAATTGACCCCACTACCATCAACGTTCATCTGCCCAGCCCCTGTTTGTTGTTATTGTTGTTAATTTGCGTTGTTGATGTCAAATATTAAAAAAATATTAAATATTACATCAAATAAATATAAAAAAATACTGTTTATGCACTAACAAATTAAGATTAATTTATGCAATAAAGTAAGATTAAGTTTATGAATTTATTATTATTATTATTATTATTATTATTATAGCTTGATAGTTGAATTTTGGTGACCAATATTTTCCTAATTAATGTAAAATTTCAATTTAAACTATAATAAATTACTTCATGCTTTAATGTACTATAATATATTGTTTGCACTTATGGGTTTTACATCTTTTAATATCTGACAAATTTAAAAAAATAAATCAATTAAAAATATTTTATGGTTAATAAAAATAAATTAAAATTAATTTTTTTTCAAAAATTAATTTTTTTGTTTTTAAAGCGGAAACTAATTTTTATTAACATTGATTTATAATATCTTTTACCCGAATATAAATACTATTGTCTGCTAATAACACTCTAAAACAACCTGCAAATTTTAAAATATTATGTGGAAAATTTTTTTCATTAATAATAATTTTATAAGGATATTTTTTTATAGAAAATATTTTATATTTAGTAGATATTTTTCACAACCCAACTGAGCCTTAAGAAATTAACTCCCTTGGTTCTAAGACAATTAACACTAGACTCGAACATTGCAATGTTACCAAGTTTAGGTTAATTATGTATGAGATTATGCATTAAAAAAAAGAAAATAGAGAATAAACATTAAAAAAATAAAAAAAAATACTAATAATAA
The DNA here is from genome assembly GCA_033239525.1 of Nepenthes gracilis. Lineage (NCBI taxonomy): Eukaryota > Viridiplantae > Streptophyta > Magnoliopsida > Caryophyllales > Nepenthaceae > Nepenthes > Nepenthes gracilis. The sequence goes on from BSYO01000009.1 coordinate 7,277,900, forward strand.
TAAAGAAAAAACTCTCTACTAACCAGCCCATTAATTGGTGGATCGATGAACCAGGCCCGCCTATTGGCCCAATCTTCCACCCGTAAACTTCCACGGGCACTAAATCTACTAACTAGTTTGGCCCAGAGAGTTGGCAGGGTTATAATTACGCTTGTAAATGATTGAAATAATTAAAAAGTATTAAAATAATTGTTTTTAATTGCTATTAAAATAATTATTTCAATTTTTTTGGTAATATTAAAATACCATGATATCTTTATTATAAAAATAAAACTAAAAAAAATATAACCATTCAATTTTTTTTTTTTTGATTTTTTTAGAATATAAAATTTATACTTTAATTGGATAGGTTTTCGATTCCCTATTGGTAAGCCCAAATGCAAATAATTTTATAATAAGGATATCACGGAGGGCCGACATTCAATCGAGAACAAATATACTATTCGTATTCAAAAGAAATCAAGCTATCCAATTTGATTCCATTGATTAGTTGGAATTACACAAATAACGTGTTTTCCTATAACAACACGATAAAAGAATTTACATCCAATTATCTTTTTAAAATATTTGAATTAAACTCTTTATATTATTATTCTAATTTTAGACACATAATGTAGTTCATTTGACATATTAGATTGTCTGTATTGACTGATTATGCCAAATAAATAGCATTCTGTTAAAAATTTTTAAAATAGCTGTATATATTTACTTAAACTTATCACTCAATAGTTGTGTTTTGTTTATTGTATCATCTATGTGTATTTTTAAAAGATATAACTTTTTTAGCATGATAATTATATAAATTAGAGTTGAAATGAGTGACGGCGATAATTACAAACAAAATTACAAATTTTAAAGAGAATGAGAGCGTGAAAAGAAGGCGTTAGTGGGAGGAGGAATGAAGATATGAGAAATAAGAAATTTATTATTGTCGATGATAAATAAATACCCTAATCTAAAGTGTTCAAATTGAGTCAATTTATTCATCAACTTTAAATTTTAGATATTTTAAAAAAATTTAAACGGTTAAATATAATATTATTTTTAATTTAAATATCTATATTTAGATACACATGCTACAAATTGATTTAAGTTCTCTAAGAATTCTTAGTAGGAATGCCAAATTGTAATGCATTGCGAATTAATTTTTGTTGGGAATCACTCCCATGTGAAAATCCTTGTAACCGGAGAACTTCTTAGACGAACAACAATAACCAGTCAACATGTTAACCGATTGTAATCATGAGTCGCTTAACATTACTGAAGGATTCCAAACGGACAAATGTCCATCACTATGGAGATGACGGCCAACGGGCATTGACCTGCCTTGTGAAAGAAGCGGATAGTGGAATGTTGGTCGTCCACCAAAGGAAATCCAAAAGGTTGCCAGCTAGTAGATCGTTTGAACGCGTGTGATCTCAAACGGTTATGGATGAGCCAATTTTATACAGAGTACATACATATTATTGGTAAGAACAGATCTTGTCAGTGGATATAAAATATTTTTCAAATTTGCTGAATATGGGCCTCTATATTAAAAGCAAGTAGATGCTATTGCCGTGAGGATGTGGGAGAGAGGCTAAATGAAAAACAAAGAGAGTGAAAATTGTGAAGGTAGGAGAGAATTGAGAGCAACACATAGTGTATTGTTTGTGCTATATTCTTCGTTTTTCTTTTCTCTTGTCACTGTTTAACCGTATAAATAGTTCCTCGCCTCACATAGTGGAATTGATTATGTGGACAGATTGTCCCGTGATTTTTTTCTTATTTTATAAGAGTTTTTTACGCAAAAATTCAGGTATTCATTTTTTTTTCTTTATTTCTTTACGGTTTCTATTTGTAAAATTGTCGGAATCTAACTCTAACAATTTTTGCGAGGATTGGGTAAGTGGAAGATCGTTTTGGCTAAAAGGATGTGAACTCAAACTTGGGGTTTTCTTCTTCATATTAGTGGAAGAAGAGGCCACCGGGCTGGCATGCAGGTGGAGGAAGTGTTGGGCCACAGGATACCGGCTGCTTGCTGTGATCTCGCCAGATGCCCAGTCATTTTGGTCGATGGTCCGATGGCCTTCGACGGTTCCAGCTCCGGTCATAGCCAGTGGGTTTTAAGTAATAAGAGTCCCGACGTGGGCGTTTGGCTCACCTTAGTTTTTCTGTTTTTTATTTTTTTATACGAGGAAAGAAGCATAGATTCCCCTCCACTTAGGCAATTTTATAAGAATGGGTGTAAAGTTAGGAGTATAAATAACAATTTTCAAGTAATAATATATGGATTTCTTTTTCAATTTTTTAAAAATTTATATTTCAAGTAATAATACACCAAATTCAATTCACAATGCTTTAAACATAGTGAAAAATCTAAGAATTCGGGTTATATTTAAATTTAAATTAATCAAAAATTATTTTTATATAAAAAATAAAAATATTTAAATTTAATTATATAATTATTGATAAATATTTAAATTTATAATCTATTATGCGTACCATAGCGTGTAAATATTTATAAAAATACTTTTAGCAATCAAACGAAAGTATAAATATTTTAAATTTTGTAATTAATAAGATAACTGAAATATTTACTATTTTTAAATATCGAGTAATTAATTAATCATATGTAAAACTAAAATATACAATATGTATAAACTCTAGAGATGCCTGCTTTCTTTTTCTCCTGTTCTTTCTCGTGAACACTCTGGTCAAGTAAATGATGCAATTCGTGATTTTGACTGCAAGGGCATATGAAGTAATTATTCTTTCTTTAGCTTGAAGGGTTTTGCAACTGTGTTGATTATGCTCTCTTTATGCCACGAGTAAAGCTAATCATTGTTCTCACTTATGGGTACTACAGGACCTGAGAAAATATGTAGAAAAACAGTCTGTTTATTTTAAAATATTTTTTAAAATTATTTTTCTTTAATATTGGCTCATTTTTGCATTTTTTTCACTTTTCTTTTAAAAAAAATTTTAGGAATGATTTTTTCCCGTTTTCTCATCTTAATTAACCTAGTAACTAAGGTTAACATGGTCATAGTTATAGAAAATACTTACATACTAAGTATTCCATGACCTACACATGTTATAAATAAATTGGTTTAGTCAGATTCGACTTGAATTGTAATTATTTTATAAATATAATATTTAATTTTAAATTAATATTAAATTAAAAAAATTATCTTAATAAATTATATTTTAGATCACTTAAAATATTTAAGTAGTATTTTATTCTAAAAGTTATATGTACATATATATTAAAATATTTTATATTTTTAGATTTTTTAATATTTACATGCAACATTTTTTATAAAAAAATACATAAAAATAAAAAAAAATACTCACATACATATCTAAACCGGTCCAATTATGATCATAGATATGCGTTGAGTTTTTGGATCACTCCATTGTGCATCAATATCCATTTAAAGAATTATTTTGCACTTTCGAAGATGCCAAGCATACTCATACGATATTTGTTTGAGCGAAAATGTTCACTAGATGTCTTGAAATAATTGTAAGCTGATGGTTTAAATGCCCGGGTTAAGAAGGATTTGTTGGGGCAAACGTGTAGAGGTAGAGAGAAATATGAGCGAACACACGAATTTAACGTAAAACCCTTCCATTAGCGTTGAATATCCTATAAAGGATTGTTTACATTAATACACAAGCTCAAACTAAAGTGAAACAATCACAAGTGTCTAACTTTCTTCTCTAAGGTGTTTTCTCACAAAACTCACAAAGTGGTTGCTCAAAAAGCACACACCACAACTCACCAACCTCTCTCATTAAATGATCTCAAGACACCTATATATATACATGAATAAATTATATATATTATTCAACCTCTAGAGTCTACCCAACCACCCCAGCGGATGTTTTCATCCGCCGCGCACGCACGCTATTTTGAAAGTTTACCAACTTCCAATGCCCGATTTATTGCGAAATGGCAGATCATTAATGTTCAACGCACGCGATGTTTCCAAGTCCTCTCGAACGACGCATTTCCTTCCATTATTCCAATGGAGTCTCAGTTTTCCCCTCACGACCGAGTGGAAATTCCAGCCTTCCCTTCGCAAAATTTGGTTAACATGTCCGAGCCATTGTCTTCCGATTTTCCAATTGAAAGCTAATCAAAACATCTCTCACCCAATGATATCGCTAATGTGTTTAGAATGGAATGAGGAGTGGAAGGCAATTTTTAACCCACCTAATGAGATATAATGGGCGACTAGTCCTGGACGCTCAAATCAGTTACACGGATAAACATCAAACCCACCTTGGAGGTCTTTCCACTTCACCGTTATGATTTCATGGCAAAACAAGAGATAATTTTAACACACAACCCTTCCATATGGATGAATCTTTGAAACCTCAATATAACCTCCTGGGACAAAAATAAGATCTCTGGCCGCGAGATTCCTGAACTTGTTGTGGATGAGAATTGATATTTTTGTCCGTTAATAAAGATTCAGAACTTTGAAGGATTTTATTATTTTAACCATAACATGCACTCACATCATATTGCACTAATATTATTTTTTCCTTTGATAATGTATTATTATTTAGTTGCACTTTTTTAGACATATTATTTTTAGGGTGTTAAATGTATTAGGATTGGTATTTTCTTCTTCCAAATTTGCTATTCTCTTCGACTTAAGTTGTAATACTGACGACCCGTCACTCGACCCCATTTTAAATATGATTATATTTATAATTAGACAATTTTTCATAGGTCTCGTCCTCAAATTTTTTAAATTTTATTTCCCCATAGCCCGTATTTTTATTTATTAATAAATTTTTTTATTCTTAAATTATTATCTTATAATTTTAAAGATCCTCCCACCTACATAGTTATGTAATTATTAGTGTTTGGTGGAGTCGATTATTATTACCGCGCCAATAGTTTTAAGAATTTATTTTATTTCCGCGACCTATCCTTGGTCCACCCAATTATTTGTGTATTTTTATTTTAAAAAAATCTCAATCCATCTCGGGGATTAATGACCCATTTCTTTTTCCGAAATAATCACACTCCTCGTCAAAATCCAAACAAATTAGACCTGAATGATTCATAAAATTTAATCTAAATTTGACCTCCTTTGATTCGAACTCCAATTACTGACCAGGTTTAATCCACTACTCCAACAGCAGAAACATTTATTATTATTATTATTATTTTGTATGGCAGTATTTTGTAAGTATTTTTTCCCCTCGAATATATTTTTATATATTTTTTGGAGGGTTGTTGGAGCCAAAGTCCTATCACCCGACCATGTACAAAACTCATTTAGTGGTCGGCATGTCGTAACCGCATCAAATGGTAAATTTTATTGCCAGCGAGGCAAAGAGCTTCTCGAGCTTCTCCCAAAGGGCTTTGGATTTGTTTCTCTACGAACATGGTTATACACGGCAAACCCGCACATGGTAAACCGAACGTCGTTTTTCTGAGGAGAAGACCGGATCAAACTGCCCTAAATTTCCGGCTAAAAAACAAACCATACATATAAAATTCAGCTGTTGATGGAAAAAAAGACCGAACACAACGCCGGAACCAATCAAAAGATTAAAATTTTAAAACCCTTCGTTAAGAACAAACAGCTTCTAAATTGTAAATGAAAGATTATTTTAATCGATACAAAAATACCACAACTCAAAAAATAAAAATAAAAAATAATATATTATTCACATTACAATTAAAAGGTTTAAGATAAGTAAAAATAATTTATTGCAGCCATGAGATCATTAATGAGAGAATAAGTTTGACGTGGATGGAGTCTCGTCCAAGTCCTCTCTGACACGACGCACTAAGCAAAAGTCCTCGTCCATCTTGCGAAAATATCTAACCCCAAGTGACAGTATTTTCAATTTTTATAAAAAATTGTGAATTGCTTAAATAACTAAGAATTTCAGAAACAATGTAAATTACAATAGACAAAACAAGAGATATTTTAACACAAAGAAGTAAAAACAAAAATAAGATAGAGAATTTGATTATTTGGTTATTTATTTGAATTTTATTATTTTTCTAACACATCTATATTGCACTAATATTATTTTTATAATGTATTATTATTTAGTTGCACTTTTTTAGACATATTCTTTTTTAGGGTGTTAAGAGTGTTAGGATTGTATTAAATTTACTATTCACTTAGGTAGGTTGTAATAAAAGAATTTTAAATATAATTATATTTATAATTAGACATTTTTATAGTAAATTTTTTAAATTTTGTTTCATGATTTTTTCATTTATTAATAATTTTTTTATGTTAAATTATTATCTTATAATTTTATGTACATAGTTATGTAATTATTAGTGTTTGGTAGTCGATTATTAACAATAATTTTAAGAATTTATTTTTACTATGCCAATTATTTGTGTATTTTTATTTTTAAAAAAAGTCTCAAAATTAAAATTTTTTTCCCAAATAATCAGTCAAAATCCAAACAAATTAGACCTGAATGATTCATAAAATTTAATCTAAATTTGACCTCCTTTGATTCGACTCCAATTATGACCAGGTTTAATACCAGCAGAAACATTTATTATTATTATTATTATTATTTTGTAAGTATTTTTTAATATATTTTTATATATTTTTTGGCGGTGGCCAGAAACATCACCCGACCATGTACAATGTTGTGTGTCGTATATAAGCCAGCGGAAAAGGAGGGGAGGCAACATGGTAAACCACGAAGAACAAACTGCCCTAAATTTCCGGCTAAAAATACATATAAAATTCAGCTGTTGATGGAAAAAAACAAGAATCAATCAAAAGATTAAAATTTTAAGAACAACCCACTTCTAAATTGTAAATGAGGTTATTTTAATCGATAATAAAAAAATAAAAATAAAATTGTTTATTAGACATTACAATTTAAAAGGTTTAAAATAAGTAAAAGTAATAACAAATATTTAAAATATAATTTTAGTAAAATTAGATAGAAAAATAAATTATAATAGATAACAAAGATATTTCTAAAGGTAAAATATTTTGTTAGTTGAGATTTATAATTCATTAACTTTGGATATAAATTATGATATAGCACGTAAGATTAAGATAGGATAGTTAAAATAAAAAAAAAAATTATATCAGATGTGTTTTAAAATTAAAATATATCTTTATAACTTGCAGAAATTATTTTATAAGATATTTATTAAATTAGCTATATTTTGCACGGTGGGCAATCAAGCATTAACGCATATAAAAATTAAGTATCATATGTGAAAATATTAATATGGATGAATATAATTATATTTAAAAATACGATAATGAGCGTAGACGTTTACAGAAATTTAAAAAATGCTTCTCTATTGGTGGCACCCCAAAGAAAAAAAAGAAAGAAAACCAAAAGGACCGCCGCGCCGACCACCGAAAGACCGCTCTCGGCGGCTGCCATAACAAAAGTGAACCACCGCCCATTTCAACGAACAATAAATAATTGTTTTGGTTTCGATATGCGCGGCAGGTTGCACAGGCGCTGTGAAGCACTCCTCCACTTTCTCCGCATCATTTCCTCCCACGTTTGCCCTACCCATTACTATTACTATTATTATTTTAATTCACGATGGAAAAATTCTTTATAGTTTTATTTCTCACGAGTAGATCACGTGACCATGCCACCAAACAGATTGGCAAAATGTTAATCAAAATTTACAAATTTCAACTTCCCACAATCTCATCTAAAAAAGTAAAATTGATCATATTTCAAGTTCTAAGTTAATATGTAATAAACAGTACTAAGAATTTTAAAAATTTGATAAATATTTAAAATAAATATTAATTTTAAAACTTTTACATGAGGATTTGGACAATTGTTTAGTATGCTTATAATGAAATAACTCTACCTATTATACTATAATTGTTCCACCAAAGTACCCATTTCTTTCTGATTTTCATACTACAATGGCATCCGTAAATGTCACTCCACCTACACCTGTTAACTCCTCCCCTTTTCTCTCTCTAACTGAAGTCTTGGCAGTTCCAAGCACGAGACCTCTTGTTTCTGGAGCTTGTCCAATCTCTTTCTTTTTTTGTCTTTTCTGGTTTTTCTGGTTCCTTGGTTTGCTCCAAGTAGTGTATAAATGCGCAGACAGGTGTTGAAACAGCGTAAAATGGCAACGGTTTCGTGCTTGGGAAGAGACCGTAAGAGAACTTAAGGTTTGTAAAGCAAATCATTTTACTAATATGGTGCATGTTGCCAGAGGTATTTGCTTATTTGAAGTTTATAATTCGATGATGAAGCCCAATTTCTCAGTGTCAAAAAATATCTTGACTGTTTTATCTCACCCTTCGCTTGGCACAATTCATGTCTATCACCAGTTCGATCTTTTTCCTCAATGAAATCTTTTCTCCAGCTGATTTTATGTTCATATTTCTGCCTTTGTCATGGTACTAGAGAAGCTAGTTTTACCTTCAAATTTGACCATATTCAGGTTGATAAACGTCTAATGCAAACTGGGTCTAGGGACTTTGATGCCATAGTGCTGAATTCTCACTCGTTTATTGTTTGAAATTTTCTTTCACAGAGAGCAACCAGTTGGCACAAAGAGAGTCTGCTGACAGAGAGAACTAGATCTTTTTACTTAACATAGAGCAGCAAAGCGAATAAAATCCCCACTCAAAGTAAGGATGGAGAATGGACAATTTCCCTCTTGGAAGAAGAGTAGATCGAACGTTCTCGGCCTCAGGGAAGTCGGAGAGGAGGGAGAGCCCAAGTACCCATCGTCGCTGCCGCTGATCACGCAGCCCCAAACACCAAAGGAACCCATGGAGTTCTTGTCAAGATCATGGAGTCTTTCTGCAGAAGAAATTTCTAAAGCTCTTGCTAATAGATACAAGCATTTTGTCCTTGACAAAAATCCAAGCCTAATTCCAGGGGAGAGCACCTCACCAACCCAAGTAGTAAGTTGATCTTTCCCATAACTCTGCATCAATGTTCTCAGGGTTTCAGTCATGGCAGATATAGGATAGTTTTTTTGCCTCCTATGTTCTTTCACCATTAATCCAAAGGCATGCTTCATTGGGGGCTAGAACAGTGGCGGCAGCTCAAATCTATCATAGTCATCCCTCACAGCGTTTTTTCCCCTAACTTGAAACAAATTGGATATTCTTTAAACAATGAAAACTTTGATTGGATAATGATCGTAATTTGCTTTTATCGTGTTTTCCTTTGAAACCTCTAAGGTTCATATGGAGCCTAATGCTTTGTCTGGATTGGAAAAAATGGAGGAAATGGAAGGAAGAAGGAAAGGGAAAGGAAGGGAAAGTAATGTGACTTCTCTTTTTTGTTTGGCTTATTGAGGAGAAAAGAGAATGAAATGATTTTCCCCTTTCACTTCCATTTCTTTCAATTCAAACTAGGGTAAGATGACATGCAAATAAAACGGGTGTACTGTCCCAAGAGCTTACCTCTTCAAGATTATTTTCACTCCCTTTTGCAGGCAGACAAAGTCATGGGTTCTGTTCAGAATCGGGGAATTGGATCGATCAGAAAATGGTTGCACCACAAGGAGTCCAGCCATGGATGGTTCCACTTCCACCACAAGGAGTCTAGCCATGGATGGTTTCACTTCCACCACAAGGATTCCAGCCATGGATCATTTAAGAAGAAAGACAGAGCGAGAGCTGAGAATGCACGCCTGCACGCTGCTGTCTCTGTTGCTGGACTTGTGGCGGCTTTAGCTGCTGTTGCTGCAGCTGAGAACTCCAACTCTGGCTCAAAAATGAGCCGGGCTGTGGCATCAGGTACAGAACTCTTGGCATCACATTGCATTGAGATAGCTGAGCAGACAGGAGCTGATCATGATCACATTGCTTCGGTCATCAGATCAGCAGTGGACATCAGAAGTCCGGGTGATCTGATGACTCTCACGGCTGCAGCTGCAACTGGTACCACCTCAACTTACTAGCTCTGAAAGTAAAACAGAGACTGAACAAAGTATTCATAGGCACAAATATTAGATTACCTTGTCAAAACCGGTGACTAATTGATTGCTTGAGTTAATATAGTTTCTTGATAAAAAGAAGCAAATACTCTGATAAATTTCCATGTTTTGCAGCATCCTTCCCTGTCAAACATACCCTTGCTATCTCTATGACCATCTCCATTTGTCTCCTGAACTGATATACTGTGGCAATGGAGTCATGTCGTCAGGTTTATCTTTTGATTGGTGATTTGGAATTTGTTGAGGCAGCAAAAAAAGTATTATTTACAGCAAAAAGGGCCAAAATTCTCTTAATTTTACTAAAAGTAGGTTTTAGTAACAATAACGACTCATGCCAAGCATCAAAACTGGTAGTTTTATAACAGAAGCTTCAAAAACCGTTATACTATCTCTATATGTATATGCTTGTGACTGATATTTTAAGCTGCTGCATATTGAACCCAACATCAACTAATGAAAATTTTGTGCTATGCAGCATTAAGAGGAGAAGCAGCTTTGAGAGCAAGAATACCAAAAGAAGCAAGGAGGAATGCAGCTATAAGTCCATATGATAGAAGTGTGGCTGATTCTCGCTACATGGATTCTTTTCACTGTGAATTGGAAGATCAGCAACCTCCTTGTGTTGGTGACCTACTACAACATACGGAACAAGGTAATTCACCATTGAGTATTACTACCTTTCCAAAATAGCTATTGTGTTCTAGAATCTAAATTGTGCCAAGCCATAGTTTATGTTATGACTGGTGCTTGGTTTCCAGAGAATTTGGGTATATTTAGCTGAATCTCTATGTTTTAACTGTCTTGAGCAGCTTATTCAAGAAGCTAAAACTGAAATAGGAGGAAAATCGCTATTACACAGCACTTCTAGAGAAGCTCTACTCAAACAACTTGGCAAAAACTCCTACTCCCCAAACAGGTGCCAAAATAAAAGCTACAAATTGATTATATGCTCTTGCTGTGAGGCAAAAAACAACATTCTAAGAAGATGGTTCCACTTTCATGTTGAAGAAAGAAATTTTTCTAGTGATGCTGGAAAAAATAATTGGGTACAGATATATGAAAGACCTTGAATGATGGCTCAAATCCCATGTTTGGGAGTGGGCATGAGCACACCCAAATTTGGCAAAATCATGGATAAAAATATTAATATCAGTATCGGTATCAGTATTGGTCATGGATGCATCGGTTTTAGATATATCACATTGATATTGGATATTATAAGGAAAAAACTTTTCAAAGAATCTTAAATTGGAAAAAATTTTAATGAATATATTGGCCAAATATTTGACATATTAGTCAAATTTTAAATAGTGGCCGATGTATACTGATAGAATAATATATCATGATATTATCGCGGTATCAAAAATATTACATTGGATTCCCGATGTCGATATTTTCAGTCAATATTTTCATCCATTATCAGAATATATTTTTAGAGAGTAGAGTGGCGTATGATTTAGGAATCCTTGGTACCTATGTAGAATATTCCTCATCGACCACATTGCATTATTTTCTTCTTCTAATTGTTTGTACAAGTCATGGAATTGTGAGTTACAGCAACTTCCACACTTGATATGTGCTCAATTCATTTTCATTTATAGTCCCCTGCCGTTTGTCCTTGTTAAGGATGAGCCTTAACATAACAGGAAGCTTATTCTATTTTAGCTTGGAGGTTACAGATTTTCAGCAACGCAGGGGTAGGGCTGCTTATATATAATGCTCCCCAAACCCCACGATGGGAGTCTCATGCACTGAGCCAATCTTTTTTGTTTTTTCAGCTGATCCTTTGCTATGAGGAAAAATGACACATTTCAGTAGACGGGACTACATAATTAACTTACATGTAATTCACCTGATTAATGGTATTGTCAAGCAGTAAATGTATACCACTTACTTCTAAATTTGTACCAGGGTTAAGGTGGAAGCACGTGTCCATATACATCAACAAGAAATCTCAGGTATATAGAGGGGAAAGAACGAATTACTGATGAATTTTATGCCTGATAAGATATTTGTTGTCTTCTGACATGATTCCCATGGCAGGTCTTAATTAAATTGAAAAGCAAACATGTTGGAGGTGCTTTCACAAAGAAGGGTAAATGTAAGCTTCCAACTTTCAAGCTCAGTTTCATCTCACTTTGCTGGTATTATATACAGACAAATAGGTAAAGAATGGAAAGATTCAAATTGCTCGGGGGGGGGGGCGGAATTGTTCCAAACAAATAATAAAATAATCTCAGATAAAGATTTTTTGAAAAATGCTCAATTGGATGGAATTTGGACTCAGAGGTCGTATGTTCAACCATCAAAAAAGCTTATTTAGAGTTTGAGGTCACAGGTTCAACCATCAAAATAGCCTATTTAGACTTAGAGGTCACAAGTTTAACCATGAAAAACTTACTCCCGATATGGGGTACAACTGCATTCATCTAACCTTTGTTAGGTCTAAAATGTCAGGAATTTTTGTATCCTCACTGAGAATTTAGGTGTGTGTCTTTCAGAAGGTATTTCTCCATTTCATTCCTTTCTTAATCGAGTGTTGATATGGTTCTCCTAATGGAGAGGCTCTCATATCCATCCAAGGGTCAATATTAGAAGTTCGGTGAATAAATAGTGAAAATTATATTACATCAAGTAATTTAAATGACTATTCAATCTTTATATTTATCCATCCAACTTCTAATACTTGTTATTCGATGAATATGGGAATCTCTCTACTGGGAGGACCATAACAGCTCTCTTCTTAACCTGGTTTTTCTGCCCTTCACAACCAGAAAGCTTGGGGATAAACGAAACATCTTAAGTCAGGTATGGATTCATTTTACTCTAATGCACTGATTCATTCTATCTGGCAACAGGGCTTGTGTATGGAGTGTCTGACCAGATTGCAGCAGCATTGCCACTCGCAAACCAAGAAAAAGATATAGAGACGTATTTCGGATTGAAGACGGAACAAGGATTTCTGGAATTCAAGTGCGAGAACAAGATTCGTAAGCAGCAATGGGTTGATGGAATTCAGTCTCTTCTGGATGAAGTGGGTTGTCTTGAAGGTGTGGAGCATTCTCTTGCACAATTGAACATCAAAAGCTGGTCTTGATTCATTTTCTATGTGGTTCTTTAAGAACAGAGAAGACTTAAAGAGTCATGAATGAGAAAGATAATTCAGGGGCCGGAGGTTTTACATTTTATAGTCTCGTGATTGCATATTTTGCGTTACATATGCCAGAGGATGTGATGTAAACAATGATTTGACATAAAAGCCTTTCGCAATCCCTTTAACAACATAGAATATTCCAAGTTAATCTGTATTTATGAAGATGTGAGACATATCAGAGATACTTGTCAAAGAACATCCCGTGCGTCAAGTGAAATCATAGTTTCGGTAATTGAGACCATGGAGTTGAGCAGCCTAACAACAGAGGCTTCCACATCATGAGGTAAAGGAGGGATCAGATGTACACAACATTACCCTTATATTGAAGATATTCTGTCATAATTTAAACCCATAACTTCTAAGTAGAAATAGAACCGATGTATGGCACTGTTGAAAACATTGCACCATTTTTGAAACAGTTTTATTGCCTTTCCATCTATCACCTTGATAATACTACTGAAAAATGCCCGCACTGAGATTCTACCATTCAGTGTTTCAGCAAATCAGCATGATTATCAATCCAACCCCATCTCCAGAGCAGGCATTCTTGTCTATCTATTGATGAAAATATTGACCGATATGTGTTGGTATCAGGCTTTTTAATATCAATTTTTTTCAATATCAAAATAATATTATGATCAATTACCGCAAACTAATAAAATCCTATTAGGCTATGATTTTGAAAATTTTTTTTTTTAATACATTCAATTCAGATATTATTATCTAATGCTAATATTAATATTTTTATCAATGACTTTCCTATCATGTCTCCCTCAAGCTCAACAATCAAATGAAAGATAATTTGTTCTGCTGGTCTGTGTTTCTCCCTTTCAAATGAAAACCGCATGGTTGTCATCCTAATCAAAAGAAAAACCACTCCATCTTGAATATTCTCAGCCAATATGTTATTCTGTTATTTAATTTCGCGCAATCTGCCACCTGTTATTCTTGGGTCCCAACATCAATTTTATTCCGGTTGCGATAATTTGGGTCACAAACATAAATCAGGCAATCTGGGCAAATATTGAGTTGTTCAATCCTGCTGAAGACAGCAAGTGCTTGTGTAAATGTCTCATCCTTGCATCGTTTTGAGATAATAGAATAGAGTGGCATCCATTGATAAAGATAATAAGTAGAAACCTTATTTTCTTATTTAATGTAACAGAGTATTCTGATGCAGTAAAAGATGAATTTAAGATCTCTAAATTGGAATCACAAACTAGGACAGCCTGTCTCCGCCACTTAGGGGTAATAAACAGGCCGCACTGCCTGCAAGTCAACATGATATAGGCTGTGTTAAATACAACCCAATACTCTAACTTGTGCTATGCTAGCACAGCAGGGATTCTCTATTTTTAATATCTATATAATGCACCCTTGTCAAAATCAAAATACTAATTATCAAAATACTTTTCCTTTTAAAAAATCTATAAATATTCTCCAATCCATTTTCTCAACGAAAACTTTCTCTATTCTCTCATTCTTAATCATTCAAGTGATCTAATATTTCGTTAATTGTTGTTCATTTGTTATAAACTTGAATTTATTTATAATTTGTATAGTTAACAATTAATTTTGCATGTTTTGATTATAATATTAATGGTTCATAATTCCCCTCATTTTGGTGGTAAAGGAAATTGAGATAAATATTTTAAATTCAACATGCCCGAAACTCTTCTACCAGTTGTACCTCATATTGATTATAGTTCTAAAATACCAGAATCACAACCTATTTCTCGACACTGCTACTTATCATTCATCTTAACCTAATTTGTTTAGACCATTGAATGAAATATTAACCAATATTTAAATATTGATCAATACCTATCTTATTTGATATTTTAATATTGATATTTTGTAATATGTCATAATATATTTACTAATCGTCCAATACATTTAATATTTTTAAATATTGGCCAATATTTGCCCCTTAGGCTACAAAAAAAAAAAAAAATGTGCCCGATACATTAATATTAATATATTTTAGTTAATATATCTAATATTGATATAATCATAACCAAAATTGATATCAATATTTTCTACCATGGTTTAGGCTATATATAAATTTCAGCTTACTATATTTTTTGTACAGTGAAGTTTGATTATCACTCATCGAGAAGCACTAGCACGGGTCAAGGCACATGCTCAACATTTGAATCAAAGCAAATTTCATTCAACAGCACAGCCGATCCAAATCCACATCCAAGTATCCCAACGCAGGGTAAAATGGCTCAGTCAACTGAGCCTTCAACAAGGAAGGCGGACAGTGGAAGAAGGTCCCAAACCTTCAGCATCTTCAGCTAATAGAGATCGACCCTCTCATTATCAGTAGAATGATAAAATACGGGCAAAAGAAAGTCAAAAAAATACGAGTACCCGAGAAGTTACGATAAGTATACGCATCCAAAAGTCCTGTTCAAAAAAGTTTGACAGATCTTTTAATGGGCAGATAGCAGAAATTGTCTACAATGAAGATCACAAAACCCAAAGACACAACCTCTGAAGTGCAGTTCTTCAGGCGTACAAGATCAAGATACCGATAAACTTCAGTCGAATAACAATATAAACGAAGGAATGAACGTTCTGAGCGCCAACAAGAGAATTAGAATGAAGCAGGACTGTCGACGCAGTGGAGTTTTACGAACAAAATCCCAATTAGTATCTCACGTTGCTGTTGCTTCTGGAGGATGCAATGCTGGTGGTGGCAGATGAGGTTGAACCCAAAAGCAAGAGGCGGTAAAATGTCAGCTAAAGCTAACAGCAGGATTGAAACATGATTGGAAAACGAAATTGAATCACTAGAGTTTCGATGCTGTCTTTTGGACGTGTAGCTTGCATAGAAGAAATAATCAATATGGGTAATGATATCAATATGTCTAATATCATCAGATATATTAGAAAATATCAGGGTTATCGGTTGATATAAAAATATATTATAATTTTATCATAATATCAAAAAAATCATGATGCTAGTGGAACCTGATACTTATATATCAGCTAATATTTCACTCTATAGTTGTTTGATAGTAAAAATTGTTGGGGATAGACCCAGATACATATAAGCCGACGAAACGGAACAAAACTCGAACCCCTTGTCAATCGTCAGTGACCAAAATTGTGAGCACAAGAAACACAATAATGTACAATGATTTTAACGTGAAAAATCCTTTTCAACCAAGAAAAAAATTATGGGATAAATTCCGAATAAATCCACTATAAAAGTGTCTGTTACAAAAACTCATTTCGAAATCCCTTCAGTACAATCTCGAATGAAGAATGGACAATTACAACCTTCTTAATACACCCAACAACCCACAAGAGAAATATAACGAAAAATAAGAGTAATCAAACGAAAATACGTTCTAAAAATCGACTCTAGAACTATGGATCCAACCTTAGAGAAGAATGAAATTTAAATCGGATCTCAACCGGATATCGAACCTTTTCCTCTTCTCTCTTCTTCTCTCCTCTCTCTTTGTGCGATACTTCTAGTGTAAGAATAATTTCGGAATAGCCCTAAAATCGCGTTCGCATGATTTTATAACCTAGGTTGCGCTTGAGCGCCCGGCAAGCGTGCCTCGAGAGCGAATGACTTTAAAATCGGCGTTCGGTATCCACTTGAGCGAGCCTCGAGCGCAGATGTGGCAGTAGCAAACTGGAATCTGCGCTCAAGCTCCACTTGACTGAGCCGTGAGCGTGGACTACCTTGGGTGGTTGCCACGTGCGCAAGCACTTTGATTCTTGCACGAACATCACACGATTTTCCGAAAACCATCTGTTTGTTGCGACAACCACAATAGAGTGATCAAAACCTAATAAAAATTTAACAGATCTTACCTTATTTTCTTTTTTAATGTAACAGAGTATTCTGGTGCAGTGAAATATGAATCTAAGATCTGTAATTTAGAATCACAAACTAGGACAGCCTGTCTCAGCCGATTTCATTTTCACATCCTGAAATAATTCTTACAGTTCCGGTTTAGCAAAGTGACTGACAGAAAAGGGTTTCCCAAGTATGCAATTCCTGCCAATATGTAGGAATGGCCTGCCAATGTACTACAACTGTACATATTCCTGTTAAATGAAGCGAATCCCAAATATCAACTCAGAAATAATAACAGCAAAATGTCTCTAATAAACGAGATATTATTACTCTGAGAGAGAGAGAGAGAATGAGGGAGAGAGTGAGAGAGAGAGACCATTAGATTTGCTGCTATCTGGCAAAGTGCGGAGGTTTTTGCTGAAGTGAAGTGATGATGCTGTGGCTCATGGTAGTGAGAGGGTAGACACGCTTGATGGGCCCAAAGAGGAAAAACGCTTTCATTTTCCAATATCACTCCCTTGGTAGTGAGGCTCTCCGTTACTGCATCATCAAGGAGAAATGTGGCTAATGCCACTAACCTTATCAGCAATTATTGAGAAACATGTATTATCCATAAATAAATGCACAGGAGGCATCCTTACGATATCACGTGGCATCCTATCTATCCATCCAAACTAAAAGACCCACACAAAAATAAATGGATACATAAAATGTCGCATCAAATGAATGTTTGGAAGGTGACCTTGTAACACTTCACTGGTAGAGCTATTGCAAGGAAGAAATGTTTATTGCCAAGACAGAACGTGTGCCTTGGCAGGATGCTCTCCTACATTCTTTGGGTGTCTTAGTGAGCAATTTTTGGTAACCATAGTTTATATGCTTCAAATCTATTTACTTACTTTTGAAGGATATTTAGATCTACTGATGAAGATCCTTCCCATTTACTTTTTTGGGAAGAAAAGGAGGATCAGGCATGAATTAATGAAACGAAAAAGATTCAAGTGAATGGCAAGGACAGAAACTTGATATTTCTATTTTCACCTGTTTTGTTCACCGCAACTTCAGGGAAGTAGTTGAGCTTGGGAATGGAGAAGGATGGAATTTTCACTTCCATTCCTCTTATAAGAAACTCCATAACAAGATTGAACAGTTCTCTTCCTTTTCCTTCCCTTCCCTCCCCCCTCATTATTCACTTTCTCCCTTGTGCTTCTGACCGCAACACCCTATTGGGTGGTAGTTCCACTTATGGGGTCAAATCATTACTTTCTAAGGACCAAAAAAAAAAAGGTCGCTAATAAAATAGTTTGATTTACAGAAGCACATGGTAGAAAGCCATGAGAACTTTTCCAGCCTGCCAATTAGCAGTACATTCATCCATGGTTAGTGGGTAGGATAGCCAGAAAGAAGCCTTCATACCAGATAACTAGAAAGAAGCCTTCACACCTATTTGAAGCTCCTAAGCTTCGGGATTCCAACATTAAGCATATTCAGTCCAAAGCAAATTTTCAACCTCAGTGACGGTGCCTCAAGCATCGTCAGATTCTGGACACTCTTTCTCATTCGCTGTCCCCAACTCTGCCTGAAAAATTAGATTCTTGACTTAGAAAAGTTGTAGTTTATATGAAATTCAAAATCTGATATCCAAATCAGAAGACCACATGTTCTGGGTAACAACAGAATATTGCCTAATATAAGAATTCCCCAATGCCATTTTGCAATGGACAGAAAGCACAGTGCATACACTTGACAGTTTCAAATATGATGAATACGTTTTTTGTCTTCTTCAGTCAAGCTGTTTTCAGTGAGAATGTCATTTTCAATAGCATTGTTAACTAATCTGAATTTCTTTTGAACTCTTGATCATTTCTTACTTATATTTTGGCTTCTTACATTCATAGCAAAGCTGACAAGTCAAACTAGTGTTCACGCTCAACATTACTAGTGACACATTTACTTAAGCTGCAAAATCAACTGCCGTGGTTATGACGAGCTGATCAACTGGTTCAGTTACAGCAGAAGGAAGAATTGGATTTCTTCCTAATCGAGCTTCATGAACTAGGTCAAGAGAATGCATATGGGGTTGAGTTACCAGAATATATTTCTTAAAGCATGCACGACAGAACTAAGGAAGAGAACAGAATAAAACAAGCATAAATCTGCAGCGATGTCTTCTCTTCAAGTCAGCCAGTTGTCATGAATGGCCGAGAAGAATAAAGGCTATGCGTCATGCAGATGTGACACACAAATAAAGGACGCTGGCATACTGCATATATTTGTAAAGATGTATGTGTACGTTAGATAATTATTTACAAAATTTTAAAAAAATTTAGAGTAGTTCAGAGAATTATAAAAAAAAAAGGGAGATATCTACTTAATCCAAAATTCTCTTGAGTAGTGAGGATATAAAAGAATCTAGAGTATTGTAAAGGGATAATATTTATAAAAAATACTCTAGAAGGTGAATCTTAGCCATTTATAGTGGAAAATGAAAAGATGATCCTAACCGTTGGTTGAAGAGCAACATTCCTATATAAAGGGATGAATTTATCTCATTTGAGACAAGCTGTAGAAGCTAACCAAACTCATAAGGCTAGAGAGCAAGCAACTCAAGTAAAGCCAAGACGAAGTGAAAGAGTGGTAAGTAATTAAGGGGGTGGCTAGTCTTGAAGAGCTCGAGGGATATCCTCTCAGGAAGCTTGTAGGAGTGAGTGTCGAAGAGATACTTCACACTATTGTACTCAATTTCTATAGTAAAGGGTGTTTTCTCCAAAAACTTTGTATCTCTATATACTCTAGGTGGAAATATCAGGAAAGGCTGACCTGTATATATTATACGGGGTGTGATAAGCAAGTGCCACACAGAAAACGAACAGAAAATATCACCACATGACACAATGTAGACCCCACGTGCTTAAGACAGTTGGAAATCATCATTCTTGATTCACCAAGCACATTCTCCTGTAAGAGAGAGAAGAAGAGGAGAAGGAGTTATGAGCATCTTTACATGATTGACCTCAATTAATTCATTTTTTTTCCCTGGTTAACAAGGCTAATAGCCAACAAAGGGGATGCCCTAAGAGACACGAACCTCTGTCAAGCACGGATTTGTAGGGATCAAGCACCAACTATATTACCCTCACACTTCATTAACTCATTATTAACCATCCCTTACAGCAGTAATAAATAAATAAATAAGTTGTCTGAAGTCATCAAAAAGAGAAGCAACCATTTATTGAATCCACAGCAAGCAACATGTCAATCGGTTCAATGCAAGACAAGCATCAAAAAGATCAATCTGATCACTAGTGGAGGTTTCTTCTGCTTCAGGAATCTCGTTATGATTAAAATTTACATATGGCATCTAAGTTAGATGAGACAGCCTTTCTTTCATATCCCATGGCACAAAAAAAAAAAAAAACTCAATGCTGATGAAACTAATGGGGAGATATAAATGGCCTTCAGCCACACAAAAATCAACTTTTGAAGCTACTATTTCAATGTCAAAATCAGCACTTGACTGGTATGTGTCAAGTGTGAGCAGGATAGCATGGACAATCATAGGGAATGCCACCCAAAACATGTTCTCTCATAACATCATGAAACATTTTTTGGATTCTAATTATCTGAGTAAAGCATTACAAAGGCGGAATGATCAACTACAAGAACTATGACATAAATCTTTCAGTGTCTATTTCATATATTCAATTACTCAACCCTCAACCAGCTCTTGCTGTATTATATCAATTAGATGTGTTTATTAGAGTCGAAAGAATACCCCAGAAAGCTACACCAAATCATTTATTTGTAAATTGGCAAAATCAAATTTGTAATAGAATGACATGAACCAGACAAACCTGTTGCTAAAGGTTATACGGCTAAGCACCTGTTTCTTTCATGTCAGCAGTTTTGGTAGCTTCACTTTCGATTTCCTTCTCATAGGAATGCAGATCCTTAATGATATGTTCGCATGTGCTGGTTTTAATTTTCAAGTTTCTCATAATTGCCATGCTATTGTACAAAAAAAAAAAAAAAATACAATTAATAAATACAGAGTACTGTGATCTGTATCAACATCCAATACCCATAACAGGCCCTGAGAAAGCAGAATTTACTTCCTGTTTGTAGAGCTAAATGCATGCAGATAAAGTTCATTCGATGATTATGATTTCGCAATTCAGAAGAAGAAAAACAACAATTAAAGGTATGGGAAGGGTTAATAAAACGTACTAAACAAATATGCATGAATAAATTTTTATTAATAAGAAAGTGATAAAGCAGGTCACATGTTCTCAAAGAAGCCTATATAAGGCCAGCTATCAGCAGCCACAGTAGCAAATGAGTCAAGATGTAATAAGTTAGCCATCAGAATTAGATAAGGCATGGTGAAAGTGTCAGACGGCTCATTGATGACAGGAAATGAAAAAAGCATGAATTGATTCCTTGGGGGACGACTAAAATCATGAGCACACAACTGCATGAGATGGCATTGTCAAATGAGGAAAAAAAAAAAAACAATAGCCAATATCAAAGCAGTTAGTAAAGTATACAAACAAGTATCCATGAACAAAAATGATACAATTTATTGCAAATCCGTCAACATGAATAAAAATTAGTCACTCCAGTTCAGCAATGTTGGCAGAATTTAAGCCCACTTTGGCAGGGTTCTCTTGACAAATTTGAACTTATTAGTTGCATGTTTATCAAGTAAAAATTATGCCACTGTTACTGGTTTCAAATCAATTCAAAATTTCCAACGTTTATTGTCACTTCCTAATGTCAAAAGTCATACAAGAGTTCAAAATGTAGACGAATAAAAAAAAACGAAAGTGTAGACGTAAAATGATGAGAGGAAAAAAAAAACCAACACATTGCGGGTCCAACAAGCACTCAATCATTCGATACAACAACTCCTCAAATCAAGCCGATTTCCTGTGGTGTGTGCGTGAATTCGTATGAAAATGTGCGTGTGAGAGAACTATAGAGAAAACCAGGTGCGACCGCAGAGGGAAACGAGGCCACAGGAGATGGTGGCCGTGCGAGCGAGACAGAGAGAGAGAGAGAGAGAGAGAGAGAGAGAAGTCTACTTGTAATGAAACCTTTTTATAAAATAATATTCACATTTGTACTTTATCGAAATAATTTTTTGTTAGTAGTTGATCTAATAACGATTATATATTTTTAATACAAATTATTGATATAAATATAAACAATAACTCTCAATTTTTATTTAGTGGGCATTTTAAAAAATATTTTTATTATTAATAATATTTTTAACAAAATTAATAATCCTAATTTTAAAATAATTTCATCGGATAGTGTAAATAATCCCATAAGGTTACTTATTTTCAACTCATTGGAAAAATTTTTGTCATGTGCCCCAATTTGTCTTGCTAATTATAATCAATATTGAATTTTTTAATTGTTAAATTTTTATATTCATACAAAAAATGTAACGTTTACATTTATAAAAATGAAAAAAAATTGATATTGCGTTAAATATTAATTATTCAAAATTATAATTATAATAAAATTTTTGAAATTTATCTTTAAAAAAAAAACAAATCGGCTTTTATTTTAATATTATTTAACTTCGCCTAGGCTTTATGAAAGCCTCATTTAGCATGTTAATATAATTATTTTAAGCTAAAATATCTTTTATTTTAATATAGTTTAAATTAATAAATAAAATATTATATTAATTAAATATATTCTCATAACATTATCCATTTATCACGAACTCAGCGCATGTTTTATCATTTCCCCTTTTAACCGGTAATCACATCCCCAAAAATAGAAGTGATTAAAGTCAGTCCGTCTGTCGGATCAATCGGTTTCACTTATACAAAATTTTATAAAATTTAATTAAAATATAAAATAATATAAATATATATAATTATAAAATTAAACTTAACTAATTTGTTAGGCCCCGACATAATTCCACGTAAAAGCACCTGACTCAACCTAACTTAGATTATAAATATTTTCATAAATATATTTTTATTTTAAATAAATATCAGGTTCTAAAAATTTATTTATATTTTTATATAATTAATAACTTTTTATAAAAATAAGAATATACAATTATGTAATATTTTTATCCTAAATATTATAATTTTAAAAATATTATATATTTCTAAATATTTTTATACAAATATACTTTTTTAAATACACATACTAAAAATACAAAAATTCTATAGACTAATTACAGCCAATTCGATTCAACTTATGGATATATACAGTTAAAACTTTTGACCCGACTAGCCGAACATCATCTAGATAGACTCAACACACCGGTCATAACTTCTTATTTAAAGCCCACTCGTGTCCGATCCAGACCCGACTTTGATTATATCTATCTAAAAGCTATGCTTCATTATTTCTCTCAACTTTAAAGAACATAATTCGGTCACCAATACAACACCTTTGATAATTTAATGTATTATCGAACAATATCAATAGGCCCATATAAAAGAAAATGAGTAGATAAATATTACATCATTAATTGGTATCTAAATATAGCTGAAGAATATTCACAAATCATTTCTCATTGCAAATATCTGTTAGCAATGAAAAATTAAATATGCCACTCGCATTTGGATTTCCATATAATCGACGACACCTAAACTCATATCAAATACGAGTATGTAGAAATCAAATGCTTCCCATGCTACGCATACATCTCATCTAATGGTTGGCTGAAATATATGTTCATCACTTATTGAAGTACGGTAGTTTCTAACATTCTGTGAACAGAGCAGAACTAACCAAATTTCAAAAAAAAAAAAAGCCCAACGCATAAATTCTAGCAAATGATAACAAGTTCTCACTTCAAAACTAGCTCAACAAGAAGATGATTTTCTTTTAAATCAGACAAAAAGAAGGGGAGGGGGGTGTCTTCCAGTTATTCTTATTAACTTAACCATGGTTTGGCAAAAGGTAGGGATCATACATGATAACCAAATCATAGCAACTTAAGTTCAATAAACGGCTACTTGATCCGTAGAACAAGGAGGGCTACCAGCGCCAAAAGTACCCTGGAAGGAGAAAATGAGTGAGTTGTTAGAGGAAAGTAAAACAGATGCAAATTAGCACTGACAGTATATTATTAACATATACGGAGGGCATCTGTGGGGGTTATCAAAGTTGGTAAGAATGACTTGAAGCGACATGATTGTGTTCGTGGTCATGAGTTTGATTCATATAACTGTGTTTGGATTTACAAGGTGCATACTCTTTCTCGTGAAGATTATGCATTTGGATTTGGGATGGGAATTGAAAATGTTCAGCTAAGGTCTTTTTATATTTTATCCTCCCTTGTACTCACAAAATGATGACGACTTTGTCATGAAAACTTAGACGATTGAGATTATGAAAACACAAAATATATTAGACCTATCTTATGATTCAAACCGTCCACGTCATTGAGATAAAACCTTCACAGTTTAGAGTATGGGAAGACTCTCTAACAGTCCTGCATTAAAAATAAATGAATAAGCCGATAGCATGGGCAATCTAGTACATGAAATAGTTAATGCAGTCTCAACTTTGAGTGTTATTTTGATAATATATTGAACTTCAATTCGCTTCAAATTTAGTTCAGTGGTTTTGAATTGTCACCACCACACCCCTGTCGGCACCTTCCTCCACCACTCACCATGGGTGGGGCAGCAAAGCATCAACAAATATGTTGGTTGGGGGTGGTGCCACCACGGTGAGTGGTGGGCAGGCTGCTAGGGGATGGGGAGGTGGAGGGGTGGGGGTAAGGAGGGGTTTCAGGTGGGAGATTCTTATTTTGTTCTAATTTTATTTTATTTAGTTGATTAAGAGATAATCAAACACAGACAATTTGAAAAGATTAGGAATAAAATTTAAACAAATTGAAGTTTCAAAATAAAAATTGAACAAAACCCCTTAAAGTGCAGAACGAATTTCCTATTTTACTAGCCTTCAAACCACAGAACAAAAAATACAAATCAAGTATCGCCTTTTTTCAGCACTTACTGGCTTATTTTTCAACTTAATTTCTCTTAAAAAGTATCCACATCACTTAAATTTTACAAATGCCTCTCATTTCAAACTAGATTTCAAGAACAAACATCAGATATGCTTTTCATTCATATAGATTTTGAGACATTCTAAAGAAGGCATTCAACCAAAACTGTAAGTCCATGCACCCGAGCAAACTCTCACACGTGTTCTGAACATAAAACCAATTTATATATAATTTTCCTCAACATCACCATTTTTGAGTGACCAAGAAACCTCCAAGCAAAATAAGTATTTCGTATATGATAAGCTAAATTTGACATCAGCCTTCTAACCATTCTCCAACATTCTATTAACCAACTTCTCATAACTCACAATCTTCCTAACATTCTATTTCTTATATGTCCCATCCATAGTTACCAGGTTTCTCAACCTCCTTTGTGTACTGCCTATCAACATGTTATATTATCAGTAATAATCTCTTATAAAAAATGATATATTCTATATACTGCAAAATGGTCTCATCGATTTCAACTTGTGATGTAGCATAAGAATGATGGACAATTTGGGACAACCTTGCGCATGAAATTCAAACAATCATGTATTCTGAAGTTTCCGATGAATCATGTATGTATACAGTCTTGTGCTTTGTTATAGAGGCTTTTGTCTCTGACCTCCTAGTCACATCAATATGGTCCCAGAGAAGGATAAATCATATGAAACTAGTTACAGTCTATGAATTCTTTGCCCGATCATTCCAGCCTGCATGAGAAAAAAAGGGGTTGTCTTCCTGTGTGCAAAAACGGTCAAGGTTTGGTTATTGATGGCACATCTCCACTCAATTGCTTCATACTTCACACTCAATTAGTGATTAAACTAGAGGGTAGGAGTTTCCAGCTACCAACTCCATTTAATCAATTGCTACCACTTCTTTTGTTACTACCAGGTCCGTTCAATAAAAAAGAATCTTCTTATTTAATAAGGGAAGCCACAGAACGAGCCAACAAAGTCTAATTAATTAAGTCAACTCGGATTTGTATCACATGCATAAAGAAGTGGTAAAGATACATTTGTTGCATTAAAGCGTTCTTTCGAACACTATACATGAAAACATCCTTCCGAAAGCATTCCCCTAGGAAAAAAATTACACTCGTGTTTGATCAGAAGGCAGTGATCACTGCCCACATTGCAGTCCACTTAATGGCTGCCACTTCCAAATCTAGTGCTCTAAGTCTCAGAGTTTTCCAAAGAAGAATGAGAAGAGGCAATGATTGACATTTTGTTCCAAGAAATTACAGCTAGATTACTTGGAATATCCTAAATGTCAAGACTTCAAATATGCAGAGAGTAATCATGAAGCAAGTATCAAGATTAATACCAGAAAGAAGTGATAATTACACAACAAGCCACCTAAAAGCTCATTCATCCCCTCAGGGATTCAATATTAAAACACCTTAACACATATGATAGATAATCTAAAACATACAGTCTGCAAACTAAGTGAAGACCAAACACACAAGTAAATACAAAATAAATAAAAGGAATAAGCAATGACATTGCAGGACAGAAGGGTAAACACCTAATATATGCTGCAAGAGCCACATCAGAGAGATCAGTTCTTTCCTTCATCCCTGACTATCCTATGGCTACTACCTTGTTACCAGATAATGTCTGCAATAAGATACACAACATGCTCGAGGACTTTTTCTGGAGTAGAAATCTGGAAGAATATGCACCTATAAATGAATTAGGAGGACGAGGATGCATCTGTGATGCCAACAGCACAATCTCTTTATGATGGGATGGAATGTGTTCAAATGAGAGAAGATTTGGGTTAAACCATTTGAAAAGTACTGTAGAAATGAGAAATTCTTGAATGAACTGAGAAGACCGACTCTGGAATATGGAGAGAGATGCTGGCATCAAGAGATTTACTTACCAGGGGCTTGCTTTGAGATCATTAATGGTGAGAGCAGATATCTTTTAAAGAACTCTCGGGAACCATAAGGCATAAACAGAGGACTTCATCTCCCCAACCTAAACCCGATGCTATTCAACTAAAGTTTATTCTTGAAGACTTGCATTATGCCTTACCCACTTGGTATTGTATTAGTAGTGGATTCAAAATTGATAATTCCTCATATTTCCATGCTGCCAATAGGAAGAGATTATTTCCAGTTCTTTCTTTACGACAAAAGCCTTCGGCTTGATGTCCAGGGTCTTCCCACTAATACATTCAGACAATGGAACCTGAAAATTTGATGACAGAATGTTTGACAACTAATGACAGCTTTAATATATATTTAAATAAGGAAAACCATTTATCTGTATTTTCTGCATGTCTATTTGAATAAAATTGGGCATGTAGAAACTACTACTTTTCCAGGAAAAAACCTACAGGCTTCTGCAACCTCAAGGAGAAAATCAAAAGAAGCTGAAAAGAGGGCCATTCAAAGGACAATGCTAGTCATTAATATCAACAAACCCCAGTTACCGGGTAAGCTATCCAGTACACGTGGCCCGACATGCAACACAAAAAAAGGTGTTATTTTTCACAAGCAATTATCATTGAAAACCACAACCAGGCACAGAAGGTTTGGAAAACCCGATAACTATTCAACAAATAATGGAATAAGAAATGTCCTCCATCAGGATATGTTTCAATCTGTTGTGATACTTCTGCTGATAAAGAGAATGCCAAACACATGGCAATTTTAAGAGATTCAAATATTGAGAAGCTATGAAGGCTACTATTAATAGGCCTCTCAACATTGATCCTTATAGAGCTGAAGCTAAAAGTTGCTTGCTATGCATTCAGATGGTATTTCAATATGGTCCAAGGAAAGATGTCCTTGAAGGCGATGCTAAACAGATGATTGATAATATAAAGTCAGCCTCACCTTCCTCTTGGAGAGCTGCTGATGTAATGGTAGAGATCCCCATCCAATGCAACATGTTCATTGAGTGCCGGATGCCACATATTCTCATGAATCAAAATCAAATGGCAGAGTCAACAGCTCAATGGGCAGAGATGAGTAATGCCAATCCTACAGACTTGGACCTAATCTGGTTAAGATGATACAAAACTATACAGGATTACCTCCTTCATGATGATGACCCATTCTATAGGCTCTTTTTCAATTTCTAGTTTCCTAAGTTGTTTAATTCCTTTCCTAGTAGATAATTTAGTAACTAGAGTTACTAGACTATTGCACATGTTTATAGTGATCTCATTACATCTGTAAAGCTTCCTTTCATAATCATTTTTCAGTTGCAAGTCAGCCACAAAAATCAAGTCTGCTTGGTCAAGGCAACAAACTTCAGACATTAAAAGAACCGGTAAATCCTTCTTACTACTTCATTCCAGGTTCTTTTAGGCTTACCATTACACTCCTCATTGTCTCTATCCCTAACCAATCCACTTTTCCTAATTAGTGCATAACCCAGCCGAATTTTCAAATTCCTAACCATTTAAACCCAGTCTTACCTTCTACAAGCTCTACTAAGCTTTCCTGAATTCTGCCAGCTCTTGTTTCAACTTTGTAGTACACCATTGATCCATCTTAACATCCTCTCCAATAGCAGAACGCCATTCTCTACACTGTTTATCTCTATTGACAAAGCTCTATACCGCAGAGGCTCACATCAGGAACCCAAATATTTATTCTTTTCAACACCACTCAAAATTGCTCATGTACTGAAAGACTTGATAGAAAGTCAAAGCCCAAAGACAAAATTGAGCCTACGAAATGAACATTAAATTTGCAAATCAATGCATTATAGTTATAAAATAATTTCTAAAATCATACATTTAGCCCAAGATGCAAATGTTATAATTATAAATAGATCTAAGGACACAAATATCATAATTTCGATTGCAAGAAGCAATACCTCAGGCTCAGTGGGAAGGAATCATCCCCGTCTTCCTGGCAAATGCGAAAATTCCACCAGCTTCGATAACTGGTCCAGCATCCCCTATGGGCTTCAATTTGTATTCCTTCCCGGTTGTGTGGTTAATCAACCTATTTTTTCCAAGATCAACAGTGACCACATCCCCAGTCGTACACTCCTCAAAAATCCTGACCTCTGATTCCAACGGATAAATCTCCCCAGTTGCCACAGAATTCCTGAAAAATATCCGGGCATAGGATTCCGCCACCACAGCCGCCGCTCCGGCCGCCCCCAACGAAACTGGCGCATGTTCCCTCGACGACCCACATCCAAAATTGGCACCACCAATAATTACTGAATACTTCGATTTGTACTGATTCTCTTCCACAAAGCGAAGTGTGTAGGAACTGGGAAGCCCGCAAAGGGCATAGGAGCCGAGTTTCTGGTACTCTTCGGGATTGGAGGGGACCAAAGTAAGGTACTCGGCGGGGATGATTTGGTCAGTATCGATGTTGTCACCAACGACGTAGCAAAGGCCGTGAAATGTGGTGACAGGAGTGGCGGACGGGGAGGATGACGAGGCGACAGTAGCGGCGTTGACTGGAGTTAGAAGTTGCGGACGACGAAGTTGAGAGGGTGTCGAGCACTTTTGGGTTGGGCATTTCGTCGAATAGGTGGTGGGAAGCACGAAAAACGATGGACTGGAGCGATCAAGCGAGGTTTTACTGGAAAAGGAGGATGTAGGGCTTGGGTAGATGAACCGAATCGTTGAAGCGGCTGCGGTGGCCATCGCGGGAGATTAAAATGGGCGCGGGACAGAGAGAGAGAAAGAGAGGGTTTGATAGCTGCTTGATCGTGGTTGGCTATGGGGAAATTCAGAAGGCACTTCAAGACTTTCCATTTCATAGCCGCCGGCTTGGTTTGGAATACTGACTCCGGTTTTATTTGTTTTATTTTTTCTGCTTTTTCTTATGTTTAATCAAATTAAATTATTTAATAAAATTGTTGACAAAGAGTTTGATGGGTCCAATAACCATGGTTAATGGGCCAGACCCGCAGCAAGTCCACAATCCAATATATTTCTCTCAAATTAAAAGTCCCACATTGCTTTTTGAAAAATAATGCATCTATAAATTTCACTATAAAAGCGCGTTAAAAGATTATTGAGGGGACGAGTGTGAGAAGGTTCGAAAAAAGCTCCATAAGGCTCGGAGAATGACATAGCCGTTACTAGCTGATCTCCAATGAGAGCAAGTTGGTGGCCAGGAGATCCTCGACTCTCCTCTTATCCAAGAGGCCCTCCGGCACTCCGCCCGTCCGAGGCCCTCAGCCCTCTGCTGCAAGGAGGCCTTGGGCCCTCCTACAGTCCGGAGGCCCTCAGCCCTCCGCCGCCACGAGGCCCTTAGTCCTCCATCCAGGAGGCACGGAGCTCTTCTCCTTCCAGGAGGCACGGAGGCCCACGGCCCTCCTACAATCCGGAGGCCCTCAGCCCTCCGCTAGCACAGATGCCCTCAGCCCTCCTTCCAGGAGGCATACAGGCATTCGGCCCTCTGCCACCAGGAGGCCCTCAGCCCTCCATCTAGGAGGCACAGAGGCCTTCGGCCCTCTGCCACCAGGAGGCACAGAGGCCTTCGGCCCTCTGCCACCAGGAGGCCCTCAGCCCTCCTCCCGTCCGGAGGCCATCAACCCTCCGCCATCCGAAGGCCCCAGCCTTCCGTCAACCAGGAGGTCTTCAACCCTCTGCCTCGGAGTCACGATCCCTCTATCCTATAGCCAGGAGCTCGCAGTCCAAGAGTTGACCCTCTGCTCAGGTAACAAGAATGCTTACTCACTAGTACCATTTAGTCCTTCTTCTTAAAGTCGCCCTCTGCGGGTGCACCTATAAGTCGCCCTTCTGTTGGGCGTACCTATAAGTCGCCCCTCTATTGGGCGCACTTCCAAGCCGCCCTCCGCCGGCGCATCTGTAAGCCGCCCTCCGCGGGCACACCTCTAAGCCGCTCTTCTGCGGGCGCACTTTCAAGCCGCCCTCCACGGGCGCACCTGTAAGCCGCCCCCTGCGGGCGCACCTCCAAGCCGCCCCTCTGTGGGCATACCTATAAGCTGCCCCTTTGCCAGGCGCACTCCAAGTTGCCCTCCGCGGGCGTTCAAGTAAGTCGCCCCTCTGCCGGGCGCATCCATGGAGCTCAGGCCTCCAATCACATCCCTCTCACACTCCCCTCATTCTCGCATCTTACGCATGCATTCCTCCGTTTATTGCGGAAGATATCTGACTTGAGCGTCGGAGTGTCAGCGGGGGACAACCCCCCGTCGGCCTCTGACCTCTTGTTTGTTGTTTGTGTTGTGCAGGTCCAGGTTCATAGAGACGAAAACCGGACTCTTCTCCTGACGCCACCGCGTGCTAGGGAATCCGAAGGCTCCCTAATCCGTACGGCAACCGCGAACCCGGGACGCAACAGAGTTATATAAAAAATTCTGCCGAAAGTTCTAAATTATTTATAAATTATTAATATATTTTAAAGAGAAAATAAGTATAAAAAATTATTTAATAAAGTAAGGGCTAAATAAGTATTAAAATTAGATAACTCAATAAAATGAGAACATGGCTTAATATGATTTTGTTTCCCATTTCAAGAAATAAACTGAAATTGTAACCTTTGAATCATTTTCTACATTATATTTGCTTGCACATATTCAAGAAAATTCCTCCTCAACCAATCAAAATATTTCTCAAAAAATTTCATATTTTTTTAAATTTGATGATCCTAAGAACTCTTATTAATTAAAAAATAAAGACAACTCTAAATTTATTCTGGTCAATAACTTTTTTATTACTGATAATTACTACACTTGGTTTATATTATCGTGTCAAGTACACTGGGCCAAGAACAAGCTAAGTTTCATTGATGGAACCATCACTAAATTGGCAAGCTTTGGAGATTCTCTTTTTAAGGTATGAAATGATGTAATGACATGATTATCTCCTCAATCCATAATTCCAGCAGTAGCTCGATCAAATATAGTGTGGCATTAGTTGATGATATAGCTAAAATTAGCATCTATTTAAAGGACGAACTCACTCAACAACATATGTCATGACCTCAGTCTCCAAAGATATAATTATATAAATAATCAAAATTTAACTCAATGTCCAAATACGACTCTACAATAAATACTATTTGTTAATTCAACAACTTATATAACAAAGTTCAAGATTCAAAAATTGTTGATGGCTCTATAATAATAACTCATCACTTGATTAACGAATATTAAAAAGTAAGATAAAATATATTAAATTGATAGCCAAATATCAAACATTCAAACTAAAATACAAATTAAAGGCTTAAGGCCACCAATACAAACGGGTTTAAGTCCAAAGTAATGAACTCCTAATAATCTTAACACAATAAAACTATGTACAACCTATTCTTTCATGAAAAGTATTTTATCTAATTTTTTAAGAGTATTATTCAAGCTTATTAATCTAAAAGAGGTTATAAAATATAACAAGTTTGCACTTAATACTCAACAAAGTATTATATATATGTCTGTGGATATATATGAATGAGTACGCATAAGGATAATAATTATAACCGAATATAGAATTTTGAAGATGTCTCAATATCATTAAAAATATCTGAAAGATATAATATTGTAAAAGATATATGAAATATGACAAATAAAATGACAGTAAAAATATAAGAAAATATAAAAATTAAGGATCCGTAATAAACTAACTAACAAATATCAAATATCAAAGAACGAGTTATGATTACTTCTACATAATTAAAAGCCATCCACTGCATTAACGATCCATAAATGGATCGACTACATATTATTTTCTATAATTAAAATCAAATATTATTTTTATAACATGTAGATATTAGGTTTGATATTCAGTTTGTAAATAATATATTAAATCATATCTAAATATATTTTGTCAATACTTTTCAATGGTTCTTATTGAGTTAAAAAAATTCTATATTAAATAACAAATATATGAATTTTTTTTAAATTTGAGAAAAAATAATTAATACTTACAAATTTCAAAGTAGAGCAATTTGCTAAAATATTTTCATAAAAGATAGATAAGATCAAACAGGCACAACTTTATGATTTTGAAAAAAATATTTCAAATTTAGACACAAGTCTTCAAAATATCTGAATGTTTAATAAAGGGACATGCATGCAATATATATTCAAGAGGGACACGTGTGTATACATATAAACAATAATTGAAAGAAATATCAAGAGATTTTAATAATAAAAGAAGAAGAATAGTTAAATTCATTTGTCTTAAACCTAATATCAATCCGATCTAATACAAAATCATTTTGATACCTACTTTTTTCACACACTCTCTCTTTTTTTCCACTTTTCTCTCCTCTTTTTTTGCTTGAAAATGACCCGAAAACCATGAAGGATTGCTTACTAGATGTAGGGCAAATCGCAAACATGTACAATTGCTACCCAGTCACACATGAGCATTGTCTATTATGGTAACCCACACACGAGCATGCTTCTCTCATGCACAAGTGCCACCAACACTGCTGACCCACGCATGAGCTTGCCTTCGTCACACACAAGTGCTTCATAGTCTATCAGAGCCACCAACCCAAGTACGAGTGCCAAATAAGTGCATATTAGGTGTCGACCCTCATATCTCAAATACTTAACTTCTTAATCTAAAAATACAATTATTTTCAAAATTTAATCAATACATATAATTAATGATGTTATAATATCCAAATTGATGATTGGGTATTATGAAATGGACCATGCATTTTCCAACTCAAAAAATCTTTAGCCAACCTTCTACGAGAACAATACTTGATGAGCATTTATTATAACAAATTGAAAGCATTTGGTGATGAACTTTTGATTTACAACCCGATATCTAATTATGATTGTGGAAAACTTAAACTCTCCTTGATCGATACTAAAGGAATTGTATTGTACAATTTTTGACACATTTGTATAAGTCTTATACAAATGTTAGGAACCAAATTATACAGTGGGACCCTTTACCTGCTGCTAATAAAGTATTTGCCATGATTCAACAATAAGAGAAACAATATCAAATGTTATGTGTTGTTCTTCCATCTGAAGTCATGGCATACTGTCAGAAGAAGTTCTGCTAATTTCAAGGTCAGTAGCATATTTAGAATTGCTTCAAGAAAAGAAAGGTCATACTGCACCAACTCTCAAATTCAGGACATACTCCATAAAATTTCTTTAAAGCTAGAAATGCAGAAATTCCTATGTGTACCCATTGCAAGAAAACATGGCATATTTTTTTAGTAGTGTCATAGCTTCATTGCTATCCTCTAAGACACAACAAGACAAAAGATTCTGGTTCTTTTACTAATCTGTCAAGTTTCTCAGCTAATTAATAAAATCAGGAAAAAGAAAGTGAGACAAGTTTGCCTTGACCAAAGGATCAATTTCAGCAACTTATGGGCATGTTTAAGTTAAAGGATTCTTAAGCTACTTCACACTCAGTGCGAAAAGTGTAGATATATTTGTCTTAACCCAAATATTACCAAGATCTATTGCAAAATTATTTCAAAATCAACCTCATTTGCTCTCTCTCTCCCCTTTCTCTTTCTTTCTCTCTCCTCTCTCAAAATTTCCGTATAAAATAATCCAAAATCACAAAGAAATCATTTATTTAGGCAAAATGGTGCATTAGTGTTGGTAATGCGCTCAACAAGAAGTGCAAAGACAAAAGGCATGCATGCACGCATGTCCCTTACATCACGTACGAGCATTTCCTATTCCGTTAGCTTATATATAACCATGCTTCCACCATGCACGAGTGCCACCCATTATATTAAGCCATGTGCAAGAGCTACTCATGAGTGAATTAGGAGTGTGTTCTCTTTCTTTTAATACTTCATTTTTTTCTAAATACATAATTTTTCTTGAAATTGACTAAATAAAATTTAATTATGATATCATAATATATAAATTGGAGATCATATATTGCACGCTACACATCTCATTAGTAAAAGTCTTTGTGTTTGTTTGTCACATGGTTAAGCAACGTCAGCCTCATTTTTCTTTAGTTAATACAAATCTCTTGCTATTTTTGATATGGTTTTTTATGATAATTGAGGACCCTATTCTAAAACTACCCATGATGGATCGAAGTACTTCTCAACTATTGTAGATGATTTTGTAAAAGCATATTGATTTATCTTCTCAAATAAAAATTTGATACTAGACAATGTGTGAAATTTTCTTACATTTTAATTAAAACTCAATTTAGAGTAAAAATTAAAATTTTAAGAAGTGATAATAAGAGCAAAATCCAAATGACGTATTTCTTCAATAAAATGGGGGTCATTCATCAATGAAGCTGTGTAAAAACTCCACAACATAATATGATTGTGGAGAGCAAGCATCAACATTTGCTAAATGTGACTAGAGCTTTAAGACCTGAGTCTGAAATCCCCATGATATTCTGGTATGACTGCATTTATAGTTGCTCATACCATAAATAGAACACCAACTCCTCTATTAAGTAACAAAACTCTTTATGAGGTTCTTTTTGGCATTAAACCCAACTGTCGTAATTTGATAATAATTGGTTGCTTGTATTTTGCCTCAACTCTTTCCCATAGCAGGCAGAGTATAAGCTTTTAGATGTTGCTGCCATTATCATATTCTATTCTAAGAATGTTAAATTCCATAAATGCGTATTTCCTTTTCAAGATGTTCCTACTGAGCAACCCTCTATTTCACACGGTTCTTCTTCTAGTTTGCATAACATGCCACTAACAGATTCTTCAGATCATGATAAATGTCCCTATTGATCAACCCTCTATTTCACACAGTCATTCTCCTTCTATTTTGCCTGATATGCCACTAACGGATTCTTCAGATCATGCTACTTCCTATCTACCAAATATTTCACCTGCTGATGAACACAGTGAGAATCCATCCTCATCACTCATCCAGAAGTTACGTCTGTTTTCCAGAATGCAGAATCAGTGCAAAATGCTTGTCTTCAAACTGCCAGTCCTCCTCTAGCTTCACTTGTTATCACCTCTCTACTTAAACAGAATTTTCATTGTCAACAGGTTCCCTTCACCATTTTATTTGTTAGACAAAAACTCTTCATCTTTTTCATATAAACATCACTCCTTATCCGCATCCATCTCATATCGCAAATTAACACCTAAATATCAAGCTTTTTAATCCACTGTCATCAATCAAAAGGAACCTTATACATATGTTCAAACTGTTAAGGATCCTAACTGGCATGGAAGCAGAATTGAGTACTTTAGAACACAGTAAACTGAATTATCACTGACCTCCCACGGGGAATGGATGCAATTGGATGCTGATATTTGTACAAGATAAAATATCAGAATGATGGAAGTATAGAAAGATATAAAACAATATTAGTAACTAAAGGCTATATACAATAAAAAAATATATAAATTATCATGAGACATTTTCTACTATTGCTAAACTTGTGATTATGTAATGTATTTTAGCCATTTCAGCAGCCAAGGGATGGCACTTACACCAATTCGATGTTAATGATGCTTTCTTGCATGTTGACTTAAATAAGGAGGTTTACATGTATAGGTTGCGGGAAAATAATTTACATATATAGGTTGCGGGAAAATAACAGAAACCCCACCAAGCATGCTAGGTTTTGAAAAGTATTTACAAGCTCAAGCAAGATCCTAGAGAGTGGACCTCAAAATTTTCTACTGCTCTTATTGCTTTTGGTTTCATCCAATTTTAGACAGATTATAGTCTTTTTACTAAACAAGTTGGCCAATCTTTTACAACTTTGTTAATATATATTAATGATATAATTGTGGCAAGTAGTTGTTAGAAATCAATTTCATCAATCAAGTATCTTTTCAACTACAAGTTCAAGATAAAAGATTTCAGCCATATTAGATACTTTTTCGAAATAAGGGTAGCAAGGTTGTCCAAAAGAATTCACATTTACCAAAAAAAGTATACTCTTGATATATTGGCCGATTTAGGAACACTTGGATTAAAACCTTTCAAACCTCCCATGGATCAAAATCTCAAATTAAATAAAGAAACAAATACTCCTTTACACGATCCTATTACTTACATAAGATTGGTTGGACAGCGTCTTTACCTAACCATTACGAGATCAAATATTGATTACAAAGTTCAGGTATCAAGCCAGTATATAGATCATCCAACCACTTGTCGCATGATGGAAACACACAAAGCTTTGAGAAATCTCAAAGAAGCCCTAGGACAAGGACTCTTGTTTCCAGCCTCTTCTAAACTACAACTCAAAGCTTTTGTGATTCGGACTGGGCCTTATGCATGCATGACCAAAAGTTGATCACTGGGTATTGTATTTTTTAGGAGATTCACTTATTTCTTAGAGATCAAAGAAACAGTCGGGCAGTGATTTCTCATTCATCCACAAAATCATAATATCAATCAATGGCTACAACCATTGTGATTAACTTGGTTATGATACCTTTTAAGTGATTCACATATTCATCACAAACAGCAGCATTATTTTTTTGCAATAATCAAGCGGCTCTCCAAGTTACTGCTGATCCAATTTTTCATGAATGTAGGAAATATTTTTGAATTGGATTGTAATTTGATTCAGGATAAAATTCAAGAAATAGGTATATAGAGTACTTAAATTATACTCAAAATCAGTTGGCTGATATTTTTACAAGATCTCTGCCTAGCTACTTAGATTTATCCCAAATGGGAACAACAAATCTCAATTCTGCATCTTGAAGGAGGAATATTGAAGAATTTTGCTGAAAGAAAATTGTTCAGTTCAAAGTGGAAAGATGATGTGGTTTGAAGATATTATTTGATTCTTTGTGTATATTCCTTTTGGTTGATTTGGCTTTTAATTTGTTAGTTAGCTTAGTTAGTTCAAATATTCTTCTCCTTCTCTTGTATATAAAGACAACAGGAATCTCTGCTTTAGTGTGCAATTTTTATCTTCATTTCGGAAAAGAGCATGACATTACCATAGAGTTGACCCATCACTCTTCTGCATTTCTTTTCTTACCAACCCTTCTTCTGTCTTTCTTTTCTGTTCTTTCTGACGTAGGGAGAATAAAAAAGTAAAAATAGAGGGATAGAGATAAGAACAAAGACTGAAGGGATAGAAATAATAAAGAGATCAAACCAATAGAGAGAGGGGGGAAGTCACGAATAGTCAATTGCATTCGATTTCTCTAAACATTCATTTATTTATCAATCATCAATTTCATAATTTAAATAATAGAGCGTAGAAAAATTCTAAATCTAAGATAATTTAATTTGATAATAAATTATCTATTTTTAAAAATAAAAAAAATTATAACAATATCATATAAATAAAAGGGAATAAAATCAAATCAGAATCTTATCAAATAAGTAAAACAAATAAAATAAAAGCCAATAAAATCGGAATATCTTCTAATTAGAATTTTTTAAAATATTTGATATTCGCATCAATTCTTCCCAGATGGTTAGAACTCGACCCCGTCGAGTTAAAACTTCTGTAGAAAACTTTCCAACCGTAAGCCGAACACTTGTGCAAGCGGTCGCCAATGTTACTAGACATGTGGGAGGAGAGTCAAAATTAGATTGAGCTGCTAATGTTGTCTGAAAGGATAAGACTTGGGTCTAAATATGTGCTATTTTGCGAATTCTGATAAAATTGTAATATACTTCGGTCAAATTAGTGGGGATGATTTCGTTGCTGGTGGGGTGATAATATTGCTGAATGCAAAAAAAAAAATGGTAGAGTTTTTATCTCTGATACCAATTTGATGTAGGGAGGAGAAAAAAATAGAGGGGTAGAGATAAGAATAAAAATTAGAGGGGTAGAGACAAGAAAGAAATCAAATCAAGGGAGAGAGGGGGAAGTCACGAATGACCAATTGTATTCGATTTCTTTAAATATTTATTCATTAATCAATTATCAATTTCATAATTCAAATAATAAAGCGTAAAGAAATTCTAAACTTAAGATAATTTGGTAACAAATTATCTATTTCTAAATATAAAAGAAATCATAATAAAATTATATAAATAAGAGCGAATGAAATCAAATCAAAATCTTATCCAATAAGTAAAGCAAATAAAATAAAAGCCAATAAAATCGGAATCTCTTCTAATTAGAATTTTTTGAAATATTTGATATCCGCATCAATTCTCCTCATGTGGTTGGAACTCAACTCTATTGAGTTAAAATTTTTGTAAGAAACTTCCTAACCATAAGCTGAGCAGCAGTGCAAGTTGACGCCAATATTACTAGACATGTGGGAGGAGAGCCGAAATTGGACTGAGCTGCTAATGTTGTCTAAAAGGACATGACTTGGGCCTGAAGATGTACAGTCTTGCAGATTCTGATAGAATTGTAATATACCCAGGTCAAACTAGTGAGGGTAATTTCGTTGCTGGTAGAGTGGTAATATTGCTAAAGGCAAAAAAAAAAAAGAGTAGGACTTTTATTTCTGATACCAATTTGATGTAGGGAGGAGAAAAAATGTAGAGAAAAGAGTAATAGAGGGATAGAGACAAGAATAAAGATTAGAGGGGTAGAGATAAAAAAGAGATCAAACCTAGGGGGAGGGAGGAAGTCACGAATAGTAAATTGAATTCGATTTCTCTAAATATTTATTCAATCATCAATTCCATAATTCAAATAATAGAGCGTAGAGAAATTCTAAGTTAAGATAGTTTGGTAACAAATTATTTATTTCTAAAAATAAAAGAAATCATAATAAAATCATATAAATAAAAGCAAATCAAATCAAATCAAAATCTTATTTAATAAGTAAAATAAATAAAATAAAAATAAATAAAATCAGGATATCTTCTAATTAGAATTTTTTAAAATATTTGATATTCCCATCACTTTCAATCTCTAGAAACTTATAGGATCTAATCACAGCATGCAATATTTCACAGTGGGAAGAAGAGATAAATCCAAACATTTCATATTTCATGAAAGGAAAAAGCCTTTTTTTTTTTTTTGTATTTTTAACATGATTACAATAATTTATAATTATCTTATTGGATCTTTGTTTTGTTTTTGGTTTTTTTTTTTCATGTGTATATAAATGCAACTGTTAGCATCAAGTAGCTCAGTTGCAGCAAGGAGCTGAAGCTGTCAGGCACTTGGTCATAGCACATAGACACGTCAACACTTACTCACAGTAACAACCATTGGTCACTCGTTTGGCCAACAAGTAACATCTCTACCATATCATTTAGCAATACTTGTCATGTCAAAAAGGATGTTTGACAAATTTAAAAATCATCTTGACAAAATAAGAGTTAAGTAAATAACTTAGCAGGTTTTACCAAAAATCACGAATAGGGTATGCCTACCTTTTGACTCACTCGGATATTCATCAACAGTTTGCAGGTCCAATAACTCATTTTAGTTCTTTATTTATAAACACTTTACTAACCTACCATAAGCTGAATTCAAAAAAAACCATCAAAAGGAGACTATTTTTTAGAGTTATTTTGTTGAAAAGACATCCATTTTTTAACAAAAACAAGAGAGAGAAGTGAATCACCTTAAGAAATAAAGCAACCCCATTAGACGAGTTTGGAATTCTCACAGATCAGTTGTTAGCACTCTAGGAAAATCATTCTCCTTAATTTAAGATCTAGACAATCTCAGTACCATAAGCAATCAAGAATATTCTTCTCACAGGCTAACTATTATCCACTGTGCTCCTCTTCTTAAGTTGGCCTTTATGTCATAGCTTAAATAAAGAGTCCAACAACTCAAGCTCTAAGATTAAGTGTCATATCCCTGACCTAAAATCAAGATTAACTTATTTTTTAATATGCAACTATCTTAATTCAGTTTTAAATTAAGACTTAAAAAATTAATTATTTATTTAATTGATTTAAATTCAAACTAATATTAGAACACGAATATAAATTAAATATCGTTGAACAACCTAAATAATAATATATTAATGATCCAATCACATGATATAAATGTCACATCAAAAAATGGTTTTGAATATTAATAATTAAATTGACCTTAAATTATAAATAAGGAAAAATTATCTTATTTAAATTAGAGTATCAAACTAAAATTTCAAAACTTAAAAATCAAATTTAAGCATTTTCATCATTTTCTGCCGGTGGCTAGATATAATTGGCAATTTACATTAATCATTTAAATCATTATAACACTCGAAGACAAATTGATTAAATAGCCTTCTCTAGATCCCAATCTTTTATGAAATTAATTCGAATCCTCAAATCTAAAAGATTTGTAAAAAAAATAAAAGAAAAATAAGTCTAACACTCAATAGGGCATTTGTATTATCATATGTGGATATATAATGAACAAAATATGCTAAAGATAATACCATGATTAAAATTTAAAAATATTGATAATAATAATTTTTTAATAAATATGCAAAAATCATATAATCATAACTAAATATACAAAAAAATTGTATAAATACCAAAATCAAGCCAAATCATACTAATATGTAAAAACTAAGGATTAATAATTAAAGACCAAATATCGAAGTTAAAGTTATAATTGTTTTATATAATCAAATGTCATATACTACTATTTAAGATATATGAGTATAACGATTATATATTATTTCTTATACTTAGATTTAAATGCCACTTTTTTACCTGGTAGATATTAGGTTCAACTTTTAATTTATTAATAATATATTAAAATATATTTGAATATATTTTATCAATTTTTTTACAGTGGTTCTTATGCGATTAAATTAAAAACTCTATTTAAATACAAATATACACCTATTTTTTCATACCGGAGAAATAATTCATTTAATCAAATCTAATATAACTTTTTCTTAATTTTGCTTCAAATATATGACATGAATGAATAATAAAGTAAACTATGGATATGTAGGGACTTTAGTGTACAATTTAAAAACATACAAAAACTTATACGAGTAAATCAACAATATGCAAAATTATTAAAGTCAAGATTTTAAAAACTTAACATAATTTATATAATTTTATCTTTTTTCAAATATAAAAAATGCATAAATAGTTATAAAATGGGAGTAAAATTATATGTATACATAGTATAATATTTTTAATTATGAAAATAATATATGCATGAATATTTAAAATAAAAAATACTCAAAAAATCAAAAATAAATAGTAACAAATAAAAAAATTTAGATACACTTACTTTTACTTAATTTTATTAAAAGATTACTTGATTTCACATCAAATCTTTAATCTTTTTCTTTTTCTCTCTTATTTTCTCTCTTTTCTCTTCTTTTTCTTTTTTTTCTTAAAAATCACCTAAAAATGAGTTAAAATATATTAAGGAACCTATTTATAGAAAATTGACGTATAAGTATTAGTCAAATGCGAATTAAGCGTTGAAGTATAATTCATATTGCATACGAACGCCACTTAGCCATTCATCAGGGCACAAATATTCTGATTTAAATTCACACGTACGCTATTTGAGTACAAATTAGGTGTGAGCATTCTACCTAAAACGCATTTATGTTTGAGTTAGGTATACTCAGTTTAATTCATTTTCATCCGAAACTAAATTTTTTACCCAAAATATCAATTAATTTCAAAAATTTATTATTATAATTAAATTAATTATTATTAAAATAATTTTTTAGAATTCATACATTACAATAAGTTTTTAACTTTATTATCAAGTTTGAGCTTATACTGACTTATAAGTCAAAGAGATTTTTCTATAAACTAAACCATACCCTTTAATATATTGATTGTGATACACAAAATCCTATTAAAAATATTTGGAATCAAACCTAGTATCGAATAGCCTCTGGCTTTAAATAAACCTTAATTGGGGAACCCATCAGTTTGGCTTGTTTTAATTTAGTGGAAAACACAATAATCATCTCTAATCTGGAAAAAAAAAAATTACCTTCGCATCCAACCATCAATATATGATAGGTATATATCTTATTTTGTTATATTAGTTAATAATATAAATTAAAAATTAATTATTATAATAAATTTGTGTTATTGAAGAGTATTTAAGTAATATTACTCCAAAAAGTATCACAATAAAAACCGGCCCAATTTAAGGCAGCCTCCCTCACGAGCCTTGCGATCTTTCATTTTTGTTCAAACCCTAGCCAGAATCTCGTCCCTCGACACCGGCGCTGCAGCCGCCGCAGCAGCAGCCATGGGTATTCCCTCCCTGCTTTTGATTTAGTCACATGCTACTGTTTTCATTTTGAAAGTTATTCGTCGTTGCCTCATTTGAATCGTGGAATGCTTAATCCGCAGGGGCGTACAAGTACGTTTCGGAGTTATGGAGGAAGAAGCAATCAGACGTGATGAGGTTTTTGCAGAGGGTTAGGTGCTGGGAGTACCGTCAGCTCCCTTCCATTGTCCGGGTGACTCGTCCAACTCGCCCTGACAAGGCTCGTCGTCTTGGTTACAAAGCTAAGCAGGTATCCTATTTTCAGCTCTCAAATCTACCTAGATTGAATTGCTCTTGTTGTGTTCATATGTGTCTTGATTCATTTGTTTGGATATTTTAAATGTTAATCTGACACGTAGATTGATGTACGTGTTTGCTTGTGGTTTCTAAATAGCTGAAATGGGAAATAGTTTATAAATGGAGGCTGTACTTCTCTATTTTTTGAAATCGGTCATGATATATATATATTTTTTAATACTGGTCTTATCTTATACTATCTCCGTCGGTAGATTCACTCGTGTGATCTAGATCTGATATATTGATGAGGTTGTATCCAATTTTGTCTGCCGACAGTGTGTTGGCGGAGCTCTGTGACTTCTTAAGGTTTATATTTCGAATTATGCGTCATTAATCTGTGCATAACCTTTAAATTGAGTTGGTAATAACGGAAGCAGATTAATGCAATTGATCGAAGCAAAAAATTAGTGTTTTATAGGTAGCTTAAAGATGCAATTTTTCTTATCAGTGTGCCGTCAGTTATGCTGGAGTATTTGACATTTTAGGGTCTACAATTGAATCTAGAGTCTCAGCATTAGGG
The DNA here is from genome assembly GCA_033239525.1 of Nepenthes gracilis. Lineage (NCBI taxonomy): Eukaryota > Viridiplantae > Streptophyta > Magnoliopsida > Caryophyllales > Nepenthaceae > Nepenthes > Nepenthes gracilis. Next base: position 7,321,705 of record BSYO01000009.1, read on the forward strand.
TTATATGCAATTTTCTTAACCATGTTTCATTGGAGTGCTGTCATCCTCTCAGCAGAGAGGCTGCTATGTCTGCTAAATGGTTAAAATTAGAAGTTAGATAAATGAATGATATTACATCAAACAATTTAATTGGCTATTCAATAGTCACTATTTATCCATCTAATTTCTAGTCCTAATCTTTTTATGAATATACGAGTCTTCCCAATGGGAAGACTGTAACAATACTCTGTTGTGTTGGTGAGAGGATTGTGACATCTTAGGGGTTAGAGTTTGGCCTGCCGGTTATGCATTATCAGGTCAAATTTCTTTCTTTGAATTGTGCGAAGAGCTCAATTAACATTTCTTATAAGGGACCCTGCATAAGGGTTCTTAGTCTTCATTTATCCATAGCTTGGTTAATTACTAAATTTGAATATGCTATGACCTTTATGCACCATTCATTTGTTCATAACCACCCCAAATTTGAGTGGAGAATAACCGGGGGAGATGGGTTTTATTTAATTAAAACCAAAATTAGAGTTTTGAAGGAAGCTTTGAGATGCAATTTGAAATTTTGCCCTTTAAGCAGAGTTGTGAACCGGTTTCTACCCTAACCATTTCATGGAAAATGACTTTAAATTGAATTTTGATTATTCCAACTGGGTTGTAATTTACCCCACTTGAGGCAAAACCTTTGGCACCTTTTCAATGGCTATGTTTGGAAAGAGTAATTGTTGCTTGGTTTGCTGCTAGGGTTTTGTGATCTATCGTGTGCATGTTAGACGTGGTGGCCGTAAGAGACCTGTTCCAAAGGGTATTGTCTATGGTAAGCCGACAAACCAAGGTGTTACTCAGCTCAAGTTCCAGCGCAGCAAGAGGTCGGTTGCTGAAGAACGGGCAGGACGCAAATTGGGTGGTCTTAGGGTTCTCAACTCTTACTGGATCAATGAGGTACTAGTCTTTCATTGCCTCCACATTCTGTATAGAGTTTTGCATCGTTTATAACAATTATACAACTCATCTAGTACTCCTTTATTTTATTTTTAAACTTATATTTATAAAATTCAATAAATTTCTAACAACATTTGAAAAAACAAAATTGAAAAAACTGTATTTTTCACTTTAAAAAGAGAAATTAGATTTAATATTAGTGAGAAAAAATATTTTTCTTAATTTTCCTTCTATAAATATTGTCACAAATGGGGATGCCAAATTTGCTTTGGACCGGTCCAAATTTTGGTGTTAGACCGCCCTTCCCCACTTTGTGTTATTTGGTACTTTTGATTTATATTTGGGTTTATACTACTTGTAATCAACATTTTTTGTAAAATATTTATTAATAATATTATAAATATAGATATATATAATATAGAATAACACACTTTTCTAAACTGATTGTAATCGTCCCTGCCTTTAACATGAATTCCCCATCAGATTCAAGTGGAACCGGGATGTTAACTGGAAAAACTGTGTTTCATTGTCTTTCTTGGGTTTAAATTTATTAAATTACATGAGTGCATGTATCAAAAGTTATAATCCTTTTGTAAATAAATGAATTTTCCATTATATATATATATATATATTTTATGGCATGGTGTTCTTAAACATTCCCATTTCTCTCAATGCAGGACTCCACATACAAGTATTTTGAGGTGATTCTGGTTGATCCTGCACATAACACGATAAGAAACGATCCGAGGATCAATTGGATCTGCAAAGCTGTCCACAAGCACCGGGAACTCCGAGGTCTCACTTCTGCAGGGAAGAAATACCGGGGCCTGCGTGGGAAGGGGCACCTGCACCACAAGGCACGCCCCTCTCGTCGGGCCACTTGGAAGAGGAACAACACCCTCTCCCTGCGTCGTTACCGTTGAACTTTTGGTTTGTTTTGGTGTTTCACTCTGTTAGGCTTGAATTTGGTGTGCTCAGGGGGTCCATATGCCGTCCACCATTTCAGGAGTTCGTTCTCTGATCTTTCTTTACTACCGGTATACTGCACCTATTCAATTTCATTTTAATTTTAGTTTTATTTTATTTTATTTTTTTGACCAAATGTGCTTATCAAATAGGGGCTGCCTCAAATGGTATCTCCCAAACGTTTTTATAAAGAGGGAGTAGTACTGAGGGACATTTTTGTGATACAATTACTTAATGTAACGGTTTATTAATTTATTTATATTAACAAGTTTACGTATGAATTTATCATAAATGGGTGTCCGAAATTGTTTAAAAAATGTTAATCTTGGAAAGAAAGAAAACATATTTATTAAATTTTGATGTGAATGTGATCAGAGTGATTCTGTTTTTTTTTTTTTTTGGTTTTATGTATATATGACAAATAAATTACTACTGAAATGGAAGTTAAAAGTAGTATTCAGACAAAATAAAGCCAAAATCGTCATTTGAAATATGATATAGATTTTAACTGGAAAAGGTGCAGTTTTGTGACCTATATTATAGAAAAAATAATTTTAAAAAAATCATTTATTAAGCGTGCTTTAGGAAATTTACAGTAAGAATAATAATTTTCTAGGTTGAATTGTTCCACACGGTGCATTTGAAGGGCAAATCTGCATGACAGGTTGACTCAGCCTCCCGGGAATTCTACTTTGTGCATGGGCAAAGCAAAATCTTGTTTCACAAATTTAGATGGTCAGAAGAAATAATCGTCTAGATTTGTTATAATTTTTTTTAAATTTATAATATAAATAAATTTAAACAGTTAATTTTATTAGACCACATAAATTGACCGCTTATATCTGTAAAGTGGGATCTTGTTTCGTTTGAAAGCGAAGTAGGATTCCCAGCCTCTTGACACAGCATGGTCATGGAGAATTATGCTGAAACTGAAGCTCTCAGAGGCATCACGAAAAATAGTTGATTTCTCATAAATGTCTTCAACGGTTTGAGATTTTTTTTAGAAAATATACTATTTATGTATTTATTTATATCAAAATTAATATAAGTAGACATATAAATATTACTTCTCTATTTTTTATAAGAAAAATATTGTTCCCATATGTTGTACATACTTTGTTTCTGAATTGCAGGTCGCCTTTTTTAACACGAAATAAATGGACGAGTGTGCTATTTTTCTTTGTAAATCGGTCAAAACAGAAGCTGAATGGCATAAAAAAGGCAAACGATTTCCACTTCGGCGGCATTCTTTTAAAGTTCGGATGGAAGACAAATACGATAGACGGTTCCGAAGATTCAGTGGTCATGGCTTCATTGGCCACAGTGAGATTGTTGTCTTTTTGCTTTGATTCAAGTTGAGAAAAATCTAATATCCAATAGCCGGTATCACGCAATTGTTGGTTTCAAAATTATTAACTGCGCAAATGGTACAGCGGGTAGCCATCAAATTACGTTTGAGCTCATATTCAAAACAAGCACGCTCAATATTCGAGTTTAGCCGTACAATATGCCCTATGAACAGGTAAAAGAAAGAATTCTTTAACTATTAAAGGAAAGGTGCAACTAAGGGAGGGCAAGGGGAAGGAAAAGGTCCTTGGAGATTGAGATTTTTCCTCATTTTTCGTCGAAAACGAACAAGATTGAAAATGGCAATGCGGGTTTTCTAAAAGGAACATGCTTCTTCAGACACAAAGGTGCAATTGCCGGGCCTTCTCTTCATTCCACTCGCAGGCGTATTGGGATAGTAGTCTTTGGGCTTTGCGTGGCCTTTATTTTAAAGAATTGTTGAGGAGATTTGACTAAAGCATGCAAAACTAACACTACATAACAAACTTGAATCCCCTAATCAGGCATCAACCATTAAATATTTAAATACAAGAAATACAATGTTATATAATGATTTTTAACGTAAAAAGTCCTTATGAATCAAGAAAAACCGGAAAAAAACTCCAAACAAATTATCTATAAAGTAACTGGTTTAAAAATAATCTTATCTGAAATTTTTTCACTACAATCCGAAAAATGACCTGGTAGAATATAACCTTTAATACACCTAACAATCCACAAAAAAATAATATATCTGAAAAAAATAAATAACCAAATGATAAAACACCCTAAAAAGAACATTAGAATAATATATTCAATCTTAACAAAGAACAGAATTTGAATCGGATAACTGAATACCGAGCCCCTTCCTATTTTCTCTCTTCATGCGGCGCTCTTTGTATTGCGAAATGATCTCAAATTCCTTAATATTGCATTTTAGACGCAACTTTATAGCAGTATTAATATATGAGCGCCACTCAGTCGTGAACTTACTGAATAAACAGCACACAAATGCCCTTTAGATGCGAATTTTCTGAACAAATCACACGTGTGTTCCCTAGGCATGCATACTCTAGACAAACAATGCATGTACTTTCTTCAGGTACTTATCATACGCCATATGACTAAACCTTAACCAACCCTCAGTTGACCCATACGAATATCACATTACCCTTACTTGACTTTTCTACCCAAGTGTTCCACACATGAACATTGTGTTGGCGTTCAAATGGGCGGCCGGACAATGAAGGCACACAATCACACACACATGATAGAATAAAATAAAAGAAAATGAATACCAAATGTTTTACGTTGAAAATCCTTCTAAACTAAGGGAAAAATCACGGGATACTAAGTCCATGAATAAATCCACTATATGAGATTTGGTTACACAAACCCATACGACAACGCAAGACTTTGAGGCGGAAACAAAGAACAAAGCACAAGTAACAACACAATTTGTGTTTTTCTTCTCACTGCTCTCTTCTCTTCCGCACTTCCTCTCCTCTATGCAATACACTTGCACTTACACGTTACTTCTACCCCATATATTGAATACAATAATATATATATATATATATATAGACGAGCAAGGAGATCACCAACCAGCCTGGCTACATCGTGGTTGGCGCACAACTCCCAAAACCTGCAACAGAAAGTACATGCTTTGTCCTGCAGGCAGCGCATGCATATGCTACAATCTGGCATGCTGACATCATTCAACTATCCAATATGGTGGATCAACTGCACACCTACTGTAAAGGACAGTCATGCAGGATATTCATTTCCAGTCGATCAACACCCATTGACCATCTTTTCGCGCCAAGGCACTTCACATAGTCCGCAAATATTCAGTGTATAAGTTTGCGGACCTCAGCCTCACAAGGTCCCTGTACATTCTTGAAATCCTCAGGCCATTAAGACTTCCACATGAAAGTAACCTCCAACACATTGCACATCTTTCAAATAATCCATTTATTTGTTATGGTATTTATAATGAAATGACCCAAAACCTAAAAATCTTGCCACAAATATACCTTTACTTGTTCTCCGCCACAAATTCCCTCGTTTACGATCAACTCAAAAATCTAAGTGTCCGTTTTCTATTACCTAAACGAGCAAGATTCATAAGAGATCAAAAAATATATATTTTTCAAGCAGCGTCAATGAGAAAATCAAAGTGTACAAAGGGGAAGAAAAGGCACAGGTTGTTGGTATGATCTATAGCCTGCCAGCCAAATAGCTCTCCTTTAGATTCTGCAATGCATCTCTGATCGCACCCTCATCTTGGTTCGAGTACTTCAAGCATATTAGCCTTTGAGCAACGCGATAGACCATCAGAATTGGATAATATTGCAGCTCATTCACTTGCATCCTCCTGGCTTCCTGTATGTGTTGAAACTCAAAATCATGATTTTTATTATCTTATCTGGGAAAAGACGTGAAGAATCCAAAAGTTTGAAAACACAGGTATATATGGTGCTATTTCTCTCCCCCTTCTGAGTTCGGGAAGTTTTGTTTGTCATAAATAACAATGAAGGCCATCAAGTTTTTAAATCTTGCAATTAAATCTGATTTGTTAAATTTGAATAAAACTAGAATAGATCGTATCATGTCTTAATCTGATATTTGAACATGTCAACTGAGGAATCACCGGAACTCTTTCCAATAGATTGCATGCAATTACAAGGTCCAGATCTGTATAGTCTAGTATGAACAAAAAGAGTAGCCACCTCTTTCACCCTTTCTTAGACGGTTTAGCCGCAACAAGCAAGAAACTAGAGTTTGATAAAGAAGGTGTCTGTTGCCACTTTATTTAAATGAATTAAACTGAGAAAAAGCACCAAAAGTAATAACTCCAAATTCAGTTTTTCCCTATGAGCAGCTGGAGCATCCTTCTAGACAGTGCCTTCATTGCAAAGGAGTTACTAGAACTGTTCATCGATCAAGGAAAATGTGAGCTTGAATCATCAGGATGAATTAGGAGAAAACTAATAGAATCAAGTTGGCGGTGTTGATTAAGGGCAGAATAGCCCAAACTGGAATTTCTCCATATTAGTTTTAGTTAAAATTAACAGCAAAAAGGTCAAGCTACTGAATAAACCTAATAACAAGAGAGGAAACTCATTTCTTAGATTTCAAGGTTTATGGGTCACTTTTGCCTTTTGGCTTCATGGAAACTGATCACTTCTATTCTGACCTAAAATCGTGGGCTAGATTTAGGAAAGCAATCTCCTGGCTGTAATCACTCTGATGAATTTAATTGTTTCTGTTTGAATTAAAAATGCCAAGGAAAATACTTCCTTTAAGATATGCTTGGAATGGATATGCTTGCATTCTAATTAATAGGACATTCTAAGGTTTTATATTAAGAGGGCTTAAACGTATGAACATTTCAAGGTGCTGAACATTTTTCTTAGTGACTCATGATGCTTCCCTATTTTTTTAATTATAGATAGATTAACCTATCATATCAAGAAACTAACTAATTTAAAAGTTCAAACTCTTAGGTAAAGGCCAAATGATGGCTTATACTCTAATACAAGTGAATTAGGTATAGGCACACTTCATACCTTATCTTGAAAGATAATTATAAAATAGACACTCTAATACCATGCAACGGAGCCAATAATTCATCCGTAAATAAGTTAAACTTGGAATCTAACAAAGTAATTGGAGGTTAGTCATTTGTGTTCAAGGGTATGATAAGCGAGATTGAAGTAGTGGAAGAAGAGGAATTGGCCATGGAGTTTTACATTAATGGCTCTACTAACATTGAGGAACAAATTCATCCCAAAAGCTTAAAATACAGATGAAGCATAAAGAAGGGGCAAAAGAGGAAAAGGGTTATTCCTGGGGCCTGCACTTTAGAAGCCGGTGCTAGTTGGTTTACAGAAAGCCGAAACAAGATTCAAATGTAATTCAAATTCTCCTACTTGAACTGTGGGACCCAGTTAAAAAAAAAAGAATAGGAAAAATGAGGAAAAAAGAAAAAGCAAAAAAAAAAAAAAAAGAGCAGCAGCAGGTGGCCATGTAGGCCGACTGTCAACTGCAGAAAAAGGAAATTAGCAGCTGTGGGTTGCTTGCTCTGCAGGAAATCAGAAGGCCATTGTTACTGTCCCTGCAGTGAATAAAAACAGAAAAGGGGGCAGCTCTGCTAGATTTCCCGCATATGAAGAAAAATAGAAGAAACAGAAGGAAAGCCACCAGGTGGAAGAAGAGAGGAAAAAAAATAAGGAGAAGCTTTGATATTTTAAGGTAACTTCTTCAATTCCTGGATAAGTAGGCATATATACAAATTTGAATTCTTGCAGGAAAATTTAATTTGAAGGATTTAACCTTAATTTGATGTTTTCTTGTAATGAAAATTTTAAGTGTATTATGATTCATAATTGGGGAAAATGATTGTTGGAATTATTTTAGATGTTTGGAGATTTATTTTATGTAAATTATGAGAAATTAGAGTTGGGTATTGTAGAAATAAGATTTGTTCAGTAGTATAATTTAAGTAAAATATGTTAAGCATACTAAATTGAAGATGATTAAATTAAAATGCTATGCAAGTGAAATCAGAAAAGAAAGATAGTAAAATATAGATATGATTCCCAAAGTATTAACTTCTAAAATGAAAGGAATATCATATATCCAAACAATGGTGATCTATTACCTAAATAAAATTAATAACAAAAGTATATCATAAATAACATGCTATTATATTTATGAAAATCTGTGTAATTTGTAATCATTAATACTTTGGAACATGATTTTATCTTGAAAAAATATGTTTTATGTTTATAGGCATGAACCTTACATATATCATTCGTATATTCATAATATGAGGTCTTTGGAACCCTATTTGGTATTCATGATGCCTTTGGGGCATATACTAGATATCTTTGCTCTTTGGAAGTCATTCTATGCATGAGTATGACCACAATACACTACATAATTACATGATTCAAAATATTATATATTACAATATTTACATATTTGACTCAATATTTATGCTAAAAAATATTCTAGATAATTACTTGACAAATTATGAACAAATTCATTAACATTCATGATTATTTCAATTTTTTATATATGTTGATTGCTTATAAGAAAACTTGTAAGCTTATTATCTATTTATTGAGCTTGTCTCATAATTCTTAGTGATTATACACAAAGGTCAGGGCCTTTTTGAAGGATTTCAATGTTTTCGTTAGTCATTTTAAAGGCATATCTATTATTAGTTCTGTCATGTGTACTTATTTATTTTTAGATGAGCTTTAGCTCTCATGTGTATATACCACATAGAGTGGCAGAGTCTCCCACTATTTATATTACCTTTGATTATATTTATATGATATGTTTCAAGTTAAGACATGAGATTTACTGGTTAGAGTGGGTCCTAAGCTTAACTTGGTTTTAATACAGGTCATGGTCTATCTTGCGTGTTTTTCTTTATGAATGTAACTTTGAACTTTTAATGACTCAATTTGGAATGTTTGTTGAACAACTTTTTGGAGCATGGGAATTCAACTAAACATCTTAATCCACACAAGTACAATATCTTCTTAAGCAGAATTCCAAATTTCTAACTGAAGACCACTCCCTAAGAGCCAAGATTCCGGGAAAACCATGAAGATGCCACAATATTAGCTATATCCTAGTAAATCATAGGAAATCTCACCTTTTCTGTGATCATCAATGTGATGTTTCTAGCTATTTCAATAACTGAGCTTGGCAATCCTGCCACTTCCGCTAGCAAAAGTCCATAGTGGGGAACATGTCGAGGTCCATCCTTGAGTTGAAACTGGTCAAACAAAACAGGAGTTTGGTTAGAAATGTATCCAAATAACTGTCTGGCATCCGAGGATTATCACCTTGAAGTCCATTCGGTTGTTTCGGATGTCAACATGAAAATGTAGAATTTTGACATTTGGATAGATAGTTGACAACTCTGACAGATTTTCCATATGGGTAGCAAATAAAGTATACCTGAAGACCAATCCGAAAAATAAGTCAATTTCTGTAGTTTAAGAGAAGGCCAAATATTTTTAGCCCCAACTAGAGTATCCTCATCCAGTGCAGTTAAAATATCAATTAACTCTTTGTTTAATAATAAATATTTGTTCGACAAATTTTAAATAATGTGGATTCAGAGCCTCCTTCCCTTGTTTCAAATAAATAAATAAATCAAAGAAGTATTCCACTCCATGCTCCAAAACCCACACTTTGATAAATTAAGGCTAAAGATTAAATCCTTAATAAGTTGCCAAATATGAATTCTGATGGCAATCAAAATGACATAGAATAATCGAGAGAAAAAAACATCTCTATCGGTGAGTATGCATGCAAGACCTATGAGAATAGTGAATGCCACCTGTTAATCGCCCTACTTCAGAATGGCAATTCCTAAGGCTTACGAATAGAAATATGTAAGATTAATCAAACAGAAAATGCCAGCAGAATGAGCCAGCAATGCATTCCTCAAACAAAATACTAACAATTTTCTTCATTATCACGCTTGAATTTAGCATTGATGACAGTATAGCTGAAGAATTCAAATTTTAGCAATAATTTGTTGGACGGCCTGTTCACGTAATTAAGGTGAATTCCCAATTAGTCAAACCTACGGAAGAGCTACATGGCAGCAGTAACAATATTTAGAGATGTACTATGAATGATCACTTCCAATAATTAAGAGCAAGCAAGAAGTGCAAACAAAATAAATTGGAGATCCGATGTCAAGAACAGTGAAAGCAAGCTTTATTATCAGCTTGTGATAGAGATTTGACTGAACGTTGCCAGACTACTAAGTGTAAGAGTTTCAATTCATACAGAAGCAATATCTCATTGATCATGACAAGTGCATTTGTGCTTTTAAGTCATGGAAAACGTGGCAAAGAATACAGAATGAATGATGATTTTAGACACACATTGCCTCAATCAAGAAAAAGAAAGAAATCTTTTCCTAAATATAATTGCTGAAATCAGTCAAACTGCTGTTATATTTTTTGCTCTGTTCATAATGTTCAACTGCTCCATTGCCTACAACATTGTATGTCACACGTCAACCATTTCTTGAAATCTTTTATAAGCAATCGGCAATCAAATTGTATAGTCGGCTTTCCAATTGAGTAAATTGCCAAGAAAGATGACATCATGTGAAACTCTTCAAGGACAGGAACAGTAGGTGGTAGGATAAACATAGTCCATCTTATTTGTCATAAAGCTAGTTTGCGCACTTTTGCTAGGCACATAATCATAAGAACTATAGGAAACAAAAAAGATGTCAAAGCTGGTTAGGTAATTACGCTTTTAACATAAGTAGTTGCTCACAACAGCTCCATGCAACTGCAAATCCATCAGATGAAGATGTAGCCCTCCCAAGTTCATCCATGACAATCAAACTTCTGAAATAAAAAAATACCACTATCAAGTATATGCTCAGGAGTTCATGACATAATCCAAGATGTCAAGGACATTTTATATTTCATATACCTCTGAGAAACATTCTGCATGATAAAAGCTGTCTCTCTCATTTCTGTCATGAACTGTAAAACCAAGAAGCTTCATAACGGGTGATTTGCCATAAAACAAATTTGTAGGACAGAAATGCTGCACTTTTCTTTTTTATAATCTCTTGTGAAGTTAAGAATATTATGAAGGCTACTGATTCAAACGTTACAGATGGATGTGTTGATGGCAAGATTATGCACTAGAAGCATTGATATGAAAATCATAAAGCTCATGCATGAATTAGATGGAATTACTTTGAGATGTTCAAAACTCCCCCGCCGGACTGCAACTTCAATCCTAAATGAAAATATTTGAGGAAGACAAAAATCCCAAGATTATATATTAAGCACAAACACACACACACAAAAACTCAGGAGTTAGTGTAGATTAAACCAAGGCCATTGATAGAAACAATTTGGGATTTTAACTTTGGGGTAATGATAAGATTATTCCATTACAATTTAGATGTCATGGGTTCAAACCATTAAATAGTCTTTTTTTCAATGAATGACGATATTACATACATGTAACTCTCCTTAGACCCCACAAAGCAAGAAACATATGTAATGGTCCACCCTTCTAGATTTTATTACTAAGATTAATCACCCCCTTGGATTTGGCCCTCCTTAGGCTATCTCTCAATCCACAGTATTGTCTCTCATCTTCTCGTTCATTCTCTGATGCAGGCAGAATTTGAAAGTAAAATAAATTAAAGAAACCTTAACAAAACAATGGAGGAAAATAGAAGTGGGAAAGAGAACTGTCAACATTAAATCCTTCAACAGGAGAATCTAATTACGGTAGGGGAATGGTGAAGATTTTGCTGAATGTAAAGGAATAAGAAAATGAAGGGGATATGTAAAATATCTAATATGCCGAAGGATAGGATACCCGTCTCTGATGGAGATTACAAAATGGGAGGAACTTACTGAACCTTCTAGTGATCTACTTAAGGACTCAGCCTAGGAGATCGGAAGTTACACACCATTCGGAAGATCAAAGACTCCTTAACAGATAACATTCTTCTTCCTAACAAGTGAATTAATCTTTTTGCTCAACTCTATCTAAATAAAAGCAACAAACTAATATTTACAGAGGAGGGAGGTTGCCTGCCACGGGAAGAGGAGAAGGGGAGGGAGTTGTTGCTTTGTTAGGAAGGGGGAGCATGTGGTTGGGGGTAATGTTGTTGAAGGCACGCTTCAAGTGCATCTAGGCTCAAAGCTCGAAGCCTAGCACTTCAACATATCCAAGTTAGGCTCATTCCGAGAGGTACGCACCTAAGCTTTAAGGTGCGCACCTTTTATCAAGGCTCAAGATGTGTGTCTAAAGCATATTATAATTTTTTTTTTTAAATTATCATTATATTTGATAGTTATTTTAAATACAAACTTTGTGTTTGTGAAATTTAGATTGATGAAAATAATGAGTTACTAATCAAAAAAATAGATAAAGACTATAATAATGATAATAAATTTGTATTTGAGGATGATTCTATATAGGGGTTTTGTAGCTAAAATTGTTTGAGTAAATAAGTTTATACATTCACTAAATCTAGAGATAATGTGCGCCTTAAACAATAAAGGCCTCTAGAACTAATCTGTTGAAACTTATAAATGATAAAGATTTTAACTTACAATAAAAATAAGAAGTCATTCAAGCTAATAAATTAACAAATGAGAAAAAGATGAACTTTTGTTTGACAATTATAATAAATATTAATCTCTATTATGAGTATTTTGATAATAATATTTTAGATTTACTAATAAATTTTATTATTCTTGTTTATTTGTGAAAAATTATTCTTAGTAAATATCACTTTTTTTTTATTATTAGTTAAAATATGAGATTATTATTGTTGTCATAAATATTTTTTGGTTTTTCTAAATCTCTTATTAGCTTTAACAAATTGATTACAAGAATATCATACATACATAGTTCATAAATGCGCATCTCAGTTTCATCAAGCCTGTGCCTGCACTTTGTGTCTCGCGCCTAGGCCTCAAGGACTCATTGCGCCTTAATGTGCCTTGTGCATTTAACAACACTAGTTGGGGATGTTTTGCCAAAGGGACTTCGAAGACGTAAGAAAAATAAAGCTGCCTTCATATTAATTATTGCACATGGTTGGAGGCATCTTAATTTATCTATTGGCAGCTGAACTTCGGTTCTTGTTTGCTTGGGAACTGGCTGCCTTAATGGAGTGGGAGAGGAAGTGATGGTGTTGACAACCATCTTGGAAGATCGTGATGGCTTAGTTACAGCCTCATCACTGTCTTTAATGTTACCTAAGCTTGTAATGACTAGAAATCCCCATAAGCTTTTCTCACTTGCTACTCTGTATAATAGTCTTAAACAAGATCATAAAGTTCATAAACATATCAAAAACATAGTCATCATAGCCACAAAGTTCAAAAACATACTCATCATAGCCAAGAAATCTCTCAGAAGTTAGATTTGAAACAAAAATATTGTCATCTACTTGGTATATGAATGTTTAAAGATTATATGAACCTCAGTTGTTATAAACGTTCATATAACCATCCTAGAATCAATAATATCTATCACCTATATCTTGCAATGCCTATCAACCTCAGACCATTTCTGCCCGTCAATGCCACAAATATTTTCAAATTCAACAGCATAATCTTTCCCTTGTAAAGATGAAGTAGCATAGTTAGACTGATATTTACTTGAACCACCTTCCAAAAGATTGTTAAAGTTTTTTTCCAGTCATCATCTGGAAATGTTTTATAGGAGTAAAGAAAAGAAAAGAAAGGAAAAGAGATCCCCTTACGTCAGTCTGAAATGGTGTGTGAACAGTGAACCCAATAGGGTACAAACAAAACTTTGTTTTGTATCACATGCAGAAATATTCAGTTGTTCATCTGGTGAACATACCGTGCTGGAGTTGGATTCAAGACTGTCCATGGCCCCCATTCGTGTAAATATACGATCAACCACTCTTACAGTTGAGAATCTAGCAGGAACATAACAACCTATCTGAGCAAGGATAATGATAAGGCACACTTGTTGAAGATAAGTGCTCTTCCCGCTCCTGAAAGAAACCACAGATGCTTGTATTAAATTGCAAATTTTTACTCAAGAAAAAGTCTGTTCAGAGTTGACTCAAACTAGTGGCTGTCTTGAAGTGCTGAAGAAGATCATTTAAATTGGTTCATGATTGGTCCACCAGGTTCACTTGCACAGGTCAGCTGCAACTGATAAATGCAGTACACTTTAGTACAGACTCCCTGGAGTGATGCCTTCATTTTTCCTACTATTATTCCGTTTTTTAGGAAGTTATTTTATGGGAAGGACACTGAGGCAAAGTCTCATAGGAAACCATTTTAAACACAACGAGAGAAGTTCAGGGTTGACGGCCATATATACTTGGAGTATGACAGCTATGGAGAGTTCAAGTTGGTCTCGGATAATGGAGTAAATGAACACTAAGAACTGAAATCAGAGGACATTTGATCTGCTAGAAAAAAAAAAAAAAAAGCACAAAACAGTACCACGAGTTGGAAGAACTCATGGGGATTAGAGACCCACTCAGTTCAGCTGCTGGTGGACCTTTGCAAGGGGAGCAAATGGATTGATGCTGGGTTTAAGATGGATCATTTCAGATTTCAGCCACCCATGAATTTTGGAGAAGTAACAGCATTAAGGTTACATGAATGGGGGTCATCTGGAATGCTATTTCTACCTAAGCATTCCTTTGTGTACCGTTACTTTTCACTATTGGCAGATACACTAGAGTCAAGACAGAAGACTTGGATCGGAAATGATCAATAACAACTGTCATGCACTTGGCAAGCAAATGTCAGACTCTATTAACCACCTGTTTGAATACTGCTGGATTCAGGTTTTTGAGTTTCTAAGATCTGCTGCAATTGTTGCTGAAGGTTTGTATACAGAGTCCAGAAGAAGATGCTGGCAGCTATCTACATTGCAGTAACACACCATATGGAAACCAAAATTTCTTTTCAAGGGAAACAAATCACTTTTTTCAAAGCACCGCCATGTTCGTTCTGCTCACAACAGCCCAATTAGCTTTTCAGAAAATAAACATTAGACATTCCATCTTCTAAAACCAATACTTTTAATGCTATTTGACGCATAATAATTTCTAGATGTCTATTATGGATCTGCATCCCTTCAAGGTCGAAAAAGCTTATTACTTCAGATAACACGCACTGTAGGCCATTTTCAGTCTTCTTCATTTTCAATAAAAAACAAAGAAAATTTCGATATCAGAAAAGAACCTTTAGAACTCGTATCAATAATTGTGAAGTTTAGTCTATGAAACAAAGACTTCATTCATAACCTAAACTTGTCTCTATTCCGCTAGAAGTCAAAAGGAAGTAGGGGATGAAAGCCAAAAAGGATAAACATTCCATTCATGGTGAGAATATTCTATGAACCTCCTATCATCAGCATTTAAGCACCTGCAGTCATCATGTCAAGTCATGGTCCATGGGTATCTTCTCTAAATTGAATGTTAGTCATCTCTCTTGACACTCGGTAGTCAGTAGCCATCACTTAAAGCTTGATCTATATTTTAAGGACTGCCAAAGGTGAGCAAATATGGATTTGTTTATAAGCTATTTATTTATAAAAGTCTCCCACGTGATTATGAGCACTTTTTTGAAGCAGAAATATGTTTTGTTGTTAGTGTTTGAGACTTCCATTTCCCCTTGTGGTGGTGGTGATGTTCATGCACCTAAGTTTGATCAGTCGACCGAGGATAAATTTGCATTCAGAACTACCACCACAGGATAAATGAAGACTCACCTTAATTCTTGGTCACCAATGAACTGCACAGGAATAGATTATTTATTAATCGGGCTATACCAGTCCTTAATGTTTAACATTCTTTACTAAGAGTTACCAAAAAGTGCAGTAGCTAACACTAAAATGTGGAATATGTTTCAATATTAGTCATGGAAGAAAACATATGCACTTCAGTCCACTGCATTGATCTGTCAATGAAATAAAAGGAACCACGATTGATAGAAGGATTTGTTGAGAGGCACAAAATACAGCAAGAATCAAACCCATAAAAATTTGTTATTTAAGAAGTATAGACACAAAATATAGTGTTTTTATCCTGATTTATGATAAAGCCACAAAGATCAGAAATCCAATCCAGAACCACTAGGCAAAAGATTAAACAGGAAAGAACAAAGAAAGAATTCTGTTTGATTTTTGAGAACTTGTATTGTATTAAGGTAAACAAAACACTAAAAGATTCTCTGGATAAACAAAATCGTGAAGCAAACCCGAAAACTATTTGCTACTTCAGGAAGATGACTGGGCTTTGATCCATAGTTAAGCAATTATAGTTGGTGAATGTCTTGCAACAAAACCTATGGAATAGAGAGCCGGCATGCAACAGAAATAAACATAGAAACACACAACATTGTAGATTAATTCACATGAAAAATAATTTGATATTGAAACGAATTGCATGAAGGTGACTCTCACATGTTTGGACCCATGACAATTACCATGTTTGATGCTTCAGAAAGAAAAATACTGTTCGGCTGCAACATGAAACTATTTGTTATATCATTGAATACTGTTACAAAGAGAATATCAACAAATGAATCACAATGCGAGAAACAAGTATACTACTTACAATAAAGTCAATGTGCATGCTTTCCAGGATAGGATGTCTTCCAGCATCAACTGCCAACGGGCCACTCTCTGACAACACGGTCTGATTAATTTCTGTTGCTTTACAGCCAAATCCTTTTGATGACTTAGTGGGGCGAAAAACCAAAACTCTTACCCGTAAATTCCGGTCTAGTATATCGATCAACAGGACTTGTAGATATCATGTGAGCAAATGAATTAACAATCATATCTAGAAGGCATAAAACTTCCGCAAGCAATGTGAGCACAGACACATCTTCCCGTATGGTCTCATGAAGTGCTGCACAATTGTATAAATGCCAACAATGTTAAAATCCTAACAATAATAATTCTATGCCTTAAGGAGTAGGAACAGGATGTCAGGATGCAATGTATTTGTCCATTGATAGACACAGAAAAACATGAGGCAAGTATGAAACCAGATGCAATATTATAATATTCGGACCGCTGTTTAATAGTCATTCTAGTTTTTCCAGCTCAGAGAAATTAGAGAAATCAATGAATTATGAGGTAAACAAGATAGGAAGCTTAAAGAAAACACCTTAAAATTTGTTGGAACGCATTTAGCTTGCTCGGGTAACACACATGGAGGGCAAATACATGAAATGTTGACGAGGTCTTTTCAATTATAATTTAATGAAATATAACATCAACCACTAATTTTTAACAAGATGCAGACTGTAGAACTCAATAAGGAAGACAATAAGCCATAAAAGTTTATTGAAACACAAAATCCTGTGCTGGCATGACGGAGGAATCATAGAATTCCTACACTGTCATGTTAATGATAAGTTTCATGAAAACCAACACCAAATATTTGACAAATTTGATTTGAATCTGAATGCCTCACCTTGTGAGGCTGACTTCAATTATGTAGACATCATTTCCCTCATTACAAGGTTAAGAATCAATAATCACATCAATTGTATCTAAATAAATAAGCAAAGTATTAGTAGGCTACTAATTATAATATATGTACAAGAATCAAAACAATTATGGTATTAATGTTGTTTTAGTTGTCATCCCCTCTCACATTGATGATGGGTGATCAGAAAGCGGCAATTTGCTCATGAGAAAGTGATGACGCTAATGTGTCATTGACCTTTGTAAATATATCAACAATCTGGAGGTTAGTGGAAATATGAGGAAGAGAAGTGATACGATTATCCAATTTATCTCTGGTATAATGACAATCGACTTTAATATATTTCATGCACTCATGCTACATGTGATTAGCAACAATTTGAATAGTACTAGTGTTATCAATATGAAGAGAAGTGAGATCAAACTGAGGAGACACAAGCTTAGAGAGGAGATCACGAAACGAAACAATCTCAAACCAAGCTACCGACATTGCATTGTTAAGATTTTGCGGATGATTTAGAAACTTAATCCTACTTCTTATACTTCAAAGAGATCAAAGTATCGCCAAGAAACACAGACCAACCTATGACAAACCGTCAAGTATTAGGACATTTAGCCGAATCTGTGTCACCATAAGCAATAAGATGAATAGGAGAACCAAATAAGAGATGTGCCTAAGAAAAAACAATAGCCAATGGTGGATCATTGATATATGGAATTACCTGCACAATCTACATTAGAAAAAGAACTCAACTAGAGAGAGGAATGACTAGAGAATTGAAATCAATAGGATAAGGATCCTTTAATATATCAAAGGATACGGAACACAACTATGTAGTGAGTAGACCATGGTGCAGCCATAAACAAGCTAATAAAATGAATAGCATAGGCAATATTAGGACGAGTAACATTAAGATAAACAAGCCCTCCAATGAATTGTCAACAACAGTGGCGTTTGACAAAAGAGAACCATCGAATAGAGTAAATTTGACATTCGGTTCTAATGAAGTAAGAGCAATCATGTTATTAGTGATGGTGGTATGAGTGAGTAAATTAGACACATACTTTGCTTGGGAGAGATAATAGCCATCAAAATATAAGGTCACTTCAAAGCTTAGGAAAAAACAGAGATGTTTAAGATCCTTCATCTCAAACTATTGATGGAGAAAAGTTCTAACTAATTGAATTACGGTACAATCATCTTCAGTAATAATCGTATCATTGACATAGAGTAAAATAAGAATAGTATCAAATGATGTTATACGTGTGAAAAGAGTTGAGTCATGAGTACTTGATGTGAAATTTTGTTTAGCAATTATGGAACTAAACTTAACAAACCAAACTTTGGAAGCTTGTTTAAGGCTATGTAGTGCACGGCGAAGGCAGCAAACATTTTTGGGAGAGTGGTCATACCCAAGTGTGAGCTGCATGTAGACTTCATCAATCAAGTCACCGTGAAAAAAGACATTCTTAGCATCTATTTGAATAAAGTCCCATTGCTGGTGGAGGCGACAACAATCAACGAACGTACACATATGAAACAAGCCACAAGCACAAAAGTCACCTCATATTCAATCCCATACTTCTAAGTAAAACCCCAGTCAACAAGACCAGCTTTATATTGTTCCACCAAGCCATCAAACTTAGTTGTGATCTTATATATCTACTTGTTGCCACTAATTTCCTAGTAGGTAGGTCAACCAAATCTCATGTTCAATTCTTTTCAATGGCGAGAATTTCATCGATCATTACTTATTACAAGGAAGGATGATATTTGACTTCTCGATAGGTAATAGGTTTATATAATGTAGCAAGTGTCAGAAAACAATAAAAGTCACGTAAGTAAAAGGGAGATCACGTACCCAAAAGCAACAACGAATAGAAAGATTTGCTGATAGGAGCAACGGTGGACCTATGGATGGAGCAACTATTAGACCAAAAATATCGGATATTGAGGTAGTAGGAACGAGATTAGGAAATAGAATTGATAATGGATTGGTAAAAACTTTAGAATGTCACGGATGTGGAAGATAAATGGGATAAGTTGGTAAACATTTTGTGCTCCCAGAAGATAACACGACGGGAGATACTAAGTCGATTAGATATAAGGTCATAACAGCGATAGCCTTTCTATTCAATACCATACTTAAGAAAGCAATATAAACGAGCGCGTGGTTGTAATTTATTTCATTTATGAGATGGAAGTAGAACAAAACAAGCACATCAGAAGATTACAGTTAGATAGTATACTAAAGAGATACTCGCATGGAATATGATTTTGAATAATCAATGATAGAAGGCAATTGATGGTATAGGTTGCAGTGAAGACAACTTCTCCCCAAAATTCTTTTGGCAAAGAAGTTTAGATAAGAAGGGATCGGACACTATTAAAAATATGACCAAATTTCTATTCAGCACAACCATTTAGTTGGAATGTGATTGGCCAAAATTTTTGGTATGTAGTGCCATGTGATTTGATAGTATTCAAAAAGGATGGCTCACAATATTCTTTATCATTATCATCTAAGGATTTTAATTCGTTTTGAAAACTTAGTATATACCATATCACAAAATTTGTGATATATGGTTGACTAGTCAAATCAACGATGCAAAAAATATATCCATGTGTAACGAGAAGAGTCATTAATAAAAGCAACAAAATATTTTGATATCATTTAGTAGGTATAGGTGAAGGGCCCCAAACATGAAAGTGAATAAGATTAAAATGAGTATAAGAAATAGTTTCACTAGAATTAAAAGGTAAAGCTTTTGATTTACTAAGCTAACAAGCCATAAAATCAAAAGACGTATCACTAAGAGTTCCAAAAGTGACCCATAGAGATTAACAATTGAACTTTAGAAGTGGACGCATAGCCAAGTCAAGAATGCCATAGAAGATTAGATGTGACTGGACTGGACTGTCGAGCAATGGAGCTTCAAACAAGAGAGGGAATATGATGTGTATTCAGCTCAAACAAACATCCAACCTTATGGTCTGCCTCAACCAGCTGTCCCATCTGTGGATCTTGTATATCACAACTATAAGAAGAAAAATGATATTCTAAACCGATATCAGATAGTTGACCTACAAATAGTAGTGAGTAAGACAATGAAGATACTAGATAAGTGTTTAAAAAAGAGCGTGAAGGGGTAAAAATGGAGCCTATATCACTAACATGCAAATGAGATATATTAGTTGTATGGATTTTTGGTGTATGACAGGCTGCAACATTGTTAGTGAATTGGTTAAGATCAAAAGTCATGATTGCAACATACAGAATCAATAATTTAAGAAGCATTATCAAGAGTGGCAAATAGAGAGGACGTAGAGATACAACCTGTACGAGATAGAATTTGGGTCATAATTGGCTCAAGATCTTCAGTGAGGGGGGAGTAGAAGATGGCGTACTTGAGTCGGATGTTGGTGGCGCAATCTCGGTGATGGCCGCTGTTCAAATTGAGAAGAAATGCCGATTCTGGGAGAAGCGCTTTTTCTTATGACAATTGTATTTTGAATGATCTTTTGCATGGCAGTATCGATATATATTTGGATCATATGATTGTCGATTATCTGATCCCAAGTTTTTATGCGAAAACTTATTTCGGCAGTTTAAGAGGGGACGGCAAGAACGGTCTCCATATTGAGGGACCCCTTGGTGTAAAGATGCATTTCTTCAGAAGTAAGCTCAACAACTGCACTATCAAGTGAATGGCAAGGATGCCTATGGAATAGAAACACCCTAGTAGATTCAAATTCGTCACAAAGAGCCATAAGAATTTGAGTAAGGCGAAGTCTATCCTAATAATTTAAAAATTTCTTAAGCTCTATAAGAGACTTTCATTGCAGTTCAATCGATACCAACTGATCCCATAAATAACATATTTGGGAATAGAAATCACTGATTGATAGGCCAAATTCTTGAGTTTTATTATATAGCTAATGCATTATTTGATATTGATGAGCAAACTCTACAAAAGAGTAACGTTGTTGTAGAAAGTCCCATACATCTTTGGCAACTTTAAATCAGCCAAATAGCATATTAATATATAGAATAGATGTATTAACAAATCATGTAATAATTCTACGGTCAATGCTACCCTAATCTCCAACACAATCAGCAAAAACCAACTCTATTTTAGAAGCCTCATGTCGTGGTGGCTTGTATTCTCTTCTGATAAATAATCATAAGTTTTGTCCTTTTAGAAAAGGATGTATTGAGTGAGCCCAATGATAACAATTAGAACCATTGAAAATAATTTGAATGGGTTGAGATACAGCGTTTTGTAGTAAGACCATGAGGATTGAGATATCAAATTAATGATATGAATGTACAAGTGGGAGACCCGAACGGGAGTGATGGGCCGCAAAATAGTAGCTGAGCCTAGAGGAATAGTGACTGGTACAGCTAAACAGTGTTGGGCTGCACAGTTCGGTGCTGCTGGGCCGCGTTCAGGATCAAAACGTAGCGTTTTGATTATTTCAGAGAATGAACGCAGCATTTTGGGCAAGGCAAAAGGCGCGCCCTGAGCTCTGTCTAAGCGATGAGTTGTACGAGATATGACCACCAAATGTTGCGTTTGATGCGTCGTCGTCTCCAAAGCAAAAGTTAGTGTTAATGCCGATATGAAAGATGATGAATGGTGAAAGGTGATTTGTAACACCAGCGAGGAGAGCAGTGTGCGGGATGGGTTTGGATAGTTGTCTGGATCCGCCGAGGATGAAGCTAACACAAGGATGGGACTGAACAGTCGTCTGGGGCCAAGATGAGACTAAACGGTTGTCTACAGCAGAGTAAACGCCGGTTTAAAAAGATGCAGAACTGGACCGTCGCTAACGAAACACGAGAAGCAGAACCTGGACCTTGACACAGTGTTTCCGCCTACTTGTTTTGTAATCTCTATCTCATACATAGTGCAATTTTGAACTCAACGTCCCGTGGTTTTCCCTTAATCAAAATAAGGGTTTTCCATCGGTTGTCATTATTCTTTCTTTCCTTCTCTAAAAGATCCCTTTGTGGACCGAGAGACGAGCGCCGCCAAATTTCCAAAACCAATGAAGCCAACAAGTGGTATCTAGAACAAGGTTGAGAACCTTGCTCTAATGGCGTCGACATCATCAAGAATCTGCCGTTTAGCGTTGAACCGTTTAACGAAAGGGAGGTAATTTCATTTTCTCGGCAAGAAAGGGTGAAAAACATTCTTACCGAGAGAAGGGACGATAAAGACGCTAAAGAAGAAGGAAGAGAAACCCGCAAAGTCAATCAGGTAGTAATGGCAAGACAAAAGAGATCTTGCAAATTGCACTATCAAACTGCGCTCACGACAACACCTCTCGGAAGTGCTTGGACCGACCTGACAGGTCGAAGTTGCTTCTGCGATAAGTCCAAATCCTTGACAAACAGACTTCATATAAAGAAGCACTTACCTCGGCCTACGGTTGTGTCGAAAGGAGGAAGCTTTGAGAAGCATTTAGACGAGTTCAACCGGATATCGACGCCTTGAGATGTCCGCCCTTGAAGAAGAGATCAAGGAGGAGGACAAGGTGTTGGTCCTGCTAGCCTCTCTGCCAGCCTCCTATGATCATATAGTCACAACCTTGCTGTTTAGCAAAGATACTTTGAAGCTGGATGTGGTTATTGCTTCCTTACTCATGAATGAGTCAAGGAGGTCACAAGGGACCTCGACATCTGAGGTACTTGTGACTGAATCCAGGGGAAGAAATAGAGGCCGTGATCAAAAACAAGGAGAGAAAGCCCGCAGCAAATCAAGATCGAGGTATCAAAACCTTGAGTGTCACCACTGTGGCAAGAAGGGCCACATTAAGAAGCATTGCTTCAAATGGAAGCGGGAAAATACGGAAAAAGAAAAAGGTGACAGTGGACGGGTAGAGGAAAGGTCCTCCGTCTCAGTAGTAACAGCAGGTAGTCTCCTGTTGACAAGTGAAGGAGACGTGGCAAATTTGACGGATGAAGAGTCCAGCTGGGTAATCTATTCCTATACCTTACACGCCACGCCCAGTAAAGCACCAGTTCACATCCTATACTCCTGGAGACTTTGGAGTAATAAGGATGGGAAATGAATGAACATCTTCCGTTGTAGGAAGAGGAGATGTCGTTCTGGTCATAAATAATGGGACGAAGCTGATATTGAAGGACGTGCGTCATGTCCCTGACATCCGACTGAATGTCATCTCAGCCGGACGCCTGGATGATGAAGGTTATTGCAATACCTTTTGTGAAGGCGAGTGGAAGCTGACAAGAGGATCTCTTGCTGTAGCAAGAGGAAAGAAGGCCGCTGGCCTGTACCTAATGAAGGCCTGTGCGGTGGCAGGAGATGTGAATACCACAGCCAGCACAGAGACGATGGACCTGTGGTATAGAAAGCTAAGCCACATGAGTAATGAAGGGCTGTCCTGCTTGGCTAAGAAAGGCCTGATCACTGGAGCAAAGGAGGAAGGACAAAAGACGTGTCCTCATTGCTTGGCTGGAAAGCAAAGGAGAGTCTCATTTCATAGAGACTCATCCGGTGCAAAGGCGAAGCTCCTAGAACTAGTTCACACAGATGTGTGTGGGCCATTCAAAGAAAAGTCATTTGGTGGAGCCCAATATTTTGTTTCATTCATTGACGACTGTTCAAAAAGGCTGTAGGTCTACCCACTCAAGACCATTGATCAGGTTCCTGGTATTTTTGAGCAGTTCCATACTCTTGTGGAGCGTCGAGGAGGGGAAGAAGTCAAGGCGCCGTCCGTAGTGACAACGACGGCGAATACCTGGGGCCTTTTGATGCCTACTGCCGATCACATGGTATTAGGCACCAAAGGACACCACCAAAGACTCCACAGTTGAATGGAGTGGCAGAACGGATGAATCGTACGCTCTTAGAGAGAGTACGCTGCATGCTTTTCGAAGCAAAGCTTCATGCCTCGTTCTGGGCAGAAGCACTCCGGACAGCGGCCTACATTATCAACAGGTCGCCCAGCAAGCTTCTGATGGGTGAAGTGGCAGAGAAGATATGGACGGGCAAGGAGCCGTCTTATGATCATTTACGAGTATTCGGATGCAAAACATTCGTGCATGTCCCGAGAGACGAAAGGACAAAGCTGGAGCCAAAGATGACACAGTGCGTCTTTCTGGGCTACGGGGAAGATGAACTAGGCTACCGCTTCTATGATCCAACCACCAGAAGACTCGTCCGGTCTAGGGACGTAACTTTCATTGAAAATGAGACAATCGAAGATATTAGCAGGAAGGTCAAGTGCGACGATAAGTACACAGACCAAGTAAGCAACGAAGCTGTCCGTCCAGCATCGTTGGATGAAGAGGATCATAGTCAAAAGACGGTAGAGAATGATGAAGGGGAGGTCATGGCTCCGGATGACACCAATGATGAAGTTGTTCCTCAACCAGCTGGAAATGTCTCTGTTAGACGGTCCTCACGCGACAAAAGGCCGTCCGTCCGCTTGTCACCAAATGAATATGTCATGCTCACTGATGCCCGAGGATTATGAAGAGGCAATGAAGGACGACAGTAAAGAGGACTGGCTGGAAGACATGAAGGAGGAGATGAGCTCCCTTCATGAAAATCACACCTTTGACGTAATAAAACTTTCTAAGGGGAAGAAGGTCCTCAAGAACAAATGGGTCTATCGCTTGAAGCAGGATGAGAATACCAAGAAGCCTAATACAAGGCACGGTTGGTGATGAAGGGTTTCAGTCAACAAAAGGGGATTGATTTTGATGAGATTTTTGCTCCGGTTGTTGAAATGTCCTCCGTCCGGGTTGTACTAGGCCTGGCTGCCGCCCAGGACTTAGAGGTGCAACAGATGGACGTCCGGACTGCATTCCTCCATGGTGAGCTTGAGGAGGAAATCTACATGGAACAACCGGAATGGTTCAAAGTCAAGGGGAAGGAGAAACTTGTTTGCCGACTAAGAAAGAGTTTGTACGGATTAAAGCAAGCCCCAGGCAAAGGTACAAGAAATTCGAGTCGATTATGACCCGATCAGAATACCGTGACAACTCGTGACCATTGCGTATTTGTACAAAAATTCTCAGATGATGATTTTGCTGTTCTTCTCCTTTACGTAGACGACATGTTGATCGTCGGACGCAATGGAGATCGAATAAAGAAGCTGATGGAGCAGCTTGGACAATCATTTTCCATGAAGGACCTTGGATCGGCTAAACAGATTCTGGGAGTTAGAATCCTACGCGATCGAAACGCAAGGAAGTTGTGGATGTCACAAGAGAACTATCTTTAGAAAATACTCCAACAATTCAATATGGAGAAATCAAAGCCCGTGAGTACACCATTGGCAAATCACTATCGGCTGAGCACTCATTAATGTCCGGCTACGGATGACGAGAAGAAATACATGAAAGACGTTTCCTACTCATCAGCTGTGGGAAGCTTGATGTATGCTCTAGTATGCACCAGACCGGACATAGCTCATGCCGTCGGGACAGTTAGCCGGTTTTTATCCAATCCGGAAAAGGAGCACTGGTCCGCTGTGAAGTGGATCATGAGATATATTCGGGGTACTTTCAAGAGGTGCCTGTGTCTTAGAAGTGACAAACCGCAGTTGGTGGGATACTCAGACGCGGATATGGCCGGAGATGTTGACACACGCAAATCCACATCGGGTTACTTGGTGAAATTTGCAGGCGGTGCAATTTCTTGGCAATCTAAGCTACAAAAGTGTGTAGCTCTATCCACAACTGAAGCTGAATACATTGCAGTTACAGAAGCTTGCAAAGAGATGTTGTGGATGAAGGAGTTCGTTCAAGAGTTAGGCATCAAACAGGAAAGATATGTGGTACTTTGTGACAGTCAAAGTGTCATTCATCTATGTAAGAACTCTTCTTTCCATTCCAGATCAAAGCACATTGATACACGATATCATTGGGTGCGAGAGGTGTTGGAGGAAAGTCTTCTGTCATTGGACAAGACTAGCACCGAAGAGAACGTGACAGACATGATGACGAAGATTCTACCGAAAGGGAAGAATGAGGTATGCTGCGAGATGGCCAGGCTAACAGAGTTAACTTCCTCACGATCGAGAGGGGAAGTTTGTTGGAAATCTCTCCCGTGAAGAAGTTCCGATCGACATTGTTGACGGTCAACGGGTTGGTCAACGAATTGTCAACGGGTTGGTCAACGGACAGTCAACGGGTTGGTCAACGGACGGTCAACGGATTAGTCAAAGGACGGTCAATATAGTTGACCGTCTAAAGGATCAAGTTGACCGTTTTAGCTGATGACTCACAGGACAACTGTGAAGACGGTCAACATGATATTGACCATTCTGAATGGGATGACGGTCAACAAAATATTGACCGGTATGTTTGGAAGGACTTGTTGACCGTCTCATTAAGGCAACACAGAACACCTGCTGTGTCTGAAAGGGAGTAGGTTGACCTGCCTGTTTAGGTAACCTTGGAAACTGAAAGACTGCAGAGCTGCTACTGCTGCAGGCATGCGCCACCTGCTGCTAAGCTTATACATGATTCTTGGGAACCGTGCACCAACCATGAAGGACGGCGTGGTGGTCTAGCTGCTGCCAAGTCTTTATATATTCTTATATATATATGTGTGTGTGTGTGAGAGTAGGCTGTGCGGGTGATTGTAAGGAGAAAGAGCTGATTACAGTGTAAGTGTAAGTGTGTGAGAGTAAGAAAAAGAAAAACAGAGGAGAGGAAGTAAGCGCAACTGTGAGTGTTTCCGCCTTACTGTTTTGTAATCTCTATCTCATACATAGTGTAATTTTTCAAACTCAACATCCCGTGGTTTTTCCCTTGATTTATAAGGGTTTTCCACATAAATATCAGTTGTCATTATTCTTTCTTTCCTTCTCTTCGATCCCTTTGTGCTTGTGAAAGTAGGCCGCCCTATTTTCGGCCAACATGATATTGATGAGCAAACTCTACAGAAGAGTAGCGTTGTTATAGAAAGTCTCATACATCTTTGGCAACTTTAAATCAGCCAAATAGCATATTAATATATAGAATAGATGTATTAACAAATCATGTAATAATTCTACGGTCAATGCTACCCTAATCTCCAACACAATCAGCAAAAACCAACTCTATTTTAGAAGCCTCATGTCGTGGTGGCTTGTATTCTCTTCTGATAAATAATCATAAGTTTTGTCCTTTTAGAAAAGTATGTATTGAGTGAGCCCAATGATAACAATTAGAACCATTGAAAATAATTTGAATGGGTTGAGATACAGCGTTTTGTAGTAAGACCATGAGGATTGAGATATCAAATTAATGATATGAATGTACAAGTGGGAGACCCGAACGGGAGTGATGGGCCGCAAAATAGTAGCTGAGCCTAGAGGAATAGTGACTCGTACAGCTAAACAGTGTTGGGCTGCACAGTTCGGTGCTGCTGGGCCGCGTTCAGGATCAAAACGTAGCGTTTTGATTATTTCAGAGATTGAACGCAGCATTGTGGGCAAGGCAAAAGGCGCGCCCTGAGCTCTGTCTAAGCGATGAGTTTTACGAGATATGACCACCAAATGTTGCGTTTGATGCGTCGTCGTCTCCAAAGCAAAAGTTAGTGTTAATGCCGGTATGACAGATGATGAATGGTGAAAGGTGATTTGTAACACCAGTGCGGAGAGCAGTGTGCGGGATGGGTTTGGATAGTTGTCTGGATCCGCCGAGGATGAAGCTAACACAAGGATGGGACTGAACAGTCGTCTGGGGCCAAGATGAGACTAAACGGTTGTCTACAGCAGCGTGGTTCAAACGCCGGTTTAGATGCAGAACTGGACCGTCGCTAACGAAACACGAGAAGCAGAACCTGGACCCTTCGGAATACGAGAAGCAGAAAATCGAAGAGACGCAGAGGAGGTAGGCCGGGGTTGTAGTATTGGAGAATTCGGTAACGCGATGCCGGTGAAGAGACACAGTGAAGTGAGAAGATTCGTTAGCCTGTCCTGATAGCACGATAAAAATTGATGAATAATATAATGTTGACACAATATGAATGAGAGTATTTATATATTTTACCTTACGAGTACTTATAATGAGAGGCCTTTTATATAAAGTGGCCAATATAAGACTTATATAAAAAATTATTATTATAAAGATATAAAAATATTTAAAAAATATATAAATTTTATAATATTATATTTTTTAAAAATATAATATTACAAAATATTACAATATATATAATTACTACATTTAGCAAAAGCGAAGGCCAACCCAAGCAATCAAAGAAATCTAAGGAGCTTCCACCGACGGCCGGAGAAGAAGGCGAAGGACCGAGAGACAAAGAGCGAACCTTCAAGTAGCAAATCACCTCTCAAACAGGCGATGAGATCCAAAACCAATGAAGCCAGACGAAAACCACAAAGATCTAAAACCAAGAAGTTCAAGAAAATTTGAACAGAAACCAAAACAGGCAAATGTTCAGATATATGTCTCTGTTACCATGAAAATTTTGATTTGAATTTGATTATCTCACCTTGTGAGGATGACTTCAGTTAAACAGACGATATTTTCCCTATTTGCAAGGCTAAGAATCAGCAAATCAAAATGGATAAGGAAAGTATTTTTAGGCAACTAATAACAACATATGTACAATGTATGTATTAATGTTGTCATGGCTCTCAATATCAACTTCAAAGAGCCCTTAATGCACATTTCAGGTTTCCATACACAAGTTTTGTACCCTATTAAAAAGCGATTGCTTGATGAATCTATATAAGATATCATATCCTTCCTCAGACCCCAAAACTGTAATTTAAACAGTTCTGACAACAGTATCTCATTATCACTCATTAACAGGTGCATTCTTCAACCACCTTCAGTTCACAGGATTTCTGATGTCTTAGTTACGGAGGTTATAGTGCAAAGTAGGAATCATACAAAATGTGCACTCTCCAGGGACCTGATCACAAAAGGATGTACTTTTGTAATCATAAACTCTTGCAGTTCTTGTTGGGATTCAATATTCGGATACACTCGATCCGACATAGCGGAACAAATCCGAACTCCTGTCGACCATCAATCACCAAATTTGTAAACACAAAAAATAAATAATACACAATGATTTTTAATGTAGAAAATCCTTTTCAACCAAAGAAAAAATCACGAGATAGATTCCGAACAAATCCACTGTAAATAATACCGGTCACAAAAACCCCTTTCAAAATCCCTTCACTCCTAACCCAAGTGAAGAATGGTTGAATACAACCCCCTCTCAATATACCCAGAAACCTACAAGAGAAATACAACCAGAAAACGAGTAACCAAACGAAATATAAGTTTTCAGAAATCGCCTCCAAAACGACGTACCTGACTTTGACGAAGAATGGAACTCAAATTGAACTTCAACAGATGTCAAACCTCTTCTTTTTCTCTCTTCTTCTCTCATCTCTCTATGTGCGGCACCCCTTGTAAAGAAATATTTCAGAATTGTAATCCTAAAATCGTGTTTGCGCAATTTTACAAACCCCGGGCACACTCGAGCGCCCGATGAGCACCATTCGAGTGCCAAGCCACCGGAAGTAGTACTCGAGTGCTGATCAAGCACGGATCAGGTGCCCACCTTTTGGAATTTTCGCCTCTTCACCGCTTAAGTGAGTCTCAAGCACCCGACTTGATTTTGCTTCTTGGCCCTTTGCCACGCATGCGAACGCTACGATCTGTTGGGAAGGTCACTCCGTGTGAAAGTCCTAATGACCGAAGACTCAGACGGAGCTCATGGCCTGTGAAGCCGAATAGCAGAAGGAATTCCGGTCAACTTTGTTGTTGAAAGATCCATGAAGGACTGCAGACCGATCTCCTAAGGGATTGACAGTCTTGTGGAAAGGACGGTCAATGGGCGTTGACGGGTCTTATGAAGAACGCGGGCGTTGAAATGTTGTCCGTCCGTCAGGAAATCCAGAATAGTGCCAGCTTAGAAGATCTTCTGATCGTATGTAATCTCAGACGGTTATACAGGAACCGTTTTTGTACAGAGCATATTCATATTATTGGTAAGGACAGATTTTGTCGGAGAATAAAGAATATTCCTCAGATTTGCTGAATATTAGTGTCTGTTATTTTAAAAGTGTGTGAAGGTGAAAAAATCAGTGAGAGAGAGAGAGAGCGAAAAGACAAGAAAGAAAAAAAAGAGAGTTGTAAGCAAAAACGAAGTGTGTTTTTATATTACTTGTACTCTGTTCTTTGGTCTTTTTTTCTCTTGTGTCAGTGTAATTGTGAGATATTATTCCCAACTTCACACATAGTGAAATCAGTTCGTAAATAAATGTCCCGTGATTTTTTCCTTGCTTGATAAGGATTTTCTATGTAAAAATTCGCGTGTTCTTCTTCTTCTTCTTCATTCCTTTGCTATGTCTGTTTGTGTGTGGAGTTCGACGTCCTACTGTCCGTCCGATCAGATCTCTTTTTGAGACAACACAATCCTCACACGAGCCTTGTACAAACCTCCTATAACTTTTTGTTTGTTGAGCTACCTACAAGAGAGTAACCAAAACCTAACAGTTTATTATAGGGAGCATCTAATTAATGAAGAATCGGTGTTCATTGTGATTAATGAACCTTGATCACCATTGTTCCAGAATCCAGTATTTGCAACACTGACTCGCAACAAGACTTTCATCATCCCATGCACAGTGTAGTAGTACAGTTCGAATAAGACTTGCCTATCCTTGTTAATTCATCTAATTCTTTACACCTAGATTGCGATGCTTTCCGAGTTCTAGAGTAGTGTCCCAGTCATTCCATTTTGTTTGAATAGCTTACTTGTGCTGTGTCCTACATTCTTACTCATCAGTTGAATAGCTAAAATGCTATATGGTGAATCTTTTGTTGAAAAAGTTGGAAGCTTCCACCAGCTCAATGTACGAGACTGATTCTAAGATGTGGGTAAACTTTGAAAAGCCAGCCAGCCGTAAACTTGCCTTCATGAAGTTGATATCGCTTAAAAAGACAAAGTTGATACAGCATATCTTCAAACGATTGAACAAACAGATTTAGGAACTGATAGATGGAAATATTCTGTATTGGTATGATATTCATAATCAACTTAATACAACCTTCGAGGCAAAGTTCTGTTCGGATGTAGCATTCTGCAGCTGCAGATTTGTTCCTCACATTCAACTGTAAAAATAAATGCAACACACGAAGATAAAAATTTACCCACAGAATCAGATGATCTCATCAATTAAGGGTAAAAGACAGCAAAAAAAAAAGATTCATCCATCCAAAGAAAGGGCACTCAATTGGCATCATAGAAGTGGTACTCATCATTGTTGTGCTTAGCTGTTGCCGAAGAGAAATATGCTCCACACACTGTTCTACTCTATACTCAGGATACATGCTCAACATCATAACCAACTAGAAAGATTTGTATTTTCATTAGGATGTTCACATTGAAAGTAAGAACATGTTTTTGCCTCTTAAGCCAAAGGGGAAATTCTTGAAGACATGCTGCAGTAGCAAAAGAGGACAAGTATTTATTAGCTGAAGGGATTGAACAAAAACTACTATTATTATGAATATATTCACATGAACCAAATAAGTGTAGTACTAGCAGATGATGATCAGGTCATCGTGGTTAACCTTGTAGAGGATATTGAGCATATCATATATCTCAGCAGCACAATCATTCTCAGACAATAGTTACTAACATCAAATGAAATCTCTCACTTAGCCCCACCCACACCCCAAAAAAAAAAATCAAGGATTTAATGAGTTGATTTACCAAGTTGTTCGCATGATTCACTAGAAAACTCAATAATAATTGAAAATGCAATTTCTCAGATCAGGCATGACAGCATTAATTAAGAAGGAATTTGAAGGGGCTATTCAAAATATAGACAACTGGGGTAACCAGGAGAGACAAGACTTTTTATACCAGACTGCATCATGTCAATCACTGTCTCAGCCTGGTAAAATTGTAAGGTGATGAATGACGATTTTTTCCTTTAAAAGTAAAACTTTCAAAGTCATCTAGCAATTATTTGGAATTGGTTTTTCTTCTTTTGTAATTAGCACCAGAAACGTAAGCCTCTTTCCATAATTAAAGTGATTGCTCCCAAAAGGGCATTCCTATTTGCTGACTTTTCTAGGTGACAAGATTTAAATGCCCAACATAGTCAACCTCGCAAGTCATTCATGATAAAGGACAAAGTGTGGACTCTCAGTGATAAACATATTTAGATGACCTCAAAACAAAAACAAAAAGTTTTAAGTCGCATTAAATAGGTTCAATAATATGATTTTTTTTTCATTATTCTACTCAATTTAATACAATATTTTTCAAAAGTATAAGTTATTTGAAATTCACCTTATATACATCAGTTGACTCAAGCCCCTCAATGTTTTTGATACAACCTGATATTAAACTTGAGATACTCATAATTGAAATGAAGTGACTGTGACAGAACTACAGAAAACTTGTAGAACTAACGGGGCAGCTTAGCACTAGTACAGTCATCAACACATGCTTTCTCAACGGATTTGGCACACAATACAATTAATAAGCGATTCTCATGTCCAACTCACGCGATAAAATCAGATATCGAAGTAGACATAATACTCACAGAAGCTAGTTCAAGAGTAGAGCAATGTAGATTATTCCCGTGTTTCACAACCTAATTGTCATTTCATTGGCATTTATACAGTCAGCAGAAATCTTAGGTATACGTTCGAACATAGAATTAGCTGCTTCTATCACAACCTGAATGAACTGGCTGGGAAGCTTTCCTTGCACATCTTTCTGAGGAATGCCGAAGTAAAACCCTTGTCTGCTTTTGAAATGAAGTTTTAAATTTGGTAGATTGAAATCTTCACGATTCTTGTTGGCAAGGTTATGTATAGCTGCCAAGTAATGGCGCAGAACAAGTTAGCAAGTAGTTTTCATACCTCCACACATACCAGAAATTTTCTGCACGAAAGGCTAGTGAAACACCTTCGCTGGTATCACAAAATGTCCTCCTTGCAATGTCAAGAAGTCCATCTATTCCAGCCTTGACAGCAAAGCACTGCTGTGTTCGAGCGACAAAAGGAACCCGTGCATGGACAACGTCCTCATCAATGACGTCTCCAATTCTGAAAGGCAATAAGCTATTTCAGCGAAAGATAAAGTACTCCAGAAAATCCAATGTTCTATGAACTTAGGTGAAAACATACGAGTGATTGATGAATGGATGATTGCAATATCAAAAACATGTAGATTGTACTTGAACAAGCGTTAAATTTGAAATTAGTCAATAAGCTGCTTTTATTATGCTTCTAGGTCAGTTTTCCACATGTTATGATACTAAAGAGGCTGTGAGGATAGGATTCGGGATTTCGGTCCTCTAAAGAAATTTTCGTGTGTATCAACTATTAATTCTACAAGTTGTCTTTTAAATGCCTAAGATTATTTTGAAAGAAAGTAAAATAAGATAGCACACAGATAACCCACAAGGCTTCCTATGTCTCTGTCTTGTGTCAAGTCTCCAGCAACTAGCTCAACATTGTTGAGCCATACTATCTACCCAAATAAATTTTAGATTGACATACTATTTTATATACTATAGATAAAAGGTTTGTATTTTCACTTGTAATAACCATTCTTGCTAGAGAAGAGTACTGAAGAAAAAGTATTCTCATCAAAAAGTTTGTAACTTTTCAATATAGGATATTTTTTATATTCAACTATAACTATAATCCTAATAATCATTTGGAGGAAGAGTTACTTTGGGCTCAGATTTTGAAGTTTTCCTTCAATTTCTTCTCCAAAACCACAATTCTAGAATCAAATTGACTGATCCATTTGCAGAAGGGAGCATGCTTACCTTTCTCTTATGGAGGCATATTTTTTATTTTCACAGATGGAGTTGTAGATGTTTGCAAGAAGGAAACTTTTGGCATCTCTTAATACCTAAAATGAGCAAAAGATCTCAAGGGCTTCAAGTCATGCCAAATGCTGTGAAAAAGGCTATCCAACATGTAAGAAAGCAAAATAATTTACCTTGGAAAGCAGAGGCAGTGCATCTAAAGCAGTTTTCAGAAGAATAATACTTGATATTAATATTTGGCTCCCTTTTGCACAGTCAACATGCAACATATCGTTCGTCACTTTCTTTGGCTTGTAGCAGAAATGACAGAGTATCCTATCTGGATGAAGAATATTTCTTTCTTTGTTAGAAAAAAAAATACAGAAAATAGAAGAAACGCTAATATAGCTTCCTCATTAATCTCTCTCATTTCTTGTCAGCTTACCTGTTTCTTTCGGGAACTTGCGAAGAACCTGAGCAAGTCCAAAAAACAGTTGCTCGTTGCTCATTAGTTCATCCTAAAGGTAAGTAACAAATGAAGGATTATGTTAACAGCAAAAGAATTAGATAACTATATCATGAAAATATTAAAGAAGAACGTTCGAGATGCAGATGATTGAAAACAGCTCTGATGAGTGGCATATAATAAAGAGCAGATCACAGCATAGTAGTTTCATCTTACAACAAAAAAAATTCGTTAAATTATTATATTCCATTAGGAACACCTACTTAATAACCAGGTGGTTGATACCAGCACTAAAAGACAGTGAAGTATAAGAATTGGATTTAGTTGAAAGGCCCTCACACCTGTTTGAGGACTAAATTGTTCGTGTCCAACAAATACTAAAAATCTGTAAAACAATTCACACTTCTTTAATGTGGCTTTGTGTTCAGACTATTAGTGCCACTTTTATAGGAAGGCTTCCCTTTTTTATTGTGTGTTTGCTGAGTTGGAACTCAAGGTGCATGAGAATGAGATCAAACCAGGGACGTCTCCATCTGAGGAATTGAAGTTTTAATAAAACCATATTGGACACCGAGTCACTGACCAGACAATCAAGACGAGCATTTATAGTCTGAATGTCTTTCAAAGGCTGCAAAAGATTGGCTCGGAGAAGTCTAGTCCTGAATAACAGCAAAACTTTAGTGTCATATCCAAGGTAAAGAAACAGAAAGCAGGAAGCCATGCAAAACAACAGTAAATTGATTTCATTCTAGATGAGGCTGTTTTTGACATAGGAAATACTGTTTCCTCATATAAATTTCTTAATGTCTACTGTAACGAAATGTGCAACTACATTCTGGGCAATGAGTCTCATTCGATATGACTTGTGCTGTTGGTGAACTGTTAGTGTAAATTTTTCAAGACAATGCTGATAGGAATTCTTATTTATACAACAGAATATCATCCAAATATTAACAAAAATTCATTTTAAGAAGCCTATAAGGAAGGAAAATTAATAGTAAAAATAACCAATTGACATCAGCTTCAAAACATACAGCAGCAGCAACCACAAAGTATATAATCAACATACCCTCCAATGGTTCTGGTTGTCTTCAACATGTGGAAAAGACTTCTCTTTTTGTTGCTTGTGCCCAAAAGATTAGAATGCAATGGCTCAATGAGTTCCAAGTTTTTCACACTGCTACCAAATTGAAGCAAGTAAGCACTTTCAATAATCAAGAAAGAAAATATATAAAAAGTGATCTTATTCAAGATAATGCCATACCAACCAATATTCTAGCAACAACTTCCTTTATTGTAGGATTTGTGTGCCTAGACTAATCTATACTGATGGTGCAAATGAGTATATGCCAAACATATGTAATGAGTCATTATTTTCCGGATCTTTTGTGATTTCTAACAGGCTGTAACAATAGACTTTTCTAAAAAAATAAGTAAAACTTTAAAAATACCAAGTTGCAAAGTCCAAAATATAAAGATCGTTAATAACAGTGCTATATCAATTAGATATATACTTGAACTTATTACTATTGTGCCACGTATCTAAAGAAGTATGGCTCCATGGGGTACTGCAGAAGGTACCTTGTAGCATCAATATTCACATGGTCAAATGATCCATTGAAGGTAACCTGAAAAGTTAGAATTGCATGGTTAAAACAAAAGTTTAAATACTGTCAGCCAATAGATGTTGAAAAGTATACAAAACATACAATGGTTTGGAAGTGGGATGTTTGATAGGGAATCATAGCCACAAATCAAACCCAAAAGATTACACATACCGACAACGAATGGTTTGTAATGATGACTCCCCTCTCGGATTCTGTCCTGCATAATCCAATTAAAAGCTTGTTATATGTGTGTTTGTGTGTGTAACAGTAAGTATGGATGAAGATTGTCTAACTCGATGGAGAAGAATGTTGTAACCAAGAATGAGACTCGTGGATTAAGGATAAGAAGCATAATCAGAAAAACACAAAAGAATGTCAAGCTACTAAATGACCAGAAAAAAAAAAAAAAATCTATAAGATTCATATCATGTAGAAGTAGATACCGAAGGAATTAACTAATCAAGCTCTTGTTAGAAAAGGAACAAGCTGAAAAATGAAATTGCAATACTTTCCATTGATTTGTTATTTCGGGACAACACATATATCAAATATCAACAATTCATCATAAAGACCAACAGAATTCAGAGAGATAAATGCAAATATGAATGCTCGCATATATAGAAGTGTTGGATTTTGGGTAGTTTCAGTGAGAGTCCCACACCCATTACACGGGTTGTCTTTCAGTTCTAGTGCAGACAAAGCTCTTTGCTACTACCCAACAAGAAGTAGATGAGATGTCATGATTTCAACCGTAACTCCACTCTTATTCCATCAGCTGTTCCTTTTGGTTGTGAAAATGATTTTGTTTTTAGAGAGAGATCCTCATTGGGCTATATTTCAGCTTTGGTGCTCAATTTGTATAATTCTTGGGATAAATTTTCTTTTTCTTTCACCTATGATTTCATCATGGACAGCATAGATGATACTTATTTAGGCATGAGTTACGCTAAAATACTAAAATCCTCTCTCAGCCATCTTACAAAGCAAGCGAGATAATTTTTTTCATGAAGCTTCACCCTAAAGTCGAGGCAACCCATTCCACTTGATGTGCTCCTTCCTCAATAGATGTTTGCTTTAGGGAGTCACTTTAGG
The DNA here is from genome assembly GCA_033239525.1 of Nepenthes gracilis. Classification (NCBI taxonomy): domain Eukaryota; kingdom Viridiplantae; phylum Streptophyta; class Magnoliopsida; order Caryophyllales; family Nepenthaceae; genus Nepenthes; species Nepenthes gracilis. Next base: position 7,358,903 of record BSYO01000009.1, read on the forward strand.
AAGAAGAACATCTTGCACCACATGTCACTTTCCAACAAGACAAGATGTCCTCTGATAGAGTTGCATATGCAACACATGGGAAAGGGAATGGTAGAGATATGCAAACGGTATAATGTTACAACTGTAAGAAATATAGGTATACTACTGCTGACTGTGGAAGAAAAACTTGCAACTGTTGCAAGAAATTAGGGCGTATTCTCAAGGCATATCCTATTCATTTCCAAATCGGCAAAATAATGCTTATCATTGGTTCCTTTTGTAACGCCAGGAAATATCTTATAGAATTAATTCCGATAATTATTACCCTTGGACCTAAAATTTGGATAGTTGGACTGTTACGTGGGCCCAATAAATTAGAGTATTCGGATTAAGGGGTTTAGGAATAATCGTGGACCACTTAATTAAATTTAGAATAATTTAAAGAGTTAACTTATTTAATAATAATAATAATAATAATAATAGGAGTGGATCAGCCGAAGAAGGAAGGGAGAGAAGAAAAAGAAAAAGAAAGAAAGAAAAAGGAAGGAAAAGAAAAAGAGGAAAAGAAAGAAAATGAAGGGATGCAAGAAGAGGGAAGAAGGAAAGGGGAACAGCGGCGCGATCGGTGATGAGGGAAAGGATCGATTTTCAAATGAAAATTTTGGGCAAACCCTAATTGGCATTATCTTTATTTAAGATGGCCGTAGGGTTAGGGAACGGAGGAGGGAGAGAGGATGAACGGAGGAGGGAGAGGACGAACGGAGAAGGAGAGCCGCACACGAATCGAAGCCGCCATCGATCACAAATCAAGGCAAGTAAAATTCTCCATCACAAAATTTATCCTTCCTCTATTCTTGTTAATGCCCAATCCTTTGATTTCATAACCGATTTGGTGGTAAACGGTGAAAAATCGAGGGTTTTGATTTGGGGAACCCGAATGCAGAGCTTCGGCTCAGTGAGGATTCGACCGACTTTTGAATTAATGATGAATTAAGGCTTTGTAAATTAATTAATGAAATCAAGAGGAATCGATTTTGCATGTTGTGCCCCGATTTTTTTGGGGATTTTGGCGCCGTCATGGAAACAGAACATCGTGCTTTGTTTTCCGTCTGGGTGCGTGTGTGTGTAACCATGGTTGGGCAGCGTGGTGTGTATGTGTGTGTGTGTGTGCGTGTGTGTGTGTATGTTGTGTGGCCGTGTGTGTGCGATGTTGGAAATCGGGTTTATGTGTGGGTGTTTTGTGACAATTGAATTGGGAAGAGAAGACAGAGGAAAATACTCTGTTGGCTTCGTGCTCGATTGAGGCGTCCGGCCATTGGCTGAGAGGGATGGCTTGAGAATCGAGGTATGTATATACGTATATGTGGATGTATGTGGAAATTATCTATGTCTATGTATATAGATTTATACTTACACATGTGGTTGCAGGTGTGCGTACAGCGCTCGGTCTGTGGGTGAGAGTGTCAGTGTACGTGAATATTGTGTATGTGAATTGTGTGTGCGTATATACATGTAAATATACACGTATTATTGTGTGCAAATACGGGTATGAGGTGCTCAGTGCACTGTGTGTGTGGGGATGGCTGTGTGAAGCCGTGTGTGGTGAGAACAGTGGAGTAGGGTGCATGTCTGTGGTTGAGTACTTGAGTGTGTTGGGGTGTGTGTGTGTGTGTGTGTGTGTATAACTGTATGAATAATTATACTTGTATATACTTAGGAGGTACACATATACATATATATGGGATGAGTACATTGATTTATATTGGATGTAGAATATGTTATATGGAATTATGCATGAGTGTGGTATGCCTGAAATGCTGATAATCGATTACGTGATTATTCCTATACCTCATCGATAAAATCCAGTGGATTATTCTTTGCGTTAACTTCGTTGATATGTGTATATTTTATTGGCACTCTATGGATAAGTAAAGGAGAGTATACGAAGACTCTACGGTATCCGTACGAATGGGGGTCTGTGGGACTGTAGAGTAGTCTATACTTTTTCAATACTAATTCAATTCCGGAGGATTGAGGTCGTTGTTATTGAGAAGGGATACTTATAACCTAGTGACCATCGTAGATAATGATATCTGGGATATCATTGGCGAGGGGTATCGGAGATGGTATGAGCATGCTACAAGTACAGCCTCTGAGATGACTGTAGGGGTAGTGGGGATACCATGGATATCAGGTAACCTCGTGGTACTCACTCAGCCGTTGGGGGCATAAATACGGGGCCTTTGGTTCATTATGGTAAAATAAGATCCAGGGAGATTCTTATTATCTCGTACAGCAGTGACCTCAAATTAAACTGATAATCAAATTCTTGTTATCTCGTACAGTTAGTCGAGAGGAATGCTTATAACCTAGTATCATCGTAGAGGATAATATTTGGGATATTATTGGCAAGGGGTATCAGCAATAGTATGAGCATACTACGAGTACAGCCTTTGAGAGGATTGTAGGGGTAGTGGGGATACCATGGATACCAGGTAACCTCATGGTACTCACGCAGCCGTCGAAGGTGTAAATACGCGGCCTTTTGTTCACTATGATAGAATAAGGTCCGTGGAGACTGCTGTCATTCATACAGTTATGACTTTGTATTGAACTGATGATTGGATTCGACGGAATCCATGTTGCTTCCTTGATACTTAGTCGTTCGCGTGGCCTTCGAGTCATGGACACGACATGTTATTGAGTCTTAGACAGTGGTGGATATATTACCTGCTATGATTGATTTTATTCATTGTTTTATCGTCCAATATACTTTATTGTACTCCTCTATTATTGTTTATTTTTACTTGTTGGGCATTCAGCTCACCTTTGTGATTTATTAGCTCCAAATTAGACAAGTTGACATCAGGATCAAGGAGATTACGTGACTTTTGGGTAGCCACCAGATAGAGGTGATATCAGAATTCGAGGCTCAAAGGATGGGGATTTAAGATTTTTGATTTAGTTGTTATTCGACTTTTGTTAGATTTTCTTTATGAGAATTGATATTTTGGGACATCGATGTCGTTTATTGAATTTATTATATTGCTATTATGGATATTTAATTTATGATACATTTATAAGGATCATTGATGATATTTTAATGATATTGAATTAATTAATGATGTGTAATTTTTAAAATTGGGGATGATTCGAGACTTTTACAGTGATAGTCCGGGTCGGGTTTAAGGATCCGAGCTCGGATCGTCACACCTTTTCTTTTGCAATGTCTTCTACAATAAGAGGCAAACTTATTGTCACTCCAAAAATAGTACAACAAATGTTATCTTAGCTGTCCTAGTCTTATAACTTCAAGGTAAAAGTACACTACCATATTTCTCTTAACTAGTTGATTCTAATGCATCTAATCAGATAATTAGTTCCTCTGACTCTCTTTGGTAATGTTAAGACATATCATGGCTTTTCCGACATTTATATTGCTAATGGCAATTAGTTACATACTCACGCAATTGGCGATATTAATTCTTCAATCATTAATGTGTTCATATCTTCTGAGCTTTTTGCTAATCTCAGTTCTATAATACAATCAATTGATAACAACTGTAATTTTTTTTCCTCACAATGGCTCTTGTGGGATTAGGTGATGAGAAATATATTCATAAAGACATGTAAAGTTAAATGACTCTTTCCTCTACATACTTACCAAAAAAAAAAAAAAAACTCTTTCCTCTACATTTTTCCTTTTCTTATTTTGTTTCATTAGCTTATAGTATTTTTATAAACAATATGAGTAAAGTATAGCACAAACGATTCAGTTATCTTAAGATTGTTGTTCAATGTCATTTATTGAATTAGTGTGTTAGGAAAGCAAGATCAATTTTGCACTAAGTTTTTTGATTGCTCCACATGCAAACTTGCAAAGAATACATCTCTTTTGTTTTCTTTTCACCGAAATAGTTCCAAACAATGTTTTAAATTAATTCATAGTAATATATGGGGTGTTGTTCTTGTTATATCTCATGCAAATTATAAATATTTTGTAACATTCATTAATAATTATAGTAAATATACCTGGATTTATTTTATTCTTCCTAAATATGAGGTATTTTTTGTCTTCTAAATTTTTATGGTCTACACTAAAACTCAATTTTCTCTTCTATTAAAATATTAAGGTCAAACTTTGGTGGCAAATGTATGTTTTATGAATTCCATAATTTCCTTTAACAAAAGGTAATTCTTTCCCAACATTCTCGTCCATGCACACCTCAATAAAATGTTGTTGTTAAATGAGAAAGCCATCACCTTCTTATTGTTGTCCAGACGTCATTACTTGAATTTTCTATTCCATCCGAATTCTAGGTTGAAAATTTGTCTACAACAATTTTGTTTAATTAATTGATTACTCTCACATACCTTGAATTTTGGGACTCCCTATTATTATCTCTATCATCTGCATCTAAACTACCTTGATTTGCATACATTTGATTGTATTTGGTTTGTCCATTTCCATCGGATGAACAATACAAAATTTCATCTCATCAATCAAACATGGGGCATAGCATCTTGCACAAACAAAGCCTATATTTGCTACTATCCCTATACTAAAAAAATTTTGTATTTCACAGCATATTAATTTCTTTAAAATCAGTCTTTCTCACATTATATTAAATCACTGTCTGAGATACATCTTCACCAGTTCGATGATGAGACTTCTACTTCTAAACTATTCAAACCTAATCCCTATACTACAAAATTTTATATTTCACAACATATTGATTTCTTTGAAACCGATCCTTCTTAACTCATATTAAGTCATTGTCTGAGATACATCTTCTTCAAACCTAAACTTGTGTCACAACAGTGATATCTAACTCTAACACTTTTTGAATCTAATTTGCCACTTGAATCAGTATCCAATGTTCCACCTTTGGGAGATACGTATGCTGACATTGTTCTATAACGCTCTACTAAGGTCTCACAACTTCCACTTCCTCATTTGGTGCTATATTGACATCTATTCCTATTCCCCCATGGTATTTTAAAGATATTAAATATGAATGTTGGCGTGAGGTAATGCAAGAAGAACTTCAAGCACTTCAGGCATAGTGTACAATGGAAGTTGTTTATTGTCTTATTCATGTTAAGCCCATTGAATGCAAATGGATTTATTTGATAAAACTAGGATCCAACAGTACTCGGAATTGTCATAAGACATGATTGGTGGCCTTGGGTGACCGATAGGAATATAGGGTGGACTATGAGAAGGCTTCTACTCAAGTTGCAAACAATTATTACTATCTGAATAGTCATTTCCATTTCTGCTTAACTAGTATAAACACTTTATCAAATAAATGTCAAAAATGTCTTTCTCTGTAGCAATCTTAGAGAGGAAATTTTCATGGTCCTCTTACCCGGATTGACATCCTCCTCATCTTCAAATATAGGTAAAATAAGCAATATATATATGTATGTATGCAAGAATGTATGTATATGTATGGATTGAAACTGGATCCCAAAGCATGGTTTTGAATAATCAAAATTGTGACTAATCTAGTGTATCATGAGCGCACTAAGCAAATTGATTTCGACTGACACTGTGTTAGAGAGGCCCTAGATTCTCGTGTCATGTCTCTAACTCATATTTCAACAAGCCTTTAGACGAATGACATTTACAAAAGTTGTGACACATCAAAAACATCAGTTTCTTATTAGAAAATTAATTCTTTTTGATAGACCAATATCAATTTGAGGAGAGATGATAGCAATGGCAACCATATACCCCTTTATCACACCATAATCCTTTATGGAATAAGCCAAAAAAATATATTCTGTTCGTACATTTCTTATTTAGTGAGATATAATTGGATGATTTTCAACCATGTAATTAGGAGACATTTATTGTTGTGAGTCCCACATCGAGGAGACAGCTCCACAAACTGTTGCAAGCACAAGCCGTTGGAGCCCAAGCCTCCCCCAAAACGTGCACTCTAAGAGATATGGAGTTGCCTCCCCAATTGGGACTCGCAACATTCCTCCCCCTTCAACAACCACAGACCTCGATAGCTGCACTCCACGATACTTCACTCGGCGACTTTCACTCTGCGACGCTTTACTCCGCCTCAACGCACCGGCAACAGGTCAATTCCTCCGCAGGTAGCTCTTTCCGGTCAGAATTCTCCGTAGATAGCCCTCTTCGGGTCGGGGCCAGTTTCAATAAAAACACCACTATTGCGAGCACAAGCCGTTGAGACCCGATCCTCTCCCAAAAGGTGCACCTTATGGGAGAAAAATCCCCCCAACTTATAATACAGCCCTTATAGAGTTGCCTCCTTGATGTGAGACTCATAACATTTATTTTATATAATGAGAGGAACCTTCTCAAGGCGAGGTATGCAATTCAATTCAAACTGTTAGAAATGGAAGAAATCGTGGAGAAGATGAAGACAAAGAGAAAGGACAACGCCATTCTTGAAAAATGGGAAGGATCTGCCTGAACAGAGAGAAGGCTGCAGGCCTTCTTTATTACACGTTCACACACTGTACATAAAGGCGCCCAAGGATTTATATAATGCGGTGAAGATGGGCCAAAGACGGGAAGAAAAACAATAAAAGAAAGAAAAATACAACAAAAGGAAAAGAAAGAAAAAATACAACAAAAAGAAAAAAAATATAAGCTAACTACCTAAAAATACAAATTAACCAAATAAGAAAATATTAACAAAAATAAAAATATTATGTATTTCTTAATACGTCCCCGCGAGATTGAGCATATATATTAATAATGCCCATCTTGAACAAGTGCGCATTTAGCCGATGTGAAGATAGAATCTTGGTAAATATATCTACCAGCTGATTATGGGTGATGACAAGATGTGTGTGGATACTCCCCTCTTGGATTTTGTCGCAGATGAAATGACAGTCCAACTCGATGTGTTTGGTCCACTCGTGGAAAACATGATTAGTAGCAATGTGAATCGCCGCTTGATTATCACAGTATAGGTGTGTTGTATGGGGATGTAAAACCTGCAAGTCATTGAAAATATAACGTAGCCAGGACAATTCACAACAGGTGGTAGCCATTGATCTATATTCTGCCTCTGCAGAAGAGCAAGAGACCACTGACTGTTTCTTGCATTTCCATGAGATGAGAGAATTGCCAAGAAAAGCACAATAGCCAGTAATAGATCTTCGTGTGTCTGGACATGAAACCTAATCGACATCACAAAAGGCTCTTAGTTGAATGTTGGAAGTGGAAGGAAGTAATATGCCTTGTCCTGGGTTTAGTTTTAGATAGCGTAGAACTTGATATGCGGCCTTCATGTGGCTGGAAGTAGGCCGATTCATAAATTGACTCAAAACATGTACTGCATAAGCTATATCCGGTCTTGTGACAGTAAGGTAAAGAAGGCGACCGACAAGCCTTCGATATGTGCTTGGGTCCTGTAAAACCTCCCCAAGTTGCTTACTCAATTTTACATTTTGATCCATTGACAGTTTAAGAGGTTTTGCTCCAATGGTGCCAGAATCGGCTAAGATGTAAAGAGTGTATTTTCGTTAGCAAAGATGTAAGCCTTTTGTTGATCGGGCAACTTCTATGCCAAGGAAATATCATAGGATGCCAAGGTCTTTAATCTTAAAGACTCGATTAAGGAAGGTTTTGATAGAAGTGATGGCCTTCAAATAATTGCTTGCAACAATGATGTCGTCAACATAGACAAGAAGGACTGTGAAAGATTTGTCGTCATGTTTTGTTAATGGACTATAATCAGCCTTGGATTGTACAAATCCATATGCAACAAGGGAAGTAGAAAGTTTAGAATACCATTGTCTAGAGGCTTGTTTACGTTCATAAATTCTTTTTAGTAATTTGCATACTTGGTGGGGTTTTCCTTTAGTATACCCAGGAGGCTATTGCATATAGATGTCTTCATTTAGGGTTCCATTTAAGAATGCATTATTGACATCAAAATGATACAAATGCCATCCTTTTATGGCAGCAACAGCCAAAAGGCATCAAACGGTGGTAAGTTTAGCGACAGCAGAAAATGTTTCGTGATAATCCACTCCTTCCTCTTAAGTATACCATTTAGCTACTAACCGACATTTATGTCTTTCAATACTCCCATCACTATTGAATTTTAATTTGAATACATATTGACATCCGATAGCTTTATTTTCCCGAGGTAAATCGGTGATAGTCCAGGTTTTATTAAATTCTAAAGCTTTTAGTTCATCTTCGATGGCTTTTCGCCAGTTGGGATCACACATGGCCTGTGTATAAGTTTGCGGTTCAGTTTGAGATAAGATGGAAGATGCAAAAGACTTATAGTCATGGGACAGCTTTTGATGTGATATGTAATTTTCGAAATGATAAGGTTTGCCTCGGGAAATTTGTACAGTGGATTGGATAGGAAAAACTTGAGATGCTTGATGACAATGAAAGTCTTTTAAGTATTGATGGGCTTTCCTAGTTCTGGTAGTTCTGCGAACAGGAGTGTTATCTCCTGCTGGGAATTGGATATTTGTAGGAGGATTACTAGGTTGCAGATTGTCACTCAAGGGTTCTTGATTATGGTCCGGCTGATCATGGATAGGGGTGAATTGAATTCTTCTTTGTCATTCAAATTGGTAGTGACTGGCGGATCTTTATCTAGAACAGAATCGGTGTTCGAATTTAAGTCTGAGCTATGGATAGAAGATAATTGTTTGGTGACAGAAGGGTCGACACTGGTTATTACGGAAGGCATTGCATTAGATTGGTCATTGAGAATAGTTTCAGCACGGTTTCCTTTGTACGGAAACACATTCTCATGGAAAATGGCATCCCTTAAATAAAAGGTTACATGGTTATGTAAATCAAATAATTTGTATCCTTTGACTCCGAAAGGATATCCCAAAAATAGACAAATTCTACTTTTAGGGTCAAATTTCTTCTGCCCATGAGAGAGGGTGGATGCAAAACACAAACAACCAAATATGCGGAGGTTGTTATAATTTGATTTGAATCCAAATAGAATTTCATATAGAGTCTTGTTTTCAAGTATTGGAGTGGGAATTCTGTTGATAATGTGTGCAGCGGTAAGTATACAATCACTCCAGAATTTCAAAGGAAGTCCCGATTGAAATCTAATTGCTCTAGCAGCGTTCAATAAATATTGGTATTTGCGTTCAACAACACCGTTTTGCTGTGGTATTTTCACACAACTGCGTTGATGAATAACACCTATTTCACTGTAAAAATCTCCCAAACTAAATTCAGTCCCATTATCACTGTGAATGACCTTGATTTTGATATTAAATTGTGCGGCAACCAAATTATAAAAGGCTTCCAAGCACAATTTTGTATTCGATTTTTGTTTCAGAAGACAAATCCAGGTACTCCTGGAGAAATTATCAACGATAGTCAAGAAATATTTATATCCATCATAAGATACCTCGGAACATGGTCCCCATAAGTCACAATGCACCACGTCGAATAAGGTGCGTGACGTATAAGTGTTGGGAGAAAAAGGAAAGCGACGTTGCTTGGCCATGTGGCAAATAGAATAAGGATTATCATTAATAGAATGCACTGCTCCTTTTACAAGGGGATCATTTATTAATTTTATCCTAAAATATGAAATATGACCTAATCGAGAATGCCACAGATCAATAGGCAATGAAACAAAGTTGACAGAAGGCTCTGTAAAGAATTGGGATGAACTTTCTTATCCATCAGATAATATAAACCATTTTTCTCTTCACCAATCCCAATCGTTCTCCAAGAGGAAAGGTCCTGAATTAGGCAAATGTCACCAAAGAAAAATAAACAATAACCGAGATCATCAGCAAATTGCTTCACAGATATTAAATTGAAAGTAAAAGAGGGAACACATAAGACATTTTGCAGCACAATGTGATCGGTCAATTTGACCGTGCCAATATAGGAAGCAGGGGCCTTACTCCCATCAGGGAGTTTGACAGAACAGGAGATTGGAGTCTCCTTATGAAGGTATAAAGATGGATCACATATCATGTGATCCGTAACTCCTATGTCAAGGATCCAAACATTCCTTTTATCACAGGAGGAAGGGACAGAGTAGAGATGATTACCAGCCATATTTGCGGCCTTCGGTTGATCACTGATGGGATCAAAAAGTTGGGAATTCTTTCGAGTTGTTTGAGAAGGCACTGCTGGATCCTTTGGGTGAATCAAATTCATGAGTTGCTGGAACTGCACTCTAGTTAATTCAACTTTACCATTCTCATGAGTCTCTTTGTCAGAGACGGTGGTGTGATTTAATTTGTTGGTCAAGAGTGCTGTGGCTCCAAACTTGCCATTCGGTTTACGACCGGGAGGGAAGCCATGGAGCTGATAACATTTGTCAATAACGTGTCCAGGTTTGTTACAGTGAGCACAGATGGGAATCTCAGCATTCTCAATTTTAAAGCATTGTTGCAAAGAGTGTCCTGGAACACGACAATGAACGCAGAAAGGCCTATCCTTTTTAAACATCTTATTATTCTTCATGGTTGTTACAGGGTTGTTAACAGCCCGTTTCGTAAGCAAAGTTACGGTTTCTGAGGGGTGAATAGCAGACAACATTTGGTGTTGTCGTTCTTGCTATTGGATTGTAGAAAAGACTTTGTTGACAGAAGAGAGAGGATCCATCAACATAATCTGGTCTCTCACATTAGCATACGAATCATTGAGACCCATTAGGAATTGCATGACACAATCTCTTTAATATCGCTCAGTGAGCACTTTGATTTTGCCACAGTTACAATCTGAGGGAAGGTCATAGATAAGAAGCTCGTCCCAGATTGTTTTCAGCTTACCATAATACAAACTTACCGAATCGTGCTCTTGCAAGAGACACGCCAAAGATTTCTTGAGTTGAAAAATTCGTGGCCCATTCTGTTGGGTGAATCGGTCACGCAATTCCTTCCAGATTTCGGAAGCGTCATCAACAAATACAATGCTGGATTTGATGGAAGAACTGATGGAGTTCTGGATCCAAGATACCACCATGTCATTACAGCGTCCCCAAGCTTCAAAAAGGGGGTCAGTGGAATCGATGGGTTTGGGAACAGTACCGTCAATAAATAGAAGTTTGTTTTTAGCCCTCAACGCTCGACGCATGGTTCTGGACCAGGTCGAGTAATTGTCGACGGTGAGCAAATCGGCAACTAAGATGACGGCTGGACTATCGCCAGCTTCCAAATGGAACGGGTTGCATGGATCTGAAAGGTTTTGAAATCGTAGCAGCTTTTGGCTACAAACAGGATCTGGGGTGTCATCGCTAGATGCGTTATGGCTAGATGCATTATCGGAAGCATTGGGGTTGTGGTGGTGTGCCATGGGTTCTCTGATACCATGTAAGAAATGGAAGAAATCATGAAGAAGACGAAGACGAAGAGAAAGGACAACGCCATTCTTGAAAAATGGCAAGGATCTGCCAGAACAGAGAGAAGGCTGCAGGCCTTCTTTATTACACGTTCACACACTGTACATAAAGGCGTCCAAGGATTTATATAATGCGGTGAAGATGGGCCAAAGACGGGAGGAAAAATAATAAAAGAAAGAAAAATACAACAAAAGGAAAAGAAAGAAAAAAATACAACAAAAAGAAAAAAAAAATATACAGCTAACTACCTAAAAATACAAATTAACCAAATAAGAAAATATTAACAAAAATAAAAATATTATGTATTTTTTAATACAAACCAAGCTTTGACAAAATTTACTTGGACCATGCTCTCTAGGTGTGATGTCATAGAGCTAAAGTTTGCTCCAAACCGTCAAAATGGATGATAAGGATGGTGCAGGAAATTCTTGGTCAAAAGGGGGCTAAACAACTGGATGACACTTAGCCAAAACAGGCAATCAAGTGAATGCATCTATCAATTTCATTGGTTATGGCAACATTAAGATCAAGCAATCTAACAACATCGATATAACAGAAATCTCATACATGTTTGACGTACCACTTAATAGTAGCAGCTGCTGCAGCCAAGCAAAGATAATATTGCTTGTAGTAAGTATCCAAACCAAGTGCAGATGGCTCCTTCGCAGACAAATTTTTAATCAAAACAGCTCCCTGGAACGTTGTCACAATGACATCGTCAAAAATAAAATACATCAGAATCGATATGACCAGCTTCAATGGAACTTTGGGGTGCTAATTCAAGTAAAACCTTGGTGTCGTCAAAGCAACCGCGGGCCATTATAACCTGAAAAGGCAAGTCACAGTTGTCTATTGAAAAACAGCATAAGCTACCGAGAAAAGATACCGCATAAGAATCAACAATGTGCAAAGGGAAAGGAGAGAGAGGAACAGGAGAGAGACAGTTCAAGATGTTGAGGAGCACTACCTTCTTGGTTGCAGAGTAATATCTGTCTACTAATAACGAGACTCCAACCATACCATCCGGTACCAACTTGCTCGGAGGTACAATGATCACAATCGGATCATAGAAATGTAGCAAAGTCTTTGTGTTCTGATAGGACCTGCTAGTTTCAATGTACTGAGAAAGATGAAGTGATGCTGATCTTAAGTCCAAAGCAGCCACTCCAACCTGTGAAAACAGTAAGAATCGAATTTACAACTCTAGATTTTAGAAATTTTCAGCTGTATTCTAATCTGCAACCATCATATATTTGGCTGAACCATCATAAAGTTGGCTGAAACTCTGATATCAATAAGCATGATTATCAGGCATATTTTTTGCTACTGCACCCACCGTTGATTTCATCGTAAGTTGCTGTAGAACAACAGTAATGTCATATATGGCTGTCCAAACATTTTTAGTTGAATTTAGATGCAGGAGTGAGAATAACTAATTATCTTTCACTTCAATACGCTGCCATCTAGTACTATGATTAGGATACGAGATAACTACATATTCCTTCATTCCCATACGTGCGATCAGGTAATCTTAAAATAGCATTAAGCATTGTGTGAGACGCTATTCAGTATTTCAGCGTAATTGACAGAAAAAAATGGGGATTAAAGGAGCTCTAGGTACATTATTTAAATCCTTCAAGGTTGTAAAACCAATCAAATTGACATAGCTATGCTAGCCTGACTCGTGTTGATGAAAAGTCTGGCTTCCAGTATAATGTAAAATATTTAGTGTCATTTATTCTTTGATTAAAGAATACGACTCCTAAAAATAGTTAACAGCAGGTAAACTACCATTGAGAACGTACATGAAAATCGTAAAATTCGAAACCAAGTTTTCAACTGGAGGTTCAACAAACGTGAATTTAAAATCACTACTTTATCTTCTGCTTAATAGTTTGAATCAGGTATATGGCGGCTAATATAACAGCCCTCATACTACTATCACCGGACAAATAGACGAACGCTAGTCTTTGAATACTTGGTAGCTAATAGTTGATCGAGCAGACATAATGAGTCCGAACTGTGTCATTGTAGCTACAAATATGCGCTAACACATAACTTGACAGAAGATCGAGCACCACGATCACGAAGAAGAAATGCAAACGACTGAGATAGATTTGATCATGAAATCTTAGAATTTGCCGGACAAGAGGAGGGCGGGGAAGAGAGAGATGGACCTCTTTTGCTCTGTTCTCAATCATACCGATGACAAAACTTGATTTCTCTCCTCCATCGTCTTCCATTGTCTTCTTTCTGTGAATAGCGCAGCGGGAACACTTTCCCAGGTTTTTGAAATGCGCGCGGGAGTTGGGAGTCTGTGAGTCGACCTGCTATTCTCAAATTTTCTCAATTTCTGTATTTAAATTTTAATTTTTATTCTCGAACTATTTTTAATATTAGCTTTAAAGAATATAATTTTTAAATGTAATTAATTATAATTAAAATCATATATCATAATATTTTAAAAGTATAAAATTGTAAATATATATTTTAAGATTTTATTTTTATATTATTAAATTATTAGTATATCTTATTACGCATTGGATATAATGATCCATTTAAATTACAAAACTAATATGTTACATAAAAGTAAAAGCGTGTGTTTCTTTTTACATTCTTTATTTGTCTGACATGATATAAAAATATAAAATTATAAACCTAACTTTAATTTTATAAGACTTATAATTACATAAAATTTAATTAATTAGTCAAATAACATAATTATTTATAATGTCGAGAGAAAAAAGAGGTTCAAGAAATGGTTGAATTTTTAACTTATACTTAAAAATTACAGTTATAATAGACAACATGAGTTCTTTTTTTTTTTAATTATAAAATTTATATAAATATATATTAAAAAATTATAGATAAATAGTATTATTATATTTCGTGTCAACTCAAACCCTAGCCATCAAACATGAACAGTTCAAGCCAAAAAACCTCAAATTTATAATATTAAATCTCTATGATAATCTCAATATTTTTAATATTGCATCCACCATTTTAATTATACATCAAGCAAATATATACTAAAATAAAACTACTCAAAATTTACAAATTATAATTCAAAGTAAACTATCAAATCTTTATCAAAGTATATCTAATGTGTCTTCTACTGAATAACCTCCAAAATTCCCTCCATATGGAAGCCCCGCAGTAAAAGTAGAATTACCTGTGAACTCTATATAATCAACTCAATTTTCAGCCAATAAAATACAATGATAAACTAAATACTAACAAATGATAATAATCAAGAACAGATAATGAACAATAAGAATATCTCGAATGTGCAATGTAGAAATATATAAAAAATCACAACAATTATATAAAATATAACAATAACTCTATTCAAAAATTTACAATCGTCGTAATTATGACTCAAAAATAAAAATAAGATTTACCAATAATAAGTAAAAATCTCTTAGAATTTGACATCATAAGAAAAGTAGAGGTTCTCTAATTTGAATATCAGCGTGAACGGCCTAAATATCAAATAATAATAAATAATATAGATTTCATTGAATTCAAATGACATAGAATCCGACACATAGATTCTACCGAATATAACTTGTAGATTTCACTGAATCCCAATTCAATAAGCATCAATAATAATACGATACCACAAAGAAACTCTTGGATCTTATTCTACCATTGTGATCCAAATGTTGCGTATATTTTTCCAACGATTGGATACTTGTGCTAATTGATACTCGAAAGTTTAACCAACAATCAAGTTTATGGTCAACATAGATTCAATCGAACCAAGTATAAATGTCTTACTAGCACGCTCAGTGTCCACCCAACAAGGTATGAAAAATATTTCTATATGTGAAATCCAGTATCTTCCACCATTATATCTTTGATATCATGATTAATGACGGTCACACGATTATAAGTATCACGTCATACTAAACAATACATCTCATTATCACCATAATACAGAAATCAATATCGAATGACTATATACTACACTAAAGTATCACAGATTTCATATTTTTTGATATTATAGTATTTTTATATAAGCTTCTTAACATAAACTGTAAAAGGCCAATAATATATACTCACACATCTAAATAAATAAGTTAAAGAGTTTAGCATATTTAAATATAGAAGTATCGTTCGATACTGATAAAAATCATACACAAGCGATCGAAGTTAACGGAAATAATGATATCATTAGGAAAAAAAGTATTAAGAACCTACTAAGTATCCATTTATCTGACCTCTACTGGTCAATAACTCCGTAGGTCTCGTAATTTTCATTGATGACACTAATTCTAAAATTTTAATACTAGACTAAAACTAGCTCGATTTTTATAATATTTCAATATCTATTTGCATGTGGCCATATTGTTGATCTAATAAAATTCTAGTTTCTATTATCAATGATCCAATTTTTGCTAATTTCACTCGTATGACTATCTAATATCAAAGTTACGCTTGGTTGTACCACAACGGAATACAATTCGATAATTTCTACTATTATTCGAAATCAATTAACATAAAAGTAAGTTTTAACAATTATATTATATAATACATATATAACTTACAAAAACACATCTACATATATATATACACCAATTAATATTCTAAATTATAATATAATATAATCATATAATATACATATTTTAATATATACATATTTACCATATTACATAATATACATAATTTTAATATATATTTATATTTTTTAATAGATATATATATATACATATTTTTGTAACAAACTATTTCTCCCTCTTTCCTACCTCAACTGCTTTTCAGATCTTCTTTTTCAATTTTTCTAATGTTTCAATGTCTGCAATATTCTAAATTTCTATTAAATTTATTTTAGGAATAATAAATTATAAGAAAAATAATATTAAGGGAAAGCTCGGGAGTAGTGAGCAAAAGAAAAAGAAAAAGAAAGAGGAGAAGAAGAGGAAGGGAAGAAAGAGGGAGGGTGGTGTGGGGAACTGCAACAATTGCTATCGTCGAAGAAATCAATGCCAAGAATGAAAGTCGACAAAGCCCTTTATGTGATTTACCCTCTAATATGTACAGTGGTATGAGTGGAGGAAGGAAATTGCGAGCCAAGAAGAACAACTGTCACCATTGTCGCAATTGCCAAAAGAAATATGTGAAATCGAGTTAAGAAAATCATTCCATTCTTATTATTGATATTGATTATTGATTTATATATACTGATTTTGAAAAAAATTGGACAAATTGTGGTTGATAGGTGAAATCGAGAGCCATGGCTCTAGTGCACAGAAAAAGAGGAGCATGTGGGAAAAAAGAATATGAGAGAAAAGAGGAGAAAGAGGAGAGGAAGTGTGTGGTGTAGGAGGAGAGGTAGTGAATGGGTGGTAGCCAAGCAGCGTGGTGGAAAGCCTCACGATAAGAGAGAAAAAGAGGAGAGAGAGAAGGGTGCACGAGAAGAGGAGAGAGAAGCTCGATTCAAACACCTCGGAGTATCATTTTGACAAACTTATTTGGTATAAGGTCGAGATAGGTATTTTCTCGCCCTATTTCTAATTTATTTCAGTATCTGTATTTAATATGTTCTGCATGTATATTTTATATCAGTATTTGTATGGATAATAGGCGGGGTCTGAAACCAGTGGGTTGATGCATGTATGAGACCATGGTGGTCCGAGATCATAGTGGGTTGATATATGATGATCAAAAGTTATAGGCCTAAAATATAATTGGGTTAATAAATATGATATTGAAAATTAAATGGTCGAGAGTTACAGGCCAAAAATATAGTGATATCAGATGTCATGCTAATCAAACAAAGCTAAAGCAAATGCTTACTACCACAATGGATGAAGGGTTTCTTGCTCTGGGTTTTGAATTGAATGATGCCTTGCAGTGTGCGCTTGCCAAACATGATGCAAATCGGTTTGTTTTGTCGGTGGGTCATGGGTGGACGTTGCAATATGCTCTTCTTCATTTGGCTGGTTATGATAGTGTCCAAAAGGAAAATTTGAAGAGTTTTTGTCAATGGGAAAGTAGGACGCCTGGCATCCGAAAAACTTTGAGACTCATGGAATTGAAATTGCCATTGGTCTACTTAGTCAGGGTATTGCAAATGTAGTTAGTTTGGCCTTAGCTGAGAGGCATCTGACAACTCATTTTAATAAACCTGATTTAGAAATTGTTGATCATTATACATATGTTATAATGGGAGATGGTTGTCAAATTGAGGGTGTTTCCAATGAAGTATGTTTCCTTGCTGGGCACTGGGGACTTGGCAAGCTAATTGCATTTTATGATGACAACCACATATCGATTGACGGTGATACAGAGATCGCGTTCACTAAGGATGTTAATCAGCGTTTTGAGGCTCTTGGATGGCATGTTATTAGGGTGAAGAATGGAAACACCGGTTATGATGAAATCCGTGCTGCCATTCAAGAAGTTAAGGCTGTCAAAGATTGGCCATCTTTAATTAAGGTGACTACAACAATAGGTTTTGGTTCTCCAAATAAGGCAAACTCATATAGTGTTCATGGGAGTGCTCTTGGAGCTAAGGAAGTGGACATGACCAGGAAGAATCTTGGATAGCCATACGAGCCTTTCCATGTGCCTGAGGATGGATTTGCACAGCTATCTCGAAGGTGTGCAAAGCCATATCCCATGCACTAGAAGGACATGTCTATAGGAACTGACGGCGAAGTTGCCTCCAGCAATGATATTTCTACCGCAGCCTCAGAGTCTGCTTCAAGCAATGCCTTGGTTTTACTAGATCCACCTGCACCCGCAAAGACTATAAAAGAGCACGAAAGGATTGACCTATTGAACATTGTTCTATCTACAACTTCAACCTCGCCCGAGGCCCCTCAAGCCCTCAAATTACCTCCCTCACCGAGCCTAATACATGTTTCCCTTGGCAATCAAGGTGACTATGCTCCTCAGAATTACTCTCTGAATTCCGCTTAGGTTCCTTTCAATAGTTACGCTGTTCTATGGGCCTAGCCGCCACCTCAACATCAGCTCCCATCTCAGCCTCAACCACTGCAGTTGTAGCTTCACCTGGGTCATCCTCAATATTCTTCTGTGTATCTTCCTCCACCATGGGCAGCGGCTTCTAGTTATGGAAACAAACAAAATTTAGGGTTCACAGACCAATATGCATATTCTACTCTACAACCCATCATGAATAGACCACCTATACAAGGTATCCAATCATGGCAACAACATACAAATTCATTTCAAAATCAGCGATATATAATTCAGTCACTTCAGTTTTCTCACATACTATTAGGGTTTCAAAAGAAATTACTCCATGGATTTTGGTTTTCCTCATTCAACATTGAGGATAAAGTTTCTTTGATGGAAGGAATAATGTTATTTGCTCATCAATTCATCATTGGGAACGTTGCGACCACATCGGCCTCCTACCACGTCAACCGATTACTACTAGTCAACCATGTGCCATAATTCTATTATTATGTTATTTTGTTAATTTTGTTACAGCAACGGGCAATATTATTTTGTTCTATTATCGGGCCACGTGCAACAACCTAGTATATGTATATTAGCCAACACTCTACTGTTGAAAGAAATCAGAAAAGATATTTCCTCTTGTCATTTACCTTTTTTGCTTTACTCTCTCTATCACTCTCGCCCCTTCTCTGTGTCCTTTCTCCATCTGCTCTCTCTGACTTCCCTCTCTCCCTCTTTTTTTCCGGCTCTTCTCTACTTGAACTTCCCTCTCCCTTCACTCTCCTTGTCGCCGACGCTGATTTGCAAGCCACCACCGTGAAGCATGTATCAGAGAGTGGTTGGACGAGGGTCGGTGGTAAGGAAAAGCCCGGAGACTTGAGAAGTTGAGAGAGATATAGAACTTATTATTGTTGTTATTATTATTATTATTATTTTGATATTACTAAATTAATTAATGTGCTTGACTGAAAATAATTAATTAATATACTTGACTAAAAATTATGAAATATTTCATATGTTATATGAAATAATTGAAGTAAATATTTAAAGCTTTTAGGTTTTAAAATAGTATTTAGATATAAAAATAAATTTTATTTGAACGATAAAAATATTTGACAGTCAATCTGATTTGATTGGTTCTGATTTAAATTATAGATGAGTTGTGATAGAAATTTTGGATTAAATAACAAGCCCAACCTTTATCTTTTATATTTTAAAATATCAAATTTATATTTATATTTTCTATCCATGTATTATTTGTAAATTATTTTAGGAAAAAAATTGGTTATATTTTATCAATTATTAGATTTATAATTGGAGATATTTTATTCATTTGATCCCATAGGACACGAGTCTAGTCGTAATTGGCTAATGAATACCTTTTTACCCACAAATTATTCACTCACTCCTTTTCTAAGCATTAAATTTGTTAAAATATGGAAATGAAAAAAATTATTTATTTTTTGAATATAAGAATTTATAATTATTTTATATAGTATGGTAAATATTTAATAACTTAGTAAAATAATAAAAGATTATAATTATGTCTAATTTAGTTATAAATTACTGAAAAAATTACCGTTCAAATGGACATATTTTTTATAGAAAGAAAACTGTTTGAATAAGCTTGTTTGCCCATAAATGGTGTGTGCGCTTTTTTTTTATTTTTTTTTATCCGAGTTTATAGCTGTCTGCTAATTGTGAAATTATAAAAAAATTAAAAAATATATATATGACATATTTTCTAATTAATAAAGGAAAGATTAACGGAGTACAATTGGAAATAGGAAAATAATACTGTATAAAAATGTCTGGAGAGGAAGAGAGAAAGGAGAAGTCAACAAAAAGCTTCGAACGAGGAAACCGTTACAGACGGAGTCGCCAGCCCTGCGCTCTGTCTACCCAGCGACGTTTTCCCGATCAACGTATGGCCAATTCTCTTCACACGGTCCTTTTCTCTCACCTCTTCATCATTTGCTTATTTTTTCGTTCATCTTTTCCTTCAAATTTATGCACAATCTGGTTTCTGAAGGACGATCTCTGTCGTCGTTTTGGTATATTTTTTTTCTAGCTATCCATGGATTTTTTTGGTAGTCCTCTTGATTTTTAATCTATGCACGTATTACAGTGAGAGATATGCAGGCTTAATAATGTGGTAACGAGTGACAGTTTTCCTCTTATTTGATTTTTAATCAGTTCTGGATTTTGTGATTAATTTTGATCTGTTTGGAATAGTTTATTCTTATTATTAATCGGAAATTTGTTTTGTTTGTTTCGTAGGGTATGTTTAATTGTCGTGGTTTCTGGTTTTTAGTAGTTAGCTGTTTTTTTAAGTTTTTCCAATTTTCTCCTGTGATTTGGAGCTCCGATATCTGGAATTAATTAAGAAAAGAGAAAATAGTTATTTCGAACAAGTATTGCTAAGGGGTTGGTTAAGATCATATACTAGGTCTTTTAAATTTTTTTAACAAAATTAAGTGATTCATGACAAGACAAACTATATAATAATAAATTTAGGAGTATGTAAAATTTCCATCTTAAATGCGCCCCTGTAGGACTTGCTATCAAAATCCATCATCAACCACATTTTAGTTGGATGTAAAGGTCTTCGTTTTTTGGCTCATATTGAAATTACTGCTTGTGATCTGGAACATGATTCTCCATTTTGGTTGAATAGATGGAGGCAATGTGGAATAAAAAAAGTTTTACCTTTATATAGGTTAATAATGAAAGAGATTGATTGAATGGATTAAAAATAATCGGCCTATACGAACATTAAAGCTGTTATCTGAATAGTGGCAATAGTATATCTCATGAACTTAGCCGGTACAAAGTTATATGATTGTACCCAATTTTTTCAATTTGGCTGTTTGATCTATGATTTTTCATCCGTGGATATTGATAAGATCATTCCATTTAGTTTAGCAGCACCTTATGATGGCATAGGTTAAGGATGAGGTTCAAATGTGGGAATGCTTATGGTAGATATTTAAACACCCAAAGATGAGAAAGGGCGTAATAAGCAAAAGGACAAGAATCTTTGGAGACCGATAATGGTATCAACTTAGCTGATATTTTGAAGTTCAGCATGCTTTATTTTCCAGTTTCCCATTGTTGAAGATTTTCTGATGTTCCCTGGTGATTTAACTCCCAACAATTTTATATGCTACTTCTGAAATAGATCTGAACTTCATAATGTTTATCTGCAATCAAGGTGGATGCTTGGGCAATACGTCTTTCCAGTTCATGAAATTCATTGTTTTAAGTTGTTATCTGTGGGACACTGAAACATAAAAGCATGCCTTCTGATTGATTCACTAGATGATATTATAGACTTCAATAAAGACACAAGGGGGTCCCTGTTTGTGGTTATTCTATATATTCGAAGACAAGCCTTTCAGTTTTGGGCAAATTGAAGGCATTATATTGATAAAACAGTGTTTAGACTCACGAATACCTAGAGGGAATGAATAAGTGTTTTTTTGCATATGCACAAAAAAAAAAAATTTATAATTTTAATACACCTAAAGAAATCATGTATATAGATGTTTAAATATAAATTGTCACTATTCATATGCACATAACGTAAAATAAAATCCATAAATAGGGAAGACACAATATTTAACGATGAAGGAAAACTCTTGAACAATTTATTAATTGAGAAAACCCATCGGGTTTGAAGTCGCTAATTGAAAATATACTATATGAAATGAATCAACTGACAAACGGACAAACAAATGCGCTACCACCTCTGGCCAAGTAACCTCAGACACATGACTATTGAAGACTCTCCTTAGATTTGTAAACTTGCTGCTACCCAAACATCTTTTGATCTCTCCAAGATGATCTTCGATTGTTTGAACTCTTCCAGCCAAAACAGGTCTCGAATCTATACACCGGAACTTCGTTGTTTGTAGCCTGATAAATGTAATGTTCAGAATTAGGACAGATCAGAGATGTCTAAACAATAAGGTTCTCTTCTCAAACAAAGGAGAAGAATCTGTGAAGAAATAGGTGGTTTTGTCAATCTCATGATTATATGCCTAGTCACTCATAGAAGACTCAATCTCACTTCAATTAAGATGTTGTGCATGTTGTTGACGGAGGTTTGGAGTTTTAAAAATATTGAAAAAAAATTTAGTCAAAGTAGTTTTAAGTAGTAAATAGTGGGTATGAATTGCATCCCACTTGAGCGGCCATTTCACGGTTAACCTGTGGTTTGCCTCTGGAAATCCATAGCTTGAGTGGCCATCATGCGGTCAACTTAGTGCTTGCCTTTGGAAATTTCATTATAGGCAGGCTGCTGAAGCGACTAACTCGCAGCTAGCTTATGGCATGTTTTTGAAGCAATTCAGCTTAAGCAATCAGTTTGCTTCCATCTAACTTTAGGACACAGTGCTTAAAGTGCTATCTAGCTTCAATCTAACATTAGGGCATAAAATAATTTGAATGGTTATTGAACTCCTATCTAGCTCTCAAACACAAAAGATATTACAAAATGAGATGTTAGACTCAATGTACAACTCAATATTACACAATTTGCCAATGTTAAATACCAACCTAACACATATGAATGTGCTTGTCACTGTACTTATGTACAAAGTGTTGGCACTTATCTTTCTGTTGTTTTTTCAATAAATTTCTAGATCTTGTTGCATGGTTCTTCCTTCGATGTCTAACATGCTTTAAGTAGTATGTTGATGCTTGCCTCCTTGAAATGATCAGTGTACCAGTCTAAGTTGAATACATTTTTGCTGTTCCAGACAGGTTGGATATATCTACTGCAGATAGGTGACACAAAAGGATGTGAAATGGGCAGGTCATTACTTGATTTTGTTATCTTATTAGCTTACAAACTTGACTGGAGAAAGCTGTGTCTTGCTGGAGCCATCACAGCAGCACTTGGGTTTGTTCTTCAAACTATAGTAATTCCATTCCCAATCACCACATGGCTTCATTCTCCACGAGTCACTTTTTCATCTCCAGGATCCTTTGATCATACTGTGCAATTCAGTTTGGATAGTGGCAAACAGTCCCAACTTCATCAAACTGCTTCACATGTTCTGCCGAATTCTTCAAGAGAACTAATCCATTCAGTACACTTTGCAGAGGAGAAGCATAGAGTTTTTAGGAGGAGGAAGAAGAACGAGAGAATAGACGAGCCAAAAGTCATAATCCGCCCTCCCCTTCCTCCTCGAACTCTACCTTCACCTTTGCAGGTATCTTTTATATCCTAATCTTTACAAAATCATAAATTATTGATGGCTGTTATATCTATATTATCTATGTTGTTTACTTTTGATTTTCTTTTGTAGAGATATCTTTGGTCCCTGTCACCTGACGAGGCTCTTTTGTATGCCAAAAAGGAGCTTCATCATGCTCCAATTGTTACCAATGATTCTGACCTTTATGGCCCCATATTTAGAAATGTCTCTGTTTTCAAAAGGTATGCACGTCTATTTATTGCACTGCCACAAATTGCTTTTGGTATTTTTCATGTTTTTCCTATGGCAAGAAGGCCCTTTTTGGTTAATGGAATTTTGCTTCCCCTTGCTACCATTTGATTTATGGTTGTCACAAGTAAAACTGATTGTTTTCAATTGATTTATTTAAAAATTACAAGACACAAATTTAAAGACAATGGAAACCTAAATAAGGAAAGAATCTTGAAGGATATTCTATCTATAATTACTCCAAATATTATTCCTAATATGTAGATATAATATAGAAAGAATCAAAAAATAATTTATACAAATCTAGAAACATATAATTCTTTAATATCCCCATTCAAAGTTTGAAAAATTATTTACGATTTCAGCTAGCAAAGGAGCAACAAAGCAAAGGTTTGTTGTGAACAATCTTCTCTCTTAAAGAAATACCAGAATTGTTTGTGAACAGACAGATTACGACATTGGAGCTTTGCAGTCTTCTGCAGCTGGATTAAATATTTAACACCATCAAGCAAACATGAACCCTAGTGTGTAGCCCCCGACAATGAGCACTGGTGTCTGCAATATTGTAGACTAGTAAAATTCAGAGTAACATGGAAACAAAATAGAGTAGAGAGCAGCAACCTGCTCAGGCTTTGTTCACACACACTGTTTATTGCACTATTATAGGCACTATTCACAGTGATGTTTCCGGCACTATTTACATCCTTTTGGGGATTCTATTCGTGCACTTGCTTAATGTAGACCATGAAAAATCCTCTAGACTGTAAGAGGTACTCACTTGAATCTGGGGGGTGATAAAAGCTACTTGTAGAAATTAGAAGCAGAGTACTCATAACAACGAAGAGAATTTGCTTGAGATCCAGTGGGCAATAGGCAATACCAAAAGGCTAGCTGCCTGACAACATAGATGAGAAGACTTTTGCATATGATAGATCAAGTAGAGGAAGACTTTAAAACTATGTTAAGAATGTGCCTAATTGTGAAATGAATTTATAAACTATATATTACCTAAATAAGTGAAGTATCATGAATGTTATTCTACCTATAACTTACACACTTATTATTCTGATTATCTGAATATTATCCAGAGGGAATCGGAAAATAATCCGACCAAATGTAGAAATATAGTATTCTACAACAATTTCGAATATTTAGTACAGGTAATCTTTTGACACTGGTGAGTGTAACGGTTTTAGAGATTATTTTTCCTATGCTACTAAAGCTTTGAATCATTCCATTAATGTTGAATATGTGGAGGATGATCCTTCACATATTTAAGAACTTTATTGAGTATAAAGAAGAAGGAAAGAAATACACGTGGTTGGAGGACATGGAGTCCTCAAATATCTGCCAATGGTTCTATGGCGATGAATTGTTGAATTATGGAATATAGTGGATCCTTCCTTGCTAATCAGACACTTTCTCATGGATGAAGAAGAGAGGAAAAACTTGGGTGCAGTACACTAAGTCCTCGAAAACCAAGTGTAAAGTAAATATAACGTGAAAACAGCGCATAGGAAGTTGTGAAGTGCAAATGAACATAAAAACATCTCCCAATATACCACATTCCTCCACTTCAAAAAATTTGCTTCTTATATGCTCTCTCCTGCCATGCCTACTGCTGTGATTTAAGGAAATGCCTCCTTTCCCTTTTTCTTTTCCTGCTATAAAACTTAGTAGATGGCAAAATTAGCTCTCCCATCAAGCTGGACTAGTATAGTTTGAAAGATATTGCTGTGTCACAAACCAATTCCAACACATAAGGAATTGGTTTGCAACATGATGAGATCTCATACAATGGTAAGATAATTGAATCATGCATCAAGGACTAAATCAAAGAAAAGGCCTCAATTAAATAAGCCCTCCAAAATTAATAATCGATAAAAACTTCTAAAATGTGTGCTCTTGTGAGTAAGGCCTGCACTATACCTTAAACAAGCACAATCTTTTCAAGAGATGCTTGTCCAATCGCTGGAATTCACAAACTCCCCTGTGTGTAGCATCCTGGCTTATAGTACTACATAATGAATGTTGTTCTTAATGATAATCTCATGTAAAATAATACTTGTCTACATTCTACATGGCAAGATATGCATACCAGATAATGGACTCAGTAACTATTTTTCCACCACTTGAGAGCCATTGCTGCTGAAAATGTTGCATAAAGGGGCGAGTTTCAACAGCCCAGTAAGTAATGCAGCCCAATCTAGCTGGATCAAGAATGCTTCACCATCAATAAAGGAAAGAAAATTTCTCAAATCTCAAGACATAGAAATACATCCTGCAAATCAATAGAATTTCTAAAGCAGTCAAGCAGTTAATCAAGCTGGTCAAGTATTTTCTGAATGAGATTGGTCATGTATTCTTCTTACTCACAATCAAAAAAACTTCATTACTAATATCTCTTTACATATTTAATCAATATATGGATCATTCAAGCAACTACTGTTGAATTTTCTAATTTTTTAGTTGAGTTGTTCCTAGAAACAACTTCTCTGCAATGCATAAGAAGAAGATTGCATAGATTTGATCCTTTCAAGAACCTATGATATGGGCAACTCGTGCACCGAGCTGCCTTATTTGTATTCTATTGTAGTTCCTTATTTTCTTCCTCATTCAACAAGCTTTTGTGCTGTTCGCATCATTGGATTCATTCGATGCAATATTTCTATTTTTTTTTAATTGCCGGGTGATACATACTTTATTTTTCCATTGCTTTCATTGCTTCGTTTTCTTTTTGGGGGGGGCAGGGTGTAGGGTGGGAAATACCATATACCTAATGAATTTGATGTCATCTTTGCATACTAGAACATTGGGCCTACTGTGATCTTGCTTTACCCTTTTTATGAGACAATAAATGTTCAATATGACATTCGTTTTGATGATGTGATTTTGATTTTCAGGAGCTATGAATTGATGGAACTCATACTTAAGGTCTACATTTACCGGGATGGAAGAAGACCTATATTTCACAATCCCCATCTTAAGGGGATTTATGCATCTGAAGGATGGTTTATGAAGTTGATGAAAGAAAACAGGCAGTTTGTCACCAGAGACCCAGAAAAGGCTCATTTGTTCTATTTGCCATACAGTGCACGACAGCTTCAGGCAGCCCTCTATGTAGTGGGATCACATAATTTGTCACCACTTTCTGTCTTTCTAAGAGACTATGTAAACAAGCTTGCTGCAAAGTATCCATTCTGGAATCGGACTCATGGATCTGATCACTTTCTAGTTGCTTGTCATGATTGGGTATGCAACTGATTTATGGTTGCTAAAATGCTTATTCATGCCATTCTTGTTTACTACATAACTATGACCGCATTATAATTGTTTTAATGCTACTTATTATTTGCAGTCTCCTACATATTCTCCCATTTGATACTTCCGTTGTTCACACTTGGATAGATAAATTTTACCTGCAAAATCTTATAGTCTTCCATCAGGCTGGGGCACAATTCCCTTCTTGGTTATCAGCACCATGCAATGACTACTTTGGATGTCACTGCATTTGATTCTATATAGACGTTGTCTTGGTGCAACTATTTGATAATCACCTATAGACATCAGCCGATATTGATATGTATTGTTATCAAGCTCTCCCAATATTGATATTTTGTGGTACTACAACAATATCGTAATATGTTTTTATGTCGAATTTATATTGTAATATATCTGTTGATATTTATAATATCGGTCGATACAACTCTATCGGCTTATTATTTCACAATTTTTGTTTAATATATTCGATACCGATAAATATTATCCAATACCAGTAAGGTTGTGACCGATATCGATACAGGAGTCACGGATGCTTTCTAGCCAAAAGGCTGTGATAAGTTGGAGTTACTGGAGAAGAGATAATTGCAATTACTCCTGCTGAATTTGACCATTCTTTGTTTCATTTATTTAATTCAGTCATTCTTCTGCTTCTTTTCATTCTTTTCATCAAGCAATATGGTCTTTGTTAGGGCCCTTACACATTGAAGGGTCATGAGGAACTAATGAAGAACACCATAAAAGCCCTTTGCAATGCTGATTTATCTGAAGGAGTCTTTAAGACAGGAAAGGATGTATCTCTTCCAGAAACCACTATAAAACAGCCGAGGAGACCCCTTCGGAATGTTGGTGGTGGAAAAAGAGTATCTCAGCGTCCTATCCTTGCCTTTTTTGCTGGTTATATGCACGGCAGAGTTCGCCCCATACTTCTCAAGCACTGGGGTGGCAAAGATAAGGACATGAGGATTTATGGGCCTCTGCCCAAGAGAATCTCCACCCAGATGTCTTATATTCAACACATGAAATCAAGTAAATTTTGTATATGTCCAATGGGATATGAAGTCAACAGCCCCCGGATTGTCGAGGCTATATACTTTGAGTGCATTCCGGTCATTATTGCCGACAATTTTGTTCCTCCGTTGGATGAAATGCTCAATTGGAGTGCTTTTTCTGTTACAGTGGCGGAGAAAGATATTCCTGACTTGAAGAAAATCCTTTTGGCTATCACAACGAGACGATATCTTAAAATGCTAGCCAACCTGAAAATGCTGCAGAGGCATTTTCTTTGGAATCCACGGCCTGTTAAGTATGATATGTTCCACATGATTTTGCATTCAATTTGGTTTAACAGGCTTAACCAAATTAAAATGTGAAATTCTTCAGAGTACCCTGGTTCTGCTAGTACTTGAAAAATGGCTGAAGAGGCCATCAAAGTTATACTGATTATGAATATGGTTATTCTTTTTTGAGAAATCATGGATATTCAGTTGAGATTTATACCGTCGGACTTCAAATTGCATTCTGCTTCTTGCTTAGTGTGGATATGGAGAAACAAGAGACCGCTTGAATGAATTTGGCTGTACAGGTGCGCCATGATTGATGACTATTATTTCTAATACTGCATCCAGATTTTATGACCCACTGTTTAACTGTAGCTAGAAGTTTCTGCATGTTTTCCCCTTGCATTTGTTGGATCATATGCATATATTTGTCAAGTATGTCACACGTTGGGGAAATATATGGTGGGAACTTGGAAAATATGAAATTACAAGTCAAGGCTTTGAGTTAAGTTGGGTAACGTTCACTTTGATATGTTATTTGTCCTCATTCACATGGACTATGCTATTACGTCCAACTAAGCAATCACAAGTCATATGAAGCTATGCAAGTAGCTCGGCATATCTGAATGCACCAAATTGAGCTTAGTAGTGTCTTACTCAAGCTTCTTGACATCTTGAACTGAGTTGAAAGTAGCTTTAATTGAATGATCTCAAGATGGGTATAGAATCAGCGGGGACACATAATTGGAATGTCAAAAACACTATTTCATTATATATTCAGTTGTTGTAATAAAATAAATTAAAATATTTTATATACTGTCTAAAATAATGTGAGAATAAATATAGTGTTGTTTAGTTTGGACAATAAATAACTATTTTGTCCTAGAATAATCAATACCACCACTACCACAGTCATTACAATGGCTAACAATGGTGGACGTCAGTGTGTGTTGGTGCCTAGCAGTGGTGGCCACCACCGCATCCGAAATGTTTACTCTCTACTACAATCATAAATAATACATCAATTTCTATTGTGTTAGTTATTTCCCATGCTTTAATAAGGTCTATTAATTTTACCGCGAGTAAAGATAGAACAGAATTTCTATTACACCAAACAAAACGAAATTCATAACTATTTATAATATCAAATAAGTTATCAAATACAAATTCAGATCCATCACGGAATCTGCAGATGGATCATGAAAACTTTTGACCTTCACAATCTCGAATATCTTCCCAATGTCACAAACAAGAATGAGATCAGTTGGTGTTTTAGCATCCTTAGTTAAAGGTCTGCTCCCCCAACCCCAAATTAAAGGCCTGCCAATATCTTTAGTAGTAATGCAAGCTGGCAACCTTTCATCTTTCATGGAAAATATATAAATATATATTTATTTTGGTAAGTATTCTCATTAATCTGTAGCATGCCAATCGTTTTGCAGGGAAGGGAAATGGACATTTCTTTGAGGTCGTTCCAAGCAGTGCTATATATGATAAGCTTTGATTGAGCAGCATAGTACAATGTGTTTGACAAGCCAGAAGAAAAGTTCAGGTCAGTGGGCACTGGGAACTTTTGTCTCATTCCTGTCCTTTTTCCCCGCTTCACATGAAACTGTAGGACCATATTCAAAATCTTTTCGGGACAGTAAAGTATACATCAAAAATATATATATTTTATGGGAAATTTTAGTTGTATGCAATTCTTCATATATCATTAATGTCATAGGAAATTGATTTAAGTCAACTCTCTCTCTCTCTCTCTCTCTCTCTCTCTATATATATATATATATATATATATTATAACTTTATTGTTTGTGTTATATTGTATGTTGTATGGAACTTTTAAATTTCTAGAGATAACCTTTTTCAAAAGTGGAGTGTATAAAGTGTGGACTAGCTAGCTTTTGGCCCACTACAGTGCTCTTACATAACAGTACATGAAATCATTTCGCTGGTACTTAATTTTTTTTGCGTTGAATTGATATATATACTTGAAGATCAAATCTTGAACCAAATGCAGTAAACACCTCTTCCAAAGGATAAGTCAGTTATAATTTGAGAAAATTAATAAAATAGGTGGAGTTAGAACAATTGGGTACTGGGGATGCTATATCTTTATTTTTTATCCGTCAGATAAAATCCAAGGGGTGATATTTAAATTTTAAAAAAATTATTTAAATAGTTTTTTTTTATTTGATTAAAATTTAATAGAAGAGAAAGAGACAGAGAACGCCATTTAATACAATGCATTGTCTCAGAGGGGTTGGCTCAGATAGTCTCGAAGGGACCAGCTAGCGCCAGAAGCACGTGCTTAATAAATAGTGCGATTTCGGGCGATGCTGCCCCCTACTTTGGCTTCTGGTCATTCATGCTTTAATGAAAGTAAAAATAAAAATAAAAAAAGGAAATTTTGTTTAAGGAAGAATCTTTTAAGGGTAGTACAAAAATTAGGGTTTCGTGATGCCGTGAACACTCATCAATTTGATGAATTAGCTCAGGTACGGCATTGCTGCGTCAGGTCTCGTTGTCTTGAAGTTCTATCCAGCGTTGTCACGTATAACATCGGCACGATATTGGAGAATAGGAGATGGGCCCACCTCAACCACGTATGAGAAAATATTATAATTATTTATTTATTTTATATAGATTTGTTAATACATATTAATAGATAAAATTATTTATTTTACATGCACCTGCTTCTGGTGACCCTATTGCCATCGGCCGCCCACGGCTGCCGAACCATGCCGGCACCAATCGACCCCCCTAGCCGGGCCTCTACCACCATCTCCCACCACTCCATTAGCTGCCATGGTAATATCTTCATAATAATTTTAAAAGGGAAGAATTAGAAATCTCTAAAATAATGGATAAAAATATTATAAATAAAGTGATTGTGACAACTGTCTATAAAAAAATTTATTTAAAAAATCTTGGTTTGAAATAAGATGTGCATAATATTGGGAAGACCTATTCCTATAAAAAAAAGTATTTTCTTATTATTTATTATTATCTCACTCCTATAAGAAAAATCTCTTATTATTATTTATTATTATTTTTATATGTAATGTGTATTTAACAGACAAATCAAAAAACATAATATTTATTATTATCTTACCTCAAGAAGGGCAACGTTTTATGTTCAACAACATTATTAAACATTCATCTAACTTTTTTTATTTAAAAAATTAAAATTTTATTTGTCTAATTTAATTAATTTTGAAATAATATTTATAAAAGATAAAGAATAAACAAAAAATGTTTTTTTGGCCTTAATTTTATAAAATTAAATTTAATATAAAATTTATACCTAAGAGTCAATGATTTGTACCTTATTTATATGAATATTGCTCTAAATTTTTTTTCGTATCAATTATTTTATCTATATCAATTTAATTTTTCATCACCCAGACATCATGATAGAAGTCATCCCAAATTGATAAATTTGGTAATGATTGGCCTATGACCCCGGCTTGATCATTTGGGGCAGGGTGGGTTGAGACTCCCACCATCACGCATGTAACTTAGGCTCGTCCTATCATTATCTTATAAGGTATAATTTTATATATATTTATTTATATTAATAATTGATGAGTTCAATATGAATATGAATAAATATCAACGAAGTTTAACAGACATAAATGATGCCTGACTGGTAGGCAAGTCCCACCAGGTAATGGGACCCAGGAGATTTGGAGCAAGGCCTACTAAGCGCTCCTAACACACACGTAATTGCCATCCACTCGCGCCTCTCCCGATACGGCTGCAAACTGATAGCACAGGAGGCGTCGTCTTAGAATATGTCAGTCAATAGGAGATGATGTTAACTATGGTAAGCCGCGGCGCATGCCATCCTACAATAATTCAACCAATCCCAACAAAGGTCAACTAGACCCGTGCCGACTATGCCCAACGATGATCCCTGTGCCAGCCACACCGAGCAACGATCCCTGCATCATCACAAGGCGACAACTTACGCTGCTAGCCAATGCCAGTTTTCAGCGGCCGATGAACTCATGCAAGCTACTTGTTGCAAGTTTCCGCATCCAAAGGCCTCATCCACAGAGCCTACGCATACCCTCCCCTACAATGGAGAAGGGGAATCCACAATCCAAAGCCTAGCATCCTAAAACTCTTGAAGCATTTAAGAGCCATCTCGCACTAAGTTTCGAGCCCAACTATAAGGAGAAAGAACCACCTCTCTTCCATCCGTAACAGCTATTTCAGTTTGACAATCTTAGTGAGCCATTTACCGCAGTGCACTAAAAAAGCCCGAACCTCCTCACATAATCATTCGCACTCCTTGCATATTAGCATTCGTGTAGTTCTCATTATCTTCACACACTTGCATCTTTTCATTTTCAGAAAAAGATTTTTGACTTGAACGTCAGAGTATTTATGGTGAGAGAATCTCTCGCTACTCTCTAATCTCTTATTTGTAATTTGTAGTGCACAAAGCCTAAATTGAAGGACGTGGTGACCAGACTTGTTTGATATCGATCCTACACGAGAAATTTGAAGGTTCTCTAATCTATGTGAAAACCAAGATCCAATAACGCATCAATAATATTTATATAGAAATAGATAAAATATATTATAGGCATTTTTTTCAAGAAATTAAAATTGAAAGATAATGAATTTGCTAGTGTACCAAAATATATAGTTTATCTTTAATATATCTCTACCAATTATTCTAGTGATAATATTATAGGGATGCCTTTTTTTTTTTATCTATTTCAAAAGTGTCTAAGAAAAAAAGTATAATTTGTTATTTTTATTAACAGCATTTTAATTAGAAAAAAAATATGTCAAATTTTGTTTGCAGAACAAAGATAAACTTATAGAAAATACTAATTTATCATGAATTTATCATTGATGGTGAATGACCACTAAATTTTTTCTCTCAAATTTACCCACCTCTCAAAATTTTTAGCTAATAAGATTACTATATTTATGCATCTTCTCGGGTTCTCTGATTTTTTTTAGTTGTTTTATATCAAAACATAAGCAGCATTTTATTCTGTTTATTAGTTTTACTATTAATTTTATATTAATAGGAAATAACTTTTTTTTTGCAAAATATTTTTAAATATTTTTTAATATCTAGACAACTAACTTTTTTTTCGAAAGATCATATGTATTTCCTACCTCACATGCATGATTATGATTGCTGAAATGAAATCAGAGTTGCAACAGCAGGATTGACTTTTTGTATTTCAGTGGTACTATAGTTTGTCTTCTCAAGTGTCACATAGCCATTGATATAATGTATATTATATCAATATGCTCATCTCCCTTATATATAATAAAATATATGATATAATGTATATTATTTAATATGAAATATATAATATAATATATGATATACATTATTTATTTAGATTTAAACACAAGAGCTTTTGAGATGGGTTTTCAAATCTTGTTATTCGGATTTTGCATATGGCAAATTACAACTAGAGTTTATAAAGTCAAAACTGATTGTTTAATTTATCATTCGACGTTTAAATTAGTAAAATATTTTTAAAAAACAAGTTAGAAAGGGGTGTGTGTGTGAAAAGAAGAGAGTTGGAGATTGGAAGACTAGACTTTATAAAAATTTTATTGGGAGAAGGTGTTATGGAGGATAAGTTTTGAATCTCTTTAACTTGCAGCTTAAGTATTACAAATTTTATATTTTAGAGATCTCAATGATTGGTGCATGATCGAAATCTCTAAATATTTGATTTGTCAAAAGATGTCATTAAACTGCTAATAACTTTGCATTTATAGATATGCAATGTCAGTTATCTTGGACGGTTCGTGTCAGTTTTACTAAGATTATTGGTAGTTCTAAAAAGGAGTTGTGAGTAGCTTATTCAAAAGGAAAATGCTGCATATTTTTTCTATGTAAGAGTTATTGATTGTTTTAATTAATTGCTTAAAGTAAATCATTACTATGCCGTTTTTAAATCGTGAGTTTAGAAAAACTGTATCTGTGTTTAAATTTATAAGAATCACAGTTATTACTAAAAAGTCATAATAAAAAAATATAAAAATTTAACAAATTATGAACAATTGACTGTTTAATTTGTCAGTCTGGCCTTCTTATTATCACAAGCCAACATTTATCAATATACCATTTTGGCAGTCACACTCTGACTTTATATGTTTTTTGGTAACTCGATTACCCCTTATAACTAACACTTGCTCAATAACTTTTTCGTAATGTTATTCATACTCAAATTAGGGCATAGTTGACTATATAGTCAGAAATTTGGCCCCTCTATCTCATCCACATTGTTGGTTGGAAAATTCAGCTTTACTTTGAATTTATACTAGACCCAACAATATATATAATTACAGTTCAATCTACGAAGATATAAGCTTGAGGCAATGTAATGTCACATGTATGATATGATCTAGTTTAAAATTGAAATAGTTTTTATTTTTTTTAAAAAGAGATATTATAAATTAAGATTTGACTCAAAGAAATTCAAAAGCTAAATTTTAGACATAATACACTGAATTTTGCATACATAAATCAAAACAAGGGCAAAAAGGCATGAGATAAACTCTCAATTTTATATTTTAACGTTCAAATCAATAAATTATTCAACAAACTTGAAGTCTCGAAGAGATGAGAATGGGAGTCAAATGTCTAGAGGATAAACGCATACCTTGGGATTGTGATATGAAGACATTCTAAAGGATTTACTTTGAATATTTATTATTTCTAAAGTTTAGGGAGATTTTTAAATATGCAGTTGACGATACCTTTTATATTTAAAAATAACTTCTTATTTATTGAGGCTTTATATTTCATATGAAGTAACTCCCTTTTTCATTTTTTTTATCATGTTTATTTTTATGAGTTATGTCCAATTATTATTTTTTATATTTTTGCTAGTATTTTTTTGAGAAAGTAACAATCTTTATACTGGGCGATTGTCCCTTTGACAAGGAGTTACTATCTTTTAAAAAATAATTGTCACATATACAAATGTGGTCTTCATGGATTCCATTGAACAAGTATACTTTCTACTATTCCTTCTTCTATTATGTAAAGTATTGGACATGGCTTGACAAGTATGATGGACCCATTGACGAAATTCAATGGACCCTTTACTTTTCACACATTTTAGGTATTGAATAGCCGTTTGAGTGGGTCAACCCATTGCATCTTTCCAATTGATGAGTTTTATCTCAGGAGATATGTATCAATAGTGTGGTTATAACTAGACTATCTATAACAAAATGATATGGTAAGATAGCCTATGTACAGGCGGCCTTTGATTGGATAGTGTCCCTATAGGATGTACCCCAACATGATAGTTTTTTTATTAAATTTAATTCATTAAAATAATAACAGTTCTAATATTCAAATCGTGATCCATTAAGATAAAGTAATTTTTAAAGGCATATAAACATATGAAAATAAAAAAAAAAAGTTAAAAATATTTCTGTCACCTCTAATAAAATAGTAATTTGAGAGGTGTAGCTACTCTTATGTTACAGAAATTATCGAGCCCCCTTCTGAAACAGCACCGCCATCTCAACCCACTGCCACAAGTGTCGTCCGACGTAGTACTCAGACTACTCGGGTTTCCCTTAAATTTAGAGATTATAACTAATTTTCTATTTTACTTATTATTATTACTTTGCATATGCACTCAGTTATGTTATTCCTCTATACAAACTGCTGCACATGCCTTCAGTTTCAATTACTACACATACACTTGGTTCCTGCTGCACACAGGCTCAGCACTGTATAAGTCCATTAGTGTTCAATAAAAGAGTAGTGAATATTCTCGATTTTTTCTTCTTCTGCGTCTGTTCTCCCTCAGACTTCTCTCTTTCTTTCTGTCAAGAACTCTCCTCCCTTTTCCCTCTCCTTTCCCTCTTCTCTCTAAAGAGTTCGTCACCACCTTTGTGGTGTATTATTTTATCATCATGCATGATTGTGTATCTAATTCTTAATGACTGTATTAATGACTCATTAGCCCATCACAGGACTTTAATTTGACAATCGGAGGATATTGTGTCTCGATAGTAAAATATAACCCCTGCATCTCAACTTTATAATCATTGGATATAAATTTAACGGTTCTGATATTTTAAATTTTAAAAATTTATTTTTAATGTTTTTATTTAAAACTAAATAAACTGTTAAATTTATATCTAATGATTTTAAAATCGAAACTCAAAGAATATGCCACATTGTCTAGACACAACTTGGCTCTTAATTTGGTGGTTTTAGTTGCTAAAATACCATATTTTTGTTTCATAGTTCTAAAAGTAATTACATTTCTTGCTACGAAGGCCTTTAAATTGCCGATGTTTCTGTCCCACGAGAAAATGAATGCTACTATATAACTATTCAATATCACATTCTCCATTGTCAATGGGACCCCCCACGTAACTGTGGAGCCAATATCTTAAAAGGCCGAATATGCCTCAATTTTTTTCCGAATCAATATGGGTCAATTATTTACGTACGTAAAATTATTGTTTGGGGCCCACGTTCTTTGCCTAAAATTAGGGTAAAAAAAATAAATAAACGCTATTTTGTATAATAGACCAACCGAAAATCCGGGTATTTCTTTTGGATGGGAAGCGAATGCTTTTAAACAAATAAACATGAGTCAATTATTTAGATTAATTGGTTATTTCTAGCACATTTTTCTGATCAAATTGGCAGGATGTATGAAAAAGTCAAATGCGGTTATTCTTATTTTATAATAGAAGTAGACATAGGTGTATTTATTATTAAATGTTGGAATACTTGTGAGTTTCACGTCAATTGGCATCTTGTTCAATAATATGTCTGATATTATATGAGGCTTGGTTAGATCAGAAAAAATTTTCAAATAACGTATTATAAGCATTTGAACTGAGCATGTGTATTGTTTACCATAATAGCAGTGTCAAATGCACACCTGAGATGTGCAAATGCGAGTTATATCCAGAAATGTCACACTTGATGCGCGTTTAAGAGATACTTATGAGTCATTTGTCCAGCAAATTTGCAATTGATATACATCTAAATAGTGCTTATGTGTTAACACTGCTATAAATTATTTTGACGTAATTTTAGGACATTTTTTGTGGTCATTGGGAGTTCTTGAGCACCGTGAGAAAAAGAAAATAAATAGAGAGAAAGAGAGAGAAGATGGTAATTTACTCATCCATTTGAATTATGAATTATATTTCATTATCCTACGATCTTGAGTATGTTATTCTTATTATTATGAATGATATTTTATTGGTTATTATTTTCTTGTTCGTTTTATATTTTTTATCGCTCATGTTTATAATTATGAGGTATTATATCCTTATATTTATTAAAAGTTTTTGTAACCAAAACTCATCTATAACAGATACTATTCTGATTCACAATTTTGTTATTTTTTTTTTATTTTAAAGAGATTTTTCATATAAAATATTATATTTTATTATTTATGATTATTATTTTTATTATATATTATTATATTATTTTCTTACGGGTTCAAATAAAAAATTTGGAAACAATCATAGAAAGAGTAGTTCTTCGATATTCAGAACCCAACAGTTATAGTATATTTCAAGTGTAATTCAGAAAATTTAACCTTCAAAACAATACATTAGTTTTATTAAATACATTTATTCAAATGAGCCAATCAAGGTCATCGTCTAATTCAAGAAATTTAGTCACCCAGTCCAACCCATACGTTCCTTCGGTAGAGAAATCAAAAAACTGGTCCATATCAAAGTTCACTTTCACGTCCCCATTTCCTATAACTTCTACTTTCTTCTCCTCCTCTACCGCATCACAGTCACTAGGAGCCATCGTAAGCGGGGGTGCGGGAGTCTTCGCTTGCTTTTCTTTTTGATTAACCCTTTTGCTCAAATGAGAATTCCAATAATTCTTTATTTCGTTATCTGTTCGGCCGGGAAGTCGCCCAGCAATCAACGACCACCTGTGAAAAGAATAAAACTAGCTCTTGGCATCTTGTTTCATAATTAAGAACCAAGGAAAAAACAACCTATATCTTATAATGAAGTGAGAAAAATACACGTATGTATAATTTACCTGTTGCCTAGTAGCTTATGAAGCCTAAGTATTAAGTCTTCTTCTTCATCTGATATATTGCCCCTTTTAATATTGGGTCTAAGGTAATTCAACCATCTCAACCTGCAACTCTTTCCGCATCGATTTATTCCTGCAATGATACAGAATTATATCACGAATTTGTTTAACCTTCTTAAAGCTTTTATGTAAGCGTTGTTTGGATGTCATTGTCAAAAGGAGAAACCATTAATATAAGTGAAACTCCTTTTTTATTCCCCTCAAATGAGATGTGCCAATAATTATGACTTTTGACATTTAAAAAACATTTACGAGACATATTAAATTAAAATCCTGTCAAATGTATTATTAGAGTATAATTCAATTTCTTGGGTACATTGGTATGCTTTTTTTTCTTTGTTATTGAATTCTTATACTCATTTTAAAGGAAAAATGAAAAAAAAAAAAGGGTCGAGATATAGAAGGTATCCTAACCATATACTTTGGTTATAATTGGCTAAACTAATGGTAAAAAATAAATGCCAACATTCAGCACTATTTTTGAACTTCTGAATGAGAAAAAGAAGCCCACATTTTGATTTCTCTATTATTATTACCTCCAATAATATGCCATACATTATTTCTCAAGCAATAATAACATTAACATTGTTTTATTTAGCAAAAATGAGAACAAATTAAGGAATCGTGTAATAATTATTAAAGGAAAAAAAAAACTAAGAATAAATGCGAATTATTAGCTTTAAAAAATAAATTATTTCTTTTCGGAGGATGGGGTTGGTAATTTTAAATGTAATTTCATAAATGGGAATTAATTAACTTGCGATTAAGAGAGTAATTAATTAGTTAGGTATACCCGCTTTAAAAGCGACTGTCTTCCACCTCTTTGCTCCATGTACTTCAATATACTCAGACAGCTTTCTATCTTCCTCAGCTGTCCATGCTCCTTTGTTTGCCACTTTCTTCCCAGATCCCTCGTTCTTCGGAGCCATTTCGTCTTCCTTTCTCTATTCTCTTCTTTTATTTTCAGCTTTTTTTTTCTAATTTTTTGTTCAGATTGTGGGAAACTGAGAGGAACAGTAGAGAGAGAGAGAGAGAGAGAGAGAGAAGAAGAAGCAGCAGCAGCAGAAGAGGGGAATTTAGTGGCGTGTTTGGTTGCTGAGGAATGGAAATGGGGGGAAGTGACAGAGCTTTATAAAACGGTGATTGGTCAGACTAAACTCATCTACCCTTCTTAGGGAGACGGGAAAGACTTAAAACTCCCAACTACCAGCTTACGTTTATGACGGAGAATCGGCGGTCGCGGCGGCGGTGGTGGTACTGTGGACCATGGTCCTTTTAACGAGAGATAGTATAATATATTATTTTATAGCACTACCATTTATTAGATCACCTATAATCATTTTCTTTTTCAAATAATAATAATATTATTGAATCATCTTATGAAAATTATTCGCTCACTCTAACGTTAGACTTTATCAATTATCATATGTATTTATTTATATATATATAGATATATAAATATTATATCATTTAAATGTATTTTAAAAAAAAGTAACACGACTTTATCCTCATAAGAAAGCATCATACATCTATCAATACTATCTACTAATATAAAATAAGCAATCAATATTTAATTATTTAAGTTACGTTTATTTATTTTAAATAAAAAATCAAAATTAAGATATTTACGAATTTTAACTCAATTAGTCCAAAAAATATTACTGAACTATTTTTGTTAAAAATTATACTAAATTTGACTGATATTAAAATAATTAATATTTGTAACTTGATATAAAATACTATAATATAATAATTTTTAATACTAAATTTCATAGCTTTGAAAGTGAGTTGTTGGGCTTCCACAAATCATTCAAATTTTAACATTAACCCCCCCCCCCCCAGATGTAAATCTGTTCTTATCCGGTGACTGCATTTAATTAACTGCTTAGGAATTTGTAATTAGAATTTGTTAATTAATTAGTTTTCATTTTCTTTATAAAAGAGGCTTGTTGGTTTCCATGATCATGATGCATAGTATAATCATTTGAAGCAAGAAACTAAGCCTGTCATAATGGTTGCGTTTTGGGTTCACTATTTCTCTTATTTTAAATAGACATATTTATTAAAAATTAAATCACCTAACTTCGTATAAATCACACGTGTTACTTTTCGTAAATTTAAGTATTAATTGGACAATACAATTTATAAAAATTCACGGTATATAATATACTTTAATAGTATTAAAATCAGAGCCATTAATTATATATATATATTAATCATTTAAGTACTAATTATAAAAATTTAAATAGACATATTTATTAAAAATTAAATCACCTAACTTCGTATAAATCACATGTGCTATTTTTCGTAAATTTAAGTATTAATTAGATAGTACAATTTATAAAAATTCACAGTATATAATATACTTTAATAGTATTGAAATCAGAGCCATTATATATATATATTAATCATTTAAGCTACGAATTGGGAGTGTCTTTTAAAATTTATTTAATTTATTGGGAATATCTTACTATCATAAAATATTAAATATATAATAAAAATAACTTTTTTTATATTTTAGAAATTAATTGAATTAAAAAATTATATTAAAAATTATAAATATATATATTTTCTGATAATTATAATCTTTTTAATATATTATATAATTTTTATTCCATACCCATTTAATATATCAATGATTATTACTTATCGCCTTGTCTTTTGGCACACTTGCACCATGTGATGGGGCTGCAACAGCCACAACCTTCAAGCCAATCAGTGGATGCCATGTCATTAAGTCGTTCAGTGATAATATGATATCTTTATTTTTTTTTCTCAAGAAAAATAAATAATTTCTATTTTTTATATTTTAATTTAAAGCTGTAAAAATATGGGCATAATTTTTTTTATTAAAAAAAAAGAACATCCATATAAAGACACGCAATAATTCGCTTTATGCAACTTAGAATATCGAGAAATAAAAGTTGGTAAAAGGGCATTTATATATACTCAGGAGTTGTTTGTCTTTTACCTCCACCCCAAAAAATATATATATATATCAAAAATTAATTTTAGAATATTTATTTATTCATAATTTAAACGAAAATATATTAAAATTTAAAGTAATTTATACAAAATTTTAATTAACTCTTTAAAAATCTTTTTTTTTTAAAATAAAAGACAATATATAATTTTTTGGCGCCCAGTCAAGCAAAAAGGAGAGAAAAAGTTACTGAAGGGACTCTCGTAATTGATTTACTGTCTCCTTAAAAAAACACGTCTCGTGTGGCTTTAAAAACTATATTTTTAGAAAAATAAAAAAAATAAATACATATTATTGAAGAAAAATCAAATAAGTGGATTTAAATTCCTTTTTCTAAGTAATGCTTTTTTTTTTGTTTAATTTTGGTAGAAAGTACATTATCTTTCTAATTGATTATTTATATACTTATGATATAACCTAAGCTAATTTGGGATGTTAATTCGAACATAATACAGTAGTTAATACGAAAAATCAATGTAAAATGTCATAATTAAATTTATAATTATGAGTTTTATTTATATTATCATGTATAAGTTTATCTAATATATAATTATTATGGGTTAGATTATATATTTAAAATTTTATTAAGCCTATGAAGTGAAGACCAAAGTTCATTATTAAATAAAATATGGAGTGTCTTTCAAAATGTCAATCATAGAAAAGACGTAAAATGTAGCGAAAAACCTTAGAACATTAAAACCCCATACGTTGGTCCAGTCGTTGCCAGCATTGAATTTAGGTAATAATAACCATGAAGAAAAAAAATATAGGTAAATAAATAGTATAATCATAAAATTGTAACTGCATAATTTAATTTATACAATTCACTAATTTTCTATCCCTACGCACAATCCAACGCGGTAAACTTTATGGAATTTGGTCACTTGTTGAGAGTGTCGTAATATAAGGATGATTATCGAAAAGTCACATGATATTCATGTAAGGATCAACCGAAGGTCGATTAAGGGTCATCCAAACGACAAAAGGTGCTACAACATCACGCAATATTCTCGCGAAAGTCGACCAAGGATCGGTCGAATGTTAGTAACTGATTCACGTCTGTGCGCCACTTTTAAATTGGAGGTCGTTTGAGGCATGCATAAGGGAGCACTTGTAACGTCCTCGGTGCACCCGCATGTAGATATTGACCGCTTTGACATGGGAGAACTTCGCGGCGTCCCCAACCTACAGGCCTCACGGTTTTGTTCCTGGCAGACGGAGTCCACCGCCCCCAAAACGCGTCTACAATGGGAGAGGTGTCCACGCTCTTATAAGGACACTTCGTTCCCCTCCCTCAATCCAATGTGGGACACTATAGCACTTGTGTGTGGATTCTAGTGGTCGCCCATGCAATGGGCACTTGTGTGCCAAATTTAATGTGCGCATGCTCTAGCGCTGCGCCTAATATAAAATCATGTTTAACGCAATTTTTAAGATATTTTGAAATCATTCCTCACACAAGAAGAATTGCATAAAGAAAAAGAAGAAAAAAGAGAGAATAAGAAGATATTCAATATTTGGTTGAGACCCCATTTGAATTTTATTATTCACCAATGTCGAGTAATTGTTTTTAGAATAAATTTTTAGAATTTATTTTATTTGATTACTCTTATTTTTCATTATATTTTTTTCTTATGAGTTATTAGCTATATTAAAGGGTTATAATCAATCATTATTCACTCGAGATTATAGTGAATGGTTTCAGAGATGATTATTTGTAATCGACACTATTATTATAGTGAATTTATTTAAAATTTGTCTTGTGATTTTTTCTTAATTAAAAAAAATTTTACGTTAAAAATATTATATATTATTTTATTTCTTATACT
This sequence comes from Nepenthes gracilis, assembly GCA_033239525.1. Lineage (NCBI taxonomy): Eukaryota > Viridiplantae > Streptophyta > Magnoliopsida > Caryophyllales > Nepenthaceae > Nepenthes > Nepenthes gracilis. The sequence goes on from BSYO01000009.1 coordinate 7,402,089, forward strand.
CACGAGTTTGATAATTGACTTTTGATGATGGTTTGGATTTTATTATGCTATGCGGGATTATGTGTATTTAGGTTGAACCCCAACAAGTAATATTAAATAATATGTTATAAAACTATGATTTAATGACATTGACGTCAAGAAGTTTACTATTCTATATTGAATAATTTAATGGATAAAATAATTTTATTTTTTGGTAAGAAAAGCTGAAAAACATTCCTTGTCAGACTCGTACGATTATATTGTAACAATGCAATTGTTTAGAAAAGATACCTCAATCTTGATAATGTATCATTTCCTTACTTATGAATGAGATAAATCGGAGGAGAAGTATTAAGATTTTTGGGGAGTCGAGGCTCTTAGTATTTACTAGAGATCGTGGACATGGGTGACCAAGAGATTGAGGCGGCAAATCGAAGATGAGCAATAGTTGGTCCAACTTTTAATACATGGAGTGCTTTTATTGTAGTAAGAATGACCTCATGAAGTGAAATTATTTCAAGAAGAAGCAAAAAATGAGGGTAGAAGTGAGTGTTAAAAGAGGAGGGATCATGACAAAAATGATCGGATCTCTATTACTTCCTACAAAGACCCTCTAACTGTCTACGCAGGAAATTTACGAAGCTTTTCGAGCAAGGAGACAAATTAGATGATAGATGGTAGATCCTCGCACTATGTGATATCAAGGTGTTAGGGTCATTTTTATGATTGATATATTCCGTGACTACATATAATCTTGTGTCGATATCCGGTTGTATTTCGTCGAAGTGCTGCATCAACATATTTTCATAATTGTCCATTCCGGCTTCGAGGAATTTCGCGCTTGACGTGAGCTCTCCACCCGCTCGAGCCCAAAATTCCAAAGCCCTGCGCTCGCTGTGAGCTCTCCACCTACTCGAGCCCAAAATTCTGAAACCCTGTGCTTATCGTAAGCTAGCCACGAGCTCGAACATAATATCCCGAAACACTCAACTCGCTGCTCGCCTTCTTTTCGCTCGAGCGCCGCAACAACAGGCAAATTTTTTTAAGTTGTTTTTCGAGCCCTCAATATATATGCACCTTAATTTTTTTTACCCGAACTTTTGATTGAGCATTTTTGGAGTGCCTCTCTGTGAGAAACATTCAGCTTTTACTTCTTCAATTTCGCTCCAGTTGAGAAAATCAAAACTACTACGTTATGCCTCATACTCTAACGAGTTTTCTCACCACTTTCTCTTTATCAATTTATCGCCTCTACTCTTCTACCTTCATTAGTGACGTCGGTACGTTGAAGAAGGAGATTCGGTCATATTTGAAAATTCAAGTGGCACGAGAGGAAAGATTGACGTGAAGATCGAAAAGTGTCCGGTTTTATTACCGTGGGCAAATCCAAGGGGTTCCTTGGTAGGGATCATAAGATGGAAGTAAATCGGCTAGGTTAGCGCATCGTTACCACCTGGTTTGTAAGTTGATTTTCATAGTTCATTTCTTCCTTGACCGTTGAAGCTCGGAGAGTTATTTTCGATTATCATAAGTATCAAATTTTTCCTTCGTCACCAATAAGATTGCCTTTTATTATTATTATTATTTTATTTTTATACTCGTATTACTCGTATCATTTAGAAATAAATATTCTTTACACATATTGAATATTTAATTTTGTACCGTTTTCGCTAATCCTGCACGAGGCCAAAACATTGTTGTGCAACATTTGGGACAAAACGTCCTTTTTCAATTGGTATTAGAGACTTATTCTGATCCGCGACCCCCGATCTAGATGCATACGAGTGGATCTCTCTCCGTATCTCCCTTCTTTGATGGGAGTAATTATACCTATTGGAAGGTTCAGATGAGAGCCTTCCTCAAATCGATGGATGAACGCATAGGTTAGTACTCAAATTGGGTGGACTCCACCCAAAAGTGGTGATGAACCAAAAGTCATGTCTTTTTGGTTAAAAGAAGAACTTGATACTCTGTAATTGGAATAGTAAGGGATTCTATGTGTGAGAAACCAAAACTCTCCCGAAGAGTTTAAACGCATATCTATGTGTGAGACTACAAAAGATGCGTTGGATATACTTGAAATTACTCATGAAGGAACCAAACTTGTAAAAAATTTAAAATTATAAATGCTAACTACTAAATTTGAAGAAATCCAAATGAAAGATGATAAAACTTTTGATAAATTCCATACTCAATTGAACGATATTATGAATTCTACGTTTAATTTAGGAGAACGGATTCCTAAAAATCGAATTATTGGAAAAGTTCTTAGATTACTCACTAAACGATTTAGACCTAAGGTCAATACTATCGAAGAAAGTAATGACCTTGATAAAATAAAAATCGAAAAACTTGTAAGATCCATCCAAACTTATGAGTAAACATTTTCACAGTTAAGGAGGCAAAAATCAATTGCTCTAAAATCAAGTAAGAAGGAGAGAAACCAAGACTCCGATGAAGAATCGTGTAGCGACGATGATTTTTTCTTATTTGTTAAGAATTTTAAAAAATTCTTGAAGAAAAATAAATCTTCATCGGACAAACTAAATATTGATTTAAAATGATCACCTAAATTTGAGAAGAAAGACCGATGTGAAATTAAGGACTCCAAATCAAAAAATACCCAAGGAGTTCAATGCCACAAGTGTAAAGGTTTTGGTCATTATCGTGCTGAATGTTCAAATTTTAAATGCCAATAAGGTTAAACATTAAAAGTTAGTGCAACATTAAGTGATGAAGAAGACACAGCTAATGAAATATGCATTGAAGATAGCCATGTCAAGTATGTGGCATTTATGACCTCTACATGTGAAAATAATGAACGGTTAGAAGAAACTTTTTAGCAATCTGATAACTCTGAGATCGAGTCTGAATTTTCTGACCTTCAGGATACTTATGACAGATTGTTTAAGGAATACTTACAAATTAAGAAAAACTAATGTGTCGTTAAAGTACAAACTGACTAAAATAAAAAAAGAGAAATTAGCTCTTAAATTCGAGTTAGATACAAAAGTTTAAGAAATTGAGAAATTAAAATATTCTTTTATTAAAAAAATCACAACTCTTGAATCTGATCTAGAGGCTACTCGAAATGACTTGAAATAATCTTCAAATGGGTCCAAACAATTGGATCATATGCTTAGTTTGGAAAAAATAAGATAAAATAATACCGGGTTTGGTTATTCTAAAAATGACATGAAAGCCATTGTTAATCTTAAAACTATTTTTGTCCAACACATGTCACTCCCTAGACAAAACAGTCTATCGCCTGCCCGTGTTGACCAAACGTCAAGCGGTTTTCCAAAGAAGTATGCTAATACACATAATCGTCAAATCTTCACAAGTATGAAACAATTTGGTCTTAAATACACTAGGAAGCCAATATATACTTCTGACGACCATCCTAAATTCGTTCTAACATGCCATGTATGCAGAATTATCGGCCATATTCATCCCTATTGCCCGGCATTGTCGCGTCAAACTAATTTTTGGCAAGGCTCAAAAGTATCTCACTCACTATATCAACCGTTTAAATGATCAAGTATCACATTAACCTCCACTACCAACCGTGGTAAAAAAATATGGATGGAGAAAAGTGAACTCCATTACCCTTTGGGAATTCGTGACAAAAAGGATGAGTAGATTTCTGCCTTAGGGGAGACCACTTGCTATTTTGATAAGGGGAGACGGTATTATTTCTGTTAGGGAGAGATACTATTTTTGTGAGGAGGATTACTATTTTTGTAAGGGGGAGTTCTCCTTAGATTTCTGTGATACTTATATATCTCTCACTAATTTTATACTATTTTTGTGACTTTGTTCTATTTCTCTATTATTACCGTCATATTATATCATTCTATATTATTCTTATTTGTACTAACCATATTTGACCATGAAACACCGTTACAGTATCAAGCACGGCAGTCGCAGCATTGATACAGCTGCTCTTGTGATGACTCGAGCTCGGAGTCCCTGAACCCGACCCAAGCCGTCACGGTGAAGGTCTTGAATCATCTAAAATTATCAATTACACGTCATCAAGCAATTTAAATGAACTCAATCCTATCATTTAACACCATCAATAATCAATCATGAATATATTATTAAATAAATATCCATAACGTCAATTTCTAGTAATTAAAACTCTAATAAATATCCAAATGCAATAAAATCTCAGATATTTATCATGGAAGCCTCAATCTTTGATATCAGCTCTAACTGGTGGCTACCCAATATTCATTTGATCTCTTTCCTCTCCTGATGTCAACTTATCTAATTTAAAGCAAATAAAATACAGGAGTGAGCCGAATGCCCAACAAGTAAATATAATCGACAGCAGAGGAGTATAATTAAGCATCCCGGACAATAACATAATGAATAATATCAATAATAGCAAGTAATATATTAACCACTGTTCGATACTCAATAACATGTTGTATCCACGACTCGAAGGCCACGTGAACGGCTAAGTATCAAGGAAGTAACATGGATTCTGTTGAATCCGATTATCAGCACAATACGATGTCACAACTGTATAAATAACAACAGTCTCCATTGACCTTATTCTACCATAGTGAACCAAAGGTTGCATATTTACGGCCGCGATGGCTGGGTGAGTATCACGAGGTTACCTGGTATCCATGGTATCCCCACTACCCCTACAGTCTCCCAAAAAGCTATACCCATAGCATGCTCATACCATCTCCGATACCTCTCGCCAATGATATCTCAGATATTGTCATTTACGATGGCCACTACTTTATAAGCATCCCTCTCGACTAACTGTACGAGATAATGAAAATATGATTATCAGCTTAATTTGAGGTCACCACTATATACAATAACAAGAATCTCTTTAGACCTTATTCTACCATAGTAAATCAAAAGTCGCGTATTTATGGCCCCCAACGGCTGGGTGAGTACCACGAGATTATCCGCTATTTATGGTATCCCTACTACCCCTACAGTCCTCCCAAAAACTGTACCCGTAGCATACTCATACCATCTCTGATACCCTCGCCAATAATATTCCAGATATCATCATCTACGATGGTCACTAGGTTATAAATATCCCTTCGCAATATCAATGACCTCAGCCTCCAAAATGGAATCAGCATTGGAAAAGTATGGACTACTCTAGGGTCTCACGAACTCCCATACGTCCGGATACCGTAGAGTCTTTGCACACTCTTCTTTATTTATCCATAGAGTGCCAATAAGATATACACACACCACCAAGGTTAACACAAAGAATAATTTTACTGGATTTCATCAATGAGGTACAGAAGTAATAACGTAACAGACTATTAGTATTTTCTGCATACCAACATACATACATAATTTACATAAACACATTCTACTGTAATTATATATAACAATCACACACCCACACCCACTCACACACCCACACCCACTCACACACACCCACATATATATATATATATCCAACACATACTCTATCACACGAGAGTTCACACACTCACCGAGCACAGTACACACAACCATATATCCTGTCATTATATTCTGCCATTATAAGTTATGCCAACACAGGTCTCACGCACATATATATAAGTTTATATATATATGTAAACACACAGCATGAATATACATATATATGTTTAATCATATATACACACGCCACTCCCACACATACGGACCCATACATATATAATTATACACACGTACATTTCTACGCATAAACCTTACTCAACTGCACCTACTCCTGTACGCAAACACAGTAACCCATGTTGCCTATCCTCACGCACGCCCACCTCGCACACACTGTCAGCCGCAGATCGGCGACGGCAACAGCGCCGCCACCAACCCGTCACACGGCGACGGCGTTCACACCACCTCCCTCACCGAACTCTCACGGTGGCACACAGAGTAGGTTCTCTATTTCCTCGGCCAAAAGCCGATTATCACGGCGAGGAGAAAAGCTCCGAGCTTTCCATCAATCACATGTAAAATTAGTAATTTCATGGTATAAATCTATAAACTATTATACTCCAATTTAATTTTCATTTAGGAAAGTCTCTCGGAAACCTCCCATTCCCACCGTCCAGAGCCAAGGCTCTGTTTTCCCCTTTCCGCCAACAATACCTTCGATTTTCTACAATCACGGTAGAAAACAGGAACGGTAACATCAATGATGGGAAAAGGTAATCTACATGCCAAATAATAGGGTTTGGTGACTCTTGCCATCGTCGGGTCACCAGACCCGTCTGAAATCCGAAAACAGAGTACGACACTTTGTTTCCATGTCCGAGCAAGGATTCAAAAAATCTGAGGATTATAGATATAAAATCAACACTTTAGGTCTCCATTAGACAACTACCGAGTTTCCCGTTCCTTATCCAGCCCCAAGGTCGGCCGATTGCTCACAGAGTCATGGCTCTGCGTTCGGTTGCCCAATCTGCAACCTTCGGCTTCCACCGATTTTACCCCCAAATCCGAACACAAAATCAGAGATAAACATGAAGGAAGAGTTTATTTGCAAGCAGGAAGTTTTACTTGTGAAATGGAGGATTACTTGCCTCAATTTAGTGATCGACGGCGGGGGCTTCCTTCTGCTTCGTGTGTTCTCCATCTCTTCGGTTCGTCCTCTCTCTTCTCTAACCTTAATGCCGCCTTAAATAATAAGAAGGCCGGTTAGGGTTTCCTCCGAAACCTTCCTTCTTCGCGGCTACCATACGCGCTCCTTCCTTCTTCCCTCTTCTCTCTTTTCTCTACTTCCTTTTCCTTCTCTTTCCTTCCTTCTCTTTTCCTTTTTCTTTTCTTTCTTTCTTTTTTTTCCTTTTTCTTTCCTTCTTTCTCTTTTTCTTTCCTTCTTTTGAAATTATTATTATTATTATTATTATTATTACACATATTATTATTATTATTATTATTATTATTATTATATATTTTTTGATATTTTTATTAAAATATCAATGAATTATTTATCTAATTATAATAACACTTAAAATTTTTAATATTAATTTCTAATATTTTGACCTCTCAAATTTAATTTTATAATTATCTTTTAAAAATTTTTAATATACTAATATTCATATAATTTAAATATATGATAATTTACTTGATTAATTAAATTTATAATAAAATTAATTCAATTAAGTACATTAATTATTCTAACTAAATTTAAGAGTCGAAACACTCAAACTCAAATTATTAATTTAAATTTATAGTTTGAATATCGAAGCATAATCACAATATTTAACATCCAAAATAATTACTCAAATAATCAAATAATTATCAAAATTAATTAAATAATTTATTTTTATAAAATTATAAACTTAAAAATATTCAAGATATTACAGCTATTGTATAGAGTTTTATAGTTACTTGTATTTTTTTCACTAAGAGTAGATTTTTATGTACACGGCTTCTATTTCGATGGTATCTAAATCTGTGCTTTACTTGTATTTTTTATTTTCTCAGTTTTGTCACAGAATTGTCATAGGAGAGATTATTAAGGTCATTTTTATGATTGACATATTCCATGATCATATATAATCTTGTGTCGATATCAGGTTGTATTTTATTGACGTGCTGTATCAACATATTTTCATGACTGTCAGTTTTAGCTTCTAGGAATTGCGCGCCTGACGTGAGCTCTCCACCCGCTCGAACCCAAAATTTCGAAGCCCTGCGCTTGCCGTGAGCTTTCCACCCACTTGAGCCCAAAATCCTGAAACTCTGCGCTCGCCGTTAGTTCGCCAAGAGCTTGAGCACAAAATTCTAAAAACCCCGCTCGCTGCTCACCTCCTTCTCACTCAAGCACACATAGGGTTTTTCACGAAACCTTCAGTGCATCCACAGCGCACTCGAGCACCGCGGTAACGGGTAATTTTTTTAATGCTATTTTTTGAGCCCTCTATATATATGTACATTAATTCCTTTACCCGAACTTTTGATTGAGCATTTTTGGAGCACCTCTCCTTGAAAAATATTCAGTTTTTACTTCTCCAATCTCGTTCCAATTGAGAAAATTGAAACTACTATGTTGTGCCTCATTCTCTAACGGGTTTTCTCACCAATTTCTCTTTATCAATTCATCAACTCTACCCTTCTATCTTCATTGGTGACGTCGATATGTTGAAGAAGGGAATCCGATCGTGTTTGAAAATTCAAGTGGCATGAAAGGAAACATCGATGTGAAGATCGAAAGGCATCTGGTTCCATTGCCGTGGGCAAATCCAAAAAGTTTCTTGTCAGGGATCACAAGACGGGAGTAAGTTGCTAAATTAGCGCGTTGTTATCACCTGATTTGTAAGTTAATTTTCATAGTGCATTTCTTTCCTAACTGTTGAAACCCGGGACGTTTTTCTCGATTACCGTGGGTATCGAGTTTTTTCTTCATCACCAAAAAGATTATCTTTTATTATTATTATTGCTTTATTTTTATACTAGTATTACTCGTATCATTTGAAAATAAATATTCTTTATGTGTATTAAATATTTTATTTTATACCGCTTCCGTTAATCCTACACGGGGTTGAAACTTTGTTGTATAACATTTGGGACGAAACGTCCTTTTTTATAAGGAAATCTCCATTCACCACTTATACACCCGGTGACTACAGAATATGGAAGATGGGTAACGATGGTTCGTCAAGAATTATTGGCATAGGAGATATTAGCTTGTAGACAAGCAATATGATGAAACTCGCATTGAAGGACATGTAACATGCCTCAAATTTACTGTTAAATATGATTTCAATTAGAAAATTTGACGAAGAAGGCTTTTATACGGCGTTTGGATAAGATTAATGGAAACTCATCAAAGGTACCTTAATTGTGGTAATAGGAAGTAAGCAATTATACCGGTACTTGATGAAGGTTTCGATTGTCAATGATGATGCCAAGGTGACCAATGGTAGTATTTGTCAAAAGGAAAAAGCCAAAAGTGTGTGAAAATATTTTAAATTTGGTGGAGTAGAAGAGGGTATTATTCAAGTTTATAGAGGTTGATGTTGGAATCCTCTTGGAGGAAAAGTTGCCGAAGTACAATTGATGACGATCACCGGTAAAGGCGAAGCGTTTCCCACAAGATCATGAGAAAAAATTTATCGGGTTTTAATTACTCTCTTGTGGGTATTATAACAAATGGATAATTAACAAAAGGTCATATATTATTTATGCGATGGTCGATTGAAGGTCTGTCAAAGGTCATCCAAGGGGTAAAAGATATTAAATGTCGTGTGACATTCATACAAGGATTGATCGAAGGTTGATCAATGGTCATTCAAGTGTTAAAAGATACTAAAAGGTCATGTGATATTTATGTTAAGGTTGGCGAAGATCGATCAAAGGCTAACATAGTGGCGCATGACAGGCGTTTGATTCACGCCTATACGTCGATTCCAAATTAGATGTTATTTGAGGCACTCTCGAGGGAGCGCTTGTATGGGGATTGCAGTAGTCGCACTCATGATGGGCACTTGTGCGTCAATTTCAATGTGTGCAGGCTCGACGTGCATCCAACAAGCACTCAAACATTGCAGCTGGTATAAAATTGTACCTGACGTAATTTTTAGGGTATTTAAAATACTCACTTAAGGAGTACCGCACAAAAAAAAAGAAGAGAAAATGAGAGAAGTGAAAGAGATTCGGCATTCAATTATGGACTAATCTGAATTCTATTATTTGTCAAGGTTGATCTTTATATATATATATATATTCAATCATGGTATATAATTTATACCATGACATATATATATCTTCATATATATATATATACATACTCACCTAAAAATAAAGACGAGCTTCATTTATGCAAAAATAATAATAATAAATCACTACTCATGTTCGTATTAGATCAATCACGGTGTGTATATATATATATTGAAACTTATGGTGCATACAATATATTAATGTCTAAAGATGACAAGTATTATTGACTTAGTATTGTAGGCGACAGATCAAAATTGATTTTAAAAATCACCTCTAAAGTTTTATATCATTCGTACGGTTTAGCATAATTAATAAATTAATTAAACTGACTTAAGGAGTGGTCTTGGGTTTGTATTTATAAATTTAATTTAACTATTACGTGTATTTTTGGACTATATGTAAGGAAAAATTTATAAAATTAAAATATTTATTTAAATTATTTAAATTATTATATTATTTTATAATATTTATAATCTAGAGGCAAACAACGTACACACATTTAAATATATGTATAAAGTTTTTTTGACAAAGCATATGAAACCATTTTATCCTTCTCTCATTATCAGATGACAAAATTTATAAAAGAAGAGTCATAACATAATAGTTTTTAGAGAAAGCTTATTAAAATTATAGATAATGGAAACTTAATAAACTTCTGGCATTAAATTTGAAATAATTACTCCACATCATCTAGAAAAAATGTCATAAAAAATTTTAACTAATGAAGAATAATTGTATCATTTATAAGATAATATGAAAACTAATTTCTTAATTTCATAAATGCTACTATTTTTTATTAAATATTAAATTAGTTAAGAAAATAACTTTCTAGTAAATTGTAATTATATTTTATAAAATTATAATTTTTAATTATCTAGATAAATTATCAAATATATATTATATCTTATAGAATAATCTTTTCGCTACATGCCGAGATGATACAAGTTTGAAAACAAGTTTTGTTATAAATGGATATAGTTGCTAATAGTTTAAGTGAAAAGTTTGCCAAAGAGTTTAGTCAATACTAAAATAGAGACCGAATTGACCCATATAACCTAAAGTTGGTAGGTGAGTTTATCAGTCTTATCCGGATAATTTATTTTCTGAATGAAGATGAAACCGACTCTAAACGATTGAAATATACAACTTTCTTGTTTTATTTGGTTCAATCGACTCAGTTGCCAATTCTGAACCGCTGGCCAAACAATATCTTCTTATTCATCTGGACCATTTCTTAAACGGTTGATAAAAAAATTTAACTACCCCTTATCTTCATATAAACCCCTCATTTCCAACCAAAAAAAAAAAAAAACGCTCAACTAAAAGCCTAAAAAGCTAGCAAAGGGCAATCCTAAGACATTTCAAGCGCACTCATTTTCTCATTAAGACATTTTTCACTAAGCGCATATTACAAAAACTATGTTTATAAATATTTTTATTTTACATTCTCTTTTTTCTTTTCACAAAAAAAGATTCTTAATTTGAGCGTTTGAGGATATATTTGAAGGCAAGTCCTACCAATCATTTGACTGCATATTTATCATGTTGTACAGGATTCAAATTCGAAGCATACGGAGATTGCACCCGTGACAGATCAGTAGGACAGTATAAAACAGTTTTTAATTTTCTGATTTATATAGTAATTCAAATCCGATGATACATATGTTAATAATAATAATAATAAAAGATATAACCAATAGGATTAGGATGAATGCCATTCAAGCGGGTCTTGCATATAAATAATTTTATAGACTAAAAACAATTAGAAGAAGAAAAGAAAATTTTCTCTATCAACTGGGTCTTGTATATAAATAATCAAGTTTGAATGACTTTAATTTCAATTGGATTATCGCATATTTATTTTAATTTGACTATAATAATCGACCAATAAAATAATACATTTGTCAAATTTATTTCATCAACTTATTAAATAAGTTGAATTCGAGCTTGAGTTATGTCGCATCATTAACCTATCAAATTTACATGTTTTTTGCTGAATAAAAAAAGAAAATAATAATATTGGAACGACTAAATTTTTACGTTGCTCTTAGTTGTAACACCATGTCAACGATATTGTGACGATAGCATCATTAATGGGGTTCTTATCATGGTGCCGGACGTTGTATAGTTTCCCTCTAAATTCAATATACTTTTCTCTATTTTATTTTATTTCTAGCATTAATTCTCAGCCAATTACCTCTATCTTAAATATAATTCATAATCTTATGAAAACTAATGAGTCTAATAGATCTCGGGCCAAACCAGCTGGCTCACATCTGAGATTAAGAACTAAGTATTGGGGTAAGTCATTCCCTTGTAATCGATTCAACAAACTAGATTGTCATCGGAATGCTTTAGCCGGTCAACGAACGTTAACCGGCTGGAAAGCAAAGACGGTTAATGGTGATTGACCAGCGGACGGCCAGCTGAATCCGGTCAACGGGAGGTTAACCGTCTAAGAGTTACAAGATTGCTGCTGGATGGCGGACGGGTAGCAAAGACGGTCAACAGGAAGGTTGACCGGATGGCTGTGGAGGATGGTCAACGAAAGGTTGACCAGATCCGGTCAACGAAAATAGGGAGACGATTCCCTGATCGTATTTTCGGAGTAAAAAATACTGAAGCGCCTTTTTGGGTTGTCGGTCAACATGTTGACCGGATGAGAATGAAGAATTTATCAGTTGGTATTACTTGTATGAAATCAACAAAGGAACGTCAGAAGACTCTTGTGATAGCCAAAGGGCACAGGCGGGTAGGGGACAGCTGGCAACAAGTTGTTGGACAGCAGAGCAGGTGGCAGACCTGGAGCAGGTGGTAGACCTGCAGCGGGTGCGTCGTTTGTGCAGGTGGCAGGATTGCAAGTTACTGGGCAAAGTTGTTGGCAGGTTGCAGAGCAGGTGGCAGGCGTTTGTCCACACGCAACCTGCCTATTGGTTGAAGGTCTCCAGGAAGACCACCATATATATGAATGCTGGGCATGCAGGAGGGACAGAGTTGAGCAGAGAGCTGAGAAAGAAAGTATCAAAGCACGATAAAGTGTAAGGAGAGAAAATCCAAGAGTGAAGGAACAAGAAAGTAGTGCACCACGAGTGAGAATGAGAGAAAGAAAACAGAGAGCAAAAGAGTAAAGTGTTTTCCGTTTACTCTGGTGAGATTTTTCTTTATTATTCTCGAGTGTATAGCGGATACTCCATCTTGGAGGTTTGTAACCTATTTCACATAGTGGTTTTGCTGTTGACTCTACTCCTGTGATTTTTTCTTGGTTCATAAGGGTTTTCACGTAAAACAGTGTGTGTTTTTTCTTCCTTTTTTCTTTCACTGTGTATCATTCTGTCTGACTGACTTTTTGTCCTAATACTAAGAAGTGTAGTGTTAGCAAGAGAAGGTCCCAAGTAGCGGTGACCCACCACGCAATCTGTCAAAGTAGAAGCCCAAACTACGATGTGAGTGTCCCAAGTCGAATCGACTCGGAGCTACACAGAGAAGGGCTAGGTGATTGCGATTGTGTGCCTTTTGAGGTCCATGATTGTCCAACCCACATGACATCGCAATCGAAAAGAACCAGTCACATAGCCACGACAGCGTGTAACTATTATCAACTTATATAAACAATTATATTTTAATGGTGACTGAAAAATACTTATTTAATTCTATTTTAATTATTGAAATATTTATATAAAATGAGGGGACAGCAACTTAATGCTGCGGGCGTATATGATTTCTTAAATGGCAATTATGTTATCAGCTGAGGTTAATACAGTTGACTATTATCAACTTTGATATTTGACAAATTAAACATTAATCTTAGTTCGTTACATCAATCAATTGTGAAAATTAGTTCTCAAAGTAACGGTCACCTCCGTCTATCCCAATATAAATTTAGCGTTATTTAATAACAATATGTTTCCCTAATTTAGGCTTAATTAATTTTGCTAAAATTAATATTTTGCTCATTGTTGATTCAATTTGCACATTAACTATTAAAGCATTATTAGGGTTAACTCTCTAGTTAAAATAGTGTCACCATATAACATAAGAAAAATAATATTTATTTTACCTACCAATAATCTAAATACAATTAACTCTATATATATTGGTATATTATAACAATATCATTACTCATAATGTAATGGGTAACACAATATGAGGCAGAATTTGTATATTAAGCATCAGTTCGTTCAAATTTATGAATATCTCGAAAATATGAAAGTAAGTTATTAATAATTCTAAGTTTGAATTTCATTTTTCAAAAATTCTTTAATAACTTATTAATAAAGGCATACTAGAATTATATTAAACACTCTTTAAACGTGAAGTGTCACGTATATACATGAATTATACGCCAAAGATCTCTCAAATAATAAGGTGATGCCCAAAACTAAGTGAAGGAAACCTTAAGATGGTAAAAACTGCAGGTGAGAAAAAATGTATATATTTTTAGCTTATTAAATTGAAAATGGCCTCTAGCCATGCAAAATGGAAGTATATATACACATATATGCCCACTTGTACAGCTTGAGCTAATTTACTCAGGGCCAAAATTGTTGGGCATTTTTAAAATAAAAAGGTGAAATATTTAAATAATTGTAATAGTTCAAACAGATATGCTTATTCGAATATAGATGATGATTCAATACTGATATGAATAAGAGTAAATATTATAGATACACATGTATTTTATTGCCTACACTTTCTAATAAAAAATATTATTTATTGTTTATTTTAAAAAAAATAGTTTAAAAAAGAGAGAAAAATTCTTAAATATCATATCATTTGTTATTATTATTTATAACAAAAAACTTGTGAAGGGGTATATAACTTTACTTTTATTGAAATTTACCATTTAATTTTATTAGTATAAAATATAGTCAAGCAAATACATTATTTTATCTTAGATGCATTTGTATTAAACTTATTATCTAATTTGTAAAATTGTCTTGATGAAATTAACTGAATTTGTCAACAGGTTTAGATTCCTTATCTAACCCCTTTTATACTTCTTCCCTAACTATTTTTTTAAAACAAAAATCTATATTTATGTGTTAGTCTACTAACCAAATTAGGTTAAGCCAATCGATCGTAGTAGTTTTCTTTTTTTCTTCTTTTTAAATAATTATATCAAATTGAAAGTTTCCTAGAACCACAAAACCAATTTCAACAATAAATGTTAAGAATAGTATTTAAAAGTGTGATGGACATAATTCAATTATCATAATTTGACTAGAAGTACCAAACAGATGGCATGAATCTTTCTAATTAATGAACTATATATTATCAAATAAAAAAATACTAAGCATAATAATAATAATACAGTCAATTCTTAATTCTTATAGATTTAAAATTAAAACCGTCCAATCTTAAAAAATAGTAATGTCTTAAAAAAATATGCATGGAGATGGGAATTTATTAACTTGACTTCTAAATTATATAATATATATTCAATAATATATTATTTTTATTTTTGTATCAATTTTGCAATCTTTTTAGAATATATGTTAAAAATAATTTAATATCAATAGTATACCAAATATATTTTAATAATTAATTATAATTATAAATTAATGCGGGATTCATAATATACTATTTAAAATTTTCCATTAATTTAAGTATGTTAAAAAGAGAGAAAAAATTTAAAAAATAAACGTCGAGATAAGATCAAATCAACAGTCAAGTCAAGTGCAGCCGTAATAATATCACACCATTGAATTAAAATTCTATCTTGAAAAAGGCAAAAATGAATTATTCAAGATGGTTGACTATATCTTGTTATATGATTGATCAATTTCCCCAATTTTCTGGTTATATGATTGATCAATTTGAATATTATTAAATTTGGCCGGCCAATAGTCATACTTACAAAAAATAGGTATAAATTCAAATAGAAATCTTAATATTTATATAATAACTCAAAATATAACAGATAATGTAATTTATTGACTGTTATAATATATGAATATTATAAAATATGATTGATCAATTTCTTCAATTATTTGTGCTTAACTTTTTAAATTTCTTGTTACAGGATTGATCAATTTGAATATTATTAAGATTGATCAATTTGAATATTATTAAAATTGACTGGCTACTGGTCATACTTAGAAATATATATATAAATTTAAAAAGAAATTTTCATATACAAGTAATAACTCAAAATATAACAGATGATGTAATTTATTGACTGTTGGATAGAATATAAAACTTTATAGTATGCCACAATGAGCGATCAATTGTAGACAACTTGCCTTACAGATTTACAGTGAGTATGGATTTTTAGAGAGATATACTTAACACATTTATATGTCATTCGTTAGATAAAAATATTCAATGGATAAACTTTAAAATATAAAAAATATCTAATTGTTATATATATATTTTTCTTATTAAATTAATTATTTAATAGATATTAATTTTATAAAAATAAAATACAATATATAATTTTTTATATCTTTCAATCTTCATGATTAAATTTTTATTCAATTTCAAAAGTGATTTAAGTTTCTGTGTTTAGACCACAAAATTTATATATTTCAAAGAGAAAAAATCTTAAAAAAAACATTAATCTAATAAAAAAAATCATTGAGTATATGAATTAAGAGTGAGTATGGTCAATCAGTTTTTTTTTTTAAACCAAAGATGCTAATTTTTTAAACAGGATGACCAAGTCAATTATTAATCGAATTAATAAAAAAATAGAACTGGAAAACCTCTCTCCTCACATATCTGCATGTCGGTTGGTTACGTAAAGAAATCTCCATGCATGGCATTATTTGAAAATTTACTCTCTCTCTCTCTCTCTCTCTCTATCTATATATATATATATATATATCAAATATTTGAATTTTTTAAAAAACCTAATCTAAATTTCTATAATTTACACTAATTTAAAAAAAAAATCTTTAAAAAATGATATAGAAGTGATTTTAATAGAAATATTTTATTAGCAATTTATATGGCATAAACAATCACAAAAGCGGAATAAAAGATTACGTACTAACCTCCTACCATTTGCCTTGTTCTATTTTTCGAGGTCTGAATTTCGGATCAGTTTTGAGTTTTTAGGCACTGCTTTCTCTCAATTGATGGTGTAATACAGAGAAGAAGATGCCCAGGGACAAAATGAACTTCAATTATATAAGATAGTTTCATCAACTATCTCAAATTGGCGTTACAAATGAGAAAATTAATGGAGATAATTAATGGATAATTATCAGCTAATCATAGACCACTAATACTCCAGTTTCAAAGCAGCAACAGGTGAAGGAATTCCAGCAGCATTCAGATGAAAACTAAATATTAAAAACTAAAATATCAACATTCTCCCACTTGGTCTATATTTTACTTAATATGATAACCAAACCCATCAATCCTTAATTTTAAGAAATAAATACATAAATCATAACGATATGTCCTCTAATAATAAATAATATCTTCCATGTATTACAATATATTATATTTTTTAAAATATATCCGAATATTGTAACGTTATTTTATGAATAAATTTTATATTTATTCTTTGACCAATAATTAATGACATTCTCAAATCAACCAATGTGTACACAAAATTTTAAAAAATATCACAACAAATAATTAGAAATTTTATTAAATATCATTGTCCATATAATAAAAATTATAAAATAAAACTTAATCCTATTTCTGTTATAAGATCCTTGAACTTCAATGGTGGCATGCCTTTGTCAAAAGATCAGCGATCATTAATTCAGTACTAATATACTCAATAGCAATTTTTTTCTTTAATGCGCTCCTTTATGACTACTTTATTATTTTTAGCCAAAAAAATAGCAGTTGAATTATCGCAATATATCTTTAATGGTTTTGAAATGGCATCAACCACTCTATACCTAGACATAAAATTTTTTATCTATACACCGTACTTTGTAGACTCAAAACAAGCAATGAACTCGGCTTCTATAGTGAAAGTAACAATCAAGGTCTGCTTTGTACTCCGTCATGATATAGCTCCACCGGCAAATATAAATATGTAATTAGATGTTGATTTACGTGAATTAACACATCTAACGAAGTCTGAATCGGAGTACCCGAATACTTCCAAATCGTCGGTCCGTCTATATGTAAGCATATAGTCTTTGGTACCTTGAAAATACCTCATCACTTTCTTAGCAACTTTTCAATGTTTCATACCTGAATTACTCTGAAATTTTTTCAACATTCCAACTGTAAATGCGATGTCAGGTCTTATACATATCTAAGCATACATCAAACTTGCAATAGTGGAAGCATATGGAATGTTTTTCATCTGTTTTTGTTCAAAAATATTTTTCGAATATTGTCTCAAATTGAACCTATCACCCTTCACAATGGGTGTTACACTTAGTGAATAATTTTTCATCTGAAATCTCTGTAAAATTTTATTAATATAGGTCTCTTGAGATAAATTTAGAACACATCGTGGTTTGTCTCGATGTATTTTAATGTCAATGATATAAAATGTATCACCTATATCTTTTATTTTAAATTTATCAGAGAAAAATAATTTCACATCATATAACAAACCCTTATCATTGGATGTAAGTAAAATATCATCTACATACAAAATAAGAAAATAAATCTTACTCCCACTGACTTTCTGGTATATACATTAATATAAAATATTCTCTTTAAAATCAAATAAATAGATAATATTATTAAATTTTAAATACCATTGACAGGAGGTTTATTTTAATCCATATATGGACTTCTTAAGTTTGCATACCAATTACTCACAATCACTAGAGAAGAATCCTTTTGGTTATTTCATATAAATCTCTTCCTCTAAATCACTATTTAGAAATACTATTTTTACATCAATTTATTGTGATTTCATATCAAAATAAGTAACCAATGCCAAAATAATGCGAAGAGAATTCATTTAAGATACAGAAGAAAAAGTCTCCGTGTAATCAATTTTCTCTTTTTGACTATATTCCTTAACAACGAGTCTCGTTTTATATTTTTTGATATTGTCTAATGAGTCTTTCTTTGTCTTAAAGACCCATTTACATCCTATAACTTTCGCCCCTTTAAGAAACTCAATAAGATTTCAGACTCTATTGTAACTCATGGAATTCAACTCTTCATTCACGGTATTGTACCATAATTATGACTCATTACAACTCATAGCTTATGAAAACATTTTAGGATCATTTTCGGCTCCAATATTATAGTCAGACTCTTGTAGATATACAATGAAGTCATTAGAAATTGTTGACTTTCTCATTCTGAAAGACCTTCTCAATATTGTATCATCATTCTCAACAGGAGTATGTTATACAATTATTTCAGATAAATCCTAAATTTTATGGTCAACTAGAACAGGTTCAACATTTTGTGAAATGATATTGATTGGTTATTTAACACCAATTTCATCTTAAGGAGTGTTGTGTATAACAATCAACCTATCATTTGAAGTAAAAGGTTGAGAAACCAAATGATCATTATCAGAAATCATATTTCTGGATCGTTTTCTCCTACTCATTAAGTTATTCTCTAGAAATTTTATATTTCTCGATTCTACAATTCTAATGTTGTGAGATGGACAATAAAATCTATATCCTTTGAACCGTTCAGTATATCTAATGAAAAATCCACTAATGGTCCTTGGATCCACTGATGGACAGTAAAATCTATTCCCATATGCGTACATACCACAAAATTCATTTTCATCCTTTCCATAACTTAAAAGGAGTTTTTGGAACAGCTTTTATTGGGACCTGATTTAATATATACACTGTCTTTTTACGAGTTTCACTCCACAACGATTTTGGAAGATCGAAGTTGCTAAGCATACTTCTCACCATGTCCAATAATGTTCGATTTTTTTTTCTACTACACCATTTTGGTCTGGAGAATCAGGCATAGTAATTGGATAATAATCCCATGCTCTTGAAGAAACTTTACAAATGGACTATGTATTTGTCCATCTTCAATATGTCTTTTATAATATTTTTTACTACTATCTGATCTCACAATCTTAATTTATTTTCCATATTATTTCTCTACTTCTATTTTAAATAATTTAAAAGTATTTAATGTTTCGTTCTTATTATGAAGCAAGTAAAGATATATATATTGTGAGAAATCGTCAATAAATATGATAAAATATTTTGGACCATATAAGTCAATGTCAGGATTATAAATATCTATATGTATGATTTCTAATATGTCTAAACTCCTCTTGACATTTTTCTTTGTCTTGTTAGTCTGCTTTCTTTTAATACAGTCTACACAAGTCTTAAAATTAGTAAAATTTAGAGTATTAAGTACTCCATTATTTGCTAATTTTTTAATTTTTTAATGGAAATACAACCCAATCTCCTATACCATAATATATAGGAATATTTATCTATAACACATCGTTTAATACCAGTATCAACATGCACAGTATTATAGCAGGTATTATTTTATAAATTCTAATAATAAAAACCATCCGATAATGTACCACTCTCAATAATATCGACTTATAATATAAACTGAAAAATGAGTCTGGAAATATAATGGAATATCCGAAAGGTATAAGTCTTGAAACTGCTATTAAATTTTTGGAGAAATTTGGAATATAAAAGGTCTTTTCCAAATTCAAAACAAAACTACTACTCAAAATTAAATTGCATGTTCCAATGGCCTCCACATGTGAACGCATCTTGTTTCCGAAGAAGATGCTTTGTTTACTGTCCACTGGTTTCTTTAGGTTTTGCGAGCTCTGTAAGAGATTTAAAATATGAATTGTAGAATCAGAATCAGTCCACCATGTGTTATGAGAGACATTAACCATATTAAATTCATAACCCTTCTTCTCAAGCCAATTTTGATATTTGACACAATCCTTCTTGACGTGTCCCTTCTTTTTGGAGAAGAAGTATTTAGATTCTTTCTTGATATCAGATTGATGAGATATTTTATCTTTTTTCTTCTTTTTAGTTTGAGCCTTAAACTTTTCTTCTTTGAATATAAATACGCTTTCACTTTGTTCAATCATAAGCCTTCCGTCTACTTGAACACACATGGTTATAAATTCATTAATCGACCATTTATCTTTATGTGTGTTATAAGATATTTTGAAAGGTCCGTATGTGATGGAAGCATATTCAAAATATAATGCACAAGGAAAGATTCGGACATTTTAACTTCTAAATTTTTTAATTGAGCCGTTATATCCCTCATCTGCATAATGTGCTCACGCACACCGGTACTAGCAAGTGCTTTATCTGAAGTTTTAAATTATTCATCGATAGCTTTTAGTAAATCTCTCACTTTATTATACTAATCGACGAAACCACGAATACCAACAGAAATTTTAGTCTTTATGAATATTAAATTGAGGCGATTAGATCGCTTCCATCATTCATAAATAGCTATATCAATCGGAGTGTTGGTTACAGTAAGAGCATGTGGTTCGTCTTTCCTTATAGTATAATCTATATCCATCCACCCTAAATGAAGAATAATTATCTCCTTCTATACTTTATAATTATCACCTTTCAGTTCAAAAATTTCATATCTTATATCAAAAAGATTAACAGATTGAATAATAGTATAAAAATTAAATACATGCTTAACAAACAATAAATAAAGCTAACAAAAATATAGAATTATATTTTATCAATATAAAATATACATCATGAATCAATTAACATAAAAATTACCTATATGCTAAATTTTTAATTTAAATTGATTCATGTTCAATTTCATGATAAAATTATCAAATTATATTCTAATTCTTAATTCCTGTTGACAAAGTAAGAAAAATAATTTAACATTGTATCTTGATTAATCAATTTAACATAATAAAATTTTCTGTGGGATAAATTTTATTATATTAAAAATAATTAATCACAATTGACGTCCTTATACGATATGTAATAATAAAATATAATTTTATTAATTAAGGACGCTGTGGTCAATTTCTAATTAATTAAATTATATTAATCACTAGACGTTATACACATATATATGTATATAATTATATTTTTTAAATATTATATTTTAATCATTATATATAATAATAAATATAATTATATATATATAAATATACGTATATATATACATATATATATATTCTGATATTGTATAAAGAAAAATAAATTCCTTATTTTCAACAAAGGCGCGCGGCAGTGCAGCGGCAGAAGCCTTTGCCACTTCCCACAGCGACCCGCGTTCGATTCCCGGCTGCTGGTCACCATGCAGCATTTTTGGCCAATTTACAGTGCTACAGTACTGGGCCTGTCATCGCGTGCGGGCCGCGCACGCAAGTGGGCCACGTCGACATCGGCACAGGGCAACCGCGCGGGAAACTCCAGCAAACGCTGGATTTAGGCTTTCGCACGAAGCGGGCAAAATCCCATCCAATTTTTTTTTAATACGACACTGTAACAAAATGACGCCGTGTACGTCGTCTTTAACCTCCAGAGGGGTTCGCCTGAACCCGAATTGACCCGATTTTTTATCCAGTTAAAATTCCTCCATTTTTACACTAAAATTGATAAAAAATCTATGAAAATGTCAAAAATCAAAATTTTTAATGATTTTCGGCTTTTATTTTCACTGAATCATCACAAAAATGGAAACTTTAATAATTTGTAAAAATAAAAAAAAAATAAAAAATGGCAGAACAGCAAAGGCAGAGGCACGACATATCTCTGATGCCAAATGTTAGCAATTTATGAGACATAAACAACCACGAAAGCGGAATAAAGGATCGCGTACTAGCCTCCCGCCATTTGCCTTACTCTATTGTTCGGGCTCTGAATTTTGGATCAGTTTTGAGCTTTCAAACACTGCTTTTTCTCAATTGATGGTGTAATGCAGAGAAGAATATGCTCAGGAACAAAACTAA
Organism: Nepenthes gracilis; assembly: GCA_033239525.1. Classification (NCBI taxonomy): domain Eukaryota; kingdom Viridiplantae; phylum Streptophyta; class Magnoliopsida; order Caryophyllales; family Nepenthaceae; genus Nepenthes; species Nepenthes gracilis. The sequence goes on from BSYO01000009.1 coordinate 7,424,593, forward strand.
CTTCAATTATATAAGATAGTTCCATCAATTATCTCAAATTGGTGTTCCAAATGAGAAGATTAATGGAGATAATTAATAGGTAATTATCAGTTAATCGTGGATCACTAATGCTTCAATTTCAAAGCAGCAATGGATGAAGGAATTCCAGCAACCTTCAGATGAAAATTGAATATTAAAAACTGAAGCGTCAACATATTCTACTAAAATTTTTCGAAAACAATTTTTGAAGACAAAAACAAGCATCCTATAACGGATAATAGAACCAAGTATATACGGACACACGAACTTACCAAATCAACTTGTAAAGTACAATAATAAATAATATTAATAAAAGAATTAAGTGATCTTTACAAAGGAAAACATAATCTGACTAAAGTCGGATTTAAAAAACTGGATTATTGACTGCTAATTTGGCTTCTTGGAGAGTCTAGTGGCCTTTTAATTAATATCAATTAGCTTTGCATGTGAACTTTAAATAGCTGATAAATGAGATTAAAGCTTGGCTTATTAGAATTTTCAATAAATTCAACTAGCTTTTATGGAGTTAGAATTTTTTTTTTCTTTTTGTTGGGGGGGGGGGAGAGTGATAGCTTATAAATGAGATTAAAGCTCAGTTGCTCCCTCTAATGGGTTAGCATAATGTATATCTGTATAATCAAATCATTAATATCTTATTTAAATAATTTTATTTGATGCATATTTAGTTCTCGGTTTGTGTTACGAATTAGGGGGCCTTCTAATGTTTTGCTGCGGCTCTAATTAGAGTAAATTCGGTTTTCATCGCTACTGACTTTGAATTTATGCACCACAAACTACAAGTAAGAGGTTAAAAAATTGACGGGACTTACTCCTCAATTTATCATTTGATGCTCAAATTATGAATCTTTTCAACAAAATAAAAGATGCAGAGTTGCATATGAATAATGAATGTGAGAGGAGACTTGCCTCTTGTAAGTGCGTTCGACAGAGTGACAGCTTGAAAGTACGTCGGACTGAGAGGCGACTTACTATGGGTACGCTAGATTGGGAGTAACTCATTAGGGATACATTCGCAGAGAGTGACCCATTAAGCAGAGAGCTACGCTCTCGTTGGCGCACCCTAGTTAGGAGCGACTTGGCAATGCGTCCGATTGAGGAGCGGTTCACCGTGGATGCATTCGATCGGGAATGGCTTATTAGGATGTACCCGCAGAGAGTGCCTCACTAGGTGAAGAATTGAGCTCCTGTGGGCATGCCTGACAGAGGGGGCGGCTCACTAAGAATCTGAGAGTGTGGCACCGGAAAAAGGGCTGACTTCTAGCGTAGATTTGAGTGTCCTCCGGGGGGCGTCCGCCCACTATGGCTCATCATTAAGGGGCTTTGTTCACCCTTGAGAAATGTTCACCGAATGGTGTTATTGCCCTATGGTCCTTCTCTTGGGTTGCTCTCTCTCTCTAGGGTCTTCCTTTCATCCCTCCAGTCTCTCCTCGAGAGGGGAGATGGAGTTTATAATGCGTTGTAGGGAAAATTTTGGCGCCAAGGCGGCTAACAATTGTCCTGCTAGGAATCGTCTGTTGTTGGGGATGCTAACGGAATCCACAGTGTCAAGCATCGCTTTATTGTGATATAGTAGCTGCGAGTAGTCCCCTGGTGCAGTCATCTGGCCATTTCAAGCAGCGTACTGTACACGCTTGCGCTGACTGCTCTACCGGTTGCCTGCCTGAGGATCTTTCGAATTGATCAGTCTGACTACGCTGTCGGTTGAGCCATTGATATTAATTGACTGAGCCCATCGCTCAATGTCTCACTTTGGATGTTGCCGTGTCCCTTGGACTGGACAGATCTTCTCATTGAAGTTGGGCTTGACGCATGCTGGGCCCCTTGCCACGCCGGTGATTGGGCTTGGGTCTGCATCGACTAAGAAAATTACCGGACCCATCACTACTATTAAAAATATTTCATACTAGAATTTTAAGCAGCTATAGTACAAAAATATGGTCTCATCGTTATTACAAATATATTAATATAATCACAAAATTTTATCATATAAATTAAAATATGATATAGAATAATAGTGATAAATGTATGTTATAAACATGACAAATAAAGTACATAAATAGTAGCACATCGAACTAAATACAATTAGTTTATAGGGATTACTATTGCTAACTACTTTAGCACAGGAACATCCAACGAGCTAGTGCCGATAAACTATACTATTGCTTAATTGATTCCTCTAATGTTAATTATGACCTAATTAAGATTATTCTCAAGATTAAATTATAATTAAGAGATACTACTTTATAAAAATAAATACTAAAACGTCTTTCACAGGTCATCTAACTTTGTCTATTTTGAATTGTCAAGGCAAGAGGGAAAAAGACTATAATATACTAAGAGTATCATGATAGTCCACATAATTATCCATTATTAAAAATAATTGTAATTATATTTTTTAAATGTATGTTAAATTTAATTATCTTTTTTTAAATATATAATATTTATATATTTTTTAATGATTTATTTGTATTAATATATGAAATATTGACCTTTTCAATATATACATATAATTTTTTTTAAAAGATTTATTTATTTATGCATTTATGGACTTGTCGTTTGGAAAGTCAAGTCCTTTACATACTTTGTGTAGCCCGAGTCAAAATTCAAACTTACTTATTTTCATCATCCTTTTGATAACGACTTTATAAAATTAAAATTAAAAGTAAAATCAAAATCAAAATTAAAATTTAACGTGAGCAGGTAATATATGCTAAGTACATTGCACAGGTCTACGTCTGACAGGTAGTGCTGCTACATAATTTATTCAAATTACTGTTATTTTATAACTATTTTATCAAAAAGAAAATATGAAAAAATTATTAATTATTTCTTCAAATAAATAGTGATAGTAAATTATTTTTAAGGAATTATTAATTTTTTTAGTAAGTAAGTTGTATAAAATTCACATTAAATTTAGTTAGAAATTAAATTCATTATTTAAACTATGTAACAATTAAACTCTCAAAAAAAATAAAATTCACGGCCAATAATATATTTTTCGGGGTTGGTTATTTTGGATCTAGTACCGACAAGGATCAGAGATCACAGGACCCAATCCAGATAGTAGCGTCTTAAAAAATCAACTCAACCTAAAGCATGAAGCGGCCTACGTGGAAGCCCAATACCAATAGCCAATAAGCGTCTCCTGTAACTCATTAATGTGGTTGTAGGTAATAAACGCAATGTAGAATGGGCGAGCCAATGAAAGAAGGTCAACCCTACCAGCCGCAACTCGCGCCATTCCTTACAACTGATCAGCCAATTCTCGCGCGAGAAGTAGACCAATCGTGGTTAACAACGCATGACGGTTTTCTTACCGTCATAAGGCGACAACTAACACCACCGGCTGCCACTAGCAATCAGTGGCTGGCGAATTCCTACAGGAAGGATTTTCCTGTCCAAAACTCCACACCAAGGAGAAGGGATCCCCAGTTTGATTTTGAATTGCTAATCTGAGTTTGGACATTTAGATGAGCACTTTTTGAGTTTTTGCTCTTAGACTTATGCCCAACACCAACCTTTCAAAGTCTCTCTCAGGCTACCAAAGTTAGCTATCCGTTGCAGTGCATCTAGAGAGTCGGGCCTCCCACAAAACGCTTATTGAATCCCATACTTTTACATCCACACACTCTCACCGCACACTCAGTATATTTTCGCATCATCTTAGTGTGCACTCCCCTTTCCGTTCATTGCGAGAAGTTACTAATTTGAGCGTTGGAGTATTTTCGGTGAGAGAAATCCCACCGACCTCTGACCTACTGTTCATAGTTTGTGTTGTGCAGATTTTAGATTAATAGCGACGAAGACCGAATCTACTAATAATCCTGTTCAGATGACGATGAATCTGAAGGCTCCCTAATCCGTATGACAACCATGGACTTAGGACGCAATAGTTATCGTAATGAATGGGAATTGGCCTTGTCCAACGTGATTATTTTATTCGTGTAAATGAATTTTAACAATGTATTTATATACACAAAATGTATTTTTTTATTTTAGGTTTTTGTTACAAAAATGATGCTTGCAGTGGTTCAGGCGATGATTCTATTTAAGTATTAATTTTTGTTTAATTAGATATTATTTGATGCAAATATATATATATTAGAAAAAAAATATAAAAAATTAGAAACGATGGTGGGTCAAACCAGCTTGGCCTGATTTAGATGATAAATGAGTAATGTAGGTTAACGAGACTCAGTCCTAAATTTTTTTTTTAATTTTATTATGAATTTTGATTTAAACATTAATTTTTCTAAGAATTTATAAATCACTTCACTTAAATGAAATATAATATTGTTGGATCCAGTGCTAAATCCCAAGAAAATTTGGAGCCCAGCCCAACTACACGGGATGCCTACGTGGTGGCCCACCAGCAGCAGCATGCGAGCACCTCCTATAACTCATTAATACGGCTGCTGGAAAGCGGCAAAAGTGTAGGAGAAGCTAGCCAATGGAGAAGCAGTTAACACTGTCAGTTATGATTCAGGCAGCCTGCCAATCTCAACTCAATGGGGAAACCAAGCGTGGCCGGTAACGCCTGAAAGTCTGCCTGTCACTGCAAAACAACAGCTGACATGTTGGAAATCTCCAACAGCGATCGGTGGCCAACGAACCCTAGCGACAGGAGTTCTTGCGCCCAAAATCCCCCGTCAATGGACCTATAAAATCCCTCTTCGTCAACAAATATGAGGGATCGGATCCAAGATAATCAACTTTGCGTCACAAGCCTTAAGCTTACTAGTCAACCTCTGGATGAAAATCCCTGAGCCCACTCGGGGGATAGGAAGTGAGCCACCCGTTGCGGTACACTTGGGGAGCCAGGCCTCCCACCACCCGCTCATTACTCTCCTTCACATACACAAATACACACCATTTTCAGCATACTTCTGCGCACCCCTTAATAAGTACCCCATTTCCGTTCATTGTGAAAATTTGCTGACTTGAGTGTTGAAGTGGCCTTGGTGGGAGAAATTTCGTCGGACCTCTAACCTTCTATTTGTTGATTGTGTTATGCATGTCTCAATTTAACAGGGACAGAGACTGAATCCTTTCTCGTACGCTTCAGAACGATCAAGAATCCGAAAGCGCCTTAATCCGTACGATAATCGAGGACCCGGGACGCAACAAATATCTATTATTATTGCTGTTATTTGTTTAAACATAATTAGAAATAATACTCTTTAATATTATTTTAAGGTAAATTTCCAACAAATAATAATTTTTATCTCTCATATAATATTACATAAATATGTTAAACTTTTATATTTTAGGTGATAAGATTTCTTGTAGCTAAAATTTTTAAAAATTACAAATAAAAAATAACCACTCGGCCTAATTTGAATGATAAATGAACAAGAGTAGGGGTTTTTGTCCGAATCGCTAACCCAAATAACACGACACATGTTTGTCCGTTGGCTTAGCTTGGGCCAAATATTTAATTTTTAATTGATTGCAAATACTTAATCTTAAATTTTTAAAAAGTACAATACATCCCTTCCATTATTGGTTGCATAACGAAATACTCTGCGATAATATTAAATAATATAATATTTTATTTATTTATTTATATTATTATATTAATATAAAAATAAATAAATAAATAAATATTATATCATATAAAAATTTTTCACTTTAAATGTGTGCTCATTTAATTCTTAACAAACGAATAGTCAATCTCGTAATATGTAAAGCCTACTTAGTTACCAAAAAATACAATATTATTGCTATGGTTCAAATTTAAATCTATTGCATTTTTACTATAACATCGACTACATATCCATTTTTACTATAGAGACCTCCACTCAAAATTAAAAAAATAAAATAAAATCAAACCATAAGAAGAACTTATTCTAAAAAATCAATTATTAAGCAGCTGCAGCAAAACGGGTCATTCTCTTGCGGCGGTGAAACAGCCCACCACCGGGCTGTCCTGGTTGCTAGACGTCTCTTTTGGGTGGCGCATTCAACCCCAGTGAGGGTGGCTTCACCTCAGCTCAGAGCTATAATGACTATACTATTATATATAATTTTAACAGTCTAAATATTTAAAAAAATAAATTTAAAAGTCTATATATATATATATATATATATATACATCTAAATAATTTACTACTGCACATTTATATTTAACAATCTCAAAATAAAACAGGGACGGACCCCAGTAGTCAGATGCTGCCTCCGAACGTACATTTAACCCTCTTCTGTGCCAAAAATGAGGGCAAAATAGAACAAAACACGAGATTTCCAGGAAAACTTTATCAAAATTTCATCTTTTACTATGCTAACAACCCACATTAAGTATAATCCAGAGAGATTGAGTACAGCTGCGTTACTCTTACTCATCAAAATTTGGAGTTTCCCATAAAACATATTTACAGTAAGAACAGAAAGATTGTTATGAACAAGACCAAAAGGCTTTCTTTTTCAGCACCATGAGCATAACAAGGACAAGCAAGAAAGTCACAAACTTCTTCGAGGCAAGCGGCCTCAGGTTAACCTTTAGCCTGTGTCTGATCATCAGCCTCGATATTGCCAACAGCAGTTCGAGAGCCGAGGAAACTATCGAACCAGAGATGGCTCTCAAAGTCTCCGCAGGTTCACATTCTTTGCCCATGTCAACTGGAACCTCTAAATAGGACCAAGCTGGGTTCTCAAGAATGCACTCACGCTGGTGTAGTCCGAGTCTCTCGTTCAGCTTACCAGACAGACGGATCAGCAGCTTTGCAAGCCAAGCGACCTCATCATCGGAAATGGGGCGTCTCATCCAGTCGCCCTTGTACTTGATGTCGTCTTCTGATTGGTTGCCCTTTTTTCTAGGCTTAAATACTTCTTCACGGGACTGCTGAGGTGATCTTGTTTCTAGTCTATTTGGATTGGGTTTCACGGCATGGACACCAAATAGGCATCCGAGCTGTTCTTTCAAAGAGCCCAGAGATTGAAGGTTGTTGGCATCACTGGAAATCGCCTGCAGCTCAGCCTCAGCCCTCAATATGAACAGCTGCAGCAAAGAGCAGTGCAAATGGAAAAACTTCAGTAAAGGGAGGAAAAAAATCATCCTTGAAATAGAGGAGAACGCTTGCATGAAAAAAATCCATTATTGGTTCCTAAATTTAATTAGATAAATTAGATTTATGAGATCACTCCTTTCTATCATGAATAATAATCAGAATTATGAATTATCTTATGGCCTATCAATAAGATATATGAGTTTTTTTTAAAGCATTGTTCAAGGAATCCCTTTTTAAACCAACCGACTAATCTTATTCCTGAGATAGAGAAAAAAAATTCAATATCTGTCCACCGCTACATTCTCATATAGGTACTTTTTTTTTCTCTGGAACCAGAAAGAGAGAGAATGAGTAAAATAACCTGAAGCAGCTGCTGTCCGCCGTCATCACCAACGCTAAAAAGTCGCAAGTCTCTGTTCCAGTTCTCATGCAAGAAAGACCCATCAACATCACTCTCGCACAGACCATCCTCCCAGTCCTATATATATATATATATATATATTTGGGAAGGAAAACAAAATAAACAATTAATGGTACCAAAGCAGCAGGTAACAGAATTTCGGGTGCATGCAGAAACCGGACGCCCTGCACAGTTTGCTGCTATACAAATTTGGACCGTGACACATAGCAGGTTGAAGATTCAAAAGCCCAAAGTGCAAGAAACAACATATAAGAGAGTCTCAATGAATACATTTAACCATTTTGCAATCACATTGTCCAAGATGAGAAGAAGACAGTGCAAGGATAGAAGTTTACTGCTGTTTGACCCAAAGATTATGAGTTCAAATCATAAAAATGATCTTTTACGTAATACAAGACAAAATGGCATACAATAAACTAAAGTGGTCCTCCCCTTTGTATCGACCCTTCACATCGCGGGAGCTTTGTTCCAGATGAACTGGGCCGCCTCTCTTTTTATTAGGCAACCATTTAGAGTATATTTAGATTCAAGCAAATATGAAGGAAATGAAAATACTAAGGGCAAAAATAAAAGGAAAAAATATCAAAAAAAAATATTTTTTTAATGTTATTTCGATGTTATGAATATTCATATTGAAAGAAGGAAATAAATTTTCAAAAAAAATATTTTCATTTATTTGTTTATCAAAGAAAAATTAAAGAGAAGAAAAACATATAAATTTAATTTAAAATTTTGATTTTCTTTCCTTCCATCCACTTTGATTTTCTACTTGATTTAAAAGAATAATAATTTTAAATAAAACACCAATATTTTTACATATTTTTCATGCTATTTGTCACAACACATTTTTCATCCAATCCAAACCTCAAAAAATTTTCCTTTAGTCTTTTCCCTTTACTTCATTTTTTTAATTCAAACTTTACATTAGGGTTTGTTAAGATTCAGAAAATTTTAAAGAAAAGGAAAAAAATTAAGAAAAATATTTTTCCATGCTTGAATTGCATGAAAAATCACAAGGAAAACATATAATAAAAATATTCATATTTAAAGAAAATGATTTTTCTTTCATTTTTTCTCATTTTATTTTTTCTTATTAATTTCCTTTCATTCAAAACTTTCCCAAATACAAACAAAATCTTAGTCTTATATAAAAGTTCTATAAATTTCCATAATTCGAGATGTCACAGGTCATATCTCAGGTAATGGCAATAGTTGAATCAGCTGCGCAAATAACAAGAGATCCGTCATGTCAATGGCAGCTGTATAAGCTTACCTGCAGCTGTTCACGAACGGGAGCAACAAATTTATGCATGCTATTAACCATGGTTCTGCCGGATCCAGCATTTTTTGAATGGAAAACAGTATCAACATTCTTTATAAGGCCAAGCAGCTCCTTTGAAGAGGTTAATACATTTATAATCTGCAGAAAATACGCATGCCAGGATGAAGATCATTAGGAAACTCACATGGTGCTTATACCAAATAGGGCTAGATAATGCTGAAAATTAAGACCAAGCAAGCTAAGATCCAAGGCAAAGCATTCCGTTAAGATCCTGTCCTAGAATATAACTCAACATAGATGAAAATGTTGATTAATATGCACTGGTATTTGACCTCTAAGATTAATATTTCTTGATAACATGACAATATCGTAATATATTACCATCCTAATGATATAGCATGATATATTAGATAATATACCCAATATTTGGTTGAAGTATTGATTGATATAACCCTATTGGCTTATAATTTTCAAAATTTTTTTTTCGATATATGAAATACTAATATGTATCATCCGTTATATCTGATACCAAGATAATCGCTACCAATGCTGATATTTTCATCCATTAGATATACCAGCACTCTACACATATTCAAATACGCACACACATGCGTAGGCAAACACACAGAGGGATACAAAGAAACATGCCTAATAGTACCCAAAATGCTTAGAAATATATAGCCACATACATATATAACCATTTTTTTAAAGGAAGTGTTGTGTACAAAGCCGCCATATATAAACATACCTTTGCATACATGTGCATAGCTGAGGAGTATAAAGGTTATGTACTACGAAGATGTGCCACATAGACAGATAATACTCGCATACAAATTTAGTATTAAAAAGATGTATATATGCATGTAGGGTAAGAAATTGTCTAAATAGACCTAGAAAGTTCTAGAATAATCAAAAGAATTATAAAGAATGAGGAGAAAAGGAGCAAAAATATACTTTATTTTAAAATATTCTTGTCGAAAAGGTGTTATAAATGAGTTATTTCAACTGCACGCTTTCTTTCCCTTGAATCAAGTCAAGCATTGCATTAAAGTCAATTATCAATTCCTTTTGGCAATCTGTATGAAAATAGTTCTAGAATATTCTTAGAAAAATAAATACAAATAACTTAGAGCATGAATCCTAACCATTCGTAGTGGAGGATGGATGAAAAATCATAGCCATTGGTTGTGAAGAAGACATTCATATAAAGGGGAGCCTTCTGCACATATGGGACAAGCAAAGAATGGTGTTACCAAGAGAGTAGCTATATCTTGACAGCTTTAGCGGAGAGCTTGTAGATGAGAGTATCCGAGTATTGCAGAGATACCCCACATTTTGTCCTCAAATTCTGTGAAATGTGTAGTTCATGAAAGTTGTGTCTTTACACTCTTGTGTGAACAGTCAGACAAGACTAATTTGTCTAAATTGAATGGGAGTGAGCTTGTCAAGTACTTCACAGGTGACACAGAAAGTGTCATCCCATGACAATATACAGACATGCAAATAAGCAAATAGTTCCATAAAGATAGCAGGTGTCCCCCCCCCCCCCAAAAAAAAAAAAAAAACTTAGATAAATATGTAGCATCTGCTTAACCATGCATAAGTAGCTGCAAGCACTCATGCACAGCACACACCCATATGCCTATCCACATCCTCCACACCAATTGCACACAATAATCCCAATAGAAGTATGGATTTAAGATTGCTACAAAATAACTTCCTTTAGAAGTACACAACAAAATTATGATGGGTCTTTGTATTCTATTGACAAAACCCAAATGATATGTCCGATTACTAAAATGGAGTAATGTTTTCCTAAAATAAGGATTACTAGGAATAATGTGAAAACAACATTTCAATTTTGTTTGGATTGCACAAGGAATAACTACCCAATCTGGGAATGAAATTGTGATAGTGTTCCGGTGTTCCAAGTAGTGGCTAACAATTATGGTGGGCTGCAGATAGGGCTGGTGCCAACACAGGTGGGTGGTGGGTGCTGCCAGGTTGCCAGCAAAGAGGAATGCGTAGTCCACGCCAGGGAGAGTGGGTTGTTGGACCGGCGGGGATGGGTGCCTGGAGCCAGTGGGGTCTGACTAGTGGCAGTGACCAATAGTGGCTGCGGCATGGCTGTCAGGGCAGTGGTCTTTGGTGGCTGACTAGAGATTCAATTCTGTGAAGTCCAGGAATAGAAGTGCCACCATCCCCCTATATTAATTATTTTTCTTTTTTGGTTAACATGTATTAATTATTTTCAATTTTCTAGTGTTTGTAATTCCTAGGGAATAAATATTTTCTCTATTACAGTCCAACCAGATAAAGGAATTGCAATTATCTTGGGTAAGGTTGGCATGGAATTGTGATTCCATCCGACCAAACAACAAGTCCTTATTATATTATGTTCTTTTCTTCTGATCTACCTTTTTCTTTTTCCTTTCTACTGAATAATTGGTGTAGCCTATGGACAATAAAAAAGAATCACCACAAAATGATTTCAGGCTTTGTCAACACAATAGTAGCGTGATGACACAACAGAACTCTAGGCAACCTCTCATTTCTCTCTCAAGACGGAAGCTTGAATCATGAACCTTTGTGCAATTATACCCAATGTTACTCGAACTAAAGTACGTGTCTACATGTAAAAATGATAAATGAACAAGTCCAGGGGTTGGACATTGAATATTTGTCCAGCTTTTCATCAAATTTTCCATTAACCTGAAATGTCCAAGTGCCAAACCCAAGTGCAAATGCTGAGTGCCTGAGACAGGTATTTGGGGATAAAATGAAGAGTTGAAGTTTCCAGATTGTCTAAGTTCCAAAATCCCATAAAAAATTCAACAATCAGTTTTAGTTCAGCAGAATGAATAGAGTTTGTCAATCCTGATTAATTGAGAAGATAAATTCATGCAATTCCACGACATTCTGATTTTTTAACATTTTCTATGACAAAGATAAAGAAATTACATTCCCATGTCTTAAGAACAAGTAAAAGCTAGGCAAGTCCCACATGGAACATAACACTGGTAGTTCAGCAGCATGAAGAGGGTTTGTCAATCCTGATTAATTGAGAAGATAAATTCATGCAATTCCACAACATTCTGAGTTTTTGACATTTAAAAGCTACGCAAGTCCCACAACAAACATAACACCTGTAGACTGGCTTTTACTAGCCCAAACAATATCAACTCAAGCCTAGATAATATTCTTGTCGTACTACAACTGGTTTGAGTAATCCAATTCAACTACTCTTTTCATAGATTTAAGTAAATGGATTCACATTGCATTCAAGATAACTCTTGAAGATTCTTCAACATTGTCTAACTAATATTGGTTGGAGTCAGAAATTAATGGGATCTACCCCACATTCAAGATAACTATTGAAGCATATTCCAACATTGTCCAATAGTTTGGTTATTACATTCTTATCATTTCATTGCCAGAATACTGCATTAGCCTGCTTTTGTAGTATCATATGTTTAGTTCAGAATCCACATCCCCATGCATTGCATGTAGTAATGGTGCCTATGATCCGATTTCATGAATTTGAAGTCCAAAAACTTGCAAATTGCAAAGACTTGGGAAACTAGACTAACTCGAAACTGCACAAACAAAAGCAATTTTCAGATAGCAGCGGATGATGGTGCTAGCCAGAGTCAAGAGATGGTGACTATGAAGAGGTAAACCCACAAAGAGAAGGCAACTCAATGAGAAAGCAAAGGGCCACTACCCTCCACCCCCTGTAGCCAAGCATAATGAGTTGGATCATAAGTGAGTAATGAGTTTTTGATGCCGCTTGGTCAAGAGTAGTAGCAGTGGTATGGTCCAGAGGAAGAAAGGAGGCAGAACGGACGTTGCAGATCCAGAGAATACAGCAGAAACAGACAACTGAAAATAAATAATAAATAATAGAATAGTGTCAGCAGTAACTGCTGGTAGTGATGTTCTGTCCGTCTTCAGTTGGCATGGCAGTTGTACATGCTCATTAACAATCTCTAATGCAATTTCAAATTTTCAAATAGGAAAAGAACAGCTGAATCAAAAAGCAAGACGTTCAGCTAACTTAGAATTTGATAATTATGTTAAACAGACAGCTGTTAATTTTTCCTCTTTAGGGGAGGAGAAAGATTCCAATAGCTGATGGGTCTACCAAATTTAGGAAATACAGTAAAATATGAAGATTTGACTTGAGGGGTCTACCAAAATTAGCAAAGACAGTAAAAAATGAAGATTTGACTATACTTTTTGTAATACCCGATTCCCGTCTGATTTTAATTGATGTTCTTAATGAATTTGGGTTTAATTTGGATATATTGAAAATAATTGTGTATTGTGGAATTTGAAAGATATTTGGAGCAAGGAAACAGGGTGACGCTTGAGGCACGCCCGACGCGCGTTCAAGACACACCCAACATGCCCCCATGCGCGCATTCCAAATTGAGAGAACCCAAGGAGTGCTTGAGGCGGCACTCGAGCGCTGATTTCCATAGGTTGTGCTCGAGGTGTGTCCAAGGCGGCGCTTGTGCGTAGTGAGGGTCCGGGCACTGCGTCTGATGCGTGCTCGAGCGGCGCTCATGTGCCGCTTCGCCTGTGTAAGGCCTGACGGGCATTGTTCGGCCATTTCGCGCAAGAAAGAAAAGAAAGGAAAGAGAAAGAGAAGGAAGAGAGAAAGCGGAGAAGAGGTGGTTCAAGGCATCCTTTTATCAAATCTATTTAGTTGGAGGTTGATGCAAGTATTCTTACACATTATCCTTGATTTGTTTCCGTTTTCGATTATTTTTACTTACGTTTGGAGGTTTTAATGTACATGCATGTTAGCTTATTTACTCTATTTTCTTCTCTCGTGCATGCATGCCCTTTTTACCAATTATTTCAGGGTTTTGCTTCAGTTTTGTTAATATTTGGAGATTTTATATGTTTTGTCAAAAATGGATAAATGTTTTGGGATATTATATTTATGTATAAGCATAAATGTATAGAAAAAGTCATGAAAACCTTCATATGGGCCATGTATGTGGTATCTATGCATTGTTGCTCCAGGTCGGGCTCTATTTTCATTATGTGATTCGATATGTGACCTTTCCCGATAGGAAAGCTTTGTGATGTGACCTTTCCGAGTAGAAGCTTCGACCTTTTCCATCGACAGGAAAACTTTGTGATATGTGACATAGAAACCCTTCCCGATTGTGTTTGTATGAGAACCATCATAAGGAATTGATCAAAATTAATATATTCGGATGTCTTAATATATCAAACAAACTTGAGAATTGCACCTATCATCCATGGGTAGCAAAACAAAATGGTGTTTGGTCCCATCTATAGGAGATAATATGTAGTCGGCCTGCCTATAGGTCTAAATAATAGTAATATGACCTCAGGTTACCGGAAAGTACGTGTAAACTTCCCGATTGTGTTTGTATGAGAACCATCATAAGGAATTGATCAAAATTAATATATTCGGACGTCTTAATACATCAGACAATCTTGAGAACTGCACCTATCTTCCGCGGGTAGCAAAACAAAATGATGTTCGGTCTCATCTATTGGAGATAATATGTAGTCGGTCTGCCTATAGGTCTAAATAATAGTGATATGACCTCAAGTTACCGGGAGTACGTGTAACCATTTGTCAAGTTAGTCTTTCGTTCTTTCGTTCTCCAATTTGTGCATGTTTCGGATTTCGATATATTTTACTTGTATTAAATAGTGTTTGAAGACTATGATTAAGAATTGCAGGTTTCGCTCACAGTTGATTTTCGGTTGGTCTCGTACAATTGAAACCTGTGACTTTTGTTTGGATTATGCTTTTGTTTGAAATATGTTGAGTACAAGACAATGTTCGGATTTTCATTGACAGACTTTTCGATTGTGATTTTATGTGTTTTATATATATTTGACATCCCTCTTTTTTATTTTGGATGCATACGATGTTATATTATATATCTAATACTTATTGAGCTTTTGGCTCATATTTTCGTTTCCTTATCTCTTCAGATTAGTTGGCCTCGAATACGTTGCAGGTGCTTGGACGCGAATTTGATAGAAGTTCGTCTAATTTTGTGAGTATTAGCCCGTAATTCGAATTGCATTTGTATTAGTTGTACTTTGGGTATCGAGAGACTGTTGGATGTTAGTTTATGATTTTGTATGGGAACAATTGATCATTATGTTATTTGGTAATATCTATTGTTGGTTTGTCACCCTCCCTTACAACATTGTGGAGCAAGTTGCAATTATATTTAATTATCCGGATGAGTCATCCAATGTAATCCTGTGAATGATTTGTATTTTGATTTATTATTATTGAATATTGAGGTTATGTAGGTTGATGTCAGGTCACACCTGAATTTGGGATTAAATTTTATGGGTTGTAATTAGTTATTATCATTAAAACCTGTTATGATCAGGGATCGTAACACTTTTGATTGTTCTTATTAAACCAAGTACAAGCATCCATATTCATCTAAATGTAATATCAAAATGTGGCAATTATAGAATTCATGCAGGTAAACCACTCAATTGTGCCTCAAATGGATAGTCCGTCTACCCTGATGAGTTTTTTGAGATGTTAAAAAGGCTTCTGTTGCTGGTATTACTCACAACCATTTGGACACCCCACCCATTTATTATCGAGAATGGGAAGTAAATAGTTGGCTGACTAATGTTAACAGGAAATAAATTTGCGACAGGTAAGTAACTCAAAGATTGTGAACAAACTGTCGGCATAACTGTGACCAGATTGTACATAGAACACAGAGGCAGAAACTTCTACAATTTTTAGATGCAACAAATGTAGCATAAATTCTCATGGGAAATAAAGAGGAAGATAATATGACTGCGAGATAAAACATATGAAATGAGGAGATTAATCAGAATAGGAGTATGCAACACAGAATTCACGAGTGCAAGGAGCGTTTTCTCATGGAAAAGTTGCAAGTGTGAAGGAAAAGACACGTTTGCTTCAGAGAGCTCCAAAGTTTTGGTGATACCATCATTCAATTTTGAAGCTCATATTCCACACCCCTCTCCCCCCCCAAAAAAAAAAGAAGTAGAGTGTCAAAATGAGACAAATTCTTGAAGCTGGAGCGCTCAAAATGATGGATTAAGCCTATGAAAGGAGATTAATGTGCATAATGTGAATGATAGACCAACCAATTGTGGGGAGCCAAGAAGTTCCAAAAATGGATTATGTTGAGAATCATGGTTCATAATTAAGACACTATAATCCAACCAAGAATCTTTCAATCCATTTAGGGGGGACCAAAGTGCACAAGACTAACTACATTTTAGATAATGTAGGGTTTGATATAAAAAAGCCTTATCACTCAATGCAAAGAAGCAGTTGTTGCTTGAAATCCTAACCTTATTATTATGCAACGAATTCACCTCTTAATCCATTTATCTGTAGCGCAAAGAAGAATGGATTAGCACACTTAATCTTAACTTAAATGTTCACCAAGAGGCCAAAAAAGTATGCTGAAAAAGATGACAACATCTTCGAAGGACAGAAAAGACTTGGGAGTCATCTGGCAAATGCATGAAGGATCTTGGATACATTTGTGAAGAGGATAAAGAGAATTAAAAGGTTCTAAAACAAATCAAGGTATAAGAGAGACAAAAACATAAAAGATTGATGGCTCCTGTAGATGGTTAACCACGATAATAATACCCAATGATCATGGGGAGTAGAAGGCAATAAGGCAGCAACAAACAACTCTTTCTTCATAGTTTGGACTTTATTAAGTTTGATTTTGTGAGGCTTTAGATCAGGTGATTCTTCGTATGCAGTTATTTCGGTCACTAACTCTTCTCTAGTGTGCACAGCACCACCTTTACAGTTCCTATATAACTGTACTTGCCAAATAATTATCCAGAAGTTATTTTGAAAGGAGACCTTCCATATACTCTGTATTGGTCATTGTAATGGTATCCAAAGAAAAAGAAAGAAAAATAGACGGCAATTGGTAGGAGATCGAGAGACAACATAATTGTTTCAACAAACAAAAAAAAAAAACCACCAATGTCACTTTCACATGTTGACCCTATTTTTACCACATACCCACAAACAATTATTTCTATAGTGAAATCCGAAAATTCAACAGGATTTAAAGGTGTTCAAGTATGTGTACTCCAGCATCTGAATACACCATGCATTTGCCACCAACCCCAAGGAACAACCATTACTGTAATAATAAATTCCCAATTGTTTGGGATTCTTTGATTTTAAAGGAGACACTTTAAATTACATGTAAGGAGTTATTTCTTGGATTTGTCTAATTGCTAATAACTTGATTATTTCATATAATAGTATATGAAAACAATGCTCATAAGGAGTCCTACCATAACCAAATACCTGATGACAAAATCCTACATTCCTTTCACACAAGTCCTTGTATAACAAATCAAAGAGTTTTCTTATGATAATATTGATATTGATAGATAGGGGTTACCAATTTAGTTTAAGAATTTCACAACCACATTAAGATGGTGCTAAAATATATGAAAATAATATGACAAACAATCCATTTTCACTAGGTCATAGGCGAAAAAAGTAAACAAAAGGAACAAAGAACTATAAAACAACAAGCATACAACATTAACAATAGGAGGTAAAATATACCTTTGACAGCAACTGCACAATCAGTTCAGCATCAGTGTGAAGGAACTTGTGAGCGAACCCAATAAAATGCATAACCAAGGAAGTATAGAACAGATAATTGGACAGAACATAGCCTTGCCAAATAGAGGAATACTTGAGCTGAGTTGATTGACCACCATCCTTTTCCTGTACTTTATTTGAGCTATCCACCAATACTTCAAGCTTAGAAAATTCTTCCTTGTTATGTTTCCAAGGTTCAGTATATCTAATCCAAAGAGAAATAACCTCGGATACATTTTTCATGGAAGCCCCCAATGGACAAAACAAAAACGTCCTCAGTATGAACCTATATAATGGCCGTTGAATCAATGAGTTCCAAGAATGAGCAAGTGGGAAACCAGGTGACACAGATAGGACTTCCCCAGATTGCATAACATCCCTAAAACCAGATCTCCTCCATCTCGGACTTTTACTATGCTCAACTTGCACAGACTCCTCAGTAACCATAACTGAGCTCATATTCAAGTAGTTCACAAACACCTTCACTACCTCGCCCAACCCAGGAATCGGAGGTGTCTCACCCAACATCAGACGGAAAGGAAGCATCACACCAAATGACTTGCATACACTTACAGGCAATGGAGAAAAATCATTGTCAACCAACCAAAAATGCACCAACGTATTGACCAAGAACTCCGCTCTTAAAATAACCGCTTCATCATAACTGTTCGAATACTGAAGCAATGAACTACGATAAGTTTGCCATGCATTAGCATCATAGAGAGGCACAAGCATACGAAGGTAGGCATAGAGAAGTCGCATATACAAATTGCACTCAGTCTTTTTCTCTAATCCGCGCCTACTACCACCAGAAAACACTGAAATGGACGAGGTCCAATTCTCTAATCTGAATTTCCGGCTTTTCCTAATGGAAACACTGCTCAAATTCTCACCGTTTCCTCTAGATACAGGAAAATACGCAAACCAAAATATGTAATACTCAAACACATTCAACTGAACTTGAAGATTCCCCTTACCTCGATCTTCCTTGAGCCTTCCTTTAAACAGAGGACACAAATCCGACAGGATTCGGCAATCACGATCATTTGAGAGCATAAGCCGCACCCACTGAGGCAATCGCTCTACAGGGAAAACATACTTAACAAGCGAAAGGCGATCGACAGCCGTGATCACCGACATCAACAAGCCATTGGGGGAAAAAAGATTGAAAAGCCTACCAGCTAGGCCTGAATCGTTGGCGGAGGAGACAGTATCCATCCATCCACTAGACGAGACAGATTTCTGGGCCGCGGAGGATTCTTCGAAGCCAAAGAACTTGCAAATTAGGGTCGGGAAAGTGATGGAAAAGAAGTGGCGATTCTGGTCCGGCGAGTGCGCCTGGAGGTGCGACTCGACGGCGGCCACTGCGGCGACTATTTGTGGAGGAGCATTGGCGGCGAGAATTTTCCCTGCAAGCTCGGAGGACTTGGTTTGGGAATCGATCGGGTACCGATGCGGAATCATCGGATAGGAAATTGGAGGAATCAAAAGGGCTTCGAATGTTCTCGAGAAAGAGGGATTCCAGCAACTTCAAATTTCGTAGGGAAACCGAATGTGAAAATTAGGAAGGAAAAATGGTTCCTCCGTATGGAAGCCAGTTGAATTTCCAGAGCGGGAAGGCGAATTTTACGTAGCGTGTTTTTATCACTGCTTCGCGTTTGGACGTTTGGGAAGAAGGTGAAATCGTCAGATTTGATTGTGAAATGGAGCGAGAGACGGAAAGCTGAAATCAAACGACGTAGTATTACACATATTACCAAAGCATGTTAATATTTTAAATTTAAAAAGAAAATATTTAACGTATTCTAATAACATATATATATATATAATGTATAATTAAATAATTTTTTAAAAAATATATAAAAATTAAATAAATGAGACCTAATTGTAAAAAATAAATTATAGAATGCGAGATGTATTATCTATTTTAATTAAAGGTAATTTTAATTTAAATTATTGAATATTGATAAACTCATTCACTAATTTTTTATGACTATTTAAGCTGACTTTAAATTCAAAAAAATAACTTAGCATATCGATCAAAAAATGTAAAATGTTGAAATAACAATTAATCTTAAAATTTTTTTAATATTTTTATTTGATTTTTAACGTAAAATCATGTGGCAAATTCTAAGTGTAAATTTTTTTATGAGAATTACCAAAAAACAATATTTTTTGGTAATTTTTTCTACTTTAACACGTAATAATACTTCTTAAAGTTCATGTTTAATGATATTAATTGCTTTTGAACTTTGAACGGTGAGGAGAGCAATTGGCGGGTTCTTGTGCGCGTGGCAGCTTATGCAGCGAACACGTGGCACAAAATTCCACGTGTTTTAATTCTGAATCAGGGATCACACATTAAGAGATGGGCCCCACTGGGCTCCAGGGAGCTCTGGACTACTTGACGGGCCAAACTTTCGGCAGCGACACGAGTCCTTCGTCGCCCCACTGACCACCGTTGAATTGGTAATCCAACGGACCAAAATTTAAATTTTAGAAATTAAATAATATATAAATAATTTTAATGATAATAAAATACATTATTATATTTATTTTCTTAAAAATAACTTTTTTTCATAAAAAATTAGCGGGATCCATTATAAATTTTAGGGGGCTTTAAATTCAAACTACTTATATCTGATTTAATAACTAAATTATTTTTTTAACAAAAATATTTTATATAAGTTAGAGTGTGTTTAATGGATTATTAATTTAAATAATTATTAATAAAATTTGGAGTCGTGAAAACACTTCCACTTGGAGGGTCACAAGTCATCGAGAAATTATCATATTTTTATTTGATGATCAGTTTTTAAATGTTACAGAAAATCTTTAACTCATAATATCTTTGAACATAAATTTAAAAAATTTCAAAAAATATTTTTTATTATTTAAATATGATTAAAAATAATAAAAATAATTGGATAAAATTATATAATATCTTCTTAATAATTATCTTTTGTTAATATAAATTTTCATAGCATTCAAACAAAAAAATTATTTTAATTTTTTTTAGTTTTATTTTTTTCTTACTATTTTTATTTCCTTTATATTTTCTTGTTTCAAGCATACATTTAAACAAATCTCTTAGCTTACAATTTTACAAAATTCCTAAAAATAAATTAAAACTAATTTTTTAAACCTTATCTGTTTATAATGTTTATAAATATTGATCACATCTTATAAAATTTTAAAGAGGTCAAGTCTATCATCCAAAATGTTCAAGATTGAGTGTGAACAATGCACAACTCGGTCTTTCTTTTCAGCTCATCGTATATAATTCAGTCGGCATTCGGTAAAACAACACATGACACACACACAAGACGCAAAAGATAAGACATTTAACCAATCCATACTGCCAACTCATATCAACTGGGGAGCTAACCTTGGTGGCTCCGATGCCAGAATCGATTGATCACGGACAGGATACTCTTTGATGGATCCCATTCAAGGAGCTTTATTCGAGTTTATTTATCACATCGAAGGGACCGCCTCAAAGTCTGGCAGTCCGTAGCCGCTGCTTCAGCACCGGCTGAAGATATTCATGGTAACCATCAGGCACAACAGACTCATTCAGTGGGTCCTTCAATGCCTCCTCGTAGAGTTTTGGATACACGTTACCATCGTAGCGACCCAGAACTGAGCCAAGGAAGTGATCGGTGTAGTTAAACGCATCTACAAGAGCTATGGCGTTTGGACGAACCTACAAAGGCAAACAAATGCGAGCAGATTAGAGGAAAAATTATACATCGAAGGAAATTAGATAGAAAAATGCTAATATTAAAGCTGAAAAGTTTTTTGCTGACCCTGATAAATATATTTAACGACCATTATAATTCATTTATCTCTCCCTTTGAGATTAGTTGATTTTTGCTATCTTTTTATCAAAGACAATTATGGGTCTGCCCTTTTGCAGATGGCAGCCGACTGAAGGAGATTAAGGGGGCGTTTGGATTTGCCAAACATTTAACAGCCCATCTTGAAAGTCATAGGCCAATCGCAACCCACATCGAAACACCCCATAAATGTACCATAATATAGGCTGTTTGGTTGATGGAGGGGAATTACATGAGAATGGAATAAATAATATTAGGAATAAGGTTGAATAAACATTTCATTGTTTGGTTGGCACGAGAAATAAATAGCAATCAAGAGCTAAGGTAGGACTACAACAAGGGCTATTGGGGTGGATGGAAGATGGACCAGCTGGCTAAAGGTGGCGGTGGAGATAACTAGAGGTACGTTGACAGGCTCACCAGAGGTGGTCTAGCGCCGACGGGTTGCCAGAGGTGGGCCCAAACCTGTGAGTAGACAGAGGTGTGGCAAGAGGGTAGGAAGGGTGGGTGGGACTGATATTTAATATCCTCACTTGGCTGGGGATAAATAAACACATCATACATGAATTCAGTTATTCTCAATTATCTGGTAATAAAAATTTTCGGGTAATATTTATCCCAAATTGGTTTCAACCAAACATAATGTGATCGTTTGCAAGATAAGAACCTGTGAATATAAGGATCTCAGGACATCATTTGCAAGCGAAGCCTGCTTGGAGGTGATGCAGCTAGTGGAGAGAAAATCGCCAAGATGCTTCTTGAGGAGGGAGAGAGCATAAATACTGCAAAGAGCTTCCAACTGTTGTTTCACTCCTTCCCCGGGTATGTCCTGCTGCAATTTCTCAACAAACCTGGAAAAGGAAAAATGTCATTTCACTAGACAAGAAACCACTTCGACTAATTATGACCACAAACTTGCTCTCACTACTGGCTTAATAATTTCCACAGCTACATAAGCCATATAACATTAACTGAAATGACACATAAGGGTATTTATATAAAAGGGTTTGGATCTGACAGAGGTTCTTTACATTAAGTAACCAGTTTCTGCTTTGAAAAGCAAGGGGGAAGGATAACGCCATGGGCCAATCCCCTGGCTAGAAGGGAGGGTGTTGGGCTTTAAATCACTCTTTTGTGGATCTCACACCCAATAGGCAAGGCAAGTCATTTGGAGGTTAGCACTGTTTCTGTGCCACGTTTTGCTCAAGTAATGGATTTGAGTGGCTTATGAGATTGGCGCATGATGGACACAGGAGAGGGCCATGCTTGGATTTCAGAGGTGGGTGTGCCTGAGGGGCATCTAAGGGTGTGCTCCTGCATTGATAACAAATTGTGCATACAGACAGCTTTTATCTGTGGCATCCAAACTCCAATGCTAGTGTTTGAACACCAGCGGAAACATAAAGGCCTTGTATTTTTAGGATAAAATTTGAGAGCATTTTAATACATGAGGTGTTGCATGAAAAGAGAAAAGATAAAAAGAAAAGATTTTCTATATCTAATTAAGGCCTAATTTGAGTTTTACTCTTCGTTAAGTTCAAGTCAATTATACTAGCATTTGTAGGACATATTATTAATTGGTTACTTGTTTTCTCATTGTAATCTACCCTTATGAGTTGCTTGGTTTGTTGAGATTAAATTTAACCGGTTATTCATACAAGATGTTATGAAGGACCTTCGGAGGAGGTTATTTGCAGCCAATTATTTACATTGAATATTATTTGGAGGTTATCCCATAATTTTGCCTTGGTCGAAAGAGGTTATTCATGTTAACCGGTTATTCATACAAGATGTTATGAAGGACCTTTGTAGGAGGTTATTTGCAGCCAATTATTTACATTGAATATTATTCGGAGGTTATCCCATAATTTCGCCTTGGTCGAAAGAGGTTATTCATGTTAAATTTTGTAGTGCAAATCATATGTTTGGTTGTGTATTTTATTCCCTGTGTTCAATCGTGAGAGAGAGGGTGGTTGAAGTTTGAAAGGGGATTTGGGTTTACTGTGCCATGGCATGTGTGTTTCCAATAGCAACAAAGGGGAAGAATACAACTGATTTTTAGTGCAGAAACAGAGAAAAATCAGGAACTTTATTCAGCCATATGCAGACGTTTGAGGAAGCATTGTTGCTATGGCTACTTGCAAGTAAATCTTGTTTTTTTTTTTTTTTTTTTTTTTTTGCAGGTAAGCAGAAAAGAAAGTAAATATAAAGGGGGAAGGAATTTGGCTGCAGAGAGGAGGAAGCTACTTGGAGACCACAATTAACTGGCAGTGAGCTGTAGCCACACTCACTAAATCTGCTGATAGATCCATAAAGCCTGAAATTCATAGAACATGTTAAAATAGAACAGAATAAAATTCAACAATAGCTCATATTATAAAGAGAACTGAATCAGTTAAAAGGCCAACTCTGCAACATGCAGAATGAATTGTTGAACATAAACCTCGCCATGGCGGTTCACAGATTGTGAAACAAATATATTTTCCATAAATCAGGATCCTCTCCAATCAGGTGGAATTACCATTATTTCAACCATTTGTGTGATTTCTAATGGCTAAGAATGTCATATCATCAACCATACACAACACCTAGCCAAAACCAGCATGATTTATAAATATGATATTATGACAGCCACATAATATCAAATCATTCAAATGGAGAATTCCAGTAACGGTAATTGGACAAACTTTAATTGGAAGAGAACCCATTTTAAATGGAAGCAAAACCGACATCATCGATGCCTTACCCTTGATTGAGACAAACAGAATAGGAGATATGAAGAGAGATGGTGTTTCATCAGAACAAATGGTAGTTGTCACACAAGAAAGAGAGTTACCATCTTCAGGTTTCGAAAATTTGCTAAGACTTTTAGCACAGGCAACAGTCATCCTAGCTGACCTTGCTTCAAACAGTTGCACTACAACATCCGGCTTCAGCCAATCCTCAGCTGCAAGCCATCAAATGGGTAAATATGCCATATACAGGTGGATAGTTGATAGTTATCCTAATACTAGTAGCTAACATCATATCTTCTAATTTAATTCTTTCGTTTTTTTTTCCGGGATGGGGGATTGGCCAGGTTGTAGCAGGTGCAAGCTGAAATTTATGCAGGAATATCCACTTTGGATTTTAAAGTACATTCAAACAAAAAAGGATAAAAGAGATATTGACCAGTCCAATATTTGGGACAGGTAGGTTGGATATAAATCGATCATTTAATTTAATTCTGTCATTTAGCGGTGTTTCTTTTTATCTTATATTTTGCTGCCTTTTCTTTAGTGACAAAACATTTGGATTAGCTATAAGGATAACTATCCAATTTCTGTTTTGCTAACCATTTTTATCATCACATTCAGGAATTTCCTGCAATACTTTCACCCTATGCTATGCAGTGAAATTTTTAAGGTCACAGAGGGTTAACTCCTATGATCCATCCTTAAGGGACAATAATAAATGGAAATGAAAAGAAATATGAAACCTCCTTGAACATCACAGGGACATTGCAATAGATGTTCCAGTCGCAGCAAGTATGTAGTCGTCCCAACAGGCCTTTCTCCAGAACCCAATTGAGAAACAGTCTTCATGAGAAACCTAGCAACCTACAAGAGAGAGAGAGAGAGAGAAAGAGGAATCATGGAGAGCATTCATTAGGTGGGCTAATAAATCACGAATTATAAAAATAAATCAGTATCAGTCGAACTTGATGGCCAAAATGGGAATCTTCCAAATACAACCGAAGTCATCAAACAAAAACTCTAAGGCAATGTACATATAGATGTAAAAATCAACCAATATATAATTATATTGGGCCACCCAATGTCACTATATATTGTCGTATTGACACAATATTGACCGATATAGCCCTATCAGCTTATAATTTTTAGAAATTTTTTTCTTCCGATATATCCAATACCAATACATATTGTTTTATACTGATATGGCTAGGATTAATACTAATATTTTCATCCATCATACTCCCTGCATTTTTTTCCATTTCCAGTTGATAGGCTAGGTGATAGACAAACAGGAAGCAGATAAAGTGGTCAGACTCTGGCTGTTCCAGACTCGGTGTTCAGCCAATAATGCTGAGAGTAAGAATATAGTGCAATTTTATGCAGGAGCATCATAAGACATCAACATAATCAGTTGAAAAAGCATTCTAACTTCTAAGAGATGTTACTACTGAGGGACAAGAAACAAGAAAATAAACCTGCAAAAGAAGCACTATGTTATCACCCTCGTATGTACAGGCAGGGACATAAACAGCAAACAACTCAGGAAGCCCGCTGCTGCAAAGGTAACCATGACCACCGCATAGCTTTCGGCATTCTTCAATCGCATCCTGTGTGACAAATAACTGATATCAGATATGAAAGCATTCAAAAAGGAGTGATAACAGCAGCTAATAGATCTTCATTAATCAAAGCACTGCTAAATTCAACTCAAAACACACAGACAGCACACGGAGGGGAACTAAGTGCAAAGCAGTGGGGACATGGGGGGCAGTAGAAGAAAATGGAACCAAAGTTTTCAGTTTCTTTTCCTTGAACTGAAAAACATCAGCCAGATAGGATATCTGGGTATTCCAAATGTAGTGTCAGAAACGAACAGCAGAGGGTGATAATTTGCTGTAAAATGACTGAGTTAAAGTAAAAATATTAATAATAACAGAGATATCAAGCAGCAAAGACTGCCACCAATATTTTCATCAAAAAATATTCATCAAGCCGATTAGATTTCCTAAAACCATAACATTTTAATGATGAGGGATGAAGGTCCAAGATTATCACATACAGCAGTAACTGAGGTAGTCAAAGATTTTAAGCCTGCAGTACAAGCATGTGCCTCAGGTAATGTAGAGAAATCTCTAGCTTGCAATCTTTGAGTCACATCCATATATAGCCATTTTAGCCATTCACCAACAAATCTGAAAGCATAAGCAGAAGCCAGCAAAGGAAAAAGCCTGCTTTGCTGGGTTCTATAATCGATTACCTAAGCAATGGAAAAGCAACCATGTCAGTTACATTGTAAGAAAATCTGAAAGTCCAATAGAAGATTTCCTCACATCCAAGAAATTCCTAACAAGAGACCCCCATGTTGTTAATAGAAAGCTCACTAAATTCCCAGCTTAAATTTGAGTATATGAAGGCAAAAACACTAAACTTTTTGTTTTCATAATTTTCAGCAAATGCAAAACAACAAAAGAACATATAGAGGGAAAACCCAAAAATAAAATTTAGTATACAATATAGATCGTTCCTTTAAAGATGCCAGCAGAATTTTGTTTTAAAAAAACATGTAATTTGGTACAAAGAAAAAGGAAAATGATTTTTCATTTCTGAAAAATTGGATGAAAATTTAACATGACTGCACCTATGTTTAAGATCAGCTAGTAGTTTTCTGGAATACCTGAGTCTCATGTCCATTCTGTGAACCGAACTGTCTACGAACAGCACTGTACCTTGTAGCAATACAAACTGCCCTAGACAAAGCACAAGAAGCATCAGCTACAATTGTCTGTCGCACGTACACCATAGTCCCATACAGCAGCTGCCAGGGAACATCTGACTGCACAACTTTCCCTTCTCTAGTAACCTGCTTCACACTGTACAGTGGAATGAAATTCGATCAACACAATACAAAGTACAAGTAATACTTTTCATCTTTAAAAGCATAAATCCTTGATATAAATATAATTCCAGAACAATGAAACATGCCAGGCATAAAAGTATACAGCTGTACAAGATATATTTGCCAAACTACAGGATAATTATCAACGGCATAACAGCTACTTGCTTCTCACATCTATTAGTATAAACATAGATAATCATGATTACACAATAAGCAATACACGTGTAACATTAACCTGCAAATATTACAATCAAATTAGCACAACCATTTCTATTTAACATCAGATCACAATACATAAAACCGAAGTAAATGAATCAACAGCATGACAAAAATGATGACAACTTATCAAAATATTTTAGTCAAGAAGATACATAAAAAGACCAGGTCATACATCAAACTCCGAACCCATGAGACATAAAAAACAAAGTTAAAGAACATATTTGATTTAGTTTAAAGAAAACAAACCGCATAAGCATCTGATCCCTTGGAATGCGCACATGATCAAATCTTAGGAATCCATTGTCCATAGTGTTATATGCACCATTTCCAAATTTCATTCCAATATCACCAATAATAATTCCAGGTAAAGGTAGGTGATCATCCAAGCTCCTCAGTTGCACGATAAAACCTTGAAAAGGATGGGTTTTATACATGATTGAAAATGGTTCATATAGGCCAAGACAAGATCAAACAGTTAATTTTGATGACTAAATAAGACAACATCAAAATCAGTATTGTCAAAGGTGTGCCTAGGGCACAGGCACATCGCAGCACCTGTGGCAGCCAGGCATGAGGGGAGCCTCGTGCAGGTCACTGGCCTCTCAAGATTTCTTTAAAAATAAAAAAATAATAGGAGAGAACAAAAAAAAATAAAAATAAAAACCCACTGTCACGGGACATCAATATCAATTGTTGACGCTACTGCTCTGTTCACAGCTTTTCCCCCTTTTGTCATGAGTCTATTTACGATTTTGACATGCAATTATAGTTGATGGACCAGTTTTATCTTTGGTTATTTTCCTTAAAACTACTTTTGTTCACAGCTTAAAATTCTACTTCAAAAGCATTATCTATGCATTTTAAATAAATGTGTGCCTCGCCTTTGTCAAGCATGCACCTGACCCTAGGCTGTAGGGAACCTTCACGATTGGAGTTCCTTGCACCTTTGACAACACTGGGTAAGATTTAGAGTAACAACGAAACAAAATGACACCAAGACAAATGGCACTGCAAGAATGATGAGACAATATAATTCCACCTATGCATCTAATAGTTACCATTTATTCCATGGTCTTTGCCATCTGTTATGAGCCGTGCAAAAACAACTGCATGAGTGGAAGCTCTACCCAGACCACCAGGCCACCACTGCTCAAGTCAATCAAGTTATAAAATGCTCATGAATGACAAAAACGGGCATAATGAAATTAGTAGGCATTGTGCAATCACCATAAGATGAGAATGAAGAAGAAATAATTTTAGCTTGGGGAATAATGGGAATCACTTCCCTAACTAAATTAATGGGTAGACAAACTTTGATTATTACAGAGTCTACCATAACTGCTCTCAACAACTCACTTTGCTAGAAGTCAATGTCGGACTATGAATGACAAATTCATCCAACTCAGGATCAAATGTAGCAGTAGTTTCAAGTCCTTGAACATTGGAACCATGCCCAAGTTCAGTTTGTGCATAACATCCGATGATTTGCATCCTATATGCCATTGGCAGCCACTTCTTCCGCTGCTCTTCAGTGCCTTGTCCTTTAATAACGGGAATAAACATTCCCTGCAGTTAGTTAAATAAGTTAACAGACTAGAAGAAAACTAACAAAATAGCTAAATACAGAAAAAAAAAATGCAACTGAAGAATCTGATTTGAAATGACTTCAACTAAACATGCCCACAACCAGGTTAGGAACACTCAAGAGAACAGTTTGTCTCTGTTAAGAAACTCTCATTGGATCTATCAATTACAATCCAGTGTACGTATTTGCTGAAACAGTAAATAAACCACCGTGCCAGACGAGGGCCAGAAATTACCCAATGAAGATCCGTGTAAGCAGGTTCATCCACAAAGAACCTCAATTTACTGGCCTCCTGTTCTGCAATGACAGTATATTTTTCCCATTTAAGAAGATATTGACAACAGAATGCAGACCTCACTAAAGAAAAGACTATCTCTCATCCTATATGATAACTCACCAGATAAACGAAGCTCGATAATTCTTTTCCACGCATGAGCAGCTTTTCTCAGCGTGTTCTTAAACAACTCTTTCCTGTCTAGGATAGCCCTGTTATCCTTCCTGAAAACCTGAAACTCCAGATAAGACACATGAGAACACAACCATTCCTCTAGCAGAACCATTAATTTGCACGTAGGATACTGGAAAACAAGCATAAATGTTTGCATATATGCATGTTGAAAGAAACACGTAGAACCATTAATTTGCATATACAAATGTATGTGTCCATTTGTTGTCCACAAAGCTACTATGTCTTCATAACTACAAGCAAATCAGAATTCAAAACTTCTACTGGTAAACTGGAGTTTGTTGAATAGGTGAAGTATATAGTAAATTATACCAAAAACATTGTATTATTTTGAGGGGACAGTGTTAGTTATTTGAATCATCATACGAATAGCTAGCACTCGCAGAACAACATTTCATGGTAAATATGTACCCAAGCCCTATACACACCGCCTGTCATACCTTGGGATTTGGTTTCACCATAAGCATCAAACAATGATTTATTCGGTTTTGGTTACTCCGTTGTGGGTGCCACAACAAAAGGATAGTTATTGGAAGGTTGCGGATATTTGTGTGAGGATTACAGTATTCGCATGTGTCACCAGCGATTGGCGCCAAACCTAGGGACGCCCGCCCCTGAGGCGCGTCCAACAGGCGCTCGAGCACTGATTCTAGTGGCACCCACACCCGAGGCGTGCCCGACAGGCGGTCGAGTGCTGCTCGCAATATAAAAACGCATCTGATGAGTTTTTAGGACATTCTGAAATCAAATCTTACACAAGGAATACCATACAGAGAGAAGAGAAAAAAGAGAAAAGAGCAAGAAGTTCGGAATTTGGTTAAGATTTAATTTGAGTTCCATTATTCGCCAAACTGGGATACATTGTTTTAGAGTAGTTTTCTATAGCATATTTTATTTGGTTATTCTTATTACTCGTTATATTTTTCTTGTGGGTTGTCAAGTATATTAGGGGATTTGTAATCAACCATTCTTCACTCGAAATTGTAGCGAAGGAATTTTAGAGGGGATTACTTATAACCGACACTATTATTATTATTATAGTGGATTTGCTTGGAGTTTATCTTGTAATTATTCCCTTAATTGAAAAGAGTTTTCTATATTAGAAACGTTATGCATCATTGTATTTCTTGTACTCACGAGTTTGGTAGTTGACGTTTGATAGGAGGATCGGTTTTATTCCGCTATGCAAGGTTGTGTGTATCCAGGTCTAACGCCAACTTGATCACACACCTGCAACTTCTATGTACCACTAGTGCCACAAAGGCTTTTGGTGTTTTCCCAATCAACATGGGATATGGAGACACTGTTTGAAGGAAGACACATCTAGATTATTTTTACTATATCACCCGAAAATTTTCTAGAGTCACCGCTCCCTTTCGTATGCCCTCTAACCACAACAAAAGCACCTTCACTCACGGATGCATCACTTTGCCTACATCTGGAAGTATCAGAACTATCTTAAACTTCATTTTGTGCTACTGATTAATAGCCACCGGTCCGTTAGTTTCTTGAATAATCTGAGTGATACCACTCCGTCGGATTCTAAACTTAAACTTCCTGTTTATTTCACTCTCAAAAATTTGAACCACCACCAAATTATAGCAAATCAAAAGCAATTATAATCCGAGAGAAAGAACTGTAAACATAAAAGAAAGCGAAATTTGGAGGGGACGAGATTAATTTCCATAAACTCCATAAAATTCGAGGAAGAACTAAATTATATTCTTCTACATAACAAAAACAAAAAAGAAGGTCATTTTTAATGAGAAAAGAGTGAGATAATGACCGGATCACTAGCGACGAGACGAGCCATGCGATCGGAGACTTCAAATTCATGCTTACCACCAGCCCAAATGATCTTCATAGCATCAATATCGAACTGAGCTTTGCTCCTCTCATCAACAAGGTAATCGACCGCCGCTTCTGCCTCCATTTTTTTTTCTTACGAAAATCACCAACAATCGAAGTGCAGATAAACCCGAGACCCAACAAGCAAAATCACAATATCCGGCTATAGAAGATAGAATCGCACGAGGTGACGATTATTGGATTAGCTGGAAACCATTAAGAGCAGCGAATGCGAAAGATCTTCCCATGGTCCGTCAGTGGGATGGGGAACCCATATCCGTGGTCACAATTCCCAATATCGTTTAGGTAGCTTTTCTTGGAATTGGACTTAGAATTTTAAAACCAAAGTGCCAAATTAAGATTTTGATTTGACATTTTAACATAGTGATATTTTAAAAAAATAATTTCTTAATGCATTTAAAACAATTTCGTAATGCAGTTGATGGATATACTGTAAATGGATTAACCCAATAGTCAAAGGCAGCTCAGATCCACTGTTGGACGGTCAACGATTTCAACAGAAATGAGGCCAATGAAAAGCCCAAACACGCGTCGGTAAACCCGGCATTGATCGATCGGCGAGGCGCGAGCGGCGGCCGATTCGCTCACTGGGACGGCCAACCCATGATTGACTAAAATCATCAGAAGAACATGCCAAAATAAAAATGTTTTCACTTCGCCTGGCCCACTTCGGCCCACGTCTTTCAGGCAAGGTTGAAGAACGCTTTTTTCCTAACTTTGCACCTTCCATAAATCCAACTAACTCCAAAAAAAGACATTGATAAGATCGGCGCCTTTCCCATAAGGAAAGCGCCAGATCTTCCCAATTCCTGCCAATCGGAGTTTTCCAACGATAATATATACGAAAGGAAAGCAAGTAATTTGAAAAGCCGCTACTCGCCAGAAAAGGAAGCAATCCCAACTAATTAGGCAACTCGTGCCTTCCTCACAACGAATGCTGCCTAAACATGGTACAGGGGATCACATCTTCCAACTAAGAAAGATCACCCGCCGCCATTAAAGTAAGCCCTAGATTCCTCACTTAGAGCACGCATACTACTACGCTTTTTACTATATAGACATATGACTCTTTGCTACACGTAAAAAAACATACGCTCTCGACTATGCATTCCACGACGATTTCGTACTCTCCCTCTCTGCGAAGCATCCAAACGCACTGAGAGAAAGAATACAAATCAGAGGCATACAGGCGCTCTTCCTGTTGACAGACACCTACTGCCTTCACCCACCGTCCAGATTCAAGAGACGGCATTATCTTTCTTTCATCTGGAAACTCACGCACTCTTACACTCTCCTTCTCAATTCTCATTTCTAATTACCTTCTCAGATTTCGAATGTTGTTTACTGACTTGAGCGTCGCAATATTTTCGGTGGGACAACTTTTCGTCGACACACTGACCTCTTGTTTGTTTTAGTGGTGTGCAGGGTCCAAACTCGGCGAACAGAGCCGAAACCAAACACGCGGATCAGCCCAAATTTGTTCAAAATTCGGATCCAAGGGCGCATCATTAGTGCTGTCTGTGGAAACCGCTTACGAAAAGCCAACCACACTCCCCCACAACACTCTCTTTTCATTACCAGACTCATCTGCAATGGTGAATACGAGAGCCCAAGCTAGCGATCACGCTAAAGATGCCACTTCTCCTGACCAGGACCACGCTGCTGGTACCCTGGTCAACGGGACGACAGGCGGGGCGCCTGCACCTTTCTTTCAACGACTGACGGAGCAGATGCAGACCAACAACCATCTGCTCTAAATACTCTGCTCTCGGCAAGAGCAGCCACAACAGAGGTCTCCGCCTGCAGCCGTCCCTGCATCGGTCACAAGAAAAGGTGGCCCGAAAAAAAAGAAGCTGGCTAAAAGGCCCGGGAGGCTGGCAAATGATCAGATCCCAGCCTCTTCGCGCGATCCAGACCAGAACAAGCCTGAAGAGCACTCTCGGAGCACAACACCGGGAGAAAGTCCGGAAAGAAGAAACCACAGATACTCTCGGGAGGAGAATGGAAACTCAGTCCAGGAACGAGTCTCCAGGACTGCTAGGTCCACTAGAGGCAGTAGCCGGCTGGCTACTAGATACTCCGGGGACAAAACAGACTTGAGGGCTTACCTCAACTCTAAGAGATCTGCCAACGCTGCTCGTACAGATCCACGGGTAGATAAGATTTGGAATCACGTGTTCAAGGACGATGAACACGCCATTGGCCTTGACAGATCTCCCTTCACAGCGGAGATTCTAAATCGTCCACTACCCACCAAATTCAAGATACATTCCCTTGACTCATACGATGGGAGTAGTGATCCAGTTGACTATCTCAACCACTTTCGCACCCATCTGAATCTACAAGGGTTGGAAGACTCAATAATGTACCGCTACTTTCCACTCACACTGAAAGGAGATGCCCGCATTGAATTTCATCACCTCTCTTCAGGATCCATCAGCAACTTCCGGGAGCTCACAGATCTCTTCCTGGTTCAATATGCCTCAAGCCGACGAGAAGAGAAGTAGCCATGGCACCTCTCCCACATCAAGCAAAAGCCAGGAGAGAACCCGCAGAGATTTCTGGACCGCTTTGTTGCAGAGGCCGGGCGGATTCCCTGTATTACGGAAGAGATGAAGTTGGGCAGTTTCATCTCCGCGCTAACCTATGGGGACTTCTTTAAGCACCTGACTCACAAGAATTTCCAGACCTTCCAGGAGACGAAGTCAATCATCAGGGCTTACGCAGCGGCAGAGGAAGCCAACGAGGCAAAATGTCCAAAACGGACAGACCTACCTTGCCCATTCTCTGGAGCGGGAAAAAGAAATTACAGCGGCGACGATCACTCCTGCCGGAAGCAGCACAGAACTGGCTCGCCAAAACGCAGATATTACGGGCCCACCAGCTTTACGCCCCTGACAGACACACGCTCAAATGTCCATATGCAGATCCATGAGAAAAAATTCTTGAAGTGGCCAAAGCCATTAAAGAAAGACACCCGGAATCAGTCAAAATACTACGATTTTTAATGCTTTGCTGGACATTCTACTAAAGACTGCAAGACAATACAGAGGGAGATCGATGAGTTGATTCACAAGGGCCACCTCACCAGGTTTGTCAATGGCCCTGGGTAGAGTTCTGGAGAAGCCGGCGAAAAAGGGTAGGAACCGTCTCCTCCCCGAAATCGGGTTGCGGTAGGGGTGGTCAATATGGTCACCACCCGACCTGCCAAAAACCCAGCCGACAACAAGGAGCATCAGACTGGGAGAAAAAAGCAGCGCATGAGACAAAACGCAATTAGCTTCAGTGATGATGACTTGACTCATGTAATGTCCCCCCATGCTGACTCCATTGTTGTATCTGCACTCGTTTCAGACGGGGGTGTCGACTACCAGTTGAAGCGAATGTTTATTGATAATGGTAGTTCAAAGAACATGATTTACTTGGATGCTTTCTTTAAATTAGGCTTAAAAAAGAACCGATTAAAACCTATTGAGAGCCCACTGTATGGCCTTGACAACAAGTCAGTGCCCGTCCAAGGGACAATCCAACTAGAGGTCACCCTGGGCACCTATCCAAAAACAGCGAGTCGTACGTTCACCTTCTTGGTGGTCGACTTGCCCTCTGTTTACAACGCTACACTAGGCAGGCCGTGCCTGATAGCATTTGGGGCAGTCACCACAATTCCACACCTCAAGATAAAGTTTTCGATACCTTACAGTATAGGAGAGGTGTTAGGCGACCAAGTTAGTGGGCGGACATGCTACATGTCTCAAATTGCCCCTAACAACAGCACTAGAACGGTTGGAAAACTCGATCATCGAGACGAGACAACCTGCAAGCAATCGTAGTCCGACAAAACCACAAATTTGGTCCCACTGAACCCGAAGGAATAGAAAAGGTGTGTACAGATCGGCGGCTCACTAGTCGAAACACTGCGCAATGAACTGATCGCGTTCCTGCAGTAGAACGCTGATATTTTCATGTGAACTCCAACAGACATGCCTGGGGTTTCGGCTGAGGTGATGGTCAACAAGTTGGGGCTTGATCCTGGCCGGTAGCCCATCAGGCAGAAGTGGAAGAACCACTCCGTAGAAAAGTTGATCGCCATCCGGAAGGAGGTGAAGAAACTGTTGGACGCAGGATTTATTGGAAGAGTCCACTATCCGGGTTGGCTCTCTAACGTTGTCCAGGTAAAGAAAAGCAACGAAAAATGACGGATGTGCGTCGACTTCACAGACGTTAACAAATCCCTCCCAAAGGATAACTTTTTCATGCCCAGGATCGACCTGCTGGGTGACTCGACGGCCGAACATAAGCTGCTAAGCTTCATGGATGCCTATTCGGGTTACAACCAGATTCGGATGAGTCCGAAAGATGAGGAGCACACCTCGTTTATGACTGATCGGGGCACCTACTGCTACAAAATGATGCCCTTCGGACTAAAAACCGTTGGAGCAACTTATCAACGACTAGTCAACAAGATGTTTGAAAAACAAATCGGTCACAACACGGAGGTCTACGTCAACGACATGTTCATCAAGAGCAGAGTTTCCGGCGACCACATCCGCAACCTGGTAGAGTCGTTTGAGGTGCTCTGCAAGCATTACATGAAGTTAAACCCGACTAAGTGCGTCTTTGGGATAGCCTCTGGTAAATTCTTGGGTTTCATCGTCTCCTAATGGGGGATTGAGGCAAACCCAGAGAAGATTAAAGCCCTCGTCGACATGGCTCCCCTACGAAGCGTAAAGGACGTCCAGCGATTGACTGGACGGCTAGCAGCGTTGTCCCGCTTCCTCGCAAAGTCTAGCGACAAGTACCAGCCCTTCTTTAAGGCTATAAGAGGGACAAAATTTAACGGGCTTTAGTGGACGGCAAACTGTCAGATAACCTTCAATGAATTGAAGTAGTATCTGGTCAGCCCGCCACTACTGGTGTCACCCAAGGGTGTAGAAGAGCTGTATCTCTACTTGGCAGTGTCGAAGGTATTCCTCAATTCTATCCTCGTACACCAGGACTCCGACACCCAATAGTTGGCCTACTACGTGAGTAAAATGCTGATCGACCCTGAAATGCACTACCCATGCGTAGAAAAATTGGCCTTAGCACTAATATTTTCCGTGTAAAAGTTAAAGCCATACTTTCAAGTGCACCGCATAATGATCCTCACTAACGAGCCCTTAAATAATATTCTCCAGAAACCCGTTATTTCTGGGCAGCTGGTGAAGTGGGTTATAAAGTTTGGCGAGTTTGACATTGAATTTCGGCCCAGATCTGCTGTAAAAGCACAGGCTCTGGCTGATTTCATTGTTGAGACCACGACCCCGTTCTCGAAGAACAGCTAGCAGAAAACGCGGTACAGTTTGTCGGAGTTCCAAAATGGGTACTCCACGTAGACGAATCGTCTACGGACACCGACAATGGCGCTGGAGTGGTCCTCACGACCCTAAATGGGTTTTAGGTGAAGTATTCCTTCAGACACGGTTTCCCAACAACCAACAATGTTGTCGAATACGAAGCCCAGTTAGTCTGATTACGATTAGCAAAAGAGTGCTCTACCAAGAGGTTGGAGGTCTACAGTGACTCCGAACTGATCCTAACAAGGTTAATGGAGATTTCGAGGTAACCCTCACATGGCCAAGTACTTGGCAAAGGCGAGGGAGGCCGCCCAGGGTTTCGACAAACTAACCCTCGTTCATGTTTCCAGAGCTGATAACTGGAAGACAGACCAGTAGGCTAGAGCCGCTACAATCAAAAATCTGGAACAGTACTCGAGGGATATGAGGGATATTCTGAACGTTCCCGGCATAGAGAAGTAGGAGACGACGCAGATTTTCGAAGTGAAAAACTGGATGACGCCCTACCTTAGTCATCCGGCTGATGGATCGTAGCCAGAAGACGTAGAAATGGCTAAGCGAATCAAAAAGACAACTGGCTGGTATACTGTGGTTGATGGGCGGCTATATCGCTGTGGTTACTCAACCCCATACCTCTGATGCCTAACTCCTAAAGATGCTGACTACGCCTTGGGCGAAGTGGACCTTAGGATTTACGGAGCACATGTTGATGGGAAAAACTTAGCCCCCAAGATCATACGGTAGGGCTACTACTGGCTCTCGATGAAAAAGGATACACTCGAATTTATGAAGAAGTGTGAAAGTTGTCAGCTTCACAGTAACCTTCACCATCAGTCGTCCGCTGACCTGAAATCGCTTTAGGCCTCTTGGCCCTTCGCGTAATGGGGGCTCGATATTCTCGGCCCATTTCCCATTGCCACGGGGCAAAGGAAGTTCATCATTGTGGGTATCAACTACGTCACCAAGTGGGTCGAGGCCATCCCACTGGAGAAAATTATAGAGCACAATGCTCTTGAATTCCTTCGCCAGGACATTATTTGCAGATTTGACGTTCCAGAGGTCATCGTGACCGACAACAGGATCCAATTCTCGTGGAAATGCTTCGCCAAATATTGCACCAGCCTTGGTATCAAGCTGGTCCATACTTCGATGGCATACCCCAAGCGAATGGACAGGAGGAGGTCACGAACCGAACACTACTCTACGAGTTAAAGACCAAGCTGGAAGACGCAGGGGGCTCCTGGTTAGACAAGTTCCCCTCAATTCTCTGGTCTTACCCGACAACTCCAAAAGAACCAACGCGTGAGAACCCACCCTTCAGTCTCTGCTACGGGAATGAAGCGATAATCCTGGTTAAATCGGGCTTCCAAGTCTTAGGATGGAATCGTTTGATCCACGGGGTAACTCTTACAAAATTAGGAAACACCTAGACTTACAGAGGAAGCCCGCGACTCCGCCAGAATACGAACAGTAGCCTACCAACATCGAATTGTCCGATGCTACAATAAAAAGGTAAAGGCACTAGAATTCAATGTTGGGGACTTGGTCCTACGAGGCGTCGAGGCCACAAGCAAACTGACCGGCCATAACTGTAGAGTCCCACATCGGATGGAGGGGGGAACGAAGCGTGCCTTATAATAAGGGCGTGGATACCTCTCCCTTGAGGACGCGTTTTGGGAGCGGTGGATTCCGTCTGTCGGGAACAAAACCGTGCGGGCTGCGTGTTGGCCTGGGACGTCGTAAGTTCCCCCAGCCCAAAGCGGACAATATCCTTATGCGGATGCGCCGGGGACGTTACAGATGGTATCAGAGCCGGGATCCGGTCCGATGTGCCAGCGGGACGCTAGGTCCCAAGGGGGGTGGACTGTAGAGTCCCACATCGGATGGAGGGGGGAACGAAGCGTGCCTTATAATAAGGGCGTGGATACCTCTCCCTTGAGGACGTGTTTTGGGGGTGGTGGATTCCGTCTGCCAGGAACAAAACCGTGCGGGCTGCGTGTTGGCCTGGGACGCCGTAAGTTCCCCAGCCCCAAAGCGGACAATATCCTCATGCGGATGCGCCGGGGACGTTACAACAACATACTCTCCCCTAATTGGGAAGGACCTTTCCTAGTCTCCGTCGTCCTGCGAAACGGAGCGTACAAATTCTGAAACCATGACGAAAAGTTAGTCCCATGAATGTGGAACGTAACCCATCTCAAACGCTACTTCCAATAAGGGACCCAATTATGTACTTGCATTATTGAGTGTACATATTCGCCTTCTTGTTTCAATTTGTCAAAATAAGTGTTTCCTTAACATATTGCCTTCCCTTTTTTGTATGCATATATATATATGTGTGTGTGTGTTTGCCTTGCAGGTTTACCCGACCTAGACTGCCCCTAAGTCGAGAGGGTCTTCTCCCTCTCGTTACTAAACCTTGGTCATCCGGGCGGCTCATAAATGGTCAAATATGAACCTCGGTCATCCGAGTGACCCATTAACTGTCGTACTTAAACCCTGGTTATCCAGGTGGCCCATAAGCGGTTTAGTATGAACCTCGATCATCCAAGTGGCCCGTTAGGGGTCGTATTAAACCATAGTCATCCATGCGGCCCAAAGGTGGTCGAACCTAAATCTTGGTCATCTAAGTGGCCCGTTAGCGGCCAAAATCTTAGGGGCTAGCGCAAGCACACGCAATGACCTCCTTCACGAATAGATAGTGTGACCAGTCAACATGGTCAAAGGGAGAAAAATTCTTCTCCAACGCTGGCCGCCCAAGTCAACACTTGGGTGGCGCCACCAAGCTTTATTCACAAGCCACTACTACTAGGCCAGCCAACACGTACACAGCCGCCTACAAAGTAACCTAAGGATTCCACCCCTTTGGCAGTATACAATGGTAGCCAACCAACTCAATTGGCCGTTCAATATAGCAAACATACAAACCTAAAGTAATAAAAGAAAATAGACACAAAGTGGGAGGATTCTCATTTTATTGCTATCAAATGTATTACATTATATATGATACAAGTAAAAAGGGAAGACCAAAAAATCGACAAAAAACTAGGGAGGCGGCGAAGGCGATGCCTGACCATCTCGCGGATCCCCCACAAGACTTTCGCGGGTCTGGGCGGACCTGTTTGACATATTAAGCAGGTCCACCGAAAAATTAAGGTCAATAAACCGCGCGATATGCCGACACATATTGACCCCTTCCCACATCTGCGACCACATCAGTTGCTCTTTCTCGTGGGGACGTATCTGGAGGCTCAGGCGGCTCTCCAACTCTGTCAATTGCCCGCCAAACTGACTAAGGCGCCCGGTAATCCGCTCGTTCTCCTCCCACAGGCTTGCATTCTCCTATTTTAGGCTTGCATTCTCGACCTCTGTGTCAGCCAGAATGATCTGCAAGGCGGCAGCATCCAATCAATTCCACCCTCGAAGCCGCCAGCTTTGCGTCCAGTAAGGTGATCTCTGCCTCCCTGTCAGAGATCACCCAGTCCTGCTGGTCAATCGCCTTTGCAACGGCATCCAGTACTTTCTCCTGCTACACCAAATGACAAAGCAAGTCAGAGACTTTAAAGGAGAAGTTATGCAAAAAGTATCACAGAAAATTATACCTCCCAGACTTTTTGTGCGGTCCTATCAGGTTTGGCCTCCAAGTCTGGCTCCAGCGGCGGCAAGCCGGAAACAATGCCCTCACGAGCGGGGCTGGCGGTGACCTCCTCCAGGATGTCCTCCAGGAGCCCTTCATCAATGTCGTCCGCTGCGGCGGCAGGCTTTCCAGCGATGGCCTCCACTGTAGTCGCAGGAGGATCAAGGTTAATCACCGGCTGCTCAGCCGGCAGCTGCATAGCTGGTGAGCCGACTGACGGCTCCTGCGCCTCCACCGGCGGCTCACAGGCTGGCTCTGGTAAAATCTCCATCGGCGCAGCTTGAAGAACCACCTGCAGCACAGGTTGCGCCAGTATAACGCTGCCAGGAGCCGACTGACGGCTCTGGCCGCAATTTCCAGCATATCCTCAAATGTCTTCTCCATCCCAATGGCACTGTCAGGACCGCTGTAAATCCCGACAGCGATGTAGACTGACCCCAAAGACGATGAAAAGGGCGTCTCCACAGCCATTCTCTTGGGCCTGGGGCCGATGAAGTCGTCGTCAGTCGGATGGGGACGGATGTGCAAGCCCTCGGAGTCCTCCAGTCACATCATGACCACCGCAGGCGATGCCTTGAACTTCTAGATGGGAGAGGGCGGACCCCAATTCACCTTCTTAGTCTCGGCCTGGGAGACCAAAAAGTCTCTCTTAAAACTAGAGACGTGGGTCTTGACCAACTTCCTCAACCACTCTAGGGACACTGTCTCAACCTTCGATGGCATCCTGGTGTAAACATCAGGCACCTGGCCCCAGTCCTTGGCCACATTGACGAAGAAGAACCGATTTTTTCAGTTCTTCAGTGAGTCGTAGATGACCATATTTACCTTCAGGCCACTGCGTGGAACCAGGGAGACCCACTCTCCACCCTGGTTGATCTTAAACAGACCATTTACCATCGGCATAGTTAACCGTTGAAAATAATTACGAAGAAAGATGCAAAAAGTACACAAATACCATACAGCATTAGCGTGAAGCTGTGCAATGGGGACCTGCAAGGCCTGAAGGATCAACTGTAAATCGTCTGGGAGAGGAAGACGAAGGCCGCTCCTCATGTGGGCCTCGTATATAGTCACGTGTCCCGCCGGCGGTGCAAAGGCTCTGTCATCCTTCTCCGGAACCCTCTACGCAATGTCCTTTGAGATGTTAAACTCTATGCATAGCTCTTTGACGTTACCCTCTTGAAGAATAGAGGGAATGTTAGCAACAGAAGTCGAAGTCATCCTTATAGGAAGGTTAGGGTTTTTCTGAAATTACAGAAGGAGGATGGGAAAACAGATTTAAGACGAAGAAGCAGAGCAGAAAAGTGTGAAAAATACTAAGTGTAAAGGAGAAAAACTTAACGGGCAAGTGTGGACGCCTTAAACCTTATCCAGAAGGCACGCCATCATTCCTGCCACATGTCACATCCCTAATGGCCCTCTTTTGAACAAATCTTCTGACGTGTTAATGGCTGAAATAGTGGTTCAACCGTGTGAAGACACGTGCCCACTTTTAAACTGACAGGTGGCTAATGGCCATGCGTCATTCAGGGCTCATACAAAGTTCTCCGGGATCTGGCCAAAGACGGCCAATAGACCCGGTCAACTTTCTTCTCCGGATCTGGCCAAGGACGGTGAGCACATCCAATCAACTTTCTTCTCCCGATCTGGCCAAGGATGGCCAACAGATCCGGTCAACTTTCTTCTCCGGAATTTGCCAAAGACGGCCAATAGTTTCGGTGGACTCTCTTCTCCGGATCTGACCAAAGACGGTCAACAGATTCAGTCAATTTTCTTCTCCAGATCTAACCAAAAAGGGTCAATAGATCCAATTAACTTTCTTCTCCGTATCTGACCAAAGACGGTCAACAGATCCGGTCAACTTTTCTTTTCGAAATCTAACCAAAGACGATCAACAGATTCAGTCAACGTCTCACCCCATCGTGGAGTTCTCCAAAATTTTCAAGCCATGAAGGACATTGAGGAGCATCCCATCATGAACATGCCGGAGGCCAGAATTTTGGCAACCGACATGGGGGCTAGTGATGGGTATACTGTAAAT
This sequence comes from Nepenthes gracilis, assembly GCA_033239525.1. NCBI lineage: Eukaryota > Viridiplantae > Streptophyta > Magnoliopsida > Caryophyllales > Nepenthaceae > Nepenthes > Nepenthes gracilis. Next base: position 7,466,618 of record BSYO01000009.1, read on the forward strand.
GGGCTGACCCAATAGTCAAAGGCGGCCCAGATCCACTGTTGGACGGTCAATGTTAGCCCAACAAGAAATAAGGGCCGAATTCCTAAAATGCCCAAACACGCGTCAGACGATCAACTCCAGCATTGACCGACTAAGGTACAGGCGGGCAGCCAACTCGCGCTCAAGACGGTCAACCCGTGCATTGACCAGAATCACTGTAGCAACAGGCAAAAAATAAAAAGATTTTTCACAGGCCTGAACCACTTAGGCCCACACTCCAGTAGGCGGTTAGCAACATCTCTTTTTCTAACTTTGTACTTTTCATAAATCCAACCAGCTCTAAAAAAAGATATTGACGAGATCGGCGCCAGATCTTCTCTATTCCTACCGATCGGAGCCTTCCAACTGTAATATACACGAAAGGAAAGTAGGTAATTTGGAAAGTCGCTACCCACCAGAGAATGAAGCAATCTCAGCTAATTAGGTAACTCGTGCCTTCCTCACAAGGGAAGCCGCCTAAACATGGCACAGTGGATCACACCTTTCAACCAAAGAAAATCACCCGCCGCCATTAAAGTAAGCCCTAGAGTCCTCACTCAGAGCACGCCTACTACTACACTTTTTACTATACAGACTTACGACTTTTTGCTACATGTAAAAAAACATACGCTTTCGACTACGCATTCTACGACAATTTCATACTCTCTCTCTCTCTCCGAAGCATCCAAACGCACAGAGAGAAAAAACACAAATCAGAGGCATACAAGTGCTCTTCTTGTTGACAGACGCCTACTGCCTTCGCCCACCGTCCAAATTCTAGAGACGGCATTGCCTTTCTTTCATCTGAAAATCCACGCACTCTTACACTCTCCCTCTCAATTCTCATTTCCAATTACCTTCTCAGATTTCGAAGGCTATCTATTGGTTTGAGCGTCGGAGTGTTTTCGATGAAACAACTTTCCGCGGACATACTGACCTCATGTTCGTTTTAGTAGTATGCAAGGTTCAAACTCGATGAACGGAGCCGGAACCAGAAAAGCGGATCAACCTGAATCTGTTCGAAATTCGGATCCAGTGATGCATCAATAGTGAGCCGAAAAAATTGAAAAAAATGATAATTGTTTTTAATTTTAAGGGAAGTGTAAGAAAATTATAATTTAAAAATTAAGAATTATCCATTAATTGGTTGGGATGAAATTGACTAATTAAAAGGATAAAATAATTTTAGTAATTTTAATGTTTAAATAAAGAAGGTTAACTGAAAATATTTTAAAATAAAAAACATATGTAAAACATTACCTCTGAATTATTATAAAATAAAAAATAGATCAAGTAAAATAGTTATTTAGGAATTTGATGCAGGGTGCCACCAGGTAATTCCTCGGCCGGCGGCCAGAGCACAGAAGAAGAAAAACAGGAAGAATGAATAAGAAAAAGGAGGGGAGTTCAGCAAATAGAAGGTTCGAGAGCGAGAGAAAAGTAGAGAGAGGGAACAGGGAAAGAGGAGCAGACTGACAGAGATAAAGAGAGGGAGAGCAGGGAAATCAGACAGTATCTATTTATATTTGTAATGGGAAACAATGTAGAGGCTTTATACACCTATGGCCAGCTAGCTATCCCAACTATACCAAGTGCAGAGGCCAGGCACTAACTGGCGTCATGTACAGACAGAATCAAGTGACAGAACTCAATAGAACTAAAGAACTGAATAACCAAGTGCATGTGTGTGTAATCAACTATATCAAAAAATACATAAAATATCAAAAAGGGGGAAAAAGTCTAATAACCTTATAACATAAATTAATTAGTAAATGTAATCTCTAAATTTGGGAGGTAGCTGGGTCGTCTGGTTGCTTCGTCATTTGACGGCGGGTGGGTGTTGAGGTTCCGGAGCTGCCGGGGATAAATTGACTAAACCTGTAACAGAATTAAAAATATTTTTAAATTGACCACCGTCAAAAAATTTTCATTATTAAAATCTTACTAAAGAGAAACCCAATGAAATAAAATCGATAATGGAAAAGATTATAACATTATTGTGAACCAGTAAATGTAATAGATATCGTGTTAAATATTTTTAATATTTAGAATTAAGTAATGTCAGTATTGGATTCATTAAATTTAATTGAAGGCAACAAAAGAATATATATCATGTTACCAAATGACACGATAATATACATTGATAATGCTCTATTTTCTTCAAAATCTGGAAGGAAGTTGTTAACTTTTAAAGGTATACATCTTAATAATTTTCATGTTGAGACAGCCAAAAGAGATAACAAAGAATATTTTTTTTTACTCTATTAATTTTAGATTATAAGTTCATATAAGAAAAGTTACTGGCATTATCTTCTAGATTGTATTATACAACAATAAAACTAATTAAATCACATAATATAATGTAATCTAATAATTTTGTGGTTTGACAAAATTGCCTTGGACATCCGAGCTCATTAAGGATGGGAATGATAATTGAGAATTTGCTTGACATCCATTAAAAAACACAGAATATTTTTTTTTACTAATTAATTATCCATATTTCACTTGTTTTCTAGGAAAATTGTTTATTAGGTCATCTCCTTTGAGGTGGTCATGAAATTTTCATTATTTTTGTGAAGAATTTAAGAAGATATTTGCCAACCTATGCATCTATTATATAAACTATTTAGATATTTTATAATTTCAATTGATATATCTACTACATGATCACATGGTTGTCTTCTTTCTTCTAGAAATATTTCATTTGCTAGACAAATTGTTCAAGTAATTAAATTGAAAGTAGAGCTTTCAAATTATCAAATTGAGATAATTTGATTGGATAATACTGATAAATTTATATCAAATGTTTTTCATAATTATTGTATGTCAATTGGGATTGATATTGAACATATTGTTATTTATTTATACGTTATCGAATCTGAATTACTATACGGATTAAGGAATGAAGAATTGTTTCATACTGTCTGATTGATTTGACACAGGTCTGATCTTCATATGCTCCGAATCTAGACCTGTATAATATAACAAATATGCAATTAAAGGATTGGAAGGATTCATTCTTCGGTAAATTTTTCGGTACTCAAATCGGTAATCTTTTTTTATAAAAAGAAAAGATATGATATAAAATAAAAATATTTATAAAAATATTTTTGTTAGACACTGTGACATCTCAAAAATTTTTAAATTTAAAATAAATATTTGATTATTTTAAAAGATTAAAATAATAATAATAATAAAGTAAATAGAATAAATAGTAATAGTAATAATAATAATATAAGGAAAAGAAAAGAATGAAAAAATGGAAGAATGAAACGAAGAAGGAGAAGAAAGAGGGAGAAACGGCCGGTCGATCTTATTGTGACGCCGCCTCCTTCTCCTGCCGACCGATTGAAGTAGCTACCTTTCTTTCTTCCCCTCGGTCGCCAGCTTCAATTTTGATTTTTCAGTTGCTCCCATTTCCCTTAAAGATTGTTGATTTTCTTTTCTTCCACTTCTTCATCGAGTGTGGTTATGGGTAAACCAGAGAAAACAAAGACAAGAAAAGAATAGCCAAAGATCTTATATTGTTGCCGCTGTTAAGGAGTGTCACCGGGATTGTTAAAATTGTCACCATTGGCATTCTTCATTAATCAGGCAAGTTGACTTGAGTTTCTTAACAATAATCCGTGACCTTTCTTCTTCTTATTATTGTTGATTCTTTATTTTTGTGTTGAGATTGGGTGTGATTTGGTTGTAAATGGGCAAATTTGGAAGAATTCGGTGAAATTGGGCCGTTGGTGAAGAAATTGTGGAAAACTGGACTTCGGTTTGGTTTGTAGAAGGGAACGAAAATTTGAGAAATTAACGTTAAATTAGGAGATAAAATCTTGTGGGCTAACAAATTGAAATCGTTATTTGTCATATTGGGAGATCAAAATTTGGATATCGATGGAAATCAAACATGCTCTGTTTCCATGGCGTGAAAATGGTGAAGGTTTGATTCAAGATTTGTTTTCATACAAGTATAAATTCATGGGTAGGGTATTGTATGTACGAATTGGAGAATTAATTGACCATATAACTGTCAGTATATATACGTGGATGGTCGACTTGAAGATAATGTATAGATTGTATACGATGCGCATGTGTGGGTGTAAAGAGGTATATATATGTAATCGTATGGGTATGCTGTGTAGGAATATGTATAGCATATGTGGGCGCGTAGCGTATATTTGGGTGTATACCTATACGTTTTGGGTATATTAGTGGGTGTGTGTGTGTGAGTTTGTGTGCTGCTGCCGTGTGGGTGTGAGTGTGTAAGTATGTTGTGTGTGTGTGAGCAATGTAGTGTGCTGCTGCCGAGGGGATCTATGTTAATTATGTGTAGTGTGTAAGGTGAATGTATAGGTGTGCGTGTATATATATATATATATATATATATATATATATATATATATATATATATATGTGTGATATATATATATATATATAGGGTATAACATATAGGTGAAAATAGTGGTATGGTATATACAGGTCATGTGGATATTTTGATATTGAAGGTTTATAAATATAGGCATGAATATATTAAACTATAAATTAGTTGAAGGAAAAAATGTGAATAAATTATTATGATTGGACTCACATAAATTTAGAAGAATAGTTGAATAAGATTTGAAGATTGTGGATCTCTCTCAGTGACATTAGAATAAAAGAAATTTTGTAGCCTTAGAGATAATATTGGTATACTAAATAAGTTTAAAAATGATTTAATAAAATGTTACAGCATTCGATCGAATATTTAAACTGTTCTTGGTATTATTACTTTTCTTTCGATAATGACATTATTCGCGTTATCTTTAAATGGTATGTGTATGATTTTTATCAGTACCGAACGATAATTATTTCATTGAAATTGTAAAGCCCTCTTTGTGTTATACTTAATTGAGAGAGTAGTTGAGTTATTCGCTCCCTATGTTTATGATTAAGAAAAACGTATAAAAATATTAAGATATCTGGTCGAATAAGAGGTTACGATACTTTAGCGTTGTCTATACTTATCTAATACTAATTTTCGTATCATGGTGAAATGAGGAACATTGTTTATTGTAGATGAATACTTATAGTCATATGACCATCGTAGGAGATGATATCAAGGATATCATTTGGCGAAGAGTATTACGAATGGTATGGGCATACTACAGGTATAACCTCTATGATGACTATAGGGGTAATAAGAAAAGTTTAGATAATCTCATTTCACTTACCCAATCGTTGGAGGCGTAAATATATGACTTTTGGTTCATGGACAGAATAAGGTCCAAGGAGATTCATTATAATATTTTGTCATTGTAATACCTCACAAGTTTGGGATTCGGTGGAATCCACGAGTTATATTCAATAAAATTTATGTGTCGGATTTTACTATATCTAAATTCAGTAAAATCTATGTTGTCTAATTTATTCGATTTTCAGGTTGTTCACGTTGATATTCGAACCAGTAGATCCCTTTTATTTTTTGAGAGATCAGATTCTGAGGGATCTTACCTCTTATTGGTAAAATCTTATAGTCTTTGTCACATCGATATTAGAGTGACCATCTTTCTTATGCAATTGAATCGTAGATACAATGAAATGTATTTTCTTAGATATATTGATATATTTGATATTGTATTGTTATTCTTGTTATACATTATATATTGTGTATCTGTGATCTTTATTATCATTTTCTATTTATTTTTGAATTTATTATCACTTGTTGGGTATTTGACTCACTCTTACTATTTTTTTTCTTCCAAAGTAGTAGGTTAAACAATAATAACTCTAGAGTTGAATAAAGAGTTGTGGCGAGAGAGATTGAGGCCAAACTAGAAATAGTATTAAAATAATACTCTAGAGATATATTTTGACATTTTACTTCATTTTGTTGGGATTTTTTTCGGACAATGTACTTTTCTCTGAATTTATTTTAATATGAGGATATTTAGATTATTATAATTGTGTTTTATTAGCTGTAGATGCGCTAAATATGTATATATTGGTTTGAGACTTAGAACTTATCATATGTAATCAGGTTTAGGTATTAGTTATGGATTTGGGTCAGAGTCGTCACAGGCACAGTTAATATAAGCGTCTTAATAAGGAAGAGAGTGTATGTGCCTGAAACATTTTAAAATTGTTCTTTGTTAGCATTTTAAGTTTGTGCATCCCTTTTTCTGTTTGAAATGAGTGGTTTATATAAAATTAAATGGTAGTTGATCTTTCTTACCAACCGCTTAAGAAACCGTCCAAATGGATAAAAAGATGTTGTTCGGCTAGCAATTCCTAATTAGCAACCGAATTCATTGAACCACTTAAGAGAGGAAAGCTATCTGTTCTGATTAGTTGGAGTCAATTCCGTATTTATTCAAGAAGCAAATTGTCCGGATAAGACCAGTTGGCTCATATACCAACTTTGGACTATATGAGCCACTGGGCCTCTATTTTATTATGAGTCAGATATTTTGATAAATTTTTCTCTTGAGTCATTAACAATTATACCCATTACTTATATTCATACTCAAAATGATTTAACTAAGTCTTTTGTTAAACACATTTAACTGATTGGTAGACCTTTACCGATAATCAATTTTAGTTTGATGGCATAATATATTACATGCAGTATCATTAGTTTGGTTTAAACCATTTACCCATCATAACTATTATTAATTATAATTTGTATTTGATTAATTATTGAATATTTCTTATCTAATAATTTTTAGTTACCCTGCTTATTTTCCAATTGCTAAATGACTGAGGTGCTAAATGGCCGAGGTGCTAATTGGCATAGGTGATAATGGCTGAGGTGCTTATTGGGTGAGGTGCCAAATGGTCGAGGTCTAAATGGCTGAGGTGCTAAATGGCGGAGGTGATAAATGCCGAGGTGCTAAATAGACAGGGATACGATGTATACTTCTGGCCATTTCCTTTGTGTTTTTATTTTGCTTTTCATGACATGTTTTATGGAGCTCGTGGGATGTCCTATCCTCTATATTCTAAATCCAAGTTGACAAAATACTATAAGGTAGAACATAGGTTTTTGTTTGCAAATTTTTGTTCTTTAATACAATTTTTACTTACTTATTAAAAAAAAAAAAAATTCTCAATCTATTATTATATATATTGGGAACTTAGGACACATTTAAAGATTGCCAATTCAATTAAATATTCTTCTCATCACTAAGGAAAAAAATTTATGTATGAATTACGGCATAAAACCCATTAGAAAAATTGTCCTTGCCTAATTTTAAATATTCCACAAATCGAACTAAAAATTTAGAAAATAATTTACTTATAAAATATTATAAATAAATTTCTTGATATATTTACTGACTCTAAAAATATGATTAAATCTCATATTCCTACTATAAATGTTCTGGCTAAGATTTTAGTCCCTGAAAATGGATTTGCTAATAAAGTAGCCAATAACTCTATGGCACACTCAAAAAACATAGAAGATCTATTGGTTCTAAATATAAAAATCATACGAAGAGAAAAGAATAAATAATAAAAATTAGTACCCCTAAGTGACTAGAAACCCCACTCAAAAATCTTTTGAAATATAACCTCTAAAAAAGTCACCATTGGAAGAGGAATATCTTGAAAAAAAATTAGATATGCAGTTGATAGATGTAGTCACTGCATATTTATATAAATCATTAAATTATAAAATATATCTGAAAAATCCTGAATGATATAAAATACTAGAAGCATGTAATTCTAGTCTATCAGGAAATATGTACTCTATCAAGTTTCAAAGATCTTTATATAGATTGAAACAATTTGAACACATATGGCATAATCATTCTAGTGAATATTTATTAAAAGAGGTTTTTGAGAATCATTCAATGTGCACACGTGCTTTTCTCTCTATTTTTTTCTTCTATTTCTCTCTCTTCTGACAAGCACACAGAAAAAAATGAGTAAAGATCGCCTATAATTTTCTTGTATAATAGACAAATACAGGTATACCAGTCATGTACGGATTAGGCACAAAGACTTCTCTAAACCAACATGCGAAGCCCAATAAGCATGACTCGGGTGCTACTATTTTAAAATAAATACGCATAAATAGCTCTTATGTGTACTTTAGATGTTGTAATTTTATCTAAAATTGTCACGAATTTGAATTAAATAGGTCAATTTAAATAATTAATTATAATTTTTAAAATTTAAAATCCTAAATAAATTCAATAAATAATACCGCCTCAAAAATTTGTGTGTGACAAATCAAATATATATGATCCAACAAATTAAAAATTTACACATGACCTTATCGGATAACCGTTCGGATAAAATAATCATAACCTGCTCTACAATTATTGTAAGGGAAATAATAATTGAATCAAAAATTATAATTAAATATAACATAACATCCAAACTATTTTTAAAATATAATCATAAGTCTATACCCAACAATTCATAATCCAATCACATCAAATATTAATTTAATCCATGATAAAATTAAAACTAACTAAATCAAATGAATAGTTGACAAATCATACCTAACTCTTACATGCGACTGAACCTTCTACTCTAAATGGATAAAATAAAAAATGTGAGTCAAACGCTCAACCAAGATCATATTTAAATAAAATGAACTCCTCCCTTGGCCACCACCGCTCCTCCCACGGCAATCGCTGACCACCAATGCACCATCTCCACTTCGTGCCGCCGTTAATGCCTCCACCAACTGCTGTTGACATCCGCAACGGCCTCACCGAGCATCGTCAACTACTGCCCATACCAACCACCGCTGTGCCACCCGTGAGCCACCGCCACTGCCGCCGCCAATCTTCTCTACCTTCTCTCTCCTTCTTCTTCCTCCTCCTCTCTACGCAAAACCCTAATCCCCCTCTTGCTCACTCTCTCATCTTCCTTTCTCCCCCTCTTCTCTCTCTCTCATATCCCTTTCTCAGATTTCTTTTATTATTATTATTATTATTATTATTATTATTATTATTATTATTATTATTATTATTATTATTATTATTATTATTAGTTTTTTTTATTTTAAAATCTAAATTAATATTCAGATAATAGCACGGGCACACCTCCGACATCAGCCCAATGAATCCAAGTATTCTTTTAAATTTTATAATATTAAATTAATTTTTATCACGCTCAAATAATCCAAAATCACAATTAATATTGAATCAATCTAAACAAAAATCCAGGATATTACAAAAACATATTTGTGCATGGCTTAGGTGCACTTCAAGTGCCGCTCTTACCTACACCATTACTTTTCAATACTTAATTTCTAATATGAACCCATAATTAATATTAATATTTTACTAATTTACTTAAATTTGATATCATTATATAAATTTTAAAATTTAAATCTCATATTTCTCTGCTTCCCCATTCAGACATGTCCGATTCCATCTAGTGGACTCTACATTGCAGTGGTATTTTCTCAACTAGTTCAACTTGGTGTATTTTTCAACCATAGACTAGCTCAGTTTTATGGTGCAATCTAATTTGGTTCTCTAATTCTGCCCCCACTCAGGCATTTATCTAGTGGCTTGCTATCAGAGGTTGGCCAAACACCATTGCTTTATCTAGTGGCTTGCAATCTTTTACCCTGCTTTTAGGGTTTATGTTATTTGCTCTCTTGAGAACAAAAGCATCCGTCACCTTTTTTTCTTTTTCCCAGTGCAGTGTCTCAAAGCTTATTTGGTCTACTATTTGTAATTGTGTTTAGTTATACTTGGCCTCGTAATCATTGTGATTATGGCATTTTGTGGACTTCCATTAATTAGAAAGGGAACTTGCTTATTAAAAGGGCCTCTATAGTCACACTTGCAACCTTTGTCTATTTTATTTGAAGGGCCCGTAATAACTATATTTTTAAACCTAGCTTTTCTATAGCATTGATATTACTATTGGAGCCATTTGGACTAGTAAGGGATCTCGTTTTGCATACGGGTGAAATAGGATCCTACTCTATTTCGGGTGGCTAAATTATGGACCGTCCAAATTTGTTATAATTTTTAAAAAAATTATAATATAAATAAATCTAAACGGTTGCTATAATATATTGAATTTTTGTTTGAATTATTTTAATATTTATTTTAATTTTAAATATTTTAGACGTGGTGAAAATAAATTATAATATTATAAAATTTTGAGAAATGATCAGAATTACGGAGTGGCACAAGAGGTGCACCCGTGATATCGCCCAAGTACGGATTGGATTATTTTGAAATAAAAGAAAATAATATATATATATATATGTCTATATAAGGGAAAGAAGAAGGGTGGGCGGTGGAATCGGGGAGAGAGAATATGGGAGAAAGAGGAGAGAGTGAGTGAGAGGGGGATTAGGGTTTCGCAGAAGGAGGAGGAGAGAGAGGGAGAAGCACAGAGAAAAGGAAAGGTGAACGACGAAGTATAAAATCGAGGTAAGTATCATCTAGTTCTGTCTTTGGTCTGATTTCGTGACTGATAATATTTGACTACTGTTTGAAGATTTTACTAATATACATATTATTTTTATACACTCAAATCTATTTATTCTGTACATGTATATATGTTTTATTGATTGTGAATAGTTTTATACTAGTATTTGTGATTTGGAAGATTTTTGAACAGCCGGATAATATATGTATATATTTGCGTATCCGTATGTTGTAGAATCATGAACCAAATCGTAAATCAGTCTACATGCATGCTGCTGGAGGCGGGGTCACTACGGGACCACAGTGGTCCGAGACCCAAGGGGGTCGTTATATGTGATCCGAGGTATGAGATATTAATACCATCCACGACGGGGAGGTTTAGCCCCAACGAGGACGTATGTGATATATTGTCTCACTTTCGCTGGCAGGAAAGTTGAGATGCTTAGTTTCTTACCTACCCCACTGTGTATTTAAATTAGAACTATCATAAAAAATTGACGAAATAATATATACAGATGTTTCAATATTTGAGATTGCACCCAAAATTACGGGTGGTGAAATATAATGAGTATGGTCCTAGTTTATGGGAGATAAAATATATTGATGGCCTTGAGTTGCTGACCTAAATCGTAACCGAACCTTGAGCTACTAGCTTAAATCGCAGTTAATATAACCATAATTACCGGACGACGGTAACCCTTTCTCAAATTTATATTATTTATCTTTGATTCTTCGATTTCGTACATGCTTTATATTTCTACATGTATTTGGGTAAACTGTGATTCGAAATACGTGGTTTGACCCACGGATAGGCGATAGGAATGTCTTATGCGTATTAATGTGTTAACCATCGGAATATGTTTTATATTTATATGTTTTGATTTTGATTTCTTTGATTTTAATATATAATACATGAGATTTAGATCCGAATAGTGGTATGTATCCCACATGGATGTAGTGATAGTTGCAATTATGTAATGTGACCTCAAATCATATAATATGATATCGTTTATGAGATTTGATCGAATCGTTATTTATTATGATTATATCCCAGAGGGACTGTTTGATACAGACGATAATTTAGTACGAGACATCTCCTCGATTTTTAGGAATTTCATGAATATTGTGTTTTATTTTACGTGATTGTTATGTGATGTTCCTCCCTCTGATTTATGTGCACTGTTTTATACGATAATAATACTTACTGAACCTTCGGCTCATATCTTCATATTTTATCCCTTCAAACTAGTGGTATGGATACACTTGTAAGAGTTCGGACGTAATTTGACACGGATATCTCTTTCGGTGAGTAGAGATATTTATATTTGTTATATTTTTTATCTTGGGGGTGTGCGATGGTTATTGTCTATGGTTGGATGAGGGTCTTGATCTATATATGGGATATCTTAGAGTTATTGCTTTATGTTGATGAGTTGATACTATATCTTGATGTATCTCTTACTATATTTGGATAGCAGATCATATATTTTGTTATCCAGATTTATATTTGATGAGGTCTTATGCAAATTTTATTATATTGGGTCCTATAAATATATGGATTGTCACACTTAAATCCGGTTTGTCATTGTTAATATAATGATTTTATATCATTTGGAATTATTATTATTATCGACATGCGTATATTGTGTTCCTGAATCGTTATAATCGGATTCAATCGATGGTATAATTTGACCGTTTGGAATGAAGAAGTAGGATCCTGTTTTGTCTATACCTAAAACAGAATCCCCAAACTTGCCATCTCCGAACTTGCCATCTGGAACTTTCTTGTCAGCAAATTTGTGGCCCTACAAAGCTTACTTGATGAGGCTAACGTTGATATTAGACGCAATTGTTACCTGACGGTGGAGAATATTTAGGAAGCTCAACATTAAATAATCTAACTCCATATGGTGATAACATTTATAAAAGATAAAGCATAGATATATATACATATATATATATACACCTAAATTACCATGTATAAATTTAATAATACATCTAATTTTTATTAACTTTAAGGGTTTCAATATATATATTTGTATAATTTGTTATTTATAAATATTATTCTAAAAATTATTAAATTTAATGAATACAAGTTTAATTTTTCAAAAATATATAATTGAATAAAAAATAAATAAGTTATTAAGCATATATTGTATGCATAAAGATGGAAACCATGCATCCCCCCTTTTTATTAAGGAAAACACGGCAACGGGCTGTCCCCAAGAGTCCGATTTGGCTTGTTGGATCTCCCAAATTAATGGTCAGTATTTTATTTTTTTAATATAATTAGTTTTTTAAATATTTTTACTTAAAATACTAAAATATTTATATTAAATTATTTGGATTATAAAAAAAAATTTTTAAAAATATATATTATAATATTTTAATTATTTTTTAAAAATTAAAATTGAGAAATCCCGAAGCAGCTCCTATCAATGCACTATTCAATCGGCAGGGCCCACAAGGCGGCCAAGCGGCCTCATCATTCTTGAATTGCACTCATACCGACGGCGATAGACTTAGCTCAAGTGGTAATTCACGGTTTAAAAATTTATATTTATTGTAAAATTTATTGGATATGATATGAAATAAGATCAATCGGATTTGATAAAATATGATGCTAACAAATTACAAGCTTGTAAAAATATATAAAGTAATCGAATTGCTTAATTGTGAATAAAATAAAATTAAAAATCTGTCTAAATACTCACAATAATCAGATGTACAAATGTTTTAAAATACTGAAGAATAAAGTACCTAATAACTCGACAAAATGCTAATTGAGGTATTAAAATTTTAATAAATAATTATATAAATTAATAAATAAATTGTCATATTAAACAAATAGTTACAACCACTAAATAATAAGTATTAAAATCTAATACATTAAAAGCTTGTATAACAATTAGCTCTTCAATTGACGTAATACCTCAATTGATAAGCAATCATACTGATTCTAAAATAACATATTAATTGATAATAATATTATAAATATGTTAATTTTTTTTTTCAATCAAAAGAAAAAATGATCCCAAAAAATGAAAAAAAAAGGAGGGCAAATACATAGCATAGATATCTAGTCACCAGTGCCGTTCAATTATCACGGAGTTAAGCCTCTAATCCAAATACCCTTTTACTTATACTCATATTTAATTATTTATTATCTTTTATTCATATAAAATGATTTATAATTTAAGTATCAAATAATATATTAGATAACGAATTTTATATCATATTATTTTTAATTAATTATTATAATATATAAAATTCAGATTAAAAGATTTAATGGTATGATTTGACTTTATTCAAATAAGTATCTAAATCCTAAATACATATTAAAATTATAATAATTTTATGAAAAAAATATATTATAATACTTATTATATGATATTTTTTCTTTTATTTTTTTATTAAATAGACCTACATAATAGATATTAAATTAACTTTTTCAATAATATTATGGTAAATTTTGGTGAGGTGGCTTTTGATTTAAAGGTCTTTAATAGCCAATATAAATATTGGTAAATTACTGTATATGCATAAAATTAAATTAAATTTAGTAATTTTTTTTTATGGTACGTTTAGTTATTATAATAGAATAATGTGAAAATAGAATAATTATTTTTAGGGAATAGAGTGGGATGAAAATAGTGTTAAAAATGTTATTCCATATTTGATTGTTGGAATAGAATAAGAGAAAAATTAATATTTTATTATTTAATTTATAAAATAGTACGATAAATAATGTAAGAATGATAATAATAATAAACGTAATAATAATAGTACGTATAGATAATAATAATAATAATAATAAATATAATAATAATAAATAGATAAAATAATTATTTTCACATATATAAAAATAAATATTTTTATAAAAATATTTATTTTTGATTAAATTTATAACTAAATAGATAAATATCTATTTCTATGGATTAAAAATTTTATTAACATATTATTCTCTCCAATCAAATGTAGGGTTATAGAATTTGTAAATCTATTCGTCCATGTTCAAAATAGGATTCAGAATTCTTCTCTTAAGGGGAGGTGCAACTTTACCTTTTTTTTTAAATTAGTTGTCAAATTAAAAAAATTTAACAATTAAAATTTAAGTATCAAATAAAATCATCAGATTAGTTATTTTAATTAATTTTTTAAATATTAAATTTATTATTTAATATATTTAATATTATAAAAATTTAAATAATTATTTTAAATATTATTATTATTAAATCTTAGTCATTAAACTCTAATCCAATAGTCAAAATGAATAATAAGGATCCCCAAGCAAGTTTGGAGGGGACAGTTTGATCTTACTTTGAGTTGGATTTGAGGATCATACTTCTTTTAAGGAACAATGTGACCCTATTTATCTTATCATAATTATTGGATAAATAAATCTAATTATTAAAATTTTAATATTAAATAGTATCATATAAATAATTATTTTTATTAAAATTTTAATATTAAATTTAATATTTATTAGATGTTAATAATATTAAAAAAATGTAAGTATAACTATTTTAATAATTTTTATTTTAAATATTAACTATTTAATTTTAATATAATGATTTTTTTTTTATAGAAGCAATGATTGGAATGTTAGGTTTTGTAGGGTATTATTAAAGTAAGTAATATCATAAAATATATGATTATAAAATTATGTTCGATTGACTCCTTAGTCTAGGCATGGACACAAGTAAATAAATGGTTTGATTTGGACTAAATTTTAATTTATTTATAAATACAAATACAACATTTCAGATAAATGCTAAATTTAAAAAATTATCTTATCAATCTATTTTTTGTATAATTAATCTGACTAGGTTATTCAACGATTATTTGTTGTGTGTAATTAATCTAATTTTTTTGGACTATAAATTTTTTTTATCTAAATACTGGTTTCAATTATATTTTCATATGCTTTCTAACGTACACGTGAATTTTAGACAAAATGTTAAAAAATCAATTATATTTTCAATTATATTTTTGCATGCATAATTTCAATTTTTCTATATTTTTTTAAGATGTTAAGATAATAAAATACATATATTATAAATAAAATTTTTAAAAAATATAATATATATTTTATACGTAATCTAAGGCCTAAATTATCATATGAATTGAAAAATCAAATAAAATTTTTGATCAATTAGATAGGAAGTGGATCTAATTTTTGTAATTGCAAATCCTGATCCTACATACTATAACAATTTAACGAAATATAAGAAATATACAAAATCTATTCTCTAATATATTATCTGATACTTAAATCGGTATTTTTTTTAATAAAATTAAAAGATGTAGAAAAAAGTAAAAAATTAAATAAGTATAGAGTTTTGTGAATTTAGAGGGTTGTACTTCATTTGATTATATTTATTATAGGGGGCTTGTGTGCCTAAGTATAAGTTGTCCCAGTTTTTAATTTAGGGTCTATATTTATAGCATAAGCTTCAATTGATATGTATGTCTCAAATTATTTTCTATAATTAGAGACGTTATACTATATTAATTGACAATTATTATAATAATTAAATAACTGTAATTTGTATTGATTTTGTAACCATTCAATCATAAATATATAGTATTTATTAAATTATTACTATATTTTAGATTATATGTAACAATTTGTCAAATTTTAATATATTATTAATTAATTTGTTGAGTTATTAATTGTCTAGATCTTTCATATCCCTTGCCACTCGATGACTCGATCAATCGGCTTGGCCTTTGGATTTCGCATTCAGATTGACGACTTCTTAATCATATTTTCTAATTAGGCCAAGCAAATCGGACCTACCTAATACATTTTTTTTTTATTTTTTTAATTTAAATATGAATAGTAAAATCTACACTTCAACAACACCCCCGCATTCACGCACGAGGGAGCCCCCGAATGAAACGGTAGTACGTGGAAATCCATAAGTTAGTTTTTTTCCCAATTTAACAGATTTTTAATAAATTATTAATATTTTTATATTATATTTTATACCACTTATTTTCTGATATATTTTTTCCATTTAATTTTATCCAACCACCAAGAAAATCATCTAAATTACTTCTGTAATCTAATTTTGCCTTGACCCTTTTTTTTTCAGGGCTGTTGATTAGAACCATCATCACTTTTAAAAATAAATAATACTCATATAATTTATATAATTTTTTTATAATTTTAATTTTTTGTATAGATAAATAACACGTGTCCATTCTAATTATTTTACTTTATCAAACAAAAAATTTTCATCCTACAAAAAATTGTATATAAATTATAAAAAGATTTTACTGCTTCTCTTTCGGCTTCCAAAAACCGCACAGGAGTATTAACTTCCCTCGAGGAAGCTTCTAGAGATCCATTAGCAATCCCCACGTTGGATTAAAAAAATTTTAAATAAAATTATGTAAATAATTACTTTTATTAACTTTTTATATATTAAATTTAATATTTAACAAATACTAATATTATAAAATTTTAAAAATATAATTTTGATCAAATCGCTAACTAACCAGACACCCCTGACTCCTTTTCTTGCGCCAGAAGAAAGAATTCTGCAGAAGAAAAAAAGACTGAGAGAAGAGGGTGAAGATCTCCTAGCCCTTCCATGGCGGTCGATATGCGCTGCGTAGTTGTTGGAGCCCGTATACTTACTTTTCCTTATAAAGCGACGTGGCTCTGAAGACTCTCCCTTCAGATCGTCGGCCATCATCACGTCATACCCCTGCTCTCTCTTTAACATTTCCGTTGGCTTCCATACTGCCAATGGCGGTGTTTAATTCTCACCCATTGGCGTAAATTTTCTCCTGCATTCTTGACTTTTGATTGTTTCCTCATCCTTTCTTCCACTTTCTTGCACATTTTTCCATCTTGGAGGTGTCTTCTCAGTCTGTCTCGCAGTCTCCGGTGAGTTTCCGACGACCATATCTTGTTTCCGAGTTGACAAAATCATATCTCACAACATCTTGAAATAAATATTTAGATTCAGCAATTTGAAACCAAGAAATAAAGAAAGAAAATGTTCAGTATACAAGATTCATATCCACAGAACAGTTAGTTTATGCTCTCCTCTTTCTCATTGAAATATTGTTCGAGAAGAATCATCGACCAATACCCGCAGTTGAGTAAAACTTGTTGATCTTCGTGTTTAAGTGCTCACTTTCTTTATTCAGTAGTATCATTTACAATGCCTACTCTAATTTTCGTCTTCCTCTTCTTCTATTTCTACTGCGGCAGAAGATGAGCAACTTATTCTTGCTAGATTACCTGTACCACGCCATAGAATTCGATCGTCTGAGCTCCGATTTACAAAACACCGAAGGCAAACTAAGCACGGCGAGGAACACAGAGCCCCGACCTGGAGATGATCAGAATTACAAGCGGCAACTCCGCCACGGGGAGAAGCTGAAAAAACGTGCGAAATCTGCGTTCGATGTGCACAAGAACTACTTAGAAAAGAAATTAAAAGCTTTCAAGGATCAAGCCTGGCTTTACGTCTCAACCCTCGACGAATTCAGAGTGGTTTGCTGCATGGTGAAGGTGGTTGGCTTCTCCGGCGTTGTTTTTGTGGCTCATCACAATGAGGAACTGGTGGCTCAAATCGCTCAACCCACCGAGTTCGAGGTGGTCTATCCGCTTGAGAACATTCAAAATGTGGTGGCGGCCCGTGAAGTCGGAACCCTAGACAAACTCTGCGCCGACCTCAACGTTTACAAGGCGAAGATATCCCTCTTCTGCAGAAGCAAGTCGGAAGCGAAGGGGAAGGAGAGGGGAGGAAAAGAGAAGATGGAGTGCGAATCCATTGAAACTGAACTTCGCAAGTTTGAGAAGCAGTTCAAGAACGACCTAAAGATGTTTCGTTTGGAGAGGCCGGTCGTCTCTCCCGACGGTCTCTTGGTTTTGCTGCAGATGAAGAGGCTGTGTAGCATCAGCAAGGTGTCGTGCGTTATTTCAGCGGACGTAACCGCCGTGACTAGCCGACTGATGGAGGATATCGCCACCGCCGCCGGAATATCTTACAGAGTTGCTGCCGCACCAGGGACGAGTATGGTGGTGGTGGACGACCTTCCGCCACTCTCGCCACCCTCTCCTACGCAGTACTGCTTCGATCACTGGCTCTGCAAGAACAGGTAAAGGTTTTGGTAAAGCGTGCAATTTTGTAGAACTCAACTCATGCTAAGGTGATAAGAGCTTACTGATTATTGCTAGTCTAATTAAAACTGAATAAGTAAAAAAATTAAATATTCGAATTAACACTTATTATTATATGAAAATTTTTATTTATAAATTTATTGTCATTAAACAAAGAAAAATATCAAAATTGGAGAAAATGACATTATTTCTTTATAAAATTCAGGAAATAAATATTTTTGACTCCTCACTTGGCTACCTATCGGCTAAATTCTCATTTGAACAAATTATTTTTTTGCTAAATAAATAATATGATATTTATTATCATTTTGTTTATCTTTTAATAAAAAAATTATTTTTATTATGTTATTTTATTTTTATATATGTTTAAAAAAATATTTTAATAAATTATATTTTTAAATGATTAATTATTTTTATGTAAAAATGTTTTATCTAAATATATAATTAGTTATATTTTTATGTAATTAATAATTTTTATATAAAAATTATAATATATTATAACGTGTTAAATCCATATTATAATTATACCTATCCAAGATACCAAGATAAAATACTTACCGCTTGGAGTAAGAGAACTCTAAAATCGAAGGATTCTAAGAGTCCCTGATATTGTGGCACCTATTGGCGAGGCTGCAGGGGGGAGATGGTTGCATTCAGAATCAGGATTCAGATAAATGGTTGACCAAAATAGCCATCCCTGGATTAGTAAGATGATCCTAAGCAATCATTTCAGAATTTTTTTCACATTATTGCAAAATATACATTTTCATGCCTGCAGTTGTGGAGCAAAAAGATAAAATTATCAGTCAAAATATAACGAGACACTTGAAACTAATTTTACTAATACTATGACAATATGATAATATATTAACTATATTTATAATATTTTAAATATTGACCGATACACCTGATATTTAGCTAATATATTAATAAATATTTTTCTATCAACTTATGATTATCAGAATATTATTTTATCTGATATATTCAATACAGATACATATATATTATCTAATATATTTAATATTATTATTATCGCAACTAATACCAATACTAATATTTTCATCAACTGTGCAAGTGAAGGTTGATACCTCTTCAGCTACAATATCAAACAAGCTGGATCTTCGTTTTCTTCTAGAAATATTGCACTGCCGAATGAAATACTTTTGAGCACGGCTGGCCACCTAAGTTGGCATCCTTGACATTACATAATTGCGTGATATTCCACGCTAATCACCTTTTCCAAGCTTTTGTAAGCCAAGTACAAACATTCTGTATTCCTCCTCAGTCCACGGAACACCTGCGAGCAAAACATAAATTTCATCATCCAAGCATGTTCCTTGTGCTGAGAAAGGGTAATAGTCAATCAGTAAAACTGAGAGGATAAATATGATGAGTATACAAACATACAATTGAGAGAGAAGAGAGAACTGAAAACATATACGATTTTACTTAGAAACTCTCTTCTGAATAAGAGAGAAAAATTACGAGACACTTAGTCCATAAAAATCTCACTGTAAAATTTTAGTTACAAAAAATCCTTGTTACACAAACCCTTATGGTACGTTTGATTGTTGAAATGAAATAAGATGATAATAGAATAGTTATTCTAGAGAATAGAATAGGATGAGAATAGAGTTGGAATTGTTATTCTCATATTTGGTTGTTAGAATAGGATAAAATGGAAATTACTATTCCATTATTTGGTTGTAAAATAGTATGAAAAATAAGGTAAAAATAATAATAATATTAATAATGATAATAGTAATAATAATAATAATAAAACAAAATAATAATAATAATAATAAAATGTAATAAACATAATAATAATAATAATAATAACAATTCTTAGAAAATATTTATTCCCGATTAAATTTGTAATTAAATGGAAGAATATCTATTCCTAGAGAATAGAAATTCTATTCCCTCCAACCAAACATGCTATTAAAGAGCAGACAACAGAGCACAAGAGCAAAACTTGGCGACTCCTTGTGTTTCCCTCTATTTTTCTCTTTTGCACACCTGCACCTCTATTTCTACTCAAAGCTCAGCATACATATTTATAGGCAATGGACAACCACCTACTCTGTAGGCTGGTTGCTTGTACAATAAAACCTGTCACCAACTCCACAAAACGCCTTCCTACCGAGAGCAATTGACCTGTTTTACAAATCGGCTACTAACTCTGAAAGTCAACTTTCTTATCTGCAAAATCTACTGTCTGTGCAGATTTTGCAGGTCAGCTTTTGCAAACAAGCTGTCCTCGGCAGTTATTCAAATGTCTTTGGCCTTTATTTAAGGTCATCATCGGTCAACAGCTGATGCCTTCAACCATCATTTTGAGTTCTTGTCCTTTAACCAAAGTCTTCGTTCTTCAATTAGAGTCTTCGACCTTCAAAAGGAAATTCCACTCCAGAAATTTCCACTTCGGCCTTTACACCACTTTGGCCAAGTGTAACCACTCCGACATTTATTCTATTTCGGCAAAGTGCAACCACTTTGGCCTTTATTCCACTTTGGGCCACATCACCGCGCACATAGCAAACAATAATTTCCACACGGGAGTAACCTAAAATCCCAACACTTTGCAATGCAGATTTCATGTCTGGAGGTCTGGAAAGAGCAGACTACCGTCTTCTGAAATGCATGACCAGAGCAAATTAAGTCCATACACATCACATCCAAACAAAATACCAATTGGCTTTCCTACATTAAGCAGGACGTACAATTGTAGTATTTTTCCAAAGCAACAAAACATAAGACACGTTATAAACCAAGTTTACAAGATAGAAAAAATTAAGCCAATCATGTAAGGCTGTAAGTTAAAACATTGCATAATGATATCACAGCAAGATAGAGAAGTCATCACCTCATCGAGAAAGAGAGAGAGGGGGGGGGGGGGAGGGAGGGAGGGAGAGAGAGAGAGAACAGTCATCAGTATCAAAGCTTAAACTGGATCATTGAAAGCACTACTCCACATGCCACACAAAGGCAACACGAAAACAAGTAGGATATAAACAGCAATATTAAAGCCTATGGAGAATCGTTCAGAGAATCAGCAAAATGTTATCAACCTCCATCTGCACAAATGATCAATGAGGAATGACATAAAAGTGGTCCAATACATGAGCCCGCAATTGTGGAATTTAGGAATATTTGATATGCACTGTTTTACTCCATTCCAAAGAAGTCATTTTCCGTGGTTTAAACCCATGACCTCTTTGTCACAATAACAACTTATTGCAACAATGGTCACCCTCAACCAAAAACTTGCCCCACCACTGGTACTTGATGTATAAACAGTGGAAGGTGATGAAATAAATCCTCGTGAAATTGCAAAGTGCCTTGTTCTTGGACAGGTCAAAAGTGATGTTCCATAGAGGGACAGAAATCGGTCAGTAAACCAGCCGCATGAAATCACATCCCATCTGAGACAGGCCTTTCAATCAGTGTCCCACAGGATCACTGTATAACCCATCAACTTAATATCTAAATAGTTAACACATTTTTGTATATCCCTTTTGCAAATGTATCCTAGCCAAACGCCCCCTCCTTTACAGTAAGAAACCTTTGGCAACCACAAAAATTGTCTGAATCCTAGAATTTTGCAAACCCTAACCAGAAAAATTTAAACCAAAACTCAGAAGCACCACAAACAAACTCAGACCCTGCTAATAGCTCCTCCTGCAGCCCACCTAGCCACCGCCAACCACAATGACACCTCCTATTCAGTCAGGACATCATCCAAAACATGAAGGATGAATTGTATGTCAACATGTGTCAAGTGTGAAAGTGTAGCTTAATGGGCATGAGCTGCCAATTTTATTAAACTGGATTTTTTTAGGAAACCCAGAAGCTGAAGCCCATCATTAATGGCCCGACTATTTCACTTTGGCCTGTTTAGCAAGAACAGGACAGATTACGGGCTTTAACCATGATGCTGCAGAGCTTCATGATTAGAGTTCCAGACTGGTTCTTACTGTTAGGGGTGAAGAATACTTGTTCTAAATTTCTTTGAGGATGGATGATTCACTTTGTCCACAGTGTGTCAAGCAATACAATGGAAACATAGACAATGATTTTTGTCCAGTGTATTAGGTGTAGATGATGATATTGATGACCTTCACGGCCTTGCCTGATCCAACATTCACAGTTCATCTATTAAAATTCTTCCACCGCTTGTGGTTCAGATCATGTTTTCTATCTCGTGATGATATTGTTGGTGGTGACGAGGATGTAATAATTACTGACATTTCTGAGGATACCACTTCTGATGCAGCGAGTTTAGACGTAACGCTAGAGGATGGATTGTTAAGCAAGAATCCTCAAGAGGAATCTGTATGTGATGAATCATGGGGACAACATTTTTTTTATCACTTCTCTTCCATTTCATTCTTTGGTCACTGCTTTGTACTCGGAACAGGTGTTGGATACTGAAAATGAAGTAAATCAGATGGCAGTGGTTGAAAATGAGGGTTTTGATTCCCTTTATGTTCTTAAAGCAAATTACAATGACGAAAACATCCAGGAAAATGTTTCTGGCTTGGTTCCCTGTCAGATGAATATTAGCAAATTTTAGATCTGTCTTTTAATGGATAGCAAGGCAAATTTATGAATTTGCTCCAATAAATTGAGTCACATAAATGGGAGGAATCTGACATGCAGAAAGGAAAGGGTAAGGAGGCTAAAAATTGGAAGAGGAATGAGCATAAAAAGCTCAGGTGGAGTGCAGACTATGATGAGGGCTCAATGAAGAGTGGTGAACGATGGTTGTCGTTCTTGTTCTGGTTTAGTGTTTCTTTTCCTTCTATTTTTTGTTCTTTTACCCCCCTATGGAGTTTCGGCCTGTTTGGCTTATTCTGTCTATTTTGGATTTTGTTGGTTTTTATGTCAGTTTTGTAATGTAGTATTAACTGTACATGGGAGACCTCTTGATGCCTGGATGGAGAAAAATCACACATTCTCTATAAAATATAAGATTTGTGCCTAGTAAACTCCATTCAGACATTGGGAAATTTGAATCATAGCTTTAGGCATAACTCATAAATTTGGATGCCTAATTGTGACAAAGTTATCCCATAATTACTATATAGAATTTCATTAATATCCTACAACAATGACAGCAATGAAATAGTTCCACTACATGTAGGTCCCTGCATGATGCTCTTTTTCCGCTAATTTGAAGAACAAATCCCTCAAAAAGTTGAAGCATAGTGAAATCTTTTCAAAATACCTTAGTCCAAGCTTTTCTACCTCAAATTTGTGTAGAACTATACTGGAAAATGAATCTCTATTCTTTCATGCTAAAGCATTTCATGCTGCACATTCACAGCATGCACTTCAACCACATTACAGCACAATACTAAAGCTTTAAACAATTTGATGAGCATGCAAAGATTGTAAATCACCGAAGATCAAAAGTCTCCCTCACTTTTCTTCATTCTTCCATGCCTCAAGTGAAAACTATAAAAGCTTACAAGAAGGGCCTTGATTTCACTTCCGTTCTCCGCTGGACGAACATCCATGAACAAAATCTTCGGAGGCTTTTGTGCATTCGTGAAACAGTAATAGTAATTTGTGAAGGCTTTTGTGCATTATGGTGGAAGAATCACTAAAGTATGATATTGGATAGCGCAGAAGGGAAACAATGGTCAAAACACGCATGGTGCTTTGGGGGCATCTTTCATTTCCTGACGTTGAGTTCTTTCGCGAACGAGACAAGTTTCGCTAGAATACTCCAACGCCATCAGCTGCACCAGTGGCGTGATCGGGGGTGTCGCCGCCTGGTGAACCAGGAGTAGTGTTCCCAACGCCGCCGTTTTGGAGCTGACCCGAACTGGATCCCGAATAATGACTCAAATTGCCCATACTGGCACACTTTCGGATGGATCCATCTGTCAATCTGACTCCGAAAAGCTTCACTCCTCGATTCGGGCAAGTCCGGGAGTTGTGACCCTTGTGACCGCAATGCGAACACCATCTCGTCATCTACCAGAAGAACTATAGACGACGAAATTGGAAAGGCAGGGAGAGAGAGTGAGAGGGTCGGTGTTGGGATTTGAATTGGGAATTTTCTCATATATTTGGGAACAGTAATTACTTTAGAAAGACTGACAAATTAAAATTCATAGATAATTAAAAAGAAAATTTATTGAATTTCTCTATAAATTACTGTAAATATTTTTACTTTGTATTAATTAAAATTTTTATATATTTTATAATTATTTTCTTAAAAAAAATGTCAAATGCTATCCATTTATTATTGATGGTGAATAACTATTTTTTTTTCTCTTAACTTTTTTCAAATTGTAAAATTTTTAGGTAATAAAATTATTTTTATCTATATTTTTATTTTTTTTTCATATTAATCATTTTACTATTATACTATATATATCTTCTCATTATATCTATAACTTTATAAAATATATATTTTTTTTCAAATAAATTATATTTACATAAATAAAAAATAAAAATTTATTATTTTTTATAATATGAGTATTCAGATATTATAATATCATTTTAAAAAATTAAATAAAAATATTTATATATTATATTATTTTAAAATATCAAATATCAGCCATTGGACCAATATTAATATGATAGTTAGATAAATGTCGTACAGCATAGCAAGATGTTGGACATTGCAGCCCTCCTCAATAGGGCAACCATGGATAGAAAATGATAAAAAAAATTAAATATTTTATATTTTAAAATTACTTTTATAAAATATTACTTCATCATATACTATTTTTTTTTTTAAATTGAAACACAGGTTTTATCATGTTTTAATATTTTATTAGTTTGTTATGACGTATATAATCCAAATAATTAAAAATAGAAATCAAATTCCTCTCAATTTGACATGTCATAATCTAAATGTAAAGATACATTAATTATATTATTATATATTTTTTAAAAGTAACTAAAAATAGTACATAATATGAATATGATAATATATATATATATATTTATTTATTTATTTCTTTGTCCGTAAGTTCGTGTTGGGAAGATGGTCCACGTCAAACGTGTTTGGTATAGAGAATGGGGAGCAATTAATTTTTATTTGAATCTCTTTATATGTGAACTATAATTAATAAATAATTGCAAAAATATATAAATTTTTTTCAATATAGAAAACTTAGAAAAAATAAATTTATGATTTAAAATCTTACCTTATACTATATATAAAATTATTTCTATTTTTAAACTGTAATCATAAAATTATACGACTAAAAATCTAATATTATAATAAAACGTTAATTAATTAATAAATAATATGAATGTAATTGAGTCTATAATATTATTTATAAGTTAATAAATATATAATTATTATAAATCAAAAACTAATTATATTTATTATATATATATATATATATAACAAGTAGATATGAGGAGAGCGTACAATGAATAATTAAATGTAATACTCAACTTATCCATAATAATCCATTAATTGAGTTGTAATGATAAGTTACTTTGTCTCTAATTTAACCTTTTATTCACGGGCCCACCTGGAGAGGTGGAGAGGACTGGGCTATATTGCCATTGACCAACTTTTTAACAATATCTTATTGCCGTTTATTTCCAGACTTCGCTTCCCTGTTTGTTTTTCTCCTGCTCTT
Organism: Nepenthes gracilis; assembly: GCA_033239525.1. Taxonomy (NCBI): domain Eukaryota; kingdom Viridiplantae; phylum Streptophyta; class Magnoliopsida; order Caryophyllales; family Nepenthaceae; genus Nepenthes; species Nepenthes gracilis. The sequence continues at coordinate 7,492,777 of BSYO01000009.1, forward strand.
TGTTTTCTTCTCTGCTCTTTCCTTTTTTTGCGGGGTAAAAGGATGGATAATGAAAGATATTTATTTTTGTTATTCTCCTGATGCTCTTTTAAGAGTAATATATATTGTATTTATTTGATAAAAATTTTTTTTAAACTGCAATAATTTTTATTATGAAAACGTTCATTAATAAATTGATTGAGTATATTTAAAAATAAATATATAATTATTATAAATCAATAACTAATTATATTTATTAAATATACACACATATATATTTAACAAGTAGATATGAGGAGAGCGTAAAATGAATAATTAAATGTAATACTTAACCTTATCCATAATAATCCATTAATTGAGTTGTAATGATAAGTTACCTTGTCTCTAATTTAACCTTTTATTCACGGGCCCACCTGCTGGGCTATATTGCCATTGACCAACTTTTTAACAATATCTTATTGCCGTTTAGCGGGGTATAATTTGTTATTCTCCTGATGCTCTTTTAAGAGTAATATATATTGTATTTATTTGATAAATATTTTTATAATTTTTATGACTATAAATTGATAGTATATTTATAAATTAGATGATAAAAAATAGTTATTTAAATGAAGTTGAATGTTAGTTGATTGTGTATTATGGGTTAGAAAGCAAATGTATCTTTTTTTTTTTTTTTTTATCTTCGTTTGATACGGTCACATTATCTAATCAGCATTTATTTTGTAAACATTATTTTTGAAAATTCTTATGAAAATATATTTACAGAAGTTACAAACAAAGAAATTTTAAAAGATCTTTTTAAAATCATTAAAAAAAAAAAAAAAAACAGCCCCTGCCAGATCAACGCCCAAATTAGTTTAAAGGGATAACATTTAGAGTCCATTTTTTCATATTATATCCTCAAATCTATATTAAAAAAAAATTGGGAATATCAAAATTTTACTAATAAAGAAAATTCATATTCAATACAACTTACCCGAGTTATTAAAAAATAATTTTAATCTAACAAAATACTTTTTATAAGTAATTATCTACTCGTTTTGGGGCTTCTTCAAATTTTATCACATCTTAGAATAACTTAAAAATAAAATAAAACATTGAGAAATATGATTAGTGTAATACCGTGGTATTTTAAATTGGACATTTTAGATCAATATTTATAAAAGTTATTAATAGTGAAATTAAATTATACATACAGGTCTTCTTAAATTGGATATTGAGTAATTAATAATAGATTAATTTTTAGAAACTGTAATGTATTCCTAAAGCGTAATATTTTATAAAACAAAATTAGTAAATCTATCTTTATTTATTTTCAAAATTTAACCAACGGCTAGCTAGATAAAAATGATGAAGATTGTGATGATAATAATAATAATAATAATAATAATAATAATAATAATAATAATAATAATAATAATAATAGCAAATAAAGCCTCACTCTCTCATAGCTATCGATTTCTCTCGGAGCCTCTAGATTTTCTTCGCCCCGAACGCACGCTCAGCTACCTTCTCCCAAACAACTCTCCCTCACCTGCCCTCCTTTCCATGCACATCCTGCCATCATTGCCACCATGCCCATCGGATGATTTTTTCAAACCAAATTCTTGTTCTGTAGGACCGACTATCATCAACTCATAGGATACCTGGAACAATTTTTATATTTTCAAAATTCTATATAAACAATCCTCCTTTCCTCCATCCAGGACGTTGATATGTGTATAAGTCCAGAACGAGAACTTATCCCAAAAGAATATCCTACGGGGTGAAGAGCTTCCAAATTTATATGCAAAATTTTTTTTTTTTAACTTTTTAATGTGAGACACACATTATTTTTTCTCTTTTTATGGCTGTAAATCTCGATGGCTATATTTTACAGCACTTCACTTAACGACGTTCACTTGCGATGCTTCACTCCATCGGACGTACAGAGTCAATTTCTTTGCATGTGGCCTTTTTTACGCCAGGACCTATATAAATAAAAGTATCATTAATATGTGTGCAAGTTAAGCGAAAAACCCATTTTAAAAGGGCATCTTAGAGGGGAGAATTTTCAAACTTATAAACAGGATGTTCCGCGTCTAACTTTTTGAGGTGGGACACATAAGACAAGGATAGTGTGCGGTAGAGAAACCAGAGAACGAAGGGGAGAGAGAGAGTGTGAGAAAAAGCAGTGAAAACAAGGATAGAAGAATAGAGAGATAAGTAAATCAAAGTAGCTTACTTTATTACCATCAATACTCGCCGTCGCTGCCGTCATTGAAGATATCGCTGTCGAGTGTTGAAGCTACTACCAGAAGTCACTGCGCATCATTTCTTATATATTTTGTCAGTCAACAAATGACTCTCCATATTTCACCTATTTCCTCCATTTACAAGTGATTTCTCATGTTTTATTTTAGTTGCAAGTGATTTATAGAGAGAGAGAGAGAGAGAGAGAGAGAGAGAGAGAGAGAGGAGAACTACCGAAAACGAAAAATATACCACAATTCCATGAAAAATCTCGTGGATAATGGAAAAAATCGAAGTTATCTGGCCGCCGTCGCCATTACGCCTGGCAGATGGGCTTCTGCATCGAAAAATTAGAGCAGCGTTAGGGAAGAACCAAAAAAGGAGAAGAAGATGGTTCGAGAAGAGAAAAGAATGAGAAGAGAGAATGATTATAATATATATAATATATATATATATGGGAAAGAAAAAGGTTCAGAGAAAAGAATGAAAGGCAGAGAAGGTGTGGGATTATGTATACAATTATTTATAATATATATATATATATATATATATATATATATATATATATATATATATATATGAAAGGGAGAGAAGGTGTGGGATTATGTATATAATTATTTATAATATATATATATTTTTATTTATAATATAATAATAATATATATATTATATTTGATATATATTAAAATATGTATATTATATTAAATAATAAAAGTATTTATAATATATTAAATGATAATTTAGAATAATAATTATATATAAGTACACATCTCTATATATTTATTTGGTAAGAAAAATATATATATTAAGTGATAGTTAAAATATATTTTATATTAATTGATTTTGGGTAATAGTAAAAATTCTTAGATTATGTTCAATAGTGGTAAATTTGAGTGTGTTTTTTACATTTGATGTTATACAAATGAGTTTAACATGATTAGAATATCCGGAATCATGGGTTAGAATTATATCAGATTAATAACATGGCAATGTGCAAGCAAATGTTGGAGCATAAGAGGAATCGAGCTAAATTTAGTCTAATATTAAAATTTGATAATTAGAGGTAGTTTTAAAAGTAATAGGATCTGTGAGGCCATCGTCAGTTTATAAAAATAAAGTATACAGATATTTAGTTGATCCTTTATCCTTTCTCTTTTTCCTCAATGATGGCAATCTTTGTATTGCTTTTGATTACGTATGTATAGTCCTTATTAGTACTGAATAAAATTTCTATTATTATAATTACTAAGCTCTTTGACATACATATATTTGGTTGCGTAAATATTCATTATTATCCTTTTATGATTAAAATAAAAAAAATTATATGAAAATGCTATTATATCAAATAATATAAAACTTATAGTATCATAGTATAGTCAATAATTATCTGATATTATTTTTTTAACATAATAGTAATGAGATATATTACTTAATGTGAATAGACGCTTGCAATCACATGATTATCATATGATGTGGTATCAAGCAATATCACAGTGAAAGATTTTGGGTTTAAATTATCCGAGGTGGCCCCTGTGTTGTGTCAAGGAATGGTATGTGCTCGTGGGGATGTTTGTACTCAATTTGGTGAAATCTCAATAGGCCATAAATTTGATCGCATTTTAAATTTTTAATTGTATAAAAAATCATAATTTTAAAAAAATAAAATTAAAATATGATTTAATATTTAATTTATATATAAAAATAAATAATAAATAAGTCAATATAAATTTTAAAATTTATAACTATAAAATGAGATATATTATGTTGTTTAAAAATATTTTAGATATAAATAATATTTTACACACACACACACACACATATATATATATATATTATTTTAAAATATTTTAAGATATTTTTATTAAAATGTTAATTTTTAAATTTTTAAATAATACTTTTATATAATTATTATAAAAATAAATTAAGATAATAAAATTATAGTTGATCACATTTTTTTGACCAAAATAATAAAAATTATTTTATTTAATGCGTCTTATTTTATTTGATTTCATTATTATCTAATTGATTGGTAATTTTCAATCACAGAGTTATATTTCTTTATTTAATCTCTTAAAATTATAAGAAAATTATCCTACAAACCCAATCATCAACGTGGCAAGGAGCTTAGCAAGCAATAGGTCCAACCTCAATAAGAAGGTTTATTCGACCCAACCCAAGGGCCATAGCGGCAATTAGAGCAAGGCCCATTGAGAGATGGACCCAGGCAACCAGGATCAACAGCCTGGTTGACAGCGCAGCAAGACTGATCAATTTAGAAGACCCTCGAGCAAGCAGCCAGTAGAGTGTTCAGAGTATGCACGCGCAAGACGCTGCCTAAAATTGCCAGATGACTACACCTAGGGGCCATTCACGGCCACCTTATTACAGTAAGGCGATGCTTGATACAGTAGTTTCCGTTGGCATTCCCTGTAGTCAGAGAATCCAGATGGGATACCTGTCAACCACCTTGGCGCCAAAATTTCTTCCACAATGCATTATAAACTCATTCTTCCCTTTGGAGGAAAGAGATGGAGAGAAAGGCAAAAAAAGAGGGAAGACTCTGGATGAAAAGAAAACCCTGAGGAGAGAAAGTAACCTCCAGGAAGGGTTGTAGGGAGATAACACTATCCAGTAAACAGCCCTCAACCAATAATGGGCAAACACCCTTGAATGAGACTCAATTGTTCGCTAGAAGGTAGCCTCTTTCTCCAGTGCCACTCTCTGTATTCTTAGTGAGCTGCCCCCTTCGATGGGGGCACCAATAGGAGCTTAGCCTTCCATCGAGTGAGGCACTCTCAGCGAGTATATCTAATAAGACACTCCCTATTAAGTGAACCCATAATAAGCCGCCATTTAGTTAGACACAGCCGAAAGCCCAATCCTCCACCGAGTGAGCTACTCTCCACAAGTGCATTTTGAGTATGCCACTCCCTACTAAGTGCACTCATAGTAAATCGTCCCTCCGTCGAGCGCACTTTCAAGTTATTCCTTAGTTGGAAGCACCTTCAAATCACCCATCCATCGAGCGCAACTACAGGAGTTAGGCTTCCTCTCACATCCCCTATTTATATACAATTCTGCATTATCTAATATCCACCTCGTATTTTTCTATTTTTAAAAAAAAAAATTTTGATTTGAATATTTGAAAATAAATTAAAGAGTAAATTCTATCAATTTTTTCATCTTTTATTTGTAATTTGTGATGTGCAGAATCTCAAATTAGAACAACAGAGATCGAATCCGCTCCCATTCAACCCACAATAAAAAATTAAAAAATTTTGTAATCCTCGTCACAACTTAGGAGATATCATTTTTTTACACCCCTACTTAGAGTGAAAATGGAGCCAAAGCATTAATATTTTTATAGTTAGTTAATCCCTTTGAATAGTATGAATTGAGTTAAAATTAATATTTTTTAATATTTAATATAAAATAATAATAATATAATAAATAATAAATTAATATAATAATATTTTATTATTCTTACAAAAATAACTATATTTTAGTACTCTGTCACCACCCCTCTACCACCTAAAATAACTACAATAGTAGTTTTCTAACTATTTAAAAAACTATTTAAATTTTCAATCTAACTTTTAAAGTATAAATAATTCACTCAATCCTCTAAAATTTACATTAAAAAAATATGAAATTTTAACTAAATTATAATATAAGAATATCCATTTTTTTATAGCGGCTACCACCATCATTTAGTTACCACAGCCACCTCTCCCCCACCCCCGCCATATTGCTACTACTACCACCACTATCCTGCCGTGGCTACCACTGCTACGCCGCTGCCACTGCTACCTCTCCACCACTCTGACTATGTTGCCACTACTACCACTGTCCCGCATCCACCATCCCACTACCACCACTGTAGCATAGCCGCAACTGCCCACACGCTGCCACCACCTCCACTTCTCCACCACCCCAGCCATGTCACATCCACCACCACCATGACACTCTCACCAATCCACTGCCAGCCCCATCACACAGCCGCTACTGCCATACCTACCCCACCAGGACTTTAAGACAATCGTGCAAGGATAAATTAGAAAATTATCCTAAAATGGTTATCACAGGACAATAGCGATTAAAAAATTTAGAGGAGGGTATTTATTGCAATTAAATAATGGAACAATACTTCTACAATAAATAAGCTAAGGATCCCTTTTTTGTTCTGTTCCATCAAATACGGTGTAAGGTTCCAATTGTTTTGTTTAAAAAACATTTCACAAATAAAAATATATTTTTGCAAAAACAATCTTCACGGACTATGTTTTGTACCACTTTATGAAAATTAATTTTAAGAAAATTTTTAATAATATATTCAATGTTTGGAACATCCAATTTGAATTACCATACAAAATAATCAGCCGTAATCAATAGTTATTATATTTGATTGTGTATATTTTTTCATTGATGATGACATTTTATTATCAAACAAACATTTGGGGTCATAGTTAATTTGGTCATCAAATTGCCAATATTTTTGCCTAGTAAAGAGAGCAGTGACATCTTCAACTAGCAACTGGGTACAGAACAATTGTGTCATTGAACGGTGGCTAATAGGGGTTTGATATGTTAATTGGGCTGTGCCGTTTATGGCATGGCATGGTTCAACCCATCACGGGATGTGCCAGGCTATGTATTACTTGGCTTGTGTACCGTGTCAACCCGTAGCATGAATCGTATTGTGTTAAATATGACTCATTATTTAAAATGCAACAATGGTGTTGAGACTATTGCATTGTTTTTATATATAAAAAATAGTTAATTAAATAAAAAATTATAAAAAAATTTTACCCCATTTTTATGAATATAATTATTTTTAAATAAAAATAATTAAAAATAAAAATATTTATAAACATGTCTGAATTTTTTTGACTTGGATTATAAATTAGCATAGTTATAATTTTAGTTTGGTGACTTGGCCCTATTAGGCCTTGCCGAATTGATGTGTTCCTGGTTCCCGAATTGTGATGCAGATTAAGAAGCCACTTAATCTTCCGTTACAAGTCGAACTAAAATGGATTTGATCTCCATTATTATTAATCTGAAACCTATGCACCACAAATTATAAATAAAAGTCAAATGGATTGGTGGGACTCACTTTTTTATTTATCCTTCGACATTCAAATAAAAAATTTTTCTTAAAAAATGAAAAGATATAAGGAGGATATTGGATAATGTGAATTATATGTGAATGGGGGATGTGAGAAAAGGAATAGCTCCTATTGAGCCCCCGATATGGGGCAAATTAGAGAAAAAAGATTAATCTCCTACTGTGCGCTCGATGGGCGGCGATTTAGAAGGGAATGAGGACTGGACTCCTTTTTTGGTCGCACGCGATCGGTGGCTCATTAGACTATACTCAGTGAGTAGCTCACTATAAATATACTCGGAAGGAAATAACTCTCTATGGATATACTTGTTAGGGAGTGATTTATTATTGATATACTCGGTAGAGAGTAGCTCACTATGGATGCACTCAATAGGAAGTGACTGACTTTGAATGCAATCAGTAGAGAGTGACTCACTATAGATGGATAGAGTAAGTAGCTCAATAGTAGTGCACTCAACGGAAAGTGATTTTATGGGGATGAGGAAGAGCTGTCCAGAGAGAGAGCTTGGTTCTCCATCTTTTTTTTTCTTTCTCTCTCATCTTCTCCTTTGATCCCCTCCTCTTCCTTGAGCCTCGCGATGGTGAGAGGTATTTGTAATGTTTCATGGGTGAAGATTTGGTGCTAAAGTCTGTGATAGGTGTCACCTCTGGGTTCACTGGCCACTGGGGACCAACAGAAGTCGTCTTTGTTGGGCACTACCTTGTTGTGGCGAAGAGACCGTGAGTGGCCCCCCGATCCAGTCGTCGGGTGATTTCAGGCAGCTCTCTGCATGCACGTGCTCTGACTACTCTACTAGCCACATGCTTGAGGGCTTTTCAGATTGGTCCGTTTAATTGTACAACTCATTAGGCTGTTGATGTTTGTTCCCTCTTGACCCATCACTCCCTGTGCCTCATTCTTATCGCCACTGTGGCCTACAAATTGAGCCAAATCAATTTACTTGTTAAGACTTAGCTCACCACTTGTTGGGCTCCTTGTCACACTGATGATTGGGTTTGGGACAAAACTAGCCCATGGTCGAACCAGACCCAACACCAACTGAGTAGTCATTAATTTTTAACCCATTTCAATTAATATACAGCTTGAATTTAATTGTGATCAAATTTAAATCAAATATAATTAAATAATTATAATTTTTGCTGGAATGATTTTGCTGTGTCTAGTCTGACCCAGTTGATTGGTCATTGATTTTTTACCCTATTCTAATTTATATCTAATTCAAAATTAATTTTGATAAAGTCTAAACAAATACAAAAATACTAAAAAAGTATTTCTTTTTTTGGTAATTAGAAAATCATTGTTCATACACTATATATATATATAAAGTTACTATCTAATATTTCATATAATATAAAAAAGTTAGCATATTTTATTTAGTTTTCATATCAAGGCTTGACCGACTTATTGACAAGTATTAATCAATGAAAAGACTTATTAAATCATGAATTAATTATTAATAAATATAAGATTGAATTCTAATAAAAATATTCTAACAACCCTTGTCATTTATATTAATTGATCGTACCTTCTTCTTAAATAAACAATTATAACAATAGCATAATCAACTATATATTTTTTTAAAAATTATGAAAATTGTTGGGTCACAACATACGAGCCCATAAAATAAGGCCCGGAGGAAGGGCCCAAGGCAAAGGCGGAAAAAATTTTCATTTTGGCGGGAGTCTTCTGGATGGAAAATACCCATCCTCTTCTCTATAAAAGGCACAGTCACTGCACTGGAAAGGAGGGGCAAAAAAAGGGCAAAAAAGAGGAAAGGGGAAGAACCACTTTCCCTGACTCCCCCCCTCTCTCTCTTTGTGTGTGCCCTCACCACCATGAAAAAGAAGAACGAAACTCGGAGGAGGCCTTGGAGAAGGCAGCTCCCCTTGGCTCGCCAAACACCAGGGAACGACTCTGCTTCCCTGTCAAGAGGGTCATCGGTGACCAACAGTGCCCGTCACGATTCACCAAATCGAGCACAAAGCTCGGCCGTAGGGGTAACCCTGCTCCTCTCCGCTACCCATGAGTCAAACAGGGCACGAAGCCCTCTGTCAGTGGCCTCCCATTTTCTCTACCCTTATTTCCATCCAAGTAGAGCGCCGAATACTTCTATTGGTGGTGGCCGTCTCTCCCTCTCGCTCCCGTGGCCATCGAAACAGAGGACACGGCATTCTCCCGACCACGGCGTCTACGATTCTTCCACGAGATCGGCGTCGGTGGAGCCTAGAGCTCCCCGTCAATGGCGCCCAACGACTAGTCCCACAAATCAGGCGAAACCACGTCCCCAACAGTGGCGGTCCTTCTTCCTCCTGTTCTCATCAAGAACAGAGCATGAAGCTCCCCCAAAATGGCAACCAGATCTGTCCCCAAATCACGCCCAGAGCTCCTCACGGTGGCGAAGTCCAACAGCGTTCCTTAACAGGGAACGCAAGGCTCTCAGCAAAATATGGAGCGAATCCTTGCTCCTGCCATGGCGTCTGGCCGCCGTCCTCCAGATCCGGACGAACAAGAACGCTCTACCCTTCGCTTGAGGCGCCCAGAGCTCCCCGATGTCCTCGGCCAAACCCAATGTCACAGAGCCATCCGGGAGCGTCGTCCGAACACACCAGCAGCAAGACAAAGGGGGAGGCCTCCAAATGACGCTCAAAACCCTCGAGCAGAACAGGTGCAAGGCTCCTCGGAAAATCACCCAGCAGTGGACCATTAAATGAGGCGTCGTACCTCCCAGAAGTGCCGGGCAGGGCCGTTCGGCCTCCTTAGTTGACCCGTCTGGTCGCGGTACTCAACGGCCCATTAGGCCAATCTGATTGAACGGGCCCCGCACTCATTCCAGCGTACTTCGGGAGATCTCCAAATATTATCCAAGGCCCATGAACATCTAAAAGCCGCCCCTCTGCCGAGCGCACCTCCAAGCCGCCCTCTGCGGGTGCACCTATAAGACGCCCCTCTACCGGGCGCACTCCAAGTCATCCTCTGCGAGTATACAAATAAGCCGCCTCTCTGCCGGCGCATCCATGGAGCTCACGCCTCCAATCACATCCCTCACGCACTCCCCTCATTCTCGCATCTTACGCGTGTTCCTCCGTTTATTGCCAAGATATCCGATTGAGTGTCGGAGTGCCGACGGGGACCAAAACCCCCCGTCGTCCTCTAACCTCTTGCTTATTGTTTGTATTGTGTAGGTCAGGGTTCATAGGCGGAGACGGATCCTTCTCCCGACGCCGCCACGTCTTTAGGGAATCCGGGCGCCTCCATCTGTATGGCAACCACGGACCTTGGATTTAATAAAAATTTTTTAAAAATAAATCTGAAAAATTATAAAATAAATTTCCAAAATAAAGTGACCCATTAATGCCTGTCCAGTAAACCACGATTGGTGCAGCTGGAAGAATTCCTGACCGAAAATACAGACGGTATTACCAAAATGCCCCGACTTTAGCGGTTCCGTTGTATAATCAACAAGGACTGTTAGAAGGAAATTAAAATTAATACGAGCGAAAAGTAACCGTTGACGTTATTTGCTTAACCAAAATCCACGGCATATTTATATTTTTATTGCCAACAAAATAAAAATAAAAATAACAAAGGGCAAGTGGTACTCCACAGTGTATTCTACTACTAAAATTAAAAAGTTAAGCTATTATATAAAAATTTAAAAACAATTTTTATTTTAATATATTTTATTATAAGGGATGTTGTTTTGGACTTGACTCATAGTTCAGTGTTGGCTCACTCGGATTCATGTTAAAAAATAACTATAAATATTAAATATTTGAAAAATAAAACTCGAGACCACTGAACTTGCTATTCGATTGTATTTATTTTTGAATAGATATGATCAAAATTAGATCGCACAATAGAGATAATTCAATTGCTCTAAAATTTTATAAAATTTGGTTAATATATATGTATTATGGATGGGCATTATAAAAGAATTAGGCTCAAATAAACTTCTAGGTTAAATATGATCGCTGATAAAAATACGTGGTTTTGACATACTCAATCACGATTCAGATTTTTTATTTTTGTAAGCATTTTTTATTTTTAAAAAATACCATGCTTATAGATCATTTTAATATATTATATTTTTATGTAATTATTAGCTTATCTATAAACATATTATAATTTAAAATTTATTTTATATTTTTTGACATTTTTATATTAATATGTATTTCTAAATAAAAATAGTTTAAAATAAAAAATATTTATAAACCGACTTAATTTAAATTATGTACAAATATAGTCACACTTTTTGAGTTAGTAGTGAGTGAGCTATGTTAATATTTTCTCACCTTGTGGTCATAAATTTTTACCTAAACACAATCCATATCCAATCCTAACTCAGTTGGATTAGGTCTACTTCACCTCTTGTTCTTTAAGTTATTTTGGCTTTGACAATTCGATTTTATGGTGCTTTAGCATTTTTATATTGCTTTGGGTTGATATATTACTTTGATTATTCAACCTAATATTTTATTTTTGATTAGTTAGCCAATTCAACATCCCAAGATTAATGTTAGTTTATCTTATTCGACGTTATTCAATTAAGAAAGCCCAATTGACAACCCCAAGAGTTCAATGAAACTCAATTGGTTGTAGCTCAATCAATTTGGATAATCCGATATTGATGGATACTACTGTTAGATCAATCCATAATAAGATCCACAAATAAAATAAAAACTCATTGAAGATCGTAAAAGTTTAGGAAGAGCAACCTAAAAAATGAGTAAATGGTTTTTTCAAATAATTTTCCATGTCTTCCTCCAAAAAATTGACTAAAACTAACTAAAATTATAAAGGCTAGTGGATTACTCTTATCAATGGCCATTATGGAACAAGTCGGACGCCCTTATCCAGTGTGGTTATATAACCGATAAAATTATCTCTTATTATTATAAATACTCTAATAGTACTTAGCAGCGAAAAGAGAAGAGAAATGAGGAAGATATTAAAATAAAGGCCAATCTTATGCAAGATGTACCACCCAAATCACACCCATAACAAATCATTCTTCCCTCCACAAAATACAAAAATGGTACAAGCTATCCAAGCTAAACACTTTCGACCTAATTAAATTAATTATATCTTTCACATGATATGAAAAAAATTCTTGACTTAAGCGTTAAAGAGTTTGCCGGAGAGCAATTCTCGTTTATCCTCTAATTCTCTTATTTTTCATTGTATTGTGTAGAAGTTACATTTAGAAAAATGGTAATTAGATTAAATCCAATTTAACCAAAATCCGAAAATGCAACAGATATCATTGCTTCTTGATAGAGTGTTGGAGGCTCACTTTAGTAAGTTTTATGAGAGAATTTGAAGTTAAAATTAGTTGGGTAAGTTAACTCATGAATAACTATGTTTTTACTTTAAAAAAATAAATAATTATGCCTAAGTTTCGAGAATTATCTATAATTAATGTAGCATTTTCATGTAAATAGGGATGGTTAAGAGATGGTTTAAGGATGACTGAATATTAAATGAACGATGGCGATGGGATATATTGACAATCTTCACTCTAATTGTAGTCGTGGTGTTAGATTTAATTTAATTAAACGAAACAATAATGCCGTTTATGCAGTTAAATTATTTCTTTATCTAAATTTATTTTTCATCAGACTTTATTTTTTAAATAAATTTGATATTCACTTACTGTATAAATTCAAAGTGATATTTCTAAATATAAAATAAAAAATAGTTTTGCCATTAATATTAGAAAATTAGATTTAATATAAAAAATTATATCTTAATATTAAAGTAAAAAAATATTTTATTTTTAATATATCTTGGAACCAAATTTTGATCGGGTTCGGGTTACGTTGATAGTTGAATTTAGCTCTGTCCACCGAGTTTGGATCCTACACACCACTAAAACAAACGAAAGATCAGGTATCGGTTAGATATTACCCCACCGTAAATATTTTGACTCTCAAATTAACAAAGCAGCCTTTCAAAAATCAAAAAGGTAAAGAAAATGGTGTTATGAGGGTAATGAACAGAGAGTGTTTGTGGTTAGGATTTGGCTCTTGTTGGGAGAGACTATTGTCGCTTGATTGGAACGATGATTCCTATCCCAGGGTTTTGGGAATCGAATCGACCGGAGAGAAAGATAAAGCTTGGGCGTATTGTCAACGTGGGAGCCCTAGAGTATGTCGTGTAAGTTCTAATGTATTACTAAAAAAAGAACATGGAAGTGAAAACGATTCAACTGGGTATAAGAGAGTTTGTTTCCTTCAAGAAGGCGTGTTCTGGAGTGTGAATTCAATGGCCTTCTTATAGTCGAGAGGTTGAACCTCTTTCCTTAGGTAGGAGTGCGTGATTCCAGTGCTCTGCTAAAACAGCTTCCTTTCTTAGCGTTGGCATTAATGGCAATAACGGCTTCTTGGGAAAGGTTACCTTCCTTACGTGTTTTGTGTCTGGCTAGGGTTTACAGTAGACAGGGGAGAGAATCTGACACTTTTTTCATGAGGTGAGCACTAAATTTGTTGGTGACCATTGCTGTAGAGATTGTCTTCCGGGAGAGTGCAAAATCAAGGAAGAAAGCCGCGGCAGATTAAACTGGGCCTAGCTCACTTAGGGCTTATTCATAGGCAAATCTGCTATAGCGCTGCAAATCAACAGAAATATTGACCGTCCCTGGTGTCAGTCGCCCATCATTGTGCTGGTTTCATTATCCTCTCGTCCGGTCAACGGTTCGCGTTGACCATCTAAACTAATGCGTAGGCCTTCATAAATTTGGATCATTTCTCCTACTTGGGCTAGTCTACTATGAAAATACCCATCAATTTTATATTTTATGAATAAATTTTTAAATTGAATGAATTAGGTGGATTTAAGTTTAATTTAAAAATTAATAAAATATAATGAAGATTTAATATTTCAGTTGGAGAAAAAAAATATAGGTTACAAATAATATATTTCTCAGAATATATTAAATTTAAATATTAATCCACATAATAAAAATTTAATGTCTCAACTTTAACTGAGGGTTAAATATATGAACGGACTGAAGAAGGCCATTTATTTTTTATTCTAAATTTTATTTGTAAATAAATCATTATAATATAATAATTTTAAAATAATTATTTTTAAGTATTTAAAAAGAATTAAATTATCATATTTTATTTTAAAATAAATCATCAAAATATAAAAAAATAACCTTAACAAATCCCTTCATGAAGGCCACACATCCGTACTTTTCGTCTTCACGGTGGAATAATAGGTTTTGATCTGCACCGTGCAAGATCCCTGGCACCGCCAAAGTATCATCGCCTTCACACAGTTCGACCTTGCGTGTTCTTCCAGAAACACATGACTCTGATAAGGGCATATTCATAATTGGATGAAGTCAAAGGACTCGACACTTATAAATTCATAAAATATTATCGATAAAGCATCAATTTTATTCACATAAATAAAATTATATAAATATGCATAAATTAATAAAAAATTTAAATATGTGAACATATTTTTATCTGACCGGATAGCTCGATGGAAACAACGTTGAAAGAGACCAAAGAAACAAATAAAACCATATTTTTAAATAAAATAAAAATTAAAAATTTAATTAAATTATTCCTACATATTTTTATTTAAGGGAAAAAAAACAGACAATTATATTTAAATTATCACTTTAATCATTCAATGCTAATTTAATCATGATAACTGTGCTTCAATGCGCTTGCCTATGAGTCAGACAAAATGTACCCCACACAGACCCAGCACATTTTAACCTGCCATAACACTCATATAACCAAAAGGAAAGAGGCACCACCCAATCTCTGGTCTTCAAAAATAGAGATTAATTCCCTAAACATTTTAACCTGTAAAATTTTATGTACTAAAGCTAAGAACTCAGTGCATAAAATTCTCATAACATGCAATATTCAAGGGATGATTAGACCACATTAGGTCTATTATACATAACTATTATCTTATATTATATAAAATATTATTTCTATAACTCAAATTCATGATCATTAGATCAATAAAAATTTTATTATTGTACTAAGATTCTCATTCATCCAGAAGAGGAGGGGGGACCTAAGTGTTGAAAATGAGCTTACAAACATGGTCAACACCGTCCAATGGAGGCAAAATTTGAGTGAAATACGTTTAAGGTGATTCATATATTTAAAGCATGAGCCAAATGAAGCATATACGAGAAAAGCCTAACTAATTATGGTTAGAAAAAAAGAGAGAGAGATATAGACCTAAAAAACTTGAAGTGGGGTGATGGCAGAATCAGATACTAGGACTTAATATTTTGAGATTGTCGTGTGCTCACCTCCAACAAAAGCTAGCACTGACAATTAGAAGATCTTGTAAAATGAAATTTTATTTCAGCAACTGAGATAGAGATTTGCTGAACCTTCTAATCCAGCTTTAAGGATCCACAGAAAATGTTCAAATCAAGAACACCAGTTATAAATTCATGAGGGCTTGAGAAATAAAACCGGCAAGTATAAAATTGATTCATAAGGTCGAGGGACCAAAAGATCAGTTGCATTAATAATAATCACTAGATCAAAGATTTCCACAACTTTGCTTAACAAGTTCAGAACAAAATTAGCATTTTCACAAGGTAACAAATCACTTAACCAAGGATTTCCACAGCTTTGCTTCACAAATTCACAGCAAAATCAGCATTGCAACAGCATTTTCACGGGAAGAATTTATGAAATAGCTTGCTAGAATACAAGTCTAGTAAAAACATTTGCTGCATACAGTAAATCTGAATACAACCTAGATAAATTTGACTACTGTAAAATGATATAGCTATGGAGAATGCAATTAATATCTTAGACTGTAAAAAGGCATGACAGTGATTGAATTGTCCTTGAGGCACCCTGAACAGAAGGTGGATCTGTTATTGAAGAAAACCACACGACCAAAATCATTAAAGAGTTTTTTCTTTGTTCCCTCGAGGTAACACATGCTTGAGCAAGAACACATGGTTAAGAAATCAGAGTGTCAAGAGCCATTAACACAAGGCTAACTCCATCTCACCTCACAAGTACAAGCAATAATACTAATAGCAGCAACTATGAAGTAAACATGTTCACTGCCTTGATCATCTCAATCCATGAACTGGAAAATTTTCTCATGAAACATAATTAGCAATGATAATACACCTTCAAACACAAGCATCTGAAAAAAATTCGGGGGATCTGAAGAATTGATGAACTCAAAATGCAAATGCTTTCAACCTCATCCTCTACTCTTCGCAACAAAGCAAAATTGGGTGGAAGTTTTCTTCCAAAATTAGGAAGAATGCAGGGGTTGAATACTAACAGCAAGATTGCTAATCTCCCCATGAACAAAGTCAGGAAGCCTGTCGGTTATCACCACGATAAATCACCAGCAAATCATAATGCATTTCGAATCTAACAGCAGAAACCCAAATCGCCAGTGAATTGAATCAAACCATTCCGAAATTCAATCTATAAAGAAAAACTGTAGGTCCATAATTACAGCTTAAACTACTTGGTTCATCGTCAATAACCTGGACGGAATAAAAACTCCACTCTTTCATCCTTTATATAGCAAATGGAAACAAATAATTTATTAGACTTCTTTCTCTTATGTCACCACTCACCATACTCCAATCCTACTTTACAGGATTATACCTCTGAAATGAGGACTCCATTCTTGCAAGAGTAATCTTTTTCAGCTTCCAAAAATCACAAATTTTTTTTCCCAGGGACCTTGCCACCTGTCCAACGAAAGGAACAATCCTTAAGCAAATCTGTCATCTGGAAGCACAACAACGAGGAATTAATGCCAGAGAGAAGAGGAAACAAGCACCTCTGCCTGAGGATTAAGGACCCAAAAATCATATTTACCTCTGCGAAAAACAAAATCATCGACCCATTAATATGAGCAAGAACAGATAAATTTCAGGAACGCAAGCATTAAACAGAGAAGGGAGAGAGGGAGAGGGAGAGGGAGGGAGGAGGAGGGGGAGGAGAAGACAGACCTTGAGTTGAGCATCGAGGCCTCGATAAGCCTCGGGAGAAACACCAACTAACAAGAGACCAGGGAAAACATTCTACAGAGAAAACGCTACCAAAATCAAAACGAAGCTTCACAAGAAAAATGAAAACAAACAAATCAAAAGCACAAATTACTGTATTATCACTGACATCCAATTGCTTCTGTACGGTCCGCGTCCTCTTCCGAGGCCTCCGAACAGGCTTTGAGCCAGTGAGAGCGTATATATCCTCCTCAATCTCATCCTTCGGCAGCGTGATCCAAAACTTCCGTTTCTCCCTACTCTCCGTTGCGCCGGACTCAGCGAAACCCCGCAGCCTCATTGATTTCGGCAAGTTCTCAATTTGTTCGTGGAATTCTCCATTCTTCGACGTGACGCCGCCGCCGCCGCCGATCTCGATCGTAGTCTTGTTCGTAGGTCTCCTCGGCCGCAGATTCCACGGCTTCTGCGGCGATGCATCAGCTTCAACTTCCACAGGGTCACTCTCTCTCTCCGCTGCTTTCGCTTTATATCGATCATCGCCGTCGAAGACACTCTCCTCTCTTTCTCGGTCTCTCCCCAGCGTCCCTTGTTGCTGTTTCAGCGTCATGTCAACGAAGGAGAAACGGTCCCGAGCTGTTCGAGATCCGACTGTCAGCACCTTGCTGCTCTCGGATTCAGCCTCGGTCTCCCGTGCACCTCCTTCGTAGTCCATATCCGACGTTGATGATCTCCCATAGCGGTTATTATTCCGATCGATGTTCTCAGTGGACAGAGGTGGCGACTCCACAGGCCGACGACAACGTTGGTGACTGTTCACTGGGTTTCTTGAGCCCCATTTCAAGAAAGGAAGCGGAAAATTGTGAAGCGGTGACTTCGCCGGCGCTGCCGCCATGTCAAGCGAGTGGGAAGAAAAAAAAAAATCAAGTTTTCAGTCTTCTGATCCTCTCATAGAAAATAGACACAGAGCCAACTCCTCTTTGTACCAAAGAAGACAAAAAACACACAAAGTGAGCCACTCATGAGAGGAGATACACCCTACCGAGAGAAACAGAAAACACAAGGGGTCCAAAGCAGCCCAGGCCGCGGCGGCGAGGTGGTGGAGGTTAGTTTGTTGAAGAAGAGAGAGAAGTTGCGTTTTTTTTCCTATTTCTTCACTTCTTTTTATTGAATTTTCTCTATTTCTGCATTTTATACGAGTATAAAGCAGCGTAGGAGGAGCTGCACCGCGCATCACCTATAACGCGTATCGCTTACCGTTGAATCGTGATTTAACGAATGATATTCAATATATTAAAATAATATAATATATAATATTTTATTTAAAATATTTTTAAAAATATCCATATATTAACATAATAGAAATACTTAAAAATATTATTTTTATATTTTTTAAATAATTTTTAATATTGATTTTCAGAGAAATTCCGACAATGTGACCTTTTCGTTTCACCGGAAATGTTTAAAATAATAGTTGTTTTGTTTTTATTTTTTAGAGTATAAATTTCACATTTTGTTAATTTTTATTAAAAAAAACTTTACTATATCTTACTTGTTTCTTAATAGATCACCAATATTTTAAAAAATTAATAACTATAGATACCCTAAAATAAATTATATATTTTCTAATTTCTCAGACCATGTTTGTATTAAATAACAATAAATTTAAAAAATTTAACAAACCTTTTACATATTGATTAAATTATAGATAAAATAATAATAATTAAAATTTTGATTTTGATGCGTATCTGCATCTAACTTGGAACGGATTCAGATTCGCCTAATTGTTTAAATCCGATTCTGTTCACTGAGTTTGAACCTTACGCACCACTACGGAAAACAAAAGGTTAGGTGTCGGCGGGATATTGTCCCACCGAAAATATTTTGACGCTCAAGTTAGTAACAGGCATTCAAACTTTTAAGAATGTGGACTGATAAGTAAAAAGAGAGAGAGAGAAAATCAGATTTGTGGGAGTGTTGGCCTATAGATATAGAGACGGTCCCATGACTCATTGAGAGTTTGGTTTTCTGACTCGATATTTACAATGAACGAGTAGGAGCTACGTCCTGAAGACGTGGAGCTTAGGAGGACCATTCTCGGGAAGCGGGAGAAGTCTCTGTAATCTGGAGGCTTTGAATGGGATTGGAAGGTGAGCGATTGAGAGAGAGTATGCTCTAATATTGCATTGTATTTAGCGTTTGTGTGCGTATCTCAGATTGTCAAAAGGCATCCCCTTTTAGAGTGGAGACTCTAGGTTTATATAGACAGTGGGGAGTGCGACCTTCCTTGACTAGGAAGGCATGATCCTTAGCCTGGCGTTGGGCGGCATTCTTTGAGTAGGTCGGCTTGACTGGCGTGATCTGATGGGATCGTTTTCTTTTTGAGTGGATAACAGATCTCCAGATTATCTGCCTTCCTTTTATATTTTATTGACTGTTAGACTCCATTGTTGGCCAGGAGAGAGAATCTAGCTCCTTCATGGGGTGGACGCTAGCTCTGTTGATACCTTTTTAGAAGAGATTGACTTTACGGAAAATATGAAATCAGAGAAAGGATCGTTATTTGTCGTATACGAAAACGCCTGTCAAACTGAGCCTGGCCCGTATTATGTTTGATATCTTTTCGCAGTCTGCTACTACAGTACTTCCGGTCAACATAAATATTGACTGTTTTGAAGGGATGCGTTGGCCGTCTGTTTGGCACGCCAAGCGGTCAACTATAGCATTGACCATTTAACGCACGTCTGAACTTTTTTGGACTTTTGGCCATTTTTTTATTGGACCTGCCAACTATGGGCCTACCCATCAGATTTAGTTTTTAAACAAATTTAGTCACAATTAAAATATTTTTAATAATATAATTTCTTATCTACCTATTCATAATAATTTATTCATATATAAAAAAATTAATAAAGTATTCAAATTATTTAAAAATTTTATTAAAATAATTAAAAATATATCTTTAAAATATTTTTTCATTCTCCATTTGTCCTTATTTTTATAGGCATTTCTGGATGAGGACCGGAGTCCTCGGCGTCCGTTTCGTAGTTTGGCGGTCGTCGGTTTTTCGGTGCGGCGTTGGCCGCTGCTGCATGGTGTTTGTGAGCGATACGAACCACGTGGGCAGCTCATTAGGATTCAAAGTGTCTATAGATTAATAATTTGTGGCCCCCTGTAAAGTGAATTTTATAATTTAAATTAAATTATAAAAATTAAAGAATTCAAATTATAAATAAAAATATAATATGAATGTTTTAAATTTTATAATTTAATCTAGATTATAGAATTTAATTTTTTAAAGTTTAATTTTAATTTCACTTTAGCTCCCTATCGTTGTAGATCTATGGCAACTTCAAAGTCCAATTTGCTAATACAGTAGTGATTTTGTTTATATGTGCCTGCTCGGTAACGCATTTATTTCGACCTGCTAGATATGGTTAAAATATGATCGCTAGATATTATTACTTTTTATCTTTTATTTTTTATGACAGTAAATAAATTGGGTCAAACGTACATATATTTAATTTTAATTATAGGTTTTTTTGTCGTCGGCTTGTGTTTGAATTGGGGCCTATTTCCTTGGCCTGATTTTGGCTCAGAAAGATTGTAGGTCAAACAGTAAAATAATATAATTTAGATTCAGATATTAGAATTAATGTTGTCAAAATTGACAAAAAATATCAAAAATGAAAACTATTAAAATGACTCGTCTTACCAATAATCGTCTTATTAGAATGTCATATCAAAAGCTATTTTTGGCAATAATTATGCTGTCAGAATGTGTGTTAATAAATAAATGATCAAATACCAAAAAAATCAAAATTTAAAAATTTATAATATTAGAATATATATACATAAATTAAAAAATTTGGTCGATCAAAGTCAAAAAAGTCTATATCGCTTAGTGATCTATGGCTTCTACATCCTAAACATATTATTTGAAGAATTATCTATACAATCGAACTACTATGTGGATGCCTCCTAAATCCATAATCTTCCTAATGGTTGTTTAGATACTAAAATTAGGTAAATGTTGCATAATTACATGATGTGGCCATGGCATACTAACACATTTCAACCCTAGAGAGTTTTCATGATATAAAAATTCTTTTAATGTAAGTGTTTATTTTTCAAAAGTTTATATTATTTTTTTATTTTTTTCTTCTTTTAAACTGTCTAAAATGACTACTGATTTAAGAATTTATGAACAAATTAAAACACAAGGCTGATACTCATTATTTGTAATTTGTATTACAAGATGTAGTATCTTGAGCAAAAAATTTCTTAGTTAAATTTAAATTTATTGTATATATCTAGAAATAATCAAATTAAAGTTTGGCTTGTTTAGCGGACCAAACTTAAAAAATAAAGCTCAATTTATTTATCAAAATGAGCCATAAATATGTTGAATTTAAGTGTAACAAATATGTTGAATTTAAGTGTAACTTATTTTCTAAATAAATATTATTTATAACAACATAAGATTTAAAACAATATTTATAAAAAAACAAAGTAAAAAAGCATTCACAATTAATAATAATTTGGGTATAAATATATATATAAATTCTATACCTTAAAATGAGGGGAAAAAAATACATTTTTGGGTGAGTAAACAAAATCCATTTTTTACATAGCTTTTATAATTATTATAAAATATGATATTATTTTATTATTATTATTTTTTATAAAAGGGTAGTTAATAATTAATAAATGAGTTGTAACAAAATTATTTTTGAAATTGATACACTCAATTTAGTCATTTTTAAACGTCTTCTCACGCTATCAATAAATAAATAGACTTGAATGACTTGTCTTATTTTAAACCGTAGTTTTTTCCACTCATCCATACGTTGTTAAACACGTGTTGCCCACGACAGAGCATTTGGATCACCTGCGGGGACATAAGTATTTTTCGAGTTATTTTATTTTATTTTTTCATATGGTTATCAATTTTTGATTATTTGATTGCGTACGGAAAACCATGAATTAATTTCTAGCCTTATTTCAAAAGGAACGAAAACTTGGCACTTTAGCTAATAATTAATCTTATATCAGTAAATTTTATAGAAATGATTTATTTTTGAAACAATTTTTATTCACTACTGAATTATTTTTAAATAATAAAATATTTATATATTTATTTTTATATAATCTATTAATATAAATTAATTGGTCCAATAAAAATATGGATCAATAAGAACGAAGCCCAACTAGTACAGAAGCCCAATTAGGTGATGGAGTCCAAGATGCTACATGCGAACCCAAGTATTGCAAGAGGGATATTAGATCAGATAGGCCATGCCAGGGCCCACTAGATATCACATGACACGTGCCCAATCATAATCCATACGTTCTTCCCCCAAGATGGCTGCAGACTGGCAGTGTCAAAAACGCCGACCGAGAAAATGTCAGTCAATGATTGATGAAGTTAACTCTGATAAGTCGTAACACCTATTGCCCTACAATGGCTTAATCAATCCCAACGAGAGGCAATCAGACCCGTGTCAGCCATGTTCGATGATGGTTTTCTTGCCACTATAAAGCTACAATTGATACTGCAAGCTACCGCCAACGCTTAGTGGCCAACGAACTCGGGCAGGACACCCGTTCCAATTTTTTGTGCCCAAAGCCTCCTCCACGGAGCTTTATAAATACATTCTCCTAAACAGGAGGAGGGGGATCCATCATCCAAGTTAACATGAGGAGAAAGAGTTAGCTCTCTATCCACTAAATCCACCACTCTCGTCTGCCGATCTTAGTGAGCCACTTTTCGAAATGTACGAAAGGAGTCCAAACCTCCTCTAATTCTCCCTCGCACCCATTACATACAAATATCCATATATTTTCATATCACGCTTACCTCTACGCTTACATTTTTCTATTTTCTTAAAAAAAATATTGACTTAAGTATCGGGGGATAAATTGAGAAGTGAATCGCGTTAATCCTCTAACCTTTTGTTCGGTTTTTCTCGTGTGCTAGGTCCAAGATGAGAAATGCGAAAACCATACCGTTTGAGCTCGACCCGATGCAAGAAATTTGAAGGCTCTTTAATTCACACGGTAACTTGGATCTGAGGATTTATTATAAATAAATAAATAAAATATTATATTCTCAAATATATTCTAGTAGTGGTTAAATAGTGTCTTCCTATTACGACTAGAAATATATCACTTAGCAAAAAAGAAAATAAATCATGTACTAAACATACAATACATTTGGCCTTACATCCCTAAGTTACATGGTTTGGTTCAATGAAACTTTATATTGCAAATAATTTACATGGATAAATGTATGTGTTTATCGGCATTATGCAAATTTGTCAAGGCTCATATGGCGTACTATTAAAATCGTTTTAAGAGTTTCATGGTGATATCTTATTTTTGCCCCTTAATACTAAATTTATTTTATTTTAGGCGAGCTTGTCTAAGTTTTATTTGAATATAACCTACAAAAAAATTAAAATATAATTCAATAATTATTATATTTTTGTCACAGAAATTAGTGAATTTAACTAACCTAACCCCCCATACTTTAAAATAATAATTTAAGACATAACCCACCCAGAACACTTTAGATTAGGTAAATACAGTATAGTTTAATTATGTTTAAAGTAAAACCAAACTAATTTCAATTTTTCCTGCTAATGAAAAAAATTAAGTTTGTAAAATGTTAAGCTAACGAGTAATTAAATTTATAATTTATCAAAAATCATTTATCTTATAGACAAAACTATCAAAATATTCTTCTATTATCAAGCAAAATGCACTCTAAATTTTAAATTTAAAAGGCAGCGAAAATCTTATTCAAATCTCCTAGATTTATTATGACTTATCAAGCAGTTATTATCCGGAACATGAATTGGATATTTAGTGATCCTACTTAAGTAGGACCCTATTTTTTTTAATTTAATAAAAATAATAATAGTTGATATTTATTTTTTATTTTTTATATTCACGAGGGGGCTCCATTTGTAGGAGTACCATGATAACTTCATGAGCCCACACATATGTAAGGTAAATTACAAAAATGCCACCAGAATGGCCTGCCTAGGCTGACGTGAATTCTTCAACTTGAGTGCCCGGTTTGGGCCATTCGGCCCAAATACCTATTCATTCTTTCGGCCCACATTTTTGATCAATTCTGACTAACAAGAAACAATATACATTTACCTTCGGCCCAAAAGTCATGCTTGTTCGATCTGATTTAGATTTTTTTTTTCATAAAAACATTAATTAATACCAAAAAGTTATTTTTACAAAAATTGCCTAACATGATAAAAAACCAATATTTTTTTAATAAAAAAATATTACCTTAAAAATGATATTTATAGCATGTTTTTTGAAAATCATAGATTTGTGAAAATTTGCATTGAGCCTTGTTATTTGGTTCAAAACAAATCCCTGTGCTCATTCATCATCCTAGCTAGATTAAGTCAATCCTTGAATATTTACATATATTTTTTATTTTCTTAAATTACTACCCAATAACGCAAAATTAATATTTACATAGAATATAACAATTAATATTCATGTAAGAACCTAAAAACATGATAAAACTACTGCTTAAATAAAATATAATGTTTAAAGTAATCCATTTTATATAAAATTCATATATAAGAAAAAAAAAATGATCTTATACTTGAATATAATTTTAGCACAATTTCAATTCAAATCTCATTTAAATTAAACTTATAATTTTAATATCTGATTCATATCTTGCAATTAAAATGAACCAATTAGCGTTTCTTGATTCCTCCGCGAAAAATCCAGTGGCGAAGTTTTTGTATTGTCATGGGCTGGGCTCAGCCCTTAGCATCAAAGACCATAAAAATCCAGGGGCCAACTATTTGGGCTTTACACAGATTTCGGCCCACTAAGAATGGACTTTGAGTTTTATTTTACCGTGCTTAACTCGGGAGGTTGTGATTTTTTGGAATATTAGAATTTTTTTATTTGCTCCGTGTAACATAATATTTAACAAGTATATCTTATTTATTTATTTATTTATTTTAATTTATTATTATTTAAAGAATACATAAAGGATGTGCTCAATTTATTTCACTATTTATATTACTTTCAATTATTTAATGTAGGGTTTGTAATGTTCCAACAAGTTTAAATTATCAAATTTGTTGGCTGAAATTTAAAATTTACCCAAATTTATAAGGCCAACCAAACTAATTTTTTGGTGTTTAAGTAATCACAAATAATTAGAGTATTTTTCTTTTGAATTTTCAATTAATTTTTAAAACCAAAACTTACAGATTAAATATTTTACGGAAAATTTTCTAAAAGCTAATTAATATACTTAACAAAATTACTTTAAATTTTGTTCATTCTTTCGTGGGATATAACATCCTCACCGTTTCCTAGATTTGTATCAAACTCAGAGTTTATAATTTCATCCTCAAAAATTATGCAATAGTTAGGTTTAGGAATACAAAAATAAAAAATTAAACTTGTGATTATAGACTTAGCAACGAATTTAAATGTTCACTTATCAAATATTGTAAGATATAAAGAAAAACGGAATAGCTTCTCCGTAGTGTGTAATATTTTTTAAAACAAATAATATGTCACTTTCTAGCAAAATTCTTTTAACAAAATTTCATGTCAAAATTACGAAGGAAGAGAGAGAAAAATTTTTATATTTTTATGAATCTTACTGTATAATGGGTTATTTTATTATAGGAGAGCAAGACAGCCTAAGTATGAGTATATATAACAATAGTAATTACATAAACTATCTAAATTAGAAGGTCTTGGATTAAGTAATTCAATGCTTGAAAATTTGATTTTCAAAAACTTTTTAAAATAGCGCAAATAACAACTTAAGATAGCTTTCTTATATTTTACTGAACAACTTACACTCAATATTGAGCAATGTATTTCATCTTATACAATAACATTTAAGACAAATTATGTTATATTTTAGAGAATTTAAAACACATCTAATTAAAATAACACATATTAGAATCAGATAATTAATCTAAAAATATATAAAATTTTCAATTTTGACATGGTAAAAATTAACGAGTTTCAAATGGATTGTTGGATCAGTTATATATAATTGTTGCGATTTTAATCCAACAAATTTGTTGTTTAGATTTTAATGGAGGATTTTACTTGAAAATGTTAAGATTTTGTACATAAAATGAGTGATCTAAGGATATTAATTCGAGCATGACTTTATATGTGTTTGGGTCAAAGTTGTCGATTGAGTATTTCGAGCTTTCCCGAGCTACAGATTTAAATTCTACTTGTTAATATAATTATTCATTCAATTATATCGAAAATGAATGTCCTAAGTCCATGTTGGTCTTCATTACATTAGTTGATGAGCCTATTAAAAATGATGGAGCACAGTAATCTAAATAAGAATTAAAAAAATATATATCAATGGTAAATATCATTATAGAGTACCACCACTCTTACATCCAAGATATATTAAAAAAATTATTAAAATTACTAAAGTTATATATTATTACAGTGATATTGGCAACTTTTATACAGAAAAAAATCTACAAAAACCATTAAAATTGTTCGAAAATTTTGAAAAATAAAATATCTCAATCATCCTAAGCAAGCGATTCAAACCGAAAGAAAAAAAAAAAATAGTATGTGACAATGAGAGAAAAGCAGATCAAGAGAGATGAGAAAGACTTATCATCCGATTGGCATGTACAACGGTGCAAGAAACCTCCTGCTAGAGAATTTCTCAATTTCAATTAATCAAAAGTATTTTTCTGTTGTTTAAAATTTCGGGTAAATTTAATGATTTTCAAGTATTTTTTTAAAAAAAATTTGACGACACCATTATAACATCAGAAAATTCAATTTATTATTATTATTATTATTATTATTATTTATTTTACTTTTTTACACATAAAATGAAAAAAATCCATGGAAAGGAGCTTATGGGCCAAATCAGATTTTTTAAGTTGACATTTATGAGAAGTCTTCGTCAAAGTAATCTTAAGGATATATCATTCAAAATTTGACCATACATATTATATAGTTGATATATTTTTATTATCCTATGTAAAATCTTTATCACTTATAATAAATATTGAAAGAAAAAGTCAAAAGATAAAAAGAAATAATTGATACAACATATAATTTTTTTTTTTTGTCAAAAAGCAAATATTCAACACCAACTACCCAATATATTTTTAATAATTTAATATTTTTTCTCTCAAATATATTTGACACCCAAAAAAAAGGAAATTAAGAAAAAAAAAAATAATAATAAGAAAGGACCGTTAGATAAAATTTGACGGCTCTGATACGCAGGATGGCCCCTTAATTGAAATCAACGTCAAAGACTAAGCAACATTGATTAGCTCAGTGCCGACTTAATTTGATGCATCATTGTTAGGATTAACTCATATTTTTCTATTTTCTACTATTTTTTTTTTAAATATAGTTTACTTAGCCATAGGCCTACTCAGTTGGGATGCCAGACATATGAAGGGTAGGGTTTGGAAAACATACAATAATTATACATATTATATTATTTTATGAATTTAATTAAGTGGTAAAGATATTATATGATTTTTATATATTTAAATAATTGATTTTTTAATATGTCGTGAAAATTTTGCGGTGGGGTTTGGTCGTGGACGAGATCCAACCGGCGGCAGCAAGGTTGCGGTCTTTTTGCCAGCTTTGACTACCGATTCACGTGCCGGATGCGTGGTTGGTGCACGTGTGCTTTGCTGGTTTGTGTGCTGTCTTGACGGGGAAGGATAATGTGACAACATGGTCGCGCCACACACGTGACTGGCAAAAATTGGCTCCGCCAGTAGGGGAAGCCCGAGATCGAAGATTCTTTGCACGATGGTCTCCTTCTTCTTCTTTATATATCCGATGGTAGTTTCGGGAAATAAATAAATGAGTGAATTTTTTTAAGGTTATGTGTTTTTATTTCATTTTATTATATGAATAATATAATTATTTATGTCATTTTGTTAGTCAAATAAATATTGATAAAAATAGCATTTATTAAATTAATTATAATAAATATTTAATATAAGTAAAGAATATTAAAAATAAATATATATTTAAATATTTAATCTAATTTTGAGATTTTTTAGTGGGACCATAATAATAACATTGTTATTGTAAATATCACAACAATAAATAATACATTAAGGCACCCAGTAATTTTTTAAAGAAATTTATTCAATACTTAGACCAATATATAACATTAAATAGCATGTAAAATGAAGAGTATTGTTAGAAAGTTTCTAACTTATGAAAAGGTACGAAATGTTTGGATGTGAATGGGATTGGTAGAGAGGAGCAAAGGATTAGCCAGGCCATTTGATCCCTTTTAATGAGAACCCATTAAAAATAATTTTTTTAAAATGAATAATTTTTTAGTGTAATTCTTGAGCTAAACCTAATATGTAAGTTTGGAATAAAGTTTCTGATGAATAAAATGAGATTCTCTAGCCAGAGTTTTTTTTTTTTAAAAAAATTATTTTCGTATTAATTGTTAACACCCAAAGTCTCTCTATGTATTTTCTCTTCCTTCTTGCTTTTACCCCTTTCTTTGTCCCAAAACCTCCATTAATGAACAAGATTTTAGCTCATGGGAGCCTATTTGTTTGAGCAAGAAGTGGAGGGCAACATTACCTCGATCCCTCAAGACTCAATCTTTAAAGGCATCTCAGTTATTGATATTTGATCTTCATTGGTCCAGGCCTAATTCTTAGACTCTTAACCTTTTGACTTTAATTTTTTATCTCAACATTAAATATTTTATCATCATATTCGGCTCATTCTAAATTCGGATGTTATCAATTTCATCCAACCCCATCATATATTATATATCTAAAAGCATGTCTCTTTCTGTAATAGTATTAGTAATTCAAATTCGGTATTTTAGGTGGGGCCCTTTTGATTATCAAAAGGGTCATCATTCTACTGTGTCAAGTTGTATAAAACTATTTTGAACCTGTAAAAATATAATAATTAATAAGCTTTTTATTTTTTTAAAAAATAATGATTTCTTGTGTTATTAATCTCACTGTTATATTCTATCAATTTTGTTGAAAAAGAAATATTCTTATTTGTCTTTGTTAGAAATGTTTCTTCAAGTATATCATGGCTCCATCCATAACTTAATTTATATCTTACTCAAGCAATTTTGTTTACATAATGGATATGCCCTTTTCTTTCTTTCTAGTATTCTAAGGTGCTTAATATTAAGATTAATTTGAGTATTGAAGAAGTTTCAATAGAAGAATTATTTACATATTTTGATAGTATATTTTTATTGTGGTGTGTAGAAATTTTGTTTATGAAATTCAAACTTGTTATATTTGATATTAATAATTTTTCAACTTGTATTGTTATTTTAAATATGTATTGGGCTGCATTCACAATGAATGAAACTTTTCATCCCAAATTACATAAAAGTTTTGACCCATTAATAAATTACGAGAATAATACGAAAATAAATATTTAATACACGTAAATAATATTTAAATTTAGACAAAACAAACAACAAGTATAAAGTACGAAGCAATAAATGATATTATAAAGACGTAATTTTTTATGACGAATAAAAACCTCAATAACTACGACTATTGAGTAAAACTCTCTGAGCTTTTATGATTAGAAAAGATATGCACTATAAAAATTAACTTACAGATCGGATGGTACTGACGCACTAACCTAGCCGATTTACTCTCTTCACGTGACCTCTACGAAGTAACCCCTTTGATTTGCCCGTGACAACAAAATCAAACGCTTTCTGATTTTCACATCAATATTCTATTACGAACTGCTTGAAGAACCAATCACCACCGGAACCCCTGCTTCACAATGTTGCCAATGAAGAAAGATGGGAAGGTAGAGTTGTAATGGTAAAGTGAATGTGGTGAAAAAACCGCAGCACAAAAACACAATAATGATTGAGGTTTTCTTAAATTTAGCAATGATTAAAGTAGTAGAAGCTTGTTTTTCCTCAAAGGGGGTACTCTAAAATGAGTAAGTAAGAGGTATGGTAACAAAAAGAAGGAAGAATTATATAGAGAGATGTTCGAAAAATACGTTTAAAAAAATGACTGCTGTTGCGGCACTTGAGCGCAGTTCGAGTACGCAGCGAACGCACCAAGGGTTTCAAGAAAAATACACATAGGCGCTCGAGCATGAAGGTAGCGAGCTTCAAGTGTAGGGTTACTAGCTTTAGCGCTCGAGTGCACGATGAGTTCAAGGCAAGCAGTACACCATTAGAATTGAAGCTTGAGTGAATAGCGAACGCACGGCAAGCGTGATGCTATTGAAAATTGGGCTAGAGCGCAGATCAGGCGAAAGTAGGCACATGACACTGAGAATAGATAGTCGCGAAAATGAGTTGAGACTGTACTTCAATAAGTTGATACAGTACTTCAATGAGTATAACTCTATATCGATATATGATCAAATAGTTACGGAATATGCTAATATTAAAATAACCATAACATACAATATCTTACTTAGAATAATAGGTTAGACGTTTAGGGTCCATTTAACTAGTGAAAGACTCTGAATGTCTTTGAAAAATTTTAAAAATACAAAAAATTAAAAGGTGTATTGTAATTTATCTGTTTTAATTTAGACAACTGAAAATATAGTTTTTTTAGTTTTTTATTTGTAATCAACTTTTGAAAAACTCAAAAAAAAAAATCAAAAGTTTGTTTTTCAAAATTCTTTAGTACTTATAAAGTAAAATTTTTTACATATTTCTATATTTTAGTAAAATATAAATATACATATTTAATGAATAATAAATTTTAACTTCACTCATAACTAAATTTATTTATATTTTTAAATATTTTTGTTTGATTTACCTAATATTTTCACATAAATTATTAAATTATTATGAATTACACACTTGATGGGTCCGATAATATTAGGTGCTTGTTCAATCCCAAGCCCAACCATTAGTGCGACAAAGGACTCAACACGTGGTGGGTTAAACCACAAAAAGAAAATCAATTCGACTCAATCTATAGGTCGTAACGATGACCAAAATAAGACTCAGGGAGCGATGAGTCAAAGGGGACAAGTGTCAACGGCCCAACTGGCAATTTCGACAGATAGATCAATCCAAAAAATTATCGGGTAGGTAGTTAGTAGAGCGGTTAGAACACGTGTATGCAAAGCAATGCTCGAAATCACACGACGATTGGATCGGGGGACCACTCATGAGCTCCTCACCATAATAAGATGACAATTGATATAGGTGGCTCCCGCTATCGCTCCAATGGCCAGCAAATTCAAAACCGACACCTGTCGCAAACATTGACCGTAAATTTTTATCCTCGAAGTATTACAAATTCTATTCACAACCACAAGGCAAAAGGGGGATCCTTCTCTAGTATCAGGGGAACGCCCTACTCAAACACATGAGGTCTCTTTTTGGATCAGAAAAAGCCTTCTTTCCCCGAAGGATAAAGGAAAAACCAAGCCCTTTTCTTACACAGTTATCGCGAACCCAAACCAAATAGGTCAATTTAAATAATTAATTATAATTCTAAAATTTAAAATTCTAAAAAATTTTAAATAAATAATACTAAGTCCCAAAATTCAAGTGTGACAAATAAAATAAATATGACTCGACACAAATAATACTAAGTCCCAAAATTCGAGTGTGACAAATAAAATAAATATGACTCGACACAAATTAAAATTCACACAGAACCTCATCAGACAACCGTCCGAACTAAAATAAAAACGACTTATTCTACAATCATCATAAGGAAGATAACAATTTAATTAAAAATCATAATCAAATATAACATAATATTCAAATTGTTCCTGAAATATAACCTTGCGCCTATACCCGGCCAATTCCATAATTCAATCACGTTAAATACCAATTTAAACAACAATAAAACTAAAACTTATCAAAACTGACGAATGGCTGACAGATCACAACCATACTCATGTAATGCATTCGAATATTTTACTCTGAAGGGATAAAATTGAAAAGTGAACCTAATACTCGATAAATACCATATTTAAATGAAAAGAGTCTAATAAATCAGACAGAAGATTTAATGAATAAAATCTGTTTAAATGACAGAATAAATTTAAATCACCTATAAAATGAGTCCAATAGAAATTCAAAATCTAATTGTAATTTCATACTCAAATCAAATATCCAAATCAAAAATAAATATTTCAATTAAAAAACAGTCATCATTGAGACATGTATATATATACATAAAATAGAAGTGATCCAAACTGAATTCAATAGGCAAATAGCCGATTTTGAGTCCAATCAAAATCCAAGTCCAAATCTAAGACCCGATCAGCTTATCATATGGGATAGAATCCGATAGTCAGATAATCCAATAACGTACGTAGAAACCAAAACAGTATTGTATCGATATTCCAAATGTTCGAATCAAAATATATAATCAAAATCGTTTATACGAGACATACCAAAATCCAACTATGGGCAAAATTAACGAATCTTAAATCTAAGTCCAAAAGTTTAAATCCCAATCAAGGTCTAGTTCAAATCAATGCAAAAAAATTAAATCATACATCCAATTTAAATTCTAATTATTTAAAAACTAGCTTGAGAAAATGTTATATATAATCTCGGTTACCTTAGACAAAATTAAATATAAATTAGGCCAACATGTGTAGCCACCCTAGGCACTTTGCACCCATGGATATGGTTGCTAACTATTATTTACTACCCATAATTTTGGGTACAGTCCTCAAACTTATCAGATATATTAAAACGTCCGAATATATTTTAAGGTCAAATCAAAATATCTAAATGGGAATGACCACTACTCTAAACCTTTCCTACTGGTAGAAAAGGATTTCCAAATAAATCTCTCGGTCAAAAATTGACCAGAATAACCAATGTCAAAATTCAAATATAGTGATCACAATCCAGCAGATCCATGTGAAAATGTAGGGCCTGTAAGAGTTTTGTGTATATTTTTATTATACATATTGATATAAAATATACCGTATGTAATAAATTATTTGGACTTTTACAAAAATATAAAACCGCCCAAAATCATAAAATTCATATCAAAAATCCCTAAATTATCCAATGAATTGTAAATGCATGTCCCGAATTAACAAATCTGGTTTATTAAAATATATACACGTTAGTAAAAATTTTAAACGGTATCCAAAATACGTCATATATTAAATCATATAAAAAAAAGGGTTTACAGATACTTTTTCAGATTTCATACTTTACTGATCTGATAAAATATTATTTTAAAATACTCGAATCGGGTGTTTCTCTCTTTTGTAGACCGAAGCTCACGTGCTGCCTTTTCTTCCCTCTGTGTCATTCTCCAGCACACTGTTGCCATTGCTACTCCGCCTGCATGGCTGTCGTTGGCCTACCACCATTGCGCACGGCCTACACCGGCCTTTATGGCGTCACAATGTCGGCATCTTCGCCACAGCTCTACCGCCTGCCTTGCGCCATTTTCTCTCTCTTCCACGACCCTCTTGTCGCATCACCGCCATTCTCTCACAGCCGTCGTTGTGAGCGACTCCTTGGGTGCACCCCTAGTGAGCCACTTATTTAATACCAAATTTGTAAGCGACCGACCGCGTGCAACCAGATAGGCATCCCGTTCTCATTTCTCTCTAAGTCAGCTCCCTTTGGGTGCACAACGGGAGCCCAATTCTTCTTTCTCTTTAGGTTGTCCCCATTGAGCGCATAACAGAACCCAATCCTCCTCTCATATCGCCATTCACATGCAATTCTGCATTTTTTTTATATCATTCTTGTATATTTCTATTTAGTCAAAAGATTTCTAATTTGAGTATCGGAAGATAAATCGGGAAGTGAGTCCCGATAATTCTTTGACCTCTTATTTGTAATTTCTAGTACATAGGTTTCACGTTAGCAGCAACAGAAACAAGACCTGCTCTGATTCGATTCGCAGCAGAAGATTGAGTTGCTCCTTAATCTGTACCACGTCTGAAAAATTAAGGATGCATCAATATTTATATATTTAAAACGTATTTATAGTTATTAATGTAGAAACCAAATAAATCAGGTATATTAATCAATATTTATATTGTTTTGGTAATTATAATATTCAAGATATCATTTAATCTTTTCTATAACTTTAAAATGGTGTTATGCATTATTATTTTAATAAATATTAAATTAACTATATTTTAATTTTTCAATAATCGTCCTTATTAAAAATATGTATATTTTATATAATTTTAATTTATTAATAATTAAATATATATGTGAGATTATAAAAAAATTAGTATTGATAGATTTAGACTTGAGTAAATAAATAAAATTAAAATTAAAGTGAAATTCTATCAATTAGCTAATTAAGTTTAGCTTAAATGGTCAAACATTTGTGATGCTATCTAATATATTTTAACAAAGAAGCGCATTTGATATATAATTTGTTTCTTTGCAATACGTGAATATTTTGTGACTTTAGCTACAAATTTGAATAGTATAAAATATATTTAATTGGATATTTATTATAAATAAATATACTAAATAAATTTATAAATTGATTCATCAACAAATATTTTTTATCTTATATTAGATATATAAAAATTTATAAGCACATATCAATAAGTATTAATTTGTTAAAAAATATATGCTTATAATAGAACCACATGAATATGTTTTTCAAGAAAAAATTAAAAATAAAAAAAGTTAAAAACAAAAATAAATCTGAAAAATAAAAAAATAGATAATTATTTTTTCCATAAAACTTTTTCAAAATTTTTTTAAAAATTATATAAAAAATGTCAAGTATTACTAAATGGTTTTATATTTTAAACTTTTAAATAAATTTAATAATTATTATTAAAAAAAACAGATAAATAAATTATAAATATTAAATCAAATAATTAAAGTAGATATATAATTTTTACCACTTATTTATTTATATTATAATTCTGTTGGATTTACAACAGTTTTTAAAAAAAGACTGGGCCCACCTATTGCATAAGAAAACTTCAACCCGAAGAACTTAAAGAAAAATTAATTCGAAAATTATTACAATTTTATTATATATATATGACTTCACGGCAGATTGTTTCACTGAATTAATATAAGTTTTATTTCATATG
The DNA here is from genome assembly GCA_033239525.1 of Nepenthes gracilis. Taxonomy (NCBI): domain Eukaryota; kingdom Viridiplantae; phylum Streptophyta; class Magnoliopsida; order Caryophyllales; family Nepenthaceae; genus Nepenthes; species Nepenthes gracilis. Next base: position 7,528,183 of record BSYO01000009.1, read on the forward strand.
ACATTTAGAAAAAGGAAAAATAGCACATTTAATATGTCGTAGCTGTTATAATTCTACCAAAGTAATAAATATAGGATTTTCTTCCCTTATGGCTGTAATGTTTTTGCTAAACAAACCTAATTTTATAGGGTAATGAATTTCTTAAATTTAAAAATAAGAATAAAATCAATTCAAGTAAAAATATTTTTTGAAAAAAAATATATTCATCCAAGAGACAACTTTTACTAAATAACGAACCCAGTTGACAATAAGACATTAATATAATTTCTCTTTTATATATAAAAAGAAAGATTTTTTTTTTTTTTTGAAAAATGGATAATATTAAAAGGAATTCACTCTCTTTATCTGTATATAAAAATATAATTATAAAAATATTATATATGAGTTATATAAATATTATTTATTATTATTTATTTATTTAAATTGGGTGAATGTTGATGCATTCTAAATCTAAATTTTAAGCGGGTTCAGATTGAGCTGGTCTGTCGGATTCTGGTATCCGTATATTGAGTTTAGTACCCTACACACCACAATTTCTAATAATAGGTTAGGTGATGGTGGGATTTGATTCCACCAAAAATATACCGACGTTTAAGTCAGTAAATAACCTTCCAAGGATAAGAAGTCACAATATAAAAAATGCAAAAATGGATGCTGAAAGCATGTTTTAGAACAATGGTGGGAGGTGCAACCGTGAAGACAGTGGCTTTGGTTGTGGATATTTGTAAGAAGCAGTATCTTTCGATACCAAGCTTGCTGGGAGCTAGTAGCAGAGAGCACGTTGGGGTGTTTTGAGAGCTTCTGATAGATTTAGTACGTAAGAACGTTTTTGTATGGTAGAGAGCGTGCCTGTGGAGTGAGTTTTCATGGCCACTTATAGTCGTGGGCTCCCGCTGCGTTCCTTAATGGCAAGGCGGGATGCCTGCCTTCTGTGGGGATCATTGCTTTCTCTAGTATGGGCACGGGCTCCATTACGCGCTGCAACGATCAGGAAGGAGGATTTCCTTACTGCCGTGGAGATATCGGGTGCAGCGATTGTTAGGGTACCCTCTGTGGATCGCGCACCGATTTGTGTGTATTCTTCCAGGGATGTGCTTTGATTCGGGGATACCGCCGTTGCAAACGAGATTGCCTTTCTTAGAGATGCAAAGAATTAGGGTAGACGACTGTTGAGATTTTAGAAGGTCCAGGTGGGCCGATCTCAAGTTGGGCCCTACTTAACTTGGACGCGTCTAGCTTACTTGCTACACTTTTTGGGTCAACGACAGCATTGATCGTCTTAGGTACAAATGCGCCTCCGTTGATCTTGGGCCACTTACCCCTTGTGGATTGACCCGCTGCTGGCGTCCCCATTACTTGCCCCCATACTGGAAGCCTGGGATTTCGGTCTCTGGTATGCTCACGATGGGACTCGTCTGGCTGTATTGTCCCCTCAAGTCTATCCCAGATTCTCCTTTCCACTGTTCTTGGCGTGATTTCATTGCCTTTTGGATTCTATATAGATTTGCCAGCACTGTTGTCTTTTGACACTCAATCCTTTCATTTGTGCTATAAATTGGGGAGCTTTTGATGCCGCTTGGTGTTATTTGTGACATGTAGCACGTCTGTCCGACCACTTGGTCACTTAGCACTCCACAAATATCATATGCTATTATAAATTTCGTTTTCAAGTATGGTACTGAAGTGATGACTCTGAATGGCCGATTTAAGATAGCATTGTAAATGGAGGGCAGGTCGACAACCAGGAAGGTGAGTATGCGACTCGGTGGTCTGATATATGTGCACAGTATGATAGCTAACTATACTATCCTTGGACGACTACCAATTAGTTATCAAGTCTATATAGCGGTCCTTCGGCAGATTTTAGTTGATTCTTTTTAAATCTTAGCTTAAAGAATACATCGAGGTAAAACAAATCCCTTGAACTCTCATTATCGATGAAAACTCATTTCTGCTGGTAGTCAAGTGTGTCATCCGAAACGAGCGTAGATACAACCAGAAGATCTGTATGGGAGAGACTACATGAGTCATATCATTATCACTAAAACCAATGACATCTTTTTCCACCCTTTACTTCTTTCACCCAACTTTGCTATCTAGTGATCTGTCTAGTGGGCCTTGAGAAGCCTAGTGGTTACCATATTGACAACATCGGTTGCGACCCAATTTCACGGCTGAGACTGATCGCAACATTGGTTGCGACTCATTCAGATCAGCCTCTCAATCTCCCGCTGAAACATCTTGCACTCTTTCGTGGTATGTTCCGAAGATCGATAAAAACCGTAATACTTTGCTAGAACTCCTCCTTCCGTGTTCTTCAGTGACTTTGGCAATTTAACGAACTTCTCTTCACGAATCTGTATGAGTACATTTGCCCACGTGTCATTCAGCGGAGTCGGATCGACAAGCCTGTAGTCCTTCCGCAAGGGAGGCCCGGTCTTGAGCTCCTTCCTTCGGGGTTGTCACCGCCGGGAAGGAGCGAGGTTGGTCGGTCCTCTCTGAACGCTTTGCCTCATTACTCTCTTCGGTAGCCACGTAGGACCTGGTGATGGCTTCCGCTTCCCAGAAGGTTTGTAAATTTTTATGGGTCAAGTGTTTGAAGGAGTCGTCCAGCCTTAGTGCAGAGATGAAGCTGCCGAGTTTCATCTCTTTGGTAAGCTTGGGGATCCTTCGAGCTTCAGCCGCGAACCGTTCCAGGAGTTTTCTCGGGTTCTCTCCCTAGTTCAGCTTGATGTGAGCAAGGTGCCATGGTTGTTTTTTTTTTTTTTTACACCGACTAAAAATGTATTGTACTAGAAAGAGATCAGTGAGATCCTGAAAATTGCAAATCAAGTCCGAGGGAAGCTGATGGAACTAGATCCAGGCATTCCCTTCATGGTACTGGAACAATATCGGCACATAGACGCCTTGAATGGCTCTCATTTAGAGTCCTATGACCTAAGCGCTCCTCAGCTTTGAATGACTCTGGGTGTTGGAGGCCGCTAGGATGTGAGAGTTGCCCCGCTTCAAGGTTTTCTTGGTCGACCTCTTTTTCCTCTGTTCTCCCGGCCTGGAGGCCGGCATGGGGGTTGAGGAGGACTGATTCCCTCTTTTTATTTTACCTCGGCGCGTGCAAAGTATTTGAAATATTTGAGACAAGCTACTCCACCATGGCCTCTTATTTCAAATATTTGAAATATTTGAGCAGAGTATTTCCTAATTTTTCTCACCTCGGAGGACAAGCTGCTCTTCGACCGGACTTCTAGCTGAGTGGTCGTAGTCAGGGGAGGCGGCCTCTCTAGCGGGAATGCTAGTTTGAGCCTTGGTGTTCACTATTTTATTAGTTGATATTGGTTTGGAAAAGGTGGTCTATTGGCTTTTAGTCAGCGTTCCCCCATACGGTGCCAATGATGCGTCCTGAATTCAAATTTCGAACGAGTTCGGGTCGAGTTGGTCCGTCAGATTTCGGTCACCGTCCGCTAAGCTTAGGATCCTGTATACCACAATTTCAAATAAGAGGTCAGGTGACTGTAAAATTTAACTCCACTGAAAACACTCTAACTTTTAAGTTAGTAAATAGCCTTCCAAGGTTGAGAAAGTATAATGTTAATGAATGCGAAGATGGATTTTGGGAGCGTGTTTTAGAATGATGGTGGGGGGTGTACTAGTGGAGAGAGTGACTTTGGTTGTTGATGCTTGTAAAAAATAGTATCTCTTGGTACCGAGCTTGCTGGAAGCTAGTAGCGGAGGGAATGTTAGGGTGTTTTGAGAACTTCGAGAGTTTTTGATAGATTTAGTGTGCAAGAGTCGTTTTATATGGTAGAGAGCATGCCTGTGAAATGAATCTCTATGACTTCTTATAGTTGTGGGCTCCCGTTGCTTTCCTTAAGTGGCGAGGTGGGAAGTCTGGCTTCTATGGAGATCTTTACTTTCCCAACGTGGGCACGGGCATCATTCTGAGTTACAACGGTTAGGAAAGAGAATTTCCTTCGTTCCATGGATATATCTTGTGTAGTGACGTTAGGTTGCCCTCTGTGGATCACAGACTGATTTGAGCGCCTTCATTCTGAGATGTGCTTTGATTCAAGGATACTGCCGTCACAAATGAGATTGCCTTTCTTAAAAATGTGAAAAATTAAGGTAAACAACCGTTGAGGGTTGGGATAATGCGCGTGGGCCGATCTCAAACTAGGCCCTACTTGGCTTGGGCTACATTCCGCTTACTTGCTGCGCTTCTCTGGACAACGGTAGCGTTGACCGTTCTTGGTACAAATAGGCCGCTGTTGATCTTGGGCTACTTGCCCATTTTGGATTGGCCCGCTACCGACGTGCATTTATATTTAAAAACTTTTATCTATACCAACCAAAAAGTGTAAGATCCAGTATCAACACGAGATGCCCTGTACTTCTATATGGAAACGTAATAATTTATTTGTGTCTTAAATTTGGACAATAAAAAATTTATTTATTATGAACTACTGGGTTTTTTCATAATATGAATCTTGTTATTTAAACTCGTTAATTATGCTAAAATAAAGTGGGTGTCCATATAAGACAAAACAGCTAAAACATTTCAAATTAATTTGATGGGTGATGTGGGCACGAACGGTGACGGCATCGGCAAGTGAAGGTCGACGGCAAAATTAGAGAAGTCGGCCGAAGAGGGAAGTTTAGCAGAGGATAAAAATGAAAAAAAAAAAGGTGAAAAGTGGTCACGGTGTAAGAGATCGAGATGCAGGCTCAAGCGAGAGAGAAGTAGAGAGGAATAAGGACCGCGGTCTTTTAAAAGATAAATGACCGAGGTCAGTATTGAGAGAGAGTGAAAAGCAGACAGAGGGAATAGGGATGAAGGAAAGTAGGGTGGAAAGAAATAGAGGAGAGAGTTGCATAGGGGCAAAGGAAAATTACGGTGAGAGAGAAAAGCAAGGAGGAGAGAAGAGGGAGGGAAAAAGAAAGCCAAGATGGGAGGGTGTCAGAGATAAGAGAGGTGCAGAAAGAACATGAAACAAAGAGAGAGCCAATCTTCTTCCCTTTTCATTGACCAGTAAGTTTATAAATTTATAGGAAATAAGGTAATTGAAAAATAACCAAACAAACTACCTAACAAATTACAAATAAAGTCCTATACGTACTAACAGATTGGAAAAACGGAATAATAACACTGGAAAGACAACAGCACACGGGAGACAAACAGTAGAAAAATAAACGGCTCGTAACATTGCTGCCGCTATCAAAAGAACCTTGTCCTCAATGTTAAATGTGGGATACGTGTGGTCGAGCATTGCGGCTGTTGCTCTTCGCTCGGTTTTGCTTTGTGCCATTATCGGGTGTGTATCATAGAGGGAGCCTCTACGTGTAGCCAAGCAAGCAAATGATACAGTTGAGCAGCAAAGAACCAGTACAAACCTTGGCTGTTCAAGTTGATTGGCGCTAGAGGAAGGGCTTGCTCTTGAAATTCCTCCAGTTACTCCTTCCAAATTTGGTGCGGACAAGACTTGATCAGAATTCTCCTAACAGCCTCCTATCTGCATGCATCACAGAAGTGTACTCGTAGTTTCTTGCTGTTCAATAGCCCCAGATGTGGGACACCCAAGCCAAGTAGTAGCATGCTGGGTTCGTAGGTAATTAGAGTCCAGCATTAATGGTATTGCACTAGTGAGCCGATTGTATGATAGATCAAGTGCTTGAAGCTCCTGGCAATGTGCAATGTTTGCCGATATATTGCCTGTCAACTTGTTTTGCCAAGCAAAGAATATAATCAAGGCCTTCAAATTGCCAATGGTTGTTGGTTTCTCACCAGAGAGAGCAATGTTGTCAACTTCAAGGTTTGTCGAAGCTATGCAGTTGGTGATCTCGGGAGGTATGATTCCTGACAACTGATTCATGCTCAGCTTAAGTTCCTTGAGCTTTAGAATGTTGCCAAAACTGTTCGGTATCTTGCCTACCAACAAATTCTCAAATAAATCCATGACTGTCAGCTCTGTGACAATTTGCGGGCCCTGATCAACAACGTTGTTCGAAGGATTATCGACAACTGGTCCAATAGCGCATGCTTTAGGTTTCTCAACAATCATATTGTAGGCTTTCTCATGCATGAATATCCTGAACTTGGCACAAAAACACTGTCCCTGATTGAAGAATAGTGTAACGGAAGCAAACTCAGTTGCTTCATCACCGTCCACATCCCCATACACAACTTTGCTTTTCTCTATTGATCCCCTGAAAGCAAACGTGTCCACCTCCATATGGCCTGCAAGTTTTATTGGTGCAGACTTTGCTTCCTTATGGAGAGGGATCTTTATAGTTGTTGAATCGGCGCCCTGTAGCAGTCTCATGGCTGAGAATATTTGTTGTTGTGATAGGGAAACCCAGCTATAGTTAACTACTGCTACTGATGCTGCTAGGGATGAGCTAGTCCAAGGCCGTGTGATTGGGCAAAAAAGTGGAAGCATTGGAGACGCAGTTGCGGCAGGACATCGTCGGCCTGGTGGACTTGGCGTTTGCACTGGAAATTGTTGTGGACGAGGCTGCTGTTGATCAGGGGAAGGGAAACAGTAGGCTCGAGGTAAAAAAGAGAACAGTGAGGCCCGAGGTATAGGGAAAAATAGTGAGCCCGAGGTATAAATGAAAACTGTAACGATTGAGGTATAAAGAGAAAAGAGGGAGAATAGATAGAGAAGAAAGAAGGAAAGTTGCGGACGGTAAGAGTAGCGGTTTTGGCAGAGGATGAATGCACGTTCTGTGAAGAAGCTGGAGTGGACGATAGGGCCTAAGTAAGAGTCAGTCCTTTTAGCTGCAGCGCAGCATCAGATTCATCACTGTTATCCATGCTCGATAACGACTCTATCTGCTTTACCATTTCATCCAGTTCAACACCATTATGGTCTTTCTCGGAGTCAGACGATGATGCATGAGGAAGAAGGGGTAGAGTTGGAGAAGATTGAAATAAAATGTCAGTGGTGGAAAGCGGACACGGTGATGGATTGCGATCGCTTCGATTTAGGGTTTGCGGTTTTTCAATGAGCGAAGAGATAGCAGGTTGGGAAAAACGAAGTGTTAGAGCGATTGTGGCATCTGGCGGCAATGGTGGTCTTTGAAGTGAGGCTTAGGTTGGGATTTGTGGATGCGGTTGTGGTAGCGGTGGAGGAAGATGAACAATAACAGATGGAGGAACAACTAATGGTGAAGGATTCGCTAGCGAAGGAGTATTTTGCTGAAGTCTTGTGAGCAATTGATGAATTTCAACCTTGGAATGTTGAATTTGGGCGGTGGTGGAGGCAGCGGTAGTGTTGCTACTGTGACATCCAGTGGTGAATTGAAAATTGAGTGATTCATGTGGAAGGAAAGGTAGAGAGTGAGCAAGTTAAGGTAAGATATTAAAGGTGAAAGTCCAAGACGGTGACAGAATTGGAAGAATCAGGGGATTTGAGGAAGGCAAGGATTGTTGGGGAATCGCAGAGGAAGTAATGGGAAAAATGTGAAACGTATCCAATGGAGAAGTCGCAGTCGGTGAAGGAGTCAACCGCAACGGCAGATTCTTGATGAATTATATTTGTGCTCGATTCTGTTGAGTGATTGAAGGATTTCATCAAGAATGTACTGGATGTGTGCGTTAGTGGCAGCAGTGGTGGTAGCAATTGCGGAAGCTCTTGCAGTCGTCATCTCCATGTCCTCTGCCACGTCTCAATGAGAGTACCAATGATGCGGGCACGATTGGTGATGACACCGGTAAGTGAACGTCGACGGCGAAATCAGCGAAGTCGGCCGAGGAGGTGAGTTCGGTAGAGGATAAAAATGAAAAAAATAAGTGAAAAGTGGTCGCGGTGCAAGAGACCAAGATGTAGGCGCAAGTGAGAGAGAAGTAGAGAGGAATAAAGTCCATTGTCTCTTAAAGGACAAATGACCGAGGTCACTATCGAGAGAGAGTGAAAAGCAGACAGAGGGAATAGGGACGAAGGAAAGCAGGGAGGGAAGAAATAGAGGAGGGAGTTGCAGAGGGACAAAGGAAAATGACGGTGAGAGAGAAAAGCAAGGAGAAGAGAAGAGGGAGGGGAAAAGAGAGCCAAGGTGAGAGGGTGTCAAAGAGAAGAGAGGTGCAGAGAAAATATGAAATAGTGAGAGAGCCAATCTTCTACTCTTTCTCATTAACCAGTACGTTTATATATTTACAGGAAATAAGGTAACTGGAAAACAATTAAATCAATTATCTAACAAAATACTAATAAAGTCCTATATGTGCTAACAAACTAGAAAAATGGAATAATAACAGAGAAAAAATAACAGCACATGGGAGACAAACGATAAAAAAATAAACGGCTCGTAACAATGGATTTGAGAATATAAGGGGCTGATCTAGATCCAAATTGTAGAAATTAGAAATAAAACTGTCAGGCTGGTTTGCATTGCTACAGATTCCATGTTAATAGAGGGGCAAGGTGAAAGTGTGTTATTGTCAGAGTGGATGGACTGTCAGATAATAAGTCCCATAAAAAAATTACACAAAATAAGTAACTTTTAGAGATGTAAATTCTAAAAATTATCTTCTCAAAAAAAGCAAGTTGTTAACAGATAGTGGGCGATAACTCGGCCAAATCAGTGCACCGCACCGATGACTAATAAAATACATTGTTTAAAGTATTATGTGATAATCTTTTTAACAAAATAGGCTACTGATACTGTTGAAGTATAACTTTAATTCTGAACATCCTCATTTACTCATAAAATTGTGAATACTAAACTAATATTTTGATAATGAATCAGCTTAAATAATGGAATTTTGTTTTTTTTAAAGAAGTATTTCTTGCCTCTTCCTTTTGCTCACATTTGAGTATTGTATGATATTAAATTGACTATTGAAAGATAAATTAAAAGTAAATGCTATACATTTGCTCTCTTATTTTATGTTATCTTATATACAATTTAAATTACAATATTTAATAATTTGATGTGAAATTACAGTATCTTTCCTCTGGTTTTGTTTTTATTTTTGTTTCATTTATGTTTTATCTCTCTCTCAAAAAATAACAAAAGCATATGTTGTTATCTTTGGCCCAATCATGTTGCTTGGTCTAGTGGGTTTGGGGCTGCTATGATAGCCAACTTGAGAGTATCTCTCTTCATATCTCTATCCCTTTGTTGGACCTCCTTGATATGGTGGTCTGTTGGTTCTTGTTGAGAAAAAAAATATATGTTCTCCCTCATTTCAGCCGCATATGGTTGGCATGGCATCTCGAAAATGCTTGTCGTTTGCCGAGTAGGCACTGATGATTTGGACCGGATCAGTTGCTCTTGGCCAATGTACTTTAAGGCTGCCTAGTGGCCTTTCCGTGATGTTCTGACGTTTTGTCCTTATGATGGTTCGCTGGTTGGTTGATTTCGCCGGTTGGTTGATTTCGCCGGAGCCTTGGTTTAGTATTCATCATCCTCCTAGAGCTTGGCCTTGACGTGTTTAGTTTGTTGCTACGGTTTTTGATACGTTTCGAACTCGTAAAGTCTATACCGAGATTTGGTGGGCGTTTGCTGGTTTGGAGTACTTTATCGGTTTGCAGATGTGGCGATTTTAAGAGCTGGTTCGATACTGTCATACTGTCAGCCGGTCTTTGGAGGACCTTTTTTTGTGTGGTTCAAAAAAAAAAAATCATGATCTGATTCATGGTGACTGGAGCTTACCTTCGCGTCTATGTCTATGTCTACTGTGAGATTTACATTTGGAGTTTGAATTTTGATTTTGTATTTTTTTTTCTTTATATTAATGAAATTGAATTACTTACAAAAAAGATGTGAAATTATTTAGGTGAATCTCAATTCACAATATGCATTAAAATTCATACTTGATAAAATAATTCCCAACTTAAAATATATAATATTAAAATGTGTAATATTGGATAAAAATATAAATAAATATATATTTTAAAACGGAAGAGTGATCCCTGGAGAATGAGATTGGTATAAAGCCATGCCCGTATGATGGCAAAAGACGTATCGATGGGCAAGATGGTCATTTGACATGTCGCAAGTTGACAAATGAGATGACGGTCAGCCGTTTGAAGGTTGAAGAGCAGCGGGGCCGTGGGGTTCACGTGCACATCACATGGGGGAGACAGTGACTCTCGTACGCCCAGCAGGTGGGCAATAATGCGTGGCGCGTGATGATTGGCTGTGATGATGAGTTGTTGATTATTGATTTTCCTAGGGAGAAACGTGGGACAGCTAGCACGCACCTGTGGGGACCACACTCAGGCAACATCCGACATATTGTCGGCATATTTTTATTATCTATATTTATTTTATTTATTTATTTGTTTATAAAGTAGTGGTAATAATTTGCCTATAGCATTTGGTCCACCTCTCTAATGTCTATGTTTTTTTTTTTTTTTTTTTGCGAGTATAATTTGAAAACCCAAACATAACCTCATCGTAGCTATAGTTGGTACGGATTTTGTTACGATACTGTTAATATTAAATTTTTATTTAAAATTTTAAGAGTTAAAAGTAATTATTTTAATATGAAAAATTAAAATTATAATAATTTATTAAAATATTAACTCAATATTTATACTTAACTAATTTTATAATGATATTATTTATTAAAATTAAAAAAATCATAATAGAATCCATGGACATCTATATTCATAGTTAATTTTAATTGATTACATGTATATATATAGTGTTCAATAAATTTATAAAAATTTTTATAGATTTATAAACTATTTTTTATAGCATTGCATCTCTAAATTTAAATAGTATATTTAAAAATGTCAACCCTAAAATGCTATTTCTAATTATATTACATGATTAATTCAAATATCATATAAAGGTCAAATTCAAATTCATTTGAGTTTATCAAGTAAGCAAGTGTTTTTCTATAATTTGCTTAATTTTAGAGAATTACTAATAAAATAGTCCAAAATTGAACCATATCAAATGGGCCCTTACCTTAGTTATTATAAAATTCCTACATGTGATACTAAGATTAGGATTCTTCACGGATTAAATTATCTATAATTTACTCATCGTGTGCAAGTGATGATGGCAGATCGGTCATTATCAATAAAATTATACATACTATCATCTCTTACACTATATACGCAAAATGAGCTAGAAAAATATATAATAATTTAATTCAATAAAAAAAGTGAACATAATCTTGAAGATCTTTTCTAGGGATGATATAATCAAGAGAATTTGTTCGGAATATATATTAATGACAGCTCTGTGACTATTTTAACACTTATGTTTGAACAAATATAAAAAAAATATTTTATAAAGATACATCAAAATACCTTTATTGTCTAATGACAGATTACTTTTATACTTTCATTATAGTCGGGAGCTCTGCATTTATGAAAATGTCTAACTAGTCTTCAGTAGATTGAGTAGCCTTCCGAGAGTAAATGACTGCATTTCTTATGCAGAGTTAAGGCCATTTCCTTAACGGCTATTTATTTCTTATGACATTGGGGTCATTGATCATGGGATTGTTACACCTTTGTGAGGTTATTGTTGATTGTTATGGGTGATAGTTACCCGTTTAATTATAATGTTGACTACTTCTCTCCTAAGTAATTACGAAGCTCCTTTTGTAGCTATCACATTTGTAATTGTTAGTTTGATAAGCAGTTTATGGCCATATCGTGGCTAATGTGTCCTTCATCGAGAGAAAATAGCGAGGTCCACAAGTAGGTTAAAAGCAGGGGAGAATTGACAGGTTTACAATCTGTCGTTCTAATTCGTTTTCACTATAACTACAATCCAGCCTGGTCAATTCTATTCCATCCGCTATGTGATAATTCATAAGCAGTCAATCTTTCTCTTTAACCAAGCACACAAATTCTATTCCAGTACCCTGTTTATTGGACCAAAATTTGCTCCTTAACTTCATCTATTTAATGAAAAATAACTTCATATTATTATTATTTTTTTATTTTAGCTAGTTGGTGGCATAACAAAACATTTTTATAGTGTTTGACACATTATAATTTTTTAGTATATATTTTTCAATCAGTTGTAGCAAATGAGTCTGTAGCAATGCCATAATGGAGAGGTTTTCGTCGTCTTAAATACTTAAAAGTTATATTGAGCTTGTCAATTGCTTATAATTGAACATTAATATCAATTTTTGATTTTTTTAACTTGAAAATTGTTGGGATCTGAACCGCTTATTTGAACAACGAAGAAATAATTAACAATTCATAATAAGTACACAACAATTATCAATAATGAAGTAGCACGTAATTTTTATGTGAAAATTTTTTAAAAAAATAAGAGAAAAAATCACTGCACTATATGCCTGAAATGTGTCTACTATATAATTAATTCAATTAAACAAACCTTACAAATATAAAAATTAAATATCTTATAACAAATAGCCTGAACAATAGAGAACATAAGACAAAAGTGAAGAAATACGGTTAGTAAAATATTCTTCAAAGTTTTAAGAACAGCATACCAATTGTCGGCAGAAATTGAAATACGATTCAAAATTTATTCGGATACTCAAATCTTTCTCTTCTTCATTTTCTCTCTTTCTCTTTTTTTTCTTTAAAAGTCGACACTCTAGGTTTCAAAGAATACAAGTGGTTAACCATAAAAATCAATCGACACGTTTTTAGACTAGAAGTCTCGCCCGAGGGCCCATCAAGTATATCTCAAGTGTGGGTGCCACTGAAAACGACACCTCGAATGCGCCCCTTCTGGAATTGGAGACTCAAGGGCCCCTCTAGCTTGCCTTGAGCGCCCGGCTACTGGATTCGGCTCCTCAAGCACCCTCGGGGTACATCTCGAGTGCTCTTTATCTTGAATCGGTGCTTCAACCATTACACACTCGAAAACCTCAATTCTTTGAATCAATATAGTATATTTAGGATCTTGTCTAAACTACCAAATGGAAAGTCAAATACATATAGGTATACATGGGAGTGACAAATAATTCAATAAAAATAATATAATCACTGTCCCCAAGGTCTCCTTAGTCCCATAGTTAGGTGTCGACTGGTGACACTTTATGCTGCCACAATCAAACCAAGTCGTCACCGCCATCGGGTCCACACTTGTTGCAAACTTTTACTATACCAAAGACCTGTTAACGTTGAGTAAACATATTTTTCTTACCTATAATATATCATTACACGTAAGGTTATACCACTAACTATACTATTACCACTCCTGATGACTGCAATGACGAATATAAATGATTGAGTCGTGTTATAATCCATTATTTAATTATTTTGAACAACTTTTATTAATTTTTTGGAACTATTATTTAATTATAATAATTTAAGGCATATATAAAGCTTCATCTCTATAAAACATACAATCTCTTCTGTTCAACTTAATTACTTGAGTGTGAATTAAAAATATTCATAGCTCTGCGATATTGTTACGTCTTTTAAATATGACTATCGAAATTAATTTTTAATAACTAAACTTATATTTATACTTTTATTTCTTACTTTATATATGAATTATCAGTCACTTTAAATAAATATTTTTTTAATAAAGTCTCAACTTTTCCAATTGGTCCTCCTCCTTCGGGATAATTTTAATTATATACTTGTATAATTTATAAAGTAATAATGTAAGTCTCTTTCAATAAATTTATTGGTTATCCACTTGGCATATGTCATGGCACGTGCACTTAGTGGCATCTATATCTATTGAAGATTCCCGAAAACATGGCCGCCATGTCCAAGAAAGCCGACATATGTTTATTTGATTAATTGAATAACTTTACAGGGTCCAAAATTACGGCTGAATCGATTGTTATGTCACAGACGAACTTTGCATTTAAAATTTAAAGTACAAATTATTTTCCATACCTAAGTAAATAAAAATTAATAATGTATTAAAATTAATATAATATAATATATTATAATAATTTTTATTTAGTGTTATAATGTTATATTCTTTCTAGCAATCTGATCGGATATCATTTTATTATATAATCAAGATCCTAACATTGAACTTTATTTATAAATATACTTTTTTTTCCTAGATTAATAGTTAATGAAACCACTGATTTTCCTTAATTTTTTATATTTTATCCAATATTACTCATATATTTATTTCTATGTAAGTTTTCAACCCCCTAAATATTATTTATTTCTTTGTCAGATTTTCGTATTTATCTTTCCATTAGTTAAGTAGACACGGTTGCGGACTAGAAGAATGTGAAGAAATTTCACATGATATGACACATATTTAATAATTTACTGTAATGATTAAAAGCTATGATTTATTATAATTTTATGATATATTACTAAAAAAATGTTATTTTTTTTAATTAATTTAATTTTTAATAAAAAATAATATTTATATAATTAAGAGATTGATTCCCTTGATACCCAATAAATAGAGAATTAACAATTAGTAGTTGATGGTAATAATAAATGATTTTTTTTCAGAATAATATAATGACTGTAATCAATTTGCATGATTTAGAAGGCTGTAAAAATTATTATTATTTCCAAATTTAAGAGTGCTCACCAGTAAAATCAACTAAATTAATTGATTTTTTTTTCATAAATTCTGTGTTCATAATGGGGAAGAAATAAGCGTGAAGAAAAAAAATTAGTTTTAAATCTTTTGAGAAAATAAATTTAAACACTGATTTATGTAAATTCATGCTGTGCGTTTTCGCATTATGATACTATAAAATAAAATAACAATTATAATGATTGGTATAAATAATTTTAACATTTTAAATTTTTCTTGCACAAGGCAGATATAATCACGCCTCAAGTCATAAGAGGAGTATTCGATAAATTTGAAATTTAATGGTCAATTTATATGTGGTATGCAGAGTCAGGATGGGGGAGATATAGTTGACAACATTATTTGAAACATTCTTATTACATTTTATGAATTTAGGTTGTCCTACGAATTAGAAGGCCGCTAATCAGATCTTCATGTTTGGTCGATCTGATGCGGATCAGATCTTTATAACATCGAACCTGAACATTACGCAACATAATTGAAAACGAGAGATCAAAAGACAGCAGGAATTACTCCAACCGTTTATCTTCCAACGCTTAAATCAGATATCTTTCAAGAAAATAGAAAGATGTAAGAATGATGTATAGAAACATGTAACCGTGGATTGAGCATTCGAATGTACCCGGAAGATGGGTAGCTTGGAGATGCGCCCGATCGGAAGGCGACTTAAAGGTATGAAAGGCAAGCCTCCTGGATGTAGGAAGAGACCCCTAAAAAGTGAATAAGTTTCCTAGATGGTCTCCTGAGATGAAGGCAAGATTCCTTAGATGGAGGGTTGGAATTTTCTCCATTTCATATCTATGTTCTGGGGCCTCCCCCCTCCCTTCCATCGGAATTAAGGTTATTTTATAGAGTAGGTGGTGGTTTTAATTTTCTGTTTGGTGACAATCACTTGTTGAACAGCCTCTGTGAATAAGGACGCACCGATTGGTTATTCTGATTAGTTGGTTATGGTGGATTGTTTCAGTGTGCCAGAAGTGGGCGGTTGTGCTATACGGCGATAATTTTGTAGAAATTTATCCATCCGATTATGGTAAGTTGTCATGACGGCATATGGCACGTAGGCTCGCTTTCTTGGTCGGAACCATTGAACCGCTGGGTATTCTTTGGACTAAATCAGTAACAGCGGCCGACTGGGGCCTACTTGAGCGTTTTCTGGACTTCGTATTATACTAAATTTTATTTGACATTTACTTTATTCGTGGGCCTTTTTTCTATGTCGGGTGTACCAAACCCACCACCAGTCCCACATGCCAAGTGATTCAAAATTTTCAACCGTAGAATGCTTCTGATGGGATGCTACTTGTAGGTTTGGCTTTATCAACTTACCATCTTTAAGAAATAGTGCGCCAAGTTGTCATCATTGATTTTTAGTGGGCTATGTTGGAACTGATAATATCTGCGATCTCACTGTTCTTGTGAGGGGAGGTTGCGGCCATAAGGAGGCGACGCTGTAGTCTAAGCCTCGTGGCTACAATTGTTAGGCTTAAGTGAATGCGTCTTGATTGGTCGCGCTCACCCCTGCCAGGAGGAGGTCGTGGCATTGAGAATGGGTTGTTATCGGCTAAGCCATGAGGCTATCGTCACTAAGCTTTCTCTAGCCTAGGAAGTCGTTCGCATATACTCATCGGCGCTCGATTCTATTGAAGGACGTCGTGGCTTTCATGCATCTGGTTCTAATCCATTAACCATTATTGACTGATGATACCCGTCCCTTTAGGAGGATTTTTCGCACGGGTTCTAAAAAACTCCTAAAGTTTCAAATTCGACCGCATATGACCTGCTCGGTGACACGACCGAGGTTCAAATCCAACATCACATGGACCGTTCGGTACAAGATCGAGGTTGAAATTCGACTCTCTCTGGGCCGCTCGGTTTGGGATCGAAGTTTGGTAACAGGTGAATAAAAATTCACCAGATTTAGGGACAGTTTAGGTCATTCGAAGATATGCGATAATATACAAGTACTCGTATGAGCAGATAAAATGATTATATTATTAATTAAACATGATTCAAGTAAGTAGTGTGATACATGCAAAACTCACCTGGATTAGGCTTGGAATCGTTGCTGGTGTTTGAGGTTGATGGCGTGCTGTGTTCTTGGAGCAGCATGGACCATATCTCTCTTGGCTTTCACCAGTGCCTGATGACTCAATCAATTTTCTGGCTACTATCAGGCCGTGTTAGTCGTGGCCACTTGAGCTACGAGGTTATCAATCCACTGGCTCTTCTACGAACGCTGGACCACCTCGACTACGTGGGAGTTGTCCGGCAGAGCCCCCAGCATAAAATCTCTGGACGAGCGCATATGGAAGTAGGGATGAGCACAAATTGATTGTTGGAGAAAATTGAACGATCAGATCCCGTAGCTTCAAAAAAAAGAGAAAGTATATGTCAGTAGAACGTTAGTCAAAAGAAGAAATGGTAGAACCAAGTTCATTCTGGATAAATACCTTGGATAGAGAAGAAATCCCTAATGATGAACTTTCTCCTCTTTGGGCTTCAGTGTCTAAATGATCCATCAACTATACAGTATCCACTCTAATAGCCACCTCCTCGGCCTCAGATAATCTAATAACAACCTCAGAATCCGGGAGCCACTTCGGAACGTTAGAGACTGGGGGCTCAATTGTTTCCATGTATACATTAGTCACAGTCTCAGCCTAAACCTCAGAGGATGCCCTAGATTTTTCTATATCACTAATGGCCACGACATCCGAAGATACCCGGACAAAGGGAGCTCGGAACTAAGCACCTCAGTGACCCTCATTAAGTCCTCGACCTCAACAAGTTCAGCGGGAGCTTCGATTGCCTCCTCGGCCGTATTTTTAATTACATCCTCGACTGGATTTTCAACAATTCAATCCGAGGCCTCTTCAAAAAAGATAGTTAGAATGTCATGCATGGGCTCTTAAAAAGATCAAGGGATGACAAGTGACACCTTATTTATACCCCCCGCTGTAGGAGGATGAACAACAGACTCACTATGCGCTGAAGGTCCAACCGCCTTAGCATGTTGGATTGAGGCTGTTACTGACGATCTTTTCCTCCTCACTAATTGGCCAATGACGGCTTCATCATCATCGGAGGAGGCATAACAGATGTGGTCTCCGACAGCTTAGAAGTTTCCGTCCGACGGCTTTTTCCTACCCTGTCGAACGGTTCACCAATCTTCAATGTATTTAATTTTCCCTTCAACTTCTTCTTCTTAGCCGGGGAAGTCTCAAGAGGGGTATCAGGAACTTCCGAATCTTTAGGAATAGGTTCCCACATTACCTTTTCAAAGGCTTCAATCTTCAATCATCGGTTCTTTTTGTTATTGTTAAAGGAACCAAGGTTGAACTAAATTAAGTCGATGAATTTCTTCACCGCTTCTTTTTCTTGTTTTAAATGCATAGACACAGAAATTTGTCTCTACGTTCCCTTATTCATTTTATATGCCCCATTTAGGGGGAACAACAAGAAAGAAATATCTATTTTTTTTACCTCTTTATGGAATCTGAGTTCCCTCCACTTATACCAAATTCAAAGCAATGGGAAATGACACTTCAATCTTACCCATGGAAAAATCTTAAATTAACCTTTACGGCCGTAATATCAAAAACTCGTCCATGACAATGCACAAAAACATTGAGAGAAATAAGACACCTCACAATATTGGGTTGCAACTTGGCCCCTAGAATTTGCAAAGTCTTCATGATCTTATAAAACTCCAACACCATGGGATAACAAAGACCTCCTTTTAGATAGACGTCGTATACAATGACAAACCCATCTGGACGAGTGAATGCCCCATCGTCTGCACCAGGCAACAAAAATGCAATCGTGCTTGGAATCTAATACCTAACACGAATGGCTTAAACTTCTACATGGGAAAGACTGGGGTGGATATGTTTCACTCCAAGAGCCATTGCAAGATGATTTGGAAAGGAAGAAGAATGAAATCTGAAGTGGAGGTTGGAGTGTTCGAAAGGGAAAGAAACCACAATTAAAATTAATCCCAATAAATATGGGGGATTAATTTTAAACGACGAAGGAATTCAAAAAGATGCACCCAATCATGGCCAAGGCACGTGTCGGCCTCTCACAGGTCATGAAAAAATGATCACTGCTATATTTCCAAGGTGACTTCACAACTAAAAGGACTACATTTAATGCCTTTGTTGACGGTGTGCATCAAACCTATCGGACTAAGAGTAGGTTCTTAGATAGATGCCGTCAGCCGTCGGACAAAGAGTGAGTACTCGGATAGATATTATCAGCCATCAGACTATGAGTAAGTCCTCGGACAGATACTGTTAACCATCGGACTAAGAGTAATTCCTCCGATAGATATTACCATTCATCAAACTAAGAGCTTGGATTTCAGCAAAAGGTCATCTTTAGACTTTATACTAGAAGGTTGAGTTTTAGGCCCTCTGCTATGGGGGACTAGTGATAGGTATTGTAGAGTCCCACATCAGATTGGAACGGGGCATGAGGCGCGCTCTTATAGAGGCATGGATACCCTTCCCATGGAGACACATTTTGGGGGTGGTGGAGGCGGTCTGCCGAAAACAAAATAGTGCGGAGCCTGTGTGGCTTCCAAAGCGAACAATATCTCCATACGGGTACTTGGGAATGTTACAAATGGTATCAGAGATGGGGCCTAACTCGGTGTGCCAGCGCGGGCGCTGGGCTCCCAAAGGGGGTGGACTGTAATGTCCCACATCGGATGGGGAGGGGAACGAAACGTGCCTTATAAGGACGTGGATACCTCTCCCTTGTGGACACGTTTTTGGGACAGTGAAGGCTGTCTGCCATGAGCAAAACCATACGTCTGTGTAGCAAAGTGAACAATATTTATAAGCGGATACTCGGGGACGTTACAGGTACCGTCTCCAGAAGTCCAATATGAAATACCCATATCATATATGTAGTCCATGAATTGTGAAGGCCCAATATTCTCATCAGGCCCAAATCAAGGGTTCAACCGACGGCTTATATAAAAAAAAAAAAATTGATGCTGGTGACCGAGGCAATTTCAAAGTTTTTTTCTAAATGACCGAGGGCGCCAATTGTAATTATCACCTGTGGAAAATCTTATCCACTTGTCGGTTTTATGAAAAGTTAACAGAAAAAGTCAACTTCTTTCTAACTTCTATAAAAACGTCTTGTTTCCTATGAGAGAGTGGGACAATTGGCATAAAGAATTCTCTTTCATTTTTTCTAATACTATGATGCTTTTCTAAAAAGTGCAACTTCCAAATACAGAAAAATTTTACTCGTATTGCATTCAAATTGAAATCATCTTTTTCTCCTTTTCTAAAAATGACGATACTGATTTGAGCGTCGGAGAATATATCGGAGAGTGAGTCCTGTCAATCATTTGACCGTAACTTTTGTATTGCATAAGATTCAAATTTATAGTATACAGAGATCGAGCATATTCAATGTCTGATGGACAAGACCCAATATTTTCTTATCCATATCACAATCCGGATCTGAGTACTTAACAATTCTATTTCAGAGTTTTCACATAGGAATGAAATATTTTCTTAATTATCAAATATTTTTATGAGAAATCCTTAACAACAAGTCATATAAAAATCGTATTTCAATAAAATTTTAAAAATATCTATAACGATTAAGTAAGATTGTGCCCAATTTTTTAGCCAAAATTATAATCATGTCTATGTATACTTAAAATCGAGTCAGCTAAAGCGAGTAATAGATATCATAGATTTTAAATATTTTCATATAAAAATTACTTCAACCATAAATTATTTTTAAAATACAATAACTAAATGGATAAATCTTAAATAAAGTAAATCATTTGTAAAAACTTTGAAAATTTATATTCACAAAATTATCAAAAACTCGTATCGACTAAGTCAAACATTTTTGCGCGTAACTATGTCTATTCTAAAACTTTAATTAAATCTAATTTTTCACCATGCTTATTTAAAATAAATATATCCTTATCATACCATATAAAATTTTGATTTAGTGAAATTAGATAGGACAAGCAGTCCCAATTTAACCCGATATACTTGATAATAGAAATAATTTGTTAACAACACTTGGATGACCAAATATACACCAACACATTCATATACATTTTAAAGTAAACAAAATTTAAAATTTGTTAGTAATATAGCCAAAATGGTACACAAGGGCCAACTAGAGTTGGAGATGAAGCACTCGGACGCACGAACGTCTCTCTTGCTAGGCACAGGTATTGCCTATTCTGCTAATTATTCATAAGCGCGCCTGTGTAATACTTGAGTACTGCCTATTCGACATTTTCACATATGAGCGTAACTCTATCCTACACTTGCAGGTGAGATGAAAATCTTCTTTTAATTTCTTTACTTTTCATCCAAATTCATATTATTTTAATAAATTTTTAAAAATAAATGAATCATGAAATTATAATATATAATTTGGAGATTGGGTGTCACAAAACATATATAATTGATATTTGTACCTTTATATTATAAAAAAATGACCAATCCTCCATTATTACAAATTCAATTACTATTGCAAACTATTAATTACTACTTTAAATTAATGGGTTCGATTATAATATGGGTCGACCCAAAAAACAGCTAGCCTGCTAAAAAGGGCCCAAGAAGTAGTATAGACCAAAAGACCCTATGGACAGTCCATCTCTAACAAATGCGTTCTGAGCAAAATAAGGCTGTGGCGATCCAGGCGCAACAGGCAGCTTCTATGGTGCGATAAATCACAGCCTAAGTCTACCCTCCACATCAGCTACAGCAATCTGGTAGTGTAGAGAGTACCGACGTAACAGGCACTGACGAAAAGTGGTAGATGTCAACTTTGGGGAAACACCATGTCTATCGACCAATAGTAGCCCAGTCTATCAATGTAGGAACAGTCAGACCCCTATCGGCCACAATCAATTGCGATCATATCACCGTTAAAAAATGACACTTGATAACTATGGCTCCTGCCAATATCCAATGGTCACCAACTTTAGCACCAACGCTACAATTGGCCACACCAATAAATATTCCTCTCCATCGTGAAAGAAGGGATTGATCTCAATCGATTGGTAAGAACTCATAAAGAATTAAGCTCTCTTTCTAAAAACAGCTCTCTCTCACTTTGACTCTCTCACGGCTGCTCGTTCTTGAGCATACTAAATGAGCTTGATCTTCCTCTCACGTCTCCCGCATGCATACATCATTGCATTCTTTTACATCCTTCTATCATTCTACTTTCTGAGAAATATTTCTGAGTTGACCGTCGAAAAATAAATCGAAGAGTGAGTCCCGCTAATCATCTGATTTTCTTATTCGTTTTTGTGGAGCGTAGAACCCAGGTTATTTATAATGTATACCAAACCTACTCTAATTTGACCCGCAGTAGAATGCCGAGTAGAATCAAAATATGTGCCACAACTCCGATCTAATAAAGTATCACAAATTATTGCAAATCCTTACTTATTTACTACTACAAACTGTTAATTACTTTTACAACTAAAGAAATAGCCAACCTCAATTATTGCAAACTATTAATTACTTGTTGCAATTATGCCCCGTTTCTAGGCATGCTTGTAGAAACCTTTGTCCCATGATGCGGGTCCTGTCCACCCAAACCTCAGTTGCCCCTTCTAAATCTTACCACCTTAGTTTGCTTCGGCAGTCTACTTTGAATTCTCAATATAATTCTGAATTAACGTAAAAAATAAAAACTTAGGACCTATATAAAAAATAAAGTCTTCGATAATTACTATTTTGATAAATTCCTCTCCAACATACAGTTTAAGTATTTTGAGACCCGATTATATGCTTTTAATCATTGATAAATTGTATTTTTAAGGAAAATGTGCTCAAGCTTGTGGTAATTAACAATAATTTAGTAATTTGTCTTATTTTATTTGGTAATTGAAAGATATTTTAATAAAATGTAATATTTTTATGCTAAACAGAAAAAAATTAGGATAGTTAATGTATTATTATTTTACAAATTATTTAAATTTTTTTATGAAATTTTATTTTTATCAGAGTTTTAATAAATATGACACATGTTTATTATCTGTTTATAATTTACGTAAAAAATAAGGATTCGTTTATGATTTAAAAAATTTAATTGTCAAATAAATGAAGCAAGTTATATATTTGTATAATATGAAAAAAATATATAAATATTGTAAAAATTTTATAACTTGATCGGAAGTTTTGAAATATTTTAAATTTTAATTACGTGAGAGATGATGGACTGCTTCGATTCCTTATTGAAGAGCTTATGATGCGGTCAAACTGTAAATGTACGAACCCTGAGATTACAATGATTGTTCTACGTACAATTATCGCGACGATTTTTTGTTTTTTCTCAAAAAATAAAAATTATAAAATTATTATTTATTTTTAATAATGATCATTCAATTACTGCCTACATGATGTATTTTCGATTTTCTAACAATGCGAGGCTCGAGACACTCCCCAAAGAAAAAAAAAACTTAGCGTTAAAGAAATAAATAATTTAATTGTTAATGATCTAACTAAGGAAAATCATTGATTTTAAAAATAATTCCCAAGTGAAAATAATTTTATACTATAAAAAACAAATATATTTTTTATTTTTATATAATTTAGTTATATTTTTAAAAAAATTTCATAAAATGTATGTTTTTTAATAAATTGTATATTTTTAATATAATTTTTTTATTTTATCTATCATTTATTAAATTTCTAAGAAAAAATTGCTTGGTATATCTATGCAAAATTGCCTCCTAAAATACGATATCATGTCGATTTAAAGTTGGCATTAAAACTGAGTGAGAATTATCAAATTTTAATATTTTTAATTCAAGAATTTTTGTTATATTGTGGAGATCTAAAATATCGTACGAATTAGAGGCATGAGAGTTTTTTTCAATATATCCAAATGGTGATGGGCTTAATTTTCATAAATTTAAATTCATATTTTACACACCACAACAAGTTGACCGGATGTGAGATATATGTAGGATTTATTTTCTAATATATCATTCAATATTTAAATCAATAATTTTTTCTTTTTAAATAAAAGACAAGAAAGCAAATATTTGAAATGAAAAGAGGATGGGGATGCATAAAAATTAGGAAGATTTTGTTTCACTTATTGTACCCGAACATATGAATATTTTTTTTTATTCTTTTCCTCTCCTTTTTCTATCTCGGTGGAATTGTCTTTATAGACTAGATCATTGTCTACTAATTGAGCCGTTTCAAGATAATTGTTGAGAGACATTACTTTTAATATGTAACTGGCGTTCCAATTTAATGAGTAAGATTGTTGAATATAAATTGTGAGATCGTTTCAATTGTTTTTAGATAGGATCATTTACTGATTTATTATTATCCTTTAATTTTTTAGTAAACGATTATTTTAATTAAACTTTTTAATTAATACCCTAAAGAGTCATGATTTGGCTATCCTAATTGACTTTATTACATATTAATTTGAACTATTAAGATTTGAGCCTCAAATTAGATTTAAATTGGGCTGATCCTTTTTAGAATGTACTTAATAATTTTTATTAAAATTTTATAAATAATGTTAACTTCTTCTTTAAAAATTTTCTTATAATATTAATGAATTCGGTATACCCCATCCAAAAAAAAGTAACCGTTTAACCGTTTCATCTTATCCACGAACAGTTGTCAATAGATTAGGATAGCCGTCCGTCAACTATGTAAATATCCTCATCCCAATGGAGTGACGGGATGGAAGATAGGGTAAAGGGCCTACTTCTAGCAAAGAGGACTCCCTTTTCTGAAGGCCTCCCATGAAGTCCTCAAACTAATAAAAATTTGTCTCTTCAGAATATCATCTATCTAAGACATCACTCAATTTATCACACCCAAATACATAATCCTCGTTACAATCCATGATATACATTTTATTTAAAATATACTTTATCTTTCTCTTTATAAAGAATGATTATTGATTTAAATATTAAATAATAATTTAAAAAATGGGTCCCATTTTTTTTTTAACTTTTAATTTTTTGTTATATTATACAAATTTTAGAATAATAGGTACAGGAATCCGATCTGTTTTTATTTGACCTGTAAAAAAATCAAGTAACTTTTTAAATTATTAGATAATCTGAAATTACGAACACAATAAATATAATTATTTTGTTATTTTAATAATTAAATATTTTAATTATTGATTTAATAGTTTAAATATTTGTGGTGGAACGATACGACGGAGAGAGCAGAGTTCAAATGATTGTGGGAAGTGACGGTGTCGCGGGTAAGGGGGACAAAATGACGCGCACAACGATTAGTGGATCCCACGTGCGCGGACGAGTCGGACTCTCGGGAGTACGAGTCCCACGTGTTCTCCAGCACGGCATGTTTGTTCCACGTGGGCTTCCGCTTGTTTCTTTCCCCATCGCCATCGAAGAAACAATATTTTATTAACAAATATAAGTACAAAAAAATTATTATTATATAAATACATGGGATAATAATTAATTATTTATTTGAAACAAACTATATATTTTTAATAATAAAATAAAAATATTAAAAAATCAAAGAAATAAATTCAAAATATTATTAATTTTGTTTATTAATAAAATAAGGACATTAGATATTATAAAAACAATTAAACAAATGATCTCATGATTTTTGTCTTTGCCTGCGTATCCCTGCACCACCACGTGAATTCCACGCTCTCCTGTCCCCTCTCTCTTACCATTAACGTCACGTACTTTTGGTTTGCCTTTGTTGGACCGGTTAGACCGGCCGAACTGGACTAAAAAACCAAAACTAACAATTACTTCCGGCCGCGGTGAGTTATTTTACAGCACTTTCATGTTTCCTCTGGCCACCCATGGGCAACTCGTTGTATTGTATAGAAACCTTTAAAAATTAAAATGGTAAATCTTCATAAAGAATTACTTTAAAAAATTATATTTGTAAAAATTACAAATGCACTGGGCATTTTAAATGACATATAAAAAAGTATGAAAAATAAGAAATAATATCACTTCAATTTCAACTGATATTTGTAGGATGATTATGAATTAAGGTGCTGCTTGGTATTTAAGTCGAATTAAAATGGGTCTGATTTTTTACTTCGTGGCTAAAGTTTTATACACTACAACTTAAAAATAAAAGATCAGATGATTGATAAATTTGATACTCAAATAAGTAATATTTTTCACATAATAAAAGAGATAGATGGATATGAGTGATGATGTAAGAAAATGGATTTTTGAGTTTGATTCGGAGGTTGCATTTAATGTGGAGCGGTTTCAATATTGAGGTGGCAAGAACTACGAAGGAAATCATCAAGGGTTCTGTGGGTAGAGAGCGGTCTCTTGAGAGCTGTTGGAAGAAACATTTGCGGGCTGGTATTAGTGTAAATATGAGCATGACCCTGGAGTTTACCTCAAGAACTTTTTATAACTTTTGAACCAACTCAGCCTTTATTGGGCCTTAAAGCTAGACACTAGCTGGCTTGTATAGGTTTGGTAGGCTGGAAAGGGAATCGCGAGCGCCGATGAGGAGAGATCTGCCGATTAATTAAGGGGAATCCTTTCCTCTTTAAGGGAATGCTATACGCGATGAATAATGGAGATGCCATTATGAGAGATCTGCCGATTTAAAATTTGCCATTTCTGGATGGATCGTGATTTGGGACAATATTCAAGGTACTTATTGTTTGAGACAAGTGATTTTCAATGCGTGGGAAGAACATTGCGAGCCACCCGTATCAGGCCGTGACCGATTTGGGCCAACGACCAGATAAGGCATCGTTTTAGGTCAACAAAAACGTTGACCGGCCATTGATCCCGTGAGTCGGATGTTTTTTGGGTTTGCTGCCGAGTCCCCAAATCATTATATTGGACCAGTCTATTTCTACTGTCTCCACTAACTAAAAGATTTATTAAAATATATGTAAATGTGGCCACAATGCTAGCTGTAAAAAAATCTTAAAACAAACTAAAAAATACTAATATTGTCATTTTTTTATATTGTAAACAATATTTGATTTTTAAATTAATGGACATAAATTTATAACTTTCTTAAATTAATGATGTGTGTTACCACATAATTACCTCTCATAAATTTGTTTGACTTTATAATAGAATAAAATATATAAATAAACACTACAAAAAAAAAAATATTGATTTTATAATTTTTGAGATTTCACATTCATGCCAAAATGTTGGACATAGAATAGCCTTTTTCACAATGTTTTATCATCTTCTAAAGCAAATGCATCATTTGGCAAAGCCTATGACACTGACAGAATGTAATATGGTAGAAATAATTAAATATTTTTAAAAAGATTTCTTTCAATATATTAATTTTTAGGTAAATATTATAAAATATCAAATTTATCAGTGAATTAGCTATTGTGCCTTTTTTACAACTTTTCCATGTACTAACAAGATTAAGATTTTAGGTACATCATGCCCGTAATAATGGTACATAAAATTTCAAATTTTAATTTGAAAAAATAATAGAGTACATCAAGTTTAAAATATCAATTAGTATTATCTATGTAAATTCTATCAGATATTTTTTAGATATTATTAAATTTTTTATATAATAATATGCTTTGCTATTATTATGGATCTCATATGAATAGAGCAAGGTATTCATTTGCTTGGAATGATTTTATACAATGATGCAGTAAATCAATATGTGTAATATAATTTTCATACTATGCATAATTTATACATACATTGTTAGTAGCAAAACTTGCTACACTTATCGACGGAGCTAGCAGCAGTCATCGTTCATCAAGCAAGGCATGCTTTTCTTCACATGGGATCAAACTAAATTATAACCGATTAGTAAAAATTTAAAATTTAACAGACTATTACATAGCATATGATCAAATACACTGTCGTGTTCAACCAATCTTAGTTTTAGATACTGGGATCGTGAAAGCCTAATGTGAACATATTCTTCAAGAACACTTGAATAACATGAAACCCTTTTATCTCAATTCTAGATATTATGACATATGAATATACCCCTAACCCTAATTAGTCAAATAGTGGATGAAAAAATAAGATAGGATGACATTAAAAATTATTGAGAATTGTATCATTTTTAAAGACTGATTAACTATGAAAGACCAAACATTAATGAGATTTGAGTTGCACTGAGAAGATAAGTCAGTGTGCAGAAATTTAAGTAAATGTTGGGTTACATGTGAATATTTATATATTTAGTATTTATAATTTTCAAAATGTATATATGCTATATTAATCATTACTTGATTTATTTATTAGAAAAGAGATATTTTATTCACACTATTTGTACATATATTTTGTATAATATTTTAAATAAATTCTACGTTCAATATGTGTTTGGCATGCACAATTTGGCCTAAATCTGGATTAATTGTAAATATAATTAAAATTTTGCTTTCAAATGTAAAACTTTAAAAATAATTCGGCATTAAAAATATTATGTTGCTTAGTTTTTTAGTCGGTTTACATTCTTTCTTAATAACCACACTTACTATCATATAAAATTCAACTCCAGCGCTCGAATGGATTCCACTGCTCAATTCTAACCCGGTTTATTTCAAAATTTTGGGACCACAACCGGTGGCTCCAGCCGGGACCGGATCGGAGATTGTGGAGGATGCCTGGGGAATGAGATGACGCGATTGAGATGGTGGTGAAAGACGCCCGGAAAACTAATTATTATCGCTTTTATTGTTAATTTAAATATCTAATTAAAGAAAAATATATTTCAAGTAGAAATGTGATTTTTATTTTTATTTTTATTTTCTGTTACGGAAAAAGAAGGGAAAGAGAGTAGTCGAGGGGAGGGGCGATGGGTGGGCCCAGGTATGATGAAGCATTATAATGATGTGTTTATCTGTATGTTTCCAGATCCAATCATAGCCATCCGATTCCCTCATGATTTGACGGCTGTCATTTCTCTTTGTCCTTTCCCTTTCTTTTTCTTTCTAACCCCTAGCTGCCAAAAAGCACGCCCACATGACCTCGATCATCACAGCCGTTCATCACAGGATCGACGGACAGAAAAGGCGGGAATGGGACGACGTCCCTTCTCCTTCTGATGTGGGGGCCACGCTCTTCTTTTTCCTAACAATATACGTAATATTCACGTTATTAATATAAATTATTAAATATCTGTATATTTATTTATTTGATAAATTATCCAAATTTATCGCATATTTATTTTAACAAAAAAAACTTATACAATATAAAATATGAAATTATTTTCCAAATCAGATGGCTAAAGAATACAGTCTAAAGACCCATGCCGCAAAAAATATCTTATAACTAAATTTACATATAGTTGCCTTAATATTTATAAATAATTAAAAATATTTTATCAGATATTCACTAATTTATAACTTATTCGTAATTTATCTGTATATAGGCTAACTAACATATAAAAAATAAAATATTAAAATAAATATTATATATAAATATAAATTATAGATAAATTGTAGATAAAATATATATAAATAATATATATATATATATATTGTTAAATAAAGCGTTATTGGGCAATGCTTTTGCAATGTCAATGAGATATATATGAAAGTGTAGGCGAAGGACCATTTAAAATGGGCTCATAGTCGGAGGATGGATGGGGTTATTTCCACACCTCTCAAAAGCAGGGAATCCCTTTTCATTTTCATTTTTATTTTTATTTTTATTTTTGCTTCCTTTTTCCATTGCTTTTACTTTTTTAAAGTCAACGGTCAGTTGAGCATGCACGCTTATGCGATGAGTTTATTAATTACAAACATGAAAGGCATTTTACAACTCTTTTTTTTAACTTGTGAGTAGGTCTTTATCGAACAAACAAAACGAATTTATCAAAAGGATAAAACAAATGATAAATATTTATATTTTAACTATTATTTTGATGTATATTTTAAATTTAAATAATTATTTTAAAAATTAATTTTAAAAATAGTTATTTTGAATCTAAATGTTTAAAAATATTTTTACGTAAATGAAAGTTAATGGGAGGGTGAGGCTTCGAGAGAACGTGAGGAATCGATAATTTAATTTCGTAATTTTAAAAATTTGTAGGCGTAGAGAAAATTAAAGCTTTATACTTGCTTTTTAAAAAAATAATTCAATTTTTTTCCCATTGTTTGATAAAAATAAGTATATTTATAATTTTATTATCAACTAACGTACCCTTCTTAAATATGTATAATTATTTATTAATTGAAAAGTGATATTAGTAGGAAATTAAATAATTCAATCGTTATATAATCGCTAAATATAACTTTTTTCCGTTTGACGCATTAACTTTTTACTTGATTTGATAATTTATCACTCGATTCATGTAATGATTTGTTAGGATTAACTCGTTCAGATTTATTAACTGATATGTCGTTCAATATCTCAATATTTTGTACTATCAACAATTCGGACCATTCAGATTTTAAATAGTTTAGTTAAGTTCTTATTTGTTTTAGGCTTAATAAATTGGTTAATTTATATTTCTCAATAGACTTACTATTTATGGGTCTCATATAGTAACGGGTTGAGCCGATCTAGTCTTAAAAATGCACCCAACACTTTTAAATTAAAAAAATTCAAATATTTTAGAGAATTAAATATTTATTTATTTAATTTGGATTATTAAACTTAAATAAAAACAAATAGATATTTAAAATAATACTAATTATAATATCCCGTAAACATTAGATAAAAAGGGTGAAGCTAACAAGCCAACAATGGACGTGTGTTGCACCTTATCTCCGAGTTGTGTAGCTCTTTTGCCTCAACGTAAGGTTATTGGATATAACTTTAACTAAATAAATATTTTTATATATATTTTTAAATTTATTTTATTTTTTTAATATAAAACATATTGGATATTATATTTATATTTAATAGTCTTAAAAATAAATCAATCACTAATGAGTTTATAGGTTTTATGATTATTAATATTTTTGATTAAATAGACGATAATTATTATGTCTATTTTATTAAAAAAATTTAAATTTACCGTCTATATTTCTACCATAAATAGCTTTGCCCCATGTAAATCTAGTTTATCTCATTGTTTTTTTTTCTTTTTTATTTTGGTTTTAGTTTTTATTTAAATAAAATATTTAGAATATTAAATTTATACTTAATGGCCATGGAGCTCACATAAAGGAGCCACCCAACCATCAATTCTAAGACAAACAACTAATTTCGTCCTTCAAATAACACTATAATAAATAAGTTAGGTTGTAAAATTATTTAAAATAAAAATATATAAATTATTAAATTTGTATTAAATGATCTTAAAATTATGATAAAGTGGTCACCAAACATATTAAGTTTATATCAAATTATATAATAGTTATGATAAAGAGGTCACCCCAACTACTAATTTAAAGACAAATAGCTGATTTTTATTTTGGTCATAAAATTATTTAAAAATTATGTAAAATATTTTCAAATATTAATTATCAAATATTTAAAATCATGTAAAATATAACAAGAGGTTAGATATAAATCAAACAAACTATATTGGGGTTTTAACGAAGGGACACCCAATACAAATAGCTAATTCTTAATTAGGTCATAGAATTATTTAATATTTTAGTATATTATCTTAAATATTGATTTCTGAATATTTAAAATTATGCAAAATATAATAAATTTCTAAATATTTTATATTAAAAATTATTAGAATATAATATAGCAAGATAAAATAATAGATTGATTCTTTTAATAGAAAGTTTTAACTCCCACGTCTTCTCGTCTCTCCTATCTGACAACCGAGTCATCATTGAACTGTTAACCCCAGGCGGGGGATCCTGTTAGCCCCTCCCTCCAACCCTGACGAGCCCCAACGCCTATCGCCTCCTCAGCGCCTCTCGTTCTCTTCCTTCTATATAACCCTCTCTCCACTCCTCCATTTTCACCCACCTCCTCTGTCTACTGTTGTTCTTCTTCTCTCTCCTGCTCGCGGAAAAACAGAGGAGATAATCATCCATAGCGGCTCTTAATTAATTCTGTTTTGCCTTGAAGAGATGATGACTGAGAAGGAAGATTTGGGATTAAGCTTGAGTTTGAGCTTTGCCAATAGTAGCAGGAGAGATGATGATTACTGTAATCGGAATCACCATTCTTCTGTTCAGTTGAGTCCCAGGCCTTCTCTGGCTTATTCCGCTCCTGCTTCACACTTCGCTTCTCTTAGGAAGGCTTCCGGGAATGAGTGCTTTCCTTTCTCTGGTGGGTTTTATTTTCAGATCCTTTCTCGCCTTTTCACTCTCTTCTCCTCCTCTTGATTTAGCTTTGCCGCATCGAAAAATTCCCGTATCTACCTCTGGCTCTCTGTTTCTTGTTGAAATGCTATTTTATCAGATTTTCTCTCGCGTTTCTTTCTACTTATTGATTTGATATTAGCATCTTGCGTTTAGTTTTCTGGCCCTGTTTTTTTATTTAAAGAAAAATGTTTTTTTGGGTGCTGATTTTAATTTCCGACAAAGGGTAGGCAGAACTTTTGCCGATCTCTCTCTCTTTCTTGATTCACGGCCGCTACTCCTTTTCTTTTATCGGAAATGAATAATTACTCCAACATTTCAGATCTTGCCTTTTGCTCTCCTTGCTCCCCATGTTAACGTTATCGCTTGTGAGGTCCAGATCCGAACTTCGAAGCCTGCGGAGCTGGAGACTCGAGATCGTTCTTGAGAGGAATCGATGTGAACAGAAGGCCGGCGAAGGACGAGGAGGAAGAACCCGGAGTTTCGTCTCCGAACAGCACGATCTCGTGCGGCAGCGGGAAGAAGAGCGAGAGGGAGCATATCGGCGGTTACGATCACGGAGATCGAGAGAGCCTCTTCTCGCGGCATCAGCGACGAAGAGGACGGCGACACCTCTCGCAAGAAGCTCCGGCTGTCCAAGGATCAGTCCGCCGTACTGGAAGAGAGTTTCAAGGAACACACCACTCTCAACCCAGTAAGTCACAAAATCAGCCTTTGATTTCTCTCCTCTCACTCCCTCGCCCAGATTCGAAGATTCGCCCTCTCGTCAGGGGTAATTTCGTCACCCCAAGGATAATCTTTTTTTGTTTTCCGTTTCTGCCCTCCCCCCCAGAAGCAAAAGCTGGCTTTGGCGAAGCGTCTTGGCCTCCGGTCCCGTCAGGTGGAGGTGTGGTTCCAAAACAGAAGGGCAAGGTTAGTTATTCCGTTATCTCGTCCGGGGTATCCTCGTCACTTTACTCTTTAGCTCGTGGAGTTACGATTATGCCCTTGTTGATGCGTTTAATTTTCTTTTGACAGGACAAAGTTGAAGCAAACGGAGGTGGACTGTGAGTTCCTGAAGCGATGCTGCGAGCAGTTAACGGAGGAGAATCGGAGACTACAGAAAGAGGTGCAAGAGCTACGAGCACTGAAACTCTCCCCACAGTTCTACATGCCGATGACGCCTCCCACCACCCTCACCATGTGCCCCTCATGTGAGCGCGTGGCCGCGCCGCCGTCCTTTGCCTCCGCCCCTCCCATCGGTTCCAGGCCCACTGCGCCAGTCCACCACCGCCCCGTCCCCGTGAGCCCATGGGTAGCGGCCTCAGTTCCCATCCCTCCTTTCGAAGCCCTCCCTCCCCGCGCGTAATTCCTTAGCCTCGGCGGGTTTCTTTCTGCGCATTTCTACGTGGGATTCCTCATTTTAGGAGTCAGTTTTGGAGAAAGTACATGATGAAGTTTGCTAGGCCAGATAAGAGATGGAGGATAGACATGCCTTTTCAAAGGGTAAGTTAGGATAATTTTCCAAGAAATTTCATAAAAAAAAAAAAAAGAAAGTGAAGGATAAAGAATTATTTGGTGTTGTATCTGACCCATAAATCAGGCATCTTCTCCGTAATTTGAAGGACTCTGTGATTCTATTTGCCCCCTGAAGTTCCAGTTCTTCATCCTGCTTGCATGCATAGTCATGGAAGTTGACGATGGAGGGACTCTTTTAGGCTGTGAACTTGTTGGATAATGAAATTACTCGTATATCTAGTCTAAAATATTATGCCGTACGTATATGTATTATTATTATTATTATTATTATATACTGTGTTGTAGTTATAAGATTTCCTATTGAAGACATTTCAGGAGTACTTGCAGAAGGATCTACGAATTGGTTTAGCTTACTATTTTGCCTCATTTGGAGGAATTTCTATGAAAATACAGAGATTTATGTGTTGGGAGGAGAGACGCTGCAGAAAATGCAATTATGCTGTGTACAGTATGCAGGATTGAGGGGATGATATCTCAGAGAGAAAGTGAGAAAGGATATTATTTTAATTATTTATTTTTAAATATATAATTGTAATTTAATTATTTTAAAATAATTAATTTTAATTAATTTTTATTTTTTAATAAATTAAATTATAATTATTTATTTAAAAATAAAAATATTAAAATATAAATAATGTGTTCCCGGCTACCCCCAGCCCACTACATGCATAAGAATGAAATATACGTTTTATTTAGTTAAATGTTATTTACTTTCCATTTATTTGTCTAAAAAAATCAAATTTCATTTAATTTAATATATTTAGAACAATATTTAAAATAATAAAAGTCTTAAAAGTATTTTTTCTCTAATTTTGAATATTTTTCTAAAATATATCGCTTCATATTATTTTATTTTTGTATTCATATATATAAATATAGATGCAATATCTATTGGCTAACAAGAATTTGTTTCAAAATTTTCTATTACTTGTTAAATTAATAATAAAAAATAATCTATTGGCCTGATTCTTGTTACTAGAAATCTTACATAAGACAAATAAAATATATAAATATTATATATAAATACGATAAAAATATATAATTCATTGATTGTTAGATCGAATATAATTACCTGTGAAAATGTCAGATTGGCCTTAGTTGACCAAAATTATAATGTTTATAGATTTAAAATTTTAATGTCCTTTTAACTGAAGGATGTCAGCACTTTTTTTTATATAAAACCTCCAATAATTGCAATTGTTAAGAAAATCTATTTCAATAAAATCTATTTTCTTTTATTTTATATAATTTGTGTAAAGATTATTTACCTAAAATATTTTTAGATGCTTTTGATCTAAAAATTATATTTTTAAATTATTTGATATATCTTGGTATTTTTTTTTGTGTAAATATGATTTTTTAAATAAAATATTTAAAATAAAAAATTTATGAGGTAAGCCCGAAAATGACCTTTTTCAAAAAAATTATGAATGAATATTATTATAATTTTATCTCGAGTAGGCATGCAATAAATGTGCCATTAATTTATTCCCTTTTTCTTTTACTGATGCATGGATAGACGGATTTAAAGGATGGCTATTTTTTTATTAAAAAAATTAATACATATTGAATATATAATTTATAGTTTTTTTTATTGTAATAGTAATAATAATTTTGGGGTAATTTTATATAAAAAAATCTTAATTATTGTATAGATCCATATGTGTATGATAAAACCTTGGTTGTTTTCTTTGTGTTCAAATATTTGGCTAGGTTTTGTTAGATAATGGGATTTTTATCTCTTAAAGTTATAAAGTAAATTATTTTTTTAGATTTAAATTATTTATTTTTAAATAGATAGTTATAATTTAATTATTTTTTTAAAAATAAAAAAATTAATCATTAAAATATAATTATTTATTAAAAAATAATCTAAATTTTAAAAATAATTTTCTATATCTTTTTAACAACTAAAGAGTCTCTTATCCTAGGTTTTGCTAGGTGACGGTTGATACATTGAGTTTTTTTTTTTTAAAATAATAATTATATTTTTATATACTCTGTTTTGTAGAAAATATATTAAAAATTAAAAAAATATTTTTGTCAAGTTTATTTATTGATGGGCTTATATAATTTAACATTTGAAAAATATAACAAATTTGCTCCTAGATTTCCTACGCAGTTTTAAATGCGGGCTAGTTTGCAGGGGACAAACCAAAACCAAGCACTACGTGACCATTAATTCAAATTTTGTTTTTGATGCATTTGGTGGAATGATTTAAAGTATTTTTTATTAATTTTAAAAATTTGTTTTGGTAGATTATGCAACTTATAGTTTCCGATAAAAAATACTTTTAAAATATATTTTCTAGTTGATTTTTTTTAAAATATTGAAATTATGATCAATCTGTTTATATAAATTACAGCATATCATTAATTTATGGATATTTTTCCTTGTGTTGCATTCGGTGCAACGATTTATTGGTTTTAATGAAAATTATATAATTTATAGTTTTGACAAAATATTTTAATGTAGTTGATTTGTGTTTTAAAAATTGATTCGATTGGATTAGTTAACAATTGATATCCGTGATTTAAATTTTAAAATTAATTTTTTTACATATCATAAATAAAAATGAAATGTCAAGGGAATTTTAGAAGTTTTTTTTTTTGAGGGACCATTCTACAATCAAATTAGTAAAAACATTTCAAATAATAGATATAATAAATATAAATTATATATAATAGAAAATAGAAATTATTGAATATAATATGTTGACCAGACATGTTAAGTTTTATCTCGATGATGTGGCTATTTGAAAAATAGAAGGATTTTGTCATTCATACTCTTTATCCTTTTAGGCTTATCTAGGCCTTACAACCGTTGTGGACCTATCATGAGTTCTGGTATATAATAAGCCTATTTGAACCTTAAATCTGTGTTAGTTTAATTTCAGTGGCTTGCTGTGGTCGATATCGACAAAATGACCACAGTGCAATCGTTGTAACAATGGTTAGTGTTAATATCATCCCATTGGAGGATTTATGAGTGGGCTTTGGTGACCAGTTGTGATGCCATCCGGTGGTAGCTGACGTTGGGCGCGCGTTGTTGATGCAATGAGGATAAGCACCGATGCAAGTGTGGGCATAGCCAGCATAGAGAGCTGGGCGGCAGCCATCAATGGCGAGACGACGGCAGCCCCGGGGGACAGTATTGACAGGGGCCTAGGCAGATGGCTGTAGATGTAGTTGCAGCTAGTGTACGGAAATGGGCAGCTTTTATGGTTGACGGGTCAGCAACAATCCTTAGCACAGGCTCGGCAAGGGTCCCCATGGGTGGCCAGATACCATCAGGCAGCAACAGGGTGTATGAGTTTGACGACTACAGCAAGCTTGAGCCAAGCAGAGAAGTGGTGGCGGCAGCATACTTGGCCCAGGATAACAACAACCTTCTCTTTGGCGGTGGTGACATACTTGGCCCGAGGTCGCATTAGCTTTGTCACTGGCGATGGTGGCAGCTAACGGTGACTGCCTACATGGTTGGGCATTCGCTTAGCCTCCCTCCCCGCTATCTACTGTTTTTGTTACTGCATTTTTCTCTTCAATCAGCTTAATAGGTAA
Source organism: Nepenthes gracilis (assembly GCA_033239525.1). Classification (NCBI taxonomy): domain Eukaryota; kingdom Viridiplantae; phylum Streptophyta; class Magnoliopsida; order Caryophyllales; family Nepenthaceae; genus Nepenthes; species Nepenthes gracilis. The sequence continues at coordinate 7,564,966 of BSYO01000009.1, forward strand.
TAACAGTTGTATTAGATTTAAATTGTTATTACATTACTAAATTGGTACAAATAATAAATTAGGGGTACTGTGACACAGTTATCATACGACGGTTGTATAGTGTCACATGACAGTGATCTAATTTAAAATTATGCGGCGGTGATTAATTTTTTTATCTAAAAAAGATATATTTTTTTATTTTATTTTATAATTTAATTAATCGTTAAATTTAAACTTAATAATTATTGTACAGTAATAAATATATGTCGTACGATAGTTGTACCGCAATGCCCTTCAGCCGGTGCATATAATGGGAGGTGATCGGCGATGTCGTACGGATTGGCAAAGCAATGGATGCACAGGTAAACCTTGTCATGTTGCCTGGTTGTCTGGTCCAAATCCACTCGGTATTTTGATGGGCCCACTCTAAACAAAAATCCCCATGAACAATAAATTAAAGTACACCATAAGTTTACAAATTAAAAAAATATATTTTCGAAGTTATTGTCAAATTATTGAATTTTTTAAGAAATTCGTTTGCTTGTCGAAATTAAACACATCATCATATAAAAAAAATAAACAAAATATAAAACTAAAGATTCGAAAAATTTTTATTTTTTATAGAGATAAAAAAATTATTCTTTAAAATTTAATCATTTATTTTAAATTTATAATTATAATTTTACTAATTTTAAAAACTTTAAAATAGTTAATATATACAATATTATATTAGTTTAAAAAAAAAACTATTGATTGAGCCATGAATACAAATTTAGAATACTCATTTTTCATATTATTTTTTTAAATTTTTTTATTTCTGTCCATTTTCAAAAAAAAAAAAAATCCAAATGATAATATATGGGAAGGTCAGGAAGAGGGAGTCAATGAAATTATCATCGATAATAAGATTAGTTTTGTGTAACTTTTTAGTTGTGTCCGTTTTTGATAATTATGTGTATTGATCATATTTTTTAAATTTTAAGTCAGTCAAATTGAAAGCTATTATGGTCTTTTTATTGGGGGGGGGGGTGTTCAAAATTCATAAAATAATTAAGATTAAAAATGTAATAAATAAATAATAATAATTACATATTTATTTAATCATTTAATATATTTTTTTGTCTTTAATTAATTTAAATTTTAATTTAAACTATTAAATAAACATAAACGACTTCACAGTTAAAAAAAGGGTAGCAGTAATTTGCGAAACTTTTTGATTTTGATGGGATATTATGCCAATGTCACTACCAATTTGCATTTTTAAAAAAGTTATTTAATTAAACCAGAGACTCTGTTTCATTTTGACATAGAACAGATTTACATGGTGTCATGCATGTTGAGAATTACCTGAAATAATTCCAATAATTTAAAATTTGGATAAATATTAATTATTCTTATTTTGAATTTTATTTAGAATGCATTAAATAGTAAATAATATCTTAAATATTTTCTTGATCGGAGTAAATAAAAGTGTGAGATTTTTTATAAAAGGGTGTATCTTTTTATTTGTAAAAAGACAGAAAGATTGGTTTCTAGGAAAAAAGAGAGATAATAAATACAGCATGAAATATTCCTTCTCCCTGCTCATGTACAAAGTTGTCTTTTTTTTTAAAAAGTCTAACTTGTATTATTTATTTATTTTGTAGTAATTTTTTTTTATAAAAAATATTATGAATCGTATAAATTAAGATATTTACCTATGGTCAAATTATATTAGAGCCAAAGCAAGTTATATGATTTGCTTCTTATTTATTTATTTATTTATCATAGTTTAAATTAGAGATATTATCGAGTGACTTTATTTTATCTTCACTTTTAGTATTGTTTTACATATTATTACCATATACGTTTGTTAAATTGATTATTTCATGAGAAATTAATTTAGAAAACTAAAAGTTAGGCATTTTGTGCATGCCCAATGCAAACAAGGCATCTCTAGAGGGCGGTTGCCCAACAGGATGAAAGAGGCTCCATCTCTTTAAGTGATAGAGCTATTTTTTTTCTTAATTTAAGCTACTAATATTTAAATAAATGACTATAATTAAAATATTTTTAAAATATAATAAAATTAATTATTAAATTTTAATTATTTTTTTAAAAATAGATAATTGAGATATAAAAAAAATAACTTCTATCTTTTAAAAAAATTACTCATCGGTGAAGTTCCCCATTGGGTTGCTTTATTTGAAAAAATGATGAAAACTATCATGAACAGTGTTATTTAAATTAGATTAAGTAAGCTTAAATAAATATAAGCTACCAATTAAGTATATCTATACTATACTTGTAATTTCATATTTTTTTATTAAAACTTTGTTCACAAAATTATGCAAAGGTATTGTAAATTGTATGAGTTTGTTAATATTCATTTATTGATGATGTTCAAGTTGTGAACATTTTTATAAATATTTTTTGATGTTTACTATATATCAATTTATTTATTTTGTATTTCTCTATAGTTTTAGATATAATTAAGTTTGACCAATGAATGAATTTAATGAGAAATACTTTTATAAAAATTTGATTTGACCACGAGAGTGGGATGATACCATAATTTATGGTATTGTCTTGAAATTGTTCAATTTAAGGTTAAGTTATAAGTTATGATTTTGATAAACACTTGATATATAGTTTTTAAATTTTCAAATATTATATATTTATTAAGGTTATCATTAATATGAACTTTTTTTTGTTATTGTAGTCCAAATGGAAAAATATTGAAATAATTTTTAATTGGTTTCTACATGTAGGCCATATTAATAATAATATTTAAAATTTAAATTTATATTAATTATTTTTAATTTATAATTTAATTAAAATAATTTAAACCGGTAAAGAATATCTTAATTATATATTTCATTGATGAGAGAAAATAAAAGTGCAAGAATTTTCATAAAAAAGTATATATAATTTTATATATGAACAGAAATAATCGTCTGTATTTAAGGAAATAATATTAGAAATATAGCATGATAAACTCATCTCTCAACTCATGCGTAAAGTTCTTTTACTTTTAAGAAGAATCGTATCATTTATTTCTTATTTTTATTATAATTTCTTAAAAATATTATCATTAAAAAATATAAATTAATATACGTATCGTGATTGATTATATATTATCACAGTATATTGAGCAATTAAATCTAAAGGACGATGACTTTCAATGGCATAAGTGGCCAATGGTACGTTTGTATTAAATGATATTTATTATATAACATATGATTTTAAATATTGTTCGGCTATAAAAATAGCCGTAATGCTATATGCTTGTAATGCCTACAAAAACATTAATTAATCTCATTACTATAGAGTTATCTTAGACAATTAAAATTTACAATAGAAGACATTATACCTATTTATTTTGATAATTTTAATAAATCATCAAATATTTTTGATGCGTTCCAGGAATTCGAAGTATCCCACAAATTAACGGGCCATTAATTACATTTTCATGCTGAGTTGATCTGATACGAATCTGGTTTCCATAACTGCGAATCTAAATCTTACGCAACACAACTGAAAATGAAAGGTCAAAGGATAGTGAAAATTATTTTCACCGTATATTCTCCGACGTATAAGTTAGAAATCTTTTTAAGAGTATAAAAAGATGCATATATGGGTGGATTGAGCGTTTGGATGACTCAATTAATGGATAACGTTGAGGTGCGCGGTAGAGGGTAGATTAGAAATGTGGCCCGGTAGAGGGTGACTTAAAAGTGCCTTGCATGAGAGGGGCATCTTAGATCTGTTGTGTAGATTGTATGGTTATTTAAGTATTATTGGGGTGTTTAGAGAGATGGTGGTTACTTGAATGGAAGATCTCTTGGAAGGAGTGTCATAAACTTGAATCAATCTCTGGCCAATTTAAATAATTAATTATAATTTTAAAATTTTAAAATTTTAATTAAATTTAACAAATAATATTACGTCCCAAAAATCTGGATGTGATAAAATCAAATACATAAGACCTAACAAGTCAAAATCTCACAGGATCTCATTGGACAACCGTCCAAACGATATAAATTCGACCGCTATATAGTCATCGTAAGGGTGGTAATAAATTAACCAAAATTATGAATCGAACATAATGAAAATATCCCAATTGATTTCAAAATATAAGCGTGGGCCTATGTCTGGTTAATTTTATAATAATACAATCATATCAATTTTTAATTTTGAACCTAATAAACTTCGCTTCACGAATCGGACGAATGGTGACGGATCGCGTTATACCTATTTATTTTCATAATTTTAATAAATTATCAAATATTTTTGATGCGCTCCAGGAATTCAAAGTATCCCACAAATTAATGGGCCATTAATTGCATTTCACGCTAAGTTGATCTGATGCGAATATGATTTTCATAATTTCAAATCTGAATCTTACGTAACTCAATTGAAAATGAGAGGTTAGAGGATAGTGAGAATTACTTCCACCGTATATTCTCCGACACACAAGTTAAAAACCTTTTTAAGAGTATAGAAAGATGCATATATGGGTGGATTGAACGTTTGGATGACTCAATTAATGGATAACGTAGAGGTGCGCCGGTAGAGGGGTAGATTAGAAATGTGGCCAGTAGAGGGGTGACTTAAAAGTGTGCCCGCAGAGGGGCATCTTAGATACGCTATTGTAGATTGTACGGTTATTTAAGTATTATTGGGGTGTTCTGGAGAGATGGTCGGTTACTTGAATGGAAGATCTCTTGGAAGGAGTGTCACAAACTTGAATCAATCTGGTCAATTTAAATAATTAATTATAATTTTAAAAATTTAAAATTTTAATTAAATCAAACAAATAATATTACGTCCCAAAAATCTGGATGTGATAAAATCAAATACATAAGACCTAACAAGTCAAAATTCTCACAGGATCTCATCGGACAACCGTCCAAACGATATAAATTCGACCCGCTATATAGTCATCGTAAGGGTGGTAATAAATTAACCAAAATTATGAATCGAACATAATAAAAATATCCTAACTGATTTCAAAATATAAGCATGGGCCTATACCCGGTCAATTTTTATAATACGATCATATCAATTTTTAATTTGAACCATAATAAACTAAAACTCACCAAATCGGAGGAATGACTGACGGATCATGTCCTAACTCATGTAGTGCATCCGAATCTTCTACTTTGAATTGTTAAAATAGAAAACGTGAGCCGAATACCCAACAACTATCATATTTAGATAAAATGAGTCCAACAAATCAAATGGAATGTCAAATGGATGAAAATCAATCAAATTATAGAATAAATCTAAATCATTGATAAAATAAATCTCACATAAATCTAAGATCCAAAATCTAAAATTCAATGGCAGTCTCATACTCAATACAATTATCCAAATCCAAAATAAATGTCCAAATTTTGAAACAGTCATTATCGAGACGTATATATATATTTATGTATATATAAACAAAACAGATGTGATCCAGACAACTTTCAAAGCTGTTGTTAATCTAAGTCAAAGTCCAAGTTTAAATCTAAAGCCTAATCAGCTTGTGATTTGTGTTAGAATCCAATAGCCAGATGATCCAATAACGTGCGCAAAAATCGAGCAACATTGTGACAGATATTCTAAAGGTCTGGATCAAAATATAAAATTAAAATCGTCGTACGAGACATACCAAGGCCCTACTGAAGGCAAAATCGGCAAATCTCAAATCCAAATCCAAAATCCAAGTCTAAATCAAAATTCAACATAATTCAATAGAGAAATACAAATTATGTACAAAATCTAAGTTTTAATTATTTAAAAACTAGTTTGAGGAAGGGTTACACATAATCTCAATAATTTTAGGGCAAAAACCATATACTTTGTACCTATAGATAAGGTTGCTCACTTTATTTTACCACCCGCGACTTTAGGTGTGTTCCTCGAGCTTGTCGAATATATTAGGACGTCCGAATAATATTCAAAGTCAAGCCAAATAATCCAAATAAGAAGGGTCACTACTGTAAACCTTTCTTGCCAGCGAAAAGAGATTTCTAAATAATTCTCCCGTTGGGGAGAGCTGGTCAGTGTATAATTTTTAAATCCAAATGTAGGGACCATAACCCGACTCGTGAATGTAAAAATGCACGGCTTATTCAAATTTCGTGTACATTTTTGTTAGACATAATGATATAAATATCCACTGAGTCTAATAAATTTTTTAAATTTTTTAAAAAATAATAAATTTCTAAAATTATAAAATCTATATTTAAAGCCCCCAAATAATTCAATAAACTATACATACATATCCAGAATAAATTAAATGGATGTATAAAATTTCATGTATGTTAGTAAAAATTCTAAAAAGTATCCAAAACATATCACATGCAAAATCAGACCAAAGAGGGGGCTTATAAATACTTGCTTGGATCTCATACATTACCGATTTGAAAAAAGGAGATTCCGGAGCACCCGAACGGCACCGCTTCTCTCACTGCCATGTGTGACCCACACCCTGGCTGCCCTCTCCTTTGCCGGTCTTCTTTGCGATGGCCGCCACCGCTGCTGCACATGCCGCACAGACCTGCCGCCACACCGACCTTCCACCACCGACCGTCCTAGCATCATCTCGTCGGCATCGCCACCATCGTTGTGACGTTCCAGGCTCAAAACATGATAATTTGAGAGTAATTAAAATGATGATAATCTACTAGAGGCCAAACATGCATTGAGAAATGATGGTTGAAAGTAAAAAGTTAGAAATTATCCGAGTTCAGCAAGTAGCACGTCTGTGGCAGCCGCCCCTCGCACACAGCCGCTCGCTGTGGGCCAGGCGTGCTCGAGCGAGCACTTGGTAGAAACCCTGCGCTCGCTGCGGGCCTGCCGCGCACCCGAGCACAGGCGCGACTTTTACCTCGCGTTCTGATTTTGTTTTTATTATAAAATAAAGCGGGAAAGAGAGAAGGGTAGAGCAGCAGCAGCATGAAGAAAGAGGAGGGAGAAGAGAAGACGAAAAAGGAAAAATCACTCGTTTAGATCCGTTCCGGGTAAAAATAACGGTAGATCAGGCTCAGACAAGTATACATCGGATGCTATTTTTCGTTTTTACCACTTTTCCTCATGCTAAAAATGATGAAAATGCTCTAAAGTTTTATTGCTCCATATTTAAAGCAAAGGAAGCATGTTTCCCTCAATTGCTCGGTTAGATTTCATGTTTACTCATGTGTGTTACAATATTAGGATTCGATTTCATGAACAAGCATGTATTTAGTGTTTGATTTGGTTCCGAAAGCATATGGTGAAATCCTAACTCGAAAATATTAGGGATTTTTGGTTAAAATGCATGATTTAGTATATGTATTTGGATTGATGGTGTTGATTTCATGAATAAACACATTTTTAGTGTTCGATTTGAGTTCGGAAGCCTTGGCGAAGCCCTAAGTACGAAATTGAAGGGATTTAATCATTTTATTCCAAATTTCTCATCTTGTAAAAGTTAAGTGGTAACATGGTAATGTATAGCAAGTGAGTTATGACTGAAAAGTTTACGCCGATTTACATTGTTAATTTTCTGAAGGATTATAAATTGTTCTTGTATGTTCTAGAACACATCTGAAGAGTTTTTAACTGTTTACTATATATTCTGAAGTTATTGAAGAGTTATTGAGAAAACTCTAACGAACTTCTAAAACTGAAAAATGATTTTCGGTTAAGAAATAAGAAGAAAAATATTTATGATATGGTTATTTAGGATCCAGGACTGATATACAGTCGGGTTATATTTTTGACATATTTTAGAACGTTATGGTGGTAATCGAGGATAACTTTATCTATGAAATTATATGTGGTCCGCCCTTCCTAAGAGCGTTAATCTAGAGGATAGTTTACTGTTACCGGCAGGAGTACTGTACTAAATCTCACGAGAAGGGATCTCCCACGAGACGGGTCAACAATTTTTGGCTTTAGATTATTTGGAGTGAATATAATTTATCATCGATTATTCACCTCCTCCACTAGTCGGGTTTACTGATAGGGTCTTTTACTAATAGAAAATGAAATTTCTATAACTTGTGGAATTGAGACTGATTTCTGCATTCTGAAGTATGATTGTACTGATTTCTAATTTCTAAAGTTTAATTAATGTCAAATCATGCTTTCTCTGCTTTCCAAGCACTATTCACCTCTTGTATATTTTATACTACGATATGGCTGCGTAACTGTTTTGTATAACAGATTTACTGCGTTTACCTTATCCGATTTTGGTTCACTATTTTACTATTTTTGCTTCAGATGAGACTATAGAGTTGGTACCTGACGAGAAAGAGTGATTTGGAGCTTAATTTGAAGATTTTTGAGGATCTGAAGTATTTTGGAATCGTTAAAGAGAAATAGTTAGATGTAAAGACCTGATTTTGATATACGATTTTGTATATGGATTTATACCTATTGATATATATGTATATATGGGTTCTGTATGAAAATGTATATGATATATATGATGAATAGGAAACTATGTTCTATAGGTTAATAGTTCTACTTCCGCTATATACTTTCTGGACGTTCTGTACAGGTCCTAGATGACATCTTACTCTTGAACTATTAAAATAATAGATGGATTGTTAGATTAATACCATGGATGACATTTGTGGTTCTACGAATGCGCGTTGTAGGAAAAAATTATGACATAAATAGATAGTTGTGTGCATGCACTTGTTTGCTATACAGATTTTGTGCATACTGTATATTTGGATTTTCATCCAATTATAGAGGAGATTCTACCGAAATGTTTACAAAAATTATATTTTATATTTTGCTCATAAATCTTGTTTCTATCTTGACGGAAGCTCTTGAGGAAAAAAAATTTGTTCCGTTACAATCGTTTTGCCACATCTCTCTCTCTCTTCGTGCCATTCTCTCCCTCTCTCTTGCGCGAACCTTCTTCGCATGCACCATTGCCGACCACCACTACACGGCTTCTATGTGCTGCCGTCATCAACGACCCACCTCCTCCTTTCTCCTCCATCGTGCGCTGGTGAACAACGGCCTAAAACCCTCTCCTCCCTTGAGCTTCTCTCTCACTTCGAAGCCCTCTCTCCGGAAATCTTATCATCTTCTTTTTTTTATCTCTTATTTATTTATTTTCTTTTTTTCTTTAATATATAAATAAATATATATATATGTATTATTATTATATATATTATTTATTTTTTTTAATTTTAAAATCCAAACTGGTATTCAGGCGATAATACGGGCGCATCTCGAGTGCTAGCCCAACTTATCCAAATATCATTTCAAAATTTATAATATTTAATAGATTTTTGACACGCCCAAATTATTCAAAATTTAAATTAATATTGAATTAATTTGAATAAAATTTGGGATATTACAAGGAGAGCTTTTCTTTGATGGACTCCTGGAGGGACTAGGTGGAAGGTTTCCTGGAAGAATTGGTGGTCAGCCCTTTCTTAGGAGTCCTCTCATTTCTAGATTCTCCTCTTCTCATTCTGCAGAAATAAAGGAGTATTTATAGAGGTGAAGGGCGATTAGATTATTCTTATCCAGTGACAACTAGTTGTTCTGACCAATTGGTTATGACAGGTTGTTTCCATGTGAGGAAAGTGGGTAGTTATGTTGTAGAGATTTATTCAATCAGTTAGGGTTAGTTGTATAACACATGGACTTGCTTTTTGAGCTGAAATTATTGAGCTGTTAGGCCGCCCTTAGGCCAAATCGGTAAGAGCTATTGATCGGGGCCAACTTGGACATGTTATTGGCTTCCAATTATACTGAAATTTATTGGACCTTTACTTCATTCGTGGACCTTCTTATTGGGTCGAGTTCACTGAATCTATCAATTTTAATAAAATGTATACTTCTCATTCAATAAATAGAAATTAATATAGGCATAGTGATTGATTATATATTATCATAGTATATTGAGCAATTAAATCTCAATGACGATGATTTTTAATGGCACGGGTGGCCAATGGTATGTATGTATTTAATGATATTCATAATGTAGCATATGGTTTTAAATATTGTCCGGCTATAGAAAGAGCTGTAATACTATACACTTTAAAAGGCTACAAAAACATTAATTAAACTCATTACTATAGAGTTAACTTGACAATTAAAATTCACCCGATAGAAAACGTTGTATCTATTTATTTTTATAATTTTAATAAATTATTAAATATTTTTGATGCGTTTCATGAATTTGAACTATCTTACAAATTAAGGGGTCATGAATCGGATCTTCACGCTAAGTTGATTTGATACTGATCTGGTTTTTATAATTTTGAATCTAAACTTTGTACAACACAACAAAAGATGAAAGGTCAGAGGACGTTAAAAATTATTTCCACCGTATATCCTCCAATTTATGAGTCAGAAATCTTTTTAAGAATATAGAAAAATGTATGTATCAGTGGATCGAGCGTTTGGATGATTAAATTGATGGACAATTTAGAAGTGTGCCCACAACTGAAAATGAGAGGTCAGAGGACGGCGAGAATTACTTCCATCGTATATCCTCTGACATACAAATCAGAAATCTTTTTAAGAGTATAGAAAGATACATATATCAGTGGATCGAGTGCTTGGATAACCCAATTGATGGACAACTTAGAAGTGCGCCCATAGAGAGATAGATTAGAAATGTGGCCGGTAGAAGGGCGGCTGAAAAGTGCGCCCGTAGATGGGCGTTTTAGATGTGCTATTGTAGATTGTACGGCTGTTTAAGTATTACTGGAGTATTCTAGAGAGATGGCCAGTTACTTGAATAGAAGATCTCATGGAGGGAGAGCCTTTCTTTGATAGACTCCTGGAGGGATTAGGTGAAAGGTTTCCTGGAAGAATTGGTGGTCAGGCCTTTTTTATGGGTTCTCTCATTTCTAGATTCTCCTCTTCTCCTTCCGTGGAACTGAAGGAGTATTTATAGAGGTGAATGACAATTAGATTATTCTTATCCAGTGATAACTGGTTGTTCTGACCAGTTGGTTATGGTAGGTTGCTTCCATGTGAAGGAAGTGGGCAGTTATTTTGCACAAATTTGTCGAACCGATTAGGATAAGTTGTATGGCACATGGCCTCGTTTTCTGAACGGAAATTGTTGAGCCGTTAGGTTTGCCCTTGGGCCAAATCAGTAAGAGCTATTGATTCAGGTCTGTTTTAGTGATATCTGGGTTTTTAATTATACTAAATTTTATTGGATCTTTACTTTAGTCGTAGACCTTTTTCTTGTGTCGAGTTTATTGACTCCATCAATTTTAATAAAATGTATACTTCTCAATCAATGAACAATAAATTATAATTTAATATGACAATATTCTTTAAAGTTGTATTAATCGTACGAATTATTCCATTAGGATCGAAGGATGATGTAGTTAATCCCACACTCCCATGCATATGCGATGAAATCTTTATTCCCGATGCTGCGGATTGCTAGCTTTCCAAGCCAAATTGTTTTCCTTTTGCGTTACGAAAAGAATTCTCGAATGCTATTCTTTTCACCTTTAAGAAATCACCCATTAACTAATAGTTGTTGTCCTCTTCCTATATTCTTTGTTCAGCCATCAAGCTTAGATTTTCAGTGATTGCATAACAAGTAGTAAATGTATTAGTTTGATAGATGACTCTTCTATAAATTTTATTAATTTGCTTTCATCAATTTGAATAATTAGTCTCAGTTTCAGAGAAAGAACTTGTAATATATTAAAAAAGCATTCATTTCAGTTCTGTATTTGTTTAAATAACATCTAATTATTTATAAAAATCAGGCCAAGGAAGATAGTAATATCAGTTTGGCCATAACAGTTGATAACTATAGAGCAATTATAAAATTTCAAATAAATTTTGCTTTCAATTGAAATTTCTGTACGTTGATTTTATTAGTATAAAACATAATTAAACGAAGGCTTTATTATTTTATAAATATGATTGGTGTAAATCTAATAATCTCTCTACCGAAGTTTCTAACATATTTTTCAAAATTGAGAAAAGTTACAGATCGATGGTGGTTGTTGCCGTTGGATTTTTACATAAAATTCGATAATTTGTTTCATTGTATGATTATTTATTTATAAATATATATTATTATCTAATATTCTCATGAGTTTAAAAATAGAGTTTAAGTGTCGATAATTATAGAGATTTATCCCCCACTCTGCGTGACAAAATTTTAAGTGCATAGTTTATAACAGTAGAGATTGGTAATGGTGGGGCCGTTGTGTTCTAGAGCTTTAGTGTCCTAACTCCGGTGCTCCTCATATGGATTAAGCTTTCATTTGTCTTTTCCGTGAGATACCCTCGTCTACAGACATTTACGGTACGTTTGGTTGCTGGAATAGAATTAGGTGGGAATAGAATAGTTATTCCAGGGAATAAAAAAGGATGGGAATAGAGTTGGAATTGTTATTCTTATGTTTGGTTGTTGGAATGGAATAAGGTGGGAATTAGTATTCCATTGTTTGGTTTGCAGAATAGTATGAGGAATAAGGTGGGAATAGTAATAATAATAATAATAATAATAAACATAATAATAATAAGTAATAATAATAATAATATCTTATAAATATAATAATAATAATAATAATAATAATAATATGTAATAATAATACCTAATAATAATAATAATATAAAATAATAATAATAATAATAATAATAACAACAATGTGTAATAATAATAATAATAATACCTAATAAATAATAATAATAATAATAATAAATATAATAATAATAATAAATATAATAATATGTAATAATAATAATAATAATACCAAATAATAATATAAAATAATAATAATAATACAAAATAATAATAATAATCATAATACCTAATAATAATAATACAAAATAATAATAATAATAATACCTAATAAATAATAATAAATATAATAATAACAATAATAATAATAATGTTTAATAATAATAATAATAATAATAATACCTAATAATAATAATAATAATAATAATAATAATATAAAATAATAATAATAATAATAATAATAATAATAATAATATAAAATAATAATACAAAAAAATATATATGTGGGAATTATAATTCCCACAAATTTGCTAACTAAACGAAGAAATTGCAATTTTCGCGAAAATTACAATTCCCCCCATTCTTACAACCAAACATAGCCTTAAAGGATTTCTAGAGAAGAAACTCCATGATAAAGGATTTCAAGTGTGCTTGCTGGTTACGAAGAAGTAATCCATACAAAAACCAGCAAGGAACACACTTCAATCGTGGAAATTAACATGGAAGATGAAAATTCAAACTGCTTCAAAGACATTTATCAGAGAGAATATATCTATTTGCGATATACTTTGCCGGGTACAAAGAAAGGAATCCATGCAAATCTGTAAACGACGGCCATAGATTCTAAGAAAGAAAACCTGGACGATGATCACTTCCAACACAAAGAACCAAACAAAGACAGATTAAGCTCAAAACAGCAGCATGAAAGCTTGCTAATTAAGCGTCTCTTGCAATTTGCCCTGTTGATATCTTGATCGATTCAATCCGTTGCAGCCGGATCTGCTCCCTAAATTTGGCTATGAACTCATCAGCCTTCTTATCAACATCTCGTCCTTCATCAACTACGCCAGGAGGACAATCTTCCTCGGCCTTTTTATTTTCGATTCTTGATCTTCTTCCGCGCTCACCATTCCTACTTTCGGAATCGTACTCTCCATCACCTGCCCTCATAACCCGGTCGGCGAAATCTCTCTTCTCCATGGATGCAAATGGAGTGGTTTGGCCGATTGCTTTCTTGTTTATTGGATCGAATGGTGCACCGTTTCCTAGCGCCCTAGTAGTCCTAACAGATTTCCCAACAAATGATCCCTCAATTTGACGATTCCTTGTTTTTGCTCCCACCCCTGGATTTCCTCGGCTTGAATTTTCCTCATTGTCACTCAAGCTCGAGCCCTTAGGATCACTCAAAACGATTCGTCTTAGCTCCTTTGGGTCAGAAACTTCAGCGTTGCTGAGACTAGAAGAAGGCTTGTGCCTGCCCTTCTTCCACCCTCCATCTGCAAGGATTTTGGCTTGTGATTCTGATGATGCAAACCGTGAACTTTGTGATCCAAATGATCTCTTGCACTGGAATGCTTCGATATCTTCATTGATTTCCATCCTCCCAGGTCTTGATCTCCATGGTATTGGGGATCGAAGAACAACATTCTCTTCGGCCATTTCTTCCTGTTCTTCAACTTCCAAGACTCGACGCTCCCCATTCATAGTCTTTTGGTTCGAGTGGCTAGAAAAATCATTTGAGATTGAGGTGGAATTAAACCTACTAATCGAAGACCCAGAAACCCCATCATCACCATTGGCATACCGTAAATCATTAGCATCCGCAAAACGCGACTTTGAGCTGCCATTTTCCGGTTTTTTCAGAAGTTCTTCAGAAGCAGAGCTTGAATAGGCCCCACTAAAGAACGCAGAAACCCCAGCATCTCTGTTTACATAAACAAAATCGTTAGCATCAACAACACGAGATTTCAAGCTGTCATTTCTAGATTTCTTCGACAATTCTCGGGAACTCGGGCTCGAATTAGACCTTCTGGAAGACCTAGAAACTCCAGGATCGCCCCCACTAACTAATTCATCATTATCTCCATCCAGAACCCCCGATTTCAAGCTCCTAACAGGCAAAAGTAAGGGATGTTCAGCAACCCCAGAAATTGAATTCCCCTTATCATCAAGAACAGAGGTGCCTTCGGCCACAACCGCAATGGGTTCATTCCTGTAATAATGTGAACTCCATGTTTGGACCTTGATATCATCTGACCCAGATAAGTAATCAAATTCTTCATCAAAGGATGATGGAACATGAAGTAATCTAGACACATAAGATTGAGCATTGTCAAATCTTGAAATTCTTTCACCCTCTGAATCATCATTTATACGACTAAAAAGCCCATAAGAGACCGCAATGCCAACAAAAAGTAATTGCATAAGCTCCCAACTTCTGGTAAACATGGGCTGGTTAATGAAATCGGGGGCTTGAGAAGGAAACAGTGGGACAAGAATCAACAAAAGGGTAGCAACTAGAGCTTTGCAGAGAAAGTGAGAACAAAACTTACTGGGGCTTTGCTTCTTTGGTGAAATCGGGGAAGAAAATAGCCGTTGGGATTTCTTTGGTGACCGCCCATTCGCCATTGAAGAGATAGATCAGGAAGGGGAAGAGAGAAGTTTGGTTAGGTGGCCCCGAGTCAGTGAGAGACAATGCAGGAGTTGGATGAGGAGATGGAGAAAAGAAGCCTTAGCAATTAAGAAACAACGACAGAGAGAGACAGAGAGAGAGAGAGAGAGAATGGAGAGGAAAAGTTTTTTGTGAGGCGTGAGATGGTATTTCAGTTGCTTTCGGCTCGGATTTCTTGGCGTTTCACTTTTCCACTGCTGCCGTTGCTTTTTGACGTCCATCGGCTAATGACGTTCGAGGCCTTTTACTTTGCTCTATCTAGTTCTTGTAAGCTTCCATTCGTCTTCTAATGCTGGTAGAACTGGAACCTAAGCTTTCCTAGCCTTCAGCAGAAGAGAATTTACAGTGTCTTGGGTACATTCTTAGAATTCAGGACAAAATCGATGAAGTTTGTAAATAAATTGCAGTATTATCAATAAATTGAAGGGTTATTTAGTCATAATATTTTGATTTTTTTAAATTTCTTACGACTGTTTTTTGTCTATTCTGTATTAATTTTCTAACCAAATTATACTTTTTTTAATTTTTTTGCTGTGGGTATGAAAAATGATGAGGTGGGCTCATTAATATGACGTGGAATTTATTATCTACCCAATAATTTAGTTGGCAGTAATATTAAAAAATAAAAAAAAGTAGAAAAAAAGTTCATCAACTGATATATAAAAAAGAAAAGGAGCAAAAAGCATTCAAAACCTAATTCCACCGCCCATTACTGGCTGCTCTACCTTCGTCCATCGCCAGCGACCCCTACCCCCCACCGTCGTACCAGCCCAGTCTCCATCACAGCCACCCCCTAGCTGGGGAGTTGCCACCTACCACCGCCGCTACCACAAATCGCCTTCCACTAGATGGCATGACGGCGGCTGGTTAGGATGTAACTCAAAAGTGGCATTTGCTATATAATGGTAGTGATGCTAGAATTATATCATTTAGTTATGCATTAGCAACTCACCAATTGAATTTAAAAAGTTAAGGTTTAAATTATTAAAAAAAAACATTTTAAATGATTTCTTATGCTGATTTGTTTTTTATTCAAATGAAAATAATATTTATAAAAATAAAAAAATAATTATTTTTATTTTTCATTTTAAAATAATAGTTATTGAATTTTAATATAATGGTTAAAAAAAAATAGTAAGAGCTAGTTTTGTTTTAGGAAAAACAGCCCCTCTCGTTGTATCTATTAGGTGTTTTATTGTGGTTTTTTTAAATCTGAAATTTTTATATTTTTTAGTGCTTGTAATTATTTTAAAAAGGATGAAATCTGGTAAAAAATATTTTAATGTATTATTTTAATTTTAATTTTTTATATTATGGGAATAAATCTCAGCTCTTTTAAACATAAATGAGCCTTATATTTAAAATAATCATAATAAAATCTATTTATTAATTATACTCTATTATATCATATTTTATTACATATAAAATATACTAATTATTACATATAAAATATAAATATATAAACAGTTATTATAATATTTTAAAAATGAGTACAATTTGACCAGAAATATTATTTTTTTCTCTAACTTTTAAATGTTTTTTCTTTTTCCTTTCCCGTCAAAAGAAAAGAGACGAGGTTTTTTCTATTACATATTAAGATATTTACGTTATTATGTGATTTTAATGTAATAATATTAAGCTATTATTTTTCTAATTTAATAAGTCACAAATTTGGTTCAATTCTGGACTTTTAAAATTTTTTCTGCCACGAGTCGAGATTTTAGTAAAATATAATACATCAATTTTATGTACAAATAATATATTAAAATTCAATAAGATTATAGGTTAAGGAATACATTTAATAAGTTATAAGTAAGAAATTTTTAAAATTGTTATAAATATATTATCAGATGATAATATAAAATTTCTCAAAAGATTGATAGCTTCTAAAAATTAATGCCTTCAAACAACTTTGAAAATATATGTTGGATTATGAGTTACTTTTGTAAGATTTGAGCTGTGCCTTAGGCACAATTTTCAAAAATATCGCGCTTAATTTGCGCTTTTCAGGGGCTTAAGCACCACTTTCAGAAACATCGTGTTCGAGCCGCGTTTACCATGCTCAAATGCCGTTTCCAAAAACCTCACGCTTGATCCATGTTTGTCAGGTGCTCGAGCACCAGTTCCAAAACACCGCACTTGAACTGCGCTTGTTTGGCGCTTAAGCACAGCTCAGAGGATAAAAATATGGTTAATGCATGTTAGGATTTAACAATTGCAATCTGAATGCTGTTTTGAGAGAGGAAATAAGAGAAAGAGAGAAAAAATGTAGAAAAAAAAATTTGGGTATATGTTTGTATTCCAAATTGAGTTTCAATTTCTATCGGGTTCTATTTTTTTTTCATCTTATATTCTCTATTATATCAATTTATTTTGAGATAAGGTAATTTGATTTTATATTTGAGATTTGTATAATCGCGACATTGTATGGTAGACACATTTTTGAGTCTCGTTTTTTTTCCTCATTTTAAAAAAAAATTTTCACGTAAAAATCATATATTTATCGATCATTTGGACTTATTATGTATTTATCATATATTATTATATATTTTTTCATAATTTAAATAGTAGGTCGGCTCTCCTCAATGCAAGCCACAGTAGTGCTCTCTTTGCATCAGAGAATTTGAACAATTGTGTTTATCATTGTATTAAGAAGTTGAGCCATTTATGTACAGTGAAAAATCAGTCAAAATACGATTAGAAAATTGGGTTGTAAATTGGTTTATTTTAATTTGAGTAACTATCTTATGATTTATTTTTAAAAATAATTAGATATTTAATTTGTCTGAGCTAATAACTCTAAATATATTTTACATTCATAAAACTCATTTAATTATTATTTAAATACACTAATTAGGATGTTATTTTATGATTACAATTTAAATTTAATAATATATAAATATATTAAATTTGGTCATAGCATTTTTTAGTTATGTCAACGCTACGTTTTTGTTGAGAGAAATTTACAAGTAAAAAACAATCACAGTTATTGCCACGTCAATGATGACGTAATAATTACGCAGCATTTCCGCTAACCTACCCCATCACGTCGTCCCTCAAACTCTCAAATGAGTCGCAAGCTTCTCCATTTCACATTCATCGTCTTTCCGTTTCAGTGTTTCTCAAGCAATTTATGGATAGAATACTTTCTTAATCTTCTCCTCTTCCCTCCGTTTCTCAATCTTCCTTTCTGCTCTCTCTTCTCCCTCTCGATCGTGCGAATTGGTGGTAATTCGAAGTTTCTAAAAAGCCTAACTCTTGATTCCACAATTTTATTCATATTTTGACCCTTTGTAAAAAAAAAAAAAAATATTGGAAATTTGGCGCATATCCTGTCCCTATTTATGGGGTCTGATGTTGTTCGAGGGATGTAGTTTCTTAGGGTTTTGATCGAAGCAATTGGGTTGTCTGTGTTTATGTTCGGTTTTGTTGATTGATCTCTTATCGCTGTTAATTTGGGATTTTACCGATTGTTGTTCGATTTTCATTTTCATTTGATATGTATATTGAAGAATTGAGCAGAAAGGAGTTGGAAAGTGGAGAAGAGGGTCTACGTCGTGATGATGAAGATGACGAGATTTCGGTGAAGAAGAGGATTGCTGTTTGGGATGCGAAGATGGTGCTGGTGGGAGCGGGAGCTCGCATGCTTTTCTACCCTACCTTGCTATACAATGTTCTCAGGAATAAAATTCAAGTCGAGTTTAGGTGGTGGGATCGCGTTGATGAGGTTTGTATATGTTCTCACTGTTTAATTATACAAATTGACCTGTTTTCATGACTTCGACTGCTGTAGTTTAATTTCTTCTTTCTACTTTAATTATTTGGGCACGCTTGGTTAACCGCAACCAGCAGTGTAAAGTAGTTAAAATTGTTGCGTAATCGGTATTCCATATTTGATTGACGGTTTACGTTGTGATCGTCGCTGCCGAATTATTGTTCTTCCTCCGTTAGATGAAATTACCTTTACCTGCCTAGACATGCGGATTCGCTGACCGGAAATTAGGGCATTTGTTGGCACTAGCAAACTTCTTGTGCCGTTATCTTTTTCTATCCAGTAGTAGGTTCTCTCTTGGCTCAACTCTTTCTAATTTGTATTTTTTTTGCTGGATCTCTTAAGTATGACATAATTTTGTTTCTATAAATTGGTCTGTATCGAGCATGAATTAATTTGATTAATTAAATGTTGTCAAGCAAAATAATGCAGTCAGAATGCACTGCAAGGAATTTGAATCTTGTAATAAAAGACATGGTAAATAAATTGCTACTACATTAGAAACGTTGTTACCTTGCACTCATGATTGAATTCCATTGTCATGCGTTGTGGATAACCAAGCATAGCCTTAGCAGAAAACAATGCAAATGACTGAGGAATGTGCATTGTAAGTAGTCAAAGAAGGGCGAAAACCGAACACCAAGTTGGAAGGATAACAATTTGATAAATATTGTGGTATACGGGTGTTTGAGTTATTATTATTGAGATCTATATAAAATGATAGGATTACACTATCTGTGACCGTACTAATTGTCATATAGGAGCAGGGTAAAAAAACAAGTCTGTTGCTCACTGACAGTTGCATATGAGGTATGGTAATGGGATGGAGGAATTTCGATTCCTATCAATGCGGTCTTGAGTTTGTTGATGATTGTTTTGTTCCCTTTTAATAATGATACATAATTTTGCACCTTCGAGTAGTTTAAACAAATAGCACTCCTTGTTATCTTCTATGTGTGGAACTACAGCTTTCTGGTTCTCTTTCCTTTTCTGGAATGTTTTGATTCTGTGACCATTTGTGTCCATAGCATTATTGGGATTCTACTTACTTTTCGGTGCCATTTTCTATGTTTCTCATATCTATGTATTCAGTTTGTGCTGTTAGGTGCTGTTCCCTTCCCTGCTGATGTTTTGCGCTTGAAGGCACTTGGTGTTTGTGGTGTAATCACATTGAATGAGTCTTATGAGACTTTGGTTCCCACATCTCTATATGATGTAAGTGATGTTTTGGGTGGCCATATGTTTTTCTCTCTTTCTTGTTTTTTCTTTTTTGGGTAAAGTAGTTTGCTCTTCTTTGTGAGTGTTTGTATTCAGGTTTTGTTTTTTCTGTCTCCTTTTGAGGGGTTGTTAGGTGGGGTTACCTTGATCTTGCGGGCTTGTTTCTTGAATAACTTTCTTATTAACAATCCTTTAATGACTGTCAGGGGTTTTTAGTTTCACTATTATTGTTATTTGATGTATCAAAGGAATGGAGAATAGAGATTGCTTTCAATAATGTGATATTGATTAAGGTTTTATTTTTGCAATAAGCATTTTTATGCACCATTAACGTCGTTGGCATTCCTGGGATAGGTGGTGGAAAAAATTACAAAGTATTCCTCTGGACCAAAGTTGTTTGCATTCGATAGATTTATCTCGGATGTAAGAATTTGAAATATCAAGTTTCTTAAAATTTAAGGCCAATTATTATCATGGGAGTCTACATTTGAAATTTGTATATAGTAGTTAAAGCAACAGAAGTTGTTGCTTCTTTAGACTGTTCATTATTCTTTCGTGTTGTTATAAATTTGTTTGACTTTTTAATCACCGCTTCAAAATTTGATTTACAAAGTATTTTCAACTGCCAAAATTTTATTCCTCCTTCTTTCTGGCCATGGCTCTGTCTGGTCATTATTGTCGTGTTATGTTCAACTTTGGGTAGGCTCATGACATTGAACACTTGGTGATTCCTACGAGGGACTACCTCTTCGCTCCATCATTGAGTGATGTATGCCAAGCTGTGGACTTCATTCATAGTAAGTTTTTGTATTTTTTTGCCCACTACCTTTTCCTCTTCTAAGGTGCCTCCTTATATTTCTGTTGATTAGTTTCTCTCATATCATTTAGAAATTGTTTTGCTCACCAATTGCATTATCTAAGGAGAAACCTGTTTGAATGCTCTGGAACCAATGCCATGTTCTGTGATATGTTTTTTCAAACTTTTGAAATGTTAATCTGTGCTACTCGTTATTGGTTTTTTTGACTATGTGGGTGAAGGATTCAAAGACGTTTGCTTTTGTGAGGACTTATCATAAACAATTTCTTTACAGTTCTGTGAATTTTGTTTTTGTTAACCTGGAAAAAGGATCAGCATGTATTTCTAGCTTGAAACTGGCTCGAATGTGCTAACTTCATTGGACACTTCTTGAATGTCTGTCTTTGGGTTATGTTTGTAGTAATATGCTACTTCCTGGCAACTCTATCTGAAGAAATTATTCTTTTTCCTAGAGAAAGCCAACCTCTCTTCTTCTTCTTCTTCTGGTTTTTTTTTTTTTTTTTTTTTTTGAGGGGTTGGGCGGGCAGGGGGATCAAGTTCCAGTCTTTGTACAATTATCTTATCTTTTTTTTTTTTGGGTTTTGGGGGGGGGGGGGGGGGTTAATCATTAATTGTTATGACATTTTTCTGGGCAGTGGATGTGTGTTTTCTAAAAGAAGTATGGACACCAACGTAGGATACAAACATGATTCAACATGATGCCGACATGTCAACATGACATTTTTTTTTTTTAAAAAGACACAATATAATGGGAATATGCTGACTAAAATTCATAATTTATTTATAGATATGAAAATATAATGACTCAATAACATACTTTATACTAAAAAATTAATTAATGAAAATATATGTCTTTTGTTTTATTATCCAAAAACTTCACTTGAAATTGCAAGTGTGCTAATATAAAGGAATAATGCTATATCATGCCTCATGTAATAAAAAAAAGAAGACAATGGTTGTTTATGTTTTTCATTATTTCTAAATTATCCAATGGCTTATATTTTTATAAAAAATTTATATTGAGAACTCAACTTTTTTGAATTATAAAAATAACCTAACAAGTGCAAAACGTGTTGGAATTGAAAAGAAAAATATTGTGATATTCGAACTCGTGTTGGGGAGTGTTAACAAGTGTTGGTGTTTGACATACTAGTCCGAAAAAAGTGTTGATGCTTCTTAGTGAAATCATTGAACTAACATTCTAACTGGTTACTTCATGAAGGAAATGCGTCTTGTGGGCATACTACATATGTGCACTGTAAAGCTGGCCGGGGTCGCAGCACCACCATTGTCCTCTGCTACCTGGTCTGAACTATATATATTCCAAACAAGCATTTAATTGGAAGAATTTCTCATGATATTTCGGTGTTACGATGAGTTTTCTTATGTCATGCAGGTCCAGCACAAGCAAATGACTCCTGATGCTGCGTATGATTATGTGAGGTCAATCAGGCCGAGGGTTTTGCTTGCTTCATCTCAATGGCAGGTAGATTTCACTCGAATTATGGCCGGTTTCTAATGGAACTGCATTTGGTACTTCCTTCCAGTCCTGAATTGATTCATTTGAACCATAGAAATGGGTTTATTCTTTTACTCCTGAAAATGGGAAGATATTTTTGAATTATTTAATTCTGAAAGATTGAAATTTCCCTTTTTTACTGGTCTTTTTGGCTTAAAGTGGGACTATTCCTTTTACGTCACTAATTGCAGGCAGTTCTAAATTACTACCATCTGAAGGTGAAGAACAGTAGTTTGAGCCCTATGAAACATCCAATAGTTAAATCCTCATGTTTTCCTGCTGTGGAAAATTTCCTGGCATTTGATGATTGCTCTGTGGTGGTTGTGACTGAATCTGATCTTCGTGGTTATGACCCGAGTGATCGATCTGTGGCAGACCTGAGTGTGATTTACAGAGTACGTGTGGCTGGTGAGGCTGTTCTTGCTAAGGTCTCCTGGCTGTGGCTCCGGTGCCATGCCCAGCAGAACAATGCACCGATGCATCTCTGGCCAAAGCGTAGCTGCACCATTAAGGCGGACCAAATAAGAGGGCTTACAGTTGACATCCGTGTGTATTGAGTTGTTCCAAGTCATAAAAGGTCTACATTTCTTTTACGGGCTTTGTTATAGAACTATCTTTTAGCCACCTATCTCATGCGGCATTCTATTCATCTATTTCTATTAGTGGGTCCGCACAAAAAATAGATGAATTAATGAATGGATGCCGTCTCACTTTAAGGCTTTTTAAAGATATTTCTCTCTTCTTGGATGTGTAAATTTGCAAATAGAATTTCGGATGCTAGCAGAAATGTTCACGAAACCCATCCTTACCCTTGTAAAATTGAGCCATTTTCCCTTTCGTATTAAATGAAAATGTTGAAATGAGGTTGCACGATGCCTTTCCTTTGTTATCGTGGAGGCACTCTCCCCCAAGCAACGATCTTGGGAAAGTTGAAAGTGGCTGAGATGTTCATATTGACTGTAGATATGATGCTACACCTCAATCCTAGATTACTCTATACCAAAAAGGACTATAATGTAGCCTTAATTTACCTTGAAGTCACTACGTTGATCTATGCTTTAGCATGATGTGGTAATCCCATCTTTTGCAATCGTTGGGATTAATGGTTCATGATATGTTATCTTTACTCATCACCAAAATGAAAGACTTGTTAAATTTATTGGTGGTTTCTTTTGTTTCTTCTTATTACAACCTAGAAATTTTTTCCACTTAGCCTTAAGGTGAAATATTTTCTTCACCGTAAGTCTGGTCGTGTTGCCTTTTGATATGAGAAGAGGTGAATGGTTGTAAGAGAACCACAGGGTGCGAGATGGTATTCCATTTTGAAAGAAAATTTTGAATTCCTTCTGATTATACTTCTAGCCTATTAATTTGGAAATTCTTCTCAAATACAAGAAGTTGATTAAGTTCCAGAGTCAAAAATCGTAGTTCTCTAATGAGCAATTGAAAAGATTCTGGAAAATTTTCGGGGTTGAGTGTTGTTCTTCCAATGATTGCAATGCCATTAAGATTGGAAGGAAATATAATGACTTATAAATATATATGTTGGTATAAATTTAATAACTTAGCTTTTGGATTATAATAATTTCAAGACATATGAGTGAGATTAGACTTGATTTAAAAAGGGTGTGGGTTGGATAAATGTTATGTTTAGGTAAAAATTTATAATTGATAATTAGATCAGATTGGATACAGAGCGATGACTTGTGTCAGAATTCATAGTTTTTTTCATCTATAATCTGATTGGGGCTGGTTTGAGCCTGTCTGTAAATAATTTTTTATTTTTAATTATTTTAATTAAAAATATATCTTTATATAAATATCACCTAGAAATACACAATTTTTTAAAATTATAATATTTATATAAAAATATTAAGTTATTAGTTTCACAAATAATATAATATATTAAAACAATTTTTTAAATTTAATATTTATTTAAAATAAAAAATTTATTTTTTTAAAAAAATTATAGTTTAAAACGTGTTAAATCGAATCAATTACTTTTACTTGTAATTATGCCAAATCTAAAAATTAATTAAGCCTAATTTTTTGACTATATCTACATATAATAGTTATACATCTTAACTAAATTTTATAAAATTTTGGATCGATAAAATGGCTGATTGAATGGCTTGATTTTGATTAGGTCTAAGTAAAATTTATATATGAAAATAATGATATGGTGCAATTCCTTTCTTAATCTTTTCCAATCCAAACATAATTTATATTATATATATTGATATGCAAATGTTTGATGACACGGCTAATGTAATATCTGATTTTTATTTAATTAATTTGATATTGTTAATTTATTTTAAAATTATTTTGATTATATTCAAAATAATTATGCATTAAAAATTTAAAAAAAATTCGGAAAAGGAGCAAGCTTGGTGCCAAAGAAACGCTTGATGTGCGTTCATGTCATCTTTGGCAGATTAGACGAGTTTGAGGGGCACATCTGGACCACTCGAGTGGGATTTAGTCAGACTGGTGAGCGCCTGATGTGGCGCTTGAGTGCAATTTTGGTAAATTGGTCGTGTTTGAGAAGTGCTTGAGGCTGTGCTTGTGCATGATTGGGTTAGGTGTGGTGCCTGCGTGCGGCTTGAGGCGATACTCATGTGTCGGTTTATCTATATAAGGAGTAGCCTACTATTTTTGAACATTTTAGAGATTAAAGGCAAGTATCCTTAAGCTTTGGGTTTATTTTTATTTTTGTTTAGTTTTGCTTCTATTTGGTTATTTTATTATATATACATTTTATTTTACTTACTCTGTTTTGATTATTCATATGCATGTAGTTTTACCAGATGTTTTGAGATCTATTTTAGTTTTACAAATATTTGAGAATTTTGTTTGTTCTGTGAAAAAAATAAATAAATATTTTGAGATATTTTATTTATGTAAAAGAATATTTATAAAGAAAACTAATGAAAACTTATATATATGGGTCTTCTATGTGGTGTTCTATACATATACTTTGGGTTAGGCCCTATTTTATATTCAATTTGGCATATGTAGCTTTCCCTAGGGTGGTAGGATTTGGTTTGTATTTCCTCAAATTGAAAGTTTTATACTTTTCTATCATATGAAAAATGTTTTGGACATGTACTATAAAGACTCTTCTTGATTTGGTATTTTATGAGAGTTATCATATAGTATCGAATAGAATTAATATATTTGGATGTCTTAATATATTTATATAGATTTAAGGGGTATACCTATCATTCACAGGTAGTAAAAAAAGTAATATTTTTTCCTATCTATATGAGAGAATATGTAAACGTTTTACTTATGAGTTTAAATATTAGTGATTTGGGTTAAAGTTATCGGAAGCATGTGTAACCTTTTCTTAAAATCAACATTTTGATCTTTGATTTTCTGATTTGAGTATATTTTGAATTTTTGATATGTTTTTATCAGTATTTAATTTGGATATTTGAGACTTTAATTTAAGATTTATAGGTTTGGATTCATATTTGGATTTAAATATCAGACTTGCTTGGTTTGTACATTTGGACCCCTTTGACATCTATTTTGGATTATACATTTTGCATACGAGATCATATTTTGCTATTTGATGACTCGTCAGGTTGGATATTTTGATTTTGACTCTTATGGATTTTATATCTATTTTATTAATTTGTCCATTCACTCTGATTGTAAATATATTATTATTTTTTTATATTTATACTGATACTTATTAAATATTTGTCTCATATTTTTATTATTTTTGACCATTTTAGATTAGTGAGTTATAGATGTCTTACAGGGAGCTTGGACGATGATGTTTGTATAGATTTTGTTTATATTTTGTGATTATTAATTTTATTATTGGATTGTATTTATATTGAATTATTTTGATAATGTAAGAACGATGTGTGTTAGTATAATGTGTTACAGGCATGTTCAGAGTAACTGATGATTGGATTGTGGTACTTTGGTTTATGTTGGGTCGGTATTGTAGATTTATGTTGTTTTGAATTTGTCATTTTTCTTACAGATATTTTGATCAGTCAGTTTTATTGTCCAGATGGACGGTTTGGAAAGATACTATGATTGATAATGTTATTGTTTATTATTATTGTTATTATTGGGGTTGTTGAATATTTTGTTAAGTACAATTCAAATTTGGATACCGTGTTTAAATGTTATTTTATTTCGGGATTATTTTATAAATTTTAATTATTATTAATTATTTATATTACATACTTTTACTCCAAATTTGTAATAGCTAATATCTTCATGTAACCTTTAATATTACGTAAAAATTCACATAAACTGACTTAATAATAATAATAATTATTTTTATAAATTCTTGCTTTGAATTTGTTGACATAGGGTGAGTACTATCATAACAACGAGTTTGCTTTATTAGGACTAAAAGGTTTGGCATTTAAACTACTAAAATAATTTCTCTAAAAGAGTATATAGTTAAGTAAAATTCTATTTATATCAAATGGAGTCATTGAAAATCTTATACAAAGTTAATTTAGCAGGCAATCGTCTTTTTGTTTAAACTATCAATGACCGTTAATCTTATAAAATTTGTGCCTGTTTCAATGACCCTTTTCGACTCAGTGGCGGTTTTGTGGAATATGTTCTCAAATTAAAGCAATACTACTTGCAAAATAGGCTCACAAATGAAGCTGAAATCTTAATTTGCTAGTAAGTTTTTCTCTGTTTTTTATAAAAAAGTATTTACAAGTAAAAATAAGTTACTTATAATTTGAGAAAATAAATAAAGAAATGATCTAAAAAAATTTATTGATATATTAAAAAATAATTTAAAATTACTTATATTTTTAAAAATATTATACTTAAAACACAATAGAGTGACTTACAATGCATAGAAGAAGATAAGAGACACCATCAATAATAATATTTGGAAATTGACAATATTGATAAAACCAACATGGTTATGGAAGCTGGTGCTGGTGCTGGTGCTGATTTCCAAACTGATCTTGTGACTGGTGCAACTCGAGTATTTCCTAAACTCTTCTCCTCTGCCCTATTTGCTTGTTGAATTCTTCCAAAAATTCTCCAAACCTATAGTTTCAATGCAAAGGAGGGTGCTGATCATCTACCAGCTCCTCAGCTGAGCCAACAATGGCCGCCTCATCTGGTTTCAAGAACATTGCTAGCGATACTCTTGCATGATCTTTGTTTGTTGCAGCTCTATTACGAATGCTCATATACCTTCCTTTGCTTAGAACCCGCATTTTGCACTCGAACTTTGAGCATTTTTTTTGAGTTGTATGGTCATCAAACTTAAGCCTACGGAAGAAGTATCTGTTAAACATCCCAATAACTTTTCAACTCGAACTTGTCAAGATTCATTTGCTAGAATAGGTTTGACTCAACTTAATGTAGTCGTAGAAGTTCGGTTTTGCAATGGAGCTGATATCATAGTTGAGATACTTCGCGCGGTAGTTGACATTTACTATAATTGACTTAACAGTATAAATTTTATGTGAATGGTAGAGCAATTAAGGGATGGTTTGTCAAAGTTTGTGACTACTAATGATTTGCTATCACTGTTTTTCAGGTAATAAAAAGCACTGGTCTGGAATGATTACCAATCACTTAAAAAGATGGTTGAAATTACCTAAAAAATTTGGCTAATGGAGGCTGTATCTCTTATTAAAAGCTTTGAAGAGGGTCAAATTCAAAAATCTTACCATTGTAATGGTAAGAGAGGCTGGTTTAGTAGTTTGAACCCATTTGAAGCCTTGGAATCCAAGTTTATTAATCTTATTATTTTATGAAGACTCACTGTGTGTTACCAAACAATCCATTTGAAATTGAAAATTGATTCTTTGTCCAAAATCAAATGGTCAAAAGATTTACTAAATTAGCATTTTGAAAATAATAATATAACTAGACATGGTTAAAATAGAGTCATATAATAACTTCAATTTGACCGATTTAAAATTATAGTGTTTAGTCAAAATTTATCAGTATTATGGATTTACACGGTCTAAAAACTTAGACCCAATTAATTATTTTAGCCTAATATGTTTGTTAGAGAAAGTGACTAGTTCAGTCAAGGTAAATTATAATTATAATTTTTTTATAAGTATATTTTTATTATTATAAATAAATATCAAATTTTAAAAATTATTATAGATTATATTTATTTGTAATTGAATACTTTTTAAATAAATATTTTTTATTTAAATATGTACTTAGATAATACTTTAATATTGTAATTTTAAAATCATTATATATTATATTTACTTGTAATTGATAACTTTTTAATTAAATATTCTTTATTTAAGTATGTACTTAGATAACACTTGAATTTAAATATTATAAAATTTAATATATTTTACATTTTTAAATATTTTTGTGTAAAAACTAAAAAATACTTAAAAATAAAAAATGTCAATGGACTAGTCTAAATTGATTGGTTTGGATTATTGATGGGTATAGTTATTATTGTTTCTCAGATGATCGAACTATGTCCAACCCAATCTAACTTAACAGTCATATATTTTTATTTAAACCCAATTCATGTTCAATCCAAACTTGATTTTGCTCAATTTTAAACATAATCATAGAATAATAATAACAATAATAACAACAATAACAACAACAATAATATATAAAGAGAACACCTCGAGCCAATCCCCGACGTTGATAACAAGGGCATTAGGAAAGGTTTGATTAACATTCATTTGCCATGTCTGAAGACACAAAGGCCATCCACAGGCGATGACAGCACCATGAGTAGGAGGATATCTGTATGAACAGCTAAGCTTAAGGTCTACTCAGAATCTAAACATGGCGGATGATAATTTTCTTGGGCTCTGTAAGTTGGACACTTTCCTAGCCGCCTTTGTAGGTGGCCTTTGTCTAGTCCAAGCCCTCGAGACAATATGCTCAAAAGTCGGTTCATCAAAACACTGGCCTCCTTAGCAAATCTTGACATAAACTCTCTGCAATATTCATCAAACGAGTTTGGATTAAATAGTTTGCATCTGTCTTTGATTTTTGGGTGAATAAATGGTTTTTTGGCTTTTCACAGTAGTAGAATATACATCTAATATGTTATTAGTTATAATAAATGATTCTTATCGTAAAATATTAACAAATATTTTAGGTTTAAGCTGACTCCCGTTAAACGAAGGAAACTTGAATTACTCAATTGTGAATCTAATCCTAAAATAATGACGTAACTAATTAATTAACCCTTTTACAAAATAATGAGTATCATCTTTTTATACATATATTTTCTGTAATTTTTTGATATATTTTGACAATTATATACCTAATATATTAAGCTAAAATGCATGGCTGCAAGTGACACATGAATTTTGTTCAAGTAGCTATCTGACACACGTATACACTTTATGGTTAAGATATTATAAAACTGATATTTAATTCACATATGGCTATTTAATCTTTACTAATTAGTGATTTGGCAGACATAATATCAGATCATAAATTTAGAAAATAAAAGCTTTATATTTACTAAATATATCAATATTAATGAGAATTATTTAGTAAAATTCGAGCAAAATCATCACCGAGGATGATAAAGTTGGGCAAAGACTTTACCCCACAGGTAGATCTTCTCAGATGGTTGCTTGTCACCCCTGAAAAAATAGCTAAACAATCTTCCATCCTCGATTTTATTGCCGTAATAATTGGCCTTCTCCTAAGAAGGCAATTGAAAGAAGTTCTCGACGGCATTTAGCATGCCCTCTTGAGAAACTCCATGGTTGATTATCTGAAAAAATCCCTACTCTTCGGACGCTCTTGTTATCCTCTCAGAGAGATCCTACTCCTCCATGTCCATGTCAATGACCTAAATCAGATCCAGAGGGGTAACCTCCGATATGCATGGCCTTTTAAAAAGATAAATATTACGATTAGCTAATGAAGAGTTTCACCGTTCATCCATTGGAAACTAGGGATCAAAGGGATCTATCTCTTAAAAAGATGGAGGAAATTATTCTTTATATTTGGATAATTCTTTTTAATTATATTGTTATAATTTAACCACTTTTAAAAAATTAAAAAAATTAAAAATTATTAAAATTAATTATTAGATCATAACTATTCAGTTAAAAGAGATGGAGATCCTCTCAAACTGGAAACTAGCATCCATCTTTAATTTTTATTCGACAAACATATATAAAGTATTGATCATTTTCTAAAGTTTTAGTTTTTTTCCACCAATTAACCTTTCGTAAAATCATTATCCCACTTCCCTATATGAATTGTAATATAGTTATCAGTCATTGAATTAACTGCAATCCAATAAACAATATTTAATATATTATTATAATATAATACACAAGTATTTTTATTTATTTTTTTGAATAATGAAATATCTAAATATAAATATGATAAAAATAATAAAAATATACTAATTTTCCACCATAGGATTTCAATCCAACATATATGATTGTGACCTTATAATTGATCTACATGTATCTAATTTTCAGTAATATTTACGTTGCTTTAAATAGCAAAAAATCATTTAATAATGATACAAAGGATCAATCTTTTTCTAATTTTTTTTTCTCTAGAAGTATCATTCCCTAAATTCATTTCCTACTTCCCACCGTCGTACGGACACCCCACTGTTGTGAGAGAGTAGATATTGGCCTTCAACAAAGTACCTATTAACATTTTTTTAGTCAGAAGTATTAGCTAATTAACCGATCTAAATACAGTTTACACAGTGTTTAATTTTGTTTTCTTACCCAGTTTTAATGTAATGATTAATTTAAATAATTATAACTTAGAGGTTATAGATTCAAACCATAAAATATATAATATATTCATAATTAAATTATCTAAAAAAAATTTCTTATAAATAAAATCCTCCAAATAAAAGTTGCAGTTAAAAGAATGCACATGAGAAGTATATATATATATATAAACTTTTTTGGGTAAAGCAGAATTAAGAAAATAAAATATCTTAATTATATGAGAAGTGATTAAAAATGCTAACCATAGGATACCTGTTTATGATATGATATTTATTAATTTTTTTTTTATATGAGTCATTTACTATTATTACAAGAATGAATCACATATTATTGAAAGTATTATAAAAATGACTAAAGGTTTTGATTTTATTGTACGTCTGCTTACACATCTTAAACCTTATTTATTCTCACTCATAATCAATAGTACCCATCTCGTTCACGGCTATGAAACCCCTGAATTTTCCCCATTCATGCATCATGTCACTCTAAAGAATGGCATGAATAAGTTATTATATAGTATTTTTTAGATGATATGATATTTTATCTATATATTTATATTAATTTATTTATACATAATAGTAGATGAGTATCATATCATCAGAATGTATCACCTTTATGTATCTTTCAAATGTTTCTCTAGTATAAAAAGTAATGTTAAGAATATACTTTACATATGCCATTTGGATATCTTCAAATAAAGCTAGCTTAGATCTAAACTTATTAGCCAGCTTTATTTGGTTGAAAAGAAATTTAAATTAGTGAGTTGTCAGCCTCAAAAGATCTTTTTACTAAAAAGCCAAAACTTATGCTCATTTTTTTAAGCCAAGCCTTTATTTAGTCCTAAAAACAGTTTTTAAACTATCAACTCAATCACTTTGAGTTTTGAGTTAATTTATTTACCTTATTTGGTAATTTTCTACTTAGAATATATTACCATCAAAGGCAACTAAGAATGTCTAAGTCTATTCCTTTGCTTAAGCCAAGCTTTTATTAAACACTAAAAATACTTTTAAAACTATCAATTCAATGGTTTTGAGTTAACTCATTTACCTTATTAGGTAATCTTCTATTTAGAGTATACTACCATCAAAGGCAATCGAAAATATTTGAGTGTAATTTTTTGCTTCTTTTCTTTCCTAAGAATTCTGTTAGTGTAGACTAATTATCTCATTTAAGTTAAAATAATTAAATTATTTAATGATTTCTTCATTGTAGAAGATTGAGAGTCAGAAGGGACCTCATATTTTCTACCTTATTACAAAGCTTCATTATTAGTTTAGTATGTTATGTAAAAAAGCCTCTCTTTAAGCATCAAAACCTAAATTATAGGAAGCAAAATAAGAGAGTAACTCGTCTATCTTTACTCCTTAAATCTCTTCTTCATTCAAGGTAGAAGTAGTACTAAATATTGAATCATCAAAAAATTGAATAAGTTGTGGGTCATAAATGATGACCATAGTTTAATTTAACTAAAAGGAAAGTTAAATTTGTATTTTGATAACCTTACTGAAAGATAGATGTGTTCAAGCATGTAAAGAACATCCAAATTAACTAATCGAGTTAAAAAATAGAAGTTAAAGCTTTCAAATCAACATCACTGGGAGAAAAAGAGAGGCCAAGTTTAATGACCTACAAATATAAAAAAAAAGGCAAAAATTTATTTTGTATTTTAAAATTATTTTAATCTTTACTATTTATTATTTTGTCAATTAATATGGATTCTTAAAATAATAAAAAATGACCTTAGTGGAAGGGCAAAATCCTATGTAAAGGTGGGTTGGGGTTTAAATTTATTTGATATAACCTTTGCTCAAAATTGGTTCATTCCAAAATAGATATAGTAATGTATTACTGCATCAAAATAGGTGTTTGAATTATACCTAAAAACTGACTATATAATAATTAAAATTATTTACAACGTAATCTCACTCAAAAGCCTGTTTATTAGTATCATTATTATAAAATTTTTCTGTTATTTATGATCATAATTTTATATCTTCCCTACTTATATAATTGGGATATGCGATAAAATTATTATTAGTTTTGATATATTTGTCTTAAGTATTACAATCTCTTACAAAATATTTAAATCTAACTTGGGTCAGTCATTTTCGTCAGTGACCATAGCAAGCCCGAAAACCAATAGGGGGAAATTACTTAATCATAACATTCAATAACTTGATTGTTGTATCTTGTACAATTTTAGTCCATATAAATTAAAATAATCTAATGGTTAGATGATCTGATTTTAACTAGGCATATGCTTAACATTATAATTCTTGGTAGAGTATTTTCATGGTTGATTTGACCTAACACAGCCAAATTATTTGTGGATCAAGGAAGCTCAATCTTTTAAAGATATGGAATGAGTTATTCTTCTAATTTTGATTATTTATTTTTAAATAAATAATTATAATTTAATTATTTTTTTAAAAATTAACTAAAATAAGTTAATAAATTATAATTATTTATTTAAAAATAAATAATATAAATATATAAAATAATTTTTTTATCTATTTAAAAAATGAAGAGTCTCTGGTTCCAAAAGTGCCCCCAAAGCACGGTCTGAGCTAAAAGGAAATTAAATAGTTTTGTTGGGTGAATTTCGGTATGACGAATAACTTCCCCTTTTACTTCCACTGACATGTCTGAGAAAAAAAAAAAGACACGAAAATTTAGTTTATTAGATTTTTAAACTTATTTATAATCTATTTATAAATCCTTCATTATATGTCAGACACATTAAAATTTAAAAAAATAAATAAATTAAAAAGGGACTTGACTAATTTTTGAAAATCTTTTAAGGAGGCTCTTAAATCTTATAAACTAAATCATATACAATACAAAAAATAAATAAAATTTTACAGATTAAAAGCTAATTAAATAAAATTTTACAGATTAAAAACTAATTTTTTATTTTATTATTCGACACTCAAATTAGATGATACAAAACTCTTTGACATTAGTCAATCTCGCCATGGCCGTAACATTTAGTTTGATAGACCATATCAGCCATGTTCTAGAAGACAAACTATCTTCAAATTATTGTCTCCTTAAAAGTCTCAGGGCACGGAGCATTGTCACTCAAAGGCCGAAATCTCCTCTATCAGCCTTAAACATTTTAATTTGACTAATACTTTATTGACTTAAATGTAAAGAATAAACTTAAAAATTATTTCTGTAGATTTAAGCTCCAATTTTAGTGGGTCGCATATCAAATTTAGTTAGAAATTTCACTAAGTCACATTCAAAATTTCTCAAATTATAACTTTTTGATTCATAATGCGCATTAGAATACTACATAGAAATAATGAGTTGGATTGTAACAAATAGAAGGCTTAGGCAGATAG
The DNA here is from genome assembly GCA_033239525.1 of Nepenthes gracilis. Lineage (NCBI taxonomy): Eukaryota > Viridiplantae > Streptophyta > Magnoliopsida > Caryophyllales > Nepenthaceae > Nepenthes > Nepenthes gracilis. The sequence goes on from BSYO01000009.1 coordinate 7,599,505, forward strand.
GGCCTGTGATTCATGTTAATTTACATGGCAAATAAGTCATATTAATTTAATATTATAATAAAGTTTTATAGCTACACCCTTCAGTTGTTTAATATTGACAATAGAAGGTTTAGGCAGATAGGGCCTGTGATTCATATTAATTTACATGGCAAATAAGTCATATTAATTTAATATTATAATAAAGTTTTATAGCTACACCCTCCAGTTGTTTAATATTGTGATTCAATAACTGGAGTAGCAATTTGCCTTCAAACTGTACTCACAGACGATTACTTGTGATTTAGAGGCCAATGATTCGATGTCAAGCATGAGGCCGTGATTCATCCTCGGCCAGCCCTAGTAGTTCCCCGATGAAATTTTTGATCGATGAGGGCCAATTGTAAAACAATGATCCCCGGGCCACGAGAATAGCTGAAGCGTCATCTACTGATTTGCCCACAACTTGCTTCCCACTGTCACTCTGCACCATTATGCTCTTGCTACGGTCTATTGTCGATGATGCTTCCTGATCTACCAGGTAAGGCAGAATGTGCTTTTTCATATCGCCCTTTGAGATCCCAAGATGATTCCCAGACACACTGACAAACTTTGCCCTTCCTGCGTCATTAAGTGTTTTTAAGCCAATCCAATCTTCAAAGTACAGATTTGTCTGCGAGAAGGATACCAAACATCAATCCACTCTTTGTTTCAGAGAGAAGTAAGCATTCTCCGAGAATTCGAACTAGCAAAAATCATTTGAACATCCTTAGTTGGAGTGAGCATTAAGATGTTCATGGATCGGCAGGGTATTTCCTTAGATTTAATCCTGAGTTTCCTTGAAAGGGTGATTTTTATGCCAAAGGGGCACCTCAATCAAAGTGTCTTTCATCACCAGTAAAGCTGTTTACTCTTAATTAACTTGGGCATTTTATCAAGCACTTCAAATGCAAAATTTTTAATAGACCAAGTCTGTATAAAGTTTCCAAAATTCAGAAACAAAATTCCTGCCTCCTACATTTCGGATCATTCCACAACCATTGTAAATGCTTTATACAGGTGCAATATAAGAAGACATTCATATTTTTGGGTTGCTGAGAGGTACAAGATGATTTTTTGAATTTCACGGGGAAGAAATGGCAAATGAGATACCATGCTCTACAAGGACTGGTCACCATTGGTGACAAACATGAAAATTCTTTACTCTTTTTCAGTGATTTCTACCGAATGGTAAGCATCATACAATAATACTAAACTAATATGGAATCCAATGACAGAAGGCAATAACCCACAAGGGGAAGACCACCATGCATGTTCTATCAACTCCAGCAATAGCTCAACAATATAACTAATTATCGTTGAGATTGGAAAATTCAATACACCATAATTTCCTGGTATTACTGTCAACTTGCACATCATTCTAACTAGGGTTATACTTAATATGCATTTCATGCATTTCGTTCAACTTCTAATTAATTTGAAATCTAAAGCCTCTAAAGTCTCCACGTGTAATTCCAACTTCTACTTTCATCTATTAAAACCATATCATTCACAACATTATTACACCATGGATTTTTATCTTGGATATGTACAGTAAATTAATTCATTACTAAGGCAAATGCATATGAACTTTAATGCTACTCACTCTTTATGCAAACTGGAAATAATAGGAAAAACCTATCTAGCTTCTCTTACAGTTGTTACACTAGCGCATAAACCTAAGGACAATGTCTCTATGGAAGTAGAAGCTATGAACCACTTCTTACTTTAGTGGATACATTGTAGACAGAAGGTTACGGATATGCTCATTCGGAAATGGTGGACACTTCTTGTACAGTAGCAACAAAAAATGGGTAGTTTCGCATAATATAGATAGAGTATAAATTTATAATTGGGCCTTTACCAAACAAATCAAACCTAAGTTTTTTCACATTAAATGCAATACTCTATGCGTTCCTTGCCTTCATTCAGTTTATTGTAGCAGTTTGTGTCCTCTATATAGTCCAAATGAGCATGCCTGATAGTTTCCTTTACATTCTTATTTGGACTTCCTTTGCTTCTTATACAACAAGCTCTCACATACCTTGGGATGAAGTGGGTCCTTGACATTGGTTCAGACAATTATACCAAGAAACTCAGAAGTTCGGTTCTATTGCATGTAAGAATTTTTAGCTTGCTAACGGTGAAGTTCATGTTTTTTTCTTAGAAATGGATGACATCCATATTGTCCACTAAATTGTCATTATATCACAAAGAAAATAATTCTATAAATTGTCACAAAAGAAAATAAATATCAAATGGATGGCATGTGAGCTGAACATTATGTGTCAAAAACATTCCTCAAAGGATTGGGGAGGACAAATAGATGAATACCTGCTCTGGAGTTAATACAGGACTGAAAGCCCCATCTGGGTAGTATCCGAACCATGCAGTTTCTTTAGGTATAAGAACAGTATCATGCTCAAACTGTAAAGAAATAAATGGATCAAAAAAAACCCTCAACTGTAATTCCTTGTTTCGGAAAGTATGAGAAAGTGATGCCGCAGAAAGGGTGTTATACTCAGATGAAAATTTACCATTATAAGCACCAAATTCTGTAAGCTGCTGAATCTTTCCTTGTAGGTTGAGTTTCTTTCACCCGGTAGTTCGTTGTTAAGCCTTGGAAGGAATCTACATTTTTCTAAATAGGCAGGGAGATACTGAAAAAAACAAAAAGGGAAAATTAAGGATCCAGATATCCATAGTAAAAGCAAAAAACGCAATCATGACAGTAGCAGTATTATGGACAACATCCTTAAGAATGGAGCATCAACAATAAAAAACCCCTCCCCCCCATCTCCGCACATTTGTCAATGCGTTTTGAGCAAAAAGCATGGTATGCTTCAGCGTCATACGTCAGATAACAAACAACTGAGAAGAACAAGCATTCTGCAGAAACCACGAGGTTCAACATTAAACTAACCATAAGATTTCTACAGAAAACTCAAGTATCCAACAAATTCATAAATCCTAATAATTGAATGAGCAACTTCACAGAAACATTTCTCACATTTGGGAGTTTGAGATAACCACTGGGAGCCAAGTGAGCCTGCAAATTCACAAATCAAATATGGCATGTCAGTTCCTATTTGGTAACAGGCCAACTGACCATTAAATATTAGCTGAGACAAAAAAGTCACCCAATTAGGGAAGGGTTATAGCCCTCTAGTGGAGAAACTCTCATATCTACCAACGATTAGTATTAGAGACTGGATGAATGAATATTAGATTATATTAAGTAATTAAAATGACTATTTGGTCCCTATCATTCATCAACCCATCTTCTAATCCTAATTATTACGTGGATATAAGATCCTCCAAATGTAAGGACAATAACATCTCCCCCAATTAGGTGGCAACAAGTTCACATGTTAAAAGATAACCAAATACTAGTAAAAACAAACTAAAGGAGCTTAAAGAGAGGTGCATACTTGCATATATTCCGAGTAGATTTCTGACCTGATAAGTGTGTCAACAATTTTGCATAAGATGCCAGTCTGAAGACGGAAAATGCGAATTAATAAATCAGGCAGATGCCAAGACACAGATAGCTCATATCTCCAGAAAATGGGAAAATTGCAAGAGATAAAATGTACTGGGTTAAGGTGGGTTACTTTGGCTGAATGAAGAAATGAACTTAATATGTAGAGTATCAACAATTTTCTCTATTCAGGGTAAACTATAATAGGCTGGAGACGAGACCACACATCATAAAAATTACTGTCATAACAACTTGAACCAAATACTTACAATAATCAGAAGCATAAATGAAACAAACTTGTTATATAATTCTACCCATTTGATGGGGGTAAAATCAAGGAAAACCGGAAAAGTAAACTTGTAACTTTCCCCCCACCCTTTAATGGCCTGTTTGCGCCAAACATGGGGAAACTTTCCCCCCACCCTTTAATGGCCTGTTTGTGCCAAACATGGGGAGTGGAAAAGAATAACGATGGAAATATAACATGGGCAGTCTGCTATCTTGATCCAATCTCCACCCAACACTACTTCTAGTACCACCTGCGGCTGTCAGATCACTATTGGAAAGGCTGGCGATTGCAAGCAACTCTTGGCAATCACTAAACCCCTACTGGCAATCGCTGGACAGAACCTCGGTGACCATTGGACCCCTTTGGCAATCCACATTGCTTAATTCGCCAGCAATGAGTAAGTGGATAGCCATCAATTGCTAGTGGTGGTAGGTTATTCCCCACACCATGGTACTAGTATCAGTATCGATCGTAATTGTATTGGCATCAACCATAATGGTATCGGTCATATCAAGTGATTCATATCAATATTGTGCGTAATTTCTTTTTAATCAGAACCTTGGAGATAATATCGGTTGAAATCAGCTATATAATAGAAAATATTATTTATCGGCTAATATATCACAATATATATTGCACTATATCACCGATATGGCGACATAAGAGAATTTCAATGCTATATTTGAAGAAAAATATTTCATTCCATGCTCCACACACTACGACACAGCACAAACAAACTGCAGAACAGGAAAAATCTTGCCCAGTCCTGACCAGGGGCAAACGTTTTTGCAGACAACAATTTTATTACTCCTTACCATGGCCACAAAGACAAACTGAAGGTTGAGGGAAATGAATACAAATATAGTATGCTAGAAATAACAACTACCAAAGCAAAAACGATGGAAAGTTGTTTCAAATGGTTCAGGAACTTGAATACGGAGTGCTATCATATTCTAAAATACCTTTTAAATAAAAAATGGAAATTCTATATACATTAAAATGTAGCGCAATTAAGAAGTAACATACCAAAAAAAAAAAAGCAACAGAAACGAGGTGTTTGACAGTTAGAGTAACTCTAAAATTTAAAATAAGAAATAATAATACCCATGGCAATTTAAGAGTGTCACTTGTAGAATACAAGATAAGAAAGTCATATTTAAGATGGTTTGGATAGCTAAATCATAGGTCAAATCATGCATCAATGGGGAAAGAAATGATTTGGCTGAAGTTTAAGTTAATAAAAATGGAGACATAAGCCCAGAAAAACTTAAGGGTGAGGTAATAAAAAGGATTTAAAGTTGATGCTACTTGAAAAGTTTTAACTTAAACTGAAATAATTTAAAATGATTGACCCCATGTCGTGGGGCCTAAAACTTTGCTGTTTCTACGGAATAATTAACAAGAATAACGATAAAAAGCCTCCTAGGGGAAAACCCAAAATTTTGAGCCTTTGATTTTAACTAAAATGTCTCCAGCTTAAATCCAACCACCTGTTGGAATGGCAAGTAAGATTTATAGGATGGGGGAGGACTACCTTATTGCACAGTGCTGCAAAAGGCTCATTGGCTCTGATGTGCTGAAGCTAATAAAAAAATAATGATATTATTTTTTTTAAATACACATATATTGCCGTACTTTGAGAAGTATTTGCAAGTTAACAAACTCAAATACAGAGGATGTGGAAAGTGGCAAGGATTCTTGTGTGTCAGACAAATAGTGCATATTTACATCATGAATGTTCAAATGAATGGTTAATGGGAACTATGCAACCATTGTTATTCCAGTGTATTAAATGCAAAATGCACAAGTGTGCGTATGGCAAAGGCAAGACTCTCTGTTTTCCCAAATGTTGATCAAATGATTCATATAGTGAGATTTTAAGGTGCAACCAAGTCATCCCTAAGCAAAAACAACAAAGATTTCATCACTGCAAAAAACTGTTGGCTCATTTTTTTGATGGGACTGCAAAGAACAGAAATACAGCATAAAATTCAGAATGAAAACAGAAAATTGCAAATAAGAACGGTTCAATGGTTGCTAAATGGTAATTTGACATTCTCCACCAAATTCATTCTATTTCTTCATTTGCATACCAGTTCCCTCATTGCATATAAAAAAAATGAATGATTTTCAAATTTCATCGTTAGCAACAGTAACTTCCACTAAGTGCCTATAAGGATGTAATTGAAGTACCACCTCTCATTCCCATCCCTTGCATCCGTGCCTACCAAACTAACGTCAGAGACAACAAACTTTAACACAAGCACAAGTATAAATCAAACACAAGCTACCAAAGTACCAAACATAGACAGAATTTCTTTTCATTTCTTTTTTAAAGATATCACAAGATTTAGCATAATCTATTGTCCTATTAACATGAGAGAAATAATACTCATACAACTCATATACAAACCTTTTACAACCATCATTCAAAGTATAGGCGGAGAGGCTCAGCCCTTTTAAGTTTTTCATTTTTTTTTTCTTCTTTTTTAAAACATTTCTTTCTATATATAGAAAAGAGTTAGATAAAGTTCTAAAAGGATTGTACAAGTAGAGATGCTCTTAATATAATCAATATTAATAAGGAAATTGATGCACTTACACCACAAAGAGGGACTGAAGCAGTACCAGCATGTGGCCCTCCCAAAGAGACAAAATTTTTCACCTTTTTCAAGAATGAAAATAAAACAGTAAGAAGAAAGAGGGAAACAGGATCACGACATTCCAGCAAAAGATAATATGACAAAATTATCTAGGAATGACCGGCTAAGAAGATTGATATTGAAAAGATTTGCAGATCTGTGTAAACTTCACACTATAACAGAATCTACAGTTAATGCACAGAAGAAAGAACAGTAAACGAGGCACAACTGAAAGTAAAGGGTCTCAAATAAAAACGAAGGATAGGGATTGGAAAAACGTTTTCTACTATGCAACAGTCATGAAGCATTTTTAAATGATGAAAGTTTAGATTGCACAAACAACCGAAATTTTTCTTAGAAAAGGTCAATTCTGCTCATAGATGTTTGCTTTTAAAGTCATAATAAATTGTGTGTTCAGCTAGATTACATGGTAAAGAAAATGAATACGAAAATAATAAATAGAATCGCTCAGTTGCACAAAAAATGATATTTGAAAAGAATTGTTTTGATATAAAGCATCAGGATCCAAAGTGTTCAAACAAGTGAGCAGCCACTATTACCCCTGCAAAAATATGCATTCTGGTCAGAACTTACCAAACTATATGCCATAGCAATATGCCATCAAAAAGAAGAGATGAGGATAAGGAACAGGAAGGGAAAAATAAAAACCAAGTCTACAAATAAAGGGAAATGCCACCATAACAACAAAACTACAACCAACAATGTCCGTTCTGATATGGTGGGGATTATCTCCAAAGCTCCAATTCTAGGACAATTAGCATATGCTGAAGATTGGGACGAAAGGAGTATCCTTTTCAAGAATGAAAAATCCATCCGTGACATTTCCTTTCTTTAGCCCTGTTCAACTGCAACTTAATTCAGGTTTTAATAAAGAACTCAAACTATTCATTACAAAAAATTTAATCATTCCAGCAAATAGCACGGCATCAGTCAGTCCTACAGATTGACAACTACACCAGCCTCAAAAATCTTGCATGCAAATAATAAAGGAAAACACAACATGTCCTGTAGAGGAATTATAAAGTTGCGCATTAAGTAGCCTTCAGCAGCTTCAAATAGATTCAACCACGAAAGAATTTCTAATTTTGGTCACACCCGAATTCACAATAAAAACTCAGGAAATATAGTAGGAAAATGGCTAAACAGATAGTGTTTCTTTCGCTGGCTAAGTGTGAAAGGCATTGTTAAACCAAACAAAAAATTGGTTCTCACAGGTGGTCCTCCATCACAGAATTCTATGACACCTCTCCCAATTAAGTTGCCCTGCAACAGCAGATGAATCTTTCAGAATGACAAACAAAATCTACAAGCTAATTGAGCATCAGTGATAATGAACATTGAGAAACTAATTCACCATTAATAAAGAATAGACTGGAAGAAATAACATGTGATAAGAATACAAAGTTGGAAAACAATTTCTTTTCCAGATATTTATTACACACACTTGTAAAGTTAGTCTCATATAAGTCTAGCATCTTGAATCAAGATGCATCTGGAGAGATTTCTCAGCAGACAGAATGCTCACTCACCCCTCCCCAAAAAAAAAAAAAAAAAATCAAAGGAGCAATGGGTACAACAGATTCAGAGAGAAAGTTATTCTTTTTGCAGTAAATAACAGAAAGCAGAAATGATAACATATTGAATGTTAAGACCAACCACATCAGATCAAGCAATTCAAATTCCCAGTGTTCTTCAAACTCACAGACACAAGCACACACGGCAAAAAGGATGTTCAAACCAGAATAGGATCACTGTGGTAACTTAAAGAGGAAAATGTTCATGGAGCGCAGCTATTATGCAATGAGGGGGAATTCATTAACTACATACTACGTTTTAGTCCACAATGGAAGGGGCTTGTATCTTGCTAACAGTTCATTGGAAGGAAGGCTGAATGACAGGCTTATGTACCTTATATGTTGAGGATTTGGCTATTATGACACGAAAGAAGTGAAGACAATTCAAATATCTCCTCTGTGGAATATAGGCTCACATGTTCTCCTAACTTTATAATGCCCTTCACTTTCTTTAATTGTGGATTTTTTTTATGAAGAATGACAAGACAACATATCACTTTTATATGCATTTCAAGTTGCCTTGCGCTGCAAGTTCGATATTTCAGCACTGTCCTGAAAAAGAAATTAGAGCAAAAGTTCAAACCCCTAAGAAACAAGAACTTGATGTGACTTTTGTGACTCGTGTCAAATGAGATCTCATCTTCAATGTGAATGCAACAAATTTTAGGCTTATGCAAGTATGATAAGTAATGTCCAATTTGTCAGACTCATAAGGTGATAGGATCCAGATATCTTAACTTTCTTAGTGTGGAGTATAGGCTCTCATTTTTTTATAGTCAATGATGCACATGAAGCTTTCTTCAGAAAATTAAAGCATTTAAAGCAAAATTCAATGATCTGCCTGCAAGCAAACACTTCTATGAGTGTCAGTTACAGCCTCTTTTCATCATATTCTATTGTTCTACTCCTTTATTACATATTCAAGTCATTTTAACCCCCCCCCCCCCCCCCAAAAAAAAAAAAAAAGATGAAAAGAGAAAAGTGTCATTCATCAGAAAATGAGTAACACTGGCTTTCTTGTTCCAAGTGCTTATGTAATGTATCTAGATCATTGATGAAAAAATAGGTATCGGTATCAGACATGTCGGACAACAAATATTGGTATTAAACATATTAGAACCAAAACAACACCTTTAAGTAGTAAATATTATCATGATTTTTCCGCAGCATTGGAAAATATTGTTAAAGGATGGCCCGATACATATATCAGATATTGGACAATATATTCGATATCGGACAATATATTGAATATTAGCTGATATTTCATTTAATGATCTAGATATAGATTTTTGGGCATCTTCAAATGAAAAAGGTAAATATAAGTTAGTCACCTGGGAGAGACCAACAATGTTATAACCCTGACTGAGCTCTTTCATTTGTTTCACCTGTTTAACAAACTCATAGGAGTAAAAGTTAGAATCCTAAAGTACAACAAAGAATGAACACTATTGAAGAAGGTTTTACCACCTTGTCACAAACAACTTCAGCCTGCAGGAATATGTGTTATTCAAATTAGAAGAGGCCATATGGAAAGAAATGTCATTCAAGATGACATGTTTAGCATAAGAAAAAAAATGTGAACCTGATCTTGGAGGGGCATAAACCAAGAATCCCAAGCACCATCACCGATTTCTCTGCAGAAGCAGAAGCAGAAGCAGAAGATGTTAAATCTCCAGAAACATAAGCTGACAACAAAAGTGCAAGGATGATTGAACAATAAGTTTGACTCTAATTTTGCGGTGCTATAATGGTATCAAATAAAAACAATAACTACAAAAATGAAGATTGGAAATCCAAAATGGAAATGAAGTTCTTTGTAGCTCAAGTTAAATTCTAATATTTTACTCAGTCAACGTAGATGAATTCATGAAAAGAGTGTAAGCAGTTGTCTAAAAGCACTGAAATCAAGTAAATATGATGATAACAATTATCAAATGTTGGCTTCAGGGGGTTGACCTAATTTTCATAATCTTCATAGTTTGGTCCATTCATTGAAAGTGCTTCATAAAAATGACCGAATGCCAACTATTTGAGACAGGTATTTTAGGTTGAGAACTGAAAACAAAAGTTAAAGTAACTATGCTGGCTTGGTACCAGGTTCACAGTGGGGACAGGCAATAGTGCGGCGAACCACAAACCATGTACGTGCCCACATAACAGAGTTTTCTCCAAGTCCTTCATCTTGCAATTGCTTTAATTTTCATGTTTAGTATCTCATGCAAGTCAAGCTTGTCAATGTCACCGCTTCCTGCAGGTTGCACTGTGGCATGGACCCAAGATAGTAGTAGTTGTTAGTTTCTTCTGCTTAACGTGTTTGGGGTTTATAGGCACATAATTTTTTTACCCAAAACATTGGCTACCCTCTTTATAAGGAAACAAATTGTTGACCAGAATCAGTGCACAGTACACACTTGTAAATCCGTCAAAGCATCCTGTACACTTTATTTTGTTGGTTGCTGACACTCTTCCTTACAGTTCCTTGAAAGGGATCTCAGCTCAGATCAGAAGTTAGATTATACAACTCAAAATCAACTTTCATGAGTATAAAATAAAGTACATTATGTCGCTAAAATAAATCGTGGTACAGCTAGAAGATCCCTTCTAAAGGCATGTCAGTTTATTGACACATAAATTGACACGCCCTCAAACCAGTTTAACATACAAACCAGTTTAAAATTTTATGCCCAAATTCCTAGTGTCAATACCAAACCAAGTTTAATCCTTCAAACTGGAGAATTTATGGCCAGGGTCATAACATTGCAGCATGAAGCTTCATAGCAGTTACTAAAATTATTTTCAGTTATAGCTTAGAAGAAAGATACAATTTTGCACATTCCCTTGAGGACATCTTATCCTTAATTACAAAACACACACTCATCATGTCATAAGATATATCTATTACTCCCCAGCTCTATCTTTCCCTCAAACAACAGTAATTTCTCTCTACATACACATACATACTGGAATATCAGCGATAATGCACAATTAGTTCTGAAATCCATGGAATTGTACAACACATGACCACGTCGATCTCTTTTTGATAAGGGTCCTTTGGATTACAAAATTGAATTGAAAAGTGAATTATAAGTATAATTCCAACTCTGTTGGAATTTGAATTGAAAAAAAAATTAAATTTTATTGTTTAGATTACATAAGGAATTACAATCCTGACAATAGAAAATCTAAGGCATGATTCAATTTTTTATTCATATGTGAAAATAACTAAAATAATTAGCCTAACACAAGTTCCTAACATTTTAAAGTATAAGTTCTTATCTAAGTGTAAGTTTTAAAAAAATGTTGCCATACAAATAATATCTTTAGAATGTTTTTAGGAAACATTTTTTTATCATTAGGCAGTGTTAGTTCATATATATGAATTTTATTTTATTTTAATGATCATTGGTCAATACGGCCCAACTTGGTTAGATTTGGATGATGGATGGGTACTGGAAGGAGTCTTGGCCAGAGTAATGCACCTCTGTGCATCTTAATGTTTTTGAAATATTAATGTGTAAGTTATTACTTTCACATAAATATTACTTCTAAAATATTTTTAAGCAATACTCTTTATTTAAATATTATTTTTTATTCTTCAAATAATATTTTTACATAATTTTTAAATAAATAAAATAAATTAAATCCATACTTGGCCCAACTCTTCTCGACCAAAACATTCGGGAATATTTTATCAATTTGATTAGACTTGGTCCGATTTTGGTCATATCTAATAGGCTAACAATTCTCAATCTTAAAATTATAAATTTTACTCTCCTGTAAAATATTACAAAGAATTATCCAATTTATTATTTTTCAATTCCAAGGAATTGAAATTACAATTCAGTATGTCACCAAACAACAAAATTAGAATTAGGCTTGAAAGTTTAATTTCAATTTCAATTTCAATTTCAATGGCCTATTTCCATTGTCCATACAGGACCTAATTGAAAATGATGAACATAAGATGCATAATCAATGATAATACTTCATGAATGAAATAAGATGAAGGAAAAACAAGAATGCATACACTCTTCATATGCAAATAGAGAGACATAGAAAGAAAGAAGAGACGAGCATACATGCAATATCCTTCAGCACCAGACCACTCGCTCAATTGCTCAGTGAACTGTTTAACTCCATGATTTGAGCACTGATCTCCAATTCCTGCAACAGCATAAATATGCAATGTTTATCAATTAGGAAATTAAGAACGAAGAAAACAAAGACAGAAATGGCATAACTCAAAGAGAAAATGTCTGTCCATTACTCATCAAACCGATGGAAGGATGACCAAAAGCTACAACACAAAGGCCAAATTGAGCAGCAAGTAATTTGGCCAACAACTACCAAGGCAATTTTTATGGGGCTGGATTCTGTTGATACCATTGTAGAAGTAAAACCCTACAGGCATGCTCTAAAGCTGAGATTTAATTTCATAGCTCAAACATATTTGAAAAAAAACTAAATCCCTTGATAGTATTAGTATATCAATATCTGATGCCTCATGTGCTCAAAAGAAAATATGGAGGGCCGTGCCAAACAGAAACTACACTATACGACATATGAAAAGAACAATTGTAGCCATTAAAATACAATAATTCTTGATGATTAGTCAAATCCATCTACAAACAGGGCAGTAATTGCATATGTTGCAAGCGTCCCATGGCTCCATCTGCAAAAAACATTATTGTCTCGTAGAAACACACTCGGTATTTGTTTTTGTTTTTTTTTTTAAATTTTACTACATTGCTTTTGTGCAGCCCTCCTTTTCTTCCACACAGCAATTGTACAGAATCAGAGATAGCAACTACTGAGAAACTTATCCATCTCAATTCTCCATCCTAGATTTTCTAAATAATCCTATGATCAGCCGATTTGGTAATTAACACAACAGGCAAATTTGGAATCCTGTTTTTCTTAGTGAACTCGTAAGCAAAAGCTCGCTGCCACTATATTCTATGTGTATATTTAAGCTCTAAAAGGCGCAGCAACTGGCCAACAGATGCATCAAATCGAGCCATTCTTTCTCTATTATACATTATTTGTGGTGAAATTCTTTGCCTTACTTTACTTCACACCAACCCAATCTCAATGAAATGGAAAAAAGAAAATGATAAGCAGCTACATCATTTGAAGAAACAACACTTTCAAAAGCACCCAAATCTGATGAAGGAACTATAAAATCAGTGGTTTCTTCCATTTGTTGAAAAACAACACACCAAAAATAAAATAAAAATAGTCCGATGGATCATACATTGCACAAGCATCATCCTAAGAAGCGGAGCCTAAGGCTGCTCTTTCCCTCTCAATCTAAACCGGCTTTAGAGGAATTTATCCGTGAAGTTGAGGCTGGACTAATATATCAAGTTTCTCTCATAACAACGAATTCCTCATCCCCAAGAACCTGAAGTAACTCATCCACATTAGCCCCAAGTAATGAATCCGAATGCTTATCTCCAACCAAATTCATTTTATAAGACTTATTGGAAGAAGCAATTGGATAAGAATCACAGGCTAAATGAGCAAACAAATTAACTGGATACATGAGAACAACTTATCTCCCCCACCGCCAAAAAATCAACGAAGAATGGAGTGTTAGTCTTTTTGTCATGCCTTAGGAATTACTGGATTAAGTAAGATAAATTGACACGCAATTTTCCCCACAATTTGCAGTTTTCTATTCACAGCCATTACTAGTGTCTCAAAGACAGCCCACACACAGAAATAGATGCTATTGGAATATAGGAAGATGTTCAGTTATCAGTTGCTCAAGTCACAATATTACTTTAGTCGATAACACACTCGTAAATTCCATGATTCGAATCCAAACTCCACTCTTTCAAGACAGACAACTGGGGCCTTTCTGAGTATTTAAGCTTGTTTAAACCAGGCACAACACCAAATAAGGGCAAAACACAGACTTCATTTATTTTCCATTGCTCTCTTAAATCTACTCCTTTTTATGCTAAAATCTCCCCCTCCAATCAGTAGCCGTCAATAACATCGATCAGCCACGAACATTTACCCATGTTGGACGATACAAAGGGCATAGCTGATCTGCAATAATCGAATCTCTTTAATGTCCACATACTACTAATCAAATTGCCCGATCAAACATCGGAAAGATCAATTCATCAGATAAAATAAACGTATCAGTCAAGTTTTAGCACTTGTAAAGACGCAAATGCATAATTATACACGAGAGGGAGTGACTATACCATGGAGCACGATGAAAGGAATGGAGTGTGACGTCGGAATAACGCTGAAAGAGATGACGCAGATGAACAAAACTGTCAGCGGAGATCCCATTCGGCTTTAAGAAATTGGTATTGAGAGAGAGTAATTTTCGAAATTTATCTTCCCTCTCTCCAGGAACTTTTGCACGAATTTGGGTCTGCAGAAGGAGAGGTTGAAGACGACACGAACAAGGGCAGCAGAGGGTCGCTCCACACGTTACTCCTTATGCCGAGATGCATCGCCCAAAAAAACATAAATAATTTTGTGTTTTATTTTTTATATATTAAAATATTAAATTGTATATTAAAAAAAAAAGAATAATTATTGTAAATTTTTTAAAATCTTAATTTTTTTTAATTGAGTTGATTTGTTATATGCTTAAAAATTAATATATTTTTATATATTTAAATTTTTAATCAAATAAACATATTTTGTCGTCAAATTGGTTATATTGATATTCCTTTTTATTGATATAACATATTATTCTGAGCTCATTATACCAAATTATTATTTTGAATGCAAATCATATGAATTAATTTGATAAAATGTTATCAACTAATAAAAAATCAATGTCATAATAATAATTAATTCAAATTAAATGTAAAATTAAAATTAACTCGATTTTTCCAAAAATAAATAAATAAATAAATTTGACAAAAGAAGAATATTGCTTTCAAGAATGGCCGTTGTTGCAAAAAGCCTCGTTGAACATAGCGTGCAAGTCTTGTTGCAATTTACATCTCTAGCCTTCACATTTGATTTTTCTCATCTTTTGCCGCGAAATTTAGATTATCTAAGTAATTGTTTATTTGCAAAAATAATTCCTTACCGCTAGGCAATATTTATTTCATCAGAATTTCGGATTTGATCTCGTTAATAAAAAAACGTAGTCAAATAAAAATTTTATTGTATCTTTAAAATAATCTTACATGAATAACAGATTTTGCCTTAAGAAAAATGACATTGTAATATCTATTAAAGTCAATCCTTAAGATGTCTTTTCGTTTTCAATCGCCCCTACTTTTCCTACAAGGCCTACAACGGACAGACATCCAACTTGAATAATTATGACAGTTCTTCTCCCAAAGGCAAGACATACATGAACATCCCAAGATGCTTCGGGTGCAGCCCGGTGCTTCGGCTTCTGGTCTTTGTGCAATGACATAACCCAATGTGAAGGTCGCCAAAAATAACTTGCCTATTTTCTCCGTGAATCTCAGCTTCAGCTCTGTTTAGCTATGTTGGGTTTTTCGATCACTCTTTTATAGATAACTCAACAAATAAAAAGTCATCAGAGGTTCGCATAAAGCTCGTACGAGGATCGAAATTTTCGAGAACTAATACTTTGGCTCGAGTTGTGAAAATGTACAAATTTTAGACTTGGTGCATTCGATATGTGCCTGTCCGGCAATTGAGCAAGGAATCCAAAATCGGTGCGCTTAATCCACGCTTGCCGGACGCTCGAGCGTTGATACTTAATGTAAAACGCAGCTCACGTGTTTTAAGATTATGTTTTTAAAATCTATCTTCACAGGAGCACCACACATAGAGATAGAAAAGAAAAAAAGAAAAGAAGAAAAGGTTCGGCATCTTCTCGAAATTTGATTTGAATTTCGTTCTTTGCCAATGTTTGATATGTTGTTCTAGAGGTGATTTTAAAAACGTATTTTCGTTTAGTTGATCTTTTTCTCATTATATTTCTTTTGTGAGTTGTAGGATATATTGAGAGGAGGTTATATTTAACAATTCTTCACTCGAGTTTGGAGTGAAAGAATTTCAAATGAGGTTCTTGTAGCCACTACTATTTAAAGTGAATTTATTTGAAATTTGTTACGTAGTTTTTTACTTGGTTGAGAAGGTTTTTCCACATTAAAAATCGTTGTGCATTGGTTGTTTTTTATACTCACAAATTTGATGGCTGATGAGTGATGGGGGGCCAGGTTTATTCGGTTGCACCGGAATGGGTATGTCCGGGTGTCAAATCCCACAAGCTAATCTTCCACACTTTGAAAGCTTGCAGCTTATATTTATATGTAACGTGATTTCTGCTGTCTTCTGTGCATGGTGAATCTGACGATTAGGGTCTCTTTACTCTTAGCAGATGACGACGACGGCAGCAAAGTGCACATGGTAGGCGAAGCAGCAAATCTGTTTTATATCCAGAGTCTGCATTTGATGTTTTATACAGGCGTGAGTGAAGCTGCAATTAGTATCCAGGCTGATGTGTTCTTCATTGACTGCTACAGCAGCTTGCAACCACAGCACCATAGGAGCAATCCAACATGATAAAGAAAGCATCAGCTTTAGATGGGATTGCCATACTTTGTTGAGCATGGATTAGTGGTAGCTCGAATTATGTTCAGCGAAAGCGCATTTGGTACGTAAAAGAAAAGGTGTTGTGGAGAGTTGTTAAATAAAATGCTATAAAAGCTACGAAACAACTCTTCTAGTAGAAGTAAGGAAACAGATCTACTGATAACCCATGGAGTCTGTGAATTTGGCCAAAACATATACAATCGATACAGTAGAACAAATTCAAGCCATCATCAAATTGTTTACCATTAACTATTTAAGTATAAAGAATATAACGTTGTATAATGATTTTAACAGAAAAAATCTTTTGAAACCAATAAAAAAATCACGAAATGAGCTCTAAACAAATCCACTTTAAGGTTTAGATCCTAAATTATTTTTTAATAATTAATTAAATTAAGTTGAGGAACTTAAAGAAAGCAATTGTTGTTTTGGGTCAAATTAATTTTTTTTACCATAATAAATTAGATTAAGTGACACACGACCAGTGCGTAGTCTATGCATATATGTATTTTGGACAATAAAGTTGCACATGACAGGATCTTTGGGAAGCTTGTGCATATTTTAGGTAGATTGGTCGCGTCTGATACTTATTCAAATGACGCACATGCATATTTGGGACAAAATATTGGCTTCTGATGGCCGCTCATACTATATGGATTATGCTTTAGTGCTTGATGCACGCTTGATAGGTGTATATGAGCGAATTTTTTTTATAAGGCTCTATTGGCCTATTTTTAATTATTTTTGTAGAAATCTTGGGAGAAGAGAGAGAAAAAGAAGACAGGAAGAAAGAGCACGGGAGAGTAACAATGGCGAAGGAAGATTTTAAGAGAAATTTAAGAAATCTTTGTTAGAGATTAAATTAAGATAAGTATATTTAGGCCATCTTTTCTTTATTACTGGTCTTTATTTACTTCTTTGACTATTTATTATATCAAATGCTCACATATAAATTATTTCGTACAGAAAATGTTATTATATTGTATGCATGTGTTTCTATTCTTATTTTATAAAAATTTTATGAAATATCTGTCTTAAACTATATATATTTTGTTTGTGTTAATTTTTGTAATATTTACTTGTACGTCTTCAATATTTACATATACGTTCTTGCATACTTTAAATTTCTATATAGATTATACTGTATATTGATAATTTATACCTACTCAATTTTGTGTGTTCTCATTATGTAAGAAGATGATGAAATTATATTAATTCTGTCGATTTTTCTTAACTTTATGCAATAACAACTTTCATATGTTTATAGACACTTCCTTCACATTTTAAAATTACAAATTAATGTTTCTAAATGTGTATGTGTTCTTATGTCACAAATTTGAAGAAAATATAAAGAAAAATTCTACATTGATAAGTGCATTTTCTTCAATATATAAAAATTAAAAAATATATTTATTATTAAATAGAGTTTTTAATTTGATTATATACAGACTTAATGAGTTCGGTATCATAGGCCAATTTGAAATCCAAAGTAAGTTAAAAAAGTTTTGCCAAGGCAAAAAATATTTTATTTTGACGAAAACAATTACCCTTACCAAAAAAATTAAACTCCCCTTGAAGGGAGAATTTTCAGAGAACCTCCCCAGAAAAGTGGCCCCTTTTCCCTTATTTTCCTGCTCATCTCATAAACAATTCCAGCCCTCTGTTCTCGTCTTCTGCACGATGGAGTTTGGAGCTCTCCCATCAATGGCGTCCTTCTCTCTCTGCTCCCATTTCTGCCGAAACAGGAGTGCAGAGCTCTCTCATAGCGACCCCCCTCTCTCTATCGTTTACGGGCTAGGCAGGGCATAGTGTAGGCTTCAGCAGCTGAGCCGAGTCGAGCTGAGCCGAGCCGGCTTCTTCAAGCCGATTTTGAGCCACGTTTCAGCCAATTGGCTTCTTCCATCCGTTTCATCTTCTCAACACCTGATCTTCTTCTTCAGTTCAATTCCATTCATTGTTGAAATATTAGTGGTCCATTTAAGTGATAATAACTCTCCCATTAACGTGCTCATTAATCTCGGCCAATTGATCAAAGTAACACTCGATTGAGGCATTTGATGGATTTGCCTTATAAATTAAGTATTCTGGTTTTGTCTCTAGCACCCCACTCAGACAATACACCATCTAGAAGAGTAAGGCGTGTCCAAAAATTCAAAATCGGTCCGAATCTCAGAGCCCGAAAATAGAGCAAGCAAATGGCGGGAGGTATAAAACTCGATCCTTTATTCCGCTTTCGTGGTTATTTAAGCCACATTATATGCTTACATTTGGTATCAGAGCGTGGCATCGCCTTTGCCTTTGCCGTTCTGCCAATTTTTAATTTTTGCCCGTAACTTGAAATTCTTATAGTTTTCGTTTTTATAATGATTCGGTAAAAATGAGCGCCAAAAATCATTGGAAAATTCAATTTCCGATATTTCCATATAATTTTCATCAATTTTGGTGTTCATATGGCGTTGTTTTAATCGGGTCTGAAAAACGAGTCGAATCAGGCGTTGTCAGGTTCTGGCGAACCCGGCGAAGGTAGAAGACGACCTGAACGGCGTCGTTTGATTGTTGCTACAGTTGATAAACGACGTCGTTTTGTCTCCGGTTATCAGTATTCAGAACGGCGTCGTTTCGACTATTGCTACAGTGACAAAAACGACGTCGTTCTGCTATAGTGCATTTAATAATATATATATAACGGTTTTGGACTTGGGCCGTTTTCGTTCGCGGCCCAAATCCATCGTCCGCGTTTGGCGTCCGCGCGGTAGTGGATCTGTGGCCGGTTTCGTGCGTAGCCCACACGTCTCCTGGCCCATCATTATAGCAATACGGAAAATCCAAAATGCAACATGCGAGCGAGGCGGCCGGGATTCGAACGCTGGTTGTGCGGTGGAAGACGCTTCATCGCTGCGCTGAACGTACGGTTGGTGTTCATTTGGGCAGTTTAATTTATTTTATACGTTTAGATAATACGTGTATATATATATATATACACACATGTATATATATATATATATATATATATAATTATATTTATTATATATAAGGATTAAATCATAATATTCATAATATAATTATATATATGTATATATAATGTCTAGTGATTAAAATAATTTAATTAATTGGGGATTGGCCACAACGTCCTTAATTAATAAAATTATTTTTTATTGTCATGTGTGGTAAGATAAAGATATTAATTGTTGCTAATTATTTTTGATATAATAAAATTTATTTCATGAAAAATTTTATTATATTAAATTAATTAATCAGGATAAAATATCAAATTATTTTTTAATTTACCTATAGGGATTAAAAATTAGAATATAATTTGATAGTTTTATCATAAAATTGAACATGAATCTACTTGAATTAAAATTTAGCACACAGGTAATTTTTTTGTCAATTGATTCATGATGTATGCTTTATATTGGTAAACGTAATTTTGTATTTTGTTAGCCTTATTTATTGGTTATTAAGTATGTATTTATTTTTATACAGTTATTTAATCTGTTAATCTTTCCGACATAAGATGTAAAATTTTTAAACTAAAAGGTGATAACTATAAGGTATGGAAGGAGAGAATTCTTCTTCACTTAGGGTGTATGGACATAGATTATGCTATACGAAAAGACGAACCACCTGCTCTTACTCTTACTAGCACTTCGGTTGATGTAATTCTTTATGAACACTGGGAGCGATCTAATCGCCTCAATTTAATGTTCATAAAGATTAAAATTTCTGTTGGTATTCGTGGTTCTGTCGACAAGCATAATAAAGTGCGAGATTTACTGAAGGCTATCGATGAGCAATTTGGGACTTCAGATAAAGCACTTACTAGCACCCTGATAATAAAGTTTTCATCTATAAGGCTCACCAGTGTTAAGGGTGTGCGTGAGCACATAATGCAGATGAGGGATATAGCGGCATAACTAAAAAATTTAGAGGTAAAAATATCTGAATTTTTCCTTGTGCACTATATTTTGAACACACTTTCACTATAATATGGACCTTTTAAAATTTTTTACAACACACATAAAGATAAATGGTCAATCAATGAACTCATGATCATGAGTATTCAAGAGGAAGGAAGGCTCATGATAGAACAAAGTGAAAATATTTATATGTTCAAAGAAGGAAAGTTCAAGATACAAGCCAAAAAGAAGGAAAAAAGTAAAATACCTCCTCAATCTGATATCAAGAAGGAGTCCAGTGCTTCTTTTGTAAAAGGAAGGGACACGTTAAGAAGGACTGTGTCAAATATCAAAATTGGCTTGAAAAGAAAGATAATCCATTTTCTTTTATATGTTATGAATATGATATGGTTAATGTTGCACATAACACATGGTGGATTGATTCTGGTTCTATAATCCATATTTTAAATTCCTTACAGGGCTTGCAAAATCTAAGGAAGCCAGTGGGTAGTGAACAAAGTATTTTCTCCGGAAACAAGATACGTTCACATGTGGAGGCCATTGGAACATGCAGCTTAGTTTTGAATAGTGCTTTTGTTTTGACTTTAGAAAAAACCTTTTATATTCCAAATTTTTCAAAAATTTTGATTTTAATTTCAAGACTTGTACCTTTTGGATATTCCGTTATATTTTTAGACTCATTTTTCAGTTTACATTATAAATTTGATATTATTAAAAATGGTACATTGTCTGATGATTTTTATTGTTTAAATTTATAAAATAATACATCTTTTAATACAGTGCATGCTAATGCTCACATTAAGCGATATGTTATAAATAAATGTTCATCTATGTTGTGGCATAAAAGATTAGGTCATATCTCTATTGAAAGAATCAAAAGATTGATAAATAATGGAGTAACTAGTATTCTAAATTTTACTGACTTTGAGACTTATGTGGACTGTATTAAAGGAAAGCAGACCAATAAGATTAAGGAAAATGCCAAGAGGAGTTTGGACATATTAGAAATCATACATACTGATATTTGTAGTCCTGATATTGACTTATATGACGCAAAATATTTTATCACATTTATTGATGATTTCTCACGATATATGTATCTCCTCTTGTTTCATAATAAGAATGAAGTCTTAGATACTTTTAAATTATTTAAAACAGAAGTAGAGAAATAATGTGAAAAATAAATCAAGATTGTGAGATTAGATAGAGGTGGAGAGTATTATGGAAGATAGATTGAAGATGGACAAATGCCTGGTCTATTTGTAAGGTTTCTTCAAGAAAATGAGATTGTTGCCTAATACACTATGCCTGATTCTCCGGACCAAAATGGTGTAGCAGAAAGAAGAAATTGAGCATTATTGGACATGGTAAGGAATATGCTTAGTAACTCTGAACTTTTAAAATCCTTGTAGAGTGAAGCTCTTAAAACAACGGTGTATATATTAAATCGGGTCCCAACAAATGCTGTTCCAAAAACTCCTTTTGAGTTATGAAAATGTTAAAAATTGAGTTTATAATATGTATGCGTATGGGGATGCCCATCTGAAGTAAGAGTTTATAATCCACATGAGAAGAAATTAGATCCAAGGACTATTAGTGGACATTTCATTGGATGTGCTGAACAGTCCAAGAGATATAGATTTTACTATCCATCTCACAACACTAAGATTGTGGAATCAAGAAATACAAAATTTCTTGAGAATGACTTAATGAGTGGGAGAAAACGATCAAGAAATTTAATTTTTGGTAATGATTATTTGGTTTCTCAACACTCCACCTCAAATGATAGGTTGATTATTGTATACAATATCCCTCAAGATTAATTTGGTGTTGAACAACCAATCAATATCATTCCACAAAATGTTGATCATATTCCAGTTGACCATAAAATTCAGGATTTATCTGAAATAGTTATACAACATACTCCTGTTGAGGATGATGATACAACATTAAGAAGGTTTTCTAGAATGAGAAAGTTAGCAATTTCTGGTGATTATATTGTATATCTACAAGAGTCAGACTACAATATTAGAGTCGAAAATAATCCTAAAACGTTTTCACAAGTTATGAGTTGTAATGAGTTATAATTATGGTACAATGCCATGAAAGAAAAGATGAATTCCATGAGCTGCAATGGAGTCTGAGATCTTATGGAGTTGCCTAAAGGGGCGAAAGCCATATGGTGTAAATGAGTCTTTAAAATAAAGAAAGACTCATTAGGTAATATCGAAAGATATAAAGTAAGACTCGTTGCCAAGGGATATACTCAAAAGGAGAAAATTAGTTACACTGAGACTTTTTCTACTGTGTCTAAAAAGGATTCTCTTCGCATAATTTTGGTATTGGTTGCTCATTTTGATATAAAATTAAAATAAATAAATGTAAAAATAGCATTTTTAATGATGATCTAGAGGAAGAGGTTTACATGAAACAATTAGAAGAATTCTCTTCTAATGATGGTGAACAATTGGTATGCAAATTTAAGAAATCCATATATGGATTGAAACAAGCCTCCCGTCAATGATATTTAAAATTTGATAAAATTATCTCTTTTTTGATTTTAAAGAGAATATTTTGGATTAATGTATATACCAGAAGGTCAGTGGGAGTAAGATTTATTTCCTTATTTTGTATGCGGATGATATTTTACTTGCATCCAATGACAAAAGGATTGCTATATGAGGTGGAATAATTTCTCTCTGATAAATTTGAAATGAAATATATGGGTGATGCATCTTATGTCATTGGTATCAAGATATATCGAGACAAATTATGATCTATTTTGGATTTGTCTAAAGAAACCTATATAATAAAATTTTATAAAGATTTCGGATAAAAGATTGTTCACCAAGTGAAGCACCCATTGTGAAGAGTGATAGGTTCAATTTGAGCCAATACCCGAAAAATGATTTAGAACGGGAACAGATGAAAAACATTCCATATGCTTCCGTTGTTGGAAGTTTGATGTATGCTCAGGTATGTACAAGACCTGACATAGCATTTACGGTAGAAATATTAGAAAGATTTCAGAGTAATCCAGGCATGGAATACTGAAAAGCTTCTAAGAAAGTGATGAGGTATCTTCAAGGTACCGAGACTACATGCTTACATATAGACGGACCGACGATTTGAAAGTATTGAGATACTCCAATTCAGACTTCGCTGGATGTGTTGATTCACGTAAATCAACATCCGGTTACATATTTTTGTTTGCCGGTGGAGCTGTATCCTGGCGGAATGCAAAGCAAACATTGATTGCTACTTCTACCATGGAAGTTGAGTTCGTTACTTGTTTCGAGGCTACAAAGTATGGTGTATGGATGGAAAATTTCATGTCTAGGCTTAGAGTGGTTGATTCCATCTCAAGGTCATTAAAGATATATTACGATAATTCAGCTACTGTTTTCCTGGCTAAAAATAATAAAAGTAGCAATCGAAATAAATATATCGACATTCAGTTTTTAGCCATAAAGGAGCGCATTAAAGGAAAGGAAATTGCTATTGAGCATATTAGTACTAAATTGATGATCGCTGATCCTTTGACAAAAGGCATGCAACCATTGAGGTTCAAGGATCTTGTAATAAAAATGGGACTAAGTTTCATTTTGTAATTTTCATTGTATGGACAATGATATTTAATAAAATTTTTATTTATCTGTTATGATATTTTTCAAAATTGTGTACACATTGGTTGATTTGAGAATGTCATTAATTGTTGGACAAAGAATAAACATAAGGTTTATTCATAAAGTAATATTGCCAGATACGATTATGACTTGAGAAATATAATATATTGTATACATGGAAGATATTACTCATTATTAGATGACTTATTATCATGATTCGTATATTTATTTCTTAAGTTTGAGAATTGATGGGATTGATTATCACATCAAGTAAAACATGGACCAAGTAGGAGAATGTAGGCTTTAGTAGTCGAGCCGAGCCGAGCCGGCTTCTTCAAGCTGATTGTGAGTTGTGTTTCAACCTATTGGCTTCTTCCCTCCGTTTCATCTTTTCGACGCCTGATCTTCTTCTTTGGTTCAATTCCATTGATTGTTGAAGTATTAGTGGTCCATTTAAGTGATGATAATTCTCCCATTAACGTGCTCATCAATCTCGGCCGGTTGATCAAAATAACGCTCGATTGAGGCATTTAATAGATTTGCCTTATAAATTAAACATTCTGGTTTTGTCCCTGGCACCCCACTCAGACAATACACTATCTAGAAGAGTAAGGCGTATCCAGAAGCTCAAAGCCGGTCCGAATCTCAGAGCCCGAAAATAGAGCAAGCAAATGGCGAGAGGTATAAAACTCGATCCTTTATTTCGCTTTCGTGGTTGTTTAAGCCACATTATATGCTTACACATAGAGCCTCCAGGGACGGCGCCCAGTCCTTTGTCTTCGTAAGACAGAGCCCTAAGCTCCCGAAGGCGGCGCCAAGTTCTTCTACTCTGAGCTCATTGGCGAAGTAAAGCACCACGAAGCCTCGTTAGTGGCGCCTAGCCCTCTGTTCTCGTCTCCGATAGAGCAGGACCCGAAGTTCTACTGCGACGGCACACAGGCGTTCGTACTAGACAGAGCACAACGCACTCCGTTGATGGTGACTGGCTCATATCTGCTGTTCTCAACCCAAACAGAGCACTCGGCGCTCCCGATGGCCAAATCCAGCGATTCCAGCTCGCATCGGTGCGAAGCAGAGCTTCCCCCGTGATGGATTCCCATGGACCACTTCCCGTTACGTACGGCTGTTCACCTTGAACCAGAGCAGAGGTACGGGCTCAGAGTCCTCCAAGGATGGCGCCTAGACGTTCTTCCCAAACCGAGGCGGAAATGGAGTATGGAGCTCCCCCAAAACGGCACATGGTTGTTCAGTTGAAAACATAGAGCAGGCGTCTGGCACGTTTCTCTCTTTCCCTCACACGTGAAGGTCATGGCCCTTAATCCTCGCCAGAAGGTCCGCGGTCCCCAAATCCAGGCTAGAGGCCCACGGCCTTAAGCTTTGCCTAAGGCCCAAAGCCCTACTCTCCCACTCGAAGTCTCTAGTAAGGATACCCAAGGTCCTTTTTCTCACCGGCCATGGCCATTCGTTCCAGCACGCTTTGCTAAATCTCTGAGCCGCCCTTCGTGGGAGCACTTCTAAGCCGCATTCCGAGCGGGGATAAATCTGGGCTACTCTCCGTGGGCGCACCTCTAAACCGCCCTCCGTGGGTGCACCCCCAAGTGGGGACACCCCCGAGCGGGGACATCTCGAAATCGCCCTCCGCAGGCGCACCTCTAAGCCGCCCTCTGCGGATCCACCCCTAAGCGGGGACATCTCCAGGCCATCCTCCGCGGGTGCGTCTCTAAGCTGCTCTCCGCAGCACACTCCCCCAGACGGAGACATTTTCGAGTCACCCTCCGTGGGCACATTCATGGAGCCCAAGTCTCTTAACACGTCCATCTAATACTCTCCTCATTTTCGCATCTTAAGCATGCATTCCTCCATTTATTACGGAAGACACCTGACCTGAGTGTTGGAGTGTCGACGGGAGATAAGCCCCCGTCAGCCTCTGACCTCTTATTTTTGATTTGTATTATGCATGTTTCAGATTCATAGTGATGAAGATCGGACCGGCTCACGATAACCTCTGGACGACGAGGAATCCGAAAGCTCCATAATCCGTACGATAACGTGTAAATCCCAGATTTTTCGTTCGGATTAATTTAATATCAATTGTGATTTTGAGTAAGTTGAATGTGACGAAATTAATTAAATATTATAAAATTTGACCGGATATTTTGATTAGTTGGGTTGGCGCTCGAGGTGCATTCGTGTTATCGCCCGAATATCGGTTTAAATTTTAAAATAAATAATAAAAATAAAAATAATATGTATTATTAATATAATAGAAATATATATTATAATACTATATATGCGTAAAAAAAAGAGCAAAAAAAAAAGAGGAAATGAAGAGATAAGGTTTGGGGATCGGGGAGAGAGAAAGAAGCAAGGGAGAAGGGAGAGGGTTTCAGCCGGCGTTCATGGTGTGCGGCGGAGGAGAGGAAGGAAGAGGGCGGCCGACGACGACAGCGTCAGTGAAGTCGGCGAGGTGGGCTTTGTCGACGGCGGCCAGAAGTGAGTCAGTGGAGATGTGGTGAGGAGAAGCCTTTGAGGAGGTCAACGGTGGTTGTTGGCGACGTTATTGGTGACAACGTGTGGAGGTGGCACTGCAGTGGGTGACAACGTGTTGTGGTGGCTCGCCGATGACTTGCGTTGGCCATGGGTGAGCTGTGGCGTGAGGCAGAAGCGCACGAAGAGGAGAGAGAGAACGACGCACGTAGAGAGGGGACGGCTGAGTTGTGGCGACGATGGCGGCGGCGTGCAGTGATGATGCCGAGAAGACCAGTGTCGGCCGTGTGTGGTGTCGGCAGGCCGGCGACGGCTACGCAAGCTGCAACAGTGTGTGGGAGAATGCACAGAGGGAAGAAAGGGGCAGCGCGTAGGCTTCGGCAGGCAGGAGAGAGAGAGGTACCGTTCGGGCATTTCGGGACATCTTTTCTTCAAATCTGTAAAGTATGAGGCCCAAACAAGTATCTGTAAACCCCATCTTTGGTCTGATTTAATTTTTGATATATTTTGGATATTAGATGAATTTTTTACTAACATGCATGTATTTTTGTACACTCATTTTATTTATTCTGGACATGTATGTGTAGTTTATTGGATTATTTTGGAGGGTTTTGAATATGGATTTTATAATTTTGGGAATTTATTATTTTTCTGAAAGTTTAAAAAATTTATTGGACTCGGTATATATTTATATCAATATGTGTAATAAAAATGTACACGAAACTTGCATTGGCCGTGTATTTTCACATATACGTGCCGGGTTGTGATTACTACATTTGGATTTAGATTATTGGATTTTGGTCAACTCCCGATGGGAAGATTATTTTGTTATTTCGAAATATTTTTTCATCGATAGGAAAGATTTGAAGTAGTGACCCTTCCCATTTGGATAATTTGGCCTGACCTTAGAAAATATTTGGACGTCCTAATATATCTGACAAGTTTGAAGAATGTACTCAAAGCCATGGGTGGCAAAACATAGTGAGTAACCTTATCTATGAGTACAAAGTACATGAATTTTGGCATAATATTACCGGGATTATGTGTAATAATTCTTCAAACTAGTCTTTAAATAATCAGAACCCAAATTTGATACATGATTTATATCTCTGCATTTATTTGCATTAGACTTTGATTTGGATTTAGATTTTAAATTTGAATTTAAAATTCGTTAATTTTGCTATCATTTGAGCCTTGGTATGTCTCGTACAAACGATTTTGATTATATGTTTTGATTCAAACCATTA
The DNA here is from genome assembly GCA_033239525.1 of Nepenthes gracilis. Taxonomy (NCBI): domain Eukaryota; kingdom Viridiplantae; phylum Streptophyta; class Magnoliopsida; order Caryophyllales; family Nepenthaceae; genus Nepenthes; species Nepenthes gracilis. The sequence goes on from BSYO01000009.1 coordinate 7,627,360, forward strand.
GAATGTTTGACGCGACGCTGTTTCGGCTTCTACACACGCTATTGGATCATCCGACTATTAGATTCTACCCTAAATCACAAGCTGATCGGACCTCGGACTTGGACTCGAACTCAGATTGGACTTGGAATCGACTATACGTCTATTGGAATCGGTTCAGATTACTTCTATTTTGTTTATATATATATATATACACATCCCGATGAGGACTATTTTATGATTTGGATATTTATTTTGGATTTGGATATTTAATTTGAGTACGAGACTACCATTAAATTTTTGATTTAAAATTTTTATTTATTTATCGGCTATTTGGATTTATCTATTTGACATTCCTTCTGTATTCTTTGGACTCATTTGTTCATCTATGATACTTGTTGGGCATTAGGCTCATTTTTCTATTTTGTCCATTAAGAGTAGAAGGTTCGTATGCATTGCAAGAGTTAGAACGTGATCTATCAGCCATTCGTCTGATTCGGTGAGTTTTGGTTCTATTATGATTTAATTTGACAATTGATGCGATTATATTATGGAATTGGCCAGGTATAGACCAATGATTACATTTCGAGTATAATTTGGATATTATACTATGTATGATCATAATTTTGGTTTAATTATTACCTATCTTGCGATGATTATAGAGCTGATCGTATTTATCTGGTCCGAATGGTTGTCTGATGAGGTCCTATATAGATTTAATTTCGTTAAATTGTATATTTTAGTTTATCACACCCGAATTTTTAGGACTTAATATTATTTGTTTAATATTATTTAAAATTTTAAATTTTAAAAATTGTAATTAATTATTTAAATTGACCTGTTTAGTTAGGGTTCGTGACACAATTTGGGACCCGAGACACAACAAGACTGTTATAAATAATTGATAGAATATATTTGGATATGTTATAATATATTATTAATAAATCAAAGGTCACAACTATCATTCGTGAGTCAAAAAAGTAACATTCTGTACATATTTATAGAGTTATATATAAATAGCCCATCTACTATAGGTACTGAGTTGTGGTTATAACATTTAGTTATATGAAAATAATCACAATATAAGCTTCGATATTTGTCATTTATTGGTAAAATTATTATTAAACCTTGGTCATTTATATTTTTGCATGATTTGAGTATATTTCAAATAATTGTATAGTTTGTTAAAATTGAATATTAATTTTGGATGACACATAATAAGTTTATAAAATAATATTATCAATTTTTTGATATTTGATCATGGCATATTGAACAATTAATTTTCTCTTATTTTTATTTCGTTAACATTTTAGATTAGCCTTTTGATTATGACAAGGAATGTGTAATATTCAGATCCCAATTTGAATTATGTTAATATTTATTATCATTTTGGGTATTTTAAACGTGGTAAAAATAAATTAAAATACTGTAAAATTTTATGAAATGTTCAAAATTTCGGAGTAGTCCCTGAAGTGTGCCTGTGATGTTGTCTAAATATTGAGTTAGATTTAAAAATAAAGAAAAGTAAAATTAAAAAAAATAATAATAATAATATAAAAGAAAAAAAAATAAGAAAAGTATGGGAAACAAAAAGTGGGAAGAGGAGTCAGGGAGAGAGAGTGAGGGGGGCTAGGGTTCGCTGGCGGAGAAGAGGGAAGAAGAAGGAGAGGGAGAAGGAGGAAGAGGGCGGCGGCGGCGGCGTTACAGGCGAACGGCAGTCACGGGCTGAGGCGGAGGTGGTGCGGCGCGAGGAGAGAGTAGTGGCATGATAGCACGAGCTGCGCATGGAGAGAGAGAAGCTCGCTGGGGAAGGACGGCGGCCGGATGGGTGGAAGCGACGGCGACGGTGGTCGAGGTGAAGCCACCTGCGGTTGTGGATTGAGGCGGAAGCGGGTCGGTGCGGCGTGATGCGGGTGGCACACAAGGAGAGAAGTCACACGAGGAGAGAGGGAGAAAGATGGTAGCGCAACGGTGCCGGCGTTGGCTAGGTGAGGTCGAGGAGACCGGCGATGGCCACGTGAGGCGGCACGGTGGTGGAGCGGCGGCAAAGGACCGGCGGTAGTAGCAGTAGCGGTGCGGTGGCCGTGCACAGAGAAGAGAGGAAGGGCAACGCACAGGTGCGCGTGAGGCAGGAGAGAGAAATGCCAGATTCTGATGTTTCGGGATATCCTTTCTTCAGATCTGTGGAGTATAATGTTAAGATAAGTATCGTTTAGTCCTATTCTTGGTTTGATTTAATTTCTAATATGTTTTGACTACTATTAAAAATTTTACTAACGTGCATGTATTTTTATACACACCCAATTTATTAATTATATACATGCATGTATGTTTTATCGATTGTGCGGTGGTTTTATATGGGTATTTATGATTTGAAGGATTTTCGGACACCCAAATAGTATATATGTATATTTGTGTATCCGTATGCTGTGGAACCATAAACCAGGCCTTACATTAATCATGCATGCTGCCGAAGGCGGGGTCACTACAGGATCATGGCGGTTCAAGACCCTAGGGGTTGTTATATGTGATCCAAGGCATGAGATATTGGTATTGCTCCCGACGGGGGGGCTTAGTTCCGACGGTGACGTATATGATATGGTTACTTCCGTCAGAAGGAAGGTTGAGACGTTTAGTAACTGACCTGCCCTACTGTATATTTAAATGAGAACCATCATAAGAAATTGGTGAAAAATTAATATATTCGGACGTCCTAATATATAACTAAAACTTGAGATTGCATCTAAAATCGCGGGTGGTAAAATATATTGAGCAAGTTACTAATCTATGGGAGATAAAGTATATAAATGGCATTGAGCTACTGGCCTAAATCATAGCCGATATAGCTGTGGTTATTGGACGAGGGTAACCATTCTTCAAGTTGGTATTATTGATCTTTTGTTCTCTAATTTCGTGCATACTTTGTAGTTTCGCATGTATTTGGGTGGAAGATGATTTTGAAATACACTAATTGGCCCATAATTGGGCGATAGGAATGTCTCGTACGTATAAATATGTGATAAATTCGGAACGTATTTTAATTTATATTTTAGTTCAGACGGTCTTCTTTCGATTTCTACATTATGAAATTTAGATCGGATGATGATATGTGTCTCACATGGATGTGGTGACGGTTGCGGCTTATGTGACCTCGGATTATATGATATGATATCGTCTATGATATTTGATCGGATTATTATTTATTACGATTATGTCACGGAGGGATTGTTTGATACGGACGACGATTTAGTACGAGATATCTCCTCGATTTTCAGGAGTTTCACAGACCTTATGTTTTATGTTTTACACGGTTGTAATGTGTTATCCTTTCCTTCCGATTTATATACACTGTTTTCATATATATGATACTTGCTGAATTTTAAGTTCATGTTTTCATATTTCATCCATTCAGAATAGTGGTATGGATACACTTACAAGACTTCGAACGTGATTTGGCTCGGATATCTCTATCGATGAGTAGAGATATCCATATTAGGTATGTTTTTTATCTTGAGAATATTTTATGGTTATCGTTTATGACCGGATGAGTGGCTTGGCATATATATGAGAAATATTGAAGTTGTATATTTGGATACCCCCCTTACAATATTTGGATAACAGATTATGTATTATGTTTGTTCGGATTTGTATTCGATGAGATCTTGTGCGTGTTTTTATTATATTGGGTCCTATATGTGTATGACTGTCACGCTTGAGTTGAATTTTTTATGGTTGATGGAAACATTATTATTAATTTTATTTTTGACCTGCGTATATTGTGTTCCTGAGTCATGACAGAATAAAATTCATATCGGACTTTAATCGGATGTCGAATTTCTTCATCTTCTTTCATTCTTCTTCTTTCTTTGTATGGCGTTTATTGTGTAATAGAATAATTTCTGATATTCTAAAGTCAAATCAAGCACGACTTCATGATAATGTTAATGCATGAGCACCTCTCTAACGCGTATCAGGCACAGATTCACTGGATAAATGGTGTATGAGCGCCTCTTAAACGCACTTAATATGTAGACTCACTAGGCAAACCGTGCACATATGTTCCTTATTAGATGCTACTCCTTTAGGCAAACGGTACACATATTCTCTTCAAGCGCCATCATATGTCACTCAACTAAACTTTGCCCGATCTTTGCACGAATATCGTGTGACTATTTAGCGTCCTTTGTCGGTCGGATGACTCTTGATTGACCCTTGGCTGACCCTTGCACAAATCTTGTGCAATCCTTCGATGTCTTTTTTCACTCGGGCGACTCTCAATCGACCATCTTTGACCTTGGAATGAATATTGTGGGATCCTTTAATTTTCTTTGTCGTTCGGATGACCCTTGGCTGACCTTCAGCCAACCTTGAACGAATATCATGCGACCATTACTTGATTTTTCTGCCCAAATGTTTCATGCATGAACATACATGTCCTCCAAATAACCCGTCTATTTGTAGTGGTGCCAACAATGGAGTGACATAAAATTTAAGAATTTTTTAGTGGAGGAACTAGGTCAAAAGAAAGGCGTCCTAGTTTTGGTGGCTCTCAACCCAGTGTCTAATATAGGTTAAATGTATATCCTCGATTTTAAAGAGGCTAATAATGTGGTTCAAACATGTAACCCTAAAAGTGACAATGGAGTAAGTTACCATTAAGTGAAGGCTCAATTTGTTGATTCAAAAGTGTGAGAAGAATAGCAACATTTGGGAATCCCCTCCTGATGACATTGACAAGGACGATCGTTCATGCAAATGCAAAAACCATATTTCTCTGTGTGGAATAATCTTTGTAAATGTAAAAGCCAAGTGTTCTCATAATTCTGAGTCAAATAGGCTAGAAAAGCAATAAAATTCTCTAATTACAGAAGCATGAATGATAGTAGTATGAAAGAATAACAAGCAAACCAAAAGCAGAAATGCTGCAGTAAATTTAATTATTTGAAACCCAATATATTCAATAGTACATGTAGCTGAAAACATAGGTACGAAATCTGCAAGGAAATGAATGACAAATAACTATACATAATGACGCGGATCTAACAATAACATTCACAGTTTCCATCATGTAAGAATTCTAGAAAATCATCAATGATATGCTACTCCGCATCTTCAATTTCCCAGATCTGTCAGCATTAGAAGCTGATAATAACAAAAAACTTCCAAGAACATGAAAACAACCTTGCTGGGCACGAGTACTTTCAACCATCGCAGCTGATTTCGAGTAACACGATCTATAGAACAGGGCATCCCTTGACCTTAATCCCTGGTTCCGTGGGGCAAGTAGCAAGAGGACAGTAGTCATCTGTGGACAAACCCCACCAGTCAACCCCGAATATATCCTTGGACTGGAGGGCGAAGAAAATCAATATACCCATGAAGGCAATGCCAGAATCCAAAGCAGCTGATAAGACATAGTTGTATTTAGCCCACCATCCCTTATACTTTCTGAAGATATAGTAGTTGAAGAACAGTCCGACAGCACCCCATGTCAAGTAGTTTATAGATCTAGCAGGTGGCATCATAGCCGTGGCCCCAATGATTACGGGCATGTGGATAAGCCTTATCCATTTTTGGTTCGGGAATTTGCGGGACAGAAACCATACTGGAAAAGGGGCAAGGAAGCCAATCAAGAAGAACCAGTTCAACTCAGGATAAACCCCAAGCTTTGTGAACATCCTTGATGGACCAATGACCCCCCATATGATCGAAGCATTGTAGAAGACATCATCACCTGGGCATGTCCAAGGACTCCCATCGGGCAGACGAGATAGATCACATATGCCATCAACAGTCTCAAGTAGCCACCATGCTGTCCCAAAGGTCACAGTGGATGCAACTATCGTCCCCACCAACTGTAAAATTCAACAGGGCATACCTATGTCTGAGATCAGAAAGAAATGCACAGAAATCTTTTGCAATTGTTAACCGTGCTATTCAATTAGTGGGGATTGCATTTACCTGCACGATGAACATGGATTTGGGAGGAATTTTCATGTAATGGCCTAATTTGAAGTCAGCAAGAAGGTAAAGTGCCTGTGACATGCTGATATAGCCGTAGGTTTTGAAAGCCACATTCGCAAGCGGCCTCCCTGGGTAGAGATATCCAATTATCATCTCTGTTATCACGTTCAGCCCGGGTTGCTGCTCGACATGGAAAACACCGATCAAATTAATTCTTTTGCATCAGAAAAAAAGAGCTATATCTAATTAGAAAACTACAGGATTTTTACCTGATTTGTCGTTGCTGTTATAATCCCGATTGGCAAGGTGAAAAAAGCAGCAATTGCACAAGCCAGTATAAGACCCCACCATGGAAGCTGGAGCTGTTTGCCAAAGCCTTCACAAGCGAACAAGGCAAGGCCAAATGAGCAAATAAGAAGAGTGTGAAACCACCACTGGGGAACTTGTTCGTAATTCTTCTTCATTATTCTTGAGTGCACATCAGAAAATTCATCTTTTATTTTAGATCTTGTTTGAGTCCACAAGCGCCATATCGACCTAAAGACAGAACCAGTTGAAAAGTTAAACCGTATAAGAGAGCAGACATGTCAATGCTACATGTCTAGACTGAGTTAAAGAGACTCACTGTCCATTAAATAGAGCGACATGTGAAATTGTAGCTGCTAGAGTTGCAAAACTCAACCCATAAGAGAAGGCAAAGAAGACGCTTAGGTAGAGTTTGCTATAATCATTGTATACAGTCTCATTAAGAGTGAAAGTCTTATCGTCCAAGACATGGCTGATATTGTAAGTGTGGCCGGAGGAATCGAACGTATGGGAAGAAATGAAGGGAAACCTCTTAGCTTGGTACACGTTCGAGTAGTAAGTAGCGGGGAGCACGACATAGACCATGATGAAGAACCCGGCCATGATATTGATGATGGCATAGCAAGGTGTGGAGAGAGGGGTACCCAAGAAGCCAGCGATGGTGTTCCAGTCGAAGGCAAACGAGCCAATGCCAAGGCCATGGAGTCCTGAGCCTAATTGTTGGACGGTGATGGAGTCCTTCCAAATCCAACAGAGGACCGAAAGGCAGCTAATTGTAGGGAAGAAGTAGCCCGGGATAATGTAATAGGCAAAGCTTGCGACCACTACCATAAGAAAGAACTGCAGTCGCGTGATTCCTCCTTTTCCTCTCTTATCTTTCTCATGCAGTGTCCTGCAGCTCACAAAACCACCCATTTTTTAGAGGAGGCGGAAGGGAAACTGCGGTGATGGTGGAGGATTGTTACGTACCTGAAGAGAGAGACCTGGACCAAGTTTCCTGGCCACCACATGTATGGGGAATCCACAAGGTATTTTCTAAACAGACCGGCCCATCCATATCCAAGCAGCTAAATGCCATTGGTGTCAACAAAACAGAAGTAAGATAGAACACAGTTAGCTCCAATGGAGGACCTACAGTTTATTCTATAAAATCAAAACCGTCCGATTTGCATCGTACTAAAGACAACAGTATCTACATCGAATCAATAAATAATCATAGTAAGTGTGAAAGTTTGAATACATTAGCATCGTAGTTTCTTATCATTTTAGAGTGATTAAGATATTACCCAAGTTGATCATAGAACTTTCCCTTCCCTTTATTCAAGGAAATCAATACCAGGAAGGGGCCGGCAAAAGGGGGCGGGGATTCTGTCATGACAGAGACACCATATAATCTCTAATCGTGGTAGTAAACTGCCCTATCAAATCTGTCGTTTTTGCTATAGTTTATCGAGAGCTTAAAATGATAGAAAACAATAACGCACATGTCATCTACTCAGAGGGATTTCAGTAGTATACCTGAGTAGTTTGAACTAGCAAAAGGGCAGCCATAAGATGCAGACCTCTGTGATAGTAAGCCTTAACGCTGGTGATAATATGGGCGGCATAAACGCCGCCGGAGCCGCAGCTGGCGAAGATGGTGATCAAAACATGCTCCTTCAGATTGAACGGCCCCGGGTTAAAGGAGAAGGACCACCGGGTTAAGGGGATGTAGATTGGCTTCGTGGGTAACGTCGCCGCCATAAGCCTGCCTATTGGAAGGACGACAATTTGGGCTGCCACTGAAGAAATGCCTAGCTGGTTCTGGCGATACCCGAAAAACTTGTTGACGAACGCTAGAAGAATGCAAGATGACAAGCCGAGAACCCATGTCCGGAAAGTTAGAGTGGCCTGAGTCGGGTCGTCAGTGATGGGCACGGTTAGCCTCACTTCTTCTATTGGGTTGTCATCGATCTCCTCCTCCCCTTCTGCATCGTCGTCACCAAATTATTGCTTGTATCAATATCAAGAACTCGTTTTATTTTACTTCCATGGGAGGTGTTGTTTCTTTGCTTTTTTTACATTATGTTTGTATTCTTTTTTTTTTAAGCTGTAAAATTTAGAAAATCTGTTTAAAATTCGGTAAAATTGTAAAATATATCATGTTTATTTAGTAGAGATAAAAATCTAAACATTAAAATATTTAAAAATTATTGAAATTTTTAGTTATATGTTTAATTTAGAAAATATTCCACAATTTTCATCAAAAATTTAGTTAAAACGTCGTAAATGGTAGATATTTTAATAATTATTGTAGATCTTATAAATAAAAAATTAAATTTTTATAATTTTATATTTCTTAAATAAAAAAATTCCCATAATTTTCAAACAATCAAATTAACGATGGCCCATCATTTCCCTTCGTCCACTTTTTTTTTTCTATTTTTTTTGTGAGTATTATGGCATCCACTTTTTGATTATTATTATTATTATTTGAAAGAATTATTACATATATTTCTTATATACTTTATTTTATATAGAAAATATGATGTGATTTTATTACGTTACTTAAATAATATTATTTAAAAAAAATAATAGTTTGCTTAAACTAAAAAAAAAAAATCCATATCATCATGCTACAATGACCATGATTTTTAGTGGGGAGAATTCAATGTTAAAAATTATATTAAATAATTTAAAATTTTATTATTTATTTATTTATTTTTAAATTGATATTTTAGTGATGTATCCAAGATAGATTTGGACATATTAGCTAAAAGGGAAAATAATTCAGAAATCAAAACAAAAAATCATTATTGGGAAAATGGGCATTTTGAGAATATCACCAACGCACGTTTGCGGATTTGGATGGCTGTATATTTTTATATTATTTTTTAGATAAAAAAATTAACAAATAAAATTAAAAATTAAAAAATATAGATAATTATATTTTATTTTTATAAATAAGTTAAATATTTAATAGATTTTAATATTATGAAAATAATTTATATGATGTATGAGATGTAACCGAATGCACATAAAATAATTATAATAAAATACAAATATAATTTATAATACCATTCTGAAAGTATTACTTGGGTTAGTTTTTTTCTTTTTTTAAATATATAAGTAAAAAGAATTGTGAAGCTTATTAACTCCAACAGCTTCGAAAATTGCATTAAATTTTGAATATTTGTGGCTAGCAAGATATCTTGAGCCTTATTTCTTTATACACCGTATTAAAGTCGGATCATTTAATTAATTCAGTTTGATAAATTTAAAATTTTATAAAATTCGTTTAATATATAAAATTATTATGGACAGATATAATTATAAAAGTAGGCTTAGCTAATTTTTTAGATTGGGCATGGTTAGAGGTAAAAGTGGCTGATCTACCCGACCCAAGTGGGATTATAATTTTTCTTTTGTAAATATATATTTCTTCTTCTAAACAAATACAATTTTAAAAAATTATTTCAATAAATTAAGATTTTATATAATTAATAATTTTTTTAGATAAATATTTTTCATCAAATATACAATTACACATAAGTATTATAATTATAAAACATTTACAAGTTTAGATAGTCTTTATATAAATATAAATTTTAAAATAAATATAATATAATTAAAAAAGATGTCAATTAAGTGGCTCGAACTAACCTAATTTGACTCATGGACGAGCATAGTTGAGGCTTTTGGCATGGGTAATCGAGCCTTTTTCGGCTTGGTCCGATTTGTCAATCACAAAGTTTTATCTAAATTTAACTGGTATTTATTTTTAGCTTGATTTTGATTAGGTCTATTTATATAATATAAATACGTTATTTTTTTTATTATTTGAATTCCAATTTTGGCGGGATAGTGGTATAAGGTTCATCCTCAAACGGAATCAGAGGCAATGCAACCCGCAGATGAAATCACGAGAAATAACCAAAAGGTTCGAGAAAGAACGAAGAAAGAAACCGATATGGAGGAGGAAGGAAGCGATACCATTCGTAATATCAATGCCAGGATCGAGCTTCGCTGCGCGAGTGCTGGTTCGAGAGGCTTCGTCTTCAACGTTTCTCATCTCCTCTGCTCTGTTCGACTTCAAGATGCAGAGCCAAGTTGCAGATACGTCAAATGCTTACGCAAATAAATAACAGTTAAAATAGTAACGTCAAGCTGGCAAAAATTTCCATGTATGCGTCCCAAATTAGCATGCATGTTCATCTTCAATTACTGCATGGATACCAAAATCACATGCAGATTCATTTAACGGTATTTTTGGTTAATTTTTGACCGAATTAAATTCTATTTATATGAAAAAAACAAACGAGAAGAAGAAGAATCATTTCGTAATACGTGCTGTTTTTATGATATTTTTAGCTATTTTTATCTTTCACTTGAACGATTCATTTGCCTAATAATCTTAAACTATATAATATGTTATATAAATTTTAAATATTAAAAAATTAAATAAAAAAACAAGATTCGGAGCACTTCTGAAATTTGAATCATAGTTTTCCTTTCGCTACCTTATGAAAATAAATAACTTACTATAAATAAAATGATGTAATATCTTAAATGAAAAAAAAAAAAAACAAGGATTCTTTATTGGTTGTGTGATTATATTATTACTAAATATAACTCAATAATTTAGCAGTGTTACCAAGTATGGATGATGTGGACCGATTGAGTAAAGACCCACAAAGAAAATAGAAACTAAACAGCTAGCATCGAATAGAGACTACCAAATAAATTTTTGGAGAGTAAAATAAGAAATTATATATTAAATATTTAATTTGATTGATATGATATAAAATATAAGAAAATAAACGTTATATATAAGTCCAATATCGTTTACTCAAAGCTTCACGGTTGTATGCAATTATTATTTCATATAATGTGAGTTTAAATTATTCATCCTCTAATTATAATTAAAAAATACTACTTATTTTACATATTTATAACCAATCTATAACCTTATCTTAATATAAAAGGTATAATGTATCAAGTTTTTTATTTTTTAAAATCTCAATAGATTCTACTTATAGAGAAGGATTATAGATGACAAATAATATTGTTTTAATAATTTATTTTTAAATTTTTGTGACAAAATTATAGTGAAGTAAGTACAATGGTTACTATAATTAATACATAAATAAAATTCAGTAATAAATAAAATAAGTATCGTACTAAATTTTAAAATTAAAAATAAATAGAAATTTGAACCCTATATACACCAAATACACTTCCCATTTAATAGAATTCCTAACATTCTTCTCTTTTCTAACGATATCTCGAGTTTACTCCTATATACCGCCTCTTTTTTTTTTTCTTCATCATCATCATTATCATCATCATCATCATCTTCTCTCTCTCTCTCTCTCTCAACAATTTCTATTTCATTTTTTGCTCTTCTTTCATTTTGTATAGGTTCTTCACCCTTCCAGTGGATGAAGCCATCATGAATTGCTTTGAGTTGATAAATGTGGGAAATGGGTGTCAGTTGGACAGTAGAATCGAGAAGAAAAACGATGATAATAATCACACATAATAGGGAGAAGGAAGAACAAAATACACAATTTTTACGTAGAAACTCTCTTTTGAATAAGAGTCAGAAAATTATGAGACACTTAATTCATAAAAAAATCTCACAATATAAAAATTTTAGTTACAAAACCCTTAATTATAAAAACCCTTAAAAAAACAGAGTATAAGAGTAAAAACACAACTCCTTGTATATTTTGTCTCTTACATTCATGAATCGCAGCAATATATATATACATATATATGGGCCTTCTTATTGGGCAGTGCCTACTCTACAAGTTAATCGTATGCCCTACAAAATCTACCACCTATTCTGCAACGTCGTCTTCCTGCCTTAAATTTTACAGGTAACCTGCTCTACAAAGTTGGCTACCAACTCTGAAAGTTAATAATTTATCTTGCGAAGTCAACTATCTACACTGAACTTTGCAGATAATTAACTTTTTAGACAGGCCGTCCTCGACCATCAGTCAAGCCATCCTCAACCTTTATATCAGTGCCCTCAGTCGGCCTTTTTATCATTAGTATGGATCAGATTGACCTCATCATTTTGGCCCAACTGCACCACTCTGGTCGATACTTCATTCTAACCAAGTATCATTACTCCGGCCCATACTTCATTCCGACCAACCATCACCACTCCGACTTGGCACTTGGTATTGCACTCATACGTATTTGGACAAACCTGTCGTCATACTAATCAGGTATGAGTCCATATAGAAGTGACACATATCCCAATAATAAAGATTATAGCTATTGGACTTACTACACTTCTCTATTTTTTGGAGCAAACTATTTCCAGCACTGCATTATTATAGAGGAAAATATCATAAATTATTGTATTTTTCAGTGTTACTTCTCTATTGTTTTGTATTCGTTGAGAATTAACATTGGCGATTTTCTTTATTCTTTGCTTGCATGTTATTCTTAGTGTAACAATTCATCGTCAACAAAGTTCTAATTTTAGTACTGGATATTTTATCTTTTTTTTCTATGCATTTAATAGTCATGCTTCTACATTTTAATTACATCTTCATTTATATTTTTATTTGCATCTTCCTTTTAGTATTGTGGATTATCACTAATTTTTCAACTTACACACAAATTTATCAGGCCAGAGTATGAAAGGCAAATTTGCTTATCCTAATTGCAATGTGGATGATTCCACTAATATATTGTTACATGGTTAAATAATCTTCTATGTGTCATCATAAATTATTAAAATCAATCATAAATGGGGATTTAATAAAAAGTTTGGTGCATCTCAATGACACAAATTAATGCACAAATTTAGCAGTCGCCTTGTCGTGTTTGGACGCTCGAATAATAATGGGTCCTGTCTTCGTAACTTAAAATTTAAATTCTACCTACCAAAATAGAATAAACAAAAGGTAAGAAATATATAAGACTTATTCTTCGATATCTTCCAACGCTCAAATCATAAAATTTTCTTCTTTGGTGAGAAAGATGCAAAAAAATATATGCATGTATTTAGAAATGATGGGGAAGAGTATTTATTTGGAAGGCTATACTTCTTTAGTATTCTCTACTGATGGAATAGCTTTGGTAGTTGTGCATTCGTCTGATGGAATGTTTGACTTTTCCTTGTTTAGTTGTCTTAGTTTGATATGGTCGTCCTTTGAACTTTGTTCTCTTTTCTTTGGGGAAGAGAATTTATTTATAATAAGAGGTACCGTTTGACTGTTAAGCACTTGAAATCAATGTGTGAACATGTGCCACTTCAGGTAAGGGGCGTTACTTAGACACGTAATGGTCGTCTCTATTCAATGGCAAGGCAATCTTGTTGCCGGTTATTGGATCGACTTAGCCGCCGCTTATATCTGACATTTAAGTGACTCATTATGACTCTTTGATATTTGACTGTTTAGGTCATATCTCTTGGTTCATGTGTTGCGCCATTTGTTGATAAGTTCAAAAGCGTCTTCTATTGGATCATTGCTATTTGGGCATTTTATTCGTCCGTGCATTAGATTTGGGTTAGCAGATGCCTTGTCGTACCCATCAAAATTATTTGACAACATGATAGAAATGTGACATGCTCCCAAACTATTTTCAGTGGATAATATCTTTGACTAATTTAATAGATGTGATAATATGATATTTGGTTAGGCTAGTGCTAAATGAAAGGAATTTGAACCTACCTTCATGTATAATTGGAAGAACAACTTTGTCAAGGCTAGTTTTAAATGTTTTAATTTGTAATAATTTAGATATTATATATATTGAAATAAATATTTGTAAAAGTATCATAGGAATGGTAATGAACATAGATGGGAAGATAAAGGACAATGTGAACTGTTATTTAGACATGAAGAATATTGAAATTTGAAAGGACTTGCATCCTAGTGAAATTAGTTATAATTTTCTAACAAATATGAAAATTTTGAATGGCCACACTTTCAATATGGCTTGATATGTAAATTGTAATGATAGTAAAGTTTTAGAAATTAAAATTCATAATTGTCATGTGTTTATGTAATTTACATTGACATTTTGTGGTATCTTATCGATAGAAGTTTATGAGCTATTAGCTGAATTAGGAATGTTCTTTAAGCAGTTTTGTAAGAAAACATTACGAATGGACGTATTAGAAAATTTAAAACAAATTATTATTTTGACAATTTGTAAATTAGAATGTATCTTTCTTCTATCTTTTTTTGATATCGTATTACATTTACCGATTCATTTGGTAAGTGAGGCGAAAGTTGTAGGACCAATTCAATTCTAGTAGATTTATCATTTTGAAAGGTATGATATTCTCAAAACTTATAGCATGCATACTTTAAATATAACAGATAAGATATTCCTAGAACTTATGACATGTGTACTTTAAATATAATATTTTTGACATTTGAACTAATAAAGTCTTATTTATAGGTACTCGTACAAGTAAAATCATACGTGCGTAATAAATTAATCAAAACAAAATAAACTTATAACCATGAAAAAATCTAAAAATTAAAATTAAGCTAAAAAATCCTTGCCCAAATCCTATCTTTCATTTGCTAAATTTGAGGTTTTGATAATATCATTGGTGCTCCGCAATGCTTCCTTGTTTATGAATGAACATGGTCCTGGAACATGTGGAACATGGCAATGTTGGCGCAAACACGGAAGATATGGTGACCAAGCGGACAAAACACTCGGACAGCAACACAGAGCAGAGTTCTCGGACGGACGACCAAAAGTAGAGATAGAAAAACGAAAGGAATACGCACGAGAGTTTTAACGTGGAAAACCCTTCTTCAACCAAGGGAAAAACCATAAAAAAATACACTATAAAAGGATTGTTTACAAGTATGTTAGCTACACAAGCTCAAACAAAAAGAAAACAATCTCAAGTGTATATCTCACAATCTCTCTCTCTAAAAGTATTTCTCACTCTATCTTTACAACAAGGTTTGCCCACAGTTCTCTCAAGGCTCACTCCAAGTCTACTCTCAAATACACGGTACAAGCACTCCAAATCCTCTTGGCAACACACACACAAGCAAAGCGTACAAGCCTTGTATATATGCACAATGGGTCTCGTGGACAGCCGGCCACCCTACTGGCACTCGGGTGGCAGGATCACACCGCCTAGGCCTGCCACGGCAGGCGCACGCCTGGCGTGCCAGAGTGGCAGGCCTAACACTTGAGAAGTTGCAACTGCCTCAGCATCCAATCAGAGTAGGTGACTAACCCACCAGCAAAACGCGGCTGCAGCAGGCCTACAGAGAAAGAGAGAGTCAACGCCTATGCTCTCAGGGTTCTCGTCCATGTCCTCAGCAACCTCTCGGACATGACGCTCCCAACGAGTCCTCGTCCGCTTTGACAGGCTTCTCGGACCAATCATCAAAGTCCTCGTCCATTTCTTTAATGGAGTCTGCAGACATAAGTGCCACTCGGAAGTGACCCCAACAGGTAATCCTACCAATCCTGGAATGTGGTCCTCCATACTTGCATAGTATGGAAATTCTGGAAAGGATCTACATAACCCTCTAGGATCTGGATTTTGGAGCCTGAAGGCACATCATTTGGGATTTTCAAGAGATGTGTAGCACCTGGATAAGGGACAAGCTCCTGTTCTGAGTTTGATATGGAGTTTGATAAAGAATCTGGTTGTGCTGTGGTTAATGAGGCTTGTGATAGTCGTATTTGTTGCACAAATTCAGATTCTGATGTAATAATGCAAACATCAGATTTAATATCAATTTCCTTGGCCTCAAAGGCTTCTGGTTCAGTATCAGGATTTGATTCATGCTCAAAATTATCAAAAAGACCTGGATTTTGCTGGTTCATCAGTTCACAATTTGAATTTCCTGGCACATCAGCTTTACATTGAGCATCATCATGTTCATCATCAGAAGACCCATTACTCTCATGTGAATCAAGCATACAATCATTGGGCCCTCAAAAGTGAGTTTTGTTTACCACACTCTAATTTTGTTGCCTTCTTTATATCGTTAATATAGAGATGATCCCCTCAAAGATGATAAAAAGTACTGGTTTTGTCCATCGGTGAAATGGAGAAGTTTCCAAATCAGACCCCACTTGCTGAGGAAAATAAACTTTAGTGGTTTTGCTCATAATTGAGTTAACAGTTAAATTGATTAAATGTGCCTTCCATTGAGATTCGATTTAGTAACCATTGCCTTGTGACTAGATTGACATTGAGTGAAGGCTACCAACCTGGTTGAGTAAGGCAAAAGTATCATCCTCTTGATAATTCCACAAAGATTGAAGACATAATAATGTGTGATGCGGTAAACTAGGTTTCCAATTTTCACATAAAGAACACGAGTTCTATACTCCATATTCAAGTATCGTTGAAAGAACTTTAGAGAAATTTGATAAAGGAACATCACAATGGAGTGATGCATGGTGACAAGGGATTTGCAGCAAAGGATATCCAAGGGGCAAATAATGAATTTCAGTCACCGGATAATATTATTGATGTTATTTTGGTATAAATAATTATTATTTGACCAATTTCAAAATCATGTTTTTAAGTGTTTGATATTTGTAGACATTTGATGCGTCATGAATCTGAATTGACAGCTGATTATGGAGCCACTTGGATCCTTCCTTGGCAAGTTGAACAAAGCGGATCCGATTTTCATTCTGAAATACTAGAATCCTATACACTATAACTAAAAATAAGAGATCAGAGGATTGACGAGATTTACTTCCCGATATAACATCCGACGCTTATATTAGTATTCCTTTTTAGGAAATGGAAATATACAATGACAAGGGATACATTTTAATTAGGATAGTGTTGGTATTAGAGGTTGCGCTCAGTATTGAGAGACTCTAGATAAAATGTTGCTCTGTAACATTCTTAAGAGCAATAATTGTAAAAAACTCTTATAGACTGAGAGTTATTTTTCCATCCTTTCTCCCCTATTTGTTGGGGGTAAAGGTATATTTATAAGGTAGGCAGTTGGTTCAAACCTCCTAATTGGTGACAACTGCCTGAACTATCTAAATAAATAAGGATGTACCGATTGGATGCTGATTTCCTCCCTTCGTTCCAAAACGGTTATGGCCAGCTTTTTTCAGAGTGTGGTAAAGGCAGGAGGGCGCCATTCAATGGATTTTCAACTCGTTTGTGGGCCTTCACGCCGAGCTGGCCCATTTCTAGCCATCCCATCAACATTAAATTATTAATTATTTATCTTAAATGAATAGGAGGTATCAAATTTTCATTATTTTGTGAATTAGATGATATTTTGTATTATATTTTTATGTATGTTATGTTTACAGTCCTTAATACTAGTTAAAAAATATTTATTTCTTATATCAATATTTCTTATTTCTTAGTCATATAATAGGATTTATTCAAATATATTGATAGATAAATTCAACAATAATAAAAAGAAAAAAAACTAAGTTGATTGATCTTAGGATCCAGATGAGACATACATGCAAATATAAGTTCAGGCTTTAAACTTTAAATTTAAATATATTTTATTAAATTATAAAAAAACATATATAATAATGTTATTTTTTTTTTTAACTTTTTAGATTGCTCAAAGAAATGAATTCATACTAATGGGATGAAACTAAATACATTTGAAAGACAAAGAGAATAATATTGTAAAAATTTATTCATAAATTTGTTAGAAAATATTGCAAAATTTTTTTAAAATTATTGTAAGATATTTTTATTCTATTATATGGATATTATTTATATTTTTTATTAATATAAATTTAATATTTGTAGTAAAATCTTAGCCACTAAAACATATAATTTAGAGGTGAAATTATATTCTTTTTGTGACATAATTATTTGCCAATAATAATGTATTTTAGTGACGCATTAATTGATAGTGGTAACAATACTTATAGCTACTAAAATTATAATTAAGTGGCAAAATTATTTTTTTATCATTGTAGGATATTATTTAGTGGCAAACTATTTTGTCACTAAAGAAACCCTTCAATGATAAAATAATTAATTCGTTATCAAAATATTTAGTAACGACCTAGTGAGAAATCTATATGTTGTAATAAAATTATTTAGTGGCAAATTTATAATTGATAAAGACGAAGCATTTTATCACTAAAAATAAAAAGTATTGTAGTGATATAAGGTATCGAGTTGTATGACATATAAATTAAATAAAAAATGTTCATATAATTCTTTTATAAATAAATGTAACTTATATGGAAAATATTTTTTATACAACCAAACTATCTGTCTTTATTTTTTTGAGAAAAAAATAAATTTTCATCAATTTAATTCAATAAAATTTCAAAGATATAGTATAGAGAAATACATTTGTATACTTTAACTTTAAAATTTATATTAAATTTAATAATCTATAATACTAAATAATTTTATTTTTATTATAGTTTAGAGATTAATTTAATTAATTTTGTTGGGTATGACCAAATGTGAACAACCCAACCTAGTTTGAAAAGGAGATCCAAATACCAACAATTCGAATATAAACGTCGAGGATTAGGTTGATTTCCCAAGTGACTATATGGCAGAGAAAATGTAAGATCAAGACAAACAATACCTAGTAAAATAATAAATGAAATATTAAATCCTAACAAACGGTTACAGTAAATTAAGGGATAAATATCCGCTCATAAATAACTTGATTCGGTAATGACCCAATGAAAATCAACTATTAATTATTGAACGGTTACTAAACCAATCCAAATATTGTTTACCTATCAAAGGTAATGAATGATATTTAATTCAACACAATGCCTTTTATTATAGACGATAGTTTCGAGTTGACTAACAAGAACCCCAACCATAAATACAGATTCCTAACTAAAAATGGGGACAAGTCACACTCCCTATAGCGAGTATTCTCAAAATGAAGCCTAATCTTTTATATTCATTAAGACGCAACATTCTTTCCATTTATTTTCATTTATTTTCTTTTTGTATCTTTTTATTCCATTAAGAAAGATTATTAATTTAAACATTAAAAGATATATCGGGGGGTTAATTTTTTATATCCTTAACATTTTATTAAGTTGTTATAGTGCGAAAGATCATAATTTTTAATTATGAAGATTACACCCACAGTCTTTTGGATGGACCAAATATTTCATCCCACTTTCTAATTTATATAACTTGAATTCAAAAAAATGCATCAAATATAAAATATAATCAGAAAAAACTTTCATTACATTTCCAAAATAATCAACACAAATCTAATTATATTTAAAAAAAAAACAAATATTATATTTAAAATGATATTATAACACGTATTAAAACTATTCTTTAACACGTTTTAAATGGACATATTTTTATTCTTCAACAAATACGACGAGGCTTTCAGCCAATTGCTGCCGCACATTCTGCTCTTCCCTGGCCTTTATCCTGTTATTTTGGATCACAATATCTTTCTCCTTCGGTCACTCTCACATGCACGAGACCCAGCCATCGGCTACAACGAACTCTTAACCATGGAAATAGATACTGACTTAAGATTAATTAGTCTTCTTCTTACGCGGATAATCAATGAGCTTGATTCTAGCTCTTCAATGGGTTGCTGCTGAAAAATCTGCTAATTGCTAAAGCGAACTAGCAAAGGGAGAAAACGTTGAATTCAATAGTCGTTGTTTAGTTAATAGTTTTGAAGCTGCCATTAATGGAGGTGAAGTTGTTTGATTCAGAGTCTTTTGCTGTGCCAAAGTTATTCGGTGTGAGAAATGCAAGCTCCATGCACCTTCGGAATTCTAGTTGTATGATTGCTGGGAAATTCATTCAAGATTTCTGTACCTGCAAAGGTAATTATCTTGCTCTTCCAAGTTGCAGACTGTCCGTTGAAACAGAGCAGAAGAAATATAAGTTCTCTCGCTGTTTTTTTAGCCTGCTTCATTTTGGAAACTGCTCATGATTTAATTAAA
The DNA here is from genome assembly GCA_033239525.1 of Nepenthes gracilis. Classification (NCBI taxonomy): domain Eukaryota; kingdom Viridiplantae; phylum Streptophyta; class Magnoliopsida; order Caryophyllales; family Nepenthaceae; genus Nepenthes; species Nepenthes gracilis. The sequence continues at coordinate 7,647,502 of BSYO01000009.1, forward strand.
TTTAGAGACTCTTTCAATTATAATCTTTCTTAATGTCTGGGATCTAACTGATATCAAGTTTGGCTTAAGGGTTTGAAAAGAGAATAACGAAATGGAAAGGAACTTGAACATTTGATTAGTTCTTGCTTTAATTTATTGCATGAAATTGTGGACATTTGTCACACTAACCTTTACCCAAAATATTTGAAGACTTATTATAAGAAGTGTCAGTTACGTTAGTTGATAAAATGTTCATGCATCAGTCCGATAAGATCAATGACAAATTCGTCCAATAACAAAGTTGGGAGTTCAAAGATGGAGGAATGGTTGTCTTCCTATATAACAGCCCAAGTATATTTGGTTAAAATAAATTGGAAGAAATGTCAAACAATTATTTTATATAGTTAGAATCAATTGTCGGGTTGGGTCACTCGGGCCCATTACCAGTTATACATAGCTGTTTTTGGTTTTCTAGTCTTGGGGTGGTAACTGTAATTAGGTAGTTGGCAGAATGCAATCACTTGACATTCGTCTGATGAAGGCTGAAGCGGCAAATTAATAGAACTTGGATGCTTGATGTGTGCAGAATTTGAGATTGAGTGAGCAATTGGAAAAATGACTACACATGAGTTGCAAGCGATCAACGCTCTAGCCGGAGACCAACAAAATTTTCTTGTGTGATCAGAGCGCGATTGTTGCTTGAGCGATGCACTGGTTTTTTATGGAAAATATAGTGCAGCTTTGCTGTTTTGCACAGTTTATCTTCAACAATTTCACTTCATAATTTGAGAGCAAACACAATGGGGAGAGAGGCGAAGGAAATGAGAAAATGAAAGGTGGTAATCTCAAATCCGCACGTCATTTTTGCTTTGCTCAGGTTTATTCCGTTTTCTTTCATGAAATACTAGATTGAGTGTAGAACACTTCTTCCACTTTACATCACCATTTTCATGCTCGTTTATATCATATTTCTCACTTGTTTAATAGTGTGTGGTGAGACTGTATTGAGAGGAGATGGTGAGAGTTGGACTAAGTTTGTGTAACCATCAGTGATTACATGATTTCCTCTCATTTGATTTGAAAGAGCTTTTCACGTAAAATTATTTGGTGATTGATTTATATTTTGTCACAGTTTCTTTTATTGTAATGTAATTGTGTTATTTTTACCTCCTCGTAGATTTAAGTAAAAAGGAAGTGTTTTCTCCCAACATCAATAAGAATGATTTCTTTCCTCCTTTACTTCCCCTTCGCTTCCATTCCTTCTTACCCCCTTTTGTTTGTTGGATTCGGATTTCTAAATGCAAAATCCAGATTTGTTAATGCAGCGGTATGTACAATTGTCTTCTCTCCAGTCATCTATTCCCGGGCTTCTGATTCAAGTGGTACTGATAAAGCAACCAACTCAACTGCTGGGCTTGTTCACAGTCATTTGAGCAGGATCAATGGTTTCAACGGGGCAATTTCTTCAAGTCTGTTCTCTAAGAATACAAGAACACTTGATGCCTTTGATGATGAGTATGGCGGTGTCATAGTTAATCCTGAAAGACTACCATCAAACCCTGATGTCTTTGCTTCTATACTTCATTCATCACTCATTCAGTGGAAAATCAAGGTAATTTTGCCAACTTTCTCTGCAAATAGACGATACATTTTTTTGAAATATCTCTATCTAATTCAGTTGAAATTAGGTGTTCAATTCATAAATGCTTTGGAGGAAAATATTATGTTCAATTTTTTTTCCATTTTCCCTCAAATTTCTTGCCAAAATGTAGATTTGTAAAAGAAGAAAAGCATATGTTATATGACTAGTCAAGATAACATGAGATGATGAGCATGTGACACAGTTTTTCAAGTTTCACTCAAATTCTTCATTCACAAAAACATTGGCTTTATTTAGACTTAAAGGAATTTGAAGAAAAGAACATATATTCTGATTCATATTTCCCTGTAAACTTTGTTTTTCCCTCAAAAATTTCAACTCCGAGTAGCGGCAAACAATTTGGAAAGGCCAAACTAAATAGAGGAAAGTTCTTCTGTTCCATTTGGACCCAGAAAGTTTTGAATGGAAGAGAAGTTGTAATGAATCCTTGTTAAGAAAGTAACTCATTTTTAAGATTAATCTCTGTGATCGGTTCCTTGGTTCCCAGATTTTCTCAGGTTTAATTGGAGCATCAATCTATTGAAAATTTAATTCAAAAACTTGATCTAGCAAGCCAGCACGGTTCCTTTAGGTTCTTAGCCTGAGTTTGTATCTGATATAAAATTATGCCGCAATATTGCAGGGAAAGAAAGGAATTTGGCTGAAGTTGCCCTTGGAACATTCTGAACTGGTTCCTTTTGCAGTTAAAGTAATCTTATCCTTCACTTGTCTCCTACAGTTTCAGAAACTTAAAAGTTATTTAGTAATATTGAGATCATTATTCTTCTCCAATTTATGTTTACTTTGAATTTTTGCAGTCCTAATATGAACTTAAGCCCTGTGTGGATTGCAGAAGTTTGATTGAACAGGAAATCGTGCAGAAATTCAGGACTATACTTGCCAAAATCTTTAGAAAATTTTCTTTTTTTTACCTTAAAAATATTTACATAAGAAGAAGGTCTTATGGGGTAAGTTTAGTATAGATTGTAGTTGTAAATTCTCTCTCTCAAATAACAGTTTTTAATAATTTGCTTATGAAAATGACAATGTGCTTTTCTGAAGTCATGCTGCACTATTCTGGTGAAAGGGTAAGGGAGAGTCAAACCATTTTAAATTTATTGCAGGATGTTTTATCTTATATTATGTAAAAGTTTATTTTTACGACCCGAACCCATGACCATTAAGATACACGGCGATAACTTTACCATTGTGTCAAGGCCCCTTCTTGCTCTCCTTTGTAAGCATAGGTTAATATTGCACTTTTTTTTTTTTTGCTCCAAAAGCTGTTGAATTCTGGTAGACTTGCTCTAAAAGCTGTTGAATATCTGTAAAAAGTTTGTCATTCATTCACTGTGTGCCATTAAGCACTCTAAAGGGATTCCTACTCATGGAAAAGGGCCTTTTTAAGCTGAAAAATGGTATGGATGAAATATCAATATCAGTTGTGGTCATATCGATATCGTATAATACGTATCGGTATTGGATATATTAAAAAATTATTTTTTGAAAATTGTAAATTAATAGAATTGCATCGCCCGTTATATAATTATATATCAATAATAAGGCAACATATTGCGATAATAATGAAAAATAAAGGTATTGGGGGGTCAATAACGATACATATCAGCCAATATTTACATTTATGCTATTGATTCATCCTTTTTGCCCATAGAGCACACCACAAATCTTACTCTTCAATCTTCGATGATGGCATTTGTGATGACATCATGTCCTTTGTATTTTTTACGGTTGCAGGAAGGCTTCCAATACCACCACGCAGAGCGGAGTTACGTGATGTTGACATACTGGATTCCCGAGGAACCTTGCATGTTACCAGATAATGCAACCCACCAAGTGGGGGTCGGGGGATTTGTGGTCAACAACAAAAAAGAGGTACTACTTTCTATTTCTGAAAGCAGATAGAAACACATGTAAAGATTCAAATTCAAGGTTACAAATGCTTCTTATCAAGGATAAATTAATGGTGTCCTTGATTGATTAAGTTATGCTTTTCAGGCATTACTTGATCAATACATACCTTCTTACTGAGAGAAGAAAAAGTGAAAATATTTTGCCAAGTAGTTTTTGCTTAAGTTAATTGTCTGAAGTACTATAAAATGCATGCTTAGTTGCTCAAAATCTTCTGAGGAATTGCAAGAAAACTAACGGCTATTCGTTTGTGCAACCTAGTTTACTAGTCTCTAGGTGTGTATTTCTTTCCCTACTTGCTAATGACTCAAAGAACAACAGAGTTGTACACTATCTATTTTTTGCAAGAATTTTATGAAACTAAAATTGTTTACAAATTGTCAGAATTATTTCATTATCTTATAGTTTCATAATGCGAAATTTAAACTTCATAACATATCTGAATTTATATTTAAAGTTCTTTTTTCAAAAAACCTAGAATCTATTTCTCTGTATTTACTCATATCTTTTCGTTTGTGTGTGGGGTTATAGAATTTTGTGTGTAGAGTTACATACATTCTTAATTTTTTGGAAAGTTCTTAAAAGAGTATAAATCAGAAACTAATAACCTCCACAGATTCAAAATTGCAAATTTGTCATTATTATTATCTAGAAATAATTTGCATCTTATCCACAACAAATGATAGGATAAAAACTGATATTTAATTACATAAATGTCATTTTTCTTATTAAAGAATGAGCTTATTAAATAAAATAATTTCTCTTATAAAATATAATAAAGCCGTATAGGATCATAATATTTAATCATTTCAATAAGTTGTAAAAAATGTGACATGTCATGTGGGATAATTCTAAAATCTGCTCCCCATGTTATTAGCTGATAACAATTTTAATCATATAGTGGGATTTGAAGGTACCACATTTACATCGATGATTGGCTTGGTAAGTAGCTAATATCTCTTAAACCGAGATGTTGTTCACTCATTATTCTCGATGACAGGTGCTCGTAGTGCAAGAGAAATATTGTGCTCCACCATCCGTTGGCTTCTGGAAAATTCCGACTGGTTTCGTCCGTGAGGTGTGTATTGTGGGTGCAGCTATCGCTTTCTGATCATTTGAATCCTTTGAGATTACTGTTGAAGATTAATGAAGAAGCTTAAGCCTTTTAAACAAACACTGATTCTGCAATTTGCTTTTGATCAGTCGGAGGAGATCTTCACTGGAGCTGTAAGAGAAGTCAAGGAAGAAACAGGGGTGAGATATTCATGCTTTATCTCAATAGCTGCTCTAATTCTCCCTATATACATATGAAATTTGGGGGAAAAGAAGATTTGGGAGGGAAATACAACCAACATACAACTAAATTTTAGCATATTTCTCGATTCATATCTCAAATGGGACCTCAGAGAGAGATGATTGCAACAAGTAACAATGCTAGAGTAAATGCTAATCTCATCTCAATTAATATTGCAGATTGACACGGAATTTGTGGAAGTTATAGCCTTCAGGTCAATGGTCATGCCCTTAGAACTCTTTCTTCTATACAAATATGTATTGGTTGGCCATTAAGTTATTAAATCCATGCAAAATTGACTTCTTTGATCGGTGAATCTGTGATCCAGATTCAAGAACAGTGAAAGGACAGTGGTGTATAAAACTTCCGTTATGCATGGGGTACTAGGAAGTTCAGAACATTCCCAATTTATTGTGTTCAATTTTACCTTTCATTTTATGTAAGAGGCTATTCCCACCATTCAAACTCGCAACCACCAGGTCATAAAGCAACAACTCAACTATTGTGCCAAGGCTCCCGTTCCAAATTCTGGAACAATATCATTTCTACGTATAACTATTCTGTATCTCAACTGGTGAAAACCAGTGGATTTGGTTTGCCTGGCCATGAACATAATGTTCAGATGTGGAAACCACATAAAAATGAAAGCAAGTTTTTCAGAGATCCATATGAATTTAGGAAGGATAGCAAAGGTCTAGAGATGGTTAGATGTACGTTAATTTATCCCTTCATTACCAATATGTTGTTTTTGTGATTTGAACTCGCGACTCCCACCCTTATTGCAGCAGATTGATATATGGAATTTTTCATTGATACGTAAATTTTTACTCATATGGTTTAATCGTCTTGAACCAATTCATACCTATGCATGTGATTCCAGGCATGTTCAGAACATGGCCTTTGAGAAATCAGATTTGTTCTTCATCTGCATGTTAAAGCCCCTTTCAACTGCTATTGAGGTTGATGATCTTGAAATTCAGGCAGCCAAGGTATGCAAGTCTAACACTAGCACAACCAAATGTTTCCTCCTCCTATTCTTTCTCCAATAATCCCAGGAAACATTAGGTTGTTTTTGGAACCTCTTTGTGATCTAATTCTGGTGTTTTCGAGTTGAATTTGGGTGTCTGGAAAGCTCAAATTAAGAAGTCTTTGCTTAAATATTGAGCATAGTTAACCTAATTGAAATTGTTGTGATTCAATTTGACCGTATCCTAATCCTGTTAAATATCGAGCACATCCAAATTTTAGCTTGCCCAACATATCATACCACTGTGGCATTTTCGAATTGAATTTTGGTGTCCTGAAACTTAGATTATGAAGTCTACTTAGATTTTGAGCATACTTAACCTAATTAAAATTGTTGTGTACAATTTAACTGCATCCTTACCAATTAAACCAAGGTTTCTAGGCTCATCTAAATTTGAGCTTGCCTATTCTACTGTACCATGTTGGCACTATCAAATTGATTTTGTGTCCAAAAAGCCCAGATTACAAAGCATTTGCGACAAATTTTGGACATACTTAACCTAATTGAAATTTTTGCGATATAATTTTTCATTCTAAACCTATTAAATTACGGTTTCTAAGCAAATTGAAATTAGAGCTTGCCCATTTGATGATACCATGCTAATAATATCAAATTAAATCTGGGTATCTAGAAAAATCACTAATGAAATCTTTGCCTAAAATTTTAAGCATACTTAACCAAATTGAAGTCATTACAATACAATTTAACTTCATTATAACTCTATTAAATTAGAGTTTCTAGGCACATCGAAATTTGAGCTTGCCCATCTGATCATACCATGGTGGCGTATCTTGGGCTTTGACAAGAACTATTCTGAACATGCAGTGGATGCCTCTCGTTGAGTTTGTAGAGCAGCCATTGATCCAAGAAGATAACATGTTTAAGAAAGTGATAGATATCTTCATAGCAAGGTTAGGGAAGCAGTATTGTGGGCTTCATGCACATCAACTCATCTCCAAATTCGACGGCAGAGCTTCCACCTTGTACTACAACATCCTTGATGATCAAGATCCCAGCTGCCAAGCCAGCTAAAACTCTATCATTGGCATGCTTCTCTCAATATCCGATCCCATAAGCCGAAAGTCTGTGACCATCTTGGTCTGTTCTTGTTCGGCAGGAATAGCCATGAAGGGACGAGAATAGCTGTTTTTCTCATGAGCACATGCACTCGGGAGAATAAAATAGCCTCTTTTAGATAACTGCTGCACATACATGATAAAAGTGTGAAGAAAATAACCCAACAAAGATGAGAAAATATTGTACAAACGCAATGTAGATTTATATAGATGTGTGCATATTTTTTAATGTAGATTGTTGATGTATGGACGGGGGTATTATGTGAACATATTTTGTTTAATTTTTGTTGCGTCCTTAGATCTTACACACTTGTACGGATGGGAACTTGGATGAGTTCACGACCGTTTTCGTACAAGACCCGTACAACACGAAGAGCGAAATGTACACTTGAGGACGAGGACATGATTTGGTTGTGGGAAATTAGAGAGTACGAGGACAAAAGGCACGCGGAGTTTTTTCATGGAAAACCTTCCTATAAATGAGAAGAGAAAACCACGAGACTTTAATCCGAGAACTAGCTTTACTATGCTGAGTGCGCTCAAGTCCTTCTCTCTCTCTCTTCTTTCTCTCTGTATTAGTTGAGCAAGAGTAAAAATGCTCGATTCTTTATTAGGTGCACATTTAATGTATTTATAGTGGTTGAACGATCCTTTGAGAGTTGTCCACGTGGCGCTGACGTGTGTAGGAAATCGGCCACCAATTCCACCAGTCCAATCCTCTGTGTCAGGGATGTAGTGTGCACGTTGGATGATTACTCGTGATGTTACATCTGCAATGACCGGGCGTGCGTTGCAGGCTATCATCCCTCTGGTGGCCTGACAAGGTTAACAACCAAATCTCCTGGCACGCCATCTTTGCAGGTGCGATGACGTCCGCGACCCATCTTAAGTTCGTGGGCCTAGGTGGATTTTAAGTTTGTTATATCACATGGGTTGACCCTTGGTACCTAGACTTTTTCGACCTCTTGGACCAGGGTCCTACTCCAAGGGAGTGGGTCCTTTAAGTGGGCCTGAAATATCAATATCCATCAATTTTTGAAGTATAAGTTACAAGCTTTTTTATAAAAAGCTTTTGATAATGTTATTTGGGTTTTTATTTATTTTAGCTTACAATTATTTTAGTTTTAAAATATATTTAGTAACCTTGCATTTTAAGAAGAGGTGATGAATGAATTTTTGAATTTTAATTTTAACGAGGTTGTATTTTGGAACATATTTTTTAGTGATTAAAAATTCCTTTTCATTTAATTATCTCAAAAAGTATTTTCAATATTTATTCTCAGCTATAACAAAGGCAGTAATTAATTAGCCAATAAATTACAAACCTATATTTTTGCAAATTTTGTCAGATGTAAATTATATTTTTTATAAGTTTATATAAAGTCTTAGTACATTTATTATTTTTTAATACTTAAAAGGTTTTTTTATATAATTTTTCCTCAATTATCATGAGAGAATAATAAATATTTGATTTTATTGGACGAAAATAAGGCTTAATTACTTAATTTTAACCCAAAAAAAACGAAAATAAGACAATTTTAACAATATTCTATTTTAGTAGAAGCCCTAAAACTCCTGTAATTCGATGGCAGGATTTTCCAAATTGCATCGCCTGAGAAGCTCTTTGATGCATAAACCACCAGAAGAGAATTAAGAATTCCATCTCTCAGATTTGAGTTCACCTCCACCACCGCTACCACCACCACTTCCACACCTCTGAATCCCTCTGATCCGCCTCCCGGAACGCCAATAGTTTTTACAATTCTGAACCCAAATCTCCTCTTCAATCTCACTCTTAGCCGTTCTTTCAACTCATATCGCCGTTTATATTTCTATTTTGTAGAGTTTGTCTCTCCAAATCAGGTCCGATCCCAGCCCAGTCACGTAAGTGCTTCATTACAACTCTTAACATACAGTTCCCTTCAGGGAGAATAAGAAATCAAGGATCAAAGAAGCAAATTACATGCTGGTATGTGTTTTTTCATGGATTTAGCTATTTAATTGTCGAGCACTCGTGCATTCGTTTCAATTACAAGAGTTATCATACTTGATTGTTTCCCCTTTGAGTGTGTGGGTGTGGGTTGTTGGTGCAACAGATGTTGAGCTGGAACTTTGTAAGAAAATAGTGTCGTGTTGAGGGATCAGTACAATGCGATTGATTCCGGCTTGCTTGAGCTCAAAGAAGAAGTTGAATGACGGAGTGGAACAACGTTCTTTGTTGTATCTTAATGTATATGATCTTACCCCTCTAAATAACTTCTTGTATTGGTTTGGCCTTGGGATCTTCCACTCTGGCATTGAAGGTATGCCTTTGTTTTTTAGTTAGTTATGTGTGGCTCCTATTGAATGCTATAGAAGTTTGTTGTTGTTGTGAATGACTGATAATGTCGAAGAAGCGCACTAACTTAAAAGCTTAAACTTTTAGTTGAAGAACTAAAAATGATGGTAATAAAATTCTAACAACAGCCCCTCACGTCAATGTCCTTTTCAGCAGAGTCCAATTTCGTACATCTAGAGGTGCGAACTGGTCAAGTCAGATGGGAAACTGGGCCATTTGATCAGTTTGGGTAATTTGGATCTCAAGTTTTTTTTTTCCCCTTTGCAAGTAAATTCATATTTGTGTTGCCTCATGCTAAATCAAGCATGGTTCTAGAAACTAATTTTAGTACATGTTCAAATTAGTTTAGGGTCAGGATTTGAGTGCGTTGGGATAGGTTTTTGAACAAAATGGATATTCATCTATGCCGAAGACAGTGCAGAAAAGTTGTGATGATAGAGTAGTTGATAGAGAATTTTGTGAATCAATACTACCGTGAGAATTCTAATTCTTCGAGGTCGTTTTTGGAATGTTAAGTTCCTTTTCTTGTTATTATTCAATTTCATTGAATTTGGTCTGGTATTAGTTTCCCAATTCCAAATGACATGCCAAACAGAAAATTGGACTTGGAATGCCCGATTTCAATTCCAACCTTAATTTCTGACACAAAACACTACCTGGAGAATATACAATGAGGATACTTGCATTATGGCAAAGCAATTGCATTATAACACCAGCCTATATGTAGCTTATACCACAAATTAAGTCTAAAATGAATCTCAAGGAAAAAGACAGAAAGAAAAGCGTAGGACAGTTTGAGGTGGGAGACATGTGACTGATGTAGTTATGAAATAACCTTTAAAGCACGGCCCATTACAAGAGATTATTATGTCTTGAGGTTTGGAGAGGATTGAATATAGGGATGAACAAAACATTTTGCATAGTGTCCATACCAAACCAACCCAAATTGCAAAGATGTTGACGTGTGGCATTTTGTTTGCGATTTCATTTTGTATCCCAACCATATTTTCAGATTGGTCGTGGTTTAAAAATTTAAAATGAACTGAATTAAACGAAACTGCATAAACACATACACCTATATACACATATGCACACTCATATGTACATACACATACATCTGTGTATGTAATTATATATATAAACAACCAAACATTCTATTATAACTAAATAGCTATACCTATCTCTACTGAGCTTCCAAATGAACTTTCAATACTAACAGTTTGTTTGTGGTTTCATTTTGTATCCAAACGTAATTTTTGTTTGGTTGCAGTTTGAGAATTTAAACCAAACTGAATCAACACATATATAGACATATATGCATATATACACATATATGCATATATACACATATACATACATATATGCACATATGCACATATACATACATATATGCACATATGCACATATACATACATATATGCACATATACACATATATATACATATATGTGTATATAATTATATATAAACAACTCAACTTTCTGTTATAATTAAATATGTCTTAGCTATACCTATTTTTTCTGAACTTTTTAATTAACTTTTGATTTAAGTGGTCAGATTTTTTATCCTTGTAAGAGTTTTATTGTAACCTATAATTTGGAGGTTTATTGTTGCAACTGACCCTATCCCCATTTCAAACATATGCCAATGATATTAGAGAAGCTTGGATGATGTTAAAAAGTTTAAAGAAATTATATCATTTAATATTTATTTTTAAATACTATATTTTTTATTTATTTTAATCTAATTTCTAGTTAATAGTATTTCCTATATATATCTTTCTCTTTGGAGTAATGTAGACCCAAGTTTAAATTTAACTTTTGAGTATTTATTGATCAATAATTAAATTTTCACTTAAATCTTGTTTTTGATTTCTGTATTATTCATTTTTGCTACAGATTTTTTTTGTTTGTGACATGCATGTGAGATATTATTTTTATCCTTATTTACTTTGATTTTTATACATGCTATATTAAAAATTGAACAAATAAGTTTTATATTAATGAGTTTACTGCTACAAATTGTGCAAACCACCCGAACTCAACCAACCCAAATATTGACAGTTTGGGCAATTTGATTTAATTGATGGGTTTAACTACTTTGGTAAAACTCCAAACCGCAATACAGATTATCCTCTGATCTGTACCAAACCAACTAGTATTCAACCTAATGATATATATTTGCAGCCTTAGTTCGAAAAAGTTGTTCCCATGCCTTGAATTCATGACCTCTATGTGACAATGGGTAATAATGATTGACAGCAAGGTTTGATGGCTTACCCTCAATTATAAAATAGCCTTTGATTTCATTTAAGTGTTTGCATGCTAGCACATTAAAGAAAGCATTCGTTCCTAACAGTCCTAACATGGACTTTGGACTTACCAATGTATGTTGTAATAGAAATAGAATTATCTTAGGTTTTGGTTGACTTTGTTGATGGTCGAGTTCATTAGATAAATGTTACCGGTCTTATTACCGAGACTATGTCCGCACCTATTGACCAGGCGGGGCAGAGAAGTACCCGCACAATCCGGCCGTCCCTACGTTTTCGTGATTTTCTCTAAGCATTTCAATGACATTACTGGAACATTGTACATTTATATAATTCTTATCATTAATATTCTGCACATATTCCACACACTTGCACATGAGCGTATAGGGGTTTGTTACTTCCCACGTGTGGGTATATTTTTCCGTTGTCTGCTTCTCCCATTGTTGGTTTCTTTCCCGTCCCGTTCCTACTCCCGATTCCTTGTTCCCCATACATATTAGTCTGACAAAGTATAATGAAAAGCAAGAGATATTTTCTACTCTCCTCAATTCTCAAATCTTCTTTTCTGTTCTCTTTGCCCCCTTTCTCTTCTTCTCTTCTTCCCCTAATCTCCTGACTCCCTCTACCTACACTTTTTCTCCCTTCCCTGCCATTTTGATGTTCGCAAATTGAGATTTACGATGCCAAATCTGAGTGGCCATCGTTTGGTTGTTGGTGACTGCATCATATTGGTGCTTTCATTGAGACCTCATGGCGGAAGGTATGACGACCAGATATAGAGCTCTCGAAAAGTCCATCGCTGGCATGGCACAAGAGCTGAGGGACGTTGTGGGTACTGTCCACCAACATGCAGATCGATTCGATACCCTTTCAATCGCCACCGAACACTTCCAACTGTCAATCACCGATGTCCAACACACCCTCTCCGAGATGCGACAAACCCTAGCCTGAATGGAGCGACAAACCGTGTTTCCTTCAAATCCTCCTTTGCTATCAACCCCGACTTCGTTTGCACCCTTACCTTCAGTCCACTCCCAGTTAGCCACACAAACCCTACCCCTTGTCTTAGCCTCGCCACCTGAGACACAGATTCGGCTACCCAAGTTGGAGATCCCATTTTTTATTGGAGAAAATGTCATCGGCTGGTTGTTCCAAATCAAACGGTTTTTCTTGTACCATGGGACACCGCCAGAACAAAAGCTAACTGTGGCAGCCTTCTACATGGCCGGCGCGGCCATTCAATGGTACCAATGGATGCACGCAACACGCCAACTCTTCACCTGGGAGATTTTCACCAAGGACCTGGAACTTCGCTTTGGTCCTTCTTCATATATGAATCCTGAAGCCACACTTTACAAGCTGTGGCAGATTACGACCATTACTGCTTATATGGCCAACTTTGAATCTCTCTCGACGCGAACGCTAGGTTTGTCGACCACTAACTTGTTAAACTGCTTTATTTCAGGCCTCTGGGATGATCCGGAGGGAGCTCCTACTCTTGAAACTTATGACTTTGCCAGACGCCATTGGTATGGCTAAACTGGTAGAGGAAAAGCTGAATGCTAGCCGAATGAGTTCCACACGGCCACCCCTTCTCAGACCCTCTAGTCTTCCAACCACCCCAGTGGCTAAACACCCTGTCTTTGCTCTACCAATAAAACACTTGACGCCTGCTGAAATGGCTTCCCATCAGAGCCGTGGATTATGCTTTAACTGTGATGAAAAGTTCACACCAGGACATCGCTGCAAACCCCCTCAATTCTTATGTTTGATCACGAAGATTGAGGAGAGCAATTTTCCCACAATCCCAAGCCTGGAGACAGATTCTGTGGAACTGGAGGATACCAACAACCAACCCACTAAAATTGAACCCTTACCCCCACAGTCAGAACAGACTCCCACCATTTCACTACATGCCCTTGAAGGCCATTTTGTGCCTACTACTCTGCGCTTGCAAGGACAAATATCAGGCCAACCCGTTGTTATCCTAATTGACAATGGGTCCACTCACAACTTCTTACAGACACGTGTGGCAAAATATCTCGGACTCCCCATCGAACCTTCTCATCATCTCAATGTCACCGTGGGCAATGGGGACTCCCTAAAATGTGAAGGACTCTGTACCAAGGTCCAGATCACATTGGCCAAGTCCAATTTCGTTGTTGATTTATATCTCCTTCCAATTAATGGTGCTGATATTGTATTTGGAGTCTAGTGGCTTGCATCCATTGGCCCTGTGCTCTTCGATTATCAGGCTCTGTGGATGAGCTTCAACTATGCCAGAACTAAGCCCACTCTACATGGCATGCCATCAGCTTCAGTGGCCACTATGACATTGGGCCAATTGAGGAGAGGAGACTCCACCCAATCTGTTGCTTCATATTTCCAGTTAACCATCCTCCCTGCTCAGGAGACGTCCCTGCAAAATCAGCCAGCTCCTCCTTGTTCCACCATCCAGCTTCCTAGGAGTATTCCTCCGCAAATTGCTGTCACCCTCAACAATATTATCTCCTCCTATGACGATATCTTCGTAATTCCCCGAGGATTGCCTCCTCACCGCTCCTCCGATCACAAAATTCCTTTAAGATCTAATACTATGCCGGTGAATGTCCGTCCCTACCAATATCCCCATTTTCAAAAGGCTGAAATGGAGAGGCTCATTCAAGAAATGCTGGATGACATATTATTCAGCCTAGTACTAGTCCCTTTTTTTCCCCTATGCTGCTGGTTAAGAAGAAAGACAGCAGCTGGCGGTTCTGCATCGATTATCAAGCTCTCAACGCCCTTGCAATTAAAGACCACTTCCCCATTCCTAGTATAGATGAATTTTTGATGAACTACACGGGGATCGCGTATTTTCCTAGCTGGTTTTACGCGCTGGGTGTCATCAGCTGAGGGTACAAGCTGAGGATGTTCATAAAACAGCTTTCCTGATACACGAAGGCCATTACGAGTTCTTGGTAATGTCCTTCGGCCTTTCTAATGCCCCCTCCACATTTTAGTCCGAGATGAACTCTATCTTTTGCCCTGCCCTACAAAAATTTGTGCTAGTATTCTTTGATGATATTCTGATTTACAGTTCTTCCTGGGAACTACACTGCCACCACCTCTCCCGCACATTACAGATTTTAAGGGAGCATTCTTTCTTTGCCAAACAGTCTAAGTGCGAGTTCGGGGAAACTTCAATGACATATCTGGGCCATATTATTTCAGAAAACGGGGTTGCCATCGATCCCACTAAAATTGCAACGGTGCAAAATTGGCCTGCGCCCACCACCATCACACAGCTAAGGGGATTGCTGGGGTTAGCCCGATACTACCGACGGTTTGTGGCCCAATACGCCCAAATTGCAGCACCTCTCACCCAACTTTTGCGTAAGGGTGCCTTCATATGGTCCCCCGAAGCTGAAGGGGCTCTCCAAGCTCTCAAAACTGCTCTAATCTCCACGCTTGTGCTCGCATTGCCAGACTTTGCCCAACTATTTGTTGTCCAAACTGATGCATCGGGAGAGGGTATTGGGGCTGTCCTGATGCAAACCGGGCACCTTATTGCTTTTTTTAGCTGGCTGCTCTGTCCTAGAATGCAAACAGCTTCCACCTATATCCGTGAACTCTGTGCCATTGCCGAGGCTGTAAAAAAATGGCGACAATATCTTTTGAGCACAAAGTTCACCATCTTAACCGATCACCAACCCCTCCACTCCCTATTAAAACAGGCCATACATACCGGATCAACAAAAATGGATCACCAAACTATTGGGCTATGATTTTGAAATAGAATACAGGCCGGGTAAGGAGAATGGGCCAGCCGATGCACTCTCAAGACTCCCTACTGCTTCCTACCAGGCCCCGAGTGGAGTCTCCAAACCAGTGATGGCTCTGCTAGGGGCCCTCCGCAGTTTTTATAACAAGCATGGCCCTTCTGTTGAATTGCTATCTTCCATCCAAACTCGACCAGGGGAATTTGAACATTATCTGGTGCGGGATCGGGCTCGTATTTTTCAGAAACAGTATCTCGATGCCCATTGATTCTGCTTTGCCCAAATTGATTCTACATGAATTCCATAATTCTCCCATTAGGGGACATGCGGAGGTTCAACGGACTTACGCCCGAATCTCCACCAATTTTTATTGGCCTCACATGCGCAAGGATATCTGTGATTACATCAATTGGTGTTCCATTTGCCAACAAGTGATACCTCTCAACATTGCTCCTCAAGGAGTGTTGCAGCCCCTACCGATCCCTGGAAAAATCTGGGAGTCACTTTCCATGGATTTTATCACGCATTTACCTGCTTCCGGAGGGAAGACCATTATATTTGTAGTGGTTGATAGGCTGTCAAAGTATGCCCACGTTTCGGCTCTCAGCACTTACTTTAATGCTGAAGACTTGGCAGAGGTGTTCGTTAAGGAGATCTGCCGACTGAATGGCCTGCCCACCGAAATTATCTCTGACCGAGATCCTCTTTTCATGAGTAAATTCTGGAAAGAATTATTCAAACTACAGGGGACAGCCTTGTCCTATAGCAATGCTTATCACCCACAAACTGATGGGCAAACCGAGGTGGTCAACCGCTGCTTAGAAGACTATTTACGGTGTTTTGTAGCTGAAAACCCCACTTGTTGGGCACGATTTCTGCCATGGGCCGAGTGGAGTTATAATACCTCCTGGCACTCATCCATCTAGATAAGCCCGTTCGAAGCCATTTATGGCCGATCGCCCCCTTCTTTGGCTGATTATATGCAGGGCACTTCCCCCGTCGCTGCTGTTGATGACCTGCTCTCAGCTCGGTCAGGCCTCCTAGAACTGCTCAAAGCTAATCTCCAACATGCCCAACTCCGCATGAAGAATCAGGCTGATGCCCATCGGACTGATAAAGAATTCCAAGTGGGTGATTGGGTCTTTGTCAAACTTCAATCGTACCAGCAAACCATAGTGACACGCTGTCAATCAAATAAGCTTGCTAAGCGCTATTATGGCCCTTTTCAGATCACAGAGCATATCGGATCAGTTGCATGTCGGTTACACTTGCCTGAATATTCTCGTATTCACAATATTTTTCATGTATCTCTACTTAAGAAAAGCTACGATGGCCCTTCTAGTCAACTAGGGACTCTTCCACAGGATGCCTTGGGCTCCCAGCCCATCTTGTTCCCTTCTCAGCTTATTGGGTTCAGGCAAATTCTCCAGCATGGCAGCATTGTGCCTCAGTTCTTGGTGCAATGGCAGTACCAGACTGCTGAAGATGCTACTTGGGAGCCAGCAGCCAAATTCTTTCAGGATTTTTCCTCCTTCAACCTTGAGGACAAGGTTTTGTTTGATGGGGAGGAAAATGTTACCGGTCTTATTATCGAGACTATGTCCGCACCTACTGACCAGGTGGGGCAGAGAAGAAATACCCGCACAATCCGGCCACCCCGACGTTTTCGTGATTTTCTCTAAGCATTTCAATGACATTACTAGCACATCGCACATTTATATAATTCATATCATTAATATACTGCACATATTCCACACACTTGCACATGAGCGTATAGGGGTTTGTTACTTCCCACGTGTGGGTATATTTTTCAGTTGTCTGCTTCTTCCATTGTTGGTTTCTTTCCCGTCCCGTTCCTACTCCCGATTCCCTGTTCCCCATACATATTAGTCTGACAAAGTATAATGAAAAGCAAGAGATATTTTCTACTCTCCTCAATTCTTGAATCTTCTTTTCTGTTCTCTCTGCCTCCTTTCTCTTCTTCCCTTCCCCTAATCTCCTGACTCCCTCTGCCTCCACTTTTTCCCCTTTTCCTGCCATTTTGATGTTCGCAAATTGAGATTTACAGTGCCAAATCTGATTGGCCACCGTTTGGTTGCTGGTGACTGCATCAATAAATTTCAATTTCACATGGTTTGTTTAGGATGCAGTTTTTGGTTAATATTTGCTTATTTTCCTATTAACTGATGATGATTTCCTTGTTCAATTTTTTAACATCTTAAAAATTTCTTTAACGACTTGCTTGGGAAGGGATGGATGAGAGGTAACAGGTAAGGGTTGTTGGGGGAGGAATCCTGTTGTTGGGGGGTTTATTAGAGGAAAAGGGAATAGTGCCGTACCATTATTCAGCCCCATTCCCCCTATTTTCCTTCATTTTGTTACCCATTTACATTAAAAAAAAAAACTGTGTAAATTAACTCCTGCAAACTAGAAAACTGTGTATTTTTATATTTTACTTAACATAAAAAAACACTATTGGGAAATTCTCTTATGAACTATGAACTAAGGGTGTGCATGTAAATTGACGATTGGTCCATTGCCTTTTGGGTCAAGTGAATGGTCCGTATTATAAAAAAATTGTCTTTGTTAACAGGTCACTTTTAGCATAAATAGTTTTATCCAAAAAAAAAAAAAAAAAAGTGAGGAACCATGCTCAATTTTTCACTCCCTTTGGAGAGTAGTGCACAGGAAAAACAACCCTATCCAAAAACCCTCAAACACGAACCCTTTTATAATTTGTCAGAGGTGCTGGGGTAAGCCAAGTTTCACATGTGGTGTAGATGTCTTGATGTTAGCCTATGAGCCCCACTTTTGCTGGCAATTTCTAAATATATCATGCCAAGTTTTTTTTTTTTTTTTTTGAGTGCTTCTGTTTGTGGTACTATCTTATAATTGTGTGAGGATAATCTGCTAATTGCAATCTGACAAACAGTACATGGCATGGAGTATGGATTTGGAGCACACCAATATCCTAGCAGTGGTGTATTTGAAGTGGAACCCAAAAGTTGTCCTGGATTCGTCTTTAGAAGATCAATACTGCTGGGTAGCACAGACATGTCTAGCTCAGAATTCCAGTTATTTATTGGGCAGCTTGCTTCAAAATATCATGGGGACACATACCATTTGATTGCCAAGAATTGTAACCATTTTACCGACGAAGTCTGTATGCATCTTGCTAGGAAACCTATTCCTGGGTGGGTTAATCGACTTGCACGGCTAGGTAACTGAAGATGCTTTTCCGTATAACATCTGCTGCCATAGATGCTGTTAATATCATAAGCTCATGGATTTGCAAATTGCATTCCATGTTAGTTGTCTTTGGACATGGGTGTCTATTTGCTTTATAAAAGTGTTCCTATGATTAGATTGGGAAAAATGTCTATTGCATTGTGGTATTTGCATAGCTGTTCTAGTTTCTTTATCAAAAGGGAAGGAAAACAAAAGAAAAAGTCAATTTAGTCGCATGTAAGAAATCTTACACTGCAAATAAACTGCATTTGCACTTATCACTAGATTTGTCTTTGTGTGTCTAAAACAAATGTCCTCCTGAGCTTCAGGTTCGTTCTTCAATTGCCTACTACCTGAACACATTCAAATTGCAGCAGTTAGACGTCCTCCTGACCATGCTATAATTTCAGGTGAGTTTCTCTGGAAAATTGTTTTCTGGGCTTCTCCGTTCAAATTTCGTGCAATTGACTATTTCCTCAAATTTCTTCTTCAATGCAATCCGAGGTCATATTTTGCTCAAAAATGAGGCTGGAGGCAAAAGAGACCTCTTCATTTGACTTCATGGATGATATAAAATCAACAACTTACCCCTCCATAACAAATTCAAAGTGTTACTGTAAAATTGAAGTTGAGAAAGGGTACTTTTAAGATGATTTGGAAACCTGAAACATGGGTGAGATCACTATGAGGGAGAAAAATGAATTGGCTAAGGTTAGAGATTAAGATTGAGGATAGATAGACCTAGAAAGTCTTAGATCTTTCAGCTTCTGGAGGATTTTGTTTTAAACCGTGCAAAATAGTGGAACTCTTCAGGATCTAGTTTGGAGATTTCAAGATATGGAGCTTGGAAGAATCATTGGGATATCGAGATTAGTGAGGATGTTTTGTATCCTCTGAAAAACCTCCTTGAAGAAGTCAAATTTATTAAGATACCAAGATGTCTTGCAACTAGTGCTCGTAAGAATAATCTTTCATAATTGAAGCAGATTATCTCTTTTTTTCCTGCATTTGTTTCCTAATTTTTCCTTAATCCTTATAATAACATCCATAAGCAGAGGATGGATCAGATTCTGCAACAACATGTGGATCGGCCGACACTGATGAGGAGGTAGAGAATGCAGATCATTGTCATCGTCTGCTGATTACGCCAAATGAAGGTGTCGCATTCCTGAAGGAAGAGCAGGTAAGGCTTGCAAAAGAGCTGCTATAAGCTTACCCTCTCTTTTTTCGATTCTTTGACAAGCCTTGGGTGGTGTGTTACTACATGTTATAGCATGCTCTCAATTGTACTTATGGTTATTTTTGTTAACTATTAGTCTTGTTGTACTTGTACTAGTTAGGACCCAATATAAATCGATTTGGTACGGATTGATTTATAGTTTGTAACTAAATTGTATATTGCAGTTTACATTTTTACCAAACCAAACAAAATGATCAGTTGAAATAAACTGCCTAAACAGTCAATTTGCTAATTGGCATGGTTTGGATAGTTGACAGGACTTTTAGTATGGGACTCCTTAGCATGAAAATTATACGTTCAATTTCATATTTTATATACAAAAGCAAATGTAAACAAGTCACAATATTAATATAATAATATTATTTTAAACGTGTTCTGAAGTAATGCAACATTTGAAAGGTTAAACAAATTATCGACCAATAAATGTTCTAATGTCGAATTTGAATATATGAAGAGAATTTGTCTGAAATTAACTGATTTCAGGCGAATTGTTTCTATAATATTAAGAGAAATTAACCAATTGTATGATGAGGATGCAAAAAGCTGTGCCCTCAACATCTACTTCTAAATTTAAGTTGATAGATTTGGGTGTGAGTATAAAAGACGTAATGTGTCCTTGATATTCAGACTATTATATGGATTAGGAAGTCGCTCGATCTTCTATTGTAAGTCGAGTTGGAGCGGGTTTGATTTCCACCTCTGCTTACCAGGAGTATATGTACCACAAATTACAAATGAGAAGTCAGAGGATTAACGAAATTCATACTCTGATTTATCATCTGATACTTAAATTATTAATTTTTTTAAAAAAAATAGAAAGATATAAGGAGTATGTGAAAGAGTGTGGGATTGCATGTATGTGGAGATGTGAGAGGAAGATTGGGGTGCACTCGCAGAGTGATTCACTAGGAATACACTTGTAGAATGGCTCACTGTGGGTTTACTCATGGAGTGGCTCACTTTGAACGGAGAAGGAAGAGGTTGTATCTGAGGAGGAGAGCTTGGTTCTCCCTTCGCTTCTTGGGGGTTGATGGCTATCTCCTGGGCCGAAGAGGACCATGAGGATTCAAGTAGTACTCTTCGATGTTACTCCGGCCGGAACCCCCCCGCCTTGTAGTGGTGAGTGAATTTGTAATATTTTGTGGGCAAGAATTTAACGCCAAAGTTGGTGACAGGTATTGCTTTTGGGATTGCTATTCATTGGAGTGTGACAGGAGCCGCCTTCATCAGGAGCTGCCTTGCTTCGGGGTGGAGGCCGTGCATGGTCCCCCTGACCCTGTCGTTAGAAGGCATCAGGTGGCTCATAGCATGCGCATGTTCTAGCTGCCGCAAGCACATGCTCTGCTCGCTCTACTAGCTACTTAGTCGACAGCCCTTTAGATTAGTCCGTCTGACTATTTGCCATTTGGGCCACTTACGTCTGTCCCTTTTACGAATTATCTTGTGGGCCTTATCTTAGTTGCTGTAATAGTGTTTGAGTTGGGCCGGATCGATTTTCATTTTGAAACTTCGTCTGTTGCTTGTTGGGCCCCTAGCCGTGATAATGATTGGACTTGGGGTTGAGTTGGCTTATGGTGTTATTGGATTCATCAAGACGGTATGTTGTTTAAAGTATAATCGTTTATGTTTTTTATTTAACAGTTATAATTAAATTCATTTTAAAAAATATATGTATCTTTACCTTTTTGTCCTTATATACATCATAATATCACATATAATATAAAAGGACAGTTTAATATATAAAAATATTGCTATGCGTAGGATTTGGGGAATTAGGAGATAGATAAATTAATTAAAAATTTATTATATATGATTTTATTTTATAATATTTATAGAAGGCTATTTTTACGACTCTAATCCGCCACCGAGTGATTACACGGCCGTAAGTTTACAAATGTGTTAAAAGGCTCTTTTTCAAATATATATTATTCCTTTTCTTTATTATGGGAAAATAAAGTGAAAAGTTTGACTAAAAGTTTAATTTGTGAAATTATAAAAATGTTAGAACAGATCTGCTATAAAAATGGATGTTTGTTTTTTATATCTTGTCATTTTTTTAATAAATAATTATATTTTAATTATTTATTTTTAAAAAGTAAAAAAAAATAATTTTATTTATTTTTTAAAATAAATTTATTAAAATAAAAGGTGCTTCCTTCACGTCAAGGGCAAGCAAATGAGTCATACGAAAAAGCAGGCCATGCGGAGATAACGACAGAAAATAAGTTTTATTTTTTTTATTATTTTTTCTATTTTTAAAACTTTTTGGAAAAAAAAACAGGTTTATTTGTTTGTATAAAAAAATAAAAACTAATATTTATTGATAATTATTTTTAAATTTGTAATAATTTAATATATCATAAAATATTAATTAATAAATAAATAAATTAAATTACTAAATATATTTATTTATAATAAGTTAATTAATTAAACTAATTTTTATAATAATTTATTTTAAATTTATTAAAATTTGTAAAAAAATTATCTACAATATAATAACTAATTGTATAACAAATGTGTTAATTAAATATAACCTATTATATAAAATAACATATATATATATATATATATATATATATATATATATATATTATGTATTAAATATTTAATTATTAATTAATATATTGTTAGAATCACGTGTTTAACTTGTTAAAACTAATTTCAATAAATTATTGAGTTAAATTTATTGGATCCAGTATCGATAAGGCTCAGGGATCACAATGCCTAATTCAGAAAATAGCGGCCCAGATGATGAGCTCAGCCTAAAACTTGAAGTGACCTACGTAATCAGTCTAGTACCTGCAACCAGTAGTGCCTCCTGCGACTCATTAATACATTTGCAAGTGGCAAACACAGCGCAGAAGGGGCGATCAAATTGGAAAAGGTCAACCCTGTCAACCATGGCTCACGCCATTCCCTGCAGACCAAATCAAATCCTTATGTGAGAAGCAAACCAAACGTGGTCAATGATGCATGACGGTTTCCTCACCACTATAAGAAAACAACTGACGCCACCAATTGTCGCCAATAATCAATGGCCAGTAAATTCCTGTAGAGAGGATTCTAGTGCCTAAAGCTTCACACCAATGAGCATATAAATTATCTCTCCTTTTACAAGAGGGGGGATCCCCGATTCGATTTCCAATTTGATTCCGAATCGCTAATCTAAACTTGGGCATTGAGACAAGCAATCTTCGAGTTCTTGCTTTCAAATTTACGTCTAGCGCCAACTTTTCACAACCCTCAAACTACCAAAATGAGTCACTCGTTGTAGTGTATTCAGGGAGCCAAGCCTCCCACGAGCGTTTAACGATAAATTATCCACTTTTCCCATCACAGAGGGGGGATCCCCCATTCATTTCCAATTTGATTCCGAATGTTTGCTAATCTAAACTTGGAAGAATTTCCGACAAGCAATTTGTAGTTCTTGCTCTCAAATTTATAGTCCAAAGTGGACCCATTTTTATACGACACGAAAAATCGGACCTTTATCATTGTAACAAAATCCCAAGATGTAACAAAATTAAATTTTAATTTTATCATTGTAAAATCAGTTATTCAAGTCTAATACTTTTAATATGATACTTTTCTAAATTTTTATTAGTTTAAAAATATATATTAATAAAATTATTTTCTAATAACTATTATTTTTTAAAATTATTATAATATAATTAGTTTAATTTTTTATTAAATAATAATACAAAAACTTTTATTAAATCATATAATAGATTAAATGGTAACTTAAATATTGTCCTTGTTAAATAATCTAAATATTAATTAAAAATATTATTTTTAAATTTTATATTAATAATTATATTTTAAATATAAAAGTATGATTCATATTAATTTAATAATTTCATAAAAAATTTATATCAAATAAAAAAATTGAATATATAAATGAATTCATTTATAAATTGTATCAAAATTTTAATATTTGTTAGATATATAATTACATTATTTAAATTTATAAAATAACATTTTTATAATCATATTTTAAAAATATTATTATATAAGTAAAATTTAAAAGTATTATTAAAAATTTTACTTCATATACAGTATAAAATTTTTAAAAATATTTTTAAATGTTTTTAAATTTTTATTTAATAGCAAACATGTGAATTAACTTTAATTTTTTAATTACTGAATAGGTTCTTACAATTTAAGTCTCGTCTCGACAAAGTTATATTTCCATCTTAATTATCTTTTAAAAACTGACTTTATGATTTAATTAGTTTTAAAATAATTAATTTTAAATATTAATTAATTTATAATATTTATTTAAAAGTATAAGGTTAAAATTTAAAAATAACGAGATTCTATATATATACGAGAATTAGTAAACCCTACGCGACGTTGACCGCTTGATTTCAGTTTTTAAAATACTAATTAATTACGCACGTTTCGGATCAAACAAAAAGCATATTGTCAATTTCAATGAATTATTGGGGCGCGTGGCAGAGAACAAGCCTTTTTAAATAATTTTTTATGCCTTTTAAGAATTATCCCAACAATAATAATAAAATAATATAGAAATATGGAAATATGCTCACGGCATTTGCAAATACGACGTCGTTGGTGTCCTGTTTGTCTGACCTCCTTTCTCAGTTATTTCGAATATTTTGTAGGTTTTTTTGCCAATTTTTTTTTTTTTATTTTGACACGCTCCATGATTCTTTTTCTTCAAATTTTATATGATTTTTGATGGATTCGATAAATTCAATTCGAAAAGAAAAACCACTTAATCGCTCCGTCTTATCCACGCGGATGGTTTCAACAGTTGTTCGTTGAAAATAATTTAACAGGTGGTTAAAATTGTCGGTCTATTCTATAAATATCCATTTTGATTCCGAGAAAGGGAATCCGAAGAAAGTTGATCCCTGGGAGAGAAGAAGCCTGGGGGTGAAAAGGAAAAGGTTCCAAAGGAAAGAGGATAAAGAAAGAGAAGGAGAAAATGGGAAAAGAAACTTAGAAGGCACTACCTCCTAAATCCTCTCAAAATCCATCTCTTTAACCAAGTGCTCGATCATCCTTCAAGAATACCCCAACCATCTAAGATGCCCTTTTATAAGGAGCGCATCTAAGTCGCCCATCAACTAGACGCACACTCAATCCATCGCTATATGTATCTACGCATCATCTATCTTTCTATTATCTTAAAAAGATTTCTAATTTGATTATCGGAGTATATACGGTAGGAGTAATTTTCGCCATCCTCTAACTTCTCATTTTCAGTTATATTCTGCAGAATTTAGGTTAGAAGCTATGGAGACCAAATTCGCATTAGATCGACCCATCATAAAGATTTGATTTATTGTCTCCTCAATCCGTAAGACAAATCGAATTCATGGTATGCAACAATTTTATTTTTCTAGCTAAGTATTAAAAATATATAGCTATTAATAGTAACAAAAATTTTCTATATATTTTCAAAGAGTAATAATATTTTTGATATTACATAATTTTTAATTTATGAAAGGCATTTTATTGGCGATGGGCTAGGAGTCAACATCCAAATTAAAATAGTACAATGGTGGTATAATCAAAATTATAATTTATAACCCTAGCTCTAACCATTTATTAATTATTCAACTTATAAAATCATAGCTAATATTCATTTTTTGGGATGGATGGAGAATTTTTCATCAAGTAGTTAGCACCAAGCATATCACCCGATTTTAATTTCTCTCAAAATATGATTTTACAATTCTCTGTATGTCTTGTATCGGGGCTTCGGGATAATGGTATCTACTTTGTGCTGAAAAGCTTAAACAGCCAATATCGAATGTAAATATAAGATCATACAGCGTATCAATTATTGTGAATATTAGCAAATAATTATGCATACTTTAGTCCCTTAATTTTTTACTTTTAAGTCAAAGAATTGTTCATATAGAAGTGTAAATAGTTTTGTGTACCGTGGTAGGTTTGGACTGTAATGATTTAAATTGAAACAAAAGCTAATTTTGCCCGTGGAGGTTGAAAATATCCAATCCACGTTTATTTAGACCAAGCTTATATTAATAATCAAATGGGAAGAGATTGTTGACACGTTTGTACAAGCGATTAATTATACATCAATTAGTGCTTAGTTTATGTAAACCTTATATTAATTAAAAAATATATGTATACTTGTTCAATTGTCACAGTCCTCTCCTTGCATTAAAAAAATGAAAACTGTTGCTGTATAAATAAATAAATAAATAAATAATGGTAGATATAGTTGAAATATTGCCGGGGTGAGGCACCAAACCAATTGCGAAGTACCATATGTTCAATGAGAAGATTTAAAATGTATGTTATATTGTCACGTTTGTTTAATTTCTAAAATAAAATATTGACGGTGATAACTATTACCAAGATATGTATTTACTAAGTTTCAACATATGATATTATATTTTATTGTCCATGAGGTTTTTTTGAAGTAAAGTTACAACAATCGAGAAACATTGGCAACGGATAATAATTTATAATTCATATAAATTAATGTCTAAATTGTTATTCCACCGAGAATTATATATGTTAATTTTTCAATTCCTATCAATTCTTAGATTTATGGCTCAACATAGTTAAAGTTAAATTGCCTAAATTGGAGGAACATCTAAGACTCAGATGAAAAAAATCAAAGGCCCAAAAGAAAAAAGCTAAAATATTAAATAAAATTAATTAGGTTCAAAAATTGATCCAAAGAGTCTAAGTCTAAAATTAGACTCAAATGCAGACAAAAAATAACTTGAGGCGAAACAGTTCGATCAATAAACCACTATATTAATTGGTTTGCCAACCTAACCATCTGGGCATGCGGCCTATGCAACAAGCCAGGTCACTGAGACCCTACCACGTGAAGGTTACACACCCCACCATATAATGGCTTGGTACCCCGTATGACATATTCATAGCTCACTATAAATATAAAAAATGTGCCATCCAAATAAAAAAACATAGAAGTGTTATATATGTATTGAATAGAATGATGGGGGCATAGGTTATATTACGAAGGTCAGTTAGCACTCGTCTAGTCGAAATCCGTTGCACAAATCGATGGTCCAATAGGACCTGGCCATGCCAAAAGAATGATGCATCTTCGACAGCGTTGTTGTTTCAAGCGAGTGAAAAATATCGATCTCATCTCACCTCTCCTTGAATAAAATGATGATTCACCTCTCCATACTCCAATAAGGAACTAGTGCTCTAGGACTTTAGTAACTTGATTGCTTCAACCTTATTGTCTTGCTTCCCTTACAAAAATAAGAACCTAGGCAGGTGTAATGGGTGGAGGTAAGCCAAGATAATAAAATGTCATTGTAGATAAAAACAAATACTTACTTGTGATATCAAATTTTAAGAAGTAAAATTATAGACCTTAAATGTTAACAATCAAATTACCCAAAAAAAAAAAAAAAAAAAAAGTACAAGTCATTTATTCATTGATATTAATAATAAATAAATTTATTAATATTAATATATTTATTTAAAAATCTACATAAAAATGCATGCCATATTATTACTTAAATATAATATCATTGTGGCTAACGATATCTTGAACCAACTGCCATTGCTCGTTAGACAAAACAATAGTCACTGCCGATCATCAACTAACGCGTAATGCCTTTTAGCCACTATTATCAGCCTTTGACTATCAATATTTCTAATTCTATTATCAATCATGATATAATAATATTTTTAATAGTTATTATCAAATTTTTAATAAATATTTATTGACTGATAATTGCTGCTATTTATTGATGCCCCATGACCCATTGCAGAACACATTCGACAATCTATCAGGCCGACCCGCCTGATGTCGAAGGTCCCATCTAACCTTTGCCTACTAATTATGGACACTAATTATTAATTATTTAAATGTTAACTAGGTTGTGGGTCACTGATCGACAGCTTTCCTGACCCCACTATCATACCTAATATCATTATAAATATTAACGGAGGACAAATATGAATATTTTTTAATTGCATCCACTGATTGCTATATAGGCTAATAATTAAAGCATCTTATTGATTTTTGAAATGCTAATTAATTATGCACGTTTCGGATCAAACAGAAAGCACATAGTCAATTTCAATGTATGATTGGCCAGTGGCAGAGAACAAGCTTTTTTAATATTTTTTTACGCCTTTTAAAAATTATCGCAACAATAATAATAAAATAATATAGAAGTATGGAATTATGCTCGGGGCATTTGCAAATACGACGTCGTTAGCGTCTTGTTTGTTTTATCTCCGTTCTCAGTTATTAAAAAATAAAATATTTTTTTTAAAATTTCATTTTTCAATTGCACTTTTTTTTTTTTTTTTTTGTAGGTTTTTTTGCCTTTTTTTTTTATTTTGACACGCTCCATGATTTTCTTCCTTCAAATTTTATATGATTTTATTTTTCAAAGAGTAATAATTTTTTTGGTATTACATAATTTTTAATTTATGAGAAGCCTTTTTGTTGGGACTTAGGACCATTTCTATTAGCGCAGAATCAACAGACAAAGAGGACAGAACGGTACGGTAGAGAAGACGACAACCACGCCAGTCACCAAATAAAAATGGCAGTAAAGGAAGAGAGAAAGTATAACAGAAACGGTAAAAAAGTATTTTACATAAATACATATATTGTTACAACCGTGCTAATGAGAAGGAAGAAAATCAGGCATGCCAACTTAGATTTTTCTCTCACACTCTAACATCTCTCATCTACATCTACACCAAATATATGTGACAACTCTGCAACAAATCTGCAGAATGTCGGCCCTGCAGAAAATCAATCCACCACTCTATAGGGACTGTTGCAAATTTTTCAGTAATCTGGTATACTCAAAAGACCCTCTGAGCTGTCCTTCACGTGAACTTTCCACCCTCAAGTCCTCGTACATTCAAAGAATGCCTCCATGCATTACACATGGGTCTTGGACTCCATCAGCAAAAAGTATATTTTCAAAAAAAATACGGACAGCTGCTCATAAGTCCGCGTACAAAAAAGAGCAAACATGTCCGTAAGCCATATCCACGCATGAGTCCACGGACACATTTCCACTAAGGAATGACCCAACAAACTTCTCCTCATAACCAAGTGTGAATAAGATTAATCAACCTAACGATGTCAGAACAAGCTTTCAGCTTTCTCTTTGGCAGGACATTGGTCATCATATTTGTCATATTTTCTTTAGTACCAATCTTCTCTAATGACAACAGACCAGTTTCAAGCACGTCTCTTACCTAATGATATCATATGTCAATGTGCTTCAACTTAGAATGGAATAAGGAGTTCTTACAGAGGTATATGGCGCTCTAACCGTCACAAAGTACCTTATACTTTTTCTATCCGATACCCAATTCCTGAATGAACTTTCTCATCCACAATATCTCCTTACTAGCCTCGATCACTGCGATGTACTCGGCCTCAATAGTTGAAAGGGCGACGCACTTTTATAGTTTAGATTGCAAAGAGATTGCTCATCTAGCAAACTTCACTAAATATCTTGAAGTAGATTTATGGGAGTCAATGTCTCTGGCCATATCAGTGTTCGAGTAGCCCACCAACTAAGACTCTTCACTTTCCTTTCAAGATACAAGCACCTCTTGAAAATTTCTCGAATATATCTCATGATCCACTCGATCGCGGACCAGTGCCCCTTTCCTGGGTTTGATAGAAACCGATTGACTGTGCCCACAGCTTCCTTGAGCAATCATCAATATAGGAGACAAAGTATTGAACTCCTCCAAAGAATTTTTCCTTAAAGGGTCCACAGACGTCGGTGTGAACAAGTTCAAATACCTCGATCTTTTTGAAAGATAATTCTCTTTGAAAAGAGACTCTCCTTTGCTTCTCCTCCATGTAATGAGAGCAAGTTTTCATTCTGTCCTCATTCATTTTTGAAATGAGACCCTTCTTAGCTAAGTGACTCATCCCTCTCTCACTCAAATGTCCAAATCTCCAGTGCTATAAGTTCGAGGACTCCATACTACTTGTGGTGTTGACCTCTTCGACCTCGGTAGTGGCCTACAACACATAAAGGCTAGAGGTCTTCTTTCCTCAGGCAACTACCAAAGACCTTTTTGTCAACTTATATCCCCCGTCACAAAAGACATTGCAAAAGTCTGTATCATCTAGCCTTCCAGCTGAAATGATATTCATCCGAATATCTGGAACATGTCAAACGTCCTTGAAGATCAATCGGGCTCTATTGTTGGTAACAAGAGACACATTACCACGGCCAATAACTCTTGATGTCTCCATATTATCCATCTCCAACACTTCAAAAATATCCAGAGTATAAATTGTAAAGAGCTCCATCCTGGAGGTGACGTGGATGGATGCTCCAAAATCCACTACCCAATCAGTCTCCTGCTCGGCCAAGTTAACAAAATCATCAACTTCATAGGTCAAAAGGATATCATCTTTTATAACGACAGAGATCAAAGACTCTTCCTCATCACGTCCCATTTCACCTTTCTTCTTTCCAACGTTTTCACGCTTCAATTTATAGTGAAATCTTTTAATATGACTTTTCTTTCCACAGTGATGACATTCCATATTTTGGTATCGAGACCGTGACTTATTGTGTCCCTTTTCTCCATGTGTAGGTCCGCGGCCTTTACTCCTTCCCCGTGACTTTGTCACGAGGACCTCGAGTGCTAAGAGGTCAAGGTCCCTTGAGACCGCCATCTTATTTTCTCATTCAACACGGCTCATTTGGCCATCTCCAATGCCATCAGGAGTTGTGTTGACAATGGTGATTCTCATTACCTCCCATGAATCCGGGAGGGTTGCGAGTAGCCATAGTCATAACACTTCATCCTCGAACTTAATCCCCATACCACCCAGACGGTCTACACAACCCTAGAACTCGTTCAGATAATCTGCAACGGCCGAGCCGTCCTTATATCAAATCTACATCAATTTCATCAGGTGGTAATCTTGTTGCCGATTTTGAAGGTGTGGAACTTCTCCAACTGCTCCCACAACGTCTTAGCATTCGTTTCACTCCTAATGTGATTATACACATTATTATCTACAAATTATCGTATGTAACCACCCTCGTCTAATTTTGCCTTAGGCTTTTGAGTGGCGAACACCGACTTGTGCATGGATTTAACAAACATCATGTCGAACATCTTGCTTCACCAAGTATCATAGTTGCTGCTGTTTAGGCAAATCATTTTGCTCCCAACCTCCATATCAGCGACAACGGGCTCACTGTTTAGAGAACAACCTCTCTCTCTGATACCACTTATTAGCGCAGATTGAACAGACGAAGAGGACAAAATGGTATGGCAGAGAAGGCAACAACCACGCCAGTCACCAAATAAAAATGGCAATAAAGGAAGAGAGAAAAGATAAAGAGTACATAGTAGAATTTTACGTGAAAAATCCTTCTAAATAATGAAAAAAATCATGGGACTTCAGTCCATCAAATGAATCTACTAAGTATAAGAGCTGGTTATAAGAATTGCTGGCTACACAAGCCCTAACGGCTGAAGAAAAAAAAAAGAAGAAAGAAAACCAGAGTACGAGAACACACACACACGGTTTTTCCTCATTGCTCTACACTTTTTCTTTTCTCTCTAACACTCTAACTCTCTAACACTCTCTCATCTACCTCTACCTGCAAAACACATACATATATGTGACTGTGCTGATGAGAAGGACAAGCATGCCAACATGGACAACACGCGAGCATGCAACCACCAAATAGCTTGTAGCCCTACAACAAATCTGCAAAATATCAACCCTGTAGAAAAGCAACCCACCACTTTGCAGGGACTGTTACAAATTTTTCGCAAATCTGGCATGCTCAGAAAATCCTCTGAACTATCCTCCATGTATACTTTTCGCCCTTAAGTCTCGTACCTTCAAAGAATGACTCCATGCATTACACATAGGTCTCGGACTCCATCAGCAGAAGGTACGTGAATATTCTCAATGTTTGTGTCTATTTCTAAAAAAAAATATAGACAGCTGCTCATAGGTCCACGTACAGACAAAGAGCGAACATGTCCGCGGACTATATCCACGCATGAGTTCGCGGACACATTCCCACTAAGGGAGTGACCCAAACAATTTTCGTATAAAAAGTAGGCCGAAGTGATTTTTACTTGACCGAAATAGAAGTAGGTCAGTGGTTTTCATTTGGTCGGAATAGAAGTAGGACGGAGTGATTTTGCACTTGGCTGGAATGAATAAAGGCCAAAGTGGTACACTTGACCAAATAAGTATTAAGGTCCGAAGACTTTAAATAATGGATGATGACTCTGATTTTGTCCAATGACTCTAGGTAAAAGTTCGAGGATTTCGGTCAACGCCTGGAGACTCTAAAAGTTAATCACCTATAAAGTCTGCGCAAATAATTTTTACATAGTGGGAAGTTAATTTTTAGATCTGGCAATCAATTTATAGAGCAGGTCAACCTTCCCGACAGAATGATGCTTTGCAGAATTTGTGGTAGGCTACAGAGTTTGTGGCAGGCTTTAGTGAGAACGAGAAAAATAAAGGAGAAAATACAACGAGTAGTCACTTTTACTCTTGTATTTAGCTCTTATTTCTATTCTCAACTCTCTTAGAGCTTGTGTATCCAAAGAGTTTGTGTAACCAATGTACTTAGTAAAATTATTTGTGGACTAAATATCTCATAATTTTTTTCTCTTATTCAGAAAGATGATTTTTATGTAAAAATTGTATATGTTTTTACTCTCTCTCACTTACTATTTTGTCGTGTGTGTTTGTGAGCTTATCATCATTATCTGATTTAGTTTTATTGACCGTCCGACCGGTCATTATCTTTCCCAACAATTTTACTGGTGATGGGCAAGGAGTCAACATCCAAATTAAAATAGTACAATGGTGGTATTTTTGATAATCAAAATTATAATTTATAACCCTAGCTCCAACCATTTCTTAATTATTTGGCTTATAAAATTTTAGCTAATATTCATTTTTTGGGATGGATGGAGTATTTTTGCATCAAGTAGTTAGCACCGAGCGTATTACACGATTTCAATTTCTTTCAAAATATGATATCATGATTCCCTGCATGTCTTGTGTTGGGGGCTTCGCACTAACAATATTTGCTTCGTGCTGAAAAGTTTAAACAGCCTATAACAGACGTAAATAAAAGATCATACAGCGTATTAATTATTGTGGATATTAGCAAGCGATTTGGCATACTTTAGTCCCTTAATTTTTTTACTTTTATGTCAAAGAATTTTTCATATAAAAGTGTAAATAATTTTGTGTACCGTGGTAGGTTTGGACTGTTATGATTTAAATTAAAACAAAAGCTAATTTTACCCGGGGAGGTGGAAAACATCCAATCCACGTTTATTTAGACCAGGCTTATACTAATAATCAAATGGGAAGAGACTGTTGACACGTTTGTACAAGCGATTAATTAAACATCAATTAGTGCTTAGCTTATGTAAACCTTATATTAATTAAAAAATACATGTATACTTGTTCAATTGTCACAGTCCTCTCCTTGCATTAAAAAAATGAAAACTGTTGCTGTATAAATAAATAAATAATTGTAGATATAGATGAAATGTTGCCGGGGTGAGGCACCAAACCAATTGCGAAGTACCATATGTTCGATGAGAAGATTTAAAATGTATGTTATATTGTCACGTTTGTTTAATTTCTAAAATAAAATATCAACGGTGTTAATTATTACAAAGATACGTATTTACTAAGTTTCAAGATATGATATTATATTTTGTTGTCCATGAGGTTTTTTGAAGTAAAGTTACAACAATCATGAAATATTGACGACGGATAATAATTTATAGTTCATATAAATTAATGTCTAAATTATTATTTCACCAAGAACTATATATGTAATGTTTAGATCTCTATTTGATTTATTTTTCATAAAATTATTGTTTTAGATAATTAAGATATGATAAAAATTAATTAAATATTATAAAATTTTAAATGATATTTGAATTAGTTGGGTTAGCATTCGAACGCCGATCGAATTATAAATAATAATAATAACAATAATAATAATAATAATAATAATATTATTATTATTATTAAAAGGGGGGGGGAGTCAAGTAGCAAAGCAAGTGAGGAGAAAGAAAGAGAGAAATATGGAAGAAAAGGAGAGGAAGAAGGACGGAAAGGTCAGGCGACCATCGATCGGAGAATCAACGTCAGGGATGGAAACCAAGTAACCTCTTTACGATTTTTTTCTATTATTGAGGAATATAGTGGTGTGAAGGAAGGGAGGCGTGCACGAGCTAAGCAAAGCAATTATCACAGTTGTTGCCATCATCAGAAGAAATATATGAAATTGAGGCAAATAAATCATTTCTTTCTCTTTATTGTATTGATTCCTTACTTGTATGTATTGATTTTGAGAAAAATCAGTCAAAATTTTAAGTGATGAGTAAAGGGGAAAAAATTAGAGCTATGACTCTAACTGGCGAGGAAGGAAGAGAGGAGAGAGGAAGAGAAAGGGGAGAGAAGGAGGAGGCAGTGACGCGTAGGAGTCCGAGCGGCATGTGGAGGATAAGCCGAGCGGCGCAGAGAAGAGAGTGCGCAGCAAGAAATTCACGGCGCACAAAGGAGGAAGAAGAAAGGAGGAGGAGAGGGGAGAAAAGAAGGGAGAGTGGAGCGCGCAGGAAGGAGGCTTCTGGTAGGAGAGAGAAGTCGTGCCAGAAGAGAAAGAGAGAAAGGGCACATGGAAGAGGAGAGAGAAATATACGGTTTGGGTACCTTAAAGTATCCTATTTTTTTCTGATTTGTGGAGTGCAAAGTTGTGGCAAGTATCCGTAAGTCAAATTTTTGGTTTATTTTCATGTCCACTAATATTTATATATATTTTGGAGATTTTGTTTACATATGTATACCCCTCTAGTTATTTCTTATATGCACGTATGTTTTACCGGTTGCTTGGTGATTTTCAGGGTATTTATGATTTTAGAAGGTTTTGTGATTTGTGGATGCCTCGATGATATATGCACATTTGTACATTTATACATTGTGGAATCATGAATCAGGCCTTACATTGGTCCACATGCATACTGTCGAGGATAAGATCACAATGGGACTATGGTAGTCTAAGACCCGAGGAGTCGATATTTGTGATTTGAGGTGTGAGATTTGATGGTATCACTCCTGACAGGGAGGTTTAGTTCCGATGGGGACATATGTGATATGGGTCTATTTCCGCTGGCAGGAAGATTAAGGTGTGTTGTAATTGACATGTCCCACTATATATTTTAAATAAAAATTATTTTAAAAAATTAACAAAAATTAATATATTCATGCCTCCTTATATAAAACTAAACTTAATGTTGTACCCAAAATCGCGAGTAATAATGTATAGTAAGTAGGTTTTGGGTCTATGTGAGATAATGTATATAGATGACTTTGAGCTGCCGACCTAAAATGCAGTTGGGCTTTGAGTTGTTCGCTTAAAACGCAGTTAATATAGCCATGGTTATTTGATGAAGGTAACCCTTCCTCAAGTTGGTTTAACAATCTTTAGTTCTCCGTTTTCGTGTATGATTTATATTTTTACATGGATTTGTATCGGACTGCGATTGAAATATGTGATTTGGCCCACAGATTGGGTGATAAGAATGTCTCGTATATATGAATATATATTAAACCCGGAACAGGTTTTGATTATATGTTTTGGTTTTAATTTCCTTTATTTTTTATATATGAGATTATGAAATTTGGATCTGGACTATGGTTTATATCCTACGCGGATGTAGTGACAGTCACAATTATATAATGTGACCTCAAATCATATGATATTATATCGTCCATGAGATTTGATCGGATTATTATTTGTTATAATTATATTTTGTAGGGACTGTTTGATATGATGATGATTTAGTATGAGACATATCTTCAAATTTCAATGATTTTGTCAGACTTTGTAATTTATTTTATATGTTTATATGTGGCATCTCAGTCCATTTGATTTATATATATTATTTTATATAATGACACTTATTGAATCATCGATTAATATTTTCATATTTTATCCTTTCAGACTAGTGATATGGATACACTTGTAAGAATTTGTTCATGATCTGACGTGGCATATTTATATTGGTGAGTGGATATTTATATTGGTTATATTTCAGATTTTAGAGGTGTATTACAGCTATTGTTTATAGTTGGGTAAGGGCCTTAACCTATATATGGGTTGTCACGTCTAGGTTAGGTTTTTATAGTTATTGGATTATATTATTGTAGATTTTATATTTTTGACATACGTATTATATGTATGAAATGTGACAATATATGTTAATTCTTTAATTTCTAACCAATTCTTAGATTTATGACTCAACATAGATAAAATTAGATTGCCTAAATCGAGGAACATCTAAAACCCAAATGAAAAAAAATCAAAGGCCCAAAAGGAAAAGATAAAATATTAAAATTGGTTAGGTTCAAGGGCTGATCCAAAGAGTCTAAGTTTAAAATTAGATCCAAATGCAAACAAAAAATAACTTGGGATGAAACATTTGGATCATTAAACCACTATATTAATTGGTTTGCTTACCTAACCATCTAGGCTTGAGCCCTACGTAACAAGCCAAGGCACTGAAACCCTACCACGTGAAGGCTGCACACTCCACCCCATATTGGCTTGGTACCCCGTCTGACATATTCATGGCTCACTATAAATATATAAAATGTGTCATCCAATCAAAAAAATATAAAAAAGTGTTATATATGTACCGGATAGAATGATGGGGGCATTGGTTATGCCACGAAGTTCAACTAACACCCGCCTAGTAGGAATTCGTTGCACAAATTGGTGGTCTAGTAGGACCTAGTCATGCCAAAAGAATGATGCATCTCCGACAATGCTATTGCCTCAAGCAAGTGAAAAGTATCCTCGACGTCTTTAACCGGAAAACCTATTTGTTCGTAGGGGCTCTCCTCCCATTTGGTAACTTAGCTAATTCGAAGGTATAATTCTCATGCAGGGAAGTTATCTCTTCCTTCATTACTTCCAACCATTTTTTTTTCTGTGTATCATTCACAGTCTTATCAAAATCTTCAGGCTTATCTGCATCAATGAGCAGGAAGTACTCATTTGAAGAAAGGCGGACGGACAATATTAAAGAATTATATTTAATTTGACTTAAGAGTTAGAGAAATCCCATAAAAAATCTCCAAATATCCCCTATTTTTATTATTTTTGTTGTGGTGGATAGAATATCAATTTAATATTTTAAATTATGCTTGAATGTAAGTCATTA
Organism: Nepenthes gracilis; assembly: GCA_033239525.1. Lineage (NCBI taxonomy): Eukaryota > Viridiplantae > Streptophyta > Magnoliopsida > Caryophyllales > Nepenthaceae > Nepenthes > Nepenthes gracilis. The sequence continues at coordinate 7,684,513 of BSYO01000009.1, forward strand.
AAGAGTACAATAGTTTATTGAAATTTGTATTTTTTTATAGGTAATAAATGAAAATCATTCATTTAATAAATCAAATTCTATTATTCTAAAAGACTGAAAATTTACATTTTCGAAACTGCGTGCCAATGCACGCACGTATTCATCAAAAAGAACATTTACATCCCAGAAACAGTGATGAGATAAACCAAAATAAAAGAACCTGCCCGTTCCCTCTGTGTTTTTCACAGTATTTTCTTCAAACTTTTCACATCACGGCGAGACCTAACGACGGGTACGGAGATGACGGTGACAGCAGAGGGACGTCAAAGATCCCCATTATATCCTTCCCTTCGAAATCCCAAAACGCCGTCCAATTTGACAGCGTTAGCGGGCACACCTCGTCACCTCTATTGTTACCTGTCCCTTCACTTTCCTGCGATGTCTCCCTCTTCACCTGCCTCACTGGCACCTCCTGATTATCTTCCCTGTTCGCCTCCCTTTTCCTTTTCCGGCCGCATTCCGCCTCCTGTCCCGGTGACTTTCCGGCTTCGAGTGGGAAGTTGAGGATCGCCTTCGAGCCTCGGAGCTTAAACGCCGCTCGATCGTAGGCCTTCGCCGCTTGGACTGCGGTTTCGAAGGTCCCGAGCCAAACTCTGGATCCTCGCCGGTTTGGATCCCGAATCTCCGCCGCGAACTTCCCCCATGGACGCTGTCGCACTCCCCTGTAGTTCTTCCTCTCTTCCACTCTAGGAGCCTGAACTTCATTCGCCGGTGGCTGAGCGGGTTTCGCGAACTCGATCCAGTCGAATTTCTCCGCTGCTGCTGGTACTGAGATCTTTATCGACGGCTTTCGCTCGTTCAATTTCGATTTTGGGCCTGAGTTTGGAGATCTCGGCGATGTGAGATCAAAAACCTCATGTTTCGGTGTCGTTTTGGATTCTGAGAACTTGATGCCAGTAGGCTCAGAAATAATCGGATTGTTCGGCAGAAAATTAAAGAAATCAGAGCCACAGTTTTCAGCGCCGACTGCACTCGGCACAAAATTGAACACGCTATTTTTCTGTGCTTCTTCCGATCCCAAGTATTCGGGCATGGTGATGGTGGAGGCAGAGCTGGAGGTTCTCGAGCAGCTAGAATAGGATTCGGAGCTCGAAACCTCCGGCTGCGCTGCAGAATTGAGTTGATTGAGACTAAAATTGACTGAGTTCATATGAACAATATCAGTAGGAATAAAATTCGCCACTGGAGAGGGTTCAGCGAAGAGATGCTGCCTGATGAACTCAAGCGCTTTCGCTTCGTCTGCTGTTGCCATTGAGCAATGAATTTATCTGGTGAAAGCAATTTGTTTGAGGAATTCAAAAGCAAAAGGAGGAAAAGATCTGGAGAGAGGAGAAGGAGAGGGGAAAAGGGAAAGAGGACCGAGTGGAAAACGAGAGTGGACAAATTGGGGTATATATAGAGGGAAGAAATTTCCATCAGAGAGAGATCTCGAGAGGTGAAAGGGGCTGGCGTCTGTGACGACTTTCCAACGGAGGTTCTGATGGTGCTACGCAGGAAGCATCGTCGCGGCGGGCGGGTCCCATCTTTAAACTGAGCTCGTTTTCACGCAACTTGTTCCGTCTTCCTCTACTTTTAGCCGTCCGATTATGACATTAGCCTGGAATAGTCAATCGCTGGGCCCCCATCCAACGGTTTCCATTCAAAGTTAGCTTGATTTGGATCATCAAGCGTACTTGCCCGGTTGCTTGCTCGCTCAGTTCCAGGATGCTGCTTCATAAATAATGGATAAGTTTAGATAAGGTTGCACGAATTTGAGGTTTTTACCGGTACAAGAAAATGGTTAATTTAATCTCTCTAAATAATAATTATTTAATAAATATTAAACAATTAAAATTTTTATTAAAAAAACTAACGAGTCTTTTCTATTAAAAAAATAATACATCCATTCGATTAATATTACTAAAAGATATTAAATCGATTCCTTCTTTAGAAAAAAAGGGTCCCTCAATTGTAAGGTTACCCACCACAGCCCAACAAAATACGTGCAAATTCTCCATTAAAGTAGCTTGCTTGCCCAAATATTAATTTTTTATATGTGTTTTCTTCTCAAATTTCAATACTCCAAAAAATAAAAAATATAAAAAAGCTGAGAATATATTAATCATTAGTAGTATATCGGACGTGAAAACGAGTTGATTCTGTAAAAAAAATTATCAGACATACAAGACTGTAAATTTATTTAAAATATTAATTATGAAATAGTCTGCCAAATAATTGCATTATTGATACCATGTAAATTGCCATCATCGAAGAAGTGGTCTGAATTGAACACTTCTGCGAATTACGTAATATGAAATGAATGCCCCGTTCTTTCTTTTGTATATTTTATTCATCTTCGCCCCATTTTAATTATTTCTGCTGACCTAGTTAAACAACAGGCTAAGCTATGTGCATACGTCCATATTTATTTATTTATTTATTGTTGTGAAAAGAATTGGAATTGATCAGCTCCTGTCTATTGCTGCCATTTTAAGCCATATTATTTTAATGTGTTCTTCTGGGTGTTGACACGGTAAAATAAACTACATATATTTTTTAGTTTATAAGTCTAATAATAAGTATAGGAGATTGAATAAGATTTGAATCTTTATAAAATATGAATTTATAGAAATTAAGTGTTAATAATGCTATCCTTATATCTCGAACAATGGTATTTATTTGAATGAACGACTTGCAAACACAAATAAGATAGATGCAAAAATATATAAATCTTACGGTTATAAAAATAGTTAAATGTTTGTAGTTTTCTTTGTACGTAACGAATAGATTATTTCGAGCATTTGAATTTATGATCTTTAATTTACATAAAGTATTATTGCCATGGTGTACAGTGAAATAGTCAATGAGTATGGTCGAGTAATTAGTCTACAGGAGACTTGTTTTTCACCCACTCCCACTAATGGAAGACCCATTAGTCATGACATTTAAAATGATTTAAAAATTTTTCACTAAGGTTTTTTTTTTTTTTTGTAAAAAAAAAAAATCTTTTTTTTATTGTAAAAAAGATAATTATTATAAGTTTTTTTTGGGTTTTTTTTTTAAGTTTAGATTAAAACAGTGTTAAAAATATATCAATAACGCTAGCTCTTAATAAAATTTTTAGAAATATCACTTTTTTAAAGTAGGTTTGAAAATTAAAAACAACACCCATATGGTTAATCCGAAGGAATAAAAAATGATGCAAAATCTTCGGGAAGATTGGGTTGTGAATTGGTCCAAAGAACTTGCCCATTCATGTTTCAACTCCAAACTAGTCACTAGATGAGATGGAACTGTTCAAAAAGTATAGTTTTGGGATGTGTCATTTTCATATGGGTTTTAGATTTATGTTTATTTCAATAAAATTAAAGTATCTGCATTTATTTTAGTTGAATAAAAAAAATAATTGGACATTGACTAAAATGATATTTCAAATCTAGCCTAATATTAGACCTAGCCTTCTTGACCTACACAAAAATGTTCGGATTGATAATATTTGACTAGTTAGAACTGAGCTATCTATCAATCTTGGTGTCATGGTATTCGACTCTGAGTCTGTTCATGGTATCAGTACTTTTCTTGAAAGAAAGACTCGGCTTAGCGCGAGGAGAGAGTAGAAAACTAAGGAAGAAAATAATAGCAAAAAGAGAAAAAAAAAACGTTACTAAAACAGTTATATAGTTTAAGCAGTTTTTCCTGATGTGTCCTACCAAAAAATATTTTGTTGGGTGCTGGCACTCATACAAAAGTCTCTACAACAGGTGGCCCACAAAAAATACAATAAGTGACAAACTTTTTTAACTGGTTGGACTTGTAACCAGATGATAATGTTTGTAAGCCTATTTAAGGGTAATCCTAGGCCATACAGTCAGATATGAGATCTTAGACAAGTGTATTTGTTATAATTGCTAAATATACATACAACAATGAAATTTTTCCTTCAAACCCATTTTTTTCATCTCTTGCAAGACTTAAATTTTTTCAGGAATAGCCAATCTCAGTTGTTGGTCAACAGTCCCAATTATCTAGGCACCTTGTCTGGAGTGTAGGACCGGTGAAAATGATAGATATATAAATCATGATTAAGTGGATTTAGGACACAATAATTAAATATATATAATTCAATATTTTCTTGGAAATAAGCTATACATGATTTGAAAAGGTTTCAATAAAGATAGTTTATTATGTGTGTTATTTTTTTTTTAAATTGTGAAATGTTAGAATATATTAAATAGATAGAGGGGTACATAGACTTATACTGGAATAGATATTACTCATGAAAATAACTTCATATATACTGAAAATACAAAAAAATAGATTTTCTTTTTTATTTGTACGAATTATTGAATTTGATTATCTTGAATGGGAGAGATTATATAATCATTCTATTAAATTTTCTCCATACTCTTCTATCATAATTTTTTCATTCTATTTTAGTGTATTTTTCATATAAAATTTATGATAGTATTTATATTTATCTTATTTTTCAGTCACATTATATTTAGTTCTTCTATTTTTTTTTTTTTTATTTTAGAGTTTGGCATTGAAAATTTCACATCAGTTAGGTGGTTGGTGTGAAGTGCTTTACGCACTAGAGTCTAATTCAATCTTATTGATCAGACGTTCATTATATATTCGCTTTTTTTTATTGACAAAAGGAAAAAATTATTTTATTTTATTTTATTTTCCTTAATTATAGGTTGATTGTGGGACACTTACATAGTATATAATTTGCTAGTATTACATGGGTGGACAAATAATCAGAATAATGACAAAGCCCTAATAGTAAATTTAGCTATAAAATTTATTTTTGTCATTTTACTAGTTTTATTGTAATATTTTTTGATAAATAAATAATTTTACATTATTTCTTATTATTCTAGTATAATTTTTTCTAACTTTTTTTTTTCGTATTTTTTTCCCTTGACCCTCAGTCAAACCCATCCATTGTTAAAATTGTTTCATTTTATTTATATTTTAGGGGTATAAATTACCTTAATCATCATTCATAATCATTTCTTCTATAATTACAATTTTATAATTACTACATAGATAATTAATTATGTCTACTCTTTTAAAATTATCTCATTTATTTTTTTGAGTAGTACATATTTCATTATATTTATTTAAAAATATTATATACATAACTTTAAATAATATAAAGAAAATGTCAAAGGAGATAATACTAATCTAACTCACAATATTTTAATAATTGATAGAAAAGATCTGAAAAAAAAAAAATCAAAGAAAATAAAATGCAAACAAAAAATTATCAGCAAGAAGTGCCACTGCTCAAAAGTACAAGGAGAGCATTGTTACGTGTTACATTATTATAAAAATAAAAATTTATAATAGACCCAATAGTTTTATTCTCGTCTAATTAAAAAAGGATGCATCAAAAATAGAAGTATTATGATCTCTTCAAATGAAGTCGTGACTGTCCGGCTGCCCTAAAGCGAAGGTTGGTGTAGGAACAAAAAGCCCATATTATGGCTCTGTTTTGGCTATCATACGACCTGACACATTTGAAGTTACATTAAATAGTTCTACAAATCTTCTTGGTTACCTAACAATGGAAGAAGTGGTGCTCAGATTACTCCATAGACTTACAAAACACACAACGATAAAGAAGACGGAGAAAACGTCATCTGTCTAAGGTTTCGAGTTTATATCTAATAGCTAACAAGGGTGATAACTAGAATTTCAAACCATGACCACCCAAGCCATCTCTGATCCTGCTAAATGGAACATCTTGTTGGGGTCGGAAGACCCGGATCCACCAGATCCGGTAGCAGCGGAAAACCTGAACCTCCCGTCATCGACAACCCCCATTTAGTATGAACAAGGAACAAGGGATACACAATTTTTTTACGTGAAAACCCCTTCCCAACCAAAGAGAAAAAATCACGGGACACATAGTTCACTAATAAATCCACTATGTAAAATGGTTATACAAACCCAGAGACAGAGTACAGCAACCACCCTAGTTACATAAGCCCTAGAGACGAAAACGAAGAACAGAGCACGAGAATACAAAGCCTGATCCTTTGTGTTTCACTCACTGCTTTCTCATTCTTCCACTCTTTATCTCCTCACTGTGGTGCTCTTTGCTCTCTCATTTTACAAGTGTTGGTAAAACGACGATCGGCGGTTTTACCCCTGCACACAGCGACCGGCGCACCGCGCCCCTGGTATTGTCTCCCACACAAGCCGGTCACCACTCTGGGCACCCTCTGGACCAGCTCAAAGCCTTCTCCTCTGGAAGCTCCTGGTGCTCATTTATAGACGTCCTGACTCTACCTAATCCCATTTGCCCAGCTGGTCACCACTTGCAGATAATAGGTGTCACGTCTTCACCAGTTTTCGAGCTTCCTGCAGGCCCATGCCCTACAGACGGCGCATGCTCTGCACTATGCAAACACGTGCTCTGCAGCCCGACTGCCAGCCTGTACACCAATCTTGGAAAGACATCTGTCCACTGCCAGTTGCCACTTTTCACAGTCTCCAAGGCTCAGTACTCAGCTGGTTAACTTCTCATTGACCGTCTTTTGCTGTCATCCGGTCAACCTCTCTGTTGACCGTCTCCTACTACCATCCGGTCAACCTCCCTATTGACCGTCTCCTGCTGCCTGTCCGCCATCCAACAGTGCTCCTACAGCCCTCAGATGGTCAACCTCCTGTTGACCGACTTCAGCTGGCCGTCTGCCGGTCAATCTCCATTGACCGTCTACTGTTCTCCTTCGGTCAACGTCTTGTTGATTGGAGACAGTTCTTCGGATTTATTCTCCTCGAATCCTCCGATGATGAATGAATTTATTGGGTTACCCACAAGGAAGTGACTAAAACCAACACATCTTTCAAGCCAAGCAGACAAAGAAGTGGTCATTGGCCGTAAGATCTCAATGAATAGAATATGCAAAAGAGTAGGGATCATAGGAAGACCACGATGTAATAAAAACACTCATAGATAGGAGGGTAAGAAGTGGGTATCTCTACTAGCTATCCAAGATAATAGTGTCAACTTTTATACTGTAATAAATGCTCATCCTAAGGATAATATGGTGTGTCAACGAGGACAAAATTCAAATTATAAAAGATATTCTTCCCACTACCTATAATGTGACATACAAATTGTCTCAAAGAATCAGAGAACTTTATAATTTTACGAAATTAAGGGGTCAATTGGGAGATTTTGATGGTCTAAATACATCTACTCTTAATCTAATTCACCCAAATTGAATGGCCACTGCCACTAATGGAGGATATAAATGCTTGGAAAACAGAGTTTTGATCCATACAGTAGAGTTCTTGAGGCCAAAACCACCTTCCTTTTCGGAACTAAAACCTTGTCTCACACAACTTTTCTCCTAGAGTTGAGCTACGCCAAAGCAATCTCTTGAGGATGTAGTTCATCTTCTTCAAGATAGATTTGCAAGGGAAGATGGAAGCCCAATACTTTTAAATATTACTAAGAATCGAAGAGACGGTTGAATATGGTCTCTAAAAGAGAGCCAATGATTTTTTAAAGACATGGTGTTGTTAGAGATTCTATCAATGAGACCTTGTTAATCATATTCACAAAGTGAGATAAAATGAGATGTACACCTAAATAGTAGACCGGTAAATTGCAATCCAAAACCTAGTGATATTCCTAATAATATCTATGAATTAACTATCATAACTACAAAAGAATCATTCACTTTTCTCCATATTATGAACCAACCTAAAGATATTGGAGAAAATTTAGATGCATTGATGAATGGTGGCCACAGACTCTCGATCGGCTACACAAAAGAGGAGGAGGTTTTTTGTGAAAGCAAGTATCATAGTTTTGAAATCTTTATATTTCTAGTGATATGAGAAGTTAGAATTATTAGAAGTTTTAACCTTAATGATACCACAAAGAACCTCAATATAAAGAACAAAGAGATGGAGAGATATACGGTCACCTTGGCAAAGCCCCTTCCACCTTTGAAGAAGCTTGAAGATTCCTCATTAATAAAGATAGATAATATAGGTGAGGTAACACATTATTTAATCTAACCAATAAAAATGGTTGGAAAACCCATCAATTTTAACAAATCAATCACAAAGTTCCAATTCACTTTGTCAAAGGACTTCATGATACCAATTATCAAACCGTATTTGTTGGGATCTTTGTTTAAGTAGTATTTGTGAAGTAATTCTTATACCAGAAGAACATTATCTCCAATATATCTACATTCCACAAATGTTGTTTGACAAAGGTTGACAAGAATCGAGAGAGTTAATTGATGCCAATTTATGATGATTTTGACAATGATTTTATAGATCATATTATAATAAGCAATAGTCATAAAGTCATCAACTTTTGAAAGGAAATTAGCACTATGAATTAGACAAATCATGATGCAAATAATTTGCCTAAAAATACGCCCACTCCAAAAGAAGTCTATAATCGTATGAGAGATGATGTGGCCTACAATGTCCTAGGATTTTTTGAAGAAAGAAGTTAAAAACCCATCCAGACCCAAAACTTTGAAATCGCTAAGATTAAGCACAACCGAGCACATGTCTTCAATAGAAAGAATGGAAACAAGATTATGGATAAAATTCAATATAATAGTCTTAATAATAAAGGGATGAAGGACCTTGGTATTAGCAATACCACTTGTTAGAGCTCTCTAAAAGCTTCGAGAACTAATTAATAAGATCTCATGGATATCCAAGTTAGAAGAGGTAAGGAAGCCATCTTCTTTAACAAGTGAAGTAATCCTCATGTGATTCTACTTCCTTTTGATGGCATTAAAAAAATACTTCATATAACGATTGCTATCATTAAATAATTTTACTTTAGCTTTTTCCTTAAGGAAATCCTCCTCCATGCCAGAGCTATCCACAAATAGACCTAGGCTTGAGATTTTGTTGAGATGGAGTAGGGTAGAAAGGGGAACAAAAGAGAGCCACTGGGGCAACCTCAAGCACCTTCGAGGCACAAGCAACAACTAAGCCAAGATCACCAACTTATTTATTTAACTCCTTAATAGTTGCATTGTCGTGCTTCCGTTCAAAGACAACCTAGAACATGAGGACTTCACAAGCATCTACAGAACAAGAGGACCCCACAACTTCAAGACATCCGTGGTGGTAGCTATGAAGTTAAATTTAAAGGATCTCTTTTTATAGTAATTTTAATTAACCTAGAAGAAAAAACATATAGAGTGATTTGAGATATTAGTTAAGCCAGAAAAAATATAATATTGGCCACAAATAGTAAGCTAGACTGTATTTATTAGAATTCTATGATTTTATAGACCGAAGGTGGTGAGACCACGACCAAGTTCCCTAGAATCGTCTTCCAAGAAATTCCCCCCAGTTTCTCCAAATCAAATATCACTACAATGAATTTACCATGAAGAGCCATGGAAGATCCTCCTCACGGCTGGTCAGCTCCTCAATTGTGTTCCAAAGGCCTCTCCTATCTTCAAGAGAGTGAAGAACACACACAAAGGAGTAGTGAAATTTAGTGCCTCACATCACATCAATAATAATGTCAAAAATTATTTGCTCCTTAATCTTAAAGTCTGAGAGCAACATCGGCACAATGTTTGACCCAATCCAAACATGACCACATTGGACACAATAGTAGTTCATAGTCAAAGACCAATTATAGCGATGGAATACTCACTAAAAGCCGCATTATATTCTCACATCCTCATTTTCACTAAGCCACAACCATTAAGCTTATAGAACTTTATAAAATTTCTAATCGCACGAGTCTTTTTTGGTGCATTAAAGTCTCAAATATTTCAACATCTAATAAGAATCATTTGATAGCTTGGGGGAAGAGGGGTAGATCTTTAGGCCCCTCTGGTTTTTTTGGTGTCCACCTTTACCATTTGGCTGACCAACGGACTTACAAGAACAAACTGCATCATGATAAAGAGGGTTCGCTTAGACAAGAATACTAGCACATGCCACTGTGCTGCATGAGGCAGGGTTAGGGTCATGCCTTGTTCACATCGGCAGGGTATAGCAACTCGGTGGGATTTGATGAGAAAGTAGCACCTATAGGCTTTGTCTGCCTCTCCATAGCAATAAAGGTACAATTATTTGAAAGAATTACAGTCGGTTAAGGCTCATTTTGCTTCCAATAATCTTTAAAGAGTCTATTGGTAGGTTTATAAACCTGTTCAGATATTGAAGGGGGGTAGGCTTCAGTATTATGACTGAAGTGATTGCAAATGGAGCAATTAGTGGGTTTTTAAAGACATTCCACTCGAATGTCCACTATATTCTTGTTTTCTAGTAACAAAGGAGATAGAGTTTGAAAGTTTAGTATCAACCTCAACTTCAATGCATATCTGAGTGGAATCGACCATCTCAAGTTTCTCTCTTTGTCTATTCATGTGAATATACTAGCAATGCAATTTAATTTCTCTATAAATTTCAAAAAAAAAAATTTAAAGAAGTCAGGCTAAATAGAAATAATTTTATGTTTCCTTTGTATAGTTTAATACCATACTTCTGTTATTTGAAGAAGATAGGCTTATCCATAAATAATCAGGGATTAAAGTCGAAAACAAATCTCATACTAGAAGAAAAAGGCATTGTAATTAACCCGAGCGCAGGAGAGGATGTATCTCCCGTCATGCTTGCGAGTCGTTGCGTCAACAGCAAGGAAAGGGAGTCTTTCCCATAAAGTAACTGACGGGGGTATTCTTCTATAACTCAACGGGAGCCACCTCCAACAGGGGCGACCAAGGATTTTCTCCTCATTGATGCACGAAGGGAAGAAATATAGTTGACAGCAATAACGTTGGGCAATTTTAGACCATGAGATCTTAGGATGGGAGAAATCGACGGCACAGTGGCCATTGATACAGACAACTTTGAGGGAAGGCAAGGAAAATTTTTTCTGTAAGGACCTGATTGTGAGATCTAGGAAACACCTGTTGGCGCAGGAGGAGGGACGGTGACTGGTCGGACAGAAGCGCTCGGACACCAACAAAGTCTGGCACTCGGACAGAGAGGCAAAAAAGGGAGATAAAATAAAGTGAAAGAATATAACAATATTTTTACGTGGAAAACCCTTCTAACTAAGAGAAAAACTACGGGATTTTAGTCCACCAAAGAGTTCACTAAGTGTGATGGCCGGTTACAAAGAGCTGTTGGCAACACAAGCCCAACAGCATCAAAATAAGAAGAAGAAGAACAAAAGGCAGAGTACAAGGACACACTTTATCCTCAACTCAAAGGTTTCTTAATTTCTTTTTCTCTTAACCTCTCTATGTGTCTCTCTCAATCTCTCTACAATGAAAATGCCTCTCTCAGCAAGCACCCCACGCATAACACATACACATATATATACATACATATATCATAGGTCAGGGGAGGGGGTCAACTACCCTAGCTGTAGGATGGCTGGGACAGGCTTTCTAGTCCTGCAACAGCAGGCGCACGCTCGTCGTGCACAGTGACAGACTTGCCAACCACCTTGTCAAAATGGCTCCACAATTTCCCAACAATGTAGGTCAACCGCCTATCTACAGTTGCAGACTATCATGTGGCAGGCCTTTTACAGACGGTCAACGTCTCTATCTCAGGGTCCTCGTCCATACTTCAAGTCCTCCCCTCCAGGTATCTCGGACCAGGCAGAAGGTTTTCGGACAAGTTTGCATCCATTTTCCCAAACAAGTCCGCGAACTCATACCCACATAGGGAGTGACCCCAACAAACTTTCCCTCACGACCGAGTGGGAACAGAATCATTTAGACCGACAATTTACAACAAGCTTCCAGCTTTTCCTTTGGTAATACATTGGTCATCATGTCCAACCCGTTTTCCTCCGTTCGGACCTTTTCTACAGATAGTTGTCGTTCATCAATAACATCTCTCACCCAATGATATCGAACGTCAATGTACTTTAATCTTGAATGGAATGATGAGTTTTTACACAAATGTATCGCACTTTAGCTATCATAGAGTACCACATACTGTTCTTGCCTTAAGCCCAACTCTTGAATGAATTTTTTCATCCATAGCATCTCCTTATTGGCCTCAATTACGGTAATGAACTCGGCCTCCGTAGTAGAAAGGGCAACGCACTTTTGCAGTTTAGACTGCCAAGAGACTGCTCCGTCAGCAAATTTTACCAGGTACCCGGATGTCAATTCTCGAGAATCAATGTCCCCGGTCATATCCGAGTCTGTGTAGTCGATCAACTAGAGCTTCTCTTCTTCAAAAATTAGACACAGTTTTGAAGTCCCATGGAGATATCTGAAGATCCACTTCACAGCAGACCAATGCTCCATCCCAGGATTTGAGAGAAATCGACTGACAAGATCAACCGCATGAGCAATATCCGGCCTTGTACATGCGGCCGCATACATCAGGCTGTTAATGGCCGTAGAGTATGGAATTCTACTCATGCGGGCTTTCTCTGTGTCCGAGAATGGACACTGTTGCTTACTCAGCCTGAAGTGATTGGCCAGTGGGGTACTCACTGGCTTGGAGCTTTCCATGTTGAACCGTTTCAACACCTTTTCAACATAACTTTCCTAGAACAACCAGAGCTTCTTATTCCTCCGGTCGTAAAATATTCTGATCCCCAGAATCTGCTTCGCCTGTCTAAGGTCTTTCATGGCAGATGATTGCCCCAATTGCTCCTTCAACTCTTTGATCCGAGCACTGTTATGTTCGACAATCAGCATGTCGTCTACATATAGAAGGAGAACCACAAAATCATCATCGAAAAATCTCTGGACAAAGACGCAGTGATCAGAAGTAGTCTTTTGGTATCAATATCCAACCATGACAGACTTAAACTTCTTGTACCACTGCCTTGGAGTTTGTTTTAGTCCGTACAAGCTCTTTCTTAGACGACAAACCAATCCTTCTTTTCCTTTGATCTTGAACCCTTCTGGTTGTTCCATATAGATTTCTTCTTGAAGATCACCATGGAGAAATACTATCTGAACATCTAGTTGCTCTATCTCCAAGTCTAAAACGGCTGTCAGTCCAAGCACAATGCTGACCGAGGACATTTTCACCACGGGCGCAAAGATCTTATCAAAGTCTATGCCTTTGCGTTGACTAAAGCCCTTCACTACAAGCCACGCCTTGTATCTTGGCTGCATAGTATCCTCGGACGTCTTCAGCCAGAAGACCCACTTGTTCTTTAAGGCTTTTTTCCCCTTTGATAGTTTAGCCAACTCGAAGGTATGATTCTCATGCAGCGAGGCCATCTCTTCCTCCATTGCTTCTAACCATTTTTCCTTCTGAGCATCATTCATGGCCTCATCAAAATCTTCAGGCTCGCCTGCATCAGTGAATAAGACGTACTCACTTGATGGCAGGCAAACGGACGGACGTCTTTTCCTTAATAACCGTCGCACAGGAATCTCCCCATCTGGTTGAGGAGCCACGCCTTCGACCTGATCCACATGAGGAACTGCGATTGCCTCATCAGTGTGGTCTGTCATCCTTGGGCCATTGACCTCGGACACAAGAGGCAATGGACGGATAACTTCAACATTTACTTTGTCCGTCCGGCCAGTATTAGGTAGAGACTTTTTTTCTTTTTCACTGTCTTCAATAGTCTCTTCCTCAACAAAGATCACATCACATGATCAGACGAGCTTCTTCTCTATTGGGTCATAAAGTCTGTAACGCAGCTCAACTTTCCCATAGCCCAGAAAGACACATTGCTTTGTCTTTGGCTCAAGCTTGCTTCTTTCTTTTCTCGGGACATGAACAAAGGCCTTACAACCAAATGTGTGAAGATGATTGTAGGCTGGCTCCCTTCCGATCCATATCTTCTCTTAGACCTCACCATTCAAAGGTTTACTGAGCGACCGATTGATCACATTGGTCACCGTCTTCAAGGCCTCAACCCAGAAGGATCTCGGAAGCTTTGCATCTGACAGCAAGCACTTGACCCTTTCCATCAATGTGCGGTTCATCCGCTCGACTATGTCATTTAATTACGGTGTCTTTGGTGGCGTCTTCTGATGCCTAATACTATGTGACCGGCAATAGGCATCAAAAGGTCCAATATATTTGTCGCTGTTGTCACTTCGGACGGCCCTTAGTTTCTTCCCCGTCTCACGCTCAACAAGAGCGTGGAAATGCTCAAAGACTCCACAGACCTGGTCCTTTGTCTTAAGTGGGAATACCCACAATTTTCTTGAGCAGTCATCAATATAAGAGATAAAATACTGAGCTCCTCCAAAAGATTTTTTCTTAAAGGGTCCACACACATCGGTGTGAACAAGCTCAAGTACCTTGGACCTCTTGGAAGATGAGACTCCTTGAAAAGAGACTCTCCTCTGCTTCCTCGCCATACAGTGAGAGAAAATCTTCAGCCTGTCCTCATCCATTTCTGAAATGAGACCCTTCTTTGCCAAGTGACTCACCCTCTCTCACTCATGTGTCCGAGTCTTGGTGCCATAAGTCCGAGGGACTCTAAACTACTTGTAGCGTTTACCTCTCCGACCTTGGTAGTGGCCTATAGTACATAAAGGCCAGTGGTCTTCCATCCTAGGGCAACTACCATAGATCCTTTCGTCAACTTGAATCCCCCGTCACAAAAGACACTGCAGAAGCCCACATCATCAAGTCTTCCCACTGAAATAATATTCATTTGAATATCTAGGACATGTCGGACGTCCTTTAGGATTAATTGGGCACCATTGTTTGTAACAAAAGAGACATCACCACGGCCAATAATCTTGGACGTCTCCATGTTATCCATCTTTAATACTCCGAAAACACTCGGAGTGTAAGTTGTAAAGAGCTCCCTCCTAGAGGTGACGTGAATGGATGCTCTGGAATACACCATCCAGTCAGTTGCCTACTCGGCCACGTTAATAAAATCATCAATTTCACAGGCCAAAAGGAGATCAGCTCCTATAACAACAGAGACCGAGGACTCTTCCTCGCCACATCCCTTTTCACCTTTCTCTTTTCCAGCGTTTTCACGCTTCCATTTATAATAAAATCTTTTGATGTGGCCTTTCTTTCCACAGTGATGACATTCTATGTTCTGGTATCGAGAACGTGACTTACTACGCCATTTCTCTTCGGATTTTGATCCATGTCCTCGGTTCCTTCCCCTGGACTCGGTCACAAGGACCTCGGAGTGCTGAGAGGTGGACGTTTCTTGTGACCGCCGTCTCATTTCCTCGTTCAGCACGGCTCCTTTGGCCATCTCTAGCGTCACAACGCCATCAGGAGCTGTGTTGACAATGGTGATTCTCATTACTTTCCATGAGTCCGGGAGGGTTGTTAGGAGCCACAGTCCCAATACTTCATCTTCGAATTTGATCCCCATGCCTCCCAAACGGTCTACACAGCCCTGGAACTCATTTGAGTGATCAACAACGGATAAGCCGTCCTTGTATTGAATTTGCATCAACATCATCAGATGATAGATTTTGTTATTGCCAGTCTTGAAAGCGTACAGCTTCCCCAATTTTTCTCATAGTGTCTTAGCATTCGTTTTGCTCCTAACGTGGTTATACACGTTATCATCTACGAACTGCCGTATGTAGCCACATACCTGCTTGTGCTCCAACGCCGAATCCTCGTCCGATTTCTCCTCCGGCTTTTGGGTGGCGAACACTGGATTGTGCATGGATTTAATAAAGAGCAGATCGGACATCTTGCTTTGCCAGGTATCAAAGTTGGTGCCGTTCAAACAAATCATTTTGCTTCCAATTTTCACAACAACGTTCAACAAAGTCACCGTTCAAGAACCTCGCTCCTGATACCATTTGTTAGCGCAAGATAGGAGACGGTGACTAGTCGGACAAAAGTGCTCAGACACCAACGAAGTTTGGCACTCGACAAAGAGGCAAAAAAAAGGAATATAAAATAAAGTGAGAGAATACAACAAGATTTTTACTTGAAAAACTCTTCTAACTAAGAAAAAAATCGCAAGACTTCAGTCCACTAAAGAGTTCACTAAGTGTAATGGCCGATTACAAAAAACTGTTGGCTATACAAGCCCAAACAGCATCAAAATAAAAAGAATAATAATAAAAGGCAGAGTACAAGCACACACTTTATCCTCAGCTCAAAGCTTTCTTGTTTTCTTTTTCTCTTAACCTCTCTATGTGTCTCTCTCAATCTCTCTATAATGAAAATGCCTCTCTCAGCCAACACCCCACGCATCACACACACACACACACACACACACATATATATATATATTATAGGTCAGGGGAGGGGGTCAACTATCCTGGATGTAGGATGGCTGGGACAGGCTTTCTAGCCCTGCAACAGCAGGCGCACGCCCGACGTGCACAGTAACAGACCTGCCTACCACCCTGTCAAGACGGCTCCATAATTTCCTAATAAAGTAGGTCAATTGCCTATCTACAGTTGCAAACTGTCATATGGCAGGTCTTTTATAGATGGTCAACACCTGTATCTCGGGATCCTCGTCCATGCTTTAAGTCCTCCCGTTTAGGTATCTCGGACCAAATAGAAAGTTTTCGGACAAGTTTGCATCTATTTTTTTAGACAGGTTCGTGGACTCATACACACATAGGGAGTGACGCCAACAACACCTAGAGGTAGAGGCTCCCCCATGAAATTGCCTTCAACAAAGACAACTCCAGCTCAGTTCCCAAAAGCATCACAACAAGCAAAGGCAATAGGACGAGGGGCATGGGATCTATTGAGCAGCAAAGGCTCAGACAATTTGCCGATAGTCAGATTTTCGACTAGTCTCTATAAGTGCCGAAGCTAGAGGTGTCTGGCAAAGGGCCAAGGGATTACCTCAAAGTTTGGGATCATTCTCATTATCCCACGATAGATTAAATTTATCTTAAAATTATTTTTTATCTAAAAAATTTTATATCTGTAATACTTAAAATAAAGTTTAATTAATTTATTTATTTGTTTTGTATTTTATTCTATAAAGTATAATATATCTATCATCTTTCTTATCATATATATATATATATATATATATATAATTAAGATAAACAAGTAATTAATTTTTGTTAATTTGTATGATTGTTAAATGAAAATCTAGCTATGATGATAATGGTATCAATCGGGTTGATTTAATAGTAATTTAAATCTCAATAATTTTTTACTTAGAGATATCAAACGTTACATACATTTAAATATTTTAAACTTAATTACATAGTCCATCACTTATTAACTGAGGGGTATCATCATGGGAAATTTCGTATTTTTTATATTCAAGTCTGAAAAAAATAAAAGGGTATTTATGTAAATCACTCTACATGTGAATAAGCCATTTTTATCGTTAGCATTGGATCATGCTTTCAACATTTTGATATCGATTTCAATTTTTTAATCCGCATAGAGACAAGGCCCCGTACAATGCATCAGCACATTTTATCACGTGGTAATTTCTTAATTAAAATAAAAACCAGAAAAAATTATAAAGAAAGTTATCCGTGGAAAAATATAATTTTCTTAAAAAATAAAATAATCAATGTTGGAACCAATAAAACGTCTTGGGATTTAAAAAGGCCCGGTATCTCTCCGATTTAATTAAATTTAAAAAAAAATAAAAAATATTAAAATTAATTATTTTAAAATAATTAAATTATAATTATTTATTTTAATTAAAATAAAAAATAAATATTTTATTGTCTCGTGGTCTAAGAATCAAAAATTGCGTGCTGCGCACGTGTTACTGTTAGAAGACAGTGACGGCTTTTTTAAACGGCTTGCGGTTTTTGTTTTGACGGTCAAAGTCTCGTTTGACTGACATTCATTTGGTCAATCTTCCACGGTCCGACCGAGCTGAAAATTCCACCTTTTAAAAAAAAATTTGATTGGCACGCAATACGAGCAAATTTAAATTATTTTCGGATTAAAAATTATAATTATATTTATTTATTGTCAAAATTAAAATAGTTCTCATCGATTTATGGGCACGTGTTATTTTTAGCTTTTTTTTAATAAAAATTTATACAATATATAAAGATATTTAAAATTATAAAATATTTCAAAAGTGTAATATTTACTTAAAAATATTTTATAAATTATTCTAAATTAATAATTTTTATATATAATATTTATTAATTATGTAAAAGTATGGCTATTAGGTTAATAATAAGAAAATATTTAGATTTTATTCAAAAATATATACATGGGGAGTAAGTTATTTTTATATAATGATCGTATTCGATCTAAAAAAATAATTTAGTCTAAATTTTTTATCGGGTAAATTTCTTAACCTAATTTTGTAGTTGTCTGAATTTTTTTTAATTTTTGTATTTATTTTGATAAATAAATCATGAAACGGTACGGAATAATCAAAGAATTTTCAAAGTTTATAAAATTTGGGTTACGTATAATATCTAGAGATTTAATTGTACACTATACTTAACGTAAGCCGCTATATATCAAAAAATATATATAATTATAATATATTTGTTGAATAGTTAAATAAGTTTAAATAGCCGAAAAACATTAGGCTAAGTTAATCAACAAGCCATGCATGCATGAAGAAAATGAAGCTCTGTGAAATTAGGGTTTGCTGGGGATGTTTAAAAAAACCGTTAACCCGATTATTTTATCTGTTATATTTTTAGGATTTTAATATAAATATTATAATATTTAAAATTAATTAATTGTTGTATCTGAACTGTTTAATTGGGTAACAATTTGACCAATTAATCCTCGATATAATTTGTCAATTTAGTATAAGATTTGATATAAATATACTTTTATTAAAATTCATTTTAGAAATTATTTTTTTATACAGATAATACATTTTTACATTAATGTTTATTTTTAAATTATAAGTCAATAGTTTTAATATAGAAATTATAATAAAATTTTAATTATAGAAATAACAGCTGATTGATCCATCCTTGATCAATCTGTTTTATATGATAGATGAGTGTGGATAGGAGTTTTAGTTTGAGTAATAAGCCTGACCTATAATATTAATTTATAGTTAATAGTTATATATACATAATATTTGAAGATATTTTTAGACAATAAATTTTATTAAAATAATAAATTTTAAGTTTTTAGATAATACTTTTATATAATATATTTTAAAAAATAAATTATAGTTAGAGCTTTAATCGGTTGATTAGGCCAGAACCGTCGCTTGCACTAAATACCACCTTATCTTTGACATGTAACCGTTGTTTGGGAGGGTTTAATATCTATCCAATCATTAATAGTTGATCTTCATTTGACCGTTATCGAATCGGGTCGTCTACTTAAAAATTATTATTATTCAGTTGATTGTAACCGTTCGTTAAAATTTAATATTTTATTTATTATTTTGTAATGCCATTATTTATCTTTCTCTTACATGCTCTTCGCTATCCAATTGCTTGAGTGGTGAGCTTAATTCTCGGCATCCATATTTATATTATTTGTATTTGAATTTAGTTTTCATGCCGGGCTAGGTTGGGTTGGGCTAGTCATGATTAGGTCATGTCTAATAATAAATAAATTATAAATTTTAGTTAATATTTTTTAACATATTATATCCTTAAAAAAAAAAAAAATAGCCTATCAAAACGATGGTCCTGTGACCTTGTGTTGGAGTGGATAATTCTTAGTTTCCCATGACAAAGCTATATAAACCCGAGCTGAGGGGCTCTGTGCCACAATCGCGGCCATTCGACCGCAAATTCAACAGCTGGACGACCTTACGGTCATTTTTCTTTGAAAAAATAGAAAAATTAAAAAGTTGTCTAGCGTTGGATTTGTGGCCAAACAGTCGATTGCGGGACGGGGCCCTTGAGCTAATATGACCCATGCTTTGATCACAACTCAAAGCGCTCGAATATGTCATGAAGTGAGCTAATATACAAACGACTATTGTATAGTGCGATTCTGTATGGGCAGACATGGCTTATTCAGACGAGTTGAAAACCGTGACCGTGTCAGCCTATAGTCTAAGTCGAACTAATCCATGGGCAACTTTTATTTTTCAGTACTTTATTTAAAATTTTATGTTTATATAAAAAATACTTAAAAATTTTTAAAATATTTCAAAATTCTTAATATTTATGTTAAAATATAATATTTAAATGAAAAATTTTTAATAAAAAGTTATCAATTATACAAAAATATTACTTATTGGATATTTTCTAAAGATCTTGTTGAATATTTTCCAATACTTGATATTTACCTAAAAAATATTTAAAAATTCATAATTTGAGTTAGGTTGAGCCAAACTAGTCACATTTATCTGTGACCATGCTCGGCCTAAAATATTAATCGGGCTTACTTTTTTATCGTATCCATATATAACATTGATATACATTAATTTAATCCTAAAAAAATTTACTTTCTTGAATCAACTTGGTTAAACGACTTAATTTTTTGAGCTGGTATATTGTCTAAATCAGATCAATCAAAGAAAGGTAAGAATGAACAATCAGAAATCAGTCTTTGGGCTGCTTCACTACTCTCAATGGGATTTGAGTCATCAATCTTGTGTAAATATTTTATCAGCCTGCTGCTTCAAGAAGTTCCAGTTGAGTGAGTCACATGCTACCACGAGGTCCACTTTTATCAGGCACCATGTGGTAGTCATCTCTCCACCAAATAATCCCTATTCAGCTGATAACTTAACATAGAATTATGAATAATGGACATCCCAATATGCATTCACCAAACAAGGCACTAACCCATGAAGTCTATTGGTCGTCACTTTCAAATTAGCCTTGAATGAGGCGTTGCAAGCTGGCAATGGGCCTGTAATCGCTTACTTTTTGAGAGATTTTGACACTTGAGAAAGATTTCAGAATGCACACTGAAGCGGAAATTCAGTAGTGGTCACATTTTTTTCAAGCTTTCTTATAGAAACAAGCCGAATAAAACCATAATTTGTGGGTGGATCAATTGTTTAACTTCACCAGAACTTCAGAGCAGAAGACCGTAGAAAGCAGCCCTCTCTTCTGCAACTGACTTCTTATCTGTAACCTTTTTCCCAGATGATTGTATGAACTATGAATGGAGGAACATCTATATTGTTAGCCTTGATTTGAGCATGAAAACCCTTTCATCCAACTATCTCTAGATGTCTGCCTCAAAGTGAAACTCAGTCGCAATCTGTTGCACCAAGCTTTTTGCAGCCATTATGCGCCAAGCAGTTGCACCCTGGAGCATTATCTCCCATATCAGAGAGTTCTTCCCGCAACACTTTGACTTGTATCTGAGCCATGAGCTTTGAAAAGTTGAAGGAGATCATCTTCAAGGATTGCAATTTTATCTTTTAAAAAAAATTTACACAGCACATTCTACACATGCAACTTGCCTCTGTCATCCCCTTGCAACTTTCTCAGAGACGTTAGGATGATTAGCCAACACATTGTAAAATCTCTGATGATGCTGAGCCAATCTTCACTTTATGACCAAATAAAATCAATGGACTGCCAGGGACCCCTAGAGCACAAAAATCAGCCTCAGCTGCACCATTATATCTTGATCTTTGGACCAGGTTAAATGAGGCCCTTTATAGTGCAGTCAATGGGTAATTGCAAGTTCAAGCTAAATATTTCAGTTGTTCACTCAAATGCACTCTCTGTGGGCAGAATTGCAGACATACACAACAGAGAGGAATACGAGAATGAACCATCAAGAGCCTCAACCCTGCAGTAGACAACATGATCTTTACCTTTAACATAGGAAACATGGAGGTTTTCTTTATCCCAAAGAACAGTAATTCTTTTGAATTGCAGCTTTTACTTCAGTTTTTAACAGCAGTGTCAACTTGAACTTGAACTTGAACTTGGCAATTATATGCCTAGTTTCCTAATACTTATGACGCTCATTTAAGCCATAATATCACCTCCATCCCCAGCACAAATAGAACTAAGGACAGCAAATATGGATTGCATAGCCCATCCTTCATACTTCCATTCAACTACTTATCACTGGTTCATATGTCAATTCCCCAGGTCTTTTCAGACCTTACTCCACCATATTGAGTTTTGGATCATTTCCTCGTGGTCTTCCATCCAATAGACATATCTTCTGGTAGTTTGCTTGATTTTAGTGTAAGGATTCCCTTAAGCGAAATATTAAAGTGGCACAGGATATCGACGCCTAAAAGACAATCATGTGCATTTAGAATCCTTTCTTTTCCTGACTTCCTCAAGGCGGAAAGCAAACAATCTTTAGACCTGTGTCGCCATATGCCACAATAAGCACAATAAAGAGGTTTACATTCCTATATAACAGATTGTGCAATGACTTCACCTTGAAGGTATCTAACCTTGACTTCAAAAGCCAACTCTTGACTAATTTATGTCTCCAGCAGAACACTTTCAAACCAAAATCTCTGTTTCTTGGTAGTCATCACATCTTTTTTTCAATAAGTGGCAGTCATCACATCATTACATCATAAAACTATAATTAAGTTTACTATCAAACACCATTAATTGAAGTTGAAAGGGTTGTCAGGAACAGGAAATCGCCAATGAGGGAGGCCCATTGTAATGGTTGTGTGAAGACATACGAGCAATGGGCAAGTGTAAATAAGGACACATGTAGTACCTACATGTTGGGGGTTTAGAACAGAACAATCTAAACTTGGGCAACAGAGCAAACCCAAATCCCCCCCGTCGGCCATCAGTCACCAAATTATGAGCACAATAAACATAACAATGCACAACGATTTTAATGTAGAAAACCCTTTACAACCAATGGAATGTTGGCCGAAAATGGGGCGGCTGACCGACACAGGCACAAAGGAATTGAAGAGAAGGAATAAAAGTAAGAAAAACAATAACCGATATTTACGTGGAAACTCTTATAAATTAAGGGAAAAACCACTGGACATTAAGTTCCAAAAATCTTAGAGATTCTAAAACATAGGCGAAAATACAAATCTTTGTTTATAAACTCTCAACCCTTCTCTCTGTTGTTCCACACCTTTTGCTTACATACACACACGCATATATATAAGAATATACATAAGACTAGCAGTAACTGGATCACCATGTCTTGCTCCATAGTTGGTGCATGGCTCCCAAGAAGCATGCATCAAAGAGCGTGTGTCATGCCTATATATATATATATCTCCGCTATAGATGGTTACCTAAACTCGGCGGTGTCAACCTACCCTTTTCGGACATAGCGTGTGTTCTGTTGCCTACTAAGCCGGTCAACCTAATCGGCCGTCCTCCCATTCGGTCACCTACATCCCGTAAACATTTGTTCGGAGAACCTGTTTAAACTTGCTCACTTCATTTTATTGACGACCGCATTGTGTTCATGATTGAGTTCTTCAATCAGAAGAACTTCTTCACGGGAGTGATTCCCAATAGGGAAAACTACGAGACAAATTCCAAAAAATCTTCACTATGTAAAATTTTTGTTATAAAAACCCAGATAACGAATACAAGAGTAAAGTACAAGTCCTTGTATTATTCTGTTATCACTCAAAGTAGAGCGATGTCAATATATACATATGTATAGATGGAACTCCTTACCGTCAGCACCTACTAAGTTGGTCACCTAACTTGCAAGTCGGTCACCTACTTTGAACTTTGCAGATAATGTTTTACACTTGCTCACTCATTTTCCCGCGCATTGTGTTCATGCACTTTTTCATTTTGAATCTTTGAGACCAGCAGTCTAGTCTTCCTTCGGATTTCAGCACTCCGATCACCTCAAGACAACCTGGTCTCATCTCAATAGGACTTTGTAAGCCTTTATCATAAGCAGATCCGTCAGCCCTCGACTCTCCACCTCGACTCTCTAAATTAGCAAATTTTCCCTCGGCCTTTAGCCTCTCCACACAATCTCATTTAGGACTTGGCTGTGCTTGGTCGCCCCTCGACCTCGACACTTATCTAATTTTCCCTCGGCCTCGCCTCCAATCTGATTGCCCCTTGGCCACAGCTTTGATTTGCCCTTCGGTCTCTACAACCAATCCGCTTCGTCACACGACTCTGATCCTCACACACCCCTAGTGCGACCTTCCGATGACTTTTCATTTGTTGAAACACCCACAAGGAAGTGACCAAAACCCTGTTGGGACTTTAGATCACTCCCGTGTGGGAAGTGGCCGGAATGGAAGAAGGCCAGAGTGGTGTTCGCTCGGCCGGAATGAATAAAGGCTGGAGTGATTTCACTTGGCCGGAAAGGAAGAAAAACCGGAGTGGTTTCACTTGGCCGGAATGGATGAAGGTTGGAGATAGTTGCACTTGACCGAAATAGGAGAAGATCCAAAGTGGAACTTCTAGGGAGCTTTACAAGGCCGAAGAAGAAGAAAATTTGCCAAGATAATAAAGTCACATTGAAGGTCAACTATTGACGGCCAAAGAACTACCTGTCTGAAAAGGCTAACCTATAAAGTCTGCGCAGATAGTAGACTTTACAAATAAAAAAGTTGACTTTCAAGGTTAACAGCCATTTTGCAAAGTAGATCAACTACTCCCGGCAGGAAGGCGTCTTACAGAGTAAGTGGCAGGCTTTGTAGTGCACGCTACAATCTTACAAAAGTTGGTCGCCCGGAGCACATGTGCATATATGTGTGTGTATATTATGCGAAGGTGTGTGGAGAGCAGCGTGAAAGCAATGAAGTGAGAAAGAGAAAAACAAAGAGAGAACAAAAGGAGTAGCCATTTTTTTTACTATTGTATTTTACTCTTACTCTATTCTTAACTCTCCAAGGGTTGGTGTAGTCAAGGTTTTTGTAACCAACATTTACATAGTAAACTTATTTACGAATTAATTGTCCCATGATTTTTTTCTCTTATTTAAAAGATGATTTCTACTTAAAAACTATGTATTCCAATTCTTTCCTATCTCTTTATTGTGTACGTGTGCACTTGTCATCTAGTCCTCATGGTTTCCCAAACTAACCGACATTCTCTTCCTAACAAGTGGTATCAAAGCCAGGTTATTCGTGATAGTGTTAAAATTTGTACAAACCAATGGAGGTGGGAAACAAGATAATATGTTTGAATGACATAAATTATAATACTTGGAAGAGTAAGGTGGCCGACCTACTATTTATGAAGACAATGCATCTTCCAGTATTCGCAATGCAAAAGCCTAAAGCGAAATTAGAGGAAGAATTGGGTTTTGAGTATAAACAAGTCTGTGGCTACATCGGCAATTTGTAGGCGACAACGTGTACAATCACATCCGAAATGAGACAGATGCGAAGACACCATGGGAGAAGTTAGAAACTCTCTATACTTCTAAGATCGGTAATAATAAGCTATT
Organism: Nepenthes gracilis; assembly: GCA_033239525.1. Classification (NCBI taxonomy): domain Eukaryota; kingdom Viridiplantae; phylum Streptophyta; class Magnoliopsida; order Caryophyllales; family Nepenthaceae; genus Nepenthes; species Nepenthes gracilis. The sequence continues at coordinate 7,709,713 of BSYO01000009.1, forward strand.
TCATTTGAATAAATTGATACAAGTGAAGTATAAGGAAGAAACACCCGTTGCTGACCACCTAAATAAATTTCAAGGGTGCGTCGACCGACTGAACAACATGGGCATTAAATTTCAAGACGAAGTGTTGGGATTGTGACTGTTAACGACCCTGCCAGACTCTTGGGAGGTGATACGGATCACCATGGCTAATACTGCTCCAAATAGTATGATGGCCCTGGAAATGGCAAAAGAAGCTGTGCTAAACGAGAAGATGAGGCGTCGATCACATGCCTTTTCTTCCTCTTAGCACTCCGACTTGTCGGCCACGGAGTCCCGGGGAAAGACTAAAGGGTGTGGCCCAAAGTCTGGAGAAAAGGATCGCAGTAAGTCCTAGTCGAGATACCAAAACCTCGAGTGTCATTACTGAAGGAAGAAAAGCCATGTCAAGAAATATTGTTACAAGTGAAAATGTGACAATAATGAATAAGGCAAAGAGAATAAAGCCGAGAGGGGACAATGTGAGGAGAATGCCTCAATCTCAATAGTTACCGGAGGAAATCTCTTATTGACTTGTGACGTAGATGATGTGGTAAATTTGACCGATCACGAGTCCAACTGGGTGGTAGATACAGGTACTTTACTCCACGTCACATTCAGAAGGGAACTGTTCACATCTTACACTCCAAGAAATTTTGGAGTGATAATGATGAAAAATGAATTAACGTCCCGAGTCATTGAGCAGAGGTGACATATCGCTCATCACCAATGATGGGACGAGATTGTTGCTGAAAGACGTCCGACATGTGCCTGAAATCTGGTTAAACATAATCTCAGCCAGTAGACTAGACGATGAAGGGTATTATAACACCTTCTGTGATGGAGCATGGAAAATGACACGAGGGTCTCTAGTCGTTACATATGGAAAGAAGGTCTCTAACCTGTATGTGGTGCAAGCTTCTCCTATGATCAGAGAAGTGAATGTTGCTAGCAGTGAGGGGTTCTCAAACTTATGGCACCACCGATTGGGTCACATGAGCGAAAATGGGTTAAGTAACCTGGTCAAGAAGAGCCTCATTTTAGGAGTGGAGGAGATAGGCCTGAAGACTTACCCTCACTGCATGACGGGGAAGTAGCGGCGAGTCTTATTTCAAGGAGACTCGTCCACCAAAAAGGTGGAGCCACTAGAACTGATACGCACTAATATGTGTGGGCCGTTCAAAAAGAAGTCATTTAGAGGAGTACAATACTTTGTCTCGTTCATTGACGATTATTTGAGGAAGTTGTGGGTGTACCCACTCAAGATCAAGGACTAAATCCTTAGAGTATTTGAGCATTTTCATGCTCTGGTTGACTGACAGACAGGAAGAAAATCGAAGTGCCTTCGAAGTGATAATAGCGGTGAGTACATTGGGGTATTCGATATCTATTGTCGGTCTCATGGTATTGGACACCAGAAGACACCGCCGAAGATACCACAATTGAATGAGATGGCTGAGCGGATAAACTGCACGTTGATGGAGAGAGTTAGATGTGTACTCTCTAAAACAAAGCTTCCCGGAATATTTTGGGTAGAGGTTTTAAGAACCGCTACTTATGTCATCAATAGATAACCATCCGACCCACTAAATGGAGAAGTCCTAGAGAAGATGTTGTCCGAAAAAGAAGTGTCTTATAACCACCTCCAGGTATTTGGATGCAAGACTTTCGTCTATATCCCAAAGGATGAAAGGACATAGTTGGAACCAAAGACAATATAATGTGTCTTCATGAGCTATAGGGAAGATGAGTTGGGATTCAGACTTTATAACCCAATTGAGAAAAAAACTTATCAGATCAAGGAACATAGTATTTGTAGAGGATGAAACTATTGATGACATCGGCAAAGAGAAGAAGGCTGTGTCAAAGACCAATCGAGCTAATAATTGGACATTGTCAACTGACCTATCAAGAGTTGTGGCCGACTAGCACCTCTATCACAAAAACAAGAGGTTGACGTTCTTGTCAAAGTGTGGTACCAACTATCCGTTAAAGCATCGGAGAAGACAATCTTTGAAGAGATAAAAGACGAACACAATGTGGACATGAGGATGGTGAAAAATCATACGTTTGAGATGGCTAAATTGTCAAAAGGAAAGCTAGCCCTAAAGAACAAGTGAGTTTTAAAGGATTTAATCATCAACTTTAATCAGTGAGATTTTTGATGCTTTTGCTCCTGTTGTGAAAATATTTTCCGTTCGAGTGGTGCTTGGATTGTCCATACAGCTGAATGTGCGAATAGCTTTTCTACACTGTGATCTAGAAGAGGAGATCTACATGGAGTAGTTGGAGGGATTTCGGGTTAAGGGGAAGGAACACTTAATGTATCGTCTAAAGAAAAACCTGTATTGGCTAAAGCAAGCCCTAAGACATAGTTCAAGAAGTTTGAATCTATTATGGTGGATCAATGCTACCAGAAGACTATTCCAAACCATTGTATACTTGTTCAGTGGTTTTCTGAAGATAATTTTGTCATTCTCCTACTCTATATGGATGATACGTTGATAGTTGGACGAAATGTCGTTCGAATCATCGAATTGAAGCAACAAATTGGGAAATCTTTTGCCATGAAGGATTTAGGGCCGACGAAGCAAATTCTAGGCATCAGAATATTTTGTGACGGCAATGTAAAAAGATTGAGGATGACCTAGGAAAACTATGTGGAGAATGTGCTCCAACGCTTCAACATGAGTAAGTCCAAACTGGCGAGTATTCCGCTGGCGAATCATTTTAGACTAAGTTGTTGATAGTGTCCGACCTTAAATGATGAAAAAGCTATCATGGGAAGCGTACCTTACTCGTCGATCGTGAGAAGCCTAATGTACGCTATGGACTGTACTAGGCCGGACGTCGCACATGTTGTCGGCACAGTTAGCTGATTTCTGTCGAATCCTGGTAAGCAGCACTGGTCAGTAATGAAGTGGATACTAAGATATCTCCAGGGGACTTTCAAGATATGTCTATACTTTGAAAGTGACAAGCATCTGTTGGTTGGATACCCTGATACTGATATGGTCGGTGATATTGACTCTCGAAAGTCTAATTCGGAATATTTGGTCAAGTTCACCGGAGAAGCTATTTCTTGGCAGTCGAAATTGTAAAAGTACGTTGCACTTTCAACAACTGAGACAGAATTCATTGCTGTAATTGAGGCCAATAAGGATATGTGGATGAAAAAGTTTACCCGAAAACTTGGCTTTAAATAAGAAAATCACGTGGTACTTTATAATAGCCAAAGTGCTATACACCTCTATTGGAACTCCTCATTCCACTCAAGATCGAAACATATTGATATTCAATATTATTATGTGAGAGATGTTATTTGTACGGGACTGTTATCATTGGAAAAAGTCCAAACTGAGGAGAATGGGTCAAACATGATAACCAAAGTGTTGCAAAAAGAGAAGCTTGAAACTTGTTGTAGTACAGCTGGACTTACGGATTTAGTTCTCCTATGGTTGTGAGGGAAAGTTTGTTGAAATTTTAGGTCATTCCCGTGTAGAAAGTAGCCGGAATGAAAAAAAGTCGAAGTATTGTTCGCTCGGCCGGAATGAAAGAAGGTCAGAGTGGTGCTCGCTCGGTCAGAATGGATGAAGGCCGGAGTAGTGTTTGCTCGGCCAGAATGCATGAAGGCCGAAGTGGTATTCACTTGGTTGGAATGGATGAAGGCCGGAATAATTTCACTTGGCCAGAAAAAAAGAAAGGTTGGAGTGGCTTCACTTGGTCAGAATAAATAAAGGCCGGAGATAGTTGCACTTGGTCGAAATGAAGGAAGATCGGGAGTGGAACTTCTTGAGAGTTTTACAAGTCTGGAGAAGAAGAAAATTTGCCAAGATAATAAAGTCACATGAAAGGTCAACTACTAACGGCCGAAGAACAACCTATCTGAAAAAACTAACCTGCAAGTCTACACAGATAGTAGACTTTACAGATAAATAAGTTAAATTTCAGAATTGGCAACCATTTTACAAAGTAAATCAACTGCTCTCGGTAGGAAGACGTCTTACAGAGTAGGTGGTAGGCTTTGCAGTGCACGCCACCACATTGTAGAAGCATAAGGTTGCTTGGAGCACATTTGTATATATATGTTATATATTGTGCGAAGGTGTGTGGAGAACAACATTTAAACAGTGAAGTGAAAAAGAGAAAAACAATTAGAGAACACAAAGAATAGCCATTTTTTTACTCTTGTATTTTGCTCTTACTCTATTTTCAGCTATCCAAAGGCTCATGTAGTCAGTGTTTTGATAACCAATATTTATATAGTAAAATTATTTGTAAATTAAGTGTTCCATTATTTTTTCTCTCTTATTTAAAAGAGGGTTTCTATATAAAAATTGTGTGTTTCAATTCTCTGTTATCTCTTTATTGTGTGCGTGTGTACTTGTCCTCACGGTTTCCTAGACCGACTGGCAATCCCTTCCCAACAAACCCAAACACTGCACACATGCATTGGATACTATCTAGACCCAAAAATTTAATTATATACGGATTATGAGCCAATATACAGCTAACACATATTTCTTCGTATGGGATCTTTTTCAATACGATCCATACATGTTCGCATCAAAGGGTTTCCCGACCTTTCTCAGGGTTGTCTCCTCCAACAGGTGCAAAAGCAACTTAAGAAATTTGTTCACTCTTTCAGGATGCAGGGTTTCGAGTTGAAGAAAACCAAAACTCCTTCCACCACTTTCATCTTCTCCATCGCACCAACAGGAACGACCAAGTTGCCAATTGGGAAGTCATTCACTCATCCAGAATATGCTCTTCATCTATTACAACTTCATCTGTTTTAGTTTTCAGAATCAACAAATTTGACTGTAATCCTTTCGTAATTGTACGATCCGAAGCAAACAGCGAAGCCACTCAGAATTCGCTTCCTTCCGAATCTCTTGTTGCTGCTCTTCTTGCTCAGAGATACTGGAGGCCAATGCTCTTTGCTTACACTGCCGATGGACTCCCCATGATCCAATCCACCAACCTCAGGGAGATCGAGATTCCCTTTGTTGATTTGGGAGATTCCCAACACCCTGCCGATATGTCATCCACAACTTCTTTGAGTAGATCAATTCATTTCTCGTCAACAAAATCCAAATTCTGCTCAGCTTACTTCGATTCGCCTGCCAAATTGAGTGGAAGGCGTGCGTTCGCCAACTATAATAATGAGCGAATAACTATCTCTCTCTCTCCAAACTTCCGTAGCTATTCACAGTCGACACATTCAGAAAAATTTTCAAAGAAAGAAAAAAAAAAAACAGTATCGTGTAGTCTGATTATTACATCAAAAAATCATCAAAATCAGCTGTGGCAGATTCTTCGTTGAATCTTGTAAGAAGCAAGAGACTAATTAGTTCCTAGTTTGGCAACACTATTTGGCCCAACGTTCCGCATTGGACACAGCGCTCTGCACTTCTGCATACTTAACCTGGGAGATCTCGCCTGAACATTAAGTTTAACGAAAACTGCTCATCAAATTTTAAAAAGAGAAAAAGAAAATGCTGGTACCAAATCTTTACATCCATGCCCGATCTTGATAGATATCAGGTTGTCTTCAATTTTAGGCGCGGATATATGCGACAATACAAAGAATTGAGGGGAAATTGGTTTGTCGAGCTTTTGGGGATGAGAGCCCCTAGAATCCTACAATTTTGCTCTTTTCACAGTGAAAAAAATCCTCTCCCCTGCCGTCTCGGCTAAGTTGCTCTTCCTACGCTGCTTGAGGAAGCAGACGATCACAAGGTCACCAATTTTTCTTTCTTCTCGAGTAGCATCATCTTCTTCGTCTGCTTCCACCCTGATGAAGCTTTCATATGTTGATTATGTTCTAACTTTATGGGATCATACAACAAAGCTAGAATATATACCTTGCCCCTAAAGAATCACTGGCTGTGTTCTTGATCATGTTCTGGTAAGAACAATCCCCAACCACACCACTCTGCAACCTTATGCTTCAAATCTTCTCTGCCGTTTGAATGGATATCTGCCATTATAAGATAATAATGAACAAAATAAGCTTCACTTAAATTCGACAAATTTATGCTTGAATCGTGTTTTGGGAACTGATCCATTGATATTCGTAAATCACGATCACGTTCCTTTAAATGATGGGGGATTTGTATTGTGCAAAACGTGCAGTTGTGATGTTGACATCTGCCGACGCTGTTTTTTTTTTGTGGAAATTATTTATTCTCCTCATTTAAACCAATCGAATATAAAAAATCCGAAAATTAGTTTTGATATTAATATAATATAATTATTTATTTTAAATTTAATTATCCAAAATAAAAATTACTATATGAGACTTTTACATCCGACTCACTTCCCAGCTGAGGGCTGCAACATAAAGGGCATCCATCCGTTGACATATGCCGAGTTGTTTTTTTTTTTAACTTTAAATTATTTATTTTTAAATAAATAATTTTAATTTAATTATTTTTTAAAAAATAAAAAAAATTAGTTAAAATTATTTATTAAAATATAATCATTTATTTAAAATTAAATAATTGAAATATAAAAAATATATATACCGACTTGAATGCCCCCTCACTTCCCCACTTGCCACTGTCAAAACTCCACCTACATGAATGTATGAATGTGCATGCATGCCCATCTTCATTGATGTCACATGCATAAATAAATCAACCTCCAAAATTAATCTCTTTAAAGTTCCTTCGAAATTAAAGGGGTTATTTTATTTTTAGTATGTTTTTAAAAATTATCTAGAGAATTAGTATGATTTCAAAACTACTTATAAATCTAATTTAAATAAAGAATCTTACGATATTTTTATATTGTAAGAATGATTTTCAGAATTTAAAATGTGCATACACTTTTTAAATTTTCAGATTTTGAGTAATCTGAATTTGAGAAAAAAATTAATTTGGGGATTTTTAATTTCAAGAATAAAAAAATTTTTGAGATTCAAAATCCCATGAATTTTCAAATACTGAAATTTATTCTCACAGTATGAAATGCCCAAATTCCTTCCATGCATGCTTTGCTTTTAAAATATAAAATAATTAATTTAAAAATATAATAAAAATAAAAAAAAGAAAAGTCCAAATGGAAATTAATTCATACTTATCTATCTAATATATGTAAATATACTATATATTGTGATACCTGTTGCTATTTAGAGGATATACCTTCAAATTTTATGTCCAGTGGCAATGCATCCGTACGGGTGGGGCACGAGAAAGGAGTCATGTCCTTCTTTGATCTGTCCTCTGATTTGTCTCTTCTCTATGAATATTCGCATCTTAAGTTGCCGTGGATTATCCTATTTTATATGTTCTAACGATTAGATTTAATTAAAATTTAATTATTTTATTAATTTTAAATTTTATATAATATAATTAAAATATATAAATGCTATGAACGGATAATATTAAGAAATGAACCCAATTAATTTTTAGACCCAGTAAGGTCACGAATAAAAATGATCAACTCGACCCAACATAATTTGAATTATAAAATTTTTTTATATATATTTTTTATGTTAAATAAATATCAAGTTAAAAAAATTTGATAATAAGTAATATTTTTATGAAATTAATAACTTTTTTAATTAAAAAAATTAATTTAAAATATTTAGTTAATATTTTGATCTAAATATCAAACTGACTCAAACTTGCTTAGTTTTTATTATTGACAGATATAATAATAATTTTTAGTCTAGATAGTCAAATTGGCCTAATTTTTATCTAAATTTAATTCATATTCAGATTAAATTCACTTTTTAGAGACTATCAAATTGTAAACCCTTTTGCTTTAATTATGTTAAAGCCAATTATCTAGCTTAAAAGCATATTTGATTTTTCATGTAATAAAGCGATCATTTATTTTTTCCTTTGTCTATTTATGAACCGTACAATGAGTATGGATAAGCACTTATACAAGCACACTCGAAAGGGGCGAGGGGGGCCTCCATAATTTTAAAAAAATGGATAATATGATTTTTAAATTTAAATTATTTATTTTTAAAATGGATGATTAATATTAAATAATTAATTTTAATTATTTTTTTAATTTTTAAAAATAATTTAATTATAATTATTTATTTAAAAGTAAATAGTCTAAATTAAAATAGAGTTGTTTAGTTGATACTTCACGTCCAATTTTAATCTAAATATAATAATTCTTTTTAAAAAATTATGTTTCTAAGTATATAAATATCATATTTTAGCTACTATTTTTTTTATAAATTCATAGAGTTAATATTTTTATGGATTTTATTTTTATTTTATATAATATTTAACTTTCTCAAAAAGAAAAAAAATATATGTAAATTAATTCAATCCGATTTTAATAATAGATAGATATAGTAAAAAAATTACACCAATAATGGTGAGCCCAACCTCAGGACATCATCAAATTTGACGGAATTTAAATTTTATTCATATTTTATAAAAAAAAATTAATTTAGATAAAAATATAAGATATTAAATATTATATTATGATTCTAATTATTAATTGGTCATTAAAATATATAGTTATTATATTTTTTTTAATTTAAGAAAAAAATATTATAATATATAAATTCCAGAGTGACATTGAAGGACGAAGGTGGGAAGCAAAAGAGAAACAATTATCAAGCCGACTCATAAATTCTCTCTCCTGCACAGCATGGAAAAGATCGATGACGTCATCGAGCCAATCAGATCACCCATAGAATTAACGCACGTTTTTAAAATACTAGTCTCTCCACTTGTGAAATTCAGAAGTTTCAGAGAAGCTCACACCGCTAAATCAATTCCAATACTTCAAATTAATAAATAAATAAATAAATAAAATATTCAAAAGCTTTTCCAAAAATCTGATCCCCACAGTTCAAATGCATGAACCTCTCCTTCTATATAAACCCTTAATTTATCTCTCCCCCAAAATTCGAACTCCGACGATCTCTTCCTTCTAAAATCATCTGAAAACCCAAAATTCCTCAACGCAGAAATTCGAAGCTGAATCCTGTAATTCTGGGTCACAAATTTGTTCGAATTGCAGTAAAATATGAACGTGCTCAGTAGTGTTGAGTCCGATTTGGCCCTTCTGGAGTCGATACGGCGCCACTTGCTGGATGATTCCGAAACCCCGTTCGGAGCTCCGGCGATGGTCCCCGGCCAATTAACGGTGCCGGTGTACCGGAGGAATTCGAGCTTCAGCAGCTTGTACCCTTGCCTGACAGAGAATTGGGGCGAATTGCCGTTGAAAGAGGACGATTCCGAGGACATGTTGGTCTTCGGCGTTCTCCGGGATGCCGTTAAAATAGGCTGGTCGCCGGAAACTGGCTTATCAAAGTTCCCGGTGGCGGTAGTCAAGCCGGAGCCGGATTCTCCGGCGGCGTCGACGGAGATTTCTCCGAGATCGGATCCGGCGAAGGAGAAGCGCTACAGGGGAGTACGGCGGCGTCCGTGGGGGAAGTTTGCGGCGGAGATAAGGGACCCGGCGAAGAACGGCGGCAGGGTTTGGCTTGGGACGTTTGAGACGGCGGAGGACGCAGCGTTGGCTTACGACCGAGCCGCTTATCGGATGCGCGGGTCGAAGGCTCTGTTGAACTTTCCCCTCCGAGTTAACTCGGGCGATCCCGACCCAGTCCGAGTCACGTCCAAACGGTCGTCTTCTTCAGCGTCCTCTTCATCTTCGGAGAACGGGTCGCCAAAGAGGAGGAAGAAGGCTGATGGCCCGGCGGCTCCGGTGGTGGCTCACGGTGGTTCAAAAATGGGAAATGGGCTCCACTTTGTGGGGTTTCAATCTGGACAGCAAGTGGGACCAGTACCCCATGGAGGCCATGCGTTGGTTTGCTCAGATAAATTTGCTGCCGTGACACCAGCATTTGTCTGTTAGTTCGGTCACATTTTTTTCACTAAAGTTTTTGTTTTCTCTATCAATTAAGCGAATGTGGAGTTCGAGTCATCCATTCACAATCGGCCACGGCCCCATCGTGTGATAAATACTATGATCCAAATGGTTAAACAATAATATCACGTCAATTTTGTATAGATGTAATTATTTTTTCCTAAAAAAATTTATAATTCACGTTGTTTCGAGTATAGATTAATTTTGTGAGCATCTGGTAATTTTTAAATATAGAATTTTATTAAATTATCCAGAACAAACATATCTATTTTTTATTGGATCCAGTTAAAATAAATATCCAATGTATTTCATTTTCAATCACCCAACTTTCCAACCTCTCTTTTTTCCCTTGGTAAAAATCAAACCAATTTGTTTAATGGTTATATTAATTAATCGGATTATCATATAGAAAAAAGAAATATGAAAAATGGGTTGTGTAAACATTTAGAATATATATATTCATAAATATCTAGGAGGAATAATGTTTTACATAGATCTTATCTTGTTCTCGATTTTATCACTCTAGAACTTTAGTAGGTATATATGTCGACTTTAGTAGATATATAATTTATGATTGCAATTAGGCAAACTAGGTTTTGCTTGCACAAAAGGATTTAAACGTCCTTCTCATTCATAAAGTCATATGATAGTTGAAGCACGGTCCAATTGATGAACTGTATTCATTGGTACCGTAGAATTTAAAATTTAACAACTTAGATAATATCTAATACAAAGTTAAAAATATAATTTTAAAAATATAACTTTTTTATAACAATGTGTTGTTTAACATCGGTAATTTTTTATCATATTTTTCTTCCTATCTTCATGTAGTTTATTTTTATTCATACTTTTATATAATTGATAGGTACGGTTAAAAATGAGTCAACTCAATACACATGTGAATAAGAAATGCAGAGGTCAACGGCCCAATAGAAGACTTTCTAGAGTTCATCAGGCACCTAAATGTATGAACCAAAAGATACGATCTGGACAGTTAAATATTAAATAATCATAATAAACAACGGTTGAATTGATCTAATAATTGGTCACCAAGCGGTATTGCCATTGAATAGAGGCGACCCTGAACGTGCAAAAAACAACAATCTCTATTGAACCGAAACAGCATCATATTTACACATTGATTACAGACATTCATTAACTAAACAGTGTTTCTTAGTATAAATAAACCCTCTTTCCTAAAGAGAATGGGACAAAATTAGACAATGACAAAATGAGGTGAAGTTAGTTAATGGACTAAACGAGTTTACAAATATCAAAAACTATTCCACCTGATGAGTACACAAACATTAGAAGTCACTCCACCTCTCAAGTATACAAATACCAAAGCTACTCTCCAAAACAAGTATACAAAAAGAAATATTACCCTCCATATAACCACATATCCCATCCTTTTTATATTCTCAAACTCATTTCCTAATATCTTTCATATCCGACTAGAAAGATCACTAATTTGAGTATCGAAAGATATACCAAAAGTAAGTCTCAATATACTTTTATATTTTATATATTTTATTATAATATATAAGATTAAAATTTAAAATTATAAAAATCGGATATATTATTATTTAAATATTTAAATAAAATAAGATGACACCCTAATTTAACTTTTTCAAGATGCATCATATATAATATATTAAATTAAAGTCACACGTATTAGAATTTATAAGGTAATGCATATTTAATAATGGTTAAAAAAGTTTTAATGAAAAAAATATTATTTATGAGCAGGTTGTTAATAAAAAATATATATAAATAAAAATTTGATTCTTTTCACACGTAATTAAATAACATACGTGTCACATCGTTAAACAGTTGAAAGAGATGGTTTCTCCTGGATATACTGAAGCGCCAGTTACTTCTTCAATTTGCCTTTGCCATTTCATATTATACACACGAATGTGAAAGGCTTCCTGTTAACTCGAATTCTATAATTCTAATTAACAAAGTCAGAAAAGAAAAAATACAGAAAATTTGATTTTAGCTTTATTTGATACGTCACTTGTAATTATTTTTACAATATTGTTTGTATGGTTATAAGATAATTCAACTATTTAAATAATGATTTTAATGGCGTAAAGTTATGCAATATTATGTACTACCAATAATTAGTTGTTACTAAGTAAATAGATGTTCAAATGCTATGAGTAATGAGAAATGGGCACCAATTGAACAGTAAAAGTGAGAAAAAAATCAATAACAATAATTACATATATAATAAAAAAAATAATACACATAATTTTTATATAAAAATCCTCTTTTAAATAAAAGGAAAAAAATTATAGAACACTTAATCTACAAAAATTTTATTATGTAAAATTTTAATTATAAAAAACCCATTGGTTACAGAAATTCTCGAAGAACATAGTACAATAGTAAAGCACGACTTCTTTTTTTTCTGTTCCTTACACTTTTTCTCAAATCACTGCTATGAACATATATAAAAACATATGGGTCTCCTTTACCGGGTTGCGCTTACTCAACAAGACGGTCGCGTGTACTGTAAAACCTGTTACCTACTCTACAAAGTCGGTTTCCCATCATGAACTTTATAGTTGACCTGTTCTTCAAAGTCGTTTACTAACTCTAGAAAGTTAACTACCTATTCTGTAAAGTCAGCTGCCTGAACTTTGCAGATAACTAGCTTTACTGACAGGCCGTCCTCGCTCGACCTTTACATTAGTATGTATCAGACTGGCCTTATCACACTGGCCCGGTGGCTTCACTTTGGTCGATATCACCACTTTGGCTAATATTTCACTTCGGCCAATTTCACCACTTTAACCAAGTGTTACTACTCCGATTAATTATCTCTCCGGTCAAGTATCACCGCTCCAGCATTTTCTTCCACTTCAACAAAGTGTCACTCCGACCAATTATTTTCACACCGGCCAATACTTTGTTATCAATTGCGCATGGTGAATATAATAATACTTTTTTTCAGCATTGCACCAATACATATTTGGCCAAATTTATTATCCTGCTAATCGGATATGATCCCATATAAAAGTGACCAATATTCTAACAGTAAGGTTTAATCTCACATACTAATTTGACAAATTCTAAATAATTTTGACAATTGCAAATTTACATGGCATTCTACACGCAACATTAAGAAGAGTAATTATTGTCAAAATATGATAGAAGAATATTTCCTATCACTACATCCAAAATGAATAGGGTTAAGAGGATGTTATTCAAATATTATTAGATGACATAGTATTTTTTTATTAATCTAAATTAATGAATATACATAAAAATACAAATAGATAAGTAAATACTACATTACACAAAAACATCTCAAAAGTATCTCCTGAATATTTCACTCATTATTTTGAATTAAATTTGATATGGATGAATTTAACCCTCGAGAAGTATGATGAGGTGAAACAAATATTGGGTGTTCGGTCACTTTTTTATTAGTCTAACATTCACTACATATACTATTTTTTAATTCTGATACTAATAAAGTTTTTCACTCGATATTTTCATGAGATTTTGCTCGAGCAAAAACCTCTCTAAGACGGCTTCACAAAATAAGGGCTTGATTGTTGAATTCATGAAAGATTTTAATAGCCGCTCATAGATGAGCCAAGCAACGATTGTTTGAGTGGGCTACACACATGTTCTCAAGGTTGACAAGAGGAGATTATTTTAAATCCCATGAGTAGCGATAGAGAGAAAAAGAAAAATTAAAAAAGATAGAAGATTTGTCAACTGATTAGGGTTTAAATTGTAGTCTACTATTCACCAATATTAAAAATTTTCTTTTAATTTATGTAATAAAATGTATTACAAGTTATTTTATATTTCTCTTACTCTTAGGCTAGTTCATCTTTTAGTTCATTCATATGAAAGAATTATATGAACAAAATATTTGAGATTATCACTAATCGAATCTTTCATTTGAAGGCGATGTGTAACCCACATATTAGTGGTTATTGGTAATTGGATATGAAATTTATAGTGTGATGTGAACAAATTAATTTGAATAGAGTTATAGATAACCAAATATCATACTTATAATATATTGTATAATCAAATTGCTTGGGGGTGTTACTTGTAACTAGATTTCATGTATAGTAGAGATATTTTTATATATAAGGTCCCATAATTTTTTTTAGTTAAAAAGAAATTTTCACATGAAATCACTTAAATTATGCTTGTATATATAGTTATAAACTATCATTATTTCTCACTAATTTAAATAAAAAAGACTGTAAATTTAATTCAAGTTATAGAGTTTTTCTTAATTTCATATCAGTAAAAATTAGTTTATCACACAACAAAACTTAGACTAGCAAAAAATTCACAAAAGTGCCCAAAAAAAAATAAAAACTCAAGTGGGGTGCATATTATATTAACTACAATGACCCAAACTCGGGTGGTCGTTATCTGGCTTGGACCTATCACATGAAAATATCAATCATAAATAATCATTATAAAATCATCATCATAAAACGATTATAAGTACGATATTTATAAAAATTTATAAGAAATAAGCTATTCGTCGAAAGCTCAATTCCTCAAACCATGAGACAAATTATAATGTCAAGTGCATCTAAAACTAAAAGGCACATAGCACCAATAAAATTAAGTGTCTTTACTATCATAAAAAGTAAATAAATTTTTGTAAACTCTCAAAATAAGACAACTAACTTTGGAATCATTTGCCTACAAGCTCCTTAATAAAATGTGATCACTTACTAGTTCTACAGAACTGTGCTATTATGGAGCCAATAAAATATAAAAATAAGTCAAAATCTAACAAATGATACAAAATCAACAATATAAGAAATGATAAAAATTTTAAAAAATAATGTAAGCATGACAAGGCAATGATTGGAATCGACAATCCATCAAACCTTATCTATGACTCTACACACGGTTGTTATCACCACTCCAGAACTACATGTATCACCATCAAAGATTTTTATTGAACTCGACTATTAAGAGGACAATAGGGATTTCACAAAATTTGTATATCAAAAGAAGACACAGATTCTACTGAATACATGTTACTGTGAACTAATGACTACATTTATTCAATTTCATTGGTCAGATAATCACTACAAGATGACTGATGCTAACAAGTCATGTGACCAAGGTTAATCTTTCTGATATTATGTACATGAGTAAATTTTCAACGCTCGAATGTTAGAAAATACTCTATTATGCTTCTTATAGTTGCCCAAAGTATAGGAGCTACTTAAAAAAATCATGATATCAAGGTAATGTTAGAGTTGATGGGATAATAATTTCCTTTGATTGGATGATAATGTAGATCTTAGGTAATGTTAATTATAGCAGATATATAATTTTTATCATGATATCAGATATTCAAATCAAATAGACTATTGGAGAAGAGTTTAATATGCTTATCAAGAAAAGCCCTTGGTTTCAAGCTTATGATAAAAATTATCCATGTATTTTAAAGAGTTATCTCTCTGTCACAGTAAGATCACTCTTTGTTTTTGGAAATCGCCTGTTGAATAAAAGCTCTCATATCAGGGTTCTTAAACTGAGGTGAAGGGCTGGTATTTATCAGTGAGGTAAAGAAGTCCTCGGCCCACATTGATGGGACTGATGGGACAAGTATTTAATGGTCAGCTGCCGATACATTTATTCATTAATCCTTGTCAAGCGTCATCGCTGTGTCCAATTAGTGCCCATAGCTTACGAATTCAGCAATGTAGATGGTATTTTTGACATCAGAAATGCTTCTAATTAATAAAATTCTTGACGTGTACATTAAATTAATTAAGAATTTGGCATTCGCGACGTGTATTTTGCCCCAATAAGTATTAAATTAATTAAGAATTTAAGCTCCACGTGATTGATTCAGAATATAAAAGTAACACTTAATTTCTCAACTTGTGGTGGATCCAATCCTTATCCTCATGTCAACATCTCACTGCCATCATATATAATTTTTATATTATTTACTTATAATGTTTTTCTCTCAGTCCAAGATTTGTTGGCAAGCAAAGACATATACCTACTCACAAAAATTTATAAAACTTATTTATAAACAGTGGATATTAACTTTAATCTAAAAACCTAAATTAATTGGTCATATGCCAATATATATTTATAAGTCACGATAATTTTTATCAGAATTTTTATTTGAGCTAATTAATTAACTCGGGTACATTCTTATTTGCAGTCATAGAAAAGTATACTAATAAATTCACACATAGAAAGTATATTATTCAAATATTGACTTTAGATGATAACTTTTATCAAAGCAATGGTCATGTTGTCACGTTCACATCGTTTACAAAGATGAGATTTATTACTTCTGTTTTCAATACAAACTCTTGAGAGACTGATAATGACTAATGCATCCCACCTTGCTTGCCGTGTGATCTTCACCATCGACTAGTTTTATTTTTCTTTTCCATTGCAAACAGAAAAT
The DNA here is from genome assembly GCA_033239525.1 of Nepenthes gracilis. Classification (NCBI taxonomy): domain Eukaryota; kingdom Viridiplantae; phylum Streptophyta; class Magnoliopsida; order Caryophyllales; family Nepenthaceae; genus Nepenthes; species Nepenthes gracilis. The sequence continues at coordinate 7,726,019 of BSYO01000009.1, forward strand.
TTTGTTTTAATTTCTAAAAATTCATATTTCTCATATATTAATAAATCATTTGGCTCTAACGATCTCGGGTGTGTCATTATCAATGGCTACTCGTTATTTAGCTAAATTAGTTGTTGATAGGCGAAGAAACATACTCATGATCTTAGATTTTTTAATAACACAAAAAGAAGTGATTCAGATCAAACTCGGGTTTGGTCTAAAAAAGTTTGATTTGTTTATGTTACAGATAAGGTTATTTGAAATAATTTAAATGTTAAACTTTGGATATAATTATAGTTTTGAGTCAAATATATGACCATGTTAGCGTATAATTTTTTAAGATAAATATATACCTCACGTAAATTTATTCAGAGATCTATAATTGTGGTAAGATAATTTAGTATTTAAATTTTTTTTAATATTTTTATTTTTTAAATAATTATAATTAAATATAATATTAGTAAATATGATATATTTAATAATTTTATTATTTAATTAAAATTATTTTTTTAATTTTATATTTACCTCTATCGTCGATATTATACGATAAAAACTATAATCATCCAAACTAAATACAAAATTATTAGTAAATAATAATAATTGACTCAATAATAAATTTTGTATTATGTAGTAAATACTTGTAAGTTTATTAATAGTAATATAAAATATTTTTAAAAATATTGAATCAAATCAACAATCTTTTAATCGGTATTTTTAATTAACTTGACCATTAAAGGTATTTTTATTATGAAAGATGATTAAACGAAAATTAAAATAATGCACAGTATCCAATATCCATTAAGTAGAGTTTATCGTATTACGTAATTAATTTTTATTTTTTTATAGTTAAGTTTGTTATGTCGACGTAACATTCTCAACTACTATTTCTACAAAAAGATATTTTAATAAAAAAATAATATTTTTTATTTTTTTATATAAAGAAAAATAAATTATAAAATATTCTTGATATAATGTTTAATAATATAACATACAAATTTTATGTAGAATAATTCATTATTTGAAAATAAAATATAATTTAAATAAAAAATAGTCCTATTATTGTTTAAAATATCATCAAAAATAATAGAAAAATCTTATTAGCCATTTCATATTTATTTATAATAATATTAATTATTTAAAAATTATAAAAATAGTATGTGAGTATTTAAAAATTTAAAAATTAATCATTCTTTTTTGTAATATTTATTTTTTAGAAATTTAAAATATAGTAATATAAATATAAGATAAGTTATTACGTAATTATTTTACATAGTTAGTTAAAAAAGATTAGATTTCATATGTATTGATTTTAAAAATAATTTTTGTTTAAATTATAAAAAATGCAGCTAACATTACCTTTAACAGTATGTTAAAATATTTTTATATATCTATGTTACAAGCATTTCTGTACATTTTTTTTAAATTTATAATCTTTTATTATAAAAAAAACTTTTCAAGTAAACTACATATTCTATCAATCCTTTCAAATTTAGCTTCAAATAGTATTAAAAAAATTTCTAAATCTATGCCACCTGAAAATACTAGTTTAATTTGAGTTGAAGATAATTATTTTCTATTGTATTTTATTATGTGTCACTTTAGATATCTAGTATTTTTATTTTTCATAAATATAATCTTTTTCTATATTTTTAAATAAATGACACATTCTTCATTGTTAATTAATTTAATTTTAAAAAATTATTGTATAATATTAGAATATTTTCTAATAAACAACAGAAATTAAGGGTAGTAATGGTATTTATGGTAGATTACAATTCTGATAGTTTAGAAATACTATCAATATATATATATTGTATAGTTGATATGAGAGTATTAAAATAATTTTTTTATATCCTTTCAGTTCTTAAACTAAAAAATTATAAATCATAATTGATAATTAAGTTATAAAATAATATTATTAATATATTAATTATAGTTAAAAATTAATAAAAATAATATAATTATATATTACATATTATCACTTGTTGTACAATAATAAAAGAATAGAAAGAAAGAGTAGAGAAATGAGTTGCAAGTAGAGGAGGGTGAATAAGATATTTATAGTTTTTTATTTAATTAATTATTTTTTATATAAAGAGGGTAACAGTCAGCCAACCGTTGTCTCTCATGAGAAAAATTGAATGACCATGTAACCATTATGAATTTAAAATAAAATAATTAATGAACCGTACTAAATACAGTCTAATTATACTATGACATGGTACGATATTATTTTGCTTGTGTGTCTTAAGTCGGTTAATTTGTAATTTGATCAGACTAAAGAGGTGTGTTGTTTTACAGATGATACAGTCTATTTTATTTGTCTAAATTATTAGTATTGACAAAACAAAATATAATAAAAGAAAATTAATTATATTTATACCAATAAATTAAATCACTTCTCTTAGTAATTCTTTTTTTTCTTGAAATTGGCTATCCAATTTAGCCTTCTAACTCAGAAAATGGCAGTCAATATTCAAGAAATTTAAAGGGTCTATCCATTAGCTGTTAACTTAATAATTAATAAGGAATGAATGAATACAGTAAAAATGAATAACAAGAGCATAGTCAGCGTATTATTCTTACGAAATTGTGCTTTGGGTATCACTTTTTTTTATTAGTTATTAATCATATAAATAAAAAATAATAACAATTATGGCAAGCTTATAAGTTTAAGTAATAAAATTATATATTGAAAACAAAATTTTATCTAATAGTATTTGACACATATTTTGAATTTAGATAGTTGTTAGATTGAAATCAGGTTACTTCTTTAAAATTTTTAATTTAAATTCTACACACTATAATGATTAATAAAATGTCAAATGTTAGGGATATTACTTTCCCAAAATAACCTTTGGCATTTATATCAAAAATTTTTCTAGGAAAATAAAAAAAAATTATAAGAAACTAAATATTAGAGAAAGAGTAAGAAATTGAGGACTTGACTACCTACAAATGTATAAATGATTAGAATTTTATACTTATAATTTTTAGTAATTCATATTAAGTCTCATTGTTTGAGAAAAATAGGCCCATTTATAATATTATTACCAATCAATATACCATTCCTGAATAATTATGATTGCATATTAATTAATATATTATATTAGTTCAAAATTAAATGATTTAACCGTTATATAAATTTTGATTTAATACTTAAACATTAGGCATGTTAATTATTAACTTGATTTGACTGTTTATTTATCAGTTTATATAATCATTTATCATGATTAACCGTTTGAATTTATTATTACGCAATTGTTTAGTACATTGACCTTTTATATTATCAATAATTTGATAATTTAGATATTTAATAATTCGGTCGGATTCTTTTCATTTTGAGGCTAATAACTCAGTTGGTTTATATTCTTCCATAATCTGACAATTTGTGGGCCCTCTCATAGCAATGAATTATTAAAATATTAATAATATTAAAATAAATTATTTTAAATTTATTAAAATTTAAAAATAAATTATTTTTTAAAAATAAAGATATTTATTAAATTCAATTTAATTAGTAAAAATATAACAATTTGTTTTTGGCATTTTTACCCCCATATTAATGCCTTGGGAATTTCGACCTAGATAGGTTCTTACATAACTATCAATAATTAAAATTATGAAACGTGACGTCACCACGACCCGAATCCACGTACGAAGTTCTAGAATTTTGCGGCCATTCTTATCCACAAACGTTGACTTTGAAATACAGACTTGACCATATCCAACTAATTTAACATTTACATTAATTGTTTCGTACATTCATAATTAAAATAAAAAAAAACGTTACTTTTTTAGTTAGAAAATATTATTATTCTCCAAAGTCTAATGAAATTCTAGAACAAAATTATTATCTTAGTCTTGTGATCAATAGTGGCACGTTACATCCAATTGGTCCATCTAATCTATATATAAATATATATATTGGTTAAGAGTTTTAATTGATTTAAATTAAATCAAATTTTTATCTTCATTTTTTTATTGAATTATTTCCTTTATGATGATTATTATTTCAGTAGAATTGAATTATAATATTATAATATAATACCCAACAGAAAAAATCAAAATCTCAAATATTTTGAATAATTATTTAAATAATATTTAAAAATTAATAATGTGTGAAATAAATATCAAAAGTTTATAAATGTTACTTTAACATTACTAAAATTTTTCAAACAATTAGAATCACTATATAACCTTTTTCTTCCATCTGCAGAATACACATACCTAAATTTTTTTTTTTACAGAAAATTCACTCTATCTCTTTTTTTATATATTTACAGTATAAATATTATAGATGAATCAGTCAAAAAATATTTTACCACGAAGAAAAAAAATACCATTTTAATAATATATGAAATAAATTTATAAGATCATAATTTTAACTAAAATAAAATAATATCAAAATCTATTTAATTTTTATCAGATATAATAATAATAATAATAATAATAATAATAATAATAATAATAGAACAACAGTATAATGCCGGCAAGGTCTCTAGAAGTTCTAGATGGAACTTTGAAGTCAAATTCACATCATAGCCTCGTAGCATTTCACACCTTTTAGTTATTGACTTCACCCAAATGAAGGAGAAGTTTGCCAGCTTTAAATTTTGCTCACAGATTTCAAACTACTCTTCCTAACTCCTTGGCTTGAACAGACAGTTTCTAGAAGAAAATGAGGGGCTATGTGTCGCAAATTCACATCGCATATCGTATCGTAGTTATTGAATCTTTATTCAATGTTTATTATTAATTTTTTTATTTTAAATAAAAAAATATTTTTTATTATTTTTAATAATAAAAAAATAATAGGCATTGAATGAAAATTTGATTGCTACCGTACAGGAGCCGTACGGATTTGTATCGCAACACTCTTACTCTCTACTAGAAGACCAAACACTCTCATCTGACTGCCGATGCACAAATTTACAAGTACAAAAATAATAAAATAAACATAATTAAAATAAAATTTAGATCGAATGAATCAATTTAGATAGAAATTTATAATTATTAAGACAAGTCAAGTTGAATTAAACATAACATAATTGCCCGGGATAAAAATTATAACCATAACCATTCATTATTCAAACCGGACTATTTCCAGCAAATGCATTGATTTTTTTTTTGTTTTTAAATTTTTATTAAGACATCGTAAGTTAAATTAGACATAACATAATTACCTGAACAAAAAATTTTAATTATAGCTATTCATTATTCAAACCAAACCAATTCCAACAAATCCATTGATTTTTTTTTAAATTTTTAAATTTCTATTAAAACAAGCCAAGTTGAGTTAGACATAACATAATTACTCAAATAAAAAATTATAACCATACTCATTCATAATTCAAACAAGACCAGTTACTACAAATCCATTGATTTTTTTTTTTTTTTGGTTTTTAAATCTATATTTACATAAAAATCACCTAAACATATAAAATATTTTAAAACTTATAATATTTAAATAAAAAATCATTACATAAAAAATATTTATTATATAAAAACATATCTAATTTTCTCAAACTTGAAATTTATTTAAAATAAAAAAATATATATTAACAAAAAAAAAAATCCACACTGAGTTGGATAAAACTGATTATTCTCACCTATAATTCTGTCTAAACCAAAAATTAATCAAATATAATTTTTTCATTTATAATACTAATATACATTAACCCAAATCTATAGAATTTCGGATAGAATAATTTGATTTTGGAGTCTGCTGTCAGAATATCATATTTCTAAAACTGTTTAAATTATATTTCGGTTTTTGCCCAATTAATGTACACTTATTTTGATAACATTTTGGTTATTTATTGGTAATATATCTTTGATAATGCATTTATTATTTGGATTTTGGATGTAAATTCATATTCTTTTCTTAGTTTTAGAATTAGTTTCGCTCCTCAAATTCTAACCACCAAAAAACACAGTACAAGAATTACCGAACAACACAGATGATTGCAGCCTAGATGAGCTGCATGAGTTTATGAGATGGTCTTAAGCGACACAGACGATTCATGACCAAGTAATAGCGGAATTTCTCATGCCATCAACTCATCATCAATGTTTCTAAGCGTTACGTCTCAATTGCAGCCTCAATTATTCGTCATATCATATGCGAATGATGACAGCTTGTTTATTTTCGGTTACTAGCCGGGGGTGCCAGCCTCACTATGCCGCTCCAGCCTTCGAAATAGCGATGACATTGAAGTTCATTGAGTTGGGATTTTTCTGAATCATTTGCTTTATGACTCTAGCTGCGTCCTGCATGAGAAAGATTTGAGAGCAATCACTCTTATCAAACCACCCAAGCTGAAGTAATTGGTGGATGCTAAGCAATCACTCATTTTTTAATCTGCAACATGATTACTTGCCATTTAATATATTTTTTGTTTGATCACGGTAACTGCAGCATCTAAATAAAGAGAATCAATGACTGCATATTTGATGCATTGCTAGTAGGAGTACATCTATAAGTCCTTAATCAACTAGTTGTAAATGGCCTCATGAATATGAAACAAACCACAATTCTGGAACTACACGGAGGTATTGACAGCAGTTCTCAAATAATTTCTCAGACCAACTTCAAAATACAATACCACAGCTAAGGCGAATGGGAATGCCCCCTCTTGCCCTAGCACAAACCCCTCCTTTGATAGCTTTTCAGCATCTGTATCCACACTCATTCATTAAATCTGATTTACAACTCTATGGTGTAAAGTTTTTTTTTTTTTTTTTTTCAAAACACATTTCCTTGCACTTCCTTTTTGCATGCCCTTTCATTACTCATTGCCTTTCCGATGCAAAGTATTCCGAAGTTGGAAAAAGGAAATGATTACCTGCAACAAGGTGCTTGGTGAAGATGCGCCGTGTGAGATTGGTCCTGACCTCCTTCCATCGAGCTCATAAAGTATGCCTGTAACCATAGCTTAGACTTGGAAATCTCTGAAAGGTGAACTTAACAGAAACAGCAGTTGAACCAAGGTTTTGATTTCCCACATCTATAGAAAATGATGCAGTCAAAATAATGCAAAATTCAGAGAGAAAGGTATACCATCTACACAGGTGAAGCAAATGAAATGAGTGTCCACATTATCCGAAGCCTGCGAGGTGAGATGTGTCAGACACAAAAGAAATGATGTTGAAACTTTTGAACTTTAAGCAATCACATTAAATAGTTTGAATGAGCGTCTAACTCTGAATAAAAATCCCAAATTTAAAAAGACGCTAACATTAGACTGTCAATATTTTAAATTGACTGTCTAAATATTAGATATAGGTAAGGGACGAGCTCAATTTAGACACTTGTAAAAGGGGCTTCAATGTTGAAACAAAGAAATCTATTTATTTTTTTCTCTCCCACCCCTCTTGTATGAGGGTCTAAATCTGAATACAAAATCCCAAATTAAAAAAGATACTAACATTAGACTGTCAATATTTTAAATTTACTATCTAAATGTTAGATATAGGTAAAGGGAGGGGCAAAATTTAGACACTCGTAAAAGAGGCGTCAATGTTGAAGCAAAGAAATCTGTTTATTTTTTTCTCTCCTACCCCTCTTCTCTTCGAGTGAGAGCCCATTTTTCCCTCATCACCACTCTTTTCTTCTCTTTCTTCATCCCATAGGGTTACCATCACCACCACTGCTACCACCTACCCTATTTTTCTTGAATTTCGGGAAGCATTTTTTCCCTGTTATGTCCGTTTGAATTTCTAAACTAAGCCCCATTGTTATTGCTAGAATTTCAGTAACAATGCAGTCTTATACCCTTCAAACAAAGTAACAATTTCAATATTCAACTGTTGAGAGATATGTTAAAAAAATGTATCAAAATATTTGAAAAACAACAGACCCAAAAAATATTTTTTAAAAAACAATATTTTTTATTTAATTAATATATATAGTCCAATGTATCACATGTTATTGAAGCGGATGTCTAAATATAGAATAGTGATATAGACGGTCTAGTTTAGACATTTTAAGAGAGACTATCCAATGAGAGTGCTGTCACAGTGAATATATGCATATCCTTGCTTTGGGTGAGGGGCAAAACCTAGCAGCTTCCGCTAGCTCCCTTACTTTCACTAGCCAACCATGCAAATTTGTACATATTTAAAATATTAATTTTTCATGGTTGACCCCTTTTGATTATAACCTATTCATCTTATGCACAGTGATACCACCATAAGCATTACATGCACTACAACAGAATTATTTGACCCATTCCACCTGATCAAGCTTGATATCCTTGGAGCAAATAGGATTCTTGACCTTTATCCCCAAACAAAAGTTATAGTATTCGAGGATAATTTACAAAAGAGATCCCCGGTTTTACCTCGGTACCACCAGCAGCAGCTGCTAAAGAATGAGCAACTTCCATTTCTCTATCTTTCTCGAGAAATGCTGCACGCTGAACAAATGATAGACCACTCAAAAGTTCAGCAACGACAGGTGTATGAACTCACAATACAAAGAAACAGGCAGAAATATGACCTCCAAAGGATCCATACTTGCAGTGGATTTGAAAAACCTATCTAAGAATGTGCCCTCACCTGAAACAAGAGACAAATACAATATCGGGTAATCGTTATGCATGCTTAAAACAATATTACAAACAAAACCGAAACACAAAGGAATCACACACACACACCAAGACTGAAACTTAACATAGGCCCTGGTAGTGGCTGCCAGTCATACTATCTACGTCATCACCTTCTCAGGGAGTCAGAAAATGAAAATGCAAGAAGAGTGGGAAAGATCTAGCAAGATGGTTGCTGAAGTTCTTGCAATATATACATTAATGGCTCAAGTTTGTATCCAATGGATAAGGATAAGTTTCTTAATGCTCTAAAAGAAAATAAATGCATATAGCCCAGGAATACTGGACATATCTTGCCCAAAAATACAACAAAGAATGCAACAATCTCAATACCAAAACAGCATTAAAGCCTCTCAGCCAAAAATTAAAAAAATAAAAAAAGCATTACATCCACTGTGCTATAGCAGGATCAAAAACTAAAAGCATGAATGATAGACTTTAGTAATGTCCGAATAGGCTTGCATAAAGCATCAGCAGTTTCTTTAATACCAAATATGGCACAGATTTGGAGATGGGATGCGAGAAGCAGAAAAGGAAATTTAGTTTATTGTTATTTTTCACTTTCACCTTGGGATGTTTAATCTTATTCTTTTAAGTACTAGCTTTTCATATCTTTTAAAGTCTGTCAATGCCCCTTACTATTTAGGTTGTTTCCTTTTAGGAATTGTTAGTTTTCAGGAAGCACTATTCAAGATCTTTTGATTTAGATTTGAGATATAAATCATTACTATTAGGGTAATATGAAAATTTGGAGCTAATATAGAAAACAGCCTACAATAAAGCAGTAGAAGACAAATAATTTATGTAGCTAATTCATAATTTGTTTGGAAAAAATAGATGGATTAATGCTAATAATGAATAGCCCATTTAAAGGGTTCATAATATATGTATCTATGAGTTCCATACTAACATACCTATTTTGCACAATTCGATATGACAGATTTTCCCAAGTTAGTCAACACAAAAATAACCCAAAGAAAATACAATTATTTACAGGTGATATTAAGGTCAAAGGTACTTTAACAAGGAGCTAACTCAACACACTCCAAACCCAATATGATGACACAATTGTTGCCCCTCCAGACAAGGAAGTCAAAAAAGAACCACCTCAGAATCTCTCTATTTCCGCAGTCTCAAATGAGTTTTGTCTACTATATAATCACTGAGTCCTAGAACTGTAACATCTGTCTTTTCCTTACTCTCTGCGTTCTCCATAAAATGGTGTGCATTATGTTGTGTTGGACGTTTGCATTGATGATCTCTTCCTGATATCCTCTGGTACCTTATTGAACTAAAGCTCAAATTTCTAAATGTGATACTATGTAAAGACAGAGTTGAAAAGAGTTGCATATCATGTATTAACTCTTGGGACAGAATCACCAATTCAACAAGAAGATACAAACTTAGCAGGTATGAGCAAACATGATTCAGTACATCAATAGATCAACACAACAGAAACATGACTTACGCAGCTTTATCTCTGAGGTGACATTCCCAACAGCATGTAGAAGTCCAATTGTGCCACAAGCATTTCCCACAGTTTGCTTCACGAAATAAACTTTATTGCTCCAGTCCTGAAGTCAGTAACAATGAATTAGTGTATTTGATCTAAGTATATGTATTAAAAAAAAAAGATTTGTGATCTTGGATCAGCAAGAATGAGAAGTAAAAGAAAACAAGAAGAGAAAACTATGAAGAGAAGCAATATTGTTCTTCCCTTTGTTTCTGATTTGTGTTACGTCAGAATAGATGCAAGTACAATGTCTAATATACAGTTCAGCATCCATTCTCGGCCACTAGCTTACTATCTAACATCTTAACAATACAATTAATTACATCCAACTAATCTGAAAACAGAAAAAAACAAGGAAAAGGAAAAAGAACAGATTATAACAGAACAAGGCCAGCAACCAGCATCTCTGTTCTGAAACTGTATTACTACATCACTGTGGAATCAGTATGAGGTTTACCGATCCTGCAGTTGTGGCACGAACCATCAGCTCAACTATTTGCAGCAGGTGGTGATCATTGGACTATGCAAACATCATTTGCATTGTCAAAACTAATGAAAAAGTGACTATGTTTTCAACATAACAGCAACCTGATAAAAAATTCCAGCAGCCAGCGGAAATGAATTTTGTATCCAATAATCATATCATAATCTCAATAATATAAGTACCAAAATCCACCTTGAAACTACACTACATTGTTTTTTTTCCTTTCTTTCTTTCTTTACTTTTTAACATTCTGATCTGCATAAAAGAAATGGCTAACAAGCTGCACACACAAAAGTCCAGCTGATATTATAATGTAAAATGAATGACTGGAGTAACTCAATCTTATTCTTATGTGCACACCCGTGGTAACAGAATAATATAATATAAAGTATAAACTATATTAATTCAGTGGCAAAAGAAGCACAATCCTACTCACAACGAGAAGTGAAGCAAAAACCCACTCACAACGAGAAGTGACGTGGTGAGAACACACGGAGGGGAGACCAAGGCTTTGTCTGTTACAATTAGGTTACAGCGAGGATCAGATTTGTGCCTAAATCTGTTTGCTTTTGCCGTGAATGAACTTATTAGACACATTCAAAACAATGTGCCACCATACATGCTACTTGCAGATGGTATTGTATTGATAAATGAGATAAGGAAAAGTGTTAATGCTAAGCTAGAAATTTAGAAAGAAACCTTGAAAGCCCAAGGTTTAATCAACGGAATGAAGATGGAACACATGGAATGCAAGTTTAGTTCAAATAGGTTTGTAGTTCATGGAAAGTGAGGATGGGTGTTGAATGCCTGCCTAAGATTACTTCAAATATCCTGGGCCAACGGTCAGTAAGGGTTAATGAGGACATTACTAGCCAAATCAAAATTGGTTGAAAGAAGTGGAGTGCTTTAAGGATCCTCGGTGATAGAAAAACACTGCTCAAACTTAAAGGTTATAAAAAATCAAGGGATTTTGTATTCATTCAACATATTTTCATGTGTTGTTCAATTGTAATCAGTTCTAGATATGAATTTTTATTCTATAAAAATCTTATTAAGGAAAAAAGAAATTTTATCAATAATTAACGCAATATTATAAAAATAATCGAGAGAAATTTTATTCTCTAATATCCCTCAGACTTATGATGAGCATACACACCAGCTTAAGTATGTAAATTAATTCACAAAACCAGCAAGGAAAAGCTGACAATGCATATGTTTGTTCTCAACATTCTCCCCTAAGCATGAACGCCAAAACACCCAAACAGACAAACAAGAAGGGAATACATAGCTCTCTGAGAATAGAAATCAAAACCCAAAAGAGCAGAACACTAGAACATGACAAATGAAACACCAACAGCAGACAAAAATCAAAACCCAAAAAGATATATAACCAAAACAAAGCAAAAACAGAACATGCATAAATATTTGCGAAATGCGAACAAAAATTAGAATCTAGGGCTGCCAATGTGCCATGAAGCATTAGCGGAAGCTGCAAATGAATGCTGGGCGGAGGAACAGGAAACCACTAGACTATGAAATAAGGCTGAACAAAATGAGGATTACAGGGCCGCAAAAGTCTGGGACAAAAGTTGGGTTGCATAGGAAGTGGGGCGCATAGATGGACTGAGCTGTGTAACTGGACAAGTCTGCACAGGAAATCACGAGCATTGCCATAATAAGCACAGGGAAATGGACCAAAACTGAGCTTGAGAGAACTGGGGACCAATAGATTTTTATAACAGGAACATAAATGAGGAGCCGAATAAAAATGCTAGTCTGTTTTTGGCTGGGAAAATCAGAAAAAGAGAAAACTTGCTGGTGTCAATTCGCCATTGTCAACAGCCCACCATTAGAGGATGGCAAGGAATGATTGAACCACACCACTGACAGATTTACCCTACTCCATCGCTTTTTCTCCTTCAAACCACTTACAGTATCTTGAATTCTTGAGGGATAACGAAAAAGGAGGAAGCAAAAATCCAAGCATCAGGGATAGTGAGAAAATGTTTTTCCAGGGAGGAGATTGATGGAAGAGAAGTAGACAAGGTAGAAATGGGAGGCTGAAGCACAAAATATGGAGGGAAAAAAACAGAACCAGAGACCTCAAGCAGAACAGAGAATAGAGCAGCTAAAAGAAGCAAAAGTTCAAAGGGCAGTACCAAAAGATTAACTACCAACCAGCAATATGGTTGATCAGGCAGACAAAGGCTTTGATAGCATGCAAACAATGAGAAGATTGCATTCATTTAATGAATGTCATGCATTGCTTGCTAATGCTCAATTATAGCATCACAGCATCACGAATGATATTCTACCTATAATTAACCCGAATATTATTCTAAATATCTGAAAATAATCTAGAGAGAATTGAACAAATAATCTAAATAATTCCGGAGTCATAATATCCTCCAACAAACACAGACACTATAAGGTGGCTATACGGAAGCCATAGTATGCTAATGGACGTTGGATAGTTAAGTACCAACATGTCTAAAAATTACATTGGTGGATATAAAGATATTAAGATAGATGTGCGTCATGTAATCATCCAAAGATGGATAGGTTCATAAAAATGGAGTTATACTGAAGAAAGCAGAAATAGCGCCCATAGAGGACAGCTGTACACGTTTGTGATGGTTTTGGCATTTAAAGCAAAGACTAATAGGTGCACGTAAAAGAAGATGTAAGACGATGGAAGATACTGGTTATAAAAAAGGTAGAAACAGCAAAAGAAAAGTTTCAAGGAGACCATATAGAATACATGATTATTTAAATTAGTAAACAGCCAAAGATAGCTTAATGGAAGCTAAGAATCCACGAGCGGGCCTCATTTAGTAGGAAAATGCTTAATTTGGTTTAGTCTTGTTTATTAATCGCCTAATTTGAAAGGCCATTGTTTTTCTACCCATCCGTCTAAACCACTTCCCAGCCAGCAACTCATCCTTCACTGAGGCGTCCTGAACACAATAAATCCCAATAAAGCTTCACGCAAAACCCATCCAGTTATAGTACCTTTAAAATGAAGAAAAGTATGATTCAATGACTCAGCCTTAGAACCATTTCACAGAGTAGAGCCCCCCTTTCGTAGATTATCAACTGTTGGACTTCTGATCCCAGGCTGCATTCCATATGGGGTGGCCTGTTACATAAGCCTTCCAGCATTGCAAGCTCTGTGAAGGATAGCAGGCAATATTACCACTAAAATGCTGACAGACTAATTCCATGGTTTAAACTTGTGACCTGCAGGTCACGATGGAGCAATCAACCTTTTTCCATGCCCCAAGAAAAGAGATTCTTGGAAGGACATTTGACATCCAAACCATCTGAAAATAACCAAAGAACAGATAACTGATTTGCGTAAGTTCAATCGCATATCATCTGCCATATGCCAATCGGAAATACGTTCTGGCGCATTCTTTCCAAGAGAACACCAGCTACATTTATTCTTCAGTATTACAATTTGCAACATAATCTGCTCCCTGGAGAATATTGATCAACTGCCAATTGGAAAGTTCTTGAGAAAGAACTACAACATTTTTTATATAACGCAACAAACCTTCCAAACTAACCAGCATACTGTTGCAAATCACAAATTAAAAGGACAAAAAAAAAAGCACGAAATTTGTGATAAAATTCCATAGATATGGCTCATCCAAATTTTTAAGAGGTGAGAAGAACCACCCATGGTCTAAAACCTGGATACAGCTTTAGACACTTTTTTCCTTTAATCTCCCTTCAGAATCATGACTCTCTAGCAGTCATTTCTTTATTGTACTGCATAAACCTTTGACTCACAAACCCATGTATTCCCCAGGCAAAGTCACAAATGAAACTAAATGATTTTCCACATCCACCCCACAAAAGATCCTTAATAATGCTTTTGCAACAAAACTGCAACTAATTTTAGCAAATGAAACGGTTGAAGAAAGTACGCAATGAGAAGACAAATACATTTTATATGCATAAGGCTCTATTCTCTTGTCAAACTTTTTTTATGCTCAAAATTTTAGCAATTTTTGAGTTCTCTTCCTCTAGATTCCAGCATATGAAGTTTTCCACTTTCTGTTCTTTTGTTAGACTTATTTTCAAATTTTCTTGAATTTTCTCACCTCAAGTGTTCTCTCCCTCTTAAATAATCAACATTAAAGTTCTCAACAAAATTTATTATGTGCTTTAATTGGCTAAAACATATCATATGTAACTCTTCTTTTGAACTATATTTAAAGAGATTTTTAACAAAGCAAGAATCATTTGTCGGCATTCCTAGAGAAAATTATGATGAATATAAAACTTTTAGCATGTCTCTCAATGTTTCAATACATAAAGTTTTCAGATGTAAAGTTTCATCTCAAAAGAACATCTCTTAAAAGTTAGAAGACTCATGATTCAACACGACTTCGATTGCAGCTCTTAAAACAAAGACTTTACAAGAGAATAGAACCTAAATCTTCCTCGTAGGCCAATGAGGGCAATGTTTGTTTTATAAGCATACATTTACCTCCCTTTGAAAGAAATTCATTTTATGTAAGCACAATAAAGATGAGAAATGCAAAGTTGGTAATTGTAATGGCTACAATACATTACACCCCTTAAGAAATTTCTCTCCATCACCTTGAAAATAAGCCTACTGAAAACTTCCATGACTGAAAGGAACAACGATGGAGAAAGAGGATTTCCTTGATGAAACCCTATAAAAGGAGGGAAGGAATCCTTCAGCTCCCCATTTATAATAATTGAAAAATAAATGGTGATATACCATTTTTATTTAAGAGCAATCCATTGTTCACCAGACCTCATTTTTCTTGTCAAATAAATTAATGGTTTCAACTCTATATAATGTGCTTATAAGCATTCTCAATGTCAAGTTTGCATGACACCTGGTTCACACTCTTTAACCTCGCAGTAATTCAAATTAAAGCAGCATCTAAAATATGTTGTTTTTCAATGCAAGTAATGATAATTCAACAATTCCTTGGCACTGTCAATGTAACATCAAGGATTTCAGCAAAAATTTTGTACAAAACCCAAACCAGGCCTTAATTTGAAAAAAATTTTGCATACCAATTTTTTGAGAATCAAATGCAGATTGAATTTGAAGTGGTCAAAGCTTGCCTTAACCGAAGAAATCCCCCCCTCCCCAAAAAAAAATTCATAACCTCAGTCTTGATAGACGTCAATTTTTCAGAAGGAAAGCCACTGCATTCTACTCATAAACTGTTCAGAGAAAATTTTCTAAACAAGTGTTTTAGTACTAATGAATGACGTCATCTCAACAACACAAATCTAATGCCTGCAATGAATGGAAATATGTGGTACTTACCTTCCCGACACTGTCTTCCTTTACTCTCTCTGCTTCACTCTAGAGACAGATAAATTTAACAATATAAGTGGACTGTCAACTGGGAACATATATATCATGGCAAACACAATAAAATAATGACTGACGATAAACACAGAGATTGATACCTCTGCAGTAATGGGATAGAGAAAAAGCACTGCAAGAACAGGCTTTGGCACCATTTCCAGCAAGTCTTCATCCAAGCCATAAACATCATGGCATTCTGCTGCTTCTTCTGGCAGACCAAGCCCCCAAAGAAACTATACCATGATATAACAAAGACTACAAATTAATTATCTTTCACATAACATAAGGCCAGCAGCAGCATCAACAACAACAAAAAAGACAAAGCTTCACCTTCAACACAAACCACTCAC
This sequence comes from Nepenthes gracilis, assembly GCA_033239525.1. Taxonomy (NCBI): domain Eukaryota; kingdom Viridiplantae; phylum Streptophyta; class Magnoliopsida; order Caryophyllales; family Nepenthaceae; genus Nepenthes; species Nepenthes gracilis. The sequence goes on from BSYO01000009.1 coordinate 7,742,319, forward strand.
TAGTGGGAAATCCCTAGTTTTCCTTCCTGAACTTCTGGAAATGATATCCATATATCTGCTATTCACTCTATTCTTCCTAAAACCCACTATAAAATTTCCAAGGAACCATATCGTAAACCTTTTCCAAAAATAGAACAGATGGGTAAATCCTTTTTCTTTAACCTAAATCTTTCCATTAACTTATCTTCTACTCAGCATGAAATGGACAAAACACTAAAGTAGGAAAAGAGATGAAATGTGAAAGAAATTGAAACGTATTCCTCTTCCAACTTTCCTTTCTAAGAGTATAAAATCATAGCTGAAAAAGAGGATAAAAATCCCACAATCATGGAAAGTTTCCGTAGCCTTACATAAAGAACTACTCCAAGCATCTAGGAGTGTCGATTTTTTTATCAGTAACAAGAAATACAAGTACCAAAGCTCAAACCATGTAATTCATTTTACATCTGGGATCATTATATTTAAGACATCTATTCCATAGTTGAGAGGAATGACAACTGCCCACAGTTGAAAAGAGGAAAAAAATCAATCAATTGATAAGCAAGCACACAATTGCAAGTCTCTCAGCAGAGAGGGTGAGCCTTAGTGCAATAGTAGGCTACTCATTGTGACCTATATTTGACCCACCCCAAACCCCACAATGTGTCTCGTGCAACTGACTACCTTATTAATTAATAGACAAGCATACCCAAAAAAAACAACTTAACAAACTGCTGCTCACCTCGACAGTTGTGTCATGGAGCAAAAAGAATTGAACATGAAATTTCAAAGGGGAAAACTGTGAATTTTAATATAAAAATATCAAAACATGACCAATCAAAAACAACTACAAGATCACGTCTCAGAGCAAGATAAGGAGAAGATCAATATCCTTTTTATTGGAGTTGAACAGAAAAGGGGATTTTGTAATTGGATTTGGAGATTGCTCACTCACCAGGTGGTTGCTCTGACTTTGAAGAGAAATCCAGTGGAAAAATAAGGATTAGCACTGTTACTGTTAGTCAGAATGTGATAGTAATGGGAATGTAGGTTACTCTTCAAGGAAATATGCTTTGCACATATCCTCGAAATTGTAGAATTATTAGATCTGTACATAGAATCTGAGAATTGTACGGATCGGTTAAGGTCTTATAAACTAGAAAAAGGGGTTTTGTTGTTTAAACTTGAAAAGGCAAAGGCTCTTTGAAAGATGATGGACAAGCCCATTGGACATTGAAAACAAAGCAATGACCCTGATGCATTTGATGTCAATGAAGTGGGATATAGATAAAGTTGCCTAATCTATAGCTGCACCTGCAGAGTGCAGACTGATCATGGGCAAATCTATAGCTGCACCTGCAGAGTGCAGACTGATCATGGGCAAATCTATAGCTGCATCTGCAGAGTGCAGACTGATCATGGGCAAATCTATAGCTGCACCTGCAGAGTGCAGACAGATCATGGGCAAAATTGCTAGAGTGTATGTCGAAATGAAGGCAGGGAAGTAGTAACCTAGAAGAGTGAACTTAGTTAACTCTACCAATAAAATGTTTGAGCTTTGAAGGAGCAATTGAGGATGAGTGGTGCCATCTTTTTTCCTCACTACAAATGTCTCTAGCAATAAAGATTAGAAATTAATAAAAGACCCAGGAGGCTAGGACTGATGCAGTTTTGAAACCTAAAGTTACTGTTGTGCCAGAGAACAAAAACAAGAATTAAAGGCAGATGTGAAGTGGGTATATGTCAAAGGAAGAGCTAAACCTCATGAAAATCAAACAGCAAGTTGAAACAATCAAAATAAGAGTGAAAGGAATCAATAAAAAAACTTTGGTGTCAAAAAGCTTCGGGTGTGAGAAATACATAAGAAAGAAATGGGAAAAAAGAACTGAAGTACTCATTGTTTCAGGGGGGGGAGGTGAGGTGTCAGGGGTGTTTTTCCTTGCGTTCTGAAGCAAGGGATATTAAATCAGCTACCAAGTGTTGGGATGGTTCTGCAGGTAGATGGGTTAAAAAAAGAAGATTAGCCTTTGTATTCCTTCGACTATTTCTCAATTGATTTGGAGTGAATGGAAAAAGAATGTTTGAAATGGGATCTCCAAATCCTGAATTTCCAGCTTGGGAGGGCTATGTTTTTTGTTTCATGGGTGTATTTTTACATTCCTTCTCTGATTTTTGTTTGGCTTATTATTTGATCAAAAGTATTAAGGATGCAATCTGCTGGGCTACACTCTGCATATCGTTCTTGGTTGGTGCCACCTCGATACCTCTTCAATGACATTTTGACCTCCGGCTTTACCAATAAAAATCAAGAAGAAAAAGATACAAGTGTGATGTTCTACTTGAATCAATGTGTACGTGGGTAGAGTGGCTGGATCCAGTCCCAATGGGTGAAGATATATTTATGACTTCAGCCAAGGCTCTAATAATTTGAATCAGAGCATGGTAGACGTGTAGAAGAGGAAAAATTGATCAACCTATCGCAGCCAAATAAAATGGATGAAAAGGATGCCACTTTCTTGTGTAATTTCCATATACACAGCTATTATGTTGAGAATAATTGAGGCAAAGCATGCGTGATTCATGCTTAGGTTGCAAAGGGAATGCCATTTTGGTAATCAATCAAAATAAAAGGTTAATGGCAGGAAAGTTAAACTCATAGACATAGCTATTGCATGGAGAAAATTGTTCCTGGCCTCAAATTCAAGGTTGTTTCCTTTCTTTGAGTGACAAACATGAGAGTGGAAAACTGCTGAAAGTGCACATGATTATGAAGAAAAATCACTGGCTTATGCAAATCCAGGATTCACAGCAAAATTTCAAGCACCTAGTATCTCAAATCATTGCCTCAAAACACTTACTAGGCCAAAAAATCAGCTTTTCAGGTTCCTCAACCACCAGACTAGGAAGATAGTATGATGCAACTGCTTCAAAGGACCTGGAAAAGGTCTGGGGAGACCTATGTTCAGCTTAACAGAAAGTTTTAAACATTCGCAAAAACAGGTTACCATATACAATAAGGAGATATATGGGACATACCAAGAAGGGTTGAGCAAGCAAAAGAAAATTTTTGATGGCATATAGAGGCCGATAATGTATAAACTCTAACCCATCTCAAACTGATGCTCGGGAGAGAAAGTAGTGAACAGTAGATTGACAAAACTAAGACTTGGTTTCCAAGGGAAAGGCAAGAGAATCATAGGAGGCTGAGAAAAACAGCTCATTCTCCCATACATAAAGCAGAGTAGCTCTAGCAATGTTGTTCTTCATATTATGACTATACTTGGATTGAGATTCCAGTTCGTTTGGCTGAGAAAATGTTCAATTTGAGACTGATTAAAAAGAGGAGGTTGCTCAAAATTAAATTTTGACCTGTTATGTGAGCCCATATGAGACATGCAACACAAAGATCAGGGGAACTGGTTTGGAAGACAGAGCAAGGTAAACTAGTGCTAGAACAAATAAGTGAACTGTGTAAAGTCAAGACACATATGATAAAAGATCCCAACTGCAAACGGGTTTTCAGCACAATTTCAAATCTCTATAACATATGGTAGTGATTAAGGAAGTGAGCCAATGCTCAAGGAGGTAAATTTAAGATCTAGTACTTGAATTCCCAATATGACACCCCTAAAAATCTGTTGATTATAGTCCCATTGCATGTCACAACATGCTATTAAATGTCTTTCAAAAATCTGAAATGAAAGATATAAAAACGGTGTTGAACATTTGGTGATGTTCATGGCGCATTAGTTATAGGGAGGCATTATGAGCAGTGTGACTACATGCCAGGACTGGTGAAGCCTTATAGATAGAGAAACGTAACACCTAGGTACCTGATGAAAAATGAATATTTGATTTAAAGAACACATGGCTCCTTGTATGAAAATTCCTAAAATTAGTACATTTAATTACCATGGATCATAATTCAAGAAAAAAGAAGATATTGAAGAAAATCTGATGCTCATAATACAAATATTAAGGTGAATTGGCTACAGGGAGGAAATCAAGTTGGTTAAAGGGGGAAATACATTGGGATTTGGGAGTCTTATGCAATCATCAAATACCTCTAAAATAAAAGGAAAATTCTAGAGGACTGCTACAAGACAAGCTTTATTATTCAAATTGACAAAGTGCGGATCATCACACATGAAATGATTGTAGATAATGAAGATGTTGAGAGGGAGGCGTAGTGGACAAATCTGTAGCAAATTGGAAATTGTACATATGAAACCATAAGGGAAAGGCATTTAAGATGATAAGGACACCTAAAATGTAGATAGCTGGAGAACCAGTGAGAAAAGATGATGTTGTTGATATTGGAGATAAGTAAAAAAAGGTAGAAGTAAACTAGAAAAACTAAAAAGATCAAAATTTCTTCTATTATTGAAATCCCAGCAAAGCTATTGTTGTTTCCATCATTGTTGTTCCTGATATAAGTTTATCCAAGACTGTAAGGGTCGGATTAATTATGGTGTTTGTAAAATGGATGCATGAATGCATTAACACTATGCTTTCAATTGTGGTCAGTAGTGAATTATGTAGCATACAGGGACCCCAAACCCAAAGTTGTTCACCCTATCCATGGACTATCTGTCAAGAATTTTAGTGGGGCTAGATGGTGAGCAGAAAATTAGCACCACTGTGAAATAAGATTAAAATGACAGAAATTGGCTATGATAATGTTAGAAACTCTGATTTTCCCATGCAAGGACACCCTAAATAGGCACAATGGTAATGGAAATCGAGAACTTTGAGGAATTAAGGAAATGGAGCTGCAGCATATACTGTGAGCTCTTAAATACAAATTTGCCTTGGATTACCTCTAACAGGCACCAATTGCAAACCAGTGATAAATAAAAAATCAACAACATGAATTTTAAGGTTCCCTTCCTATGCAGCTAGATTGGAAATTAACTTCCTAGAATTTGATTTATGGCATTAAGAAGACCAATTGAGCTTTTCTTCAGTCTGGAACATAAATGAACACCAGAAAGGCACTGATCACTTAAAAGAAGCACGAGGGCATAGACCTAAAATTTTACTATCGTGGAATAAAGAGATGTGTTGAAGCAGCTTTGGGCAATAGAGACAATGGCAGATTCAATGTCAAATAGATCGATACAATATACATAAAACAAAACAACATTTGGGAATATGAATGTAAAACAAATTGTTCATGGGCCTTTGGAAAACAGATGAAGATGAGAAACACAAAAACAGAATGTCTAGTTTAAAAAAAAAATAGCATTCTGGATTGTGAATGTAAAACAAATTGTTTATGGGCCTTTTAAAACCAAATGAAGATGGGAAACACAAAAACAGAATGGGATAATGAGGATAGATGCCAGATTATCCAGTCTTATAGAGAGTTCATAGTATCATTGACCTACAAAGCAGCAAATGATAGAAAGAGAATAAGAAATGGAGAAGAGTTATTTAGAGAGGCACGAACATATAAGAGCAAATTTTATTGCTTTCATGGAAACACCAAATAAGCTACATAGTAGGCAAGTGTTGACCATAGATCAGATGACAAACAGTTGATAGTGCTGTAAATTTGATGAGCTAGAAGCCTAGAAACTAAGAAGCACCTGCTTTAGTGAAAATTTCAAATATAATCTGGAAGCAGAGAACGACATACATGTGTATATGAATCCACTGGGGAGGAATGAAGAAAATGAAGGAGTGAGAAAGAATTGGAGATGTCTACATAACATAAGAAATTTCTAAAGGACGTCGTTTTTTCTGTCATCCACCTTGTATAAATGGCAAAAGCAAGCCTCTGCTGAGAAGGTGGTTTCTGTGGTAAAATATTGAACTAAAATCAAACTGCCAATGATATCAACAGTGAAAGAGTCACAAGAGAGTGGTGTCAGCATATAAAGAGAGAGCCAGAAAGGATTGCGAAAGGCTAATTTTTTTATCACCTCATGTCTTGGCTTTTACTGTTTCTCTATACTTATGCATGGCTGATCAAAGTGTTTGGTGAGACTGACTTGCTCATAGTTGGTAATAAATTATTGTGGGGCACGGGAAAACGACCTAGAACAGAACATAATGAGGCAAAGAATCCTTATAATTAAACCCACTTGGGGGAAAAGACTTTGTTTGGTTAGCTACTTTCAGGAACTCCTACAAGGGTAGGGGACAACATTCAAGAAAAGGTCCAGAGCAAAGACACACAAAAACCAAATAAAATAGGAAAAAAGCCGAAACGGAACAATAATTCACAAAGTACACATAAAAGAACCCAAGATAAATCTGGCATTATAAGTCAAGAGAACCAAGATTTGCAAAGGAATATCGGATGGGTAATTTAAATTACATCTAACAGAATACAATTACTGATAAAACCTTTCTTAGATCAAAACGAAGTGCTACCCATACTATGAATTCTAAAATCGGTCCAATTAGGGATCACGGAATTTTCTCCTAAAATATATTTCAAACTGAAGTTTAACTTGACAGCGGAAAAAGACGAAAAAAATGAAAAAAGAGAACATAGAGACGAAGCGAGCATGCGACAAACAGAAAGCTCTAACCATCCATCCGTGCCTTCGGTAAGTAGTTGGGCGAAGAGAGAGAGAGACATGGTAAGGGGTGAAAGAAAACCTGGTTCATGACATCGGGGTTAGCTTCAAGAGGAAGCCACCTTTTGGCAGAAGGGCTTTCTTCCATTGCTTTTTCTCTCTGCCGATGCTCTCGCTTCCCCTTGCAACAAAAACAGCAGACTGCAGTTAAGTAATCCGTTGGTGGGCTCTTTTCATGCTGCCGTTCACATTTATATAGGCTTTGGGAGCATTTGGAAAGAGTTCAGCAGCGACTCATTGAGTCACCCCTCCGCAAGGTGGCAATCATAGTGTCAAGGTAGACATAAAATTCGGCCAATTTCATAGATTATGATCAGTGATATGATTAAAAATTAAGTCTTCGCTGAATCTATGGGATGAATATGGTTTAACAGTGAGAATAATCCGTTAATTTATTATTTTAGAACAATATCAATTTTAAAATACTTTTCATTCAAACATATTTTTATATAAGTAATAATTGTTTCCTCTAATAAATATTTTTTAAAAATTATTTTTTAAACTATTTTTAACTAAATATTATCCTTTTAATTTTTTATAATTTAAAGTATCTTCATTTAATAAATGTTTAGTAAAAATATTTAAATATCAAAATACTGATACTAGGTTGAACCTACCATAGTTTGATTATGAAAGAACAAAATTATATTTTTTATATTATAATTGATCTTAATATAATATGAACTGACTTAACAATTATATTTTTTTGCACTAAAATTGGTTCCACGGGGCAATTATGACAAATATTGCCCTGCCAAGTGACCTACCTTAGCTTGACTGATGCCATGTGAATTAGATTTGAAATTTGTTGGTGATCTGATATTAATTGGGTAAGAGTGATGCTATGAATTTTTAGTCATTCTTTAAATATTCTCGATAATAACCTTATATATATATATATACAAACCAAAGAGCCCACATATGGATTGAGAGATAGACTTATCTATCCATATACGGTAACGGGTATATTAAACTTAAAAGGTGAAAGCATCTTTTAGTTAAAGGGGTCTTGCTATTTACAACTTGAATTATTAACATGATATGATTCATTTTGATGCTGCACGAATTAATTAGCAATTCCATCATATGAATATAATATTTGTTCCATGACATGATTAAATTTGCTTCATTTTGATCTTTAATTTTTTTAAACCTTCTCAATCATATGATATTAATGCATCTCAAATATCCTAATTATTGAATGAATTAGAGGGCCACATTATATGAGAATCTGATTAGAAATAGGTCCAATCTTTGTAACTCAAAATTTAAATCCTATATACTATAATAAAATAAATAAAATGTTAGAGGTATATGGGATTATCTCCCTAATATGTCATTCAATATTTAAGTTAAAAATAAGATATAAAAAAATGAGTACAAATGATAAGAAAATGATGATGAATATTTGTTTGGATGACAATTTTCTTTCAAATGCGCTCAATTGATAGAAAGGCTTTGGTGATAATGTACTCAATTAATGGAGTTGCTCGCTGCTTTTCTTTTTTGTCGTCTAGCCTCATTTTTTTATTTTCTGTCTGTCCATTTTATTACAAGTGAGAGACTATATTTATAGTAAATGATACTGTTTGGTTGACGAATTCTTAAAATAATACATGGACGTGATGCCTCTTCAGTGATAAGAGGTGTTATTTGTACTTGTAATGACTATCTTTATTTGTTGGTTAGATCATCTAACTTTCAACCATTGAGATCAACTCAGTCGTCGTTTGAAATAATTAATTTAATGCTCATTGTGATCTTTCAATACTAGACAGTTCAGATTGTATCCCTTAAATTAATTGTTGCACCTTTTGCTTCATAAGTTTAAAGGGTTTTCTGTTAAGCTATCGTTATTTAGGCTTTTCATATTTCTGTGCAGTGGATTTAAGCCAACTTATATACTGTCATATCCATCAAATATAATAATATAAAAACTATAAAGTTATTCAAACAAATGATATAAGAAACAAAAATAATGTATAAACACTTGAATTATTTTCCCTATGACATCATCAAACATATTTCTCATTATTTTAACATGCTCCTTGGATAATTAACATCTACCAATCCAAAAATTTCAAGTAGTTTGAGCTTATTAATTTAAAAGTTAGAAATAATATAAGTTGAGCTAAAAAGACCGTAGAGTTTCACATCGGATGGGGAGGTGAACGAAGTGTGCCTTATAATAAGGGCGTAATACCTCTTCCTTGACGACGCGTTTTGGGGGCGGTGGATTCCGTCTACCAGGAACAAACCGTCAAGGGTCGCATGATGGCTCAGGGGCGCCGTGAAGTTCCCCCAACCCAAAGCGGACAATATCGTCACGCGGTTGCTCCGGGGACGTTACAAATGGTATTAGAGCCGGATCCTATTCAGTGTGCCAATGGGACGCCCGGGTCCCCAGGGGGTGGATCAGAGAGTCCCATATCGGATGGGGAGGTGAACGAAGCGAGCCTTATAATAAGGACGTGGATACCTTTTCCTTGACGATACGTTTTGGGGGCGGTGGATTCTGTCTGCCAGGAACAAAACGGTGTGGGTTGCGTGATGGCCTGGGACGTCGTGAAGTTTCCCCAACCCAAAGCGGACAATATTGTCGTGCGAATGCTCCGGAGACGTTACAAAAAAGTTAATAACATAATAATAAATACAAGTTAAACATGTCAAAATGATCAATAAAACAAGGCCATTGACAAATCTCAGTAATTAAGGTGAATATATGAAAATTGAGTTACGTATTTTCTCCCTATAAATATTAACTTATTTTACTATTTAAAACTTGTGAAGAAAGTTGTTGATATTATTCCTTATAATCAGACTAGACCTACTATTATAATTCTTTTTTAATAAATTTTGATATATCAATATGTGTCCTTACATGTTTCATTTCACAGGAAATAAAAAATTTATATAAAATGTATACATTTTTTAGAATTTAGAAATCAAAATGTTTAACTTTATTTTATTTAGAGATTTTTTTCTAATTTCTTGCAAAAGAAATATCACGTAAGAGGATATTATTTATCAACTTCATAAATTTTTGGATATTTTTCAACAATATATAAATATGAATAATATAATTTAAAATTTGAGAAAACTTAGGATAAATAATGTACACAAAAAAACTAGATATCAAAGAGGGTATGGATGAATGCTTACATAGAACATGGAAACATGAATCCCATATTGAATTTTTATGAATAAAAAAATTATAAATTTTCAGAAAAAAAATAAAGAATTAGGTTTGGATTTTTTTTTTTTTTTTTGTATTGCCTCAAATTGTATGGTCTTCTAAAATTTTTGCTCTAAGATCCATCATTCTTCTCATTCTTTCTCATTTTCTCTTATATTTATTTTCTTCTATTCGGGTTTTTGTAGAAACAAACTAAAAAAAAAAACAAAATCATCGTGTGTAATACAAATTGACATGCATGTATAAGTTATTCGCCCATCAAATATAATGGTTAAAATTAGGTTCTCAGAATTTAAAATCAGTACACGATTACTTTTTATGCATGTATTAAGTGTTGACTGATTTGTTAAGCACGTATGAGTTTTCTTTTTGCGCATCTTATGCACTATTTATACTTCTATTGCCGCATGAGTGCGGTTCATGAGGTCTTCAAGCATCAAACACACTGGTTCAATATATTAGCGGTCTCATTCAAATCCATAATTATTCTAAATAATTTACTTGATTATTTTACTTCAAACATCATATGTCAAATTTTGAACTCAAGCATTATGCACCTAAAAATATTTCACATTAAGTAAATATATTACTTATTATACATTGGTTAGTATCTCCTCTTTTTATCACCCGTTTAAATAGGAAAATATCATTAGTTGAATAACTTAGTTGAGACAAAACTTATATCTGCTAATATTGCATCTATCTGATAAAAATTATATAAACAACATGAATTTTTATTTAAGATATTCAATCTCAGAAAGTGAATAATATTTTAGATAAAATATGACGACTCATTTTCGATAGTTTGATATCAGTAATATCGTTTTAATAATACCATATCAATCATATTATTTCTTATAGTTTAACCAGAAATAACATATTTAATACTTAATTATTTATTGCTATGGATATTGCAAATGAGCCATGGACATCGCTTTACAAGTATCAAAGCATCAAAATCATGGATACCTGTATATAGACTTGTTAAAAATAGTTTAAAATATTATTATACATAAAACAAAGTATGACACCCTTAGAAATATTTCTCATGAGTCATAAAAAAGGATGATGCTTAGCGTCTTCTATAACTACAAAAATAAGTAGCTATATGAGGTATGTGTTATTAATTTTCATCAAAATCCAATAAAATTTCAATATATTAGTTATTTTATTGTAAAGAGTTTCAAAATTTATCATAATTTCTATCATATATTAGCCTTTATTATAATTTAAAGAAGCGCTAAGTCTTAATCAATTTTATCATATTATTCGTTTCATTTTGTATCTTTTCATTAAATTATATTAATAAAATTGACCAGTTTTTATAATTACAAAGCAAATTAAATCGATTACATCAACCAACCCAAAAATTAAAAAATTAAATGCTAAAATCACCTCGATTCAAATTACTTTCAAACTCATGGTCATGCTTATACTTAAACGGCCAATTATTAAGTAATTTGATGCACTAATGAAACAATTCATAAGCTTTTTGCATAACATTTGATAAATTAAAATTAAATTATCATATGAAATCAACCTATCATTATTTATTTTTATTTGAAGTTTGTAAACTAAATATTTTTATTAATATAATATGAAACTGTTGCGTCCCGGGTCCGCGGTTGTCGTACGGATTAGGGAGCCTTCGGATTCCTAAGCTCACGGTGGCGTCGAGTGAAGGGTCCGGTCTCCGTAACTCTGAACCTAGACCTGCATAACACAAATAACAAATAAGAGGTCAGAGGCTGACGGGGGGTTATCCCCCACCGACACTCCGACGCTCAAATCAGATATCTTCCGCAATAAACGGAGGAATGCATGCGTAAGATGTGAGAATGAGGGGAGTGTGAGAGGGATGTGATTGGAGGCATGAGCTCCGTGGACGCGCCCGTTAAGGGTGGCTTACCCGTGCGCCTGCGATGGGCGGTTTAGAGGAAATCCCTCTAGGGGTGCGCCCGCGGAGGGCGGCTTGGGGATGTGCTCGTGGAGGGGCGGCTTGGAGGTCCGCCCGCGGAGGACGGCTTGGAAAGGACCCTACCTCCTGGTCAGACGGCGTGCCCGTGAGCCTTGCTGATATTTGGACGCACCAAAGTAGCATGGAGATTTTGGGCCCTGTCTGTCTGAGCTTTCCTGGCGGGTTGCCAGATACGGACTTGCCCATCTGGGGCGAGCATGCTGAATGGGACCCGTGCGGTTAAGAGCCGCAGGGTATTACCTCGGGGGTGCTGTGTAGTTTGGGAGGACGAGCACCGAAGTGAGTGCTCTATACTCTATCGGTTGAGGTATTTCTTCTTCGTGCTGATGGGCGCCCATTGATGAAGCAGATGGGCGCCAGGGAACCCTAAGCTCCTGCGGCGAAGGGCTGAGTGCTCTCGTTCGTCTGGATCTGGAGGACGGCGACCAGGCGCCATGGCAGGAGTAAGGATTTGCTCTATATTCTGCTGAGAGCCTTGGGTTCCCTGTTAGGGAACGCTTTCGGGCTTCGCCACCGTGAGGAGCTCTGGGTGTGATTCGGGAACAGATCTAGTCACTTATTTGGGGGAGCTTCATGCTCCCGTTTCCGCCATGGTTCGGGAGGAATGGTGAGCGCCATTCTCGAAAGAACCCAAACCCTACCTTGGATTTGGCTCGGGCTGAGCAGCCGAACGCCCTGGGAGGAGGTTCACGGAACCTTATTACGGGGAAGCTCTGTCCAGCACCGACTAAAAGGGAGAATTGTAGGATTTGGTCGCCGGGACCGCTGAGTGCCCCATTTGGGTCAGGGTAGGAGGAAATGTGCCGGTTGCCATGGATAGCGAGCTTTGGGCTCCACCTAGCGCCGACTTGAGGGGGAATCGTTGAGTGCTGTCAGCAGGAAGGTTCTGCGCCTTGTTCTTCTGGGGACGATGGCAGTGGGGGAGCTTCGGGTCATCAGCGGAAAGAGCTCCGTGGTTTGCCTGGCTTACTGACGACTGAATCGTGCTCGTTCTCTTCCCTGCCCAGTTTCGTTCTTCTTCTTTTCATGAAGATGAGAACACAGAGGGAGAGAGAGAGAGAGAGAGTCCCTGACTTGGCCGAAAGCGGAGTCAGGAAGAGTGGTCTTTTCCTTCTGCCTTTTTCCCTCCTCTTTTGCTCTACCTTTTCCTGTGCAGGGGCTGGCCCTTTTATTGAGAAGATGGTGAATGTTTTCCCTACAGAATGAGCCTAAAAACTCCCGCCAATAAGAGTCTTCCCGTCAAAATGAAAATATTTCCCGCCTTTGCGCATCGTCTTCGATACACCTCTGATTTCGGGTTGGCCTGCTATATCGGATCCAACTGAAACTAAACAGCCTTAGATGTAAAAAATGACAAGACTCCGAACCATGAGTGCCTACGTTGCCACTTTGCCATTGCCACGGGCTGCTAGAGAATAATGATAATTATTTATAAGTTAATTTTTTTTATCTTACTTTTTAAAAACTTAATTAATAAATAACATCACCTATTTTCTAATAACGGAGCTGATGGTTACGGTCAGGACAGTCCCACCGCCACCTTTCTCCTTAGGGTTTTTAAGATCACGTTTTGTCGTTTCCTCGTCTGTCTGCCGCTATGGCTAGGGTTTCTATCTGTGCTCTCTCTCTCCATTCCTCTACCACTATTAGTCAGTCACCCATCTTGAATTTGTCATGGAGTTAGGTGTAATCTTATCAAGGTTTTGTGGCTACTGATATTGCTGTTGGAGCTTAGGGCTTCGGAAGGTTTTTGGGGCAGGTATTTAAAGATAAAAATGGCAACGACTAACCCTTTCGATTTGTTGGGAGACGACGACAACGACGACCTCAGTGTCCTCATCGCATCCGCGGCCGTCATCAAGAAGTCATCTGATCCGGCCACTGCCGCCTCCGCGGCTCCGCCTGCTAAGCCGGCGAAGCTCCCGACCAAGCCGCCGCCTCCTGCTCAAGCTGGTGAGCCTGTATCTCTTACCTCAACACCCTGTATTGATATTTGTTAAAGTGCCACTATTTGTTTAAGTGCATGTTTTTTTAGTGAAATGGTGAAAAGAATTCGAGGACTGTATAAGCTTTTCAGATTTTGATGTCATTGATTGAAATTGGTTTTGCCAAATCAATTGTGAATATTGTTAGAGGTAGTTCGATTAGGGAGTTTATTAAAATTTCAATTGGGGGTCATCGTTTTGTTTGTAGAGAGAGAGTAGATGTTAGTGAATGAGCTTTTAAATATTTCTGGGATTGGTTCCTTTTTCCTCCGTTCAATGCTTCAAGCTATATTCTGCTTTTAAATTATCTGCGGCTAAGCCAATTTAACTCGAAGTGCCATTTTAACTATTTAATTCTTTGGATCCTAAATTTTGATTCTCAATTTTTTGGTTTTAGCAATTCATGGAAAAAGGGATGTGACAAACACCTTGACATCGGGATTTTTTTAGAATATAATATTTTTGGGAAAAGGCCTTAGTGAATGTGTGTCTGGAGTTGATGTAAACGGGCAGAATGATAAAGTGTATGCAAGATGGAATGGGATTTAGTGAACTGATTTTTTGTGATTCTACGAAAACTGTTCAGTGGATGAGAGGATCATAGCTTGTTCATCTTTTGGGGATCTCATTATGGAAAAACTGCAGACTACTGTTCTGGGTTCTAGGGATGTATTTGTTCGTGTCATGTTTTATGTATGCATCAATGAATGCATAGGTCTGCGTGAAGCTCGTGATGTTCATGCATCACTAGTGATGCATGTTCTTGGTGAAATTTAATGTTTGCTGGAGAAATGAGTTGGCACCATTGACTGACTAGTTATAGTGGGTGTAGTTGGTGGGTGTTTTTCCACGCTTGGTGGATATGGAAGGTTGGATGTTCAAAATGCTATTTTTACCTCATGCTCTGGGAAAAGATGATGTTCACTTATTTATCTTTCTTTGCCTGAGTTTGTGATGTGCCTCGGCTTTTTACATGCTTCTGCTATTAGATGATGGCTCCTTGGGCATCCTACTCAATGAATTAGTATTGAATATTCCTGGAAAGTGTTAATTTCTACAGTTTACACTGAGGAGTTCAAATGCTTTATTATATGTCTTCTTATTTGTGTGACATGATATGCAGTTGGTGTGATTTGCAGGGGCCACAATAGACGCTTTTTTCCCCTCGAAATTATTTGATATTTGTTTCATTTCTGTTCATGATTGTGGGCCATGTTTCTCCCTTTGAGGCTTTGTTTCTCCCACTGAACTTCTTATATTCTTTATTTCAAATGACTGTCAGTTCTTAAGAATGTTTGGCTACCCTTATTTCTTTCCTGTTGATTATTTGAAAATCCTTCTGTTTCCATGGTGATTGCAGGATGCATTTATCCTTTTTTTGAGGTTTTATTTTTTCCGAGACATCTTATTGTTGTAATTTTACTGATGAGCGACTTGCATTGCTAGTGAGAGATGCAAAAACTGAAGCTTCACGCGGAGGGGGTCATGGTCGTGGCCGTGGAAATGGGCAAGGACGTGGTGGTGGTGGTGGATTCAATCGCAATTCTATTGGTGGTGACAATACAGTTGGCAGCGATAATGGGTTCCCTTTGAGTTATAAATACTCTGAGGACAGAGAATCTGGTAGGCCCTCTGAAAGACGTGGTGGGTATGGTAGCCCTCGTGGTGGTTTCCGAGGGGGTCGCCGTGGCGGTTTCAGTGACGGACACTCTGGAGAAGGAGAAAGACCTAGGAGGGTGTATGAACGCCGTAGTGGTACTGGACGTGGGTTAGTTTTTGTACCATTAATGATACCACTTTGTTTTCTTTCCACACATTTTGGGTTATTTTATTTTGCTGAAATAACGTGTGATGACTCATAACTTACAATTCAACCAGGGATGAGATCAAACGAGATGGGGCTGGTCGTGGAAACTGGGGAACTGCTACTGATGAGATTCCTCAGTGAGTATTTCAATGTTTTTGTTTAAGATACTTTGTCTGTGATCTTTGTGGTTCTTTTTTAATTAGAGTATTCAATTTTTTTTTGGACGAGTTAGAGAGACTGAAGAACCTGCTGGTGAAACTGATGCTGCTGTCGCTGCTGAGGAGAAGGTGGTAGAGGAGGAAAATGTGGAAGCTGAGAAAGAAAATCCTGTGAACGAGCCTGAAGAGAAGGAACCAGAAGAAAAGGTATTTTCCTTTTGAGAATTTCAGTGGGTTTTTCAACAATTATTTTCGCTTTGCACCTTGTGAGTGCAGAGAATAATGGTCCTTTTTCACATACGTGCATGTCTTTTTCCTTTGCCCACTTGCAGCGTGGCTGTACATATGGATGACTGCATTTGGTTAATTGTTCATCAGCATCTTTGATTTGTTTCTTATGTTCTGGTTGAAAATGATGGTTTTTTCAACCATAATGGCTTTAGCTCATTTATTAACAGCAGCAAATGCACAGACTATTAGGGGTAAAGCAAACCATGCTTTTGTTTTTTGGTTTAGTTAAAGAAGTGATATTGATCTAAAATTCCTTTTCAAAGCGTGCTCCTAGTGGTATGTATAGTGCCCTTGCTGCCTCCTTGGCAACTGCAACATTACCGACAGGATCAAACATTAAGTATGTTGAACATATTAGATTGGAGAAAACAAACTTGCCAATGTTTCTTTGCTGATCTCAGCTTTAATTTTTGGGCAGGCATGCGAGTGTCTCTCATAAATATTAATTTGGATTTTTGGATATTGTCATAGGTAGGTGGTGTCCCTTTCACATCATTATCAGAGATCCAAGGAGACTTGACTTTTTATTTGATGTCCATACATATAGATGTATCTAATATGGAAGAAACTTTATCACTAGAGGGGAACACATGCTACTATTAAAGAACATAAATGTGAGCTGAGGTTTAACAAGTTATGGTACGATTGGTTGTTGAAATGGAATGAGGTGGAAATAGAATAGTTATTCCTAGGGAATAGAATAGGATGAGAATAAAGTTGAAATTGTTATTCCCATGTTTGATTGTTAGAATAGAATAAGATGGGAATTAGTATTCCGTTGTTTGTTTTGAAGAATAATTTGAGGAATAAGGTGATAATAATAATAATAATAATAATAAATGGGAGGGAATAACTATTCCCACATATGTGAAAATAACTATTCCCATGGGAATATTTTTTCTCGATTAAATTATAACCAAATAGAGAAATATTTATTCCTTTGGGAATAAGGAGAGAATAGAATTTTTTTGTGGGAATAAATATTCCCACGGGGATATTTATTCTCGATTAAATTGTAACCAAACGGAAGAATATTTATTCTTCTGAGAATAAGGAGAGAATAGAATTTCTATTCCTTCCAACCAAACGAGGGGTTAAGGATTTAGGTGATTGGTGCCATATGTGCTTTTAGGCATTGCTTATTGGTAGGCAACCTAAATTTCTTAATCCAGAGTGGGATGTGGTGGTTGGTGATTTTTTTCCCATTTGGGTGGGCCCTTACAACCATTCAATAATAGAGATGGAAGGGGTAATTCATTCACAATCAAGTCTTAAGTTCTTTATTTGGTTCTCACGTAGATTTGGGAAAGTTTTATTTCATATTTTGTCTTCAACTTTCGTCAAGCCCCTCTAGTTTGTCAAGCATTTGCCCATAATCCTAACTTGCATCCATTCATTCAGTGGCCTCATTTATTAAGACATCATCATATGCACGTGACATACAATATAAAGCCTTTTCTTAAATTTGTCTGAGTAAATTCATCCATAAAAAAGAAAGGGATGCTATCGTTGGTAAATGAAGGAAAAATGGATAAGCTCTTAACCTATGATGACTTTGTGTGAACAGTAAGCTTTAAGATATATTGTTGACGTATTTCCTTTATAGCTCCAAAACTAGTCTCTACTGTTAACTCTAATGCCTGTTTTTTAACATGTGAACCTTCTCTAGGTGGCTATAGATCACTCAGTTCTTGTCTCTGAAGTTTTTCATTGGTTATTAATGTGAATTGAAGTTTGAAAATGTGCATCATGTTATAGTATTGTGAGCACGGTATTTACTTGGAATGTTTGCTGTCTCTGTCTATGAGTATTTTTTACCCATACAAGCTACGTTATGTGAGCACTCTATCATTTTGTCAGCAAATGACCCTAGAGGAGTATGTGAAAGTACTTGAAGAGAAGAGGAAGGCTTTGCTAGTGTTGAAGACTGAAGAGAGGAAGGTTGATGTGGACAAAGAATTTGAATCTATGCATCTGGTTTCAAAGAAGGGTGATGATGCCATATTCATTAAATTGGTGAGAGCATTATTATTTGGCCTAACTTTCCATGGACTTTACATACATGCATGCAAATGTTCGTATATTGTACGTGTATATATGTTTAAAATCCAGACATCCGGGACTATGACAAATGATCATTTATCTGCCAGGGTTCTGAGAAGGACAAAAGGAAAGATGCAGCTGAGAAGGAAGAGAGGGCCAAGAAGGTATTTCTGCTGTAGGCCACTAGAGGCTTGGATTTCCTTTACATTTTTTGCGGTCCTCCACCTTTTCATTAAATTAAAAAATGAAACCCCGAAAATGATGCTGTGAAAGCTACAACTCTTGGATGATCCACTTTTGGTTTATCTATTTGTACTTGTCTTCTTTGTTGATTAGGGTCTATATGGACTTTCTTTTGTTTCCATGTCTTTTTCTTGTGCGATAATAATACTCGTTTTCACAAGTAAAATTTTCTTCTACGCATGCTTTCCTCATTTGGAAGGAAAGTCTTGGTGTGACGAAGAGTTGCTGTCGTATGATTTAGTGGTCATAATTTCGAGTCATGGAAATTATTTTTTAAAATGTAGAGTATGATTGCGTAAAATAGACTCGAACGTGATTCAACCTTTCCATGGGCCCTGCCTATCTTGTTCAAGGTGTTCCTGACTCAGGGCTCAAAGCTTGGTGGTAAGCACCTTAAATACTTAGGTGAGGCTCATTTCAAGAGGCGAACGCCTTTTTTTTAGAGTCAATGTGTGCACTTTCATGCCCTCGGATGTCTTTAAAAAAAAGATAATGAATTGTTTTTTAATTAATAATTATTTTTAATTGTTATTTTTAATTCTAACTTGGTATTTATGAAATTGAGGTTGTCCGAAATAATAAGTGGTTGATTAGAAGAATGAATGGAGATTGTGATAATAATGAATCTGTATTTGAG
This sequence comes from Nepenthes gracilis, assembly GCA_033239525.1. Classification (NCBI taxonomy): domain Eukaryota; kingdom Viridiplantae; phylum Streptophyta; class Magnoliopsida; order Caryophyllales; family Nepenthaceae; genus Nepenthes; species Nepenthes gracilis. Next base: position 7,761,226 of record BSYO01000009.1, read on the forward strand.
GATGATTATTTGGCAAAAGATTCTATAGCTAAAATTATTGAAGTAAATGAGTTTAAGCATTATACTAAATTGAGAACTAATGTGTACCTAAACAATAAGTACCTCTTGAGCCAATTTATTAGGATTTGTAAATGGTCAAATTTTAATTTAGAGATACATATCAAGATGAAGCCTTTCAAAACTCACAGGCTCAAGGAAGGAGAAGGTAAAGAAATTTTTTTCAATGATGATGATAAATATTATTTATTGTTACGAGTATCCTGAGAATAATATTTCAATCTTATTAATGAATTTGATTGTTCTTGTATGTTTGTGGTGAGAGTTGTGTTTATTAATTATTTACCTTTTCTATTGTCACTTGAACTATAATTTTATGAGTTTTGTCAAAAATATTTTTTTGTTTTTTCATGTTATATTATTATTAGTTTTAACAATGGGAATTCATTACAAGAATATCTTATATACATATTCTGTAAATAGGCATCTCACTTTCATTAGACTTGTGCCTGTGTGCCATGAACCCTTTGCATGTTGATATACCTTGAGCATTTAACAACACTGGATTCCCTGCATAGTGAGAGAGAGGTGCAGCAGGCTTTCCTCTTTTACTGTCTAAGTTGGCTAGTGCTGTCTAGATGATGCTTAGTTTGTAAAATGTGAATCATAGTTTTGGGGGAAGTAAGTGTAGCCTGGTTTGGGCTAATCCTTCTCCCATCTTGGGTTGATTGGTTACATGAATTCATCGCCTGAATTTCGCTTTGTCGTCAGCAAGATCCCTCTGAAAAGGAGAAAATAAGGCAGGCATAAAAATGAAAACAAAAATTGTGGTAATCTTCTAGCTTCTTGGGCAGTTATTGGCTTAAAATCCCAGCTGTGTTGAATTTGTTTGGCCCTGAACAAGCATATGGTGACACTGAAGCTGATGCTTTGGTTGCAGGCAGTCAGCATAAATGAGTTTCTGAAACCTGCTGCGGGGGAGACATACTATAGAGCCGGTGGTCGTGGTAGGGGCCGTGGCGGCCGTGGTTCACGAGAAGGATTTGGAGGCAGCAATGGAACAAACAATGCATCAGCTCCTTCTATTGAGGACCCTGGGCAGTTCCCATCATTAGGTGGTGCCAAGTGAAATTTTGTGTTCACTGTTATTATATTTTCCCTCCCCTTTTAAAGAGGCTAAATTTATGATGTTTGGGATACTAACCATTTGACAGAATGTTGACAGGAATAATGTGGTTTTTTTTGGTTTCCTCTTATCAAGAAAGTAAATCTTAGATGCTTTTTCTTTCCTTTTGTTTCAGTTTTGCTGTTGTCTGTGTGTGTTCCCTGCTGTTTGCAGCACTGCTCGTCGGAAAAGTGACTGCAGCTGTCTTTGATTTGTATTCTATTAACTGGGGGCTACGTTGTGCTCTGTTTGATTTTCGTTTTAATGGTGGTTCTCAATTTTGTAGGCAAGCGGTTGCCTGTTTTAACTGAACGCGGCCGCTTCAGCTTGCCGCCACCACAGCATACCTAGCTGCAGTCATCCCTGCCGCGACCCCACGCCGTTTGAGGGCAAATGGTCATTAAATCAGGAGTAATTAAATTTATATCCTGTAGTTTTACTTATTAATTGTTTAAAATGAATTATTATTTTTTAAAAAATAATAATTATTAACATATACGTTAAGCAAAAATAGCTGGATTGTTATTTTATTAAAAGACAGCCCTAAAACATGGTGGCTCCCTGCTACGAAAAATATAATTTTCTTTTAAAATTGGATTATTTATCAAATTATATATTAGTTGTTTGTAAAATTTGAATTTCCAAAATAAAATAATTGATCGACATATTATAGATATTTTTTATTATCTGGGGAGACAATGTTTGTGTGTAAGCAAAGTTTGATCGCAAAATAGGGTCGACAGATGCTGGTTTCTCTCGGCTAAATGACAACGTGAATCCTTTGTCACGCTAGTGGTCATAGATATAGAAATTTCGTCATATTTCATGGCACTTTGGTCTAGCCATGTTTTGTGGCATTTGGGCTAAGTAAAGTATTCAAAAATAGTGCACTGTAATATTAAGGTGGGCACTTGATTATAAGCTAATGAGAAGATTCACTTAAGTGCTTGGGAAGTGTGAGATTCAGAGGATTAACTGTTTCATTTGTTTTACAGAATTAGAATCAGTTTTAGGGTTTATGGATCTTGTCTTGGTCCCTTCCAAACAAAGTGAAGGGTGTGAGAAAGTCATCCGGACAAAGAGCCCTTGAGCCATATAACTGAAGTTGGTGCGTTTGGTATCTAGTAGTCAATGATTGGTACACTTGTTCTGTAATCCGTGATGAGGGGCGCTACTATATTCAACTAGTAAAGTTAAAGATTTAGCCTTTTGATATTATAGACACCACTATCTGATGTAAAAGGTATGCTGTTTATCATTAGACAAATATTCAGTGTCCTTACTTATTAGATAATATTAACGTGGTGTTATAATTGTTACAGATTTACATCTGAAATATTCAACTTTGTAACGGAAGTTTGAATTAATATCAACCTAATACAAATAGAGACAAGTAACTCCCAAATCTCTCTACACGAAAGAATAAATTTAAGAAATATTTTTTTGTATCCGATTATCGTTAACTTCTATAGATTATTTGCTCATACTTTTATAATTTTAACTAGCTACTTATATTCGATGTTGTCAATATTATACGCTTTTTTGTGATTTACTTTCAAACTAGAGTTTTTATTTTAAGGTCAATATGGATAACATCCGATTTTAACAAAAATGTATGTGCCGCACAATTTTTTTGAAGTTATAAAAATTGGATTATGACAGTTAGGGCCCGGAGTCATATATGAGTATTTAGTTATTCTATAATAAATTAAAAACTACAATTTAATAATGTAGAACATAAGTTTAATTATAATTATAAAATATAAAAACCTGTCTTTTTCTTTGTACCCATAGGAATTTGCCTTTTTTATCCTTTTTTTTTTCTTTTATTTTCCATCCCGTTGTCTTATGTTTAAATATTTTATTAAATTAAATATCAAAAAAAATAAAAATAAAAGAATCACTTCTCCGACATTTTTAATTTCCGTTTCTATTGTAATGCCTAGGAAAAAAACTCAGATCATGATCAGATACAAATAATTAATAAGTTCAAATATTGAATTATTTTTTCAGGTATATATTAATTCCTACAAAATTAATAATTATGTACAAATAAAAAATAAATAAACTCACATACCAAATGATTAATTTATTATTATTTCTCATTAAATAATAATGTCAAACAAATAACAATTTAACCCTATAATAACACTTAGTTTGCGACTACGTGGTGAGGGCATGATGGAGGAAACACCGTGGTATTAAAATATGCAAGTAAAAAAATGACAATAGATTATTTTATATTTAATTTATTGTCTGTTTTTATTATTTTTAAATACTAAATAATCAAATATAAAAATTTCAATTATTATTTATGTTATTATCTTATCTCCTTCTATAATAATAATAAATATTATTTTTACTTTATTTTGCAGTACTTTGCGAGCAAATTTAGGGTGATGTTTAAATGCAAGCTCGCATATTCAAACATCACACAGCTAACAATTGAGTCGACCATGACAGATGAACTCACTCGTTCGCGGTCGAGGGAGAAAGCGTGATTTCCCTTCATTCTGGAAAATTCTCCATCAAACAAAAAACCGTTACTATTCCTTCTCGAGTTCCATCATACAGGATCCAGATGCTACCGGGAGCACCGATCCCTTTCGCGTCAATCTTCCTCCCCGCTCTTCAAGGGCCACTGACCTGGTTCCCGCCGATAACCTGAACAGCGATATCATTTCGTGTAACAGAAGGATCACCCAATTCGTTAGAATGGACGATTTAGAATCTGCCTTGAGAGTGTTCAGCGACATGAATGTCAAAACAACCGTTACATGGAACTCATTATTAGCTGGGTATTCTAAAAAATCAGGGAATGTAAGAGATGCCCGACAGCTGTTCGATAAAATTCCTCAGCCAGATATCTTCTCATATAATACCATGTTAGCTTGTTACCTCCGCAATTCTGATATTGAAACTGCTCGGGTTTTCTTTTATCAAATGCCCGTTAAAGATATTGCTTCCTGGAATACAATGATCACGGGACTGGCAGATCATGGCAAAATGGAAGATGCCCGAGGGCTGTTCTTGGTGATGCCAGAGAAAAACTGCGTGTCTTGGAACGCGATGATCTCAGGTTTTGTGCAGTTTGGGGATTTGGAATCTGCAGTAGCTCTGTTTGCGAAAGCTCCAGTGAAGAGTGAGGTTGCTTGGACTGCAATAATTTCTGGGTATATGAAGCTCGGTAATGTTGGAATGGCTGAAAAATGTTTTGAAGAGATGCCCATGAAGAACTTGGTGACATTCAACTGTATGATTGCTGGATATGTCGAAAATTGTCTATCAGAGGAAGGTTTGAGGCTTTTCAGGAAGATGGTGGCATGTGGGATTAGGCCAAATCCATCAACTTTGAGTAGTGTGCTATTGGGTTGTAGTAATTTATCTTCCTTATCCTTGGGCAAACAAATTCACCAATTCATGTATAAATCTCCATTATTTCTCGATACAACTGTCGGGACATCGTTGCTGAGTATGTACTGCAAGTGTGGGGTTCTAGATGATGCATTGAAATTGTTCGTCAATATGCCAAGAAAGGATTTAGTGACTTGGAATTCAATGATTTCCGGCTATGCTCACCATGGTGATGGTGGAATAGCTCTTTCTCTGTTTGATAGGATGAAAAATGAGAAGATAAAGCCAGATTGGATCACCTTTGTCGCAGTTTTGTCCGCCTGCAACCATGCAGGATTAGTGGATCTTGGGCTACACTATTTTAATTCAATGAGGAAAGACTATGGAGTCGAAACAAAACCAGAACATTATACATGCGTGGTTGACCTTCTAGGCCGAGCTGGTAAGCTAACTGAAGCCATACATCTGATTGAGAAAATGCCTTTCAAGCCACACACTGCCATTTATGGAGCCCTTTTGGGTGCTTGTAGGATCCACAAAAACTTGGAGTTGGCCGAGTTTGCTGCTACAAAGTTGCTTACTACTGATCCCAAAACTGCTGCCGGCTACGTTCAACTGGCCAATGTTTATGCGGCGATGAGGAGATGGGATCATGTTGCAAGGGTTCGTCGGTCTATGAAGGTTAATCACATAGTGAAAACACCTGGCTATAGTTGGATCGAGATAAAGAGCATTGTTCATGAGTTCAGATCGGGTGATAGAGTCCACCCGGAGTTGTGTTTTATACATGAAAAGCTTCTTGAGTTGGAGAAGAAGATGAAGTTGGATGGCTATGTGCCTGATCTCGAATTTGCATTGCACGATGTGGGTGAAGAGCAAAAGGAGCAGCTGCTGCTATGGCACAGTGAGAAGTTGGCGATTGCGTTTGGGTTGATCAGAGCGCCAAAAGCTTCACCAATCCGGGTTTTCAAGAATCTGAGAGTATGTGGGGATTGCCACTCTGCCATAAAGTACATATCAGCTATCGAAGGGAGGGAGATCATTGTGAGAGATACTAACAGGTTTCATCATTTTAGAGATGGCAGTTGTTCCTGTGGCGATTACTGGTGAGTAGGATTGATCAACTTGTTGAAACAGTCCGAGTTTAATTCATGCTTAAAAGTGTTTATTTTGAATTTCGCTACATCGCAAGCTCTGGTAACTTATCAAACTTAATCCTCTTATTTATCTAACTTGTTTGAATTGTATTTTTGAGGTATATGATGATGATTGATTAATGAATTTGCCTTGTATTACTTCTTGAATTATATTGAGCTGAGTTAGTGTTATAGCCTTTTATTGTCTCCCCTCCCATGTGCTGTTGTCCCTTCTGTATTAATCCTTTTCCCCACTTTGTTAGCACGGTTAGGTTTTCCCTTTAATTTGTTCGAGAGTTAGTTAGTTACTCCCAGTTAACTCATTTCCTATATATATACTGGTTAAGGGAAGGAAGAAGAGGAGAATACTTTTGCTCTCAACTCTTTCACTCTAATTTCCTCTATCTGCATCTCTCTCCTCTCTGTCCTTCTCTCTCTCTCGATTTTCCTTCCCCTTTTCCCTTCTTTCCCTAATTTTACTCTCGCTCACACGGCATCTTTGCACCTCGTCTCCCTCCTCTGATCTCCCCTTCCGTTGTCAATATCATCTCCTCGAGCAAACCCAGATTTTGGTGCTTTCATTGAGACAAAAGTGAGATCAAGAACGAGCACTTTAAATGCAAGCTAACGCATGAAGGACCTTCAAACATTGAGGCGACACCATGGCCACACTGGGTTTCCCGCAATAAAGACAACTTGTCCTTCAGAACTCGACCAATCAACCAATCGCTCCACAGATGACACTAACCCGGTCGGTGACTTTCTCACATTCTGTGGTTTCTTCTACTATTACTTCCCATCTTTCGGTTCCACTTGCTCCACATCTTCCCTTTCCCCAACTTGCAATCCCTTCCCCTGCTATTGTTCATCCACCACCACCACATGTAACTCAACTCGCCACTTCAGTTCCCACCACAGAACAAATTCGATGCTCCTGTACCAACCGCATTGACCGGCTACCCTTGCTGTCTACAAATTTTTCTTTATTTCCAACTCCACCATCGTTTAAGACTCACATCTTACCTCTAATACCACATCATCATTTTTCAAAAGCCACCTTTCAAAACTCAAGAAATTTCCTCACTCCACACAGCCCTTCGCTAGAATAACCGATGAAGAACTTGAATTCTGCACTAATGGCCTCACACAGAGCACACGGGTTGTGTTCTAACTGTGACACATTACACAAAACGTTTCACGGTTCCCTCCAGAATCTTGTTCCATATATAGAGGCCTACTCCAGTGACAATGAAATTCCAACAGATCTGTTTTCCAAACCCGTTTACCAACATATCTCTGGCCATTTTGTTTCCAGAATCTAGTTAGGGGTTCCTCCAACCATATCTCTTCATGCCTTGGAAGGCCCTCTTAGTTCGTCCACTCTGGGGCTGCAAAGAGTCATTTATGGCCATTCTGTTGTTGTATCGGTGGATGGGCTTGATGAAGGATTGGTACCACCAACTGCAGATAATCGGGTACTTTATGCGGTGAGGTCTCCATGGTGGTTGGAGATTAAGGATAGAGAAGCTCCTGAGCACGGGGCGAAGTTGTGTGAGAATAATGCTATGACGAATATGGTGAAGAGTAGTGAGAATCTTAGGAGGTTTTAGACCTCACAATTTGATATGGTGAAGGCTAGCCTGAAGGGTGAAGGTGATGTTGTTTCACCCACTAATTTCATCATGAAATTGCAATTCTCTGAATTTTGACATTGACCCACTCACAACCAAGAGTTTTGGAAATGAATATTGTCTGGGCCTTGACAATGAGTTTAGCGACTAAATGGGAAAAATTCCCATACACCTACCAGGTCAATCAACCCTCATCTTCATATTGAAGGTCTTCAAATTCGTGCAAGTCCTGAGACAAGGCATGCATTTGATGATACCTCTTGGGAAATTTTTGGTGTTGTGGCCAATGCTTTAGGTAATGTAAACGCTAGGTTCTTTAGCATTGATCACCGCCTAACATGGGCTTCATCTCAGAGGAGCATCACAACATTAACTGACAGAAAATTCAAATGGGGTTTCATCCTTGGGATGGCCTTTCCGGGAGGGATAATCGATCGTTTTTGACACCGGCAGCCCACATTATGTTCCTATTAAATTCTCAAGAATCCACTCACATGGTCCTACTATCTCCGCTATCGACAAGCAGAAGACTTATTACTCATTGGGCACTCTACTGGACAAATTTGCGGATTCAGGGAATGGGTTACAAATTCAAATGAGACACTTTGATCACAAGCAAAGAGTTTACAAACAAATAGATATCACTAGATCACTACTCATTGCCTTAGTTGCTGGTGCTGGTGTGGGGATAAATACCGGCCCTCTTCAAACCTGGGCTGATGAAGAATTTTACAACATGGGGGTCACGAGCTTAAAGGTCAATTGCTGGTGTGGATGCTCTCTTCATCCCAATAACTTTAAGACAAGAAGCAATTTGCTATCATCAAGGACGCCACCTAAGTTTCTAGTAGATATTGAGAAGTACATACAACTGGAGGTCTCGAAGAACCTCGCACTTACTATAATCACGAATATGACATAACGAGATACGTCATTGGAATCATGACACTCCCGGAGGGGCCAAATGAAATTGTCTTAAGGAGAAAATGCCTCCATGGTGGGAGCGATTACAAAGCGATGGGTCATTGCTTTCTGTTTCTTTTCTATCAGGTGGATCGTGAAGCAGGAGCATTGCAATACTTCTAATGTCATAGGATTCCAATTGGAATAGTGCAACTGTTGGTCTGATTCAATCTTCTTTCTTCTGGGGCTACCTTCTTACTCAACTAATTGGAGGCATATGGGCAAATAAAATTGGTGGAAAGCTTGTATTGGGTTTTGGGGTGATTTGGTGGTCAGTGGCTACAGTATTGACACCTATTGCTGCGAGGATCAACCTGCCTTGCTTACTTATAATGCGTGCTGTTATGGGGATTGGTGAGGGTGTTGCTATGCCTGCTATGAACAACATAATTTCTAAGTGGATTCCTGTGTCTGAAAGAAGCAGAGCCCTTGCCTTGGTATACAAGGCATGCTTTGTTCAGTTGGCTTTCTAACCACTTTTAATCCACAAATTTGGATGGCCATCTTTTTCTATTCCTTTGTCTCCTGAAGGTGCTGCCTTGTGGCTCAGAAAGCATATAGTTCCCCAAATGAAGATTTTGGACTTAATGGCGAAGAAACACGCTTATCCTGGGAACTGTCACAGTCATTACACGAAATTGATTCTATCAAAAGCACCGCCTAGGCATAATCTCCCATACTTCGCCATAATGGGAATATTTATTTTTCCGACATAGATGCCTACATATTACAATCAGTGTTGAAATTCAATCTCATGGAATTTTGTTCTACCATGGGTGACCCGATGCAAATATAGGAGGTTGGATGGCGTACACACGTGAAGGCCTTGCTTTGTAACATCGGTCAGGAAGATCATGCAATCAATGGGATCCCCGGGCCCGATTTCTTTCTTTATTTGCCGAAATCGAATGAAGACACCAGCTTTAGCAGTGTTATGCTTGCCATGAAGTCAGGGATTAGATGCATTCTCATAGTCTAGGCTGTATTCCGATCACCAAGACATTGGGCCGTGTTATTCGAGGGTTGAATCCAAGGCTTTTGGACAACAAGAAGGCGGTCGCATAGCGGGATCTTGTTCCCGCATAGTTAACAACAAGAATCTTAAGACTCAAAGCTCGGGGGCAAAGTTGTGTTTGAGGACGTGGACGTTGTTGATAAAGCTGTCACGAACCCGAACCAAACAGGTCAATTTAAATAATTAATTATAATTTATATAATCTAAATTCCCAATAAAATTTTAAAGCTAATAATACCAAGTTCCAAATTGTGTGATAAACCAAAATATAAACTCAACAAATTTAAAATCCTCACAGACCTCCATCCAAGTTCGAAAGAAAATAAATACATCAACTACAATCATCGTGGGAGGTAATAATCCGACCCAAAATCAAAATTAAACATAAACAAATATTCAACTATTCTCAACAATAACAATGTATCCCGATTAATTCTATAATCCAATTACATCAAATATCAATAGGAACCATAACAAAACTGAACTCACCAAATCGGACGAATATCTGACCGATCATGCCTGTACTCCTGTACTGCATCCGAACCTTCTACTCTGAAGGGACAAAATAGAAAAATGAGCCTAATGCCCAGTATCATATTTAGTCAAAAGAAGTCCTAAAACAGAGAATGTCAAATAGGTGAAAAATCCAATCAAATTCAAGATAAATCCAAATCGCCGATAAAACGAATCCAACTAACATCCAAGATCCAAATTTCAAAATTCAACGTAGTCTCATACTCAAATCAAATATCCAAATCCAAACAAATGTCCAAGTTTCCAAAATAGTCCTCGTCCGGATATATATATATATATATATATATATATATATATATATATATATGAACATATATAATCAAACCGAGGTGATCCGAACCAATTCCAAAACCGATGTCGATCCAAGTCCAAACCGAGTCCGATTCCAAATCCAAATCCAAATCGAATGCCCGATCACCAAGATGTCGAGGCAAAATATAGCGGATCTGGAGTCCAAATCCAATTCCGAGTCCAAGTCCAAGTCCAATGCCCGATCGACAAGTGATCGAGGCGGTCGATAAGCCGGATGATCCAATAGCATGCGCGGATGACGAATATTTCAAAGGTTCGGATCAAACATATAATCAAAATCTTTTGTGAGACATAACAAGCCCATTTATTGGCAAAATCGGCGAATCTTAAATCCAAGTCCAAAATCCAATATCCAAAACAAAGTCCAATACCAATTGATGCGAAAAATATAAATTATGCAATTTGGGTTCACATTATTTAAAGACTAGCTTGAGGAAGGGTTCTTGCTTTAGGCCAAAATCCACGTGTGTACCCATGGATAAGGTTGCTCACTATATTTGCCACCCGCGACTTTGGTGCATTCCTCAAGTTGTGGGATATATTAGGACGTTCTATATTCTAAGGTCAAATCAAATGTCCCAAATGGGAAGGGTCACTACTCCAAGCCTTTCCCCGCCTGGAAGGATTTCCAAATAACAAAATAATCTCCTCTGGTCAGAGAAAGAGTCCAATTTCCAAATCCAAATGTAGTGACCTGACGGCACGTGCGTGTGTGAAAATGCACGGCCAATGCAAATTTCGTGTATATTTTTATTACACATACTATAAATTACATCGTCCAATAAATTTTTCGGGCTTTAATAAATTCAAATCAAAAGCCCATATTTAAAATATCCAATTTGCCGATAAACTACAATACAAGTCCAAATTAAATAAATTGAATGATAAAATTTTATGCATGTTAGTAAAAATTCTAAACAAAGGCCTAAAATATTTAAGGTATTAAATTAGACCAAAAGGGGATTACGAATCTTTGCCTCGGACCTCATATTTTGCGGATCCAAGAAAAGATGTCCCGAAGTGCTCCAATCGAGCCTTTCTCTCTCTCTCTTCTTTGCGTCCTCTCTCTCACCTCCGCACAAGCCCCACCGCACCACCACATGGCTGCCTAGCCGTCCACCGCCTCCCGCACCACCCAAACCCGACGATCGATTTGATTTGCTGGCCACCACGCACTGCCGCCGCTCACCACGGTAAGCCAACACTGAACCGCAAACATCACCTCCAAATGCCGCGCCAGAACGCCACATCAACCACCGCGGCCGATGGCTTCTCCCTCACCGCCATCGATCGAAAACCACCGAGCATCAACGCCTCGCCGCACGACGCCATGGCCTCCCCTCCCTCCTCTCTCTCTTCTTCTTCTCCTCAAAACCCTAACCTCCTCTCTCCCTTCCTTTCTCTCTCCCGATCCCCAATTCTTATCTCCAGCCCTTTTCTTTTCCTTTTTGTTTTTTTCTTTTCTAATTATATATAATAATAATAATAATATTATATATATATATATAATATATATATATATTATATATATATATTCCATTTAATTTTCTTTTATTTCAAAATCAAAATAAATATTTGTGCTTGTAGATCCAAATATCCTCCCAAAACTTCTCAATATTTAATTAATTTTGTCATGTCCAATTTATCCAAAATTATAATCAGTATTAAATTAATCCGAATAAAAATTTGGGATATTACATTCTCCCCTCCTTACAAAAATTTTGGCCTCGAAATTAACGCATGTCGATCTTAACCTCAAATATCATATAATGAGGATATTCTTTCAATGCCATCTTCGGCTCTTCTCGGATTCACTTCCTCGATTGGTGATTCTCCAAAATCGATCGGATCATTTCTATTTCAAAATTCAAATTGAAACTTTAGCACAACACAAATTCTCGTCGATCGATGATGATTAGATCCAAGCACATTCGAATGATCATTCACATATTTCTCATACAAATCACATATGACAAATCATATCCAAAGATCAAATTCAAGATAAGGTCAATATGGACCCACCTCTCTAATCTACTCTAACACTTGGAAGATTTCGATGAATCTTATCTTCAAATAATCCGACGACCTCCAAATCAAAATTATTCTCTTGATGCGCTTCCATAAACATCTGACTAACCACATTGAACTTCAAATCGGGCTGCGAATCCATCTCCTACTTGAAGCGTCAAATCATATCTTGTGACAAAAGCCAAAAGTCTACACATTTCCGCTGCGCTACTCTGATTGATTATCTGCCTCCAATCAAAATCAGAAGCCTCAGAATCAAAATATTTTATAATCTTGTCATCTCGACAACATGCTAACACCGAATCTTGGGAACGACATCCCGATCGTCAAGAAAAGAGCTAACTCCATCAACTCATCCATCATCGTCCAAATTACTACCACGATCTTCTAGTCATTCGAGGTAGACCTGAAACACAAATCTCGAGGCATCTTCTTCTGCTCGACTTCATCTTTAGGCACGAACATACTTTACCACTCAGACCACAACATCACGCTTTATATTTTGCCTGCAAACCTTGACACATAATCAATCTGCCAACAAAATTCTCTCTCCACTCTGCAAGGTGGAAAATCTTCGACGTTCCCATCGAACTTAGACAAATCCAAACTCAATATAGCTTCTAACAATTTCATTTGTTTCCGAACTTCCATCCAATCAGCGATACTCAAACGAGAGAATTCTTGCAACCATGCCTCCTCTAGAACGTGTAATGGAGAAAAACACTTTTTGCAGAATATTTGTGATTGTCTGCTCAATCACTTTCAACTTTAATGTAGCTCATCCAAAAAGGGCTTCGTTCTAATTTTCTCAAAAGATTCTCCCACAGATACAAATTTCGTTCAGAATCCAATCCTAACAACAAAGAGGAAATTCTTCTGGACAAGTATTCCCATTGGTATCTTCGACATAGCACTTCACACAAAAATCCTCCAAACGGTGTCGCATTCTCGACTTTCGGGGCGGCTCGTCCCGAAGAGAATCACCACTCGATCATCATAAGAACTTCTCCCATAAAAAGAAGTTCGGATTTGAAATCTAATGATAACAAAGAGAAACATCCATCCGGCCCAAATCCTTATGATGGTATTCTTGCCCGCGACACCTTCATGCAAACCCTCTGGTTGATCCCCAAACTTTTCTTGGATTAAGCGTCCGACCATACAAAATCCAAACATATCTAAATCTTTTCGGGCGCTATTAATCCTTCTAATCCATCAAGAATCGTATTTAACCGGATCAGATAATCTATTCTTCAATTACAAGAAAACTCTTCTCACCAAAGATCACTTTATTTGAATACCGATCACTTCTATTCCAAGGGTGCCACAACACTGAAATCTTTGAGAAACTTTTCACAAATCTCCCATCACAATCAACTAAATCCAAGAAACTCCAAACTCCCGCGACCTCAAATGGTCTTTTTCAAATTCGTCACTATTTCTACCTTCTTGAATCTCCAAATGTCACATTCTTGAAATCTCCAATGGCTCATATTTCTCAATATTATTCAAACAAATGAAAAAAATCATCTGAGAGTATCAAAACTAATCCAAATACGATCAAAGTCCAATCGACCAAATCTATAAAAGACATTAAAATATTTGGACCCAAGCACAATCAAAATTTATAATGGCCACATTGACTTCGAAAGATGTCTTATACATACTCATTGAAACCTCGATTAAGGACACATCGAGCACGGATCAATCTTAGAGAAAACCCAAATTTCTTCAAATAGATCCAACAAATCTTCGATCCATGAAAATTGATACATATCCAGCCAAATAATCCAAACATAGATGTATCAATCCAATTTCATTCGGGAGAACATTAAAGCATTCTACGCCAAGACACTTGAACAAAACCCTTCTCAAAACAAATTCTCTGATTGTTTCATTTCTTCAACTTAAGGCTACCCCATATGGAGCCTTGAAATAGCCGACAAATCCAAGTTGATCTTCTCCAAGAGCAAACAATTGGTGATCAACATATCTTCAAGGTCACGAAATAGCCGGATGTGACCATATGCCGATAAACTCGGCTCCCATCTCTCAATAGATGATTTGCTTGCGGCCAAAATAACCTTTAGGCCTTCTTCGACTTTCCTTGGAACTCGAGGATCCAAACCCAAAATGCAAATGTGACTAACTTGCCAAAATAGTCTTCTACGACCGAGGATCCAGCTCTATCTTCGTGCCATAATCTGCAAATGCTTCGCCAGAGCCATCCATCTTCTAAAAAACCGGATGTTTGAATGATCCTTGACAAATAGCCTATCGGCTTGACAAACTTCATTTCGACAACCTCGTCTGATAAACCTAATCAAACTCAAACTCAGAAGAAGACTTTACTTCACCTGAATTTCTTTAGCTTGTTTGAACTCCAATGCTCGATTTTTCTCTTGGAGCTACTCCGACTATCATGATATGATCCAACTCCTCGATAAGTGCGCGTCAATGACACCAATAACTTCCGATTGAATCTTGACCTCATCTACTATCATGCTTCAACAAATCTTTCAAATTCCTCAACATCTTCCTAAGCATTTCTTTAGGAGATCGAACCACGAACTCGTCCTTCGATTCTTGAAATAATGAAAGATTCATTAGGGGGCGACTATCCACCCGATCCGACGAGTGAAATAGACAATCTTGATCTTTCTCTTGCTCCAATAATGATTTCGGACTTGAGAGCAGACTGAGTTGTCTTCTAGTAAGAAACAAGTTGATTGTTTGAACTTCTTCATCTTCATCTCATGGCATCCATCTTCTTCATTCATGTCCACTTTCACCGTTTCGCAACAAAATCTCCTTCTACTCCGAGATTTCAACCAACTCAAATTTTAGACCAAATTTTCAAATTACAAATTCCAATAAACTCTCTACATATTTGTAGAAACCAAACAAAATTCTAATTCAACTCTTTATATCAAATCATACATTACGTCATTGTGCGACTCATCATCATCGTTCATCATTCCAATCCAAACCCAAACTCCTACGATTCGACCTTCCGATTCAAACCCAAATCTTCACAACTCAAATTTTCTATTATTAACCAAAAGTAATACTTATTATACCCAAATATTCAGCCAATTATTTATCCAAAATAACACAAAGTTTCCTTACGACTTTTCTCTACCATGGATGCTTAAATAATTAATTATAATTTCTATAATCTAAATTCCCGATAAAATTTTAAAGCTTAATACCAAGTTATATAAACTCAAACCCTAATCAAACAATAGTTTAAAATAAATACGAGTAAATCGTAAGGGAGGTAATAATCCGACCCAAAATCAAAATCAAACATAAACAAATATTCATATTCTCAACATATAACAATAATGTTCCTACGAACTTGTCCAATTACATCAAATATCAATAGGAACCATAACAAAATCAACTTTATCATTTATAGTCTAATGCCCAGTAATCATATTTAGTCAAAGAATCGATAAATCGGAGAGAATGTCAAATGGGTGAAAAAATCCAATCAAATTCAAAGATAAATCCAAATCGCCGATAAAACTCCAACTAACATCAAGATCCAAATTTTAAAATTGATGGTAGTCTAGAAAATCAAATATCCAAATCCAAACAAATGTCCAAGTTTCCAAAATAGTCCTTTATATATATATATATATATATGAACATATATATAATCAAAACCGAGGTGATCCGAACCAATTCCAAAACCGATGTCGATCCGAGTCCAAATCCGAGTCCGATTCCAAATCCCAAAAATCCAATGCCCGATCACCAAGTGATCTCGAGGCAAAATAAATCACAAAATTAATTTGCATCCCTTGATCCTTTAGGGCACATCCCAAAACATATAATCAAAATCTTTTATGGTACATTCCCATTTATAGGCAAAATCTGTTCTTAAATCCAAGTCAAAAATCATATCCAAAACAAAGTCTACCAATTGATTCTTTTGGGTTCGCATTATTTAAAGACTAGCTTGGTTTACTCCCTGTAACTTTAGGCCAAAATCCATGTATCAGACATAAGGTTTCACTATATTTTGCCACCCGACTTTGGATCCCTCAAGCTTGTCCATCCTTTTCACTAACATGATTTCACAACTCCCGAGTAAAAGAGTCGATTTCCAAATCCAAATGTAGTGACCCCCAAGACGATATTTATTTATTTATATATTTATAAATTACATAAATAAATTTTTCGGGCTTTAATAAATTAAATCAAAAAGTATTTAAAATATCCATTTGGCGATAAAAATACTCCAAATTAAATAAATTGAACAGATAAAACTTTAATTCTATTTATTTCTATTAAATTAGACCAAAATATTACGGATAATCCATTTTGAGCCGTGCTCCAATCGAGCCTTTCTCTCTCTGCGCGCGTCCTCTCTCTCACCTCCGCGCCCGGTGCCAAGCCCATGTTCCTGGCTGGGCACCACCCGGCCCGGCCATCGATTTGCGGCTGTCGTCTCTCCTCTCTCTCCTCGCAGGCACTCTCTCTCTTGTAGGAGATACACAGAACGAGCCAACACCGGCCGGCAGCAAACATCACCTCCATAAGCGCTCAACCACCGATGCAGCCATCGACACGGCCATTATTGTACCACTGCTACCACGGCATTAAATGAAAACCCTAACCTCCTCTCTCCTTCCTTTCTCTCTCCCCGATCCCCAATTCTTATCTCAGCCCTTTTCTTTTCCTTTTTGTTTTTTTTCTTTTCTAATTATATATAATAATAATAATATATATATATATATATATATATATATATATATATTATATATATATATTCCATTTTAATTTTCTTTTATTCTAAAATCAAAATAAATATTTGTGCGAATAAAAAATCCAAATATCCTCCCAAAATTTTTTATTAAATTAATTTTTCAAAATGGTTATAATCAGTATTAAATTAATCCGAATAAAAATCCGGGATATTACAGAAGCAGTTGAGATTGATTCTGCCATTCTATCCTTCAATCGAGGACGGCGTTGTTGCACCAGGATCGGGACTTCCGTGCCTAAGTCACTTAACCTTGAGGACAGGGTTATTTTAATGGGAACGGCAATGTTACAGCCTTTTATTGTCTCCCCTCTTATGTGCTGTTGTCCTCTTTGTATTAATCATTTTTCCCAATTTGTTAGCACGTTTAGGTTTTCCCTTTAGTTTGTTAGAGAGTTAGTTAGTTACTCCCAGTTAACTCATTTCCTATATATGTACTGGTTAAGGAAAGGAAGAAGAGGAGAATACTTTTGCTCTCAACTCTTTCACTCTAATTTCCTCTCTCTGCGTCTCTCTCCTCTCTACCCTTCTCTCTCTCTCGATTTCCCTTCCCCTTTTCCATTCTTTCCCTAATTTCCCTGCTCACTGTCTCTCGCTTACATGGCATCTCGTCCGTTGCACGTCGTCTCTCTCCTCTGCTGATCTCTCCTTCCGTTGTCAATATCATCTCCTCGTTGTCGATTACCGTCACTGCTATGGAACCCGTATCAGTTTGAAACGATTGTTTGACTATCAAACCATTTATGAATAGTGCTTAGAATTTAAAAATTATAAATTACACTAATCTCTCTCTCCGTATATTTTATTTTGTTTTCCTTCCATTCCTAGCTTCTTTTTTTCTTTTTTTCCTTGGGGTGCTTAATAATCTACTTATAAATCTTTTATCAAACCCTAATCAAATTAAAAAAAAAGTGTAAATAATTGAAAAACCAAATTAATCGTTCAACTTGTTTTTACCCCCTTTTCATTTATAGTCTTGGTAAAAGGAATGTAAACTAGCTCTTATCAGACTTGCTAGAAGCCTTTTTTTTTTTTTTTTTTGGGTTGAAGTTCAGAAACTATAAATCACAAAATTAATTTGCATCCCTTGATCCTTTAGGGCACATCCCACTTCCTCTTTTTCGGTACCCCAACATTTTCTTTTTCTTTTAATGGTTATCCCCACGACATTTTCTAGATCCATCCTTTTAACATGACACAACGAGTAGTGTTAGGACCGTGATATTTATTTATTTATATATTTCAAATAAATTAATATTATGTTATTTAAAAATATATAAAAATACTCCATAAATATTTTTCTATTATATACATATCACAACCATTGAGCCGTAAGTGTCTTCGGCCAACGGTAAAAGCCCATGTTCCTGGCTGGGCAGCCCTCATTGTAGGAGATACGAACCGAGGGCAGGGGCGCTACGATGCAGCTATCTACACATTATTGTAACCGCTAAATGAAAATCTAACGTCTATTATTTTTGTATTATTGAAAAACAAAAAATAATATTTTTTTAAATGAGATGGTTAATAAGGGACATTGGATCTTTATTCGATGGCTACGATACTACGTCATACAGGCCTTATATGGGGCGTATGTCGCAGTGCCCTACACCTATATGAACCACCTAAATTGTCAAAGGTAGGCAAAGTACTGGTAGCTACAAAGAATGGTGTTCATGCAAAGTATTGTATGACACTCAAATGCGATACGTCACTTTTTATTAACTCTTTTATTTTAAAAAAGTAATTTTTTTATTTTTTTAATAACAAAAAAGATAGGTAATAACTGAACTTTATAAATTGATAAGTAAACCCAGAGTGTGGCAATCATCGATCACGAAGGGCAACTAAGATTCAACCATTTGGATCTCAATATATCGGCCAATCATTTCAAACTGATAACTTTCATCAATGTCCAAAGAATTGTTTCATTTATTTATTTAAATGATAGAATAATAAAATTTAGAGATATTTTTAAAATTTTCAAGTCTTCTGAGAAGAAGTTGCTGATATTATATAAGAAACACAACGTAGCATAGGGCGACTAATATTTAGCTTTTCAAAGGAATGAAACAAAACGTAGCATTATATAAGAAACAGAAAAAAGGCAAAAAAGAAACCATGCATGGTGATTTAAATATTATATCATAGGGATGCCTTCTTTTTAAATTTGTATAGTAAATATCATAAAATTCTCATTCTTATTATATGCTTAAAAATAACAAAAGTATAAGAATAATATGGCTAACATTTAATCCAACAGATCCATATTGGTTCTAATTTGAGTATCATTCGCTTTAATTTAATCTTATAAATTGAAAATAAAAAGAAAGAAATTAGTAGATACAACTAAATTCATTGGCTGGTGACGGATATTATCTTAAGATAAATTATCAATAGGTGACTTGATGTTAACTGACCAACCAATTAGCTTGGGGCACAAAAGAGGCATTTCGAGACAAATCAATGCTTATCCAACTCGTTTTGTGCAATTCTTACTGGTTAGCCTAACCCATTAAAAAAAAATTGGATAAATTTAACTTTTCTTAATAATAAATATTTAAATTGATCAAACAGTTATATTATTATTTAAAAAAAATTAGTTATTTTTATAGAAAAAGATTTTAACTGTCTAATAATGATAGAGCAATTATAATTAAGAGAAATTGAATCAATCTCTTTCTTAGTGGGCAGAGACCTTAAATTCCAATCATGAATATTTATATTAACTAATTATTAATCATTTGATATAATTATACGGTTAATATTTAGAAAAATGTGCTAGTCATGATAAGTTCTAAGTCATTAATAACATAATTAAATCTTAACAAATTATTAATAGCATAATTTAATTCCCATATGCTCCCACTCACCCAAGCAAACTGTCTTCGCCCTAATTTTATTAGCTAAACTTTGAAAAATCAATTTCAGTATTTTTTTTTTTAAAATTAGGGTGTGTCCACATGTAACAACAAAATTACTTCAATATATTTTATTTTATCTTATTTATATTCTATATATATTATATAATATTCAATTGAGATATTACAGAGGCGCCACTTAAGCTCATTTGGTTGCTAGGTGCATTGTGTTTAGAATTTAATTGGTTATTTACATTGGTTGTTTTGAATAAATTTCTAATATTGTTATTTGTAATCAAATATTCTTAGTAGATATTATTTAAAATTATCATGTGATTTTTTTAATTAAAAAAAAATATTTGTGTTTAATTTATCATATAATTTATATACTTGATTCTATATTTTTATTCATTACATGTAGGGGGACAGAATGTGGTTGATATTTGACAAAAAATTTATTTACTTTTTTCATTGCCTGTGGTGTAAGTGCTTGAATTTCAATAGATATAATGTTTATTTATTTATTTATATTATTATATATATAATTAATAGGTAGATAAAATATTATATTATTTAAATATATTTTAAAAAATTTTTATATTATATATCTGCAGGAAGATGTAAAAATATAGGTATTCTTAAGCCCTTTGAAGTTCCCTCTTTCTTCTCTGCATCTCTCTCTCTCCAGAACGGTGAACTTGAGCCCTAGTTCTATGGGATGCCAAAGCTGCAAGCC
The DNA here is from genome assembly GCA_033239525.1 of Nepenthes gracilis. Taxonomy (NCBI): domain Eukaryota; kingdom Viridiplantae; phylum Streptophyta; class Magnoliopsida; order Caryophyllales; family Nepenthaceae; genus Nepenthes; species Nepenthes gracilis. The sequence goes on from BSYO01000009.1 coordinate 7,781,732, forward strand.
AAACAGAAAACAAGGCGAGCCGGTATTTATGGTTATCAATTTCATTTTCTTTATTGAGTTGAAATTCGGCTGTGGATCTGGAAGTGGTAGTTTAGTACCTAATATCAGGGAAAAAGAGGAGTCCGAGTTATTGGACGGGAAGTTGGACATTCGTTGTTTTACATTTTTAATCGGTCAAGGAAAGAATCAAAGGATCCTTCCATTTTGAATCCTCATCTTCATCTTCAATTCGAAAAAAGATAGCAAAGAAAGAAAACCTCTTGCAGCCGTTCTCTCTGTCTTTCTCTTGAATTTCTTAATTCCTCCTCCAGCAAGCGTCATAAGATGCACAGATCATCAAGCAACACAAGGGTTTCAGATGAGTTCTTGAAGTATTCGTCTTCAGCGCCATCGCAAGGCAGCAACAGATGCTCCATAGATAACGTTAATGGAAGCAGCAGTAATCAGTTACCGGTTTATAATCCGATTTCTCCATCTGCGAAGAAGGAGAAATCGCGTCTCAGATCTGCCGAGAACGCCATCCATGTCATTCCTCTCGTCCTCCTTCTCTGCGCCATTATTCTCTGGTTCTGCTCCAATCCAGGTTTTTCTGCTTCTACCTAATCTCATATAATTCTATTTGTTGTGCAGAACCGTGAAATTGTCCTCCTCTGCGCTATCACTTGTGGCTCCAACGTGATTTTAGTTTAATTATTTACAGTTAACCATTAGACAAATTTCAAATTTCCTCGTTATTATCATTTGTTTGTTCACCTTTCCCTTGAGTTCAAACACCTACAATTTCATTTTCGGCCACAATGTCACCCAGTGTCACAGCAAGGCTCTGAATTTTACTGAGATTTGTCAGTATTTTGAATTGAACAAACAAGTACAAATTTTTGGATGTGTTGTTCTGTGCTATAGTTTTAATTCCGAAGATTAAAAGATGTTATTGTCTGAAAACTTTAGATTTCTAAAATATGGGGAGAATAGAACATGGAGTGTAAAACTTTTAAGAAGAACAGAATACGTAAAGAGGCTAAACTGCCGGAAAATTAAGTCTATAAAAGCCTAAGATAACTTATTACTACAATTTTAATTGAAATAAACGAAATGCTTATTAACTGTTGGACACATATTATATATTAACGATACATTTGATTGAATGAAAAAGAATATGGTAGGGATGAAATAAATAATATTTGGAGATATAATAAGGAAAGAATAGAGTTGGAATACCTAATCTCTTGGTTGGTTAGTAGGAATGAATAAATACTCTCACTTTATTACTTTGTTTAGTTCCGGTGAATAAATGTTGAAATAAGTAACAAATAGATATAAATTAGCTTTTTTACGCATCTCATATTTGAGTATTACATTTTCCTATGCGTGTTTCTCATATTTTAGCATATGAATCAATTTTTTGGAGAATATGCATGCAGCAAATGTCAAATTCCCCCAAAAATCAAATAAGGGGTTTTTTTGGACAAATTGTTAAATATAATGGAGCGTAGAAAATTAGAAATAAAATAAATAAGATTGTGGAGGGAGAGAAGATGAGTTTAATGTGAAGGGATGTGAATGCAAAATCCATAAATTGCCTAAAAGTAAGTGAGATGATTTATTCCCACACAAATGGGAATTAATAAAACAAAGGGTGGGTAGTTTAGTTCCCCCCGCCCCCCCCCCCCTCAATGAATTTGTTCCAATTATTACCATGGAATTGCATAATACAACTAAAAAAAATTATAACCAAACACGATGTTTGTTATTCCTATGAGAATTTGGTCGGATAAGAAAAAATAATACCTTTGACCAAACAATGTGTAATAAAACTGATATGTACCCGGATCCGGATTTCGAACAGATTCGGATCGATTGGGTCGTCTGGATCCTCCCATTTCCGTTCTTGAGTTTGGGCCTCACACCATTACAACAAACAAGAGGTCAAAAGCTTGGCGGGATGTTACCCACTGAAAGACACTCAAACGCTTCAAATTAGAAATAGCCCTTCGACTTATAAGCGAGGTAACTGGAAATGAGAGTTGAGAGAGAGAGAGATTGAGGTGGGAAGGAGTGTTTGCCTTCAAACATAAGAGACGTTCTGGTGGCTCGTCAAGAGTGCAGTTTCCCGGCTCAGTGTTCACGGGGAACGGGCGGGAAGCTAAGTCCTGTAAGCGTGAAAGTTTTGAAGGACAGAATTCAGGGAGTGAGCGGAATCTCTGGAATCTGAAGGCTTAATGTGGGATTATTGAAGTAAGCGATTGTATGCTTAGAAACGAGCGTTAATATATTCAGGGATTTTTCCGTCGTAGTTGTTTCATCCTTGTCCTTTGGGAATGGAGATTCCGTAGGTTTATATAGATGGAGGGTAGGGCGACATTCCTTGGCCAAGAAGGCGCGATTCCTGCATCTTGTTGGGCGGCTTTCCTTCTTGACTTGTGTAATCTGCTGGGATCGTTTCCTTTTCTGGCAGGCAACGGTTTTCCAGATTACTTGCTTTCTCTCTGCACATTTATTACCGTTAGAGTTCATTGTAGGCAAGAAGAGAAAATCTAACGCCTCCCTCATAGGAAGGGCGTTGAATCTGTTGATACCTTTTTTAGTGCAGATTGGCTTCAAGAAATGCGCTAAATTAGGGAAAGGGACCGTTACTTGTCGTGTACGGAAACGTCGGCCAAACTGGGCCTGGCCCATATAAGTTTTTACCTCTTCTCGGTCTGCTTGCTATAATGTTCCCGGTCAACAGAGATGTTGACCGTCTTAAGAGAGCGTGTTGGCTGCCTAGTTGGCCTTTCACATGATCAATGCTAGCGTTGACCGCGTATCTGGGCCTTCTTAGATTTTGGGCCATTTTTCTTATTGGGTCAACCCACTATGGTCTTACCCATCAAAAACCATTGTATTGGAAACAAGAAGACGGGGTTTTTATCCATTTACACCTAGAGATGGTGAATATGTGTGTGGATAACGAATTCGATATATATGTATTTTGGAAAAATCTAATATACGTAAAGAATTTATAAAACTAAGTGAGATCACTTGGCAATAATATTACATCACTTGCACAACAAGATAATCAAAGGATTGCCGAAAAGTAAATGACACATTCTTTTTCATGAGAGAAAAGCTCAAAGAGCTTACCAATTCTTAAGAAAAAATCTTGGAGCTGTGACCTGCCAACTAAAAATATTTCACTAAATGATGAAAACTAACTTACATAATGTTGGTTCTAATGACTAATCCCACGCTGATTAACCTAAACTCATGATTCTATGAAAAATTCCTCAAATGTGCAGACCCTTAGAGAAATTAGAACCTGACTTTCTATTAATGAATCCTCTTGAACGAATGCATTCAGCACCTGTGGAAATTTGATGTTCTCGTTACTGAAAAAACTCTAAAGGCTAACATGCTTGGATCAAGTGCTTAAGTGTTGTGGGTGAGAGTATTTTGAAGGTTCGAAGAACAATGCATCACGAAAGGATGAATTCTCTGAAGTGTTTGTTGGGTTGCACCCAAGTACTCACAGAACTCCCGAGTACTAGATATCCGAGTTGTTGATACTCTTAGCAATCTGCTATTAACATCAAGTTTCAGTACAGTAGAACTCTAAATGCATTTAGCAATCTCGGAAATATATCTATCAGATTCACCAGTTAGTCACTGCTCTAAATGGCTATGTATTCCCAGGCAAACATACATAAATCCAACGGAAAAGTGATTAAATCAATAGTCTGAATGTTCCAACATTTGTACAAAAATGAAATATTTTAATATTATATTCATTTTCTCTTCAAAATATGTACTAGTCACATCTCCATGCAAAGGCATCGAGTCAAAAGGCTTGGAAAAAAGGAAGAAAAGAGACATCAGGATGGTAATTATCAGTGGCAGTCACCATGCAAAACTTTGACGGCACCTTATAAATGAAGTGAGATATGGACCAAGATGTCCATTCCACCTACTGCAGGGAACACTGAGGAATGAGCCCAAGGGGGATGCCAGGTCGTAAGGAGACGATGACTGTTTGTCATAATGTCTTTCCCCATGGAAAGAGGAAAGAAGGAAGACAAACACAAAGAGCAGTCCCACAACTCCTCGAAACAAGACACCAACAGAGCAATTGGCAGCCTTTCCTTCTCTATCAGTCCTATTTAGAGAAGGTGTGAGGAAGGGCAGGCAGAGGAACAGGTGCACGATTCCTGGTCAGAAGAGTTGATGAATGATCCATAGTAATTAGTTCCTCTAGAAACATAGCAAGGAGAAAGTCATTACGATGTCTAGTCAGTCGATTCCCTGTTAAATGGCATTGGGCAACTGAATGCCAGCCAGAGTTGCCTTCTAGCTCGACTGCTAGTCTCATCAAAGACGAATAGAAGAGCAAGAAAGCCCCCCAAGGCATAGGATTTCCCTTCAAAATGCTTGGTCATGATGGCGATCCAGCTAGCAGAGTTGTGTGAAAAAAGAAACCAAGATAGTCCCTTTTCTAAAAGAAAGAAATCAAGATAGTTTTCATCCTGAGCCCGGATGCCTCTTTGGGATGATCTCTCCATCCTCTTCAACTTGGTCGGATGATTCTCCAAGTAAAGAAAAATTTGAGAAAGCTTGCCAACTCCATCACAATGGGAAGTGAGAGGAAGGAAGGAATGGACGAAAATGAAGGCAAACCAGCCCTCTTCTTATATACTGCAGGTCTGACCGGAAATGATGAATTTTGGGTATCAAATCAAAACAACAACCTCATGGAATAAGGAAATAGAATCTGTCATTACTGTCAATCAAATACATTATAAATGAATGACCTAACTGGAGTGACATGGAGATTTGACGGATCACTATTATTGGAAAGGAATTTCCATTACATGGGAACTAGCACCTGGACCTGGCTGAGCACACAACCTTGAAGCCCAATTTTGAACTTCAAGCCTCGGGCTGGTGTTATGTCCAGCTAAAGTTAAATGTGGAAGCAGGCCTTATTAACTGACTTGAGAGGAGGAAGAAAGGGAGCCCAAGCACAAATGGATCAGAGGCGTGCCCAATTAACTCAAAAGCCTAATACCATGTGAGTTAAATTCCGAATCACCATTAAACTGAAGGGAAAAGGACCAAGACAAACATCCACCACGTGTTGTCCAACATGTGATCTATCCTCCAGTCAACCGCCGGTCAACTGCTCACAACCAACATAGTTAGCTACAGTTCTATCACCAAAACCAGAAACTGACAATGCAGAAATTGATTGAAACGGTTAGCAACCAACTTACCACTCGGTTCAATGGAGAGAACCATGTGGCTGAAGAATCGTTTCTGAGGAACTTACTTCAGGTAGCACTATAAATAGTGCCCCCTCTTCTTGAAAGAGGAGAGGAAAAAATACAAAGAAAAAGGAGTGACATGAGGTTGATTCCATAAAAAGATGAATGAACAATTCGAAGCCAAGTCTTCCACCATCTTTCTCGCTTACTTATACTCATATTCTATATTCTATTCACCCTTCATAACTTCAACTGTTGGTTTCAGAAAATTAACTTGAGTATCGGATAATATCTCAAGAAGTGAGTGTCGTCTCCTTCAAAGTTCTTGTTTATAGTGCGCAGGATTTGGGTTGAAGAGTAAGAAAATTCTAAGCAAATTTCCTTGGGTTGAACCTAGATTCAAGATAAACATTAGTAATGAATAAAGTTTAGAATATAATTGAAAAATATAAAAGAGGATTGAACCGTGAAAAAGTGAAAAAATCAAGAATATCTTTTACACTTTTCTCGTGAATGCGATGGTCCGTGAAAAATGGCTGAAAATATTGGCTGTTGTATTAAAGAGATAAACTATTGAATGCGGGTATGAATTATCTGATTTCTATTTGAGTTGAAATGCGTTTTTGGAATTGCAGTCTCCAGATTACTAACTAGCATTTTTTCTAATACTTTGATTTTACACAATCTTGTTTCTTTATTTTTATGTTTTATGGATAGTACTTGTACAACAATATTGCTGTTTTCAATACAACATTTTGTTATTTGATGTTTGATTGTAATCTTCTTGGGATTCAGACGCTGAACCAGGAAGAGGCCCCTTTTGGCGTATATCACTAGGAGATATTATAGATTTTTTCCAGCAGACCTGTTTGATTTGTTTTTGCACTTTCCCCTGCAAAACTTTCTTATATGCTAGCTTTGTACCAGTATAACGAATATCAAGGAGAAGAAAATGAAGCGCAAACAAGATCAACCGTCCTTTTATCATGCAAAAATGTGGTTTTAACTGAATTTTCCATCCCTTCTCCTCAAAATGAAATTCTGCTCTGCTGATACAGACAATGCATCAGAATTCTTAAGTATTCATGATGGTCTGAGAACCATTTTGTAACTGACATTTTTCCTTAGCAATGCTAAACATGGCCTTTGTTCCCTTGTTATTTCCTTGTTGCTATCTGCTATGTGTAAGTCTTTCTGTCACTGCGTTATCACGAAGTTGCCCCTTTACCTCTAGATTATTTTCTTTGGGTTCATTATGGCATCATTACAGCAATTTCTGGTAATAACTCAGCATTCCTTACGAATACCTCATCCCTGATTAGCTTCTGCCCACTTTTGGTTTATGGAAGAACAATATAATGTTTGCAATTGGAACTAAAGCTTGGGTTCAAGCTGATCTTTGTTCCTTCTTCGATGAAGGAATTCATGGAAATAGCATCTGCTGCAGTCTTCCTCTTTTAATCATGCAAATCTTGATTTCTGCTTCAAGAACAAAGCCCCAGCCATTCTTTCTATACACTGCACCTCTGCTTGATCTCTTTGAAACACCAAATTGGAGAGATTCTTATGATTAGCTTCTGTAATTCTACCTTCCTTTCAGTTTTCCTTCAATCCTTCTAGTGAAATCTCCACAAATTTTTTTTTTTTTTTGTTTAATCTCTGAGTCTCCCTTTTTAGAAGCTGAAATTTTTTGATAAATCTGTACGTAAGGCTGCTACTGATCTATCTTTGCCATATCTCCATCATCAGCTCCACAAAGCCAAGTATCTGAGTCAAAACACTTAACTTAAAACACAATTATCGTCTCATTTTTATCCATGAATATTGTAGCTCCCATGGGTTAAGGAATTCAGGCTCTGAGCCTTAGATATCTGCATTGACCAGTTAGTTTTGACTATGACTCGGATCTACTTTTTGCTACAAAATTGTTCCACTCCTCATTTTGATTACTCTGTATATAAATAAATATATTTTTTTTGGTCAACAAACCACTCTGCTCTACACATCAATGTAATTATTTGCTTTGTCACTCTGATTCCAGATAACTTTGAAGTCTGCCATCAATATCCAAGCCTCAACCAAGCCTTGTCCCATAGATCTCAGTGGATTCCACACGTGCACTCTATTTTTCCTTCCATTGGCAGCATAAATGGAGGAGCACAAGAACCAGCTACCCTTTTTACCATTTCAATTTACTATCATTGGTCATTCTTCAGCCCTTTCTACCAACCAACCAAGCTTTGATTCAAAAGAACTACAATCTTAAATATGTATATTCTGGTATGTATATTCACTCCTTTAACTTCAGCATGTATAAATTAAATAAAAAAACAACGGACTTGCATATTAACCCTGAGTACCGGTGCCAGTCACTTGACATTTGGACATGAGTATGAGACTTGAACACTTCAAACTAATGGGAAAATCCAATGGAAATTTTGAATAATGATGGAGTCTGACACTTGACACATGCCTGACATTAGTTACATCCAAGTTCAATTCTGACTCCATGGTGTCTCACCCGGCGTTTTCTTCTCAAAGGAAGATGTCCTTTTATCAATCTCTTTCTGAAGCACCTCCACATCATCAAAATTGAATATGACAAATCCTGCTTCACAAAAAACCAACTTTGCACCTCCCGGGTATATGTAACACATTTAAGGTCATCAAAAAAAAAAAAAAAAAAAGAAGAAAAAAATATGAAGAAGGAGAAGGATTCAGACTCAAGACATGACCCACTTATGACTACCATCCTTCCTGCCCTTTCCCTTCTTATCTATTTTAGGATGTATACAATTATCTTTTAACTGTTTGGACAAAATAGTTGAATCTCTAGCATTTTCTTTCATCAATAACTTTAACTGCACTCAGATTATTTCACTGAGAGTGAGATTTAGTGTAATGGTAAAATTACTCTTCTATGACTCGGAGGTCATGGGTTCTAACCCTAGAAACCTCTTTACATTATAAAGATAAGCCTGCGTATATATCTGACCTTCATTAGAGCATGTAATGTAAAAAGCCTTGTACACCGTCCATTGATAAGCTAGCTTGTTCCTGCTTTGTCAGCTCATCTATGTACCTCCACCTTCTCATGCCACTGAGCTTTGTCCAACTGCTAGCTCATTTGTCAGCCATTCCTTCATTATTTCTAATTCCTTCTGATGATTACATTGTTAACAGATCCACCATATTCACCCTTTAATTGCTGATCAATCTCCTCAGAACTTTTTGGCAAGCCACAATTTGTCTTAATCCTAGATCGCTTATTGATTTCAACTCCTTTGAAATCATATCATTCTGCTGCTTACATAGATTTCACTCACTTTTTCCTAATACTCTGAGGATGATGTTAGAAATATTATGAACATAATCAAAACATAAACATGAAATTCAAACAGAAAATAGATCGAATATGCCTCCAACTGTGTTTGTTCAAGCATTGTTTGAGACTGAAAATGAAAACAGGTTAGTGAATAGACAAGGATTTCTTGTGGCTTTGTTCATGGAATGCACAGGTCTTAAATTTATAAGTTAGGCTAGGGATCCTCCATCTTCCTTTTAAAACTTTGGTTATTCCTCACATGATGGAATAACTGTCATTCATAAATTTAAGTAAACAATATACTAATCATCATAATTTAATGAGATTAGATCTCTCTTAATACTTGAGAACATAAAGGGCCACACTACTAGAACTCCAACATTTGAGTCTTTATGTAACGGCAATCTTATTTTATTATGCTCCACAAGTCACAAATTTAATAAAAAAAACAACATTTTTGCAATGTTGGAGTATGACTACTTATATTCAACTCTTCTCAAGCCTTATGCTGTGGGAGCCTTGTATACTTAGCCAACCTTTTTTTGAGTGATATTATTCATACACCCACTTGTGCACCTAGTTGTGTTGAAATTATTAAAAAATATATGTGGGTCCCACTTTGTTTTAACTTTTTCTCTTTCCCGTCTCTCTCTTCTCACCAATTTTGACAATTTTGGTAAAAATTGGAGTATAAATATTATTTCTCTCACTTTTTTTTAAAAAAAAAATAATACTCTTTATTGAACATCTTTATGATAGAATCGTGATATATACCGTGGTGGAGTATGGGGTCAAATGGCATAAACAACCTCTATTCATTTTGTAGTGCAGGGGCAATGCTGATACACTTACACCTCAGCTGGTACCACAATTTTATTCTAGCTTTTGTCTCTGTAATATAGTTTGTCTTATGATGCTTGATAATCCCGTATCAATTCATTGTGGCATTCTATCCAGAATCTGCGCGTTCCCTTTGCTGTGTTATGATGTGGTGCTGAGTACTTCAGCATTAAACATTTAGTATTTCTCATTTTCACAATATGAACAACTACTTCGGTCTATTGTCCTGGTTTTGGGACAGTCCAGTACACGAACCTCCAACAATGCATTGGGTTTGGGAAGAGTCGCACTACTATTGGGTCTATTATACTTGCTTTTATCTTTTATTATACAAGATAATGTTTCTACAATTCGAACTTATGACCACCAGATAATAACCCTACAATTGTGTCAACGCTTTCCTCCCATTTTGATCTATCTAAGACAGTAATGTGTCATTTTGTTGTCCAATATTGCAGTTGATATGGTGAGAAAGGATGATTTAGTCGTTGCTAGAGCCGAGGGATTAAAGGTTGCAGGTGCTTTTGATATAGATGGTACCCAAAACAGCTTGCTAACTCACCTTGAGGAGGTAGAGGACGTTGATCGGGCAGCTGAAACAATAGGTAAGAAACATTCAGGATGATTTGAGACAGTTGAATTGCATTTCTGCTGTCGGACATGGATAATTTTCCTAAGATGTGGCAATTTCTCTTGGATTTTTTAATCTAAGCAAGAGAAATCCAAGATGTAATATACCTTGATATTATGGATTGAAAGAATAAATCTGATCTTTATTACCAAAAAGATCTGTGTTCTTCTATAACAATGAAAGTTATTGAAATTAAATGTTGAATCTTTATCTTCTTTAAAAGGGATTCAATCTACTTTCATCCATACGAACCAATAATAGCTTGAATTAAAGGGGGAAGCTATAATGAAATTGATGTGTTATTAGATTCAGATTATTGAATAAATTAGAGAGCTACTTGATCTCTCCTGACGGGTCGAATTGGAGTTAGTTCGATTCTCGTTTTTTCGAATCTAGATTTTGCGTAATAAACTAACAAGTAAGAGGTCAGTGGATAACGAAAATTTACTTCCTGGTATATCCTCTAATGCTTAAGTTAGAATTTTTTCCATGATGAGAGAAAAAGGAGTATAAAATGTGTATGCATAGACTCATGTAAAATGGGGATTGAGCTGTTAGTAGAGGATTGAACTCTGGTGAGTACGCTTGGTCAGGAGGTGGCTTTGAGAGATGGGGCCCTTAGCTCCACAAAGTGCGTTTGGCTAGAGGCGACTTTGATAGATGGAGTGATTGGCTCCGAAGGGGCGACCAACCAAGAGGCGGCTTTGAGAGAATGAATTCAGCTCTGATAGGTGCTCCTGGTTAGAGGGTGGTTTTGAGAGATGGAAGACTTAGCTCTGATGGGTGCATTCAATCGGGGGCAACTTTGAGAGATGAAAGACTTAGATCCGCTGGATATGCCTTGTCAGGGGGTGGCTTATAGAGATGGAGGAGGAGGATCGTGCTTGCGTGGCCTGATTTGCTTCACCTTTCCCAGGAACTTCCTTGGATAGAGCACCTTGCCTGGTGGGGAGTGAGCTTGCCTGTGCCCAATTGCACGAGTCATCCTCGTTGTCCCAACGGCATAGAATCTAGAGGGAGCGTGGCACCTTCATGAGCCTAAATCGGATTAGTTGTTCGTACAGTTGGAGGCAATGCTCTAAATTTGACAAGAGAGTGAAATCCCTGAGGGTGAGCATGCTCCTCTTCACCTAGAATCTGGGTAGAGTAGTTGAGCGCTCATCTTTTTTCTTTTTCCTCTTCATGCTTTTTTTTGTTTATCATTGGAAACTTCTTCCTTTTGTTATTGGAAGCCCTGAGCCTCTCAAGCCCCATTTGAACTTGTTTCCTTCAACGTTTGGATCTCTTATTTTTATTGAAGAGGATGATAGCTACCTATCTTCTAGGTTGCAAAAATGGGCAATCACCTTATCTTTTGCACGTGCTATTTCTCACTATTATTGTATAGAGGGTGTCGGGCAAGCAGACCTATTGGAGGCCGTATGCGAGTCCTAATGCTTTGACTCGGGAAATGATGTGTTGATTACAGCCATGCTTGGTTGATTAGTTGTGCAGCGTCTCTTTACTTGGGAGAGCTGCTAGACCGTGCTCACGAGTCCATCTAGTGGTTGATTTTTGTTGGGCTAACTTGGATTGAGCTATCTAAATCTTGGGTTGTGCAAGATGCCTCATGGGCCGTGTGGTTGTTCCTACAGACTCGAAATCGGACAGGCTCACGTATCTCCGAATCCATAAGAAATATAACATCCGACTTAATTAGAGGTAAAATATAATTTGGAATTCTTGTTCTTATTTATTTTATAGTTATATTATGACATAATATAAATACCCAGAACCTAATTAGCAATTTTCCATCTTTGCAAACTTTTTATAAGAAATTATAATTTTAAGATAAAAAATTAAAAATTAGGATATGGTTAATTTTTTAATTTATATATAAAAATAAAAAAATTAAATATAAAATATAAAATATTACTTTTTCGATATTGATAGTATTTTATAGGTATTTATTATTTTAAAAAATTTTTAGATACTGTTTTTTTATCAGAAAATTCGTATTTAAGATTTTAAACAATACTTTCAGATAATATTTTTAAAAAATAAATGATAAAAATAAATTACAGCCCGCTTATTTTTTTACCTTACCAAACCAACAAAAATATTTATGTAATATGTTTGATTTATTTAATTTTATCATATAAAATTAATAAATAATTTTTATTGTCAAAATTACTTTAATTATACATTAAAAATATAAAAAAACAGATGGTTATACATTATTTTTTATTTCTAACAAATTAAAACATAAAATGAAATTTCTTATTTTATCTGACGTGATAAAATTAAAATTAAATTTAAAAAAAAATTAATTATACTTCAAAATTTTAGGGTTTAATTTGGCGGGTTAAACATTACTTTCTGGTTTTTCCCATTCTCAAGTGTCTCTCTCTCTCTCTTCAAAGAACCGATGAGTGGTTCTCTCTCAAATGTCACACGCAGAGAGACACGATTCGCTGTGGCGCGAGCCCACCACGTGGAAATCCCTTCCTTTAGATGATCAAATTTGATTTACCACAGCTCACGAGGCAGTCCCACCACCGTCGTCTCTTCACTGACGTGATACGGAACGCATGCTTCCACCGTCAGCAGCCGTCCAGCCAGCTATCATTCTCATCTGTTCCTGTCAGTGCAGTCCAAAAGTGACAGCTGCCCCCAAAAGCCCTCTTAGCCAGCCTCTCACCCGCACTGGCTTTTTCATTTCCACCACCCCACCCATAATTGAGCAGAAATGCTAAAATTTTCAGTTATTTTATAATTTTTACTGGGTTTGTTTTACCTTTTTTAAATAATTAATGGGCTCTTTATGTAATGAATGTGTATAGATTGGTAAAATAAATTAGGTCAAATCGATTGTATTTTGAGTTATATGATAATATGCAGATCAATTTTGATTTCATTATGTCAAATCTTAATAAAATGTTTTAGACAAGATAAAATTAAAACAAAAAATTTGAAGAATGTAAAAGTTTAGAATAACATAAAAAGTTTGAGAATATATATAAATATACATATATATTGTGGGGGAAGAAATGACTCTTCCCAAAAAATAAAAAATATCTACCAGTTGACTGACCTTTCCCTGGCCTGTCTTATCTCTTGTCCTTTTTCAACTTTACAGTGGCACCAATTCATCGCCACCATCTGTCAATGACTCTTTTTGTGACAATTAATTTTCCTTTTATTTCTACGAAAATTAACCTTCCGATAAAAAAATTTATATATTGATATTAAACGCAGGCTGGACTCTTCTGTCTACGTCTTTGTAGATGAAAATCTATGAAAAATATCTACTGTATACTGGGAATTACAGTCTCTTATTAATCTAAGTCAAGATGTTACACGAGAACTACAACATTCTTAGATTTATAAATCTCCAAACCCCACTCTCAAAATGGCAAATGATAACGCTCCCAAGTTATGATAAACAAAAAATACAGGAAGAAAATGCATGGGAAATCAACGCATGAGCCTAATTAAGAACAACGTACGAGAAGAACATGCGGCAGAAAAGAGAACAAGAGGAGGAATCAACACACGAATACTTTAAAGTCACCATTTTATTATCTATTTGGCTAAGCAAAGGAGAGCAGCGCAACTCCTCCCAGAACCACTGCTAGCAAGGCAATGCCAGTGCTCCCATGAACAACAGCATCTGAAGCCGATATCTCCGGCGCCTCGGCTGGTGGCAAGCTGATAGAAGGCGATATCTCTGGAGTCACCGGTGGCGCTGCAGGAGATCCGACTGTTGAAGGTGGAGATGCCACCGGTGGCAGTGATGGGCTAGTGGTGGATGGGGCGGGCGTCTTTGGAGGAGGAGAGGCAATAGGCGACGGTGATATGGATGGTGGACTTATGACATTACTCGGAGGCGTGGCCAATGGGGTTGGTGCCGCCGTCACACTGGGCGGCACGGTGGTAGACGGTGGTAGCCCGGGGCCCTGGGCGACGGTGGCTGCCACGAAAGCCACCAAGACAGCAAGGACGAGCATGGCGCTTGGGAGAGCTATCGGGCTCAAAGATTAAGGAATTGAAGCCTGAATAGTGTGTGTGAGATGTTTTTTTCTTTTCCTTTGGGTGAAGAACAGAGAAATGTGAAGGTGTGATTGATATAATGGGTAGGAGACAATGGCTCTGCTGAGGGAGTGAATTGTGGAACGAGGGCCAGAACAGTTGACCCCACACCAAAAAAAAAAAAAAATCTAAATAAAAATTAAATATAAATATACTAATAAATGAAAATCTTTTATTGATTTCATATTTATTGATATATTTAATTCACTTATCTTTTAGTGAGTAATCATTTTAAGTATTTTTGGTCAGATAATAACATAATTATTATAAAACTTACTTTATCGAAAATACTAAAACTATAAAGTATAAATTTTTTTATATTAATTGTTTATATAGTCACCTTAATTTATGGACTTAGAGGGAGGGCATATGTATGTAGGGTTAGCCGATGGACAAAAAGTAGTGGTGATGCACTTAGTAGTTCTTTTTTTTTTTTTTTTTTTTCTATTTTATTTTTTTGGTCTGAGAAATTACAGCTTGACCATATTAGTCAGGGGTTTGAGGAGCCAATCTTTCTAAAAAAAAAATATTAATTTAATTTTTTTAATTATAATTATTTAATATTAATTAAATAGTAGTATTATTTATTATTTAAAAAATAATATTTAATTATTATTATTAGGTTAGGAAGAGAAGACTTTAGAAGTTTGACAATTTTGAAAATATATCGAATAATTAATGGAGTAAAAGAAATGTAGTAAAAATGATATTATGATAATATTGAGTAAACGTAATATTCATTTATTTATTTAATTTTTGTATAAATTTATTAGAATGAATGAATACATAATATATGAAAAAATAGTTAAAGAATGTTGGATTAATACTACTCAAAACTAACTTAGGATTTTAACAAGTCATCGATAAATTTGACAATCAGGAATAAGTGAGATATTCCCTAAGTTTTCATGTGATATATTTGCAAAATTATCAAATTTATTTTTATTAATTAAATTAAATTGAATTACTTTTATTTTTACATTTTAATATTATCTACTTATAAATAAGGTAATATTATTCAATCTAGGTTTTTCTGTCACATTAACTCATCTTAAACCCTAATTGTCACCGAAACAATAGTTTTGCATCCTAAATATATAATAATGTGTTACATTAATTAAACGTGACATTAATTTCAATGAATTCACAGCCACATTATACACAACTTTGATAACATAACGCTTAATTGCTATAGTTTGCTTAATTTTATAACACAGCCACATTATATATATCGATTTTTAATTTTGACACAAGTATAAGAATTTGTTTAATTTTTGTGCAAATATTAGTCGAAGGAAATGCTGTTTCCAACTGCATGCGTGGATAATGCCATGTACACATTTGATGGACGCATGTATACAAGTGAACAAAATCACGTATGAAGGGTGCATTTTGAGCTTGAATTTAAATAGAAAGGGAGAAGAGAAGAATGATGAGATTTAATTAGTTGTTAAACTAGTCATTATATAGAACAATGTATAAGTGGTTTTTCTTTTCATTTATTTGTTTGTTGTTATTTACTTGGTTAGGCTGAATTTATTCTAAATTTGAAAGTAATGTTAAAAGATTTATTGTAATCAGATTCACCTATAATAAAAATATTTCAAATGATAAATCCTATGGTTCTTTACTTTATCTTTAATATGATTTTCATATAAAAGTTTGTATGTTCTTTTTATTGTATAATTGTTACTGTTAAAAGTGTATTATAATCTCATCTCATTAAAAATTCAAATAAAAGATTCAATGATTGATCATGAAGTGTCTCTGGTATTTGGGTTATAATACGAATTAGGAAGTCACTTGATCTTCTGTTACGGGTCAAATGGGAGCAGATCCGATTTTCATCTCTACTAATCTAAAATATGTCCACCACAAACTGAAAAGGAGAGCTTGGTTCTCCCCTTTGCACCCTTGGGGGTTGATGGCTATTCCCTAGGCTAAAGAAGACCGTGAGAGCTTGAGTAGTGCTCTTTAATGTTGCTCCGATCAGAACCCCCTTGTAGTGGTGAGAGGTATTTGTAATACTTTGTGAGAAAAAATTTGGCGTCCAGATTCGTGACAAGTCTCGCTTTTGGGTTCACTGGCTATTGGAACATGACAGGAGCCGCCTTTATTTGGCATCATTTTGCTTCAGAGTGGAGACTGTACGTAGTCCCCCAAACTAAATCATCAAAAGATTTTAGGTGGCTTAGAGTATGTGCATACTTTGACCATCGCAAGCGTATGTTTTGATTGCTCTACTGGCTATTTGGCCAAGGGATTTTCGGATTAGTTTGTCTAATTGCATATCGTTTGAGTTGTTGATGCTTGTCTATTTTGCTCATTGCCTCCTGGCCTTTCTCTTAGTCGTTGCATTAGTATTTGGGTTGAATCGAATCGATCTCCTTTTTAAGATTTTATCCGTTATCTATTGAGCCCTTTATCATAATGATGATTGAGTCTAGGGTTGGGCTGGCCTATAGTATTATTGGACCCATCAAATCCTTATAGAGTTTTATTCTCAACTTTGTATGATATAATTTGACTAATCTCAATATAAATATTTTTTCCTTGTCAAACAAATTACCAACGACTGCAAGAATAGAAGGCCAACAGGTTGCTTGGAGTAAACCCGCAACAATTTGTATTAACATATACAACCAAAAACATGAACGTTCTATAAATAACCCATAAATGCAACAAAATTCTGCTATAATTTTGAGTTTATCAGTTATATATATATATATATATATATATATATATATATATATATATGACATTTGTATTAACATATTCATAAATAAAAAACACAATTTGTAATCAAATTCATCTTATAACTATGTTTATAAAAAAAGTGAAACATCTCCATATTTGCTTGTACTTATATATGTACGTAGGGTTTTATTATAGGATTAATTATTATTTTATTATTATTATTATTTCCAATCCCTAGCAACACGTAACTGTTCATCCTTTATAAATGCATGGTCAATGGGCCAGGTGTTTAACTTTAGCCGAGTCCGGATAAACTCTTCACTGTGCTGCTTGATTTTCTGGAGCCATGATAAGAGGTGTATACTACGAAGGTAACCAAAAACACTATGACTTTGCTTGCAGAAAAAACTCAACCATGTCCACCTGAGCCTCTCATGAGAGATATCCCAGACAGAAAAAGTCACATTTGTAAGTTCTATAACATCACTACTGGCACACAGAATTTTAAAAATTTGCAAATATTTCATGCACCAACGTACCACAACATTGCTAAACGTGCAAATAATGTAATGCAGCACAATATTACCAATATTCATATTAAGGGATCTTGTTAGTATTGTTGGGATGAGATACTTTGATATGAGTTTTATAATTATTCTGCATGCATACAGTTTTTTAGCTTTCTCATTGCATGGTATTTTCATGCGGCATTCGTTAAAGCAAAATCGTTGGTTAGAGATTTTGTGAGATAGTTGTGAATTGACTGTTTATACTACTAGTTTGAGAAAATTTCTATTGAAAAACTGTCGAAAAGTTACGTGATAATCATTCAAGCAATGAACACAGGTATAAATATCTTGTTTTGACTTAAGGGTAAAACTTACAAGTTACAAATTTTGGGTGCCAAATCAAAAAAAAGAAAAGAAAGAAGAAAAAATAAGAAGATTTTCACCCACTCTTTAAGTTTTAAATCGTGTTTAATTCTTTGCTATTATTGAGTATATTATTATAATAATTATTTAGAACACTTCAATGATAATTTTGTTTCACTCCTCTGATTATTGTCTCGGCTTGCTATTGTTTGTGTCAAAATCAAATGTGATATTGGCGTAAGAAAATTAATATCAGAAGTAGATGGAACTTCAAAATTTTTTGATTTTTAATGTCAGATTTTTTCTTTTAATCAGTTGTAATGATATATCAATTATAAAGATTTGACCATTACAATAGATAATATCAAATCTTTGTAATATATGTACATAAAATGAATATATAAGTTGATGTGAAACTTATTATTCGAATTAATGATCACCGTCAGCACAAATGTTTGATTTCTATATTTTTTATACATGTGTCTTAGACTTGTTATTATCTTTAAACTTATTAGATTTCTTTAAGTAAAATAAGAACAAATATATTATTTAAATTATACGTGCCAATTGTCACGACCTAAAAATATAATATACGTAGGTCAAAAATAAAATCAATAATAATATTTTCATCAACTATAAAAAAATCCAACCCGAGCGTGACAATTTAAAAACATGTAGGATCCAATATAATAAAACCCACATAAGACCTCATTGAATATAAATTTGGATAAACATAATACATGATTTGCCATCCAACACATCACAAGGGAGGTATCCAAATATACAACTCAAATATGTTTTATACAAGGATTATGGCCATCATTCGACCATAAATAATAACCATAACACATCATCGGGATCAGAAACATGCCAACATAAATATCTTCACTCACTGCCACGTCAGATCACATCTGAACTCCTGTAAGTGTATCCAGGCCACTAGTTTGAAGGGATAAAATATAAAAATATGAGTTTAGAGCTCAATAAGTATCATATATATATATGTAAACAATACATATAAATTAGAGGGAATGGATAACAATCACAACCGTGTCAAAACAAAATGTGAGGTCCGTGAAATCCCTGAAAATCGAGGAGATGTCTCGTAAATCATCGTCCGTATTAAACAATCCCTCTGGGACATAATCATAATAAATACGATCCGGTTATATCTCTTAGACGATATCATATCATAAATCTAAGGTCACATTACATAATTGCGACCTTCACTACATCCGTGTGGGATACATACCATTGTTTGGATCTAAATATCATATATCATATGCTGAAATCGAAGGAAATATCGAAACTAGAATATATAAATATAAAACTTGTTTTGGAGCTCCGACAAATCGATGACGTTTGAGATATTCCTATCGCCTATCCGTGGGCAAAACCACGTATCTCAAATCATAGTCCATGCAATATATGCAGAAATACAAAGTATGCACGAAATCGGAGAACCAAAGATAAATAATACCAACTTGAGGAATGGTTGCCCTCGTCCGATAACCACGGCTATATTGGCTATGATTTAGGTCAGTAGTTCAAGGTCATCCATATACCTTGTCTCCTATAGATTAGAAATTTGCTCACTATATTTTACCACTCATAATTTTGGATGCAATCTCAAATTTTAGTTATATATTAGGACGTCTGAATATATTATTTCGTCAATTCCTTACGATGGTTATTATTTAAATACACAGTAGGGCAGGTCAACTACTACACGTTTTAACTTTCTTGTCGGCGAAAAGGGGGCCATATTATATATGTCATTATCGGAAGCGGTACTAATATCTCATACCTCGGATCACATATAAAGACCCATCGGGTCTCGGATTGCCATGCTCCCGTGGTGACCCCACCCCGGGCAGCATGCATGTGGACCAATGCACGGCCTGGTTCATAATTTTACAGCAGACGGATACATTATTATACATATATATATATATATATCGTCTGGGTGTCTGAAAATCCTCCAAAATAAAATACTCATATAAAACCACCGCACAACCAGTAAAACATATATATATACATAACAAATAAATTGAGGATATATAAAAATACATGCATGTTAGTAAAATATCCAACAGTAGTCAAAATATATCAGAAATTAAATCAGATCAAGGATAGGGTTAGACGATACTTGCTTTAACATTATACTCTACAGATCTGAAGAAAGAATGTCTTGAAGTACCCAAATCAAGCCGTTCTCTCTTTTGCCTCACGTGCGCCCGCGCGCTGCCCTTCCTCTCTCCTCTGCGCGCGGGTCGCTGCCGCACGCAGCCACCGCTCCTCTATTGTCTCACCACCACTGCACCGCCTCACATGGCTGTCGTCGGCCTCCCCGGCATCACCCCGTTGGTGCCGACGCCGTTGCTCTGCTGTCTCTCTCCTTCTCTCATCGCGTGACTTCTCTCTTCGTGCGCCACCCACGTCGACCGCTGCACAGAGCCATAGTTGCCTCAACCCACGACCGCCGCGGCCTCACCCTCGACAACCGTTGTCGCCGCTTCCACTCATCTGGCCGCCGTCCTTCCCAGCCAAGCCTCTCTCCCCTCGTGCGGCTCTCGCTACCACGCCGCTGCTCTCTCCTCGCGCCGCACCACCTCCGCCTCAGCCCGCGACCGCGGTTTGCTTGCGACGCTGCTGTCGCTGCCGTCATCTTCCTTCTCCTTCTTCATTCGAACTCTAACCCCCCATTTCCTTCTCTCTCCACTCTCCCTCTCTCTCCCCGACTCCCTTCTCTTCTTTCCCATTCTTTTCTTCCTTTTTATATTTTTCTTATTTATTATATATATATATATATATATATCCTTTTATTATATTTTAAAATTCAATTGGTACTTAGACGATAATACGGGCGCACCTTGAGCGTCACTCTACAATTTCGACCATTCATCAAAATTTTAAAATATTTTTGTTTATTTTACCACGTTCGAAAATATTTAAAATCATAATAAATATTAAAATAATCAAAATATGATCCGAAATATTATACTCTTCCATCATTATAAAAATTTTATTCTCGAAATTTACACACATCAATCGTTGAACAGATAAGGACTATTCTTTCGGATTTAACCTCAACCAAATGATCCTATCAAAATCTGATCTTCAACACCTGATCTGTTCTATCCCAATATCGGAATAAAAACCCCAACATCCGATAAATCCTCGCTAATTTCCAACGAATCAAACCCAATCATGTGGGACGGATCATATACATATTTTCTCAACCGAAAGACTTCCCAAAACATCATAACTAAAATATCATCTTATTTCTCAACATTTGATCATTTCTGCCACAAAAATCCGAGCCGAAACCACAGCATAAAATAGTTCATCGAAATCAGCTATAATTCATGAACACATCAATGATCAACCCATATATCTCTCAACATACATACATAAAATACACCATAATGATTCCGCCAAACTCGAAGTAACGCCAATCTGTTGGCTACCTCTCCAATTCGCTTGCAAAATCTTAAAAGGCTAATCAAACCACAACCCCAATCTATCATTTGCCCCCAAAATTTGAGATTCTTTTATTTATGATGTTTTCAGAAACATCTAACCGCTTTTCTCAAACATCCAATCAGGCTACAAATCTGATATCATGCTTCAATCCTCAAATCGAATATTGTGACTGATAGCTATGAGTCCACACGATTCCATTGCGCAACTCTGATTGATCATCTGCTTCAAATTGCAATCAAGGGACTCAAATTAGGTTACCATGCCATCTCCTCATCTCGATAATATGTTGACGACCAAACTTGAGAATGACATTCTAATCAGCAAGCAAAGAGCCGATTTCATCAGCTTATTCATCGTCATCCAAGTCGCCACAAAATTCCTAATTGTCCAAAACATATCAGAAATAAATTCTCGAAGGCTTCTTCTTTTACGCACGAGACGCATGATCAACTCGTCACTCCGTTGGTGAAGAATCTTCGACGTTCTTTACAAACTTAGATCACTCCATCTCCACTATAACTGCTGACAACCTCAACTGCTCCCTGAGCTTCCATCTACTAATCGAGGCTTTGCTTGATCACGTCTAGCTTCATGACCGCTCGAACAAAAAGAATTTCACTTTTGATATTTACAAAAGTTTCTTCCGCAAATAGGAGCTTAGTTTGGAGCCCAATCCTGGAAGAGATTATTCATTGATTCTACAACTTCTCCACTCAAAATGAAGACAGAAAACATTACAGTGCAAACTCCTAATACAACTCTAATCCTGAATAGCATACAGATAGGTTGAGAATGGATCTACCTACCTATCACTTTGTCAGCAAAAATCTCATTCTCCTCTGTGAGATTTCATACCGATCCAATTGAAGCCGCCACTTCTCCAAAATCGTCGGACTTAACAAAACCTCCATATAATCAACGTCCTTAAACTTGATCTCAAATCAAATTCTCTACCAAAAATCCAAATCGAATCTTACAACCGAAGGCTACGAACCCACATACTTCCGCTGCACTACTCAGAATGATCACCTGACTGTGAATTATCGTCACATCAAATTTTAATCCGGTGCTCGAACTTTTTATATGAACCTACACCGAAATTCAACACCAACAACAAACCACAATCAAAATCTCAAGACTTGAATATCCTGCAACCTAATTATCTTGTTGGCATACTGATAAGCCAACTTTTCATCCAAATACATTACTCGAATCGACAATAAATGGGCCAACTTCGTCAGCCAAAATCATAAATACCCAAACTGCGTTCATATTTATCACTATCATTGGCAAACCCAAAGTAAAATTCATAGAGGCTGTTCATTATCCGCTTTCTCTTATGAACATATGATACATCAAATCTGAAGACTTCAAATGCAAAATATCGCCAATAATATTTTCCTTCTTGGATGACACCGAAACTCACCACCATAACCTTTAAGTGATCCACTCGCTTATATTGCCACATGATTAACTCATTTTTTAAAATAATTTTTTCAAACCTTTATAATCAAATTGAATAATAACTATCTCCATACAAATAATATTTCTAAATTCTCAAAATAAAGACCTCAACTGCTAACTCCAAACAATGGATGGAGTAACCTTAATCATAAACATCCAACTGCCGTAACCCATAAGTAACCACTCGAATACGCTGCATCAAGACATAACCTCAAGTCTTCCTCAGAAGTATCACAACCTGCCACAAATTAACTTGATCCATCAGGGATTGACAAAATTGACATTGTCGATAATCCGCCCCTCATTTCCCTATGAAAGCTCTCCTCACAA
This sequence comes from Nepenthes gracilis, assembly GCA_033239525.1. Taxonomy (NCBI): domain Eukaryota; kingdom Viridiplantae; phylum Streptophyta; class Magnoliopsida; order Caryophyllales; family Nepenthaceae; genus Nepenthes; species Nepenthes gracilis. The sequence continues at coordinate 7,804,685 of BSYO01000009.1, forward strand.
TTCGAACAAACACCAAGCGCTCTTAAGTCTAATGGCCCACGGACGCTACAATTCTCAAGGAGTCATCAACAAATTGCTTAATAGATTCAACCGGACCCAAGAAATTGTGCACCTTTGCAACAAACAATGGCCTTTCCCAACCAACCACTGCTTCATCTTCTACCAGATCTACAAACATACCATCGAGAAAACAATACGCCCAAAATAACACTACTTCCAACCAAACTTACATCTCCTCAATTGGGCAAATAATAAACTACCATTCACAACTAAGACACAGCTCTCGCACGGATCTTATACTCGACATATATTTTTCAAATAAATCAAAATATCAACGAAGTCATCACAAAGATAGTCAAAATCAGATTACAAGATCCAAATCCTAAAATCCACAAAAGACGCCAATGAAATCGATATCCCAAAAGGTATCGCCGAAACTCACAACGGTCATACCTTTATCTTGAAGGCTATCTTAGGTATTTTCTTCTGATTAATCCTTAATTGACAATACTCCTATTACTTGTTTATCAAATGATTTATTTCTCAAACGAATTAAATTTTTAATAATTCATAGATAACCTCATCGATTCATCTAACTCATCCCAAAGGCACTAAAGCAACCCACGATAAAACACTCGACCAATGCCTCCACGATTCTATGCTTGATCCTCGAAATCGATGTCACTCCCGACACAACCTCAATTACCGATTAGAAGACAATTCAGGCTAATCCTCTTCTCTAAGAAATAGCTTTAAATTACCATACAATCAGAAAATTCTTAATGACCACATAATGGCTCTGAATTGTGGTCTCATATGCCATTTAAACTCAGCATACATTCTCATCAAATACTTGTAGGCAAAACGATTTCGATTTCATTACCTCTCGATCAGCTCCTCCTCATATTCAAAATTTACAATCCAAATTACAAATCAGAATATTCTTACCGAAATCATCTATACTAATATGACAACTTGCCAATCAAATCACTCCTAATATCACATTAAAGTCTAGCACCTCAAATAAAATCAACTCGGTCAATCATTCGTATTTGCACACTCAAATTGGACACCTAAATCCACAATTTTAACAAATCAAAGGTTTATCCATCAAGGATAGACTAAATCAAAGCTCGTTCTAAAAATTAAAAAAACATATAATATTTACATATAATATCAAAGGCTACCGACTTATTTTTGTACATTTACCAACTAAATTCACTGCCCTCACATTCCAGAATGCCAAACGGAAAGTGATTCTTCCAAAAATTACCTCTACAAAACATCATAAAAAGTGGAACACAATATTAAAAAGCCCACCACTGGCTTGCCTCACTCTCCAACTTATGGGCAATAGACTGAACTTTACCTGAACAACCAAAAACCTTAAATACGTCTTCTACTTTAAGAAGCTCAATTCAAGCTTTAATTGAGATTAAACATTTAAAAAATATTTCAAACTGGCTCACTCTTAATTATTTAAAGGGCTCTCCATCTTACTCGTAATAAACCATCCTTCACATAGCAACCAAATTCTCATTTGGCTGCTAGAATGAATAATCCATTATGTCGCTCACGGGACTCATCACACTCAAATAATCGACTTTTTGATTCGAACCTAAACCTTCACGACCTAAAATTTCATTCTTCACCATAAGCTGTATTTATTGTGCCAAATATTCGATTAATTTCTTATACAAAATGACCCAAACTACATCTCCTTACGACTTTTTCTGTGACACCACCTCTGTCATGACCCAAAAATATAATATATGCAGGTCAAAAATAAAATCAATAATAATATTTTCATCAACCATAAAAAAATCAAACTTGGGTATCATGACCTGAAAACAATACGGACCCAATATAATAAAATCCGCACATGACTTCATCGGATATAAATCCGGATAAATATAATACACGACTTGCTATCTAACACATCGCAAGGGAGATATCCAAATATACAACTCTAATATTTCTCATATAAGGATCAGGGTTATCATTCGATCATAAATAATAGTCATAACACATCCTCGAGATCAGAAACATGCCAACATAAATATCTTCACTCACTGATAGAGATATGTCACGTCAGATCAAATCTAAACTTTTGCAAGTGTATTCAGGCAACTAGTCTGAAGGGATAAAATATAAAAATGTGAGCATAGAGCTCAATAAGTATCATGTATATATGTGAACAACGCATATAAATCAGAGAAAATGGTTAACAATCACAACCGTGTCAAAATAAAATATAAAGTCCGTGAAATCCCTAAATACTGAAGAGATGTCTCGTACTAAATTATCGTTCGTATTAAACAGTCCATCCGGGATATAATTATAATAAATACAATCCGGCCAAATCTCTTAGACGATATCATATCATATAATTCGAGATCACATTACATAATCGCAACCGTCACCACATCCGTGTGGGATACATACCATCGTCCGGATCTAAATCTTATATATCTTATGCTGAAATCGAAGAAAATACCGAAATTAAAACATATAAATATAAAACATATTATGAGGCTTAACACATCAGTACGTACGAGATATTTCTATCGCTCATTCGTAGGCCAAAGCACGTATTACAAATCGCAGTTTATGCAACGCATGCAAAAATACAAAGCATGCACGAAATTAGAGAACTAAAGATAAATAATAACAACTTGAGGAAGGGCTACCATCGTCTGATAACCATGGCTATATCGGCTATGATTTAGACTAGTAGCTCAAGACTATCTATGTACTCTATCTCCCATAAATTAGAAGCTTACTTACTATATTTTATCACCCACAACTTTGGGTGTAACCTCAAATTTTAGTTATATATTAGGACGTCCGAATATATTATTTTATTAATTTCTTACGATGGTTCTCATTTAAATACATAGTGGGTAGGTCAGTTACTAAACGTTTCAACCTTCCTTCCGGTGGAAGGGGGCCATATTATATACATCCCCGTCGGGATTAAGCCTCCTGTCCCAGAGCGGTACCAATATCTTATGCCTCGGATCACATATAACGATCCATCGGGTCTCAAACTGCCATGATCCCGTAGTGATCCTGCCCCTGGCAGCATGCATGTGGACCAATGCACGACCTGATTTATTATTCCACAACATACAGATACACCAATATACATATATATATCGTCCAGGTGTTTGAAAATCTTCTAAAATATCAATACCCATATAAAACCAACACACAACCTGTAAAATATACATGCATGTACATAACAAATAAATTGATGGTATATAAAAATATATGCATGTTAGTAAAATATTCAACAGTAGTCAAAGTATATCAGAAATTAAATCAGATCAAGGATAGGGTTAGATGATACTTGTATTAACATTATACTCCGCAAATCTAAAAAAAAAGATGTCCTGAAATTTTCGAATCAAGTTGTTCTCTCTCTTACCTCACGTGCGCCTGTGCGCTGCCCTTCCTCTCTCCTCTGCGCGCGGGTCGCTGCGCACACGCGCCGCCTCTCCTATGCCGTCACACCACCACCGCACCGCCTTACGTGGTCGTCGCCGACCTCCCCAACATCACCATGTCAGTGCCAGCACCGTCACTCTGCCGTCTCTCTCCCTCTCTCCTTGAGCGCCGCCCACACGGCCGTCGCGAGCGCCACCTCCTCGACCCCGACCCGTGCGGCCTCACCTCGACCACCCACGCCACGCTTCCACCCATCCGCGCCGTCCTTCCACCGACGGGTCTCTCTGATTCTGCGCGCTCACCTGCGCGCCTGCTCTTCTCGCGCCGCACCACCTACGCTTGAATGCTCAACCACCGTTCGCCTGCAACGCCGCCCTCTTCCTCCTTCTTCGTTCGAACCCTGACCCACCTTTCCTTCTCTCTCCGCTCTTTCTCTCTCTCCTTGACTCCCTTCTCTTATTTCCCATTCTTTTCTCCATTTTTATTATTATTTTTATTATATATATATATATATATATTCTTTTATTATATTTTCAAATTCAATCGATACTCGGACGATAACATAGGCGCACATCGAGTATCATTCCACAATTCCGATCATTTTTCAGAATTTTAGAATATTTTATTTTATTTTTAACATGTTTAAAATATCTAAAATTACAATAAATATTAAAATAATCTAAATTAGATCTAAAATATTATATCAACATTCATATAAAAGATTATTCTAACAGCTATAATATAAGAACTTTTGTTCCAACATCTAAAAATTTTCTATTCACTTACCAACATGTGTTATAAATATATATATATATATATATATATAATATTGTGCTAACATTTTGGTAATTAATATTTCAAAAATACAAAAAAGGACCATATTGCTCACCATTTTTATTATCATGGACCTCCTCTTTCTTCGTATGGGGGACAGCCATCCATTGAACCCACAAACGCCTCCCTCCCCTTCACTATCTTACAGGGAGCCCAATGTCTCCCTCTTCAATTACTACTAAGAAAAGTTTAATGGCTCCCCTAATTTAATCAAGGAAGAATTTTTATGACCCCCTTTCTATGTTTTATAAATATAGTTATTAAACTTCATTAAAAATCTAATTGTAAAATTAATAAATGGGTCAATTATATATAGCACATTTAATATGGTTAATATTTAACAAATAAAAATTTTCTAAGCAATAATGAGTTTGATATAAAAATATGTGTAACATGTTAAGTTTAAATCAAACTAGTAGTAGAAAAAATCAAATCACAACCAACTGACAAAAATACCCTTATTGTCATAAATTAATTATTATTCATAATAATTAATTAAAAAATTGTTTAGATAATGAGTGACATTTAACATTATAAATAAATGTCCAATCGAAGTGAATAAATAATTATCATTTTAAAACTTTTTCATAAAAATTATTGTATTATTTAAACATTATATCAATTAATATCCCAAAAAATTTAAGGGATGAAAAATATCAATATGTATATAATTTGTTCATCTTATATTAATGATATTAAATAAATAATTTAACTAATAAAATTAGAAACTCATTTTTATAGTTCACATGGCTAAGAATTTAATGAACTATCAATTTGATTAATTTGATATGAAAGCTTTTCTTTTACTAGGAGTGATTAATCAATTATTGTTTACACTTATAACTCCATATATTTCTCATTCTACCCAATAATTACCTCATTTTATTCATTTATAAAATATGTATTAATAATATCAAAATATACTCATATACATGTGATACCGCAGCATATCAAATTTAAAGACAATTTGTATAATTTTTTGCTATGTACTCTTATTTGACATGTAATAAAAGTTTCATACTAGAGTTGTTATCTCGAATCAATTCAATGAACTCATTTTTTAATAAATACATACACATTTATCATAGTATCAACTACATAGGTAATAATAAGCTCAATTATCTCCTTTAGCTCGCCGACATAATATGTATTGATCTAATCGGATCATCAATATCCCCTCTTAATAATTCTATGCTAGAAGAAATTTAAGATTTGAGAATTTAAACAACTTGAGTTTGAAAGAATGATCTTTCATGATTTTATAATTGTATTATTCAAATCTAAAAGTTTTATCATGTAAATAAATAATAAAAATAAATAAGATAAATATAAATATTTTTAAATAGTAATTAAATAAGACTATATAAAAATAATAATTCATCGCATCAGGTATAATTGGTTTGTAGGGCACAAAATTTCTAACAGCCGGCGGGTTCTACTATATTATAGAGGCGGGTAACTCCAAATACACATTGCTGCCATTAGTTCTTCTTGAGTAACCCAATACAGAAACCATATCTTCTTCTTTGGCTGAGTCTAACGCATCTGCAATATATCTCGTATATTGGAAGATGCTCCTGCATCATTAATGGATACTTCCACGAATCCCCTAAGGTAATCCCCTAATGGATATTTAAAATAATTAAATATTTTGATTTTATATGGCTTTATTATACTTTTGTTAGAAAAATTATTTTCTTAGTTAGACCAACCTTAATGAAATGAAAGATAATTTTATAATTAAGATATCAATTATCCTCTTATTATATAAGTAGTAAAATTATCAATCATTTATTGAAAATAAAGATTGTAGTTTTCCAAGATTATGGGGGTGGCTTTCAAATTTAAAATAGAGGTTGTTTTAGTATCTTGCATTCATCTGATTTTAAAAGCTTTTCAAAAAAAAAAAAAAAAGAAAAATAATTGAATTCTATACACAAATTGTGTGAATTCTAACAAAGAAAGAGAGATAAGAATGAAGGTTAAGAAATTAATTTTTGATTTTTTGAGATAATAATTTTAAATATAAATTCAAATATATTATAAATGTTTAATTCTATATTATATATTATAAAATAATATAATAATTTTAACAATTTATACAAATTATTTCACGAAATACAAATTATTTCAGTGTCCAAAAAATGCATTTGAACATAATCATTAGCAAAAAAAAAAAAAGAATAAAACGAAAGATTCTGCTGACAATCTGTTCAGCCAAGCACATTGTGCAGCTGCAGCTTTGGCCGAACACCTGAATCATGGCTGAAAGATTAATGTCATACCGATTTCTCTGCAACACAAAGTTCTGCTAAACACTGGTTGATGCCACAAAAAATAGCAAGGGTTTATGCAATTCAAAGATAGTCGATTTGCTTCAATGTTTTAAAGAATGGTTTCGAAGTATATTACAATGTCAACTTTTTTAAGATAATATTTGTCTCTTATAAATGCAAATGGGTCCATGAAAATCATATCAGGGATACAATAAAATCTTTCTTTAAATACAATTTGCGATAATAAAATCAAATTTGAAACAACTGTAAAAATAGTATTACTAGAGTCTTTATTTGATTCAAAACATTTGATGTATATGAGACTTTTATATAATACATTAAAAATTTACAACATTGATCCACCATTTTTAATATTTGAAAAGCTCCTAGATCCTCGACAATCATAAAAATTATACAAAAATAATGGTATCTAACAATTGAATTACTATTTAGTAAAATATGTTATAGCTAGCTAAAATGTATGGTAAATTGTACTTTCAACCAACAATTCTATCTGACTAGGTTAAATAACAAATTACATATAATTTAAATATCATCATAAGTTCATAATATTTGATACTATTATCGCCATATATCCATATCCATTCATGAATAATTGAGGAGTCTAGTTATTAAATTTTAAGAAATGATAATATTTTACATCAATATACGTGGACTCTATTAAAATATCTTGCAATTTAAAGTATTTAAACAAAAAAATCATTATAGGCCCATTTAGAACTTTTCAAGTTCATCATTCTTTTTATACATTTTGGTTTCCAAGTAATACTAACCTCATTTGGGATGAAAAAGGGTTAAAATATAGTATTTATAATAACTCTTATGATATAATTTGACTAATTAAATTTAAGAATTAAAATAATAAAAGTATTAAGTGGAGATTCTGTCATTCATGATTTTTAAATATGGGTTTAAAACCCATTCCCTTAGAAGGTTTAAAAATCATATTTATTATTAATTCTTTAGTTAGAGGATTCACTAGATTTTGACTCAATCTAACAAAATTAATTGTAATCAAACCATTCCAAATTATTTGCCACATATAACTATGTTGTAGTCCAATATTACTATACTTTTCTTTATAATTTTGTCTACATGTACTTGATATGGTAGCTTCACTATCAGAATGTTTGGATATTTGTGATATCAATTTTGGCACAAGGGAACTTTACATGACAAGTTCCTTAGCCATTTTGTTTCTTCCCTCACAGGAGCTAAAACAACAAATTCAACTGCCTTGATGGAATCAGTTATGCATGTGTGCTTCTAAAAACCCTAATAAATAGCACCCACACCAAGCATAGCAATCCGTCCAATTGTAGTTGTATGATATTTTACATTAGTAATCCAATTTGTATAAGTATACCCTTCTAAGCAAACAATATCTATCATCATTAATACCAATGTGTGTATGCTCCAAATATGTCAAAACCCTCCTTATCACAATCCAATGTTGATTACTCCAATTACTAGTATATTTGTTTAATTTTTTCATTACAAATACTATGTCTAGTGTTGTGCAGGTCATAGCATAATAACACATCAAATTTCCCTCACATATTCTAATTGATTTATGGGATGATCAATGCTAGAAACCAACTTTTGGTTTGGATCAAGAGGTGTGAATGATGGAATATAATTAAGAAGATTGAACTTTTTCAACATCTTTTTTTATATAGTGGGATTGTGATAATATTACTAATTTATCATCTTTAATAATTCTAATATTTAAGAAAATATCAGCCACACTTGAAACTTTCATATCAAAACTATTTGATAAGAAAGCTTTTGTCATTTTAACTTGTTCTAAATTACTTCCAAAAATTAATATGTCATCTACATATGAACAAATAATGTCTCCTTTTTATTATTAAATTTGCTACAGGCTTGCTTATCTAATTTATTTAATTTTAATTTTTATCCTGGAATTACAAAATATTCGGGTTATTATATGTATATTTCTTTTCTTAATTACCTTTTAAAAATGATTTTTTAACACTCATCTGGCAAATAATATATAAAGAATTGAGGTAAGTGTTATAAGCACTCTAATGGTAGTAATTCTAGCTACTGAAAAATATGTATCAAAATAGTCAATTCTCTATATTTTTGAGTAAAATCTTTTAAACCTAATTTAATTTTAAATTTGCCAATAGATCTATCAATTTTAATTTTCCTTTTAAAAATCCATTTACATCCTATTAGTTTGAAACCAGGTAAGAGAACAGCTAACTTCCAAGTTTTATTTCCATTATCGAGTCCATCTCAATATTTATTGTCTCTTTCAGAAATTAGCATCCTGAAATTTTATCACTTCATAAAAAGTGGTAGAATCTGCTACTGTTTCAAGGTAATAAGGAATTTGTCTTCTTAACAGTTCTCTTGTTCCTTCTACTAGGAATGTGATGAAATCAAGTCCATAATTCCCCCCTTCCTTTTTTTTTTTTTTTTTTTTTTTCAGTTTTCTTATTTTTTTGAAGTTTAGTAACTTATTATTTTTGTCAATTTTATATTGTCTAGTTTTAGAAATATAATTTTTCTATTGTTTAAGTGACTCAACATTAAATATTGGAATAAATTTGAATATATACTCTTGAAAGATTGCATATCTAGATTCTATCACTATATTAATTAAAATTAAGTCATAAGTTCTATCAATATAAACCTGTATGCTTTGCTATGTTTTACATACCTCAAGAATATGCATTTGATTACTCTTTTGCCCATTTCTTTCTTTTGGGCCCCAAAACTTTTAAATAATTTATATTAGACCTTTTTTATTCTATAATTCGTATGGAATTTTATTTTTCACTTTGTTGGAAACTTTATCACGAATATGGCATACAATTAATAATATCTCTCCCCATGAACTTTGGCTTAAACTAGAATTATAGAGCATGGTGTGACCGTTTTAGTAAGTGTTTTATTTTTACATCTTTCCACACCAATTTGTTATAGTGTGTATGGTACAGTATTTTCGTGTGTACACCTAATATATTTAAAATAATTTGTATTATAATACTCTTAACCTCTGTCAAATCTTAAATATTTGATAAATGTTTCACATGCAACACAACTTTTAATTTATAGAGTTTAAATTTTTATAGAACTTTATATTTATATTTTAGAAGTGTACATTATAGAATCTAAAAAAAATTATTTATAAAGGTTACAAAGCACTTCTTTCTACTAATTGCAGGAGTATTATGGAGACAATGAACATCACTATGAATCAAGTATCCTTATAGACCTCTAAACCTGTGGAAAAAAAAAAGATTATGTAATATTTTAATAAGAATACAAGTATTGTATATGTTTCCATCGGAAAATGAAAGTAAGTGTAACTTAACTAGCCCAGAAGCGGAGTTGGCACGGTGGTTAAACACACGAATACAAGTATTGTGCCTCCCAAAAAATCCCGCGGGGGTTCGAGTTATGTTTCCATCGGAAAATGAAGGTAAGTGTTAAACACTGTGCCCCACCAGTTCAATCCCCGAACCTCCCCAAAAATCCCGAGGGTTTATATGCGGTGGAAATGCTTTTCTTGCAAAAAAAAAAAAAAAAAGGTAACTTAACTATATCATGCTTTCTTCTAAAATTAATATCTTCTATAATTAATATGAGCTAAATGAGAATGCCATAAAATAGATGAGTGAACAGTTTAAGTAGAAGCATTATTATTATTATTATTACAAATAATATAAAATTTATCCATGTAACCTTTCCTATGGAGTTTTCTCCATTAAAATAAATTTATATGCATCAAGTATAAGTTTGAAATTATGCTTATTTAGAAGACTATTAGACTTCAAAATCTTCTTGATTTTATGACAAAACAAATATTGGCAAGGGTTAAGACTTTTTTAGAAGTGAAATGTTTTCACATTTTCTATGCCTAGAATTAGAGCAATAGATGAGTTTTTCATACACAAAATTGTTGAGATACAGCCTACTTATTTGAACCATGATAAAATATTTGATAATATACAATGAGTAAATACTAATAATCATAAATAATGAGGTGGCACACGGTTTTACATAAAAAATTATCCTTAGAATGAGATAAAAAGACAATACATTCGAAATATCTTCACTATACAAAAGTTCGGTTATATAAACCTCAATAAAATATAAGTATTCAACATTTTATATCAAATAAATCGAGTAATAATGAGTAAATGATAAAATAGTAGAAAAATAACCAATAAATATTTTTCACAATTTCAAAAATATAGCATCCAAAGTTAATGGAGATTGGAATATGATTTAAAAATTAATCGGATACTTGAATATTCCTCTTATTCCTTTTTATCTCTTTCTCTTTTTTTTTTTCTCAAAGACAGTACTCTCTAAATTTTAAAATTGTAAGCAATTAACCCTGAAAATGCATCAGCACGTTTTTATACTGTGAGTTACGCTCGAGCACTCCTTAAGTGCCTCTCGAGCGCATGATTTGTAATACTCTAACATTTTGACTCGAATTGATAGTTATAGATTTAATATAGTAATAAATAATAATATATATATTGATATTAATAAATATTATTATTAATAATAGGTATTGAATAATTAATAATTAATAAAAATAATAATAGATATTAAAAATATTAATAATAATTAATAATAAATAATGATATTAATAATAAATAATAATATTAAATGATATAATAATAATAATAAAAGTAGTAGTAGTAGTAAAAAGAAATAAATAAATAAAACGGGAGATGGAAAAGAAAGGAAAGGAAGAAAAATGAAGAAAATGAGGAAGGAGGGAAAGAAGGAGAAGAAGAAAGAAAAGGAGAAGAGAGTGGGAGGCGTGGCGGAGATCGCGGTGACAGGAGGAAGGGAATTAATATTCCAAATGGAAGCCTAACAGAACTCTAAACCAACGTCCTTTGTTATTTAAAGACAGAGTGGTGAGACAAGTCGGAAGAGCCGTTAAAACCCGAGCCGTGCAGCTGATGCCATCGCCTTTGTTCCTTATTGCTGCCACTGCTAATCGCCATCGTGAATCTGGGGCGAAGCTGCTACCTCTGTAGTCGAAGTCACCGTCGTTGATTAGTGCCACTGTCGTCATCGTTGGAAGAAGAGCAACAAATTGAGGCAAGCAAAATTTCTATTTTCAGCAAGTAAACCATTCCATTCTCTTTGTTGATATTGATTTTCTTGGTGCATGCCTTGATTTGGTGGGAATCGACCATATTTTATCTTGAGCCAAAAATCGGGTAAAAACAGAGTTTTTGGCTTGAGTGGTGAGAAATCGTGAGATTGAGACATAACAATCTGTGGGTTAATGCTAAAAACATCCTTTTCTAACTGTTAAAAGACGAAAATTGGTATGGCGTGCTCCTCGACTCCTTTAATTCATGTATAAACAAAAATTGGGAAAAACAGAGCATGAGGCTCTATTTGGAACTGGTGTGTTGACAAAACTCGAAATTTGTTATAGTAACCATATAAACTAAGGACCCCTACTGAAAATGGATGTTTAATGTTTCGCTAATAAATTCCAGCATGAGAAAACACCGTGACATGGCACGAGAACTTGGTTAATGAAGAAGAACAGGGGCTATCGACTTCCTGTTCATATCCTCTACCCCCAAATAAATTCCATATTTAAGGATACGTTTGTGATTTTGGAAGTAAATATTGCTGATGAGTCGTGTACATGCTTCGGCAGTCTTCACTGATGAGGAAGAACAGGATTTCCACGCTACCTGATTTAATGGTGTTTGTGTTCGTATGCTGTATGCGCTGTTTTGTCGACAGCGTACAGCGGCGAACTGGTTTGGACATTTTACCGTAGGTCAAGTGGGGCAAACTGACTAGGATTGCCAACGTGACAATCACAAAGTTTATATATATATTTCGTATAATTATATTGTTTGGATGGGTATATACATATATTTATGTATATGTATAGGTGTAAGTGTGAAATAGCTATCGTATTAAATTGTTATGTTGATGTTGGAGATGTACATATATTCATTTGTGTATGGGCATAGATACATATATTTTAGCCTATAAATTTGGGCACAGAGAAAATTTATGATAATTGTTATTCGAATGAACTCTTGTGAAATTGGTCGGATAGTTGATTAAGATGAGAATTGCGAGTTGGTTCGGTAATGATAAAAAAATCAAAAATATTTTGTGGCATTAGAAAGGAGATTTAATATGTTAAGAGGATGGTTATGATCGAATATAACAATTAAAAATGATCGGCCGAATATTCTAAATTTTCTTGGATGTTCTCTTTTTCGGTGATGATCGATCTTTGCATTGGCTTTGATCGTATACGTATATTTTATGAGTACTCTATAAAAAATAAAGGAGAGTGCACGAATATTCTATGGTATCCGGACGAATGTTAGTTTGTGAGACCTTAGAGTTGTCTATATTTTTTCAATACCCATTTCATTTTGAAGGTTGAGATTGTTAATATTACAAAGGGACACTTATAATTTAGTGATCATCGTAGAGAATAATATCAGGGTATCATTAGTGAGGAGAATTAGAGATAGTATGAACATACTATGAGTACAATCTTTGGAATGACTGTGGAGATACCATGGATACCGAATAATTTTGTAGTATTACCAACCGTTGAGAGAGTAAATATGCGGCCTTTGGTTAATTATAGCAGAATAATGTCTATGGAGATTATTATTATTTCGTATAGTTGTGACATCGTATTAAAATGATGATCGGATTCGATAGAATCTATATTATATTCATGATATCCAGTCGTTCATATGATTTTCAGGTCGTGGAAACGACATGTTATTCAGTTTTGAACAGTTGTTGGTATATCACATGCTATTAATAATTTTATACATTTGATATTATTATTCGAGATATTTATTTATATTTATCTATTGTGGATTATATTTATTTATTCGGATATTTGACTTATTATTATATTGTATTGACTCTAGATTTAGTTGATTGCATACTACGGGCCTAGGGATCCTACTTTGGTTACAAAATTTTGAGATAAGAATAATATTGGAGATAGAAGTTTGTGAGGAAAAGTTCTAGAGTTAGATTCATTGATCAATGTCTTAGTTAAATATGTTATTCGGATTATGTTTATTGGATAATTATAATGATCGAATATTTTTAACGATAAATTATAAATTAAATTGGGTGAACTTAGTTTTTAAAGCGTATTAGTATGTTTATAAAAATAATAAAATATTTATATAATAGAATAATAATAATAATAATAATAATAATAAACGTTATTTTATTCTCTCCTCCTCACCTCTCTCCTCCATTCTCGAAGCTTCTTCCTCTCTCCCGTATGGTTTTTCTTTCTCTCTCTCTCGCAACAGCCAATGGCCGTTCGAATATTCACCACCGAAAACCCTAACAAATTTTGCCCTCCGTTGCAACCGCTGGATTCTTCTGTTCCCCCCAACGTTTCATCGCTATGAGCTTATATAAGTGAGAGCAGAGTGAGGCGCTGTTCAGCTCCGAGGCGTTCGTTCGATGGTCCTGCTGCCGTGAGCGTAAGCGTTTGCTGCTGGCGTCGCTGTGATTTGCTGTTGCCGCCATCGCCGTCACTGTTGAGCCGAAGCCGACGCAGTATTAAACCTAGCCGTGTTCAAGGACCGAGCAATCAGGCAAGTGAATCCCCATTATTTCACTTTTTCACTTGTTTGCAAATGATTTTCCATTTTATTGTCACTCCTCTTTTGGCTCTGTAATAAAATCTTCATTATTTAAATCTGCTCCTTCTCTCTTACTAATTTCACTGATGCTGATGAAAATCGGGTTTATGTGTGGGTTTCTCTGTGAAAATCGTGAAAAAAGTGGAAGATGAGGAAAAAATCAGAAATCGGAAAAAACAGGATTTTGTGTTCTGTTTTCTGGCTGTGGCTCCGCGAGTGAGGGATTCGGGAATTGGTGATTTAATATATATATATATATATATATATATATGCTTGCAGTATATGTATTCATATATTTGAGTGAGGATGTATGTTTGAAAGTGTGTTACTAAAATGGATGTAAATTATGATAAATTGGGTTGTGTGCGGAAGAACCCATAATTTGATCGTAAATGTTGAATTTAAAAAAATGGGGTTAAGAACGTCATTTAATTTCGTGATCGTATGTAAATGAAATAAAATAAAATATTATATATGTTGAAATCAGTTGATCTAATTTGGCTCGTTTGTAAGTGATTATTAAATGTTGGCCTTAGTAGTAGGTATTATACCAAAACAGAATGGAACAATAGTTAAATAGTTGGATTAAGCTAAAATAAATTTTATCTCAGTTCCGTAATAAATTTCTTTGTATTAGATTTGATGGCGTGAGTGCGGTTCCTGTCAGCATTGAACGACAGTTCCGTTATTGTAATTGCAAAGCTTTTTTTGCGTTATATTCAGCTGTGTGAGTATTTGAATTATTGGTTTTTACGGTTAATGTTGAGGAGAGTGTATGAAAATATCAAGGTATCTGGTCAGATGGGAGGTTACGATATCTTAATATGGTATACACTTATCTGATAATTAATTTCCGTGTCCCGGTGGGTTGAGGTACATTGCTTAGTTCGACGGGATGCTTATGGCCATGTGATCATCGTAGATCATGATATCGAGGGTATCATGGCGGGAGATATTAGGTTTGACGTATGAAATACCTTCTGTACCTAGTAGAGTTGGAAGAGGAGTATATAGATGAGATCATCTGTACTTGGTTGAGTCATATGATGAGTATGTTGGAGAGACATCTGTACTTTGTTTGGTAGAGTCTCTGTGGACCATGGATTTTGATCGGAGGTCAAACTTGCGAGTATCGGGTAGCCCGTGCAAGTACCTAACTGTTGGAGGATATACGCCGCTTTTGATTCACAGTGGCGGAATAAGATTTAGGAGTTTTCTTGTAATATTTTATAATTATGAGTACCTAATGAGTGGTGTCGGCAGTATCTTTGTATTTGATCCTATGATATTCAGGTTTAGTGGAATCCAGATTGGTTGTCATCATAACTATGATGGTTGTTCTCGCTGACATATGGATCAGGGAATCCCCAATCATCATTGACGTCAGATTCTATGGGATTATCGTTGATTATTGACACTCTTGTTATTTTTGTGATATGTGGGTCAAGTGGGACTTATCTTACTTAGAGTCGTATTTACGACGTATTGTAATTCGTCTCGAATATAGTAGATTGTTAGAGTAATGTTGAGACCTTTATAGTTTGATATACTAGATTATTAATGTTATTAGCATTTTTTTATTATTATCACTTATTGGACTTTGGCTTACCATTACGTTTTCTTGGCTCCACATTGAGTAGATAGAATTTAACTCGGTGGGAAAAATAACTGTACGGCAGGAAAAAATTACAAGTAGAGAAGAAGGTCCCAGTGGCCAATTGAGTTATTTCGTGGAGTCATCAGAGTTTAGATTGCCATAGAGATTGATATATTTTTATTTTGTTTGAGTTATTTCTTCCTTAGTATATTTTTATGGATGTTGAATGAACTTATTATGATATAGATAAATCAAAGATAAAACAGTCTAGAATTATAAAATTATCATATCTTGTTTTAAATTTTTACTCTGCATGTGCGGTTGGAACCGTGTGTTTGAGTGTTTAAACTTGGGTTGCCACAATAATAATATTGTAGATATTTATTATCTCGAAAGAATTTATTATAGAAATTATAATTATTATGTTGAATTTAATGATGCATTTATGAGGTTGATTGTAATTTTTGATTTTCTTGTGGTCGGTTCAAATAGAGTTGGGTGATTCAGGTTTGGGTCATCACACGGTTATTAGAATTAACGCTTTGAGCCCCATATTGTTTTCGGCGCCTTAGGCACGCCTCGAGCGAGCTCCTGCTACTTTTGGCATTTCAAGCGCTCGCTGCGCATACGAATACTGTAATCCAAGCATGAATGTCCCTCAGATGAGCTATCAAATGACACATTAAATAAATATAAATTCACATAAAAGTGACTCATAACTCAACAAAAATGATTCCATCAAACATTGGCTTAAAAGTCTTGATAAAACTTTTATTCTTGGATATATGCTTAATGGTGTCAAAATTAATCTGCAATGCTCCACCATATTCTATGAAGTTGACATTAAAAATCAGAGCCGCATGATTATTTTTATCCATATGTGCATTCTTCTTCTTTTTTGAAAAGACAACATTTAGTTTTGTGATATCCCAATTTTTCACAATTAAAACGAGCACATTTTTTGAATTTTATGTTCTTTTGGTGGCTGGAAAAATTATTATTTTTTCTTTGTAGATTTCTTGGATTAACCCTTCCCAAAACATCGAATTTGGATTTATGAGTGTTCTGGTCTGTGCTTTATTTTTGGTCCCTATTCTCTTCCTCAAACAATAGCCTTCTTCTATACGAAGATGGTTAGTGGGCTCTTCAAGAGATATATCTCTCTTTTTGTATTGTAAACTTCTTTTAAATTCTTTCCAAGAAGGAAGGAGTTTGTCAATTATAGACGAAATAATAATAATAATTTCATCCATTTTTATATTGTGTTATTTATAATTATATAAAATACATTCAATCTTATACAATTACTCCATAATAGACATACTATTAATGATCTTATAATTGTTGAACGAACAAATAAAAAATTTCTTACTCGTTACATCCTCTTATATATATTGCACTTTTAACTTTTTTTTATAATTTTTTAATGGTTAGTGTGTATAGATATGTAGCCTCAGCATAACTCATCATCATTGTCTTACTTTTGATGGATTCAAGTTTCTGTTTCACTAACTGTTCCCACATTTTCATTAAATCCTAACATATATCACATGTTTAAGTGCCAATATAATATAAAACTTTATACTATGTATAAAATTAAAAATCTACAACAGTTAATTCTATATGACATTAATATGAATCAAAGTACAAAATGAAATTGATCTTTACTCCAAAGTTGAAAAGCATATTTCTCCCTGATTTTTTCTTATGAATTTGAAGGAGAAGCTGTTTTGTGCAGCTATACAAGTGATAGAACATAAGAACCTGGGGTAGCCGATACCTTAACCACAACATAGATCCCTACCAATTTTACCAAGTTACGATTATCCCGTGGGCCTGTCCCTGCCTATAAATATCCCCTAATCACTCATTTGTATCAGAAAAACGTCATCTTTAACCACACTCTCTCCTCTCTCTCTCTTTCTCTTGGTTTTTTATTTGGGGATGAGAAGGGATTGTGTACAGTGCTCTCCTTTCAACAAATTAATTCCTTTTAGCGTGATAATTTATTTCCATAGTTAGGTGAGTGAAAAACATGATCGACGATTAAGTTTATGATGTGCAAGCCTTCATGTACGTATCAGCCTACCTGCCCTTCAGAACCTTAAGAACGCAAACGAAAATCTGTAAGTCTGGATTTTAGGTCACCATGACCTATTTTTCTTAATAATATTATTGTTGACAAGACTCATAATCAAACTTCAACATCAAATATCAAATTTTCATAGCCATTTATCTAGAGTTTAATATGATGTTCGAACAACATTGTAGCATTTGGATCCCATTTACAATGAAGATTGGGGGATGATTTTTGAGGTAAACCAGAGCCATTAAAAACAAACAAACAAACAAATAAACAAAAAGGCATCGTGTGTAATATGATACTTATTTTTGTAATATATAATTCCTAATTTGTGTTTCATGATGATAAAAATTGATTAGATAAATTGTTGACAATAATTGTGCTCAGATAAGAAACTAAATAATTAAAAGATATGGAACGGTGCCTGACCCGTGCCTTAGCGACACTCGTGCAACTATGGCATAACTAGATGTCTAGGAAGTGTACTAGGACACTTGTGTGTGCATGGCAGTATATGTGACATTTGAGAATCGCATGGGGCGCATTTGTCCATATATGACAGTATGTAGTGATGCTTATGGAGTATATAAATTATGTTCATACATATATGGCAATAGTTGTGCTAGTAGTGTTTTGGCCTTATACCTAATGAGTGCATGATTGATATTTGTGTACTAATTTGTATACATAAGTAAATTTTCGTTGAATTTTAGTCAGTTTTGTTGAAAATTTGAAAGAGAAGAAAGAAAAAAAAAAGAAAGATAAAAACAAGAAAGAAAGAGAATAAATATGATTTTGAAGTATTTTCATATTAGATGAGTGAGACTTGGGTGAAAGTAAGTATATTCAAATTTTTTTTTATTTATTATTAAAATTTTAAGAATTATTCAAATAATTAAGCTTATAACATTTTTCTATTTTTTCTATTTCTTAAACAAATAAGTGTCAGATTTGCTAATATTTTTTTAATATTTTAAAGGTTTGTGTCTGATTTCATAAAATTTATTAAAAAATATCAAAATATTAATAATTGGTCTTATTTGTCTCATTTATACGGTTATATGATGAGAATTCTATTTCAAAATTTATAAACATTATTTATTTTTTTAGTTAAAAATTTATATATTTTTACATAATTTTTTCTTTGTTTAAATATAAACTATTAATAGAATTGGTAGAATATATTTAAATATATTTTAATATATTAATTTATATTAAATTTATCTGATATTATTATCATAGAACATTACGTTTATTATTAGATTTATTTAATAATTTTTGTAAGGTTATGGCTCAATTGGTGTGTATGATATTATTATAAATATGCTTGGTACAAGGGTTGTAAAAGTTTTTGTCTCTAATATTCTCTATATATTTATAACTAGATTTTATACATCAATATTGTGCTATGTAACCAAGACTTTTTAAATTAGTGGTAACCCAATCTCATACTATTTATGCGTTGTGAATGAGTTAGCTTAAAGTTTTTACTTTTAATTAGATATCAAATGTAATTGATATAATTTTGAATAAAAGATAGCTTTGGTGATTTAACATAATGTATTTTACTTGATGGGGACAGTAGAAATAAGCTTGTACAGTACAAATATCCATGGACTCAGCGGCAGGCTTAGGAGGCATTCGCTCATGGCCTAGAAGCTGGTCAACGCCTCTGTTGACCCAAGTGGCGCTTCGGTCGGCTAGATAACCCAAGCCAACCACGGTGCAATTCGAACGACCTACAACACTATTCCTCGCACTAAAAGATCACTTGTCTTAACTAGCTAGAATTCCGAATATTATTCTAAATCACGATTTTTTCAATAATGACAACTCCTAATTTAGTAAATCTCTAATAATGGCAACTCCAATATTTGTCGCGTATAGTATCTGCTCAAGAAAGGAAAAAATTTCCTTCGACTGATTACGGTTGTCTTAATCTGCACCCACAATCTTTATGCGAACCTACTAAATTCGCGCAAGGTAGCTGTCAACCAGCCTTGGTGGCTAAGCAAGGTTGAGTTGGCCAGAGGCTATAAAAGACTCGTGAGGTAAACTCTAACGGTACGATTGGTTGTTGAAATGGAATAAGGTAATAATAAAATAGTTATTCCAGGGAATAGAATAGAATGAGAATATAGTTGAAATTGTTATTTTTATTTTTGATTGTTAAAATAGAATAAGGTGAAAATTAATATTCTTTTGTTTGATTTGTAAAATATTATAAGTAATAAGGTGATAATAATAATAATAATAATAATAATAATAATAATAATAATAATAATAATAATAATAATAATAATAATAATAATAATAATAATAGTGAGAATAACTATTCCCACCTTTCATGTGGGAATAAATTTTCTCCGAAAATATTTATGTCCAATTAAATTTATAATCAAACGAAGAAATATTTATTCCATGGGAATAGAAATTCTATTCTCACCTTATTTCAGCAACCAAACATGGGGTAAGGGCATACTTGCATTGACGCTCGCACCGACGTCTACATTCACCCTAATACCAGCCTCCAAACGCTTGCATTCACACTCAATCAAGCCTTTAAACGTCACTCCCGAAAGCTTTCAAGAGACTACACTCTATCTACAGAGCCTCCTGAGAGTCCCTTCACAATTCTCGCCTTCTCAACATCAAAACCGTCCCTCACGAGCGCACCACCATAAAAATCGCTTGACTCCAAGTGTAACATCTAAGTTAGACTCAAAATGACCCACTTTTTTATATCATCACTCATATACTTTTATCCTCACATCTTTTATCTCCTGAGAAGATTATTGACTTGAATGTCGGAGAATATATCGAAAAGTAAGTCTCACAAATCATCTGACCTCTTATTTTTGAGTTATGGTGTGTAGAATCCAAGTTAAGAAATACGGAGATCGGACCTATTATAACTTAATCTAAAAATCTAACGGCACCCTAATCCGTCAGCAACCCAAATCCATGACGCATCAGTATTTAATCTCACGGTGGATTGACTGATTCTCCTAAAAAAGGAAGCAGGACTTATTATCTTTTTAATCATTAAATTAAAATTTAATATTAACAAATTTAAAATAAAAAAATAATAAATATAATTTTTTGAAAATTTTTTTAAAAAATATTACATCCGCTGTATATTAAAGTAGATATAAATTTTTTTAAAAAAAAATTATTGAGATGATTTTTTTTAATATTTAAATCTCTGTCATTAAATTTTTTTAATCTCATGGATAAGATAACCGCAAAAGACGCAACTACATGAGAGTAGTAATGGTGGCCCATACGCAATTATTATCGACCACAGTTCCCACTCCATAGTAATTGTACGGTGCTTCTTTTATACACCTTTATGATTAAAATTTGTGACATTATTGTTGGGACATTAGTCACCAGTTAGATTTCTACTTTCATATAGTTGAACTTTCTTAACATATAATTTTTGCTAGTGTGTTTATATGTTTAATGTTTGACCTAACTTATAATAAATTTTTTGTTTATAAAGTAGACCAAAATATAAAATGATTAAACCGATTTTGGGCTGAAAAGGAAAACTAAGGGACCATACAATTGAATAATTATTACTGTTATTTTAAATATTAGATTTTTTATATTTTTAATAGTTGAGATTATTTTTAAAGGTATAAAAAAATAAAAAAAATATATATATATTTTTAATATATTATTTAATCTTAATTTTTTTACATTATAAAAATTAAAAATGTAATATTTAAGAGAAAAGTAAGAGAACCCTCAAGTTGTCGAAGACTGGGGTCAGATATTAAGAACCACTGCCCTCTTTTGTCAACTTGTCAAAGACTTGAACAGTCTACCTCGGACCATCAAGTTGGCTTGACAATCAAAACCTGTTACATCGGAGAATTGTTGACATATTTCCATCATTTTGGTTATCTTATATATTTAAATATTAAAATTAAAAATAAAATTATATTAATTATTGTAAAATTTATCCTTTAAATATTAATTTCCATCAACTTACTGTTGGTATCAAAAAGGGTTTTTTTCCCAAAAAAAAAAAAATTACTTCTACTAAAAAAGGATCCGTAAATTTTATTATATTTTTAGTTTCTTTTAGTATTAGTTTGGTTTTTAAATAAAACAGAAACTAAATTTGTTATATTTTAATGTGATGTTAATGATTTTAAAACTCTAAAAATTTTAAATAAATGTCAAATTTGAAAATTTTCAAATAATGTGTAAATTTGGTATTAAATGAAGCTAGGAATACAATTTAAGAAAACTAATAATAAAAATTGGGAGCAGAATTTATAATTTTGGAATTAGTAATCAATGATGATTTGAGTAATATTTGTTGTATACGAAAAAAAAATGGTACGAAATAAAAGTTGAGAATAATAAAAATTATAAATATTAAGCAATACATAATATTTTTATTTTTGTTAATATTTTTTTATTTGGTTAATTTTGTATTTTTAGGAAGTTAGCTGATTTTTTTTTTCCTTTTGTTGTATTTTTCTTTCTTTTCTTTTTGTTGTATTTTTCTTTCTTTTATTATTTTTTCTTCCCGTCTTTGGCCCATCTACACCGCATTATATATCCTTGGGCACTTTTATGTACAGTGTGTGAACGTGTAATAAAGAAGGCCTGCAGCCTTCTCTCTGTTTTGGCAGATCCTTACCATTTTTCAAAAACGACGTTGTCCTTTCTCTTCGTCTTTGTCTTTTCTACGATTTCTTCCATTTCTTACATGGTATCAGAGAACCCATGGCACACCATCACAACCCCAATGCTTCCGATAACGCATCTAGCCACAAACGCATCTAGTGACGACACCAGGGATCCTCGTTTGTAGTCAAATCTCACTGATTTCAAAACTTTTCGAGATCCATGCAACCCGTCCCGTTTAGGAAGCCGCGATAGTCTAGCAATCGTCTTGAATGCTTGATTTGTCAATCACTTGACAACTACTCGACTTGGTTTTAGAATCATGCGTCGGCGTTAGCGGCCCTAAACAAACTTCCATTTATCGATCAGATCGCTTTCCAAACCCATCGATTCTACCGACCCCCTTTTTGAAGCTTGGGGACGCTACAATGATATGGTGGTGTCATGGATCCAGAACTCTATCAGTTCTTCCATCAAATCCAGTGTTGTATTTATTGATGACCAACCAATCCTAGGAACAAACCGATTCACTCAACAAAATAGGCCATGAATTTTTCAATTCAAGAAATCTTTGGCATGTCTTTAGTAGAGGACAATTTCAGTAAGTTTGTATTATGGTAAGCTGAAAATAATTTGGGATGAGCTTCTTATCTATGACCCTCCCCAGTTATGAATCGTAGCAAAATTAAAGTGCTCACTTGAGCGATCCTCGAAGGGATTGTGTCATGTAATTTCTAATGGGTCTCAATGATTAAATGCGCTAATGTGAGAACCGGATTATGTCAATGGACCTCTCCCTTCACCAACAAAGTCTTTTTATAATCCAACAAGAAGAACGACAACATCAAATGTCGTAAAATATGACGACTCTGTAATTTGGCGCGTTTTGGAAGTCATTCGATGCTAACTCGATTTCTTGGAATATGTGATCTCGGCGATTCACCCATTTGAAGACGGTTTTACGGCGGGACTATTATAATGTGGAAAGGATTAATTCTATCTTTTTGTGTGGTGTGTGGATGAGAGAAAAACCTAGTTTCTGTGCGTGATATAGGTTTTGATTGATGTATGTGAGAAGCAGAGAAAAACGGTGAAGGAGTGCTCTTCGATTTCTTTTTGTTCTCTACTGTTGTCTCCAAAATCTCAGATAGTGAAATACGTTTCAGAGGACGGATTGTGCCGTGATTTTTCTCTTGATTGAGAAGGGTTTTTCACGTAAAAAATTTGTGTTTATTGTTTATTTTCTATTCCTCTTCTTTGTTGCTTCATTGAACAGGGAAAGAATTCCGCCCCTCTTTCCCAACATATGTGTGGGTTTCTCTTGTGAAAATTGTGAAAAAAGTGGAAGATGAGGAAAAATCAAAAATTGGAAAACAGGGGCTTTGGTTCTCGTTTCTGGCCGTGGGCTGAGTGAGGGATTCGAATTGGTGATTTAATATATATATATATATATATATATATATATGTCATAGATATGTATTCATATATTTGAGTGAGGATGTATGTTTGAAAGTGTGTTACTAAAATGGATGTAAATTATGATGAACTGGGTTGTGTGTGGAAGAACCCATAATTTGATCATAAATGTTGAATTTAAAAAATGGGGTTAAGAATGTCATTTAATTTCGTGATCGTATATAAATGAAATAAAATAAAATATTATATATGTTGAAATCAGTTAATCTAATTTGGCTCGTTTGTAAGTGATTATTAAATGTTGGCCTTAGTAGTAGGTATTAAACCAGAACAGAATGGAACAATAGTTAAATAGTTGGATTAAGCTAAAATAAATTTTATCTCGGTTCCGTAATAAATTTCTTTGTATTAGATTTGATGGCGTGAGTACGGTTCCTGTCAGCATCGAACGACAGTTCCGTTATTGTAATTGCAAAGCTTTTTTTGCGTTATATTTGGTTGTGTGAGTATTTAAATTATTGGTTTCTACGGTTAATGTTGAGGAGAGTGTATGAAAATATCAAAGTATCTGGTCAAATGGCAGGTTACGATACCTTAATGTGGTATACACTTATCTGATAATTAATTTCCATGTCCTGGTGGGTTGAGGTATATTGCTTAGTTCGACGGGATGCTTATGGCCATGTGATTATCGTAGATCATGATTTCGAGGGTATCATGGCGGAAGATGTTAGGTTTGACGTATGAAATACCTTCCGTATCTAGTAGAGTTGGAAGAGGAGTATATAGATGAGATCATCTGTACTTAGTTGAGTCAGATGATGAGTATGTTGGAGAGACGTCTGTACTTTGTTTGGTAGAGTCTCTGTGGACCATGGATTTTGATCGGAGGTCAAACTTACGAGTATCGGGTAGCCCGTGCAAGTACCTAACTGTCGGGGGATAGATGCAGCTTTTGATTCGCAGTGGCGGAATAAGATTTATGAGTTTCCTTGTAATATTCTATGATTATGAGTACCTAATGAGTGGTGTCGGCAGTATCTTTGTATTTGATCCTATGATATTCAGGTTTAGTGGAATCCAGATTGGTTGTCATCATAACTATGCTAGTTGTTCTCGCTGACATATTGATCAGGGAATTCCCAATCATCATTGACGTCAGATTCTAGGGGATTACCGTTGATTATTGGCACTCTTGTTATTTTTGTGATATGTGGGTCAAGTGGGACCTATCTTACTTAGAGTCGTATTTACGACGTGTTGTAATTCGTCTCGAATATAGTAGGTTGTTAGAGTAATGTTAAGACCTTTATAGTTTGATATACTAGATTATTATTATTATTAGCGTTTTTTTATTATTATTACTTATTGGAATTTGGCTTACCATTACGTTTTCTTGGCTCTACATTGAGTAGATAGCATTTAGCTCGGCGGGAAAAATAACTGTACGGCAGGAAAAAATTACAAGTAGAAAAGAAGGTCCCAGTGGCCAATTGAGTTATTTCGTAGAAGTCACAGAGTTTCGATTGCCATAGAGATTGATATATTTTTATTTTGTTTGAGTTATTTCTTCCTTAGTATATTTTTATGGATGTTGAATGAACTTATTATGATATAGATAAATCAAAGATAAAACAGTCTAGAATTATAAAATTATCATATCTTGTTTTAAATTTTTAGTCTGCATGTGCGGTTGGAACCGTGTGTTTGAGTGTTTAAAATCGGGTTGCCACAATAATAATATTGTAGATATTTATTATCTCGAAAGAATTTATTATAGGAATTTTAATTATTATGTTGAATTTAATGATGCATTTATGAGGTTGATTGTAATTTTTGATTTTCTTGTGGTCGGTTCAAATAGAGTTGGATGATTCGGGTTCGGGTCATCACACGGTTATTAGAATTAACGCTTTGAGCCCCATATTGTTTTCGGCGCCTTAGGCACGCCTCGAGCGAGCTCCTGCTACTTTTGGCATTTCAAGCGCTCGCTGCGCATACGAATACTGTAATCCAAGCATGAATGTCCCTCAGATGAGCTATCAAATGACACATTAAATAAATATAAATTCACATAAAAGTGACTCATAACTCAACAAAAATGATTCCATCAAACATTGGCTTAAAAGTCTTGATAAAACTTTTATTCTTGGATATATGCTTAATGGTGTCAAAATTAATCTGCAATGCTCCACCATATTCTATGAAGTTGACATTAAAAATCAGAGCGACATGATTATTTTTATCCATATGTGCATTCTTCTTCTTTTTGAAAAGACAACATTTAGTTTTGTGATATCCCAATTTTTCACAATTAAAACGAGCACATTTTTTGAATTTTATGTTCTTTTGGTGGCTGGAAAAATTATTATTTTTTCTTTGTAGATTTCTTGGATTACCCTTCCCAAAACATCGAATTTTGATTTATGAGTGTTCTGGTCTGTGCTTTATTTTTGGTCCCTATTCTCTTCCTCAAACAATAGCCTTCTTCTATACGAAGATGGTTAGTGGGCTCTTCAAGAGATATATCTCTCTTTTTGTATTGTAAACTTCTTTTAAATTCTTTCCAAGAAGGAAGGAGTTTGTCAATTATAGACGATATAATAATAATAATTTCATCCATTTTTATATTGTGTTATTTATAATTATATAAAATACATTCAATCTTATACAATTACTCCATAATAGACATACTATTAATGATCTTATAATTGTTGAACGAACAAATAAAAAATTTCTTACTCGTTACATCCTCTTATATATATTACACTTTTAACTTTTTTTCATAATTTTTTAATGGTTAGTGTGTATAGATATATAGCCTCAGCATAACTCATCATCACTGTCTTACTTTTGATGGATTCAAGTTTCTGTTTCACTAACTGTACCCACATTTTCATTAAATCCTAACATATATCACATGTTTAAGTGCCAATATAATATAAAACTTTATACTATGTATAAAATTAAAAATCTACAACAGTTAATTCTATATGACATTAATATGAATCAAAGTACAAAATGAAATTGATCTTTACTCCAAAGTTGAAAAGCATATTTCTCCCTGATTTTTTCTTATGAATTTGAAGGAGAAGCTGTTTTGTGCAGCTATACAAGTGATAGAACATGAGAACCTGGGGTTGCCGATACCTTAACCACAACATAGATCCCTACCAATTTTACCAAGTTACGATTATCCCGTGGGCCTGTCCCTGCCTATAAATATCCCTTAATCACTCATTTGTATCAGAAAAACGTCATGTTTAACCACACACACACACTCTCTCTCTCTCTCTTGGTTTTTTATTTGGGGATGAGAAGGGATTGTGTACAGTGCTCTTCTTTCAACAAATTAATTCCTTTTAGCGTGATAATTTATTTCCATACTCAGGTGAGTGAAAAACATGATCGACGATTAAGTTTATGATGTGCAAGCCTTCATGTACGTATCAGCCTACCTGTTGGGGTCACTCCCGAGTGGCATGATGTCCGCGGACTCCATTGGAAGAATGGACGAGGACTTTGATGGAAGCGTCGTGTCCGAGAGGACTTGAGGACGAGAATTCCTTTTGAAGCGTCATGTCTGAGCGTTTGCTGAGGATGAGGACGAAGAGCTTAGAGTCGTAGGCGTTGACTCTATCAACGTAGGCCTGCAAACGGGTCGTTTTGCAGGTGGGTTGGTCATCCACTGATTGGATGTCAGGCAGCTGGGCCGCAACTTCCCGATGAAAGGCTCCGCCACCTCGACACGCCAAGCATGCTGTCATCACGAGGCCTAGGGCGAGGTCCGGAGACCTACGCCCGAGTAGGGTGGGCGGTCACGCCACCCCTTTGTGTATATAAAGAAGCTTGTTGCCCTTTGGTCAAGTGTGTGCTGTAGAGTTGGGACATTCTTGAGTTCTAAGAGCCTCGAGAGCCGCGGCAAGCTTTGTTGTAAAGATAGAGTGAGATACACTTTGAGAGAAATGTTATGCAATTTGATATTGTTTTCTTTCAAGTAGAGCAGAGTAGCCAACACCTCGTAAACAATTCTCTTATAGTCATTTCTTGGTGGTTTTTCCCTTGGTTTAAGAAGGGTTTTCCACATTAAAACTTGTGTATTCTCTTTTGTTCTCTATCCTTACTTTCCTTGTCGTCCGAGTGCTCTGCTCTGTGTCCTATCCGAGAACTCTTGTCCGCTCGGTCACCGTGCAGTCCGAGTGTTCTTCCCCAACACTACCTGCCCTTCAGAACCTTAAGAACGCAAACGAAAATATGTAAGTCTGGATTTTGGGTCACCATGACCTATTTTTTTAACAATATTATTGTTGACAAGACTCATAAACAAACTTCAACATCAAATATCAAATTTTCATAGCCATTTATCTAGAGTTTAATATGATGTTCGAACAACCTTCTAGCGTTTGGATGCCATTTACACTGAAGATGGGGGGATGATTTTTGAGGTCAACCAGAGCCATTAAAATCAAACAAACAAACAAATGAACAAAGAAATGCTGTGTATAATATGATTCTTATTTTTGTAATATATAATTCCTAATTTGTGCTTCATAATGATAAAAATTGATTAGATAAATTGTTTACAATAATTGTGCTCGGATAAGAAACTAAATAATTAAAAGATATGAAACGGTGCCTGACCCGTGCCTTAGTGACACTCGTGCAACTATGGCATAACTAGACGTCTAGGAAGTGTACTAGGACACTTGTGTGTGCATGGTAGTATATGTGACATTTGAGAATTGCATGGGGCGCATTTGTGCATATATGACAGCATGCAGTGATGCTTACGGAGTATATAAATTATGTTCATACATATATGGCAATGGTTGTGCGCTTGAGGCTATGCAAGAAAGAGGCACTTGTGCTAGTAGCTTTTTGGCCTTACACCTGATGAGTACATGATTGATATTTGTGTACTAATTTGTACACATAAGTAAATTTTTGTTGAATTTTAGTCAGCTTTATTGAAGATTTGAAAGAGGAGAAAGAAAGAGAAATAAAGAAGATAAAAAACAAGAAAGAAAGAGAATAAATATGATTTTGAAGTATTTTCATATTAGATATGAGTGAGATTTGGGTGAAAGTAAATATATTCAAAATTTTTTTATTTATTATTAAAATTTTAAGAATTATTCAAATAATTAAGCATATAACATTTCTCTATTTTTTTATTTTTTATTTAAATACACGTCAAATTTGCTAATTTTTATTTTAATATTTTAAACATTTGTGTTTGATTTTATAAAATTTATTAAAAATATCAAAATATTAATAATTGGTCTTATGTATTTCAATTATACGGGTATATGATGAGAATTCTATTTCAAAATTCATAAACATTATTTATTTTCTCAGTTAAAAATTTATGTATTTTTACATAATCTTTTCTTTGTTTAAATATGAATTAGTAATAGAATTGATAGAATATATTTAAATATATTTTAATATATTAATTTATATTGAATTTATCTGATATTATTATCATGGAAGATTATTGGATTTATCTAATATTTTCAAAAGGTCATAGCTCAGTTGGTGTGTATGATATCATTATAAATATGTTTGGTACAAGGATTGTAAAAGTTTTTGTCTCTAATATTCTCTATATATTTATAACTAGATTTTATACATCAATATTGTGCTATGTAACCAAGACGTTTTAAACTAGTGGTAACCCAATCTCACACTATTTATGCGTTGTGAATGAGTTAACTTAAAGTTTTTACTTGTAATTATATATCCAATGTAATTGATATAATTTCAAATGAAAGATAGCTTTGGTGATTTAACATCATGTATTATACCTGATGGGGATAGTAGAAATGGGCTTTTTGTAATACAAAGACCCATGAACTCGGCGGCAAGCTCAAGAGGCATTTAGCCCACAGGCCCAAAAGTTGGTTAACGCCTCCGTTGACCCAAATGGCGCCTCAACCGGCCAAATAACTCAAGTCAGCCACGGTGCAATTCGAATGGCCTATAACATCATTCCCACACGCTAAAAGATCACCCGTCTTAATTAACTAAAACTCCGAATATTATTTCAAATCATGATCTCTTTAAGAATGACAACTTTCAATTTAGTAAATCTCTCATAATTGTAACCCTAATATTTGTCGCGTATAACATCTCTTCAAGGAAGGAAGGAATCTCATTTGACTGATCATAGTTATTTTAATCTACACTTACAATTTTCATGCCAACCCATCAAATTCGCGCAAAGCACCCGACAACTAGTCTTGGTGCCCAAGTAAGGTTGAGCTGGCCAGAGGTTATGAAAGACCCTTGAGGCAAACTCTAAGGGCATGCTTGCATTGACACTCGGACCCACGTCTATATTTGCCCTAATAC
This sequence comes from Nepenthes gracilis, assembly GCA_033239525.1. Taxonomy (NCBI): domain Eukaryota; kingdom Viridiplantae; phylum Streptophyta; class Magnoliopsida; order Caryophyllales; family Nepenthaceae; genus Nepenthes; species Nepenthes gracilis. The sequence goes on from BSYO01000009.1 coordinate 7,835,039, forward strand.
TAGTCTTCTGACGCTTGCATTCACACTCAATTAATCCATCAAATGTCACTCCTGAAAGCTTTCAAGAGACTAGGCTCTGTTTGTAGAGCCTCCTGAGAATCTTTTCGCAATTCTCACGTCCTTGACATCAAAACCGCTTCTTACGAGCGTACCATCACAAAAGTTGTTTCACGCCGAGCGCAACCTCTGAGTTAGATTCAAAATGACCCATTTCTTTACATCATTACTCATATATTTTTATCTCTATATCTTTTATCTCCTAAGGAAGATTATTGACTTGAATATTGGATGACATATTGGGAAGTAAGTCTCGTCAATTCTCTGACCTCTTATTTTTGAGTTGTGCTATGTAGGATTCAGGTCAAAAGTACGGAGATTAGACTTACTGTAATTTGACCTGAAAATCTAACGGCATCCTAATTTGTCAGCAACCTAAATTCGTGATGTATCAGTAACTAATCCCACAGTTGGTTGACTGCTTCTCCTAAAAAGGAATCGGAATTTATTATTATTATTTTTAATTATTGAATAAAAATTTAATATTAACAGTTTTAAAACAAAAAAATAATAAATATACTTATTTTTAAATTTTTAAAAATTATTACATCTGCTGTATATTAAAGTAAATATAAAATTTTTTTTATAAAAAAACTATTGAGATGATTTTTTTTAATATCTAAATCTTGGCCATTAATTTTTTTTTTACTCTAATGAATAAGATAGGAGCCAAAGGCACAACTACACAGAGTAGTTGTGGTGACCCCAGGCGCAATTATTATGGACCACAGTTCCCAATCCATAGTAATTGTATTACGCTTCTTTTATACACCTTTTTGATTGAAATTTGTGACATTATAATTGGGACATTAGTCACGATTTAGATTACTGCTTTCATATAGTTGAACTTTCTTAACATATAATTTTTGCTAGTGCATTTATATGTTTAAAGTTTGATCTAACTTATAATAAATTTTTTGTCTATAAAGTGAACCAAAAATATAAAATAATTGCACCGATTTTGGGCCGAAAAAGGAAAACTAAGGGACCATATAATTGAAAAATTATTACTGTTATTTTAAATATTAGATTTTTTATATTTTTAATAGTTGAGATTATTTTTAAAGGTATAAAACAATAAAAAATATATTTTTTTTAATATAATATTTAATCCCAATTTTTTAGATTATAAAAATTAAAAATGTAAAATTTAAGAGAAACGTAAGAGAATCCTCTACTGGGGTCAGATATTGAGAACCACTGTCCTCTTTTGTCAACTTGTCAAAGACTTGAACAGTCTACCTCGGACCATCAAGTTGGCTTGGCAATCAAAAGCTGTTACATCGGAGAATTGTTGATATATTTCCATCATTTTGGTTATCTTATATATTTAAATTTTAAAATAAAAAATAAAAAATTATATTAATTATTATAAAATTTTGATATAATTTTGATGGGTACGTTAGAATATGGATTGAGTTACAAGATCACCCGGAGGCCCAAAACTGCTTTACCTGGATTAAAATGCCGAAAGGAGACCAGGGCCCAAATCTTGAAGCGTTAGACGGTCAACGCCAACGTTGACCATTCACACTTTAACTAATGTAGCGGCTTAACTTCATAGACAGAGGCCAACTTCGAGTGTTGACTTGGATGTCTTATGGCAGTCCCAAAAGGCTTCCAAACTGCTCTCCGCCTGTGCCCAAACCTGCAGCGGCGAACACGTGCCTGGCTAAATGGTCCTTTCATGATCACATGCCTTTCCTAAAAGCCGATCTTCTCCAAAAAGAACTGCAATGATCTCAACACAACAAAATCGGTCACAAAAGTATGAGGCAATCAAAGATCCATTACACTGCTGCAAACAGGAAAAAGAATCAAATCAAATCATGACCACAAGCCACCAACTCGAGAAGACCGCCATTGTCGGTCCCAGAGGAGCACGCTACTTTGCCCAGAGAAGGAGGCTCTTCTGCTGCCCATAAAAGCTAAGGTCTTCGTTCTGGAACACACATGCTTTTACAGGCTCTTATACGCTCATACAAGATTACATAAGGACAGGCATTCTTAGACGCACAAGCTCACGAGCAAACACAAAAGCTTACTCAGAAACAAAGGCTCTCGAGCTCACTCTCTAACTTCTCCTCCTGAGAACACTGAGAACCAGCTTCCGGAAAGACTTACCATATTCTCACCCACAGACGCTTATAGGGCTTAAACAGAGGCTTCATCTTCCCTTTTTCTCTATACAAGCGTTCGTCCTCCAATCCCACCAAAGGCCTCCGGATCCCGGGAGGCCTTTTTGGCTTTTTGAGAATCGCTCCCTAAGCTTCCACGCTTTCGGAACCTTGCTTCCTCATGCTCTCCGTGAGCAGGAAACGAGAGCTCACATTCTCAACGAGCTTGTAGAGTCCCACATCGGATGGGGAGGGGAACGAAGCACGCCTTATAAAGGGTGTGTATACCTCTTCCATTGGCGACGCGTTTGGGGGCCCGTGAGTCTCGCAAACAAAATCGTGAGGCGCCACCACGCAGCCTGGCGGCGGGGACGATCCAAAGCGGACAATATCGTCGCGCGGATCTTTCCGAACGCGTTACGGATGGTATCGAGGCCAGGGATCCAAGTGTCAATGTGTCTTGACGCCTTGGTCCCAGTGGGGTGGGATCTGAGAGTCCTACATCGGATGGGAAGAACGAAGACGCCTTATAAAGGGTGTGGATATCTCTTCCATTGGCGACGCGTTTGGGGGCCGTGAGGGTCTGCGGGAACAAAAACCGTGAGGCGCCACCTTGTGACGGCCTAGGCGGCGGACGGTCCAAGCGGACAATATCGTCGGTCACGGATCTCAGGACGTTCTGAGCTAACACTTCGGCCATTCTATTCTCTCTCTCTTTCCAGGTTTCCCCTACTTGAAGGCTTTTGACGACTCGGTGTCGGAGCGTTTTCGGTGGAATGACGTCCGCGGCAGCATTGACCTTTGTTCATTTTAGTGATGTGCGGGGATTGATTCGATGTGAACTAACCGGTCAAATGTCCAGATTTAATCGAATCTGCTTGAAATCGGATCAAGTGCGTACGCATTAAAATTTTATCCTTTAAATATTGATTTTTAATTTTAACCATTACATATATTAATATAAAAATTCTAATAATTGGAGGATTGGTTATGTTGGGATCAAGAGGGTTGGAAAGAAGTCCAACCAAAGTGGCTCAAGTCTACAGGTCAAATGAATAAATCGTCGAGAGCTTTTACGAGAGTTAATTTGATTACCTAATTATGATAGAATATTTTTGAAATATTAATGAATAAGATCTATTTTAATTAATTGATAATATTTTTTGTCATACTTAAAAAGAATCTAAAATATCTGTTTTATTAGATAGAATGATTTTTGTCATAAGTTATCTTACTATTGGTATCAAAATGGGTTTTTTCCCAAAAAAATAAAAAATAAAAATTACTTCTACCAAAAAAGGATCCGTAAATTTTATTATATTTTTAGTTTCTTTTAGTATTAGTTTGGTCTTTAAATAAAACAGAAACTAAATTTGTTATATTTTAATGTGATGTTGTTAATGATTTTAAAACTCTAAAAAAATTTTAAATAAATGTCAAATTTGAAAATTTTCAAATAATGTGTAAATTTGGCATTAAATGAAGCTAGGAATATAATTTAAGAAAACTAAAAATAAAAATTGGGAGCAGAATTTATAATTTTGGAATTAGTAATCAATGATGATTTGTGTAATATTTGTTGTATACGAAAAGAAAAAGAAATTGGTACGAAATAAAAGTTGAGAATAATAAAAATTATAAATAAAATTAAAAAAAAATGATATAAAATTAATGGTATTGGAATTAGTGATATATCAGTTTCTTTCATTTTCTGACCGAAGACTTGGCTGGCTATGTAAACAGACAAAATTCATAAAGGTGCCCACAGCAGCACGATGCCAATCCGAAGACCAATCGAGGCAATTATGATTATGTGGACGAGATTGCTAAATGATCAATCAAAAGTTCCCGTTTGAGCTCACTCCTTATCCATCAAAATCATGCCTATTTTTAATTTAATTAAAAAAAAATATTTAAAATATTTATTATTGTTATTATATGACATTTCATTTATTTATCCATAAGTTATTGGTATGTTATAATTACATTTATGATCATATGTTTAAATTTTTGATATTATGGGCAGATTAACACAGTTAAAAAGATAATATGAGGTATCACAATTGTGTCGATGGTTATGAGTTCGATTCTTACTGTTATAAGTAAGTTAAAGTAGCTAGTTATGGTAGCGCCCATAATTATAGTTAAGATAATTTAGAATTTTATGGTTATGACTATGATTACAAGTTTAATTATTATTATTATACGTTGAATTAACAATCATCTTGACCCGTCAAAAAAATTGATTCAAATCTGCAAAATAAACTTAGCTAATATATTATCCATGCAGTAACTTACTCAGTTGAATTCAAATCCACAAAGTGATAACGTTGATTCTTTGATGATAAAAACAAAAGCTAGCGCCAGCGGAGAGATGGCTTGATGCATTGTACTCTTGAAAGATCGTGAATGCATGAACTGATGGCTGTGTTTTTGGGGTTATCCGCTTCTTTCCACACGGCAATAATCATGGCTGTCAAGTTCGTACAAAGCCGGTGGCTGTGTCATTGTTAGACGAAGGCCCACTACCATTTTGTCAATTTATGGAAGAACACTAGAAAAATATGTATATCATTGGTTAGAATCGACATGACTCAGACCCATTTTAAAAGTATACAATCCATTATTTAATCAAAATTTCAAGCAAGGAAGTCTTTGAATGTGATTTATGCACTTCAAATGTGAACGAAATGATCAAATCTACCTTGAAATCAATAATTCACTGATACTGTTAGTATTTTTTTTTTTATAATAGAACCATGATAAACAAAAAATATATTTAGTTAAGTATAAAATAGTGTAAATAATTTTTGTGAAAGTTATTTTTAACTAAAGATATAATTATATAATTTATAGATATTTGAGATTCATTTATACATAACCTTCATCGACTAGAGTCCTCCACAACAATACAACACGTGTGAACTAGTAGTTACCACATTGGTTGTTAGCATATAAGAGTGTAATCTCTAACAATTGAATCAGATAAAATAATTCAGATGAAAAATAATTTATAATACGTTATATAATAAAAATTAAAATACATATCTAACCTTAGTGAATGATAAAATACAAATCAAACTTTAATCAAGTACCTAAAGTGTTCTTTGTTCTTATTTCTTTCTCCAAATCAGTGCTATTTTTATATTTAAAATGACTCAAATTAATTCTAAAATTAAAATAATATATTTGTAGCTTGTCGGGCTACTCAATCGACTATCACATGGCTCATCTACAGTCAATTGCTGAAACATTTCTAAGACCTCTGCATAAATTTATATCTTGCAGTTATCTATGAGATCACTTTAAGAGGACTTTGCTTGAGTAAGTTCTCATGCTTTTGGCAAATTTAAAAATTAATGTGTAATAAGTGTGGTACTAAAAAAATATTCAAGGGCCCAACAATTTAATCATAACCTTGTTTTATAGTATGGCTTTTAAGTGAGTGCACTAACCAATCAATGTGACGTGAACGTGCTCTTTAATAATGAGGGAGCAGAAGAAATAGTGTATCGTAAGAACATGACGGCACTTAGCCTTGATGTTGAGACTTATACGTTGAAACTTGTAGTAATAATTATTAGGTAAATATATAATATCATGTATCTTAATAAATAATTAATTTAATTATTCTTTAAGAATAATTATATATTTTTTTGATAATTAGTGATATTATAAAATAACAAGATGGCTGATTACATTATATAATTCCTATTTACATAATTGCTTACCGGTTAGGACTAATAGTGAAACTTCAAGGTAAGCGCATATTGCCAACCATCCAGTGTCCAAGCAAGGGTACCATGATCTTCCAATAATTTGAGTTTTGGTCGAGTTTAATGGTTTAATTGTAATTAATTTTTTTAAAAAATTAAAACTAGTTATATAAAATAGGTTTGAATAAAATTAAAAATTTCACAATAAATAATTTTTATGTAGTTTTTATTATAATTTTTAAAATATCTAAACACATAAAAATATTTTTTTCTTTTCTTTGCTGTACCTTTTTTAAAACTTAAGGGATCGTATAAGATTCAAGAAGTGCAGTGATCAAGCATGCTAGACCTTCTCAAGGATCAATGAACGCAAAAATAAAATAAAATAAAGAGAATATGGGTGAACTTTGTAGTCTTTTTTTTTACCAAATTTTTTTAAGCAAGAAATATAGACCAAAATATATATCTTCATAGAGATAATATAGATATTAAAGTCGTAATTATTCGGTTGTTTTATTATATGATGAACAAAATTTAATGCTATGATTGGAGAATTATTATTTGAATTAACCACTATAAAGAAGATATAATTACTTATAAAGATTAATGGCCAAACATAAAGTTGACATGCATGATAATATATCTAAGCCATAGATGAAGCCGTGCAATTATATTATATGGTCCATGATGTGAATAAGTTATACTGGATCAAAAGTTACTTTAATAGATTAGTTAATATTTTAATGAAACTTTAATGCAAAATTTAGGCTAGTACTTTTGTTGCTAACAAAGATAGAGGAAAGGTTTTCAAATGAATTTTTAAATACAAATAAAATTTATATTATATTATTTACAAAAAATAAAAAGGGATCATTATCGAATTCGAAGAACAGGTTATCATTTAATGTACATATCTATTTGAACTCAATTCATAATAGCCCATAATTGTAAAACTTATGGAAGTATTTATAATAGTTCATATAATATATATTAAATTTTTTATAGGAGTTGGTTGTTTGACATATTATCAGGTTGAATGCAAGTCATGAGATGTTAATTTTTCAAAATATATTATTCAGTACATGTCTGCTCCATGTTATAAATATCAGAGTTAATAAGGTGTTTATAGTGAGCCTTTGGCAATAAAATAATTTTATTGTCCTCTTTAATGTGTTGTTATGGTTGAGTTTATTTTAAGCTAACAAGTCACAATAAATAAAAAAAAAAAGTGTATGTGTGTGTGTGGGTATAGCATTTTCCTTCCATCACAAATGCAAATCACACCAATATTTTTTAAGTAAAATTTTTCTCTGTTTTTTTTTTTTATAGACTTAGACCTTAAAAATTATAGTTATATTTTTTTGTTAAATATTCATCATAGATAATAAGATTTTTAACAATATATGAAACAAATCGATATTATCTGACTTTTATCTAGATTAAGACAGGCTAAATCTACTTCGTTGTGCATGGATTTATATTTCTAACAATCTATATGTTAAGGTCAAAAAAAAATTAATATGAGACGATATATTAGATAATTTAATTATTGTTGATCTTTTACTTGAATAATAAGTTTGTGGGTTTAGGACTAATTAGTCTCCTCCTTGGCAAGGCTAATACAGATTTTGTATACTATAATATTTAATAAGGGGTCAAAGGATATAAATTTTACTATTTAAAATATTTTTTAATATTTAAATTAAAAAATTTTTTAGAAGATGAAAGATAATAAAAAATTAATAATAAAAAAGTGAGAAATAGTAGACTTGGCATTGCAATTTTTAAAAGTTGTAGGTGCATAGATGACTAATACTTTATACTCACCCCTTTTTATTACAAATTAGTGTATCCTTCTTGAAGAGGTATGATTACACATTAATTAAAAAATTATATTGATTGAGAATTGAATAATCTATTTATTATATAAACTCTAAATTTAACACTTTTTTGTTGAGTGTATTAATTATTCACTTGATTTAATCATTTATCATTTGGTTTATATAATCATTCTTCAAGACTAAATGCTCCAATTTATTAACTAGTTGGTCATTCAGTATTTTAATCTTTATTAACTAATTGATCATTCAAATATTTAATAATTTAGTTAGATTTTTTTTTTATTTTGAGCCTAACCACTCAATTAATATATATTTTTAATGGGTTTACAGGTCGAGGGTTTTATATATTAATGCATCAGTCTAATTTTATTTTAGATCATACTCAACACTAACTCTCCATCTTTATAAGTTAAATTTAAGTTTCGAGTATATTAGAATAAAAATCCAAATAACGTCATCTAAGTGCTCAATTCTAATAGAATCTTACCTATTGTACATTAATTACTGATTAATCATGTTAATCAGAACCTTTTTTTTTTTTACTTATTTTGGTCAAAATTTTTTAACCACTTGACTATTTTTCTTACTTCAAATGCCCTGTTTTGTAGCTCGTGTGTTGATCATAAAGAAACTGTTCTCATTTGTTTTTCAACTGAATCCTGTGTCTTAATATTTTATGGAGTTTCATTCGACCTTTAAGTAAATCTCAAGTTTCAACATTTAAAGAAATTTTTCTTTGATAAATTTGAAAAAAAAGTTCTCTTGCATACATTCGCATATTCTTTTAGGATATATTCATGAAATTTGTCTTAATTATTCTCTTTTATATAAAAAATTATCTTAATTTTTCTTTTTTTGTAACATATTGAACTAAAGTGTCTTTTCATCTGAGTCTACCTCCAATACTCTGTATTATTTGTTGTAGCGCATGTAGATTTTAAGGCTTGTCGGAGGAAATTATCTAGTTTAATGTCTCTCGACTTTTGTGTTGTGATATTATTGTTAGATTTTTATTTTAATCAATCAAAATTTATTGACTGGATGTTAAATTGAGAGAAGGGTTGAATGTTCTGGATACTTTTCTTCTCTTACTTTCGGTTGTTGGTTCACCCATTTTTTTTCCCCTTCATGCTGAATGACTTTAGAATGTACATTATAAAAATGTATCTTATATATAAGTATATCTATAAAATAAGAAAGAATTTTATTTTTCACATTCAAGTCATAATTCTTAATTTGTTCCATCATTTGGACTCTTATTTATTTATGTGAGATTATAAGTCATTGAAAGTTTAAATTAATGACACTATCAAAATGAAAATTTTTTTTCAATTCTTATTATTGATACTTCAATATTTTTTGAATTCTAATTTGATAGAAATTTAGCCATTCGTGTAATGATGCATTTTAAATTATTCTTTAATGTTGATTAATTATATTAAATCAATAAAAATATTAAGATTAATTGAGAATTAAATCCAAATTAATTTTTTTATTAATAAATTAGATCAAATAATATTTGACTAGCATCTCACATATATATACATATGTATTTTGGACAATAAGATTATACATAATGGACACATTTAAGGTGCTCGTAAGCATTTTAGGTAGTCTATTTGTGTTTGATGTATGCTTGATTGACATACATGTACATTTAAGATAAAATATTGATGTTTGATATGTATTTGAGGGATATTTATACGTGATATAAATTATGTCTTAATGCATAATGTACATATGATAGGTGCATGTATGCTAATTTTTTTATACATAGGATCTTGGTTAATTTTTAATTATTTTCACATGATTCTTAAAAGAAGAAAGAGAATAAGAAGAGAGAACGAGAGAAAGATGGAAAGAAAAGAAAAAAACTAAGATCTTAGAGATCTTTGCTAGTTTTAAGTATAAGATAAATACATTCAAACGATCTTTTTTTTTATTGCTACTTTTTTTTTTATTTTTAAGTATATATTATTTTAAATATTTATATATATACTATTTTTATAGCTAAAATAATTTTATTTTGTATGTGTGTAATCTCATTTCTGTTTCATAAAAATTTTATAAAATATATATATTAAATCCATACACATTATATTTGAATATTGAAATTCTATAATATTATTCTTTCATATCTTCTATTATCAATTATATGTTTTGTTTGCCTTGAATTCCTATTTAATTGTTCATGCACACTTTGCAATTGAAATAAAGTAATAAAATTATATGAATTATACTAATTTTTTTTTATAATTTTTATAATAATAATTTTTATATGTTTGTAAATCACATGATATAATTTTTATATATTTTAAAAAATACATGTACAAGTTTTTATAAAACTTATGATTTATTGCATGTTATATATTTGAATAAATAAGAACAAAAATTGTGTATAATGATAATAAATATATATTTTTGGTATGGGAAAATATAAGAATATATTTATATTTGAATAAAATTTTTAGTTTGATTATATATAAATTATTATAGAAAATTAATAAAATATATTTAAAATATTTTAATATATTATAAATAAATCGAATGTCACATTTATCATTTGTAGGTCAGAAAAGTAGCGTTCGACCCCATCAATTAGATTATATGTGGATGACTTATTTACGAATTTTAAATAGTAGTGCATGATATTTGATTATATAAAAATAATAATAATTTAATTAACGAAATTCACCTTTTGTTAGTAAGATTATCATTGACCTTTAATCCCCCATATTTTTACATGATTGGAGCATATTTTTAGTACATGCACACAGTGGTATATTGAATATTAGTTTTGTGGTTATATACAATAAAATTGTGAGATGATAACTACTAATTTTTCAAATTTGATCATGTTATATTCTAATATGACTTTTGATCTATATATAATAACTACTAATTTTTCAAATTTGATCATGTTATATTCTAATATGACTTTTGATCTATATATATTCACAAATTATATATATATTAACAAATAATTAACTGACTCTTATTTTTATTTTATTAGCTTTTTAAATTAGAGGGTTTGGTACTTACTTGCAAGTAATTAGATTAAAGGATAGTTATTTAGGATTAGATTTAAAATTTTTAGATCAATTTAATGTATTAAAGGGAATGATAATTTTAAGTTTATTAATTTGCTTCAATTTTGAAGTATTTTAATTTGAGGTTGATGCGTACCTGGATCCGACTTGAATGAATTGATTCTTCGAGGAGGATCCGGCCGTTCCACCGAAATGCGAACCACGCACACCACTAAAGCAAACAAGAGGTCGAGCGTTCACGGCGGAATTAATCCCACCGAAACACTCCGACAAGCTCAGTTAATAAACGACCTTGAATGGAAGAAACCGAAGACGAAGAAGCAATGAGAGAAGAAGCGGAGTGAAGAGTGTTTAGTCCGGATGTCGATGGAGCGGTCCTTCCTCGTATCCGGATGGTGGGAAGAAGCGAGAGAACGCGTGTTATGTCAACCCGTTCGTTGCCTTGAAGTTCGATCGTACTTGGGAATTTGGCTGCTGGGGACCCGAGCTCGTGCAGTTCTGGGAGTTTGCTCAAAGAGAAGTGAAGAATGTTAGATGCTTGGGAAGATCTCAGAAAAAGCTCTCCTTTCTCTGTGGGGCGTGAGGGTTCTTATACACCTCACCATGTTGGATCCTTGGGCAATAAGGTGATCGTTGTTTGGGCCACTTTGCACCGGCCGGTTTCTTGTCGTGGACCGTCCGGGTCACGCCGGCTGCCCGATTCTTGTGATCGGCACGTTTCTGGTGCCGTTTGTCATCTTGGCTCCTCCCTCTGCGGGAGTGGGTGGCCACCTTGGATGGAAGCGGGTGGCGTTGGTGGCGTGCCCGCCATGCCCACAGTGGCTAGCCTTTCCGCCTCTTATTCGTGTTTTCGGCGACCGCATTAAATGCGTTGCGGGTTTCCGTTGCCCTTCTCCATCGTGGAGTGCATTGCCCTAGAACTCTTGGGGGCGGCGTGCGCATTAGTAGCCTTCATTTGGACTATGGGCACAGGCGAGTCGGGCCCATTCTGTAGAAGGGCCAATTCTTGGGCCCGATCTGCGTAGAAGCGGGCGGTCAGCGCCTGAAAGTTAACTGTCGGTGACGGCCGCCCTCGTGGAGAGCGGCGGGCGACCATCGATGGGCCGTGGGCCATAATGGAACAGGCCCATCATCACACAAGCCTCCGAGGGCCAACAAACCCGGGTTGACCGTTTTGAGCTAGGTAGCGCTGGGCGGTCAACGCCAATGTTGACCGTCCTTGGGCCTTTCAGATTTCTGGGCCTATCTCCTTAGTGGGCCGTCAAGAACGTTGACTGGCCTTCTTGGACTTCCGTTGACTTTTCCTTGGGCCAGCCCATTTTTGGTGTACCCATTAGAGGTAGTTATGATGTATGATGTTCGTACTAAAGTCTAATTCCGGTTTCGTTCAATAGTGTGGTTGAATCATAACTTTTGATTACTCTAATTTAATATAAATCCTTTCCCTTAGATATTAAAGATTAAAATCTAATTTAAATCAATTATGAATTAAGAATTAAGATAATCTGTCACATTCTTGATCTTAAAATCCGATTCGGACCAAGATTAGATATGCTTGGCTATACGATGACTAGAGTAGAGTTATCAAGTGGGCGACGATCAGATAAAATATCCATTATCACATCTACCATTATTTTAAGTTGCTTCCGGCGGCTATAACTTACTTTATTTGAAAAGACTGAAATGCAAGTATATTTGACCCGTTATTTTGCTTTCATATTAATAAGACTACTTCTATCACATGAAATTTTCTATCTAATAAGAATCTGCACATAAAAACTTTGAAGAAATCTATTGAAATATTTCACTATTTAAGAAAAAGGCTCAGCTGTGGATGAGTTTACATACAGAAATTGAAAATACTTGTGTTTCTTAGGTTTTTTTATCCCTTGCTAGATTTTTTGGTTGTTAATTTAGACCAACTATTTCTCCATTAATGTAGCATCCCGAGCAGCAGGAGCTTTTTATTTAATTTTCAAAAAATATTTTTAAAATATACAGCAGGCTGGTTTGGCACGGCTTGAAATTACAAAGTCACTCGTTTAATTTCTTCTTTCCTAACTTCTTCATGCAGCAAAAAGAAAAACAATGGTAAGTTCTAACTTTTAAGGAATGGTTGTTTCTCCTATTTTTCCAAAAAAAAAAAAAGAGAAGTATTTTTATTGATTTAAAAATTAATCAAAATATAACTATTATTATATATTTTTAATTAATAAGATATGACCAAACCTATACTTTTCAATAGGTCCATGTGTAGTTGCATAATTTGATAGATGGGTGGGGAAGACATCCCATGGGTATTGTATATCAATAATTGAATCTCTTCGCTAGAATTAAATTGCCCATTGAAATTTCTATAAAGCAGTGCAAACAGAGGGAAATGCATCAACAATAAAACCAGAACTCACCCACTTAGCCAATGAAATCAATGGAGGTGGAGCTGAAAAGCAACATGGAGATGACGAGAAGAGAAGGCGTGGAAGAACACCAAGAGGGGTCCCGTGCTCTAGAGACGAGACGGCTCCCGCCATGGGCGAAGCAGATTACCCTGAGGGGAGTCGTCGCCAGCATTGTGATCGGTGTCATTTACAGCATCGTAGCCATGAAGCTCAACCTAACCACAGGGCTCACACCCCAACTCAACGTCTCTGCTGGTCTTCTTGCCTTTGTTTTCATCCGTTCGTGGACCAAACTGCTGAACAAGGCTGGAATTTCTACCGTTCCTTTCACTAGGCAGGAGAATACTATGATCCAGACATCTGCCGTTGCATGTTACAGCATAGCCGTTGGAGGTATTCTTCATTAATATTTTAACTTCTATGGCCTTTCCTAAGCTCGATGGTGCTTCTCCATAGCTAGTCAGTCCAACTTCTAAGGTCGAAACCGGCTCATTATAAGAATTTCTGAAACGAGTTGTGACTTGTAAAAGTTTAGAATGATTCGAAAATAATAATTTTAAATTATTTCTATTCTCGTGAAATAATACATCAAATCGTGTTTAATGAAGAAAATAGATTTACATATCTGACTCTATTTAATAAGATTTAAAACTTTATTATTGACATACAACGTCTAATATTTCAAGTAATGCAAAGCCAAAGCAAGGATGATGTTTTTGCTGAAGTTGTTGCCATCGATGCAGGTGGGTTTGGATCGTATCTTTTGGGACTGAACAAGAAGACTTATGAGCTTGCAGGGGTTAATAGTGAAGGGAATTCACCTGGGAGTTACAAGGAACCAGGCCTCGGATGGATGACTGCTTACCTTTTCATTGTCTGTTTTGTTGGCCTCTTTGTCTTAATCCCTCTCAGGAAGGTATTAACACTTCCCGCAGCTGCTTGTTTAGGTGACTGAATTTTGCCATTTTGAAACAAAAGTAGCTTCATTTAAACTAGGCTAAGGCTTTTCAACTCCGAAAACAGTGACTTGGTATGTTAGTAGAACAATTATCATATAATTTAATGGTCACAAATTTGAGATATTAATCTATCTCTTGCATTATGCATAGTAAAATCAAGTATAATAAAACTAAAAAGTAGTCTGATTTTTTTTAGGTCCCGTGCATAAAGGGGTTATTATATTTTAGTTGGCATCAAATGTTTTCATAAGTTTTATGATTTTTTCTTCTCTTGGATATGCAGTGAAAGTGTAGAGCAGTGGGAACTCAGAAGCATAGGCATAAGATATTATATTATATGTGAGGTGTTCATTATTCTTGCAGATCATGATAATCGACTATGAATTAACATATCCTACTGGCACGGCGACTGCAGTTCTCATAAATGGATTTCATACTCGGGAAGATAAGATGTCAAAGTATGCTCCACTTTCTTTAACAATTTTTTTTTTTTTTTTTAACGGAAAAAAATAACTCACATATAAAGTTTTTACGTTGTAGAGTCTAAGAAAGATGAGTATATTTATGTAATCTTACTTTAAATAATTTAGAGAGACCTTTTTTTAATGATTATCATATGATTTAAAATCTTATCATCACGTTAATACTTACTTTTCATAAAGGATGCTCCAAGAGAGTTATTTTTATCAAATAGGCCTCATCTTCAACCCTTTCACATGAGCCTAAATGAGGTAATTTGTGACCTAGGTTTTTCCTTATTATTTTTTAACGGGATAATATCTATAATAAGAAAATTTTGATGACCCATTTTAATCTATAGATGACTGGTAAATTTAAATCACATTAACAGCGTTTTCTATATTTTAGAAATATAATTGTATACGGCTAATTATCACGCTTAAAAGCCTATATTTAATATAAAAAGCCTCGTGCATTAGAGTGCCCTGACCTTGATACATGGGCTACCGTGGCAGGGAGCAGGTACGTGGATTCATGAAGCTCTTTTCATTGAGCTTCTTGTGGGGTTTCTTCCAATGGTTTTATGCTGGGAAAGACAGCTGTGGGTTCAAGCAGTTCCCCACCTTCGGGCTCCAAGCTTGGAGGCAAACGTAACGTTTTCCTATTCAAACATGAATCCTCCTTCAACAACTTGGAGGCATTGCTTAGATGATTGAAACTTGTATTTTGATAATATTTTCCATATGACTTGATAGGAAATTGAATCTTCGTTTACGTAGTTCAAAAAAATTTGCAGGTTTTACTTTGATTTTAGCATGACGTACGTGGGAACAGGGATGATATGCTCCCACCTAGTGAATTTGTCGCTGCTCTTGGGAGCTGTTCTCTCGTGGGGAATGATGTGGCCTCTTATTGATAACCTCAAAGGAGACTGGTTCCCTCGAAATTTGCCTGAAGAAAGCATGCAGGGCTTAAATGGCTACAAGGTTAGCCCTCCATCAGTCATAAATATATAAAATAAGAACCACTAAATCGTCTAAAATTCAACAGCTCTATAATAACCACTTAATATGCCCTCTTCCCACCATAACCCCCATCAGTTTATGTAGTTTTATTGATAGTATTAAATTTTTTTAGACAGTTTAATTCTACTAACATCAACTGTGGTTCACCCTAAAGAACATAAATTCCTCTAAATTTTTACCTCTCGTAAAATGAGAAGTATTTTTATATTCAAATTTTAACTAAAACAATAACTTTGAAACCTAAAGGAATGTGCACTCAATCTGATGAGTCGTTCGTCCAGCCTGATCCACCGTTTGGATTAGTCAACTTGTTTCTTTTAGCTTGATTTGCTGAATTAAGGCATGTTGTAAGTTTTTTAAATAAAATATTCAATCAACTTCAAAATTTGAAGAAATAGAAACACCTCATACATGAGTAAACTTGAACAAGATCGTGTCTAGGCCAGATTTAGGTTCATCCCAAACTCAAAATTTTGTCTATTTTCTCAAGAGAGTTTGCCTGTCCATAGTGAAGATTTTACATTTACAAAGAAACTATTGTAACAACATAATAAAAATTCTAAGTTACATAAAATCATATCTGATTTTATATTTACCTAACATTTTTAAATTCTAGCTGGACAAGAACAGGCCTGTCATTTTCATTCACGCCCGCCCCTTGTCTGAAAATTTTGATGGTGGCCTATGCACAGTACTGGCTGGCAAAAACACGGCCTGAGATTGTCATTAGATCACAATCTGAGTCATAGGAAGTAAAGAGGTTGAGATTTAAACCCAAAACAGGGAAAAGGCACAGCCAGATTTTCCATGGAAAGAGAGAAACTTACCGAATTCAAAGCGAAGCAGCAGTCTTTAACATCTTTTGTCTGTCATGGCAGGTTTTTCTTTCCATATCTCTCATCTTTGGAGATGGCCTTTACAACTTCATCAAAGTTCTGTGGGTCACGCTCGTAAGTATCCATGGCAGATTGAAATACAAGAGCCCCCCGGGCGCAGGTAATTTCATATGCAGGCCTTCTAGAAGCTTAGCTCTCCCTGATTCACTTCAACTCTTCTTAACGAAGTCACTGATATTCAAGATATACACAAAATTCACAGAACCACCAAAAAAAAGACACAGACTCAGTTGCATAAAAACGGCCTCCACTTCTTTATTTTTCTATGTCAAGCAAAAAGTTTGTAGGGCATGGCATCTTTTCTTTATTGCCATTAGCACTAATGAGAAGGTAGCACATAAATGAACCAATTATACCCTAAATTATAAG
Organism: Nepenthes gracilis; assembly: GCA_033239525.1. Taxonomy (NCBI): domain Eukaryota; kingdom Viridiplantae; phylum Streptophyta; class Magnoliopsida; order Caryophyllales; family Nepenthaceae; genus Nepenthes; species Nepenthes gracilis. The sequence goes on from BSYO01000009.1 coordinate 7,851,927, forward strand.
ACAATTGTCTAAAAATGGCTTTATACTTAAATCACAACCCTTTAAGTAAATGCCCTTTAGGCTTGAAGATTGGACACTGACTACATTCGTTGATTTTAATGTACAAACACGCCTAAGAAAATGAACTCATAATCATTTGGTCATATAAATGTTGTGTACCAAAGTCAATAACTTGAGCAAACACTGAGGAATACTGGGTTAGTAAATCACAAAGAGCCACGAGCAAAAATCTCACTATTTAAAACTGACTGACTACCGTCAGAGCACTACTTCATTACATAAAAAAATTCAAAATAAGTAGCTTCATGAAAATCAGCCCATTTGGGGATTTCTACAATATCACTGCAGTTTTCCAAAAGTCTCTTTTGGAAGAACAACCTAATGCTTACTATATGTGCTGTTTCTAACTTCCTCCTGCAGAAGAGGGTGTCCAAGAAAAGGTCACCGATGATCAAAAAGAGAATGAAGTATTTGTAAGGGAAAGCATCCCCATGTGGATAGGAGCCACAGGATACATCCTTTTCTCCTTCATTTCCACAATTGGACTCCCAATGTTATTCCCTCAGATCAAATGGTACTATGTCATTGTAGCCTACATTCTTGCTCCGGCTCTCGCCTTCTGCAATGCCTATGGAGCTGGGCTAACTGACATGAACATGGCCTACAACTATGGAAAAGTAGCCCTCTTCACCCTCGCCGCGCTTGCTGGAAAAAACAACGGCGTGGTGGCTGGGCTAGCTGGCTGTGGTCTTATCAAGTCCGTGGTCGCAGTTTCTTGCATTCTGATGCAGGATCTCAAGACTGGCCATCTAACCCTAACTTCCCCCCGATCAATGCTTGTTAGCCAGGCCATCGGAACGGCCATTGGTTGTGTGGTGGCCCCACTCAGTTTCTTTCTCTTCTACAAGGCATTTGATGTGGGAAACCCGAACGGGGAGTACAAGGCTCCCTTTGCTATAATCTATAGGAACATGGCAATTTTAGGCGTTGAGGGCTTCTCAGCACTGCCCCAGCATTGCCTGCAGCTCTGTTGTGGGTTCTTTGCCTTTGCCATTGGCATCAACCTGCTCAAAGATTTCTCACCTGCAAGGGTTGGGAAATGGATGCCGCTCCCCATGGTTATGGCAGCGCCATTTCTTGTTGGCGCATACTTTGCCATTGATATGTGCATAGGGAGCTTGGTTGTGTATGTGATGCACAAGATTAACAGTAAGAAGGCTGATTTGATGGTGCCAGCAGTTGCATCTGGTTTAATATGTGGAGAAGGGCTCTGGATATTACCTGCATCACTTCTTGCTTTGGCTAAAGTAAATCCTCCTATTTGCATGAAATTCTTGTCTTCCAAAGGAGGGAATCCATAGAGGTTTGTATCTGATATATAAATGGTTTCAATAACCTAATGTCATGAGTGTTCAAGAAGCATATGAGCTTTTGTCAGATCAGGCAAATTACTGTCTTGTAGATGTAAATGAAGGAAAATCTTTTACCACAGAAATGTTACAACTGATACTTGTGGTTATACTTAATTATCCAGCGATAATACCTGCAAGCACATCACTTTTACCTCATGCAGAAATCGTGCAACTGGGACGGATTGCATCCTGCCATCCATTCAAATACTCCCATGAATCAGAAACCTAGCAAGCCAGTCGGCAGTTAACAATAGAAGTTCTTTAATTGCATTGGTTCTTTTAAAAGGCAGTTTTCCATCAATTTATTCACGAAATTTTGTTTAGAATCCTAGAAAATAATGTTTTCACATATTTTATGGTGACGTAGGCAACAAAAAGATGGCCTAATGCATTGGATAGATAATACACAAACTTACCCCTATATTATAAAGAGGTTGTTACTGTGATTTAATACCGTGACTTCCATGTTACAATGCAACAATTTTATTGTTGCATTAGGACACCCTTGGTGAGATAGACAAAATACGATTATCTGAATGACTGCAAAAGCACCATAATAGGAGAATTCTATCAGGAAATGAAGGTCAACCACTGGTGATCCCTGGAACTCCGTTCCAAACATGGTCCTGCTGTGTGTGATATACAAGGGATGAGGGATGCTTACTGGAAACAACCAAAATCGAGCTATTTATTTCACTCAAATTTGGTTTCCTATCCAGTAATTATGCCCATGGCTTCTGGGAGATATCCATTTCTAGCACATGCCCGCTTTTAGGGAGATATTTGGGGATGATTTTGTGTTACAGTTCGGCGGAGGAACTTTAGGACACCTTTGTGGAAAGATGTTGGAAAAAGATAGAGAGAGAGAGAGAGAGAGAAACTGATACTAAGAAAACGAAAGAAGTTGCTCACAGAGAAAACTGGCCAATGGGTTTGTCAATGCAGAAGCCAGCGCCATGTGGCAAAGACAGATTGGCACATGCTGATACTGAAAAGCATCAGGTATGTCAACTTTAACTGCTGTGTTTTTTTTTTTTTTTTTGGCATTTACTGCATCAGTTAGCCTGTTAGAAAGGCTTCTCCATATCTGCTTCTGTGCCTCTTGGATGAGCTGCATTAAAAAGTTGACAGTCCAGCACAAGACAAAATAATTGAATCATCCACTATGCTGCATGCTCGCTTCATACAGTCTTTCTAAACTAAGCAAAACTTGGCATGAGATGAAAAACACAACCATAAGATCATGCACATGGGAGTTTTTTTATGGGAAAAAGCAAAGAACTAGGAGCAGTTCTCACCTTGACGCAAAAAGAGAAAAAGATCAAAGAACATGAAAACCACAACTGTACCGACTCTCTAACCATAAATTATCAGAAAATGATCAACCGCTGCTGCTCAAGTTTTCCACAGGAAAGAAAGCAACCACATCATGCTAGCCTACACAAATCTTTGGCTTGCAGGAAAAAGAAGGATGAAGATAATGGTCTTAGGAGATATATCACAAAATATGATCTTTCCAATGTTAGGGATGGATCATTGATTGGATCTTGGGTTACTTTCTTATGAGTCCTACACCAATTAGATATGTTGTTTTTCAGTTTTGGTACTGATAAAACTCTTTACTCGACATTTGCACGAGGTTTCACTCAAGCAAATTCTAGAGCGATTCTGCCAGATAACTACGAGATGGGAGCTTGAGCGACGATTTTAAGAAGGATTCTAGCAGCTATCAGCAAATGAGACACGTGATAACCGCTTGAGCTGCTGACTTAGGTATTATAAGTACGATATCATGATTTTAGGATTGATAAGGGAGATCATTTCAAACCATATAAGTAGTGACAATGAGAGAAAAGAGTAAGGAAGAGAGATAGATAAAGAAAAAGAAGGAAGATTTACTAACCATTTGGGATTCGAATCGTGGCCCACTCTTTGCCAACCTTAGATGTATTATTCTAATTTCTACTATAGAATGTATTACCAGAAATTATCAAAAAAAAAAAAAAAAAAAATGTATTACCAGGTATTTTTTGTTCATCTTAGTCTTACATTTGTTTATCTCTTGGATCTTCGTGGGGAGGTATTGTACAACCAAGATGTTCGGGGTCATTAGTTACAGGATCTTTCACTTGGTGGGATTGTATAATCAAGGTATTTGTGGTTATTGGTAACCAGGCATCACAATCGTAGTGTGATTTGAACAGGTTGATATGGGGCAATTATTGATAACTGAACCTCGCACTTGTAATATGTGATGATGACCTCACACAAGTTATAGAAATGAGTCCCAAGGATTCGAAAGCAATTTACCCTGAAGTTTGTATATTATTGTGTTCATTCTTTCTATTAGAAAGGAGGATTCAAACGTGGGAAAAAATGTCAGCAAATTCAACCCAAAACAAGAAGAGCTCCCAAGTCAACATAATTCCTAATTATGGACCAAATCGATGACAACTTGGGCTACTCCACATTCATTCCAAAGCCACCTCTATCAGCCATCCGAAGGGGGGAAAGGAGAGAAACTATCGGTACCATCAGCATTCAATTCGCATTCCACCAATTTCACTGCGCTTCATCCTCAGTTGCAATGTTCTCATTTCCCGCACGTAGACAAGTTCACATGAATCAATGAGTTCATTTTAGCCTCCACAAACTGCAAACGTGATGCTGGCCAACCTAATCTAATCTCAATCATCAATTACACTCTCCGTGATAAATGGGAAAAACCGTACAAATCAGCGGTTTCTTGCAGACAAATACGGTCAGATAAGAAAACACAAACGAACCTGCAAGGGATCTGGTCCGGCGGTTGCTGAATCGGCAGAAGCATTCTGATCATTCATCTATCCGTTTGACAATTCCCTCATTGTAAACGTTCGACTACCTTCGTCCTTTTTCAGCTCCGATTGAGCCGTCCCTTCGACGGCTGAGGATGTGCAGCAGCGGTAGCGTGTGATCTGGTCGGAGTCGATTTATGCTTTTCTTATTGTTTGGTGTCTCTCAAAGTGACTAGTTCGAGTTTTCCTTCGATGGTGTCGTCTGCTTCGATCGGATGGTCGGGGATTGGGATCTGCATCAGGTGTCGTCGGTTTTTGCTGTGGTTCCGGCTTTGATTCTCTCTCCGCGTGCCCATTCTGTAATTCAGTTTTCCCGGCGCCGCTGCCATGCTCGGAGTCTGGAAATTCCCCCAGCACGTACAGGTGAGGGGAATTCAATTGGAATGGTCTGACTGAAACAGCACGGTATGTGGTATTTCAATTGGTGGGATTTTTTATGCATAATTTTAAATTTTATTAAATATTTAGTTCATTTTAGTAATAGAAACAAAATTAATTATCAATTACAATTAAACATTTCAAAATTTCGTTAACTTTTAGTAAAATATTTCAAAATTTATCAACGTTAATGGGTCCAAAACCCAAGGCCTAAAATTATAATCGTGATCGCGGCATAGTGGTAAAAAAGGCATTGTCCTAATCAGCCAAATGAAACCTGAAAGACTTGAAGAATCAAATTAAAGAAGGCTCTTTGCAAGAAGGGCAGAAGGCCAAAATAGCTAAAAATGCCAAAATTTCGGATGACTTAACGGTATGAGTCGTAACTGCACGTTTATCCCCTGCTTGCATGTGGTTTCAATTTTTTTCACTAGTGGTGGGGATTGCGATCTAGCCTTGACGCATACGTGTCACCTCTCTAAACAGATCACACTCGCTTATAAATACCCCTTTAAACTACTAGAGGAGGATTCTGAATTCTCATCTCATTTACGCTCGAGCAAGAGAATTCTGAGAGAAAAGAAAGGCAAAGAGAAAGAGTGAAGAAAGAAATCATCTCATTGCATTGTAATTCCTGAAAGAAAGCGAACCGCTTCCCGGGCATTCATTGTATCTTTTCATCGCAAAGTGAGATTTCTGATTGTTTGTCCACCGCCGTGGTTTTTTCCCCTCATCGGATAACGGGATTTTCCACGTAAATCTGCGTGTTCTCCCATTGCCGTCACATTTCTTTTTCTCTGCTCGGGCTCCGTTTACTTTGTGTTGCCCGTTTCTATCCGTCCGCCCGCTCAAAAAGCCATTCGCGCTTCGACCAACGTACGGCCAGACTCCGCGGACGCAACATTGGCGCCGTCTGTGGAAAGCGACTGAAAGTCTTCTTTTCACGTTTTTCACAAGTACACAACAACATAAACTTCAAGTTTCGAAATGGTGAACACAAGGGCGCAAGCAAGCGCACCCCCCAAAGAGGTGGCCTCGCACAGCGGCGGCCCTAACCCCTGCGCTGGGGCGGAGGATCATCCCGACCCTGTGGTAAGGGGTTTGGTGGCCAAGTTAGACGGCATGTCACAGGCCTTCGTCACCCTCTGCTCCAAAATCGATCAGCTCAAGTAGGGGGCTCCCGACAAGGCCTCCCAGGCTGAGGCATCACAGGGCGAGAACAGAGGAGGCAGTCGCCGCGAAAGACCTCCCAGTCGACGTGACAACCCGAGGACCCAGGTGGCCTCCAGCAATAGAGCCCCACGAATGGTTGAGGACCAACCAGGTCCTTGGGTCCGAGACGAGAGCCCCAAGAGGTGCCACTCCGAGGCCCAAAGGAATCGCCGCGAGCACGGTGACCCAGAGGCGGTTCCACGAGATGCTCCCCCATGAGGAGCCCGCACGGCCCTAGAGCGCCGTGCAGTCCAGGAGCCTTACGAGCTAAGGCATTACCTGAACGAGAGGAAGGCGGCTGCCCCACCGCGAGTGGAGAGCAGACCGGAAAGAGGATGGAATGTCGTGCTGCGAGAGAGCAGCGGAGGAGGGGCTAACGCGCTCCAGTCTCCGTTTTCCACGGAGATCAGGACGAGGACGCTCCCCCCAAAATTCAAAATGCCCAACTTGGAGGTATACGATGGCAGTGGTGATCTCATGGACCACCTTAATTATTTCAGGGAATACCTGAACCTCTAGGGCCCTTGACGAGACCACCATGTGCCAGTGCTTCCCTTTAACTCTAAGAGGACGCACGGATATGGTTTTATGGGATGCCCGCGGACTCTATCCGCGATTTTGGAGATTTGGCGACGGTTCACCTGTCCCAATTTGCCTCCAGCAGGAGGGTGGAGAAGCAGCCCTGGCACCTCATCCGAATCAAGCAGGGGGCCAGGGAGAGCTTGCGGGGATTCCTGGTGCGGTTTGTAGCGGAGGCGAGGCAGATCCCGAGACTGACCGACGAGGTAAAGCTAAACGCCTTCCTCTCGGCCCTCGAAGGAGGTGCTTTTTTCAAGCACCTCATCCACAAAGACCCGCAGACCTTCATAGAGGCCGAGGCTATGGCCAGAGCTTACATTGCGGCTGAGGAAGCCAACGACACCAAAAGGCCAGAGAGGGATGAGCTCCCTCACCAGAAGGCCACGAAGGGCAAAAGGAAAGTCGGGGACTATCAAGGTCCCCAGACAGCGAAGAAGCACCACAAGGCCGAGCAGAGCTCTCAGAGAGAGCCGCGACCTGTACACCTCACGCCGCTAAACGACACCCGCACCAACGTCCTGATGCAAATCCGAGGAGAACAGTTCCTGAAGTAGCCCAAGCCACTAAAGAACCCGGATGGTGGGGATCAGTCAAAATATTGTGACTACCACCGCTCCGGGGGTCACAGCACGGAAGATTGCATGACTCTGCAGAGGAAGATCGAGGAGCTTATCAAGAGGGGACACCTCAACCGTTTCCTCCAGAGACTCGGACAAACCTCAGGACCAGAGAACGGTGGAGACGCTGAACCACCCAGGGACCGAGTGGCTGCGGGGGTCGTAAACATGATATCCAGTAGGCCGGCTGGAGGGGATGGGCGCAAGCTCGAGGTGGCGAAGAGGCCGAGGACGGGGCTTGGGAGTGAAGATGATGTTATCTGTTTTAGCAGTAGGGACTTAGACCATGTAACTTCTCCTCGCTCCGACCCCCTGGTTGTAACTGCACTCATTTCTGACGGAGCAAATGACTACCAGATGAAACGAGTATTTGTTGATAATGGAAGCTCTCGCAATTTGCTATACCTTGATGCTTACTTCAAACTAGGGCTTAAGAAAAATCGAATGAAGGCGTCAGAAGAGCCACTCTACGGGCTGGACAACGAGCCAGTGCTCGTCCAAGGTATCATCCAGTTGGAGGTGACCCTAGGGACATACCCGAGGACGGCGTCCAAGGTCCTCACCTTCCTCGTTGTGGACCTGTCTTTGGTCTATAATGCAATCCTCGGACCGCCTTGCTTGGCAGCATTGAACGCGGTAACCTCCATCCCACATCTCAAGATGAAGTTCCCCACCCCGTGTGAGGTAGGAGAAGTCCTCGAGGACCAGTCAACCGGACGGATATGTTACTTGGCGCAGACCATGCAAGTAACACTTCCGCAGCCCATGGAAGACCTCGACTTCAGGGACGAGGCCACGCCATAGCACGCTCAGTCAGGAGAGCCAATAGTCCGAGTTTCCCTGGATCTCACGGATCAGGAAAAGTATGTCCAAATAGGGAGTTCACTCCCAGAGACTGTCAGGGACCAACTCGTCGATTTCCTGCGAGAAAACTCGGACGTGTCGCGTGGTCCCCTAGCGACATGCCCGGGATCTCTCCTGAGATCATCGTCCACAAGCTAGGCATCGACCCCAGGCACAAACCGGTCATACAAAAGCGTAAGAACTACTCCACTGAAAAGTTAGTGGCTATCCGCGAGGAGGTGAAGAAGCTATGCGGGATTTCCGAGAGGTGCGGTTTTGTTGTCATAGTAAAGAAAAGCAATAGGAAGTGGAGGATGTGTGTGGACTTTACCGACCTTAACAAGGCATGCCCCAAGGACAGCTTCCCCTTGCCCAGAATCGACCAACGTGTGGACTCGACGTCCGGCCACGAGCTGTTAAGCTTCATGGACGCGTATTCAGGGTACAACCAAATTAGGATGAGTCCCGAAGATGAGGAGCACACGTCGTTCATGACTGACCAAGGGACATACTGCTATAAGGTAATGCCCTTTGGCCTCAAGAACGCGGGAGCGACCTACAAGAGACTTGTGAATAAGATGTTCAAAGACCAGATAGGTAGGAACGCGGAGGTGTACGTTGACGACATGCTCGTCAAGAGTAAGATAAGCAGCGACCACGTGAGGGACTTGGTTGAAACCTTCCGCGTGCTCAGGGCCCATGGGATGAAGCTCAATCCCAGCAAGTGCAATTTTGGTGTCGCCTTGGGAAAATTCTTGGGCTATATCGTATCGCACCGGGGAATCAAGGCAAACCCAGAAAAAATCCAAGCGATCCTAGACATGCGGTCCCCGCTGACAGTAAAGGAGGTTCAGCAGCTTACTGGGCGAGTGGCCGCCCTCTCCCGTTTCTTGGCAAAGTCGGCCGAGAAGCACCTGCCATTCTTCAAAGCCCTGAGAGGGACAAAATCTCGGGACTTCCGGTGGGGTGATGACTGCGAGGATGCCTTCGAAGGACTCAAGGGCTACCTCTGAGTCCGCCCCTCCTAGCTTCTCCCCAGCAGGGCGAGGAGTGATACTTGTACCTCTCCGTATCCGACACAGCATTGAGCTCGGCATTAGTATGAGAGCAACATGGCAAGCAGCAGCCCGTGTATTACGTCAGTAAGACTCTCACCGGTGCCGAGACCAGATATCCTCTTGCGGAGAGGGTGGCCTTGGCATTGGTCTATTCTGCGAGGAAGCTCAGGCCATACTTCCAGGCGCACAAGATAGTAGTATTGACTGACCAACCGTTAAGGGCCATCTTACAGAAGCCCGAGATCTCCGGCCGACTGATCAAGTGGGTCATTGAATTGGGAGAATTTGACATAGAGTTCCGTCCAAGGCCAGCTTTAAAGGGACAGGTGCTCGCGGACTTCCTCGTTGAGACGACGGCGTCGCCCGATCACGACAAGGACCAGGCTACAACGAACAGGGTCGGCAGGGCCTCCACTTGGACCCTGCACGTGGACGGCTCCTCCATGAAGGATGACTACGGAGCAGGGATTGTCTTGCGCACACCTGAGAGGTTAGAGATAAAGTACTTGCTAACCCCAGGGTTCTCGGCCCGCAAACAACGTCGCGCAGTACGAGGCCCCTTTTGCTAGACTCCGTAGCCAGGAATGCTCGGCCAAAGAACTGATCATCTATAGTGACTTTGAATTGGTCATCAATCAGGTCCGCGGAAGCTTCGACGTCAACAACGCGCAGCTGTCCAAGTATCTTTCGAAGGTTAAGGGAATGATCGTGGGTTTCAAGATGGCCGAGTTCATCCACATCCCGCGGGAGGAAAACGCCTAGGCCGACACGCTTGCACGAGCCGCGGCTTCGAGGGATCCTGAACAGTATGCTAGGGGGATGCGAGAAGTCCTGGGCAGGTCCAGCATTGAAGACCCTGAGTAGGAGGTAATGCAAGTGGCGGACGGGAGCACCCTGGATGACTCCTACCTAAAATTTTTATCGATGGCTCGCTAGGGATTCGAACAAGGCGAAGAAGATAAAGAAGGCAGCGGTCAACCGTGATCGTGGATGGCCGGTTGTATTGACGGGGCTTCTTAGCCCATTACCTAAGGTGTCTCACCCTAGAGGAGGCCGAGTACGCCCTACAGGAGGTGCATCTAGGAATATGTGGATCCCATATTGGGGGAAAGAACCTAACTTTTAAACTATGAGGTAAGCGTACTACTAGCCAACAATGAAGTACGACGCCATGGATTTTATCCGCAAATGCGAAAGTTGCCAACTTCATAGCAACATGAGCCATCGCCCCCACACGGATCTCCGGGCGCTGCAATCCCCGTGGCCGTTCGCCCAATGGGGGCTCGACATCCTCGGACCATTTTCCCTCGCTCCTGGACAAAGAAAGTTCCTGATTGTTGGAATAGACTACTTCACCAAATGGGTAGAAGCAGTACCGTTGGCTAAGATAATAGAGTAAAACGCAACGGAGTTCCTCCGGCAGAGCATCGTATGCAGGTTTGGAGTACCACATTGCATCGTGACCGACAACGGGACACAGTTCACCGGAAAGTGATTCACTAAGTACTGCGCAAGCCTGAGGATCAACCTAGTACATACGTCAGTGGCATACCCGCAGGCCAATGGACAGGTAGAAGTGACAAACCGCACGATCCTACATGGGCTAAAAACCAAGCTGGAGTCTTCCGATTGCTCGTGGGTGCATGAATTGTCCTCGATCCTCTGGTCATACAAGACAACACCCAGAGAGCCCACAAGAGAAACCCCTTTCAGTTTGTGCTACAGGGTCAAAGCTGTCATCCTAATAGAAGTATGCCTCACAAGCCCTTGGGTTGGGTGCTTCAGCGCAACGGATAACAGTCAGAGGCTCCGAGAAAGCCTCGATGCCCTCGAGGAAGTTCCCGGTCAGGCGAGGCTTAGGATAGCGGCCTACCAACAGCGGGTAGCCCGCTATTACAACAAGAAAGTAAAGGCACGACAATTCGAGGTCGGGGATCTCCTACTGAGAAGAGTGGAAGCCACGGGAAAAATCGCCGGGAGAAACAAGCTCTCACCAAATTGGAAAGGACCGTTTTTGGTCTCGGCTATCCTTCGAGGAGGAGCTTTTAAGTTGCGCACCCAAGAGGGCAAGTTGGTACCCCGGACTTGGAATGCTGTTCACCTTAGAAAATACTACCAGTGAAAGACGGGTCACCCCCAACAAACAAAACTCAGATCTGTCCGAGCGGCCAAAGAGGCCATACCAAAAACTCGGCTGTGACCGAACGACCCTAGAGGTCGGACCCCAGAGGTCACACCAAAAACTCGGCTGTGACCGAGCGGCCCCAGAGGTCGGACCCCAGAGGTCAAAACTCTAAAAACTTGGCTGTGACCGAGCGGCCCCAGAGGTCAGGCCCCAGAGGTCAAAACCCCAAAACTCGGACTCCTCCGAGCGGCCCAAGAGGTCGTAAGCAAAATTCAAATTCGTCCGAATGGCCCCAGAGGTCGTAAGTACAACACTTGGGTTCGTCCAAGTAAAAAAAAAAAAAAGAGAAATAAAGAGAAGGGAAAAAGGAGAGACACTTGTGATAAACTCAAGGGTTTCCTTTTTATTCATAAATACAATACAACAATGGAAAAGGAAAAACAAAGGCTAGCCCTCGCCAGGACTTTGAGGTAGAACGGCTCCGGGTTGCTCTTCTAAAGACGAAGAGTCTTCTCCACGACTCAAAGTTCCCGGCTGGTCTGATGAGCAAGGACCCGCTGAGGGGCTTGGGCCCGAGGACCCAGGAAATGGCCTGCCTCAAAGACCGTACACGTCCTCGGGGCTCGCGGCGCTCGCGTTACGCGGAACCAGCACAGCAGCGGGGAGCTGTGGGTGCAGGAGCAGTATCAACCGGTGACATAGGTGAATGTCATCCCAGAACTTGGCCTCCAGTAGAGGGCTATGTCGGTAGCCTTCACCGAGGTCCCCAGCTTCTCCTCCAACTGAAGGTTTCGTTCCAAAAGGAATCCGTATCGGGCCTCTAAGAGCCTTAGGGCTTCCTCAGATGAAGCGCTCTTTGCGGTGGCCTCAGCAAGAGCCGCGTGAAGCCGCTGGTTCTCCTCCTGAACGGCCTTCGAAGACTCCACCTCCAAACGAGACCGGGCGACTTCGCCCACCAGCTGGCTAAGGCCACTGATTAGATCCTGGAGCTGCAAAAGGAACCAAAGCCACTTAGAAGCAGTCAGCAGAAAGTGAGGCAAATGGGAAGGTGGCAAAATACCTGAGAAACCACAGGATCTTGAGTGGGGGCACTCTCCCTTGAGGTCTCGGGCACAAGCGGATATTCCACGGGTACTGCAGAAACATCAAAAGCGGCCCTGGAGGAAGGACCTTCAGGGATGGGGGCTCCGCCAGCCCCGGGAAGTCAGCGGCGGCCGGGATCTCTAAGACCGCGACTTCAGCCTCATCGCCGCTAAGAATATCAAAAATGTCATCAGCAGTAACAGCGGTGGTTGCCTCCATCCCACAAGGCTCTACGATCTCGTCCAAGGTTGCCTCCCCCGAGGCATCAAAGGCTATAGGGTCGTCAGAAGGAAAACCGGCAGAGAAGGCCGAGACCTCAGGATGGGCCTCGGTACCAGAGGAAGGAGGTGCGATGGCCCCGGACTCCACAGGAGGACCAGAAGCCAACCTCATGGCCTTCTTAACTATGGGGGCAATAACGGAGTCATCGTCCGATGAAGACTCACCAGCGACGCTCGGTGGACCCTTTGGGACCTCAATCCGCGGACTCTTCGGAGGCCTCTCGGATGGCTCCTGGATAACAAGAGGACCCTCTCTTTTCCTTAGCTTCTTCTTCTTCTTCTTTGAAGCCGCAATGGCAGAATCTCCAGACGGCGCCACCCACTGAGCCCGGCCGGCTTTTCGAGGGCGACCGAGATATTCTTCTTCCCATGTTGAAGCTGCCAAGATTCGCCAGACCAAGTCCGTAACCTCCCTGACGGCTTCTCTTTCCTCTTCAGTAATGTCGAAGCCATATTTGCTCGTGATATTTCTCTATACGGATGAGAGCTGCCAGTCCTCAGTAGCCTTAAGAAAGAAGAACCTGTCCTTCCACCTTTTGGTAGAATCCGGGTTCCCTCCACTCATCTCAGCAAACTCAGGGTGAGGGGTCATGGTGATCCAGTCAAGGTTATGAGTGAAGCGGAACATGATCTTCACCATGACCGCCTCAAGAACTTTGCTGTGGCAGCGCGCGAATACACACAAGGAAACCAAGTACCTGATGGCGTTGGGCTGGAGCCTTGCGAACGGGACGACCAACTCCTTCATCAGACGGTGAAGCTCCGTGGGAACAGGGAAACGAAGTCCACCTTTGAGGTGAACTTCATAAACAGCAATGTAACCGCCCGGAGGACTGCACGCCCTCTCCGCGGCTCCTGGAACCACCATCGAATCGGACTCCGGAATGCCATATTTCATCATGATCTGCTCGAGTTCTTGAGGGGAAAGGGAAGAGGCTATATCATTGTCGTCGGGAGCCATGGCAGCGAGGAATGAAAACGAAGCGGCGTGAAAAATTTCAGATGACGTCAAGGAAAAGGAGAAGAAAATAGAGGAATGAATGAAGACGCGACAGAGAATTTAAAGAAAATTTCAAACAAGGGAAAATGCGCCCTCATTATGTCCATCCCACGTGTCAGCTCCCCATACGCAGTAGGCGGGCGCAGGCCTTGGGGCTTCCTGAAGCGACGTCACATCAATTAGATGTCACATTCAATGCTCCACGGCGAAAGACAGGTCTCGAATTTGCGAAAAGATCTCGGACGTTTTTCGCGTCAGCAGAAGGTGAAGACCGCGGACTATCGCAATAGGAAGACGTTCACAAGGCATGTCAAACGGCTGATTCCTTGAACCGTTTGACATGGGGGGCTCGTGATGGGTCCCGGAACCCAAGGCCCAAAATTACAATCGCAAGCCCAAACGATCACATGGGTAAGCTGGCCCAAAAGGCCCACAAGCCTAATTAGACCCAAATGACTAACCCAGTTCCGAGCACCTGAAGATCAAATTAAGCGACAAAGGCACTGGCGGTCCGAGAGGGCTCTGCGGCCCACGCGAGAACGAGGACAGCCAGAAAGGCCAAAATAGTTAAGAACGTCAGCTCAGATGACTTACACGGTATACGCTGCCACGAGCGACCAACGGCTTCTGACACGCCGTACCTACAGGCCATGCACCCTTGAGCGCCGTATCTGCAAAATGTGACAGGTGTCCCTATCACAGCCGCACCTACAGTAGTGATGGGGATGGCAGGTGGCTCTGACGCACCAGCGCCACGTGTCGCCTTTCTAACGGCATCACACTCCTTATAAATACTCCCTTTAAACTACTAGAGGAGGATTCTGAATTTCCATCAGTTTACGCTCGAGCAAGAGAATCCCCGAGAGAAAAAGAAAGGCAAAGAGAAAAGAGTGAAGAAAGAAATCTGTCTCATTGCATTGTAATTCCCTAAGAAAGCGAACAACTTTCCAGGCATTCATTGTATCTTTTCATCGCAATAGTGAGATTTCTCGGACTGTCTGTCCGCTGCCGTGATTTTTCACCCCTCATCGGATAACGGAGTTTTTCACGTAAATCTGCGTGTTCTCCCATTACCGTCACATTTCTTTTTTTCTGGTCGGGTTCTGTTTACTTTGTGTTGCCCGTTTCTATCCGTCCGCCCGCTCAAAAAGCCATTTGCGCTTCGACTAATGTACGGCCAGACTCCGCGGACGTAACAAACCTAATGAAAAAAATTACAATTTTTGAAAAAAAAAGAAAAAAATTAAAGAATTTCAGTCACTTTTACAAGAATGAGTGGTGAACACGTTTTTTTATTTCAATTCTTTCAATTTTTTTCACTTAATTAATAAATTTAATTTCTTCATATTTCCTTTTTGTTACTTATACATATTGAAAGTTTAGTTACAAAAAATATCTTTGGAGAGCCTCTCCTGTTAAAAGAAAAAATAATTCAATACTTTATAATCACAATTATTTATTATTAAAAAATATTATTTAATTTTTTTAAAAAATTTTTAGTTATTTAATATTGATCAAATAATTATAATTAAAAATAATTAAATGAAGTCTCCAAATCCCGGAAACAATTTTAGCTAACGAGGGGCAAGGAGGGGCATTTCAAAGTTTGGTGGCAGATACTTAAACAAATTGGGTTCTGGTTTAAGTGTAGGGTTGTGTAGTGCTGGTATTGCATATGCTAATTTATGAAATTATGAAAAATTAGGTAAAGATATGTTGTAAATAAATGTGAAATGAAGGAGGAAATTGGGAGAGAAAATGTTAAAATTTCCTTACACGTGAATAAAATAATAAGATTTGGGATGAATTGTTGCATTTTAAATTGGGAGTTGATGCATTTTTGGTATTCGAGTTGCTATGAGGATTTGGGGACTACTCAATCTTCCGCTGCGGGTTGATTTAGAGCGAGTTCAGTATCTATTTCCGTTAACTTAAAACCTGCGCATTACAAATTATAAATAAGTGGTTAGAGAATTGGCGAGGCTGACTTATTGATTTATCATTCGACGTTTAAGTTAAAAATTTCTTTAAGAAAATAAAAAAATATACAGAGAATGTGAGAGAATGCGATGATGCACATATACGAGAGATGTGAGATGAGGATTAGACTCCTGTAATGTATTCGATGGGGAGCAGCTTAGAAAAATGGAAGATGGGATTCCGGTGTATTACACTCGGTAAGTGACTCACTAAAGTGCACTTGGCAGGGAGTGGTCTATTAGGGATGAGAAAGAGCCATGTTGGGAAAAGAGGGCTTGATTCTTTTTGGGCTTTTGAATCTCGTTCAAGGGTTGTCTTAATTGGGAATTGATCG
Source organism: Nepenthes gracilis (assembly GCA_033239525.1). Classification (NCBI taxonomy): domain Eukaryota; kingdom Viridiplantae; phylum Streptophyta; class Magnoliopsida; order Caryophyllales; family Nepenthaceae; genus Nepenthes; species Nepenthes gracilis. Next base: position 7,867,666 of record BSYO01000009.1, read on the forward strand.
ATCCCTATTTTTATGAAAAAGAAGGATATTTGTAGTGTTTTTTGGAGAAGGCTTTGGCATCAATGCTTGTAACAAGTATCCCAATACGATTCGTCAATCGTTGGGGTATTGACAAGAGTCACCGTATTAGATGTCGTCTTATGGCGTGACGTGATTGCAACTAGTGGTAGCCAATAGGAGCCAGACTGCTTCTCGTGGGCTGGTTGGGTTACTGTTAGTTGGCGAGTACAGTAATTTCTCATGGTTGATCGCTATCACATTTGGTTGGGACCTATTGTGTCGATGTCTTTTGTGCAACCAAATTGCCATCAATGAGATGGAGGGTGGACTTTAATGCAATTGGTTGAGTAACAATGGCTATCCTCTGTCCCTGGACCATTGCTCATTCTTGGGCCTATTCTCAACTGATGGGCTAATTAGACAGTTCCTAGACCTTAATTTGTGTTGGCGTGAGTGGGTTGGCTATCAAATTGGCCCGCATCGTGACTGGATTGACCTGTGTCGTGATTGGACCCATCAAGAGTAATATATTGGAGAATTGTTTCACGTGGGCAGTGGAATTGACTAAGTTAAAGAATTTTGAGTAAATTAGTGTTGGGGCTGTAGAATTAATAATGTTGATTCGGTTGATGCTCAATTCAAATATTAGTGTCAAAGTAATAATGTTATTATTGGTTTAAAGATGGTAAAATTCTTAATATTGTTAAGTTGATATTTTAATACAAATAATAATATTATTAAATATTAAGAAATTTAGAGTTATAATATGTTTATTAGAAGACTTGGTGTTAGCCATAGACTGGTTTGAATTGTGTGCTGTTGCAGTAATAATGAAAATGCTGATTAAATTGGTATGGTAAAATTTTTCAGTCCGTGGTAAATATTCTTGACAATAATTTTAGTTCATTGAAATTAGTCGAATAATTATTAGATTGATTCAGTACGTAATGATGTCAGTATGATGTTAATGTTTGAATTTAAGAGTCCAACTTGGAAGTTACGTGACATTTTGAATGACGATGACTTCATTTCCTTGTTAAGCCTTTCTTTTTGTTGGACTATTTTTGTTGTTAATCATTTCTTTTAGACACATTATGGCGTTTTCAAATTTTCATACTTTGATTATTCATTGGGTCACCTTTTGGTGTTATTTAATTTGTTGGTCTACATTTTATTTGTCCATTGTATGTTGTTGCTAATGCATATGGGTTTAAAAATAACATGTAAAAGCATTAACGAATCTAGGGGATATGAAACATAGGGATTCATAATTATAGTCTATATTGTATAAAGCCTAATTTATTCATGGTGTGTTGTGAGGATTTTTATGTTTATATTTAAGGAGTTGCATATTTCTAATGTATATCATTGTATGTAAATTGACGGTTATTTATAAGTTGAGTTGAGACATATTTAATTTCAATTATATATTAATGCGTCTTGGATCTAAATTTTGAACAGATTTGGATCAAATTATCTGTTAGATTTCGGTTATATCTACTGAGTCTTAGATCCTATACACCAAAATTTCAAATAAAATGTAACGATAAAATTTGGTCCCACAAAAAATACTCCGACGCTTAAGTAAGTAATCGGCCTTTTGAGTTATTACTTATCAAAAAAGAGAGAGAGTGTGGCTTTGTTGTTATTACTCGTAAGGAGCAGTTTTCTAGGTATTGAGTTTGTAGGAAACTGATAATAGAGAGAGAAAGTGAGCCCTGGGATGCTCACAAGAGTTGTAGAGTTTCTAAGAGTTTAAGTTTGCTCGAAAGCTTTTGTGGGCAGCAGATAGCATTTGTAGGCAATTGAAAGCGTACATTGAGGAGTGAGTCTCTAGGGTCTTTTATAACCATGGCTTCGGGCTGCCTTCTCTATGCAGCGAGGTTAGCTGCTCGCCTTCTGTGTGGGGATTGCTACCCTTTTTGCACAGACGTGAGCGCCATTCTTAATTGTAACGGCTAATGAGGTGGATATCCTTCTTTCTGTATATGGCAACCATTAGGGTTTCTTTACAGATTGCGCGTGGATCCTGATGCCTTCCTCCCAGGATATACTTTCATTATGGATGTGATCGTTATAATGAAAATTGTCTTCTTAGAGATGCGAGAACTCGAGGATGGATGCGTGGGCCACTTTAGACATGGGCCGCATTCATCCCGGGTCATTACCGGCCCACTTGCCACTTCTTTGACCAACGGTATCATTAATTATCTTGGGTTTAGATGGGCTTTCATTGATCTTGGGTCACTGTCGGACCACTTGCTGCTCTATCGATCAACGATAGCATTGACCGTTCCAAATAAAAATGGGTCTGCTGAATTTAGGCTATTTTCTCCTATAGGCCAGCCTGCTACTGGTGTCCCTATCATAAATAAGTAATAGTATATAATTTTTAGTCCCCCGAACTAGGAAGGTGCAAGTATATTGGTTGATGGTGGAGTAATATGTTTTTTAAACATGGATATTTTATTTTCTATTGTATTTCATTAAATATTTATTTTGATTAGTCGATAGTTTGTATTCTTATTTATTTTGATAAATTCAACTAATTTTACTTATCATTAATATTGTTTCCATCTTTTAGATTATAGATTACTTATTGATAATTTAACTCACCATTTCTTTCATTTCTAAGTACCAGGCTTGACTAACTATATTGGAGACATTATAGAAATTGATAGCCTTTATTGGAGGGTTTATATTAATTTTATTATACAGTTTGTTTTGATATTTTAATCTTGCTAAGGAAATTGTACATTTTCGGAGTGTGCATTGGTGATTTGTATTTTTAGGTCTTATGAGCATATGACTATAAAAGTCTGTTATAGGATTAATACGATTTGGATTATATTATAGTTTTATTTTATAGTGTAATTATTAGAATGATTTGCGGCTTCCCCTCCAAGTCATGACGATCATCCGCACTTGACATTAATGACGAGCAGCGGCTAACCTTGCTATGCCTCTAAAATTCTTTGTGTGTATTGCAAAGTGCTAAATCGACTAGAATTTACTGCTGAAATTGAGACAGATTTAAAATAATAAACATATACAAGGTCAAAATTATTTAATGTTTGTTAAAATTAATTAATTCTTAGGACTATAAATTAGGTATATTTTTATTTAAAATGACACATTTGAATTTTTATTAAAAGACTATTATCTTAAGATTTATTAGAGAATTTAACAATAAATTCTTAGTGGATTCGAAGTTTGTCAAATTTTGATAGATTTTGAATCTATTTTATCATTTCGTAACTTATAACTCTTGATTTTTGATAATTAATTTTAATATTTTTCTTATTATTTTGATTCTCTCAAAATTTTCCTTTCCATCGTTACAAGAAGAATTAAAATATCATCAGCTAATATGATATTTATCTATTTATATTGTTGCGGATCTGGTCCGGAGTTCAGACGGATATAGTAATGTGGATCTGGTCCGGTGGTTGATATGGATTATTCTGGCAGTTCCGTCCTTTTGAACTCACGTCCTGTACAACACAACAGCAGACAAGATGGTCAGCAGGCCAATGGGGCTAAATCCCCAAAGACACTCCGACGCTCAAATCAGTCATTTGCCTTTTTTGAGAGTAAAAGGAAAGATGTAATTTTGTTCTCTTTTGATTGTAATTAGAGAGAGTTTTTTTTGGACCGAAAAGAAGTCCATTTCCTCTGAGGATTACCTTTCCTTTTATAGGGCTCCCTTTTCAGTTTAAGTAACTTATCCTAGAAGTATAACTTCTCCGGATAAGTACATTTGGTTTTTCCCAACTCCTGTTGGTTTCTTAACTTCCTACTCCGGGTGGTTTCTTAATTTCCCACTCCGGGTGGTTTTCATAACTCCTCCGGCTGGTTATGGCGGTTCTTTCCCAAAATCGAACCGTAGAAGTTATTAGGAGTTTCCACATTTTATCCCACGGGTGGCTTATCAGTTATTCGGGTAATAATACCCATCACTAGCCCCCCATGCTAGAAGATTAAAATTTTAACTTCTAGTATGTTTTAGTAATGGGATTGACTACTTAGAATTTTTTCAGATTTTCATTACTCCGGATTTAGTGACTCCAGCTTTTTGGTCACTCCGGATATTTTTACTCTGGATTTGGTGACTCCCGCTTTTTGGTCACGCCGGATATTTTTACTCCGGACTTTGTGACTCTAGCTTTTGGGTCACTCCGGGTTTATTCACTCCGGATTTGGTAACTCCTGCTTTCTGGTCACGCCCGATATTTTTACTCCGGATTTTGTGACTCCCGCTTTTTGGTCACTCCGGATATTTTTACTTTGGATTTGGTGACTCCCGCTTTTAGGTCACTCCGGGTATTTTTACTCCGGATTTGGTGACTCCCACTTTTTGGTCACTCCAGGTATTTTTACTCCGGATTTGGTGACTCCGTTTTTTGGTCACTCCGGGTGGCGATTAGCTCTGACACAGTCTTAGCTGGCTTGCCACGTGTTGATCATCGCGTGGTAACTTCTGTAACCGCCGTTTTGAGTAGCAAATGTTTTTCCGACACGTGTCCTCTTCATTATTTTTGAATTTGAACGGACACGTCCCTTCAAACCTATAAATTAGGGTTTTCCCCCCGTTATGTTACTCTGTTTTTTACTTCCCTTCTCCCTGTTACTCTGTATTTTACTTTCCTTCTTCCTGTTCCAATGGCGTCCAATGTTGAATCGATTAAATCTATTCTTACCACTGAAGAGATGGAGAGGATTATTTTCCAATATAAAATTCCCAGTTCATACCTGCGTTCGATACCAAAGGAGACTGATAGAGCCGATTCTCCTCCAACTGGTTATATCACGGTATACAAAGTACATTTGAAGAGTGGTCTTCGCTTTCCTCTCGCATCAGAACTTCAAACGATTTTTTCTGATTTGGGCGTGTCCATCGCATGATGCCATGCGAACGCCGTGAGGTATCTCTGCAACCTTTGCATATTTTTTCGTCTTCGAGGTACAACCCTTAGCACCTCCATTGTTAGAGCTTTGTTTAAATTTTGTCAAAATGGGGATTGGATATCCCTATCTCCTCGCGACTTAAATATCAGTGGGGTCATCATCGATACGGTCAAAAATTGGAAAGACCGCTTCTTTTTCCTTGCCGTCCCTCAATCTGGCATTTCTAACGTCTGGGGTAAAATCCCCGAATCGCTTTCTGGTAAGCTTTCCCCAGAAGAAGAGGAATCGGTGAAACCTCAAATAAAGATGATAAAATCCAACATGGAGTCGTTTTCTGATAAGGGACGTTTATTTACTCCCGAAATTTTTACTCTAACCAAATGGGGGTCTTTAACTGGAAAAGTTAAAACTTCAGAGCCAACTCCCAAAAAACTTAAAAGGAAAGCGAAGGATACCGCGCCAAGGGGGCGTAAACGTCTGGTTGTTTCACCCAGCCAATCTCCTTCCTCTGATACTGCTGAAGTTGGCCTCCCTATGACTGAAAGGTTAAAAGGGATACAGGAAGAAAATCTTGTTAGTGAGTCCTTGGCTGCCTCTGAGATGGGAACTGATAAAATGGCTATCGTTCCATACACCATATCAGCTCCGGACCCAAGGAAATCTTTTTCTGGTCCGGTTGATTCAGTTGTTGAAAGGCCTACTGAAGAAACTCCTGTTCCGGCTGTTTCTGATCCTACTCCGGCTATTTCTGCTCTTACTCCGGTCTTACCTGCTCCTACTCCGGCGGTTTTTGTTCCTCCTCTCCCTCAAGGTTTAACTGATCCGGTCGCTCACTCTCCTCTCCGGAGTTCATCTGGTCCGGATCCGGAGCAAGCTTCGGCCTCTTCACGCCATTTACCCTTAAAGACTGCAGCTCAAAAGGCTCGCTATATCACAGTAAGATTCTCAAAAGAGCTTTTCTCCTTTCTTTTTCCTTTTTTTTTACTTACTCTTGACTGATCCTTACGCTTAACAGAGCGAGAAGATGGGTGAGATTTTAAATCTCTGCTTAACCCAACGTGACTTGAAGATGGAGCAACTCGAGAAGGAAATTCAGAGACTTGAACAAGAGCGAACTGATCCATCCGTTCTTGAAGAAATGAAAAATCGGGCTAGTACTGACGCTGCTAAGATTGATATTCTACAGAAGCGTATCTTTAGTATGGAGCTTGAATTGCAGAAAGCTAATGAAGCTTTGAAAGCGTCTCAAGAGCACGCATCCAGCCTGAGAAGCGATAACGCTAAGTTGGGAGCTGAACTCATGGTCCGTCTTAAGCTCGAAGAGGTCCGTCCAGCTTTGAATGCTAGATTTTTGGACGGAACCCTTTTATGCCGGCAGATTGCTCCCAAGTTAGATCCAAATTTTCCGGTTGGCTTTTTTGATCCAAGGAATCTGGGTGCTCGTCTTCGATCAGTTTGGTGAACCTTCAGCGCAGCCCTCATCAAGTTCTCCACATCAACTTTAATTTTTATTAATATTGTATTGATTGACAAGGAAAAATGTACTGGGCACTCTTTTTGAATGGAATGAAACACTTTGACTTTTATTGAAAGAATTTTTTCAAATGCATTGCATTCCAAGTTCTAGGCACTAATTTTTCATTCGAGGTGCGTAACTTATAGGCACCATTTCTTAATACAGCAGAAACAATAAACGGACCTTCCCAATTAGGAGATAACTTATTCCTATTTGCAATCTTCCCGGTTGCTTGTATACTTCTCAAAACTAAATCTCCCACGTCAAACTGTCGCGCTTTTGTTCTCTTGTTGTAGTATCGCGCAATCCGTTGTTGATAAGCAGCAGTCCGTACCTTTGCTGTTTCTCTGGATTCTTCCAACAAATCAAGATTTTCCTTTAGCCGCTTTGAATTGCTATGAGAATCGAAATTTTCTATCCGGAGGCTGGGCAAGCCTATCTCAATCGGTATCACTGCTTCGGTTCCGTAGCATAAACTGAATGGTGTTTCTCTTGTCGGTTCTTTAGGAGTCGTCCGATTTGACCACAAAATTGACGGTAACTCATCAGCCCAAGAGCCCCCTGCTTCCTCCAGTTTGGTTTTTAAACCATGTAGCAAAGTCCGGTTAGTTATCTCTATTTGGCCGTTTGCTTGTGAATAGGCAACAGAGGTATGTGCTAACCGGATCTTCAAATTTGAGCAAAACTTAGTGAAGCGCTTCCCTGTAAACTGGGTTCCGTTATCAGTAACTATCGCTTCCGGAACTCCAAACCGGCAAACAACGTTTTGTCGCACGAACTCCGTCGCATTATGTTCAGTTTTTTTTGCCAAGGGAGAAGCTTCCACCCACTTGGTAAAATAATCAATTCCGGCTATTATGAACCTCCTTTGTCCAGCAGCTACTGGGAAGGGTCCCAGTATGTCCAGCCCCCATTGCGCAAACGGCCAGGGTGCTTGTAACGATTTCAATTCGGTCGGAGGTGCGTGAGGTATGCTTCCATGGATTTGGCAGTTTTCGCATTTCTTGACAAAGTCAGCAGCATCTTTTTTCATAGTTGGCCAAAAATAACCTTGTCCTATCAATTTGAAGGCAAGATTCTTTCCTCCTATATGGGACCCGCAAATCTCAAGGTGGACCTCACCTAGTGCATAATCTGCTTCCTCCGGAGTTAGGCATCTCAAATAAGGGACGGAGTACCCACGACGGTACAGTTTTCCATCAATAATAACGTACCAGCCAACAGTTTTCTTTATTCGCTTTACTTCGTCCGGATTCTCTGGAACTACCCCATCAGATAGATATCGATAGTAAGGAGTTATCCAGTTTTCATCACTAGTGACTTGTAGGATATCTTGATCTGCTTCTTCAATACTTGGAGTAGTTAGAACCTCTCGCATACTTCCGGAGTACTGCTCCGGATTTTCTATGGCTGCTGCTTTTGCTAACTGGTTGGCCTTTCCGTTTTCCGTTCTAGAAATATGGTGCATGTCGACTTTATCAAAATCTTGAAATGCACTTCTTACCTTGGCAAGGTATCTTGCTAAACATGAATTTGACACTTCAAAGTCTCCTCGAACTTGATTAACCATCAGTTCGGAGTCACTGTAAATCGCGACATATTTTGCTGAATATTCCTTAGCCAACCGAAGTCCGGCCAACAGAGCTTCATATTCAGCTACGTTGTTTGTTGTTGGGAATGAAAGCCTTAGTGAATATAGAATTTCCATTCCTTCCGGAGTTCGTAATATCACTCCGGCTCCGCTTCCTGATTGTGTAGAAGATCCGTCCACGTACATCGTCCATGGATTGGACAATTCAGTCCGGTTGATCTTTTGATCTTCTGCTTCATTATTTTGGGTTGAAAAGGAAGTTTCAACCAAAAAGTCAGCCAAAGCCTGTCCTTTTATTGACGGTCTTGGCTTGTACTCAATATCAAATTCTCCAAGTTCGATTGCCCATTTGACCAGTCGGCCTGATGTATCGAGCTTTTGTAAAATCCCTTTTAGAGGTTGATCTGTGAGGACGGTTATCTTATAGGCTTGGAAATACGACCTTAGCTTTTTTGCTGAATAAACAAGAGCTAGCACTATTTTTTCGGCGTGTGTGTAACGAATTTCCATATCGGACAGTGTTTTACTGACGTAGTAAATCGGTCTTTGAACATCCGCCTGTTGCTGGATTAAAACCGAACTTAACGCTGCTTCAGAAACCGCCAGATATAAAAATAACTCCTCTCCCTCTAATGGTGACGTCAGAAGAGGAGGGTTGGCTAAATAATCTTTTAAATTTTGAAAAGCGGCTTGGCATTCTTCAGTCCATTGGAAACCATTTGCTTTGGTTCCTCTTAAAGCTTTGAAAAATGGAAGGTACTTCTCTGCCGATCTGGACAAAAATCGGGAGAGTGCTGCTAGCCTTCCTGTAAGCCGTTGAACTTCTTTTATGGTTTTTGGCGGACTCATTTCTGCAAACGCCTTTATTTTTTCCGGATTGGCTTCAATTCATCGCTTTGAAACGATAAATTCCAAAAATTTGCCGGAAGATACTCCGAAAGCACATTTGGTTGGATTCAATTTCATACGATGTTTCCGGAGTACTTCAAAAGCTTCTTCCAAATCGGCGGTGTGATCGTCCATGACTTTACTTTTAACGAGCATATCGTCTACATATACTTCCATGTTTTGGCCGATTTGATCTGCGAACAATTTGTTCACCAGTCTTTGATATGTGGCTCCGGCTTTCTTCAATCCGAACGGCATTATTTTGTAACAATAAGTGTCTTGGTCGGTCATAAAGGAGGTGTGTTCTTCGTCCTCTGGGCACATGCTGATCTGATTATAACCGGAGTATGCGTCCATAAAACTGAATAATTCGTGTCCGGAAGTTGAATCTACCAATAAATCAATCATTGGCAAAGGAAAACTATCCTTTAGGCAGGCTTTTTATTGATTGGTAAAATTAACGCACATCCTCCACTTTCCGTTGCTCTTTTTTACCATAACTATATTAGAAAGCCAGTCCGGATACTGGACTTCCCTTATGAAATCGGCATCCAGCAAATTTTTCACTTCTTCCCTGATTGCAATAAGCTTCTCAACCGAGTAGTTCCTTCGTTTTTGCCTAATCGGTTTGTGATTAGGATCCAAACTTAATTTATGGACCATTACCTCGGTTGGAATCCCAGGCATATCAGATGATGTCCAGGCAAAGACATCCTTGTTCCGTCGGAGGAACTCAATTAACCGCCCACGGACTGGTCCTGTCAATGAGTTTCCTATTTGTACGTATTTTTCTGGATCTGTTGGATCCAACGGGATCAAATCAGTTACTTCTCCGGACTGGGCTTGTTGCAATGTACTTTCATCTCGATAATCAAAATCTTCCACAGACCGGTCTTGAACATTTTTCTCCACTTGGGATAAATAGCATGTTCGTCCGGTAACTTGATCTCCCAATATTTCTCCAACACTATTTAATGTTGGAAACTTTATTTTTAAATGGGGAATAGACGTTACTGCTCCAAAAATTACAAGGCAGGGCCGACCTAAAATTGCGTTATAAACTGAAGGTAGGTCCACTACCAGAAATGTAAGTTCGTGAGAAGCAGTTTTTGGGTAAGTTCCCAATGTGACCTCCAATTGGATGGTTCCTTTGACCGTGACCGGTTCATTTCCCACTCCGTACAGTGGTCCATTGGCTGGCCGAAGTTGATTAATTTTCAAACCCAACTTTATGAAAGCATCGAAATAAAGCAAATTACTAGAGCTTCCATTATCTATAAATATTCGTTTCATCTGGTAATCCACGTTACCATCAGAAACTAAAGCTGATACAACTAATGGATCTGAGTGTGGTGTCCTCACATGATCCATATCCTCCTTACTAAAACTAATTACATCATCACTTTCAAACTTCTGCTTCCTATCACTTCGGATGACATCCATTTGGCCGGACTGAGCTTTGGCCGGTCTGGTGGTTATCATGTTTACCACTCTGGCCACCACACGGCTTTTCAGTTGTGGCTGCTCCGTCTCTTCTTTTTCCAATCTTTCACCAGAGTTATTTTCTGATTTTTTCAAGAATTTCTTGAGATGCCATTTTCTGATCAGACTTTCAATTTCCCTTTGCAGAGTCCAGCATTCCTCAGTTCCATGCCCAAGCGAGCGATGGTAGTGGCAAAACTTGCTTTGATCTCCAGCTTCAGGGTTCTTTGGGGCTCTTGGCCACTTGAAGAATTTTTCCTCCCGTATTTGCATCAAGATATTTGTTGTTGAATCATTTAACGGGGTAGGATCAAAGGGCCTAAATTCTATTCGTACTTCATTCTTGAACTTCCTTCTGGGCTCCTTTGGATGGGATCTTTCATCTTCGTTCCTTCTTCTCTTCGGTGATCCTTGATAAGGAGGATTCACCATGGCAGGCTTTTTGGCCTCATTGGCTTCCTCTGCTGCCACGTACGCTCGTGTAGTAACTTCCACCTCTCTGAAAGTTTGTGGATTTGTATGAGCCAAATGTTTAAAGAATTCTCCTGGCTCCAGATTTGCAATAAAGGTATTTAACTTTACTTCGTCAGTGAGGCATGGAATTCGACGAGCTTCGGAAGTGAATCTTGACAGGAAGCTCTTCAAGTTTTCATTTGGACCCTGTTTGATACGGGGCAAGTGCCAGGGTTATTTTTCTATTCTCTGGCTTGAAGCAAATTGAGAGAGAAAATTTTCTGCTAACTCTTGGAAGGACCGAATTGAGTTAGATGGCATCCGGTAAAACCAGATTCTTGCGTCTCCTTTCAAAGTTAATGGGAAGCATTGACATATCATCATTTCATCTAATCCTTGGAAACTCAATAAGGTCCGGAAGTGATCCAAATGATCCATTGGGTCAGTACTTCCGTCATATGTGTCAATGACTGGCATTTTGAATTTCGGGGGCAATGGACAGTCCCATTTTACATTGTGAATGGGGACCTCCTTAGATCAGTAGTCCGTCCTTGATTTTTCCCGAAAAGATAATCCCACATCTTTTCTAATTTTTCTTCTCTCCGAGGTACAACAAAGATTTCTTGGTATTGAGATAAGTTCTCAATTTCTCAGGAGCCGGATCGGAGATTCTTGACGTTTTTGGCATTGAGATAGGTTCTCGATTCCTCGGGAGCTTCAGTTAATGATGTTGGGCATTTTTGGCATTGAGATAAACTCTCAATTCCTCGGAGCTTCGGATCGGTGTGGTCGTTTGTTTCTTCCATCCGGTGGCAAGTTGGAGGAAGCTTCATCCTGTCAAGATGCCTTCTTTCACTTCGATTTTGTCTTTCCGGGTCAGTCTTCAACGGATCTAGGGCCCACTGGCCCTCTAAGCGAGATCGGCCGCCCATTTCTCTTGAAAATACTCTTTCTTGGATGTGTCTGATTGATTTTTTCTTCCGCCTATGTTCCATTGAAGCAGGGAACATGTGTTCTTCAAAGAATGGGCGTCCCGCTTTTGACGTCCCACTTCTTTGCGTAAAAGACCGAATCTCTTGAGTCATTTGTTCCATACGGGCGTTCATTGCCAGTAGAGTTGATCCTGTGGATTTCTTTCCTGCTCCGGTAAAGGAATGTTATTTTCAGGGACGGCATCTTCTAATGCTGGAACACTTAAGGCCGGAGCATTTATCTCCGGAGCACTTATTGCCGGAGCACTTTGACACGTTCGAGTGTTAACCATTTTATTTATATTTATATTTTTAGTGGTGAATCAAGCTTTTGTCTGTTTTTCACAGACGGCGCCAATGTTGCGGATCTGGTCCGGAGTTCAGACGGATATGGTAATGTGGATCTGGTCCGGTGGTTGATATGGATATTCTCGCGCCTTCGTCCTTTTGAACTCACGTCTTGTCAGACAACACAACAGCAGACAAGATGGTCAGCAGGCCAATGGGGCTAAATCCCCAAAGGCACTCCGACGCTCAAGTCAGTCATTTGCCTTTTTTTAGAGTAAAAGGAAAGATGTAATTTTGTTCTCTTTTGATTGTAATTAGAGAGAGTTTTTTCTGGACCGAAAAGAAGTCCCTTTCCTTCTTCGAGACAAGAACAATTACGGTATTGCAAAAGAATTATCGCTTATGGATCCAGATATATTTATTCACTCTTTATATATGATTGATTGTTGAAGAAATATGGTAATAAAGATCCTGTGAATCAAAGTATTATCTCACTAATATTTTCTTACATGTGGGTGGTTTCTTAACTTCCCACTCCGGGTGGTTTTCATAACTCCTCCGGCTGGTTATGGCGGTTGTTTCCCAAAACCGAACCGTAGAAGTTATTAGGAGTTTTCACATTTTATCCCACGGGTGGCTTATCAGTTATTCGGGTAATAATACCCATCATATATATTATTATAAGAAAGTTTTCAAAAAAGAGTCATAGGACACAATAAATGAAGGAGAATGATGTATCATAAGAAAAATGATTGAAATCAGTCTTAAGGTGAGCAAATCATAACCCTTAAGTGAATAATCTTTTAAGTAAATTATCTCAAATTGAGTGATTTGTATTTAAGATGATCTATTCCCTTATTTTCATAATTGACATTCTTATTATTATTAATTTTTTAAGTAAATATTGCTAATTTTCAAGTAAATCAATTTAGATTATTTTTTCGTTGCATTACGGAAAATAATGATTCTATCTTTTCTTGATTAATTTAAATCAATTATTATTTTAAAAAATAATTTCTCATTGAACTTTATTTTGATACTTATTATGTCAATAGATCAACGATAATTAACATTTTATAATTATTAATAATAGTAATATTTTATTTTGGACTTAAGTCATGTTTAGATTACATTTGAATAATGATGAAATATTAAATGCTGAATACACCACGTGGAAGCACACGGAACATTAGTCTCACGTGGTGGTAAGTTACGAAATCCAATACGCATTTGAAATCCAAGTGGAAAATTATATAAATAATATATAACAATAATATCTTTATTTATAATATTATTAATTGCTAAACAATTGAGCCATTTTTCAATACATACATCAGATAATAGTTAATTATCGTATATTTTAATATCTAATTTAATATATAAAAAATAATCCTATTAATTGATTAAATTGAATAGATATTTAAAATTATAAAATTTTACGTAGTTTAATTGGCTTCAGTCGTCATCGGCCGATGAGGATGGCAATACTTTCACTCTGCACTTCACGTTCAGAGACTCACGCTCTCATTCGACGTCTCCCCTGTTTACACGCTCCCCCGGCGGATTTACTCACCGCAAAATACAGGTTGGTATACGTCACCAGTGCTTCCGCGATCTCCGCCGATGCAATGCCCGGGAATGGCGGCCAGCAGCTGCAGCGCCTCCATCCGTCTCTCGAGATCATCGGCGGAGCGCAAGATAAGTTGCTCGAGGCTTTGAATGATTTGGACCGACCGTACGAACCGTCTCCCGTGATAGGGTGGAACCGCCACGTGGAGACGATATTCGCCGCGTTCTTTCGCTCGCTTCCTGAAGTCAGGTTCCGCCGCGAGTGTATGCGGACTCAAGATGACGGAACTATCGCTCTCGATTGGGTAGCCGGCGATGACCGCCGATTACCAGCTGACGCTCCTACCTTAATCCTACTTGTGAGCGCTCTTTGTTCAATTTCGATTAATTTTGTACCAGATTAATTATTTGTGCTTAATTTTGTGTTGTCTGCGATGTACTTTGGATAAGTGGCGTCCTATTAATTAGTTAAGAATACCTATGAATTCGAGTGCAGAATTTAAATTTTTTTCCGTGAAGTTTGAATAACATTGATAACATTTCTGCGAAAATTGCCTGCATTACCAAGAAAACTGACGGAAACTTTTGGAAATTTTGCTGTTGGAGCTGAATACTGTCTGGTTCAGAAAATTTTGATCAATTGAACTATTAAAATCAGCTCTCCAAATCTTCTGTCCGATAATGAAATTTGTATTGCTCATAGTTTCAGTTAAGTTCATACTACCATGTATACTGAAACTCTTGTTATAACTTGGCCAAGGCCAATCATAATGTGATGCATGGCAATTGAGGCCTACTGTTTGCAAGCTGAGGGAATTGAAAGCCTGTAGTGTGACTGCACTTTGCATATGCCACGATATAAATTGCTGCATGGTAAGTTTGCATGGTCCATATTCATAGTCGCAAGAATTATGTGTCTAGCTATTAGCAAAGGTCAAGTGTATTCTGGTGGGATTTGGGGTTATCTGATTAGTGCTCGTCATTTGCAGCCAGGCCTAACTGGAGGTAGTGAGGACACATATGTGAGACATATGCTAGTTAGAGCCAGGAAACGGGACTGGCGAGTGGTCGTGTTCAATAGTCGTGGCTGTGGAAATAGTCCCGTTACCACACCAAGAGTATGTTGTCTCATCCGTCCAATCACATTTACTTTGGGGACTCCCATGTCAAATTGGCAGGGTGCACATGCTTATGATTTGTAAATAATTGTGGAAATTGTGCAGTTCTATTCAGCATTTTACACTGGGGATCTTCGCAAAGTAGTTGCTCATGTCTCTGCTCGATATCCCAAAGCCAATTTGTATGCTATTGGCTGGTCTCTTGGAGCTAACATTCTTGTTCGTTACTTGGGTCAGGTATAATGGTTTGATATATATGCTCTATGTTACTAGATTTTGTGGTCCTTATCTACCCTTGGAACTTCTGATGTTCTATATGTTGTCGTAGTAGTTAATTTTATTTGCATTATGTGTGACCTGTTGGCATTTCTAAGGCATGTTCATAAAAGTATCTTGTGTGCTTTGGTAGGGGTTGATTTTGTTTTTCTTTTTTCTTGAAAATAGTTATGCAGTAACTAAATCCCATATACATAATGTAATTATCTAGTCATTATGATCTCATAATCATCATAGCTGCTGTATTTGGTTGAAACTACAGTCTTCTTTCAATGTGTAATATTGCTTGAATGTGTTTCATCTTGATGATAGCTTATTGACCTAGCTAGTTGGGTCTCCTTGAACAAAACTGATTTCAAGAGCTTAATTAAGCAGGTAGCTTCCAGCCTGTGAAATTTTATTAATCCATGTACCATAGATTGTTGAGAGATGCGACAAATGGTGCTCTATGAGGCAGTTTCCTGAAGATAAATTGAATTATTGTTGCACATGGTTGATATTCAAAAAGTAAGTTCGCAATGAAGATGTTGGGGATGCAGCAATGTATTCGGATTCACTCTTTAATCCACATCATTTCCATTCTATCTTATTCAAAGCCCGCCAAAACTACAGAGCAATATTTAGTTGACTGTTGAATGTCTGATGCATAGGTATTCCCTTCTGGTATTACTGCCCAATTGAGGTGGTTCCTTAATGTTATGAAATAATATATACATTTACGATGCTTATCCATGATTCTATAAATTCCTAATTTCTGCTTGAGTTGATAACACCTATTAGTCTCTTAATCCACCACCCAAATTAAGTGTCACAATTGAGGCTTTGCAAGCATGAAAAGCGTAGATGGCTTGCAGCAAGATCTTTCCATGGAAAAAATATTTCTTCTTAGTTTAGCTATTGTCATTTTCATTTATTTTGTTCTTCTCTTGCATTACACTATTTATATACTTCTGTTTGCAGGAATCGCATAATTGCCCTCTTTCCGGTGCCGTTTCACTGTGTAACCCTTTCAATCTGACCATAGCGGATGAGGACTTCCGTAAAGGATTTAACAAAGTTTATGACAAAGCTCTTGCCCGTTCTCTTCGTAAAATATTCAAAAAGTAATAGAGAGTCTCCCAGACATCGTTGATTTTTTTGGTTCACTTTCTGATGGTTTGACCTTGCTGCTTCTTTCCTGAGACTCTCATTAATGTCTTGGCTTTTTCTGTAGGCATGCTCTTCTGTTCGAGGACATGGGCGGCGAATATGACATACCAATGGCTGCAAATGCCAAGACTGTCAAGGAGTTTGATGAAGGGTTAACTCGAGGTATATGTCTAAATACCTTGCTATTGTGCATAAGGATGCGCTTGATTTGGTCACTGTAAGCCCAAAAAACCACACTTCGATGTGGTTTTGCCTGGTTTTAGTCCAAATGTTTTCTAGTCTAATTTGATTCCTTTGTAAAACCGAACATAACCTCAATCAGTTTTTAAATTTTTCATATGGATAAATAAACTATATATTGTTAGATACGAAAAGTACAAAATGTTTGATTTTCAAATAAAATCATGCTTATACATATACATACGGACATCCATATACACACACATATGTAGCACATTTTACATTATACAAGATATAAGCAGGAGAAAAACCTGTCATCCTCTGATGTGGTTTGGCTATATGAATCCTTGTCTGCCATTTGCTCCATCTAAGACAATATATCCTGAAAATTGAAGCTTAGTCAATTCCGTTAACTAGCCCACTCAAAGATTTTCTGGACCCATATCTTCCCTTTCTATTGCCTTTAGCTTCAATTAAGCATATTTTCCTCACCATTGCTTTACCTGGCCTATGTTTCAAGTGCCTGCGCTATCTTAATAAAACCTCATCTTGTGTGGTACTGCTTCCTTGTCTCATCTTTTACTACTTTATTGGAGTGGGCACAAGGAAACTGGGAATACCATAGTTTAGAAGTGAGATTGAGGCTTGCTGCGGATGTATTGTAATATTTGTCAGGACCGCAACCGCAGCAGTGAATGATTAGTAAAGAATGGAAACTGGACCCACATACATAAAAGTGCCAGAATTTGGGTAACAGATGATAAATCTGTGGCATCCCTAAAAACTTTAGCAGTAATTTTTGTTTATGTAAATTATGTATTATTATAAATAATTATTTTCTGTATTTATAATTGAATTTGGACTTGTATGATTATGATAAATGATTAATTTATATTTTAATCTATTATGCATAAATATGTCATATATATTATGTTATCTAATATACAAGTAAATTGCTAATATAACATGTGCCTATATGAACAAAAAATTTGGTATATTAATAATTAATAGCGCATGAAGCAATAAATTTTAAATAATCAAAGGAATAATAATATTGATTCCTAATAACGAGGAATGAGTACTAGTAATAAAAAATACTCATGAGGTTAATGCTCATTGATTCATACTTCCTCACCACCAAAAGGGGTGTCCTGGAGGATAATGAAAATGACTTTCATTTTATAACGTAGTATTTTGCCATTGTTCTCTTAGTATTTTCCCATTGTTAAAGTAAGGATTAAATTGAAGTAACAAGAACCAAAATCATGCATTTCTAAATGAGTTTGACCCTTCATAATGTCATTTTATAGGGTTTACCCTTTTTTAGTTCCATTTTCCAATTTTATTTTCTCCAGTTCTATTACCAACCTTTATTTCAATATTAGTTTTATTATATGCTGAATTTCAGGCTAAATTGACCATATATCAAGTTGTGTGGTAGTACGTATTTGATGCTTGTAAAATTTGAAGTATAAAAAGTTTAAAATAAATTCATATTTTGATTTTCTATGTTTTGTGAATACCACATGATACCATTATATAATGAATTTGGTACTAAAACAAAAGTTGAGAATAAAATTGAGAAAAATAGAAGTTGAGAATAAAATTAGGAACAAGTTAGAAATTAAAATTGTTTTGGTATTTTCCCCATTCTATAGTATATTATTTGATAGAATTGGTCATTTAAACAAGATACTGAAAGTGCTCATGCCTAAATCTATAATTAAGAAATAGAATTTGACTTATCGTTAGTTTATGTGTCAAAAGTGTAACTTCCATGGTCAACACAATGGGGTTGAGGTGGGTTTAATCTATTAACAAGATAGAAAGGTTCATTTTTTTTTATCTCGGTTTATTTTTAAATGAATAATTGTGATATAATTATTTTAAAATAATTGATTTTAATCAATTTTTAATTTATTAAATATAGCTAAATTACAAAAATATACGGTTGATATTAGGAGACAAGCCTCTCCATCTCTTATCCCCCGAATCTCTATAGAATGACTTAGTATGCAATTTCCTTTTCTATAGCTCATCTACTGAAGTGGAAATTTTAAACTGTCCATTATTCTAATATCTAATCTAATTTTATCTCATGTTAAGCAAAATCCAAACTCATAAAATAGGCCCCATTGATTTATTAATAGATAAATTTCAAAACTAAATAGATATGTGTGTTGGGGTTTAGGTCACTCTCTAATGAATTTCACACCCATTTGGCATGTCATCTAGTGGCACGCCCGAGTTGCACGAGATTTCGCTTGATTGGAGGAAATTATTGAGTGACGCTCTATAGGTACTTCAATTGAGTATGTGCGCTATTTGACTTGAATAGTGACGCCTGATGCACGCCTTAGAGGCACACATGCCTATTTTGTCTAGAAAGTCATGCTCGATGTGCACCAAGGGGTGCTCGTGCGCCGTTTGTCCAATAAGTCCTCCTCTGATATGCGCCTAAGGGGTGATCATGTGCCGATTGTGATATAAATCATCCTAGTGCGATTTTAAGACATTCATTGCAGTCTTTTTAACTTCTTGAATGCCAAAATTATGAGAAAAAGAAGAGAAAGTGAGAGAAAAAAAAACGAAGATGAAGATTTACTCATCCATCTGGGTTTCGAATCATGTTTCATTCTTCACCGACCATGGATATATTGTTCTTATTATCGTGAATAACATTTTGCAGGTTATTTTTTTCTTGTTCATCTTGTATTTACTATTGCTTGGATTTATTGTTACAAGTTGTTGTATCCTTATATTTGTTGGAGGTTTTTAAAATCGGAATTTACTGTATAGTAAATATGTTTTGGACTCATGGTGCCATGGCTTTTTCTCTCATTTTTAAAGGGGTTTTTACGTAAAATGTTGTACCTCATTATTTGTGATTGTTATTTTTTATTATGCTTCATTATATCATCTCTTGACGGGTCAAACAAAGGGTTTGGAAGTGATCATCATTGAGATTAGTTTTCGGTTTTGTGAGCAAAGCTTGGTGTTTGGAACCCAACACTATACAGGTCATGATGGTGCCTCAGAACTGTACGATCCAACATGGCTTCATATCACCATAATTTTCTACAGTGGTTTCTGTGTCATAACACCTTATTTAAATACTACTACATATTGGCTAAAACAATGCTACTGGCCAGTACTTAAATCAATCAGGAATACACCCTTCAAATAAGGGAGGAATGATCCGCATGTAGGTACTAATTCTAATTTGCTATAAATGAATTATGTCTGATTATAATTTTCATGGCTAGATTACTTTTCCACCCTAATGTCTTCTGTCTTACATAAAAAACTATAAACTTTGATATTTATAGTGTTTTGATTAGATCATAAATTGAACATCAAGCACACTTCTAATTATGCAATGATTGTGGAAAAATTTTCTTCTAATTGGTTGTTGATTGCTAATTCCTTTTGATATGTGACATATTGCAGTGTCCTTTGGTTTCAAGTCAGCAGATGACTACTATTTCAATTCAAGCAGTTCAGACCTAATAAAAGATGTTCGCACTCCTTTACTCTGCATCCAGGTAGCATTTCTGATCCATTTTTTTGTCCATTTTTTTTTTGGTCCACATAATTGTACATTACAATCAGGATTATACCTGTACCAGCATAGCTTACACTCAGTATGAGCCGATGAGGCTGTTGTATCTTGTGCGGTTGCTTCACCCCCGAACTGCTTGTGGCTTGTTGAGTTTGGTTCACCAGATAGATGTTATTATCATGATGCAGAACTGTATTATGGTAAAAGTAACTGAAAAATGATCTTTAAGGTATCAACTCTAACCCGCATGTCCTTAGATATGAAAATTAGAGGACAATTCGTCTCTAAATTGAAATAATGTTTATTGATTCAAAGGCTACCTTTCTAGATCATCACAATGATATTTATATGATACTTTTTTGCCATCCCAAAAATCTTGCAAAAAATAAGAACTTCTCTGAAATGCGAAATGAAATCCTACAGAATCTGGAAGGTAATTACAATTGCTTGACTGAGGAAATAAAATGAAATGGAAAAGGAAAGTAGCTCATTCCAGAAAGGGAGCCTGAAGAAGAGAAAAATTATCTTTTGGCCCCAAATTTAGGGCACAATCGAGTTTACTTTATTGCCACATCAGTGTTTATCTTGAGAACTTTCTGTTGATATGTTGTAGCTCCCGTAGTTCAGCTTGGATCAAAACTTATGAGGTTTCAAAGTTAGCCAAAATTTTGATCCTTCTCTTTCTTCTCTCCCTAAACCTTCTCCGATCATTAATTGCTACATGTTCTACATTGTTATGCTCAAGGGAACACTGCTTGTATTACCATAAATAGCCATGTGTTTGGAGGATTGCATATATTGATTCGGTTTTCTTTTTCTCAATGGCTACTTGCCATGCCTTCTTCTCTATTTTATTGGCTGTGTTTGTGTTGGTCAACATTGGTTTTGCCCTGTATCATTCGGTTTCTTTGTTGCCTAATTGTTGTTTTGCAATGAGTTATCTTATGCTATTGATGGTGGTGAGGATGGAAATTGAAATGGCTGCTAGAAATAATAATAATAATAATAATAATAATAACTGTTGCCAGTCTTGCGAAGTGGGCTCCTGGTCCTAACAGTAGGACTCACTGTTGGAGGCATGAAACTTTCTAATCATGTCAGAATGTGAATATGATAGCTTTACTGTTTTGGGGTTTACTTATTTTCTTATGTAAACACAGGCTGCAGATGATCCAATTGCTCCAGCTAGGGGAATTCCTCGGAAAGATATAGAGGTACGTTCTTATATTTGGTCTTTACAATCTTCATACCTTGTTTGCTATCACGAATATCAGTGATACCAATGGAAAATGAAAATTTGAAAAATTGCCTTTCGTTGATTTTTTTCTCTGGAGCGTTCTGCATATTTCTTGATAGATCTTAGATATGAAATGAGGGTAACCCTTAATACATGATACCGTTGCTCCATTAAGACCTGAAAATCAAGGAATAAATCAACAAAACTTTTTTTTTTGGCAATATAAGGGTGCGTACTTCTAATCCTTTTGAAATTGTGCAATATTTAAGCTTTATGCACTATGCCACCTGTTGAGATTGGAGAGTCAGGCTCCGTGATTTGTGGGATTTATAACCGTCTAGAGAACAATAGCTGTGTACTTTTTTCAGGATGTTTGGATTTCCCATATGTTTTAGGAGAAGTGAGTTTATTTATAGCTGTGCTGCCATCTTGTGGCCGTTTTTTATAGAGGAATAATTGTCCATTATTTTGAGCCGTTGTACTGATTAGAAATTAAATTGTCTAATCGTTTCATATATTATGAGTTAATGCTTATCCTTTGAATGCATAGTTGTTTGCTTGATTTGACCGATCATCCCTTAGTTTATGTAACTGTTTGTCAGAATCAATTATTTAGTTTAATTAACTGTCTAGCCATTCGATACTTTAGTTTTTAATATTTCCGGCAGTCTGATCGTTAGACTACTTGGCAATTCAGTCAGATTCCTTTCTGACATGGACCCAATTGTTCAGCTGATCAATCCCCCTTCATGCGTTTTTGTTTGTGGGCCCCATAATCAGTCTTATTTTTTTATTATACCCCAATACACTCACATATATATGCACATATATTTTTATGAATGTATGTATGTAGATAAAATCTTGATAGTTGAATGTTAACTTGATGTTCTGATCAGGAAAATCAACATTGCTTATTGATAGTTACGCCGGGTGGAGGTCATCTTGGTTGGGTCGCTGGAGGCGAAGCTCCATTTGGTGCACCTTGGACCGATCCGTTTGTGATCGACTTCTTGGAACATCTGGAGAGGAGCTCATCTGAAACCTCATCTTCTTCTACAAGACAACTCAAAACTGCACCATGAACGTTTACACAGCTTGCAGCCTCTTCATGTATAGCTGGTGAATGAGTCATCCCCCTGGTATGGTGCAATATTCATTTTACACCTGTGACAAAAATATATAAAAATAAAAATAAATGAATGAATAAATCAATATAGAAAGCTCAAATCCCTAATTCTTTTGAGATGTCTAAACATTTTCAGAATATTTTTTATTCGAAGTAAACATATTTTAGTTTGTATTCATGCTCCTCCCCACCCACAAAAGAGGGAAAACCTTAAATCCGAAGTTACCTTCTGCTTAAATTAATTCTATCTAGGTGGAAATTTAGTGTCATCATTGTCATTTTGGGACATTCTGAGGTTATTGTAGACTTCTTGTCATGGTAGGAAATTTACCCTCTTACAAATTGTCTGTGTTATACTAGAACTGAATGAATTATTAGCTGATATATAATAAATAGACTGATAAATATTATTATCATATCCTGATACTAATATATTTTAATAGTGTGGATAAATCAAGATTTGTTATCTTAAATTTATAAATCATCATTAAAAAAATTTTATTTAATTCAAATTTAAAAATGGTCCCTTATTCTTCATAAAAAAATTGTCCCTTTTGTCCATTTTATGGATGTGTTGTTTTGCCATTTATATAGTAAAAAATATATTACTAAATTATGTAATGTTATTTTTTAATTAAAAATTATATAATGACATTTGGGGTTATAATATTTAATTATTTTTATAAACTATTAAATATATGCAACATTATGTAGAATAATTTTAATAAGTCATCGTTGCCATATAATCAAACAAACGTAAGTGCAAGTCACAGTAATCCTATATCGTAAGATCTGTGTTTCCTTTAATGTATCACACGGCTAATAAATAATTTGATTATAGTCTGCAATAAAAAATATACATATAGTCTATTAATAATATTCATGTTAAAAATTGTTTCTTTCATCATCAATTTATAAATATAATGTTTGAACATAATAAAAAAAGAGAATATAATAAACTCACATATAGAGATCTCAAATATCAATAAATATAATATAATATAATCCAAATATATATCAATATTTATAATAAGATCCATACTATCAACATAATTTTTAAGAGTTTTAAGCAATAATCATTTAACAAATGAATATGATATTATAAGATTGGGGATAATATATTCTATTAGCGCTGTTTATTTTTAAAATCTACTTTTAATAGTAAAATATTTAACTATCAAATGTTTAATATTTTTTGAATACTTATTAGATTTGAATACTATTACAAAATTATCACAATAAAAATTTAGTGGTTTAGATAGATTTTTTATAATATTAAGTTCTAAAATAAAATTTTACAGCCATAATACATAAAATATAATATTAAAACATGCTATAAATTCTACCTTTATAGTAGATATAATAATTACATATTACTTTGTTTCTAATATATAAGTAGAGGTAGATTTTCTGATATTGGATATTAATAATATTATGAAAATTATATACTAAATAATTTTTTGAAAAAAGTAAATTTTTATTTTTTAAATTATTTTTTAATTCAAAATTTTTTATAACTAAATAAACTTTTGATGTTCAAATCAATATGGCTATTGGAAAAATAATTTTACAATTTTTTGATAGTCAAGATGGACTTATTAAACTATTTATGTGGTTGATAGTCTTAATCTTAATAGTAATTATCAAGAATATACTTTATCGTTGAGCTAATAGCTTATAATGTGGACCCCAATGGGGGCCCCTTATAGCTCATCCCTCTATTTTCTTATTTTGGATTCAGCTCCACATTTTGAAGAAGAGAGTTTGTTTTTGATTCACCACCAAAATCAAAGCTTTCTTCCCACCAATTTTGGAGGAAAAATTTGGAGTGGATTTTATAGCTTTACCTTCATTTGCTTCTTCCAAACATACTTATTGAGAATAATTATTAGGTTACGAGAAAAAAAAATAGTCTATAATACATAAATTTATAAATGGAGATGAAAATGGGTCATGTTACTGATAACACGACTCAACTCATTATAGGTTATGCGAAACATGATCCATAATTAACAGTATTTGACTCTATATATCACAGCTCAACACTTTGACAACGTCAGGTTATTGATAGATAGCTTATGGGCTGTGCCAATACTGCCAATCACTTTTTTTTTTTTAAGGCTGCTAGGGGAATGGCCAAAAAAATTCTATAAGTATCCCTTCCTCCAAACAACACACACACCACTTTCTCTCTCTCTCTACTCTTTTACAGCATAAAGTAATATTTATGTAATATTTACTAATATGTTTATAGTAAATTTATTAATTTTTATCAATAATTTTATTTATATTTATTATTTTATCAATAAATTTATAGTCATAGAACAATTTTTTTTTTGAATTTTGATAGTAAAAGAATATAAAAAAAATATTTTGATACTCCTATACTGTAAATATTATATACAGATACTGATAATAATTTTAAAATATTAAAATTATAACATAATTCTGACTAAGATATTATTACTACTACTCTTTTTAATTCTGGCTATCTTTTAAAAAATATTCTAATAATATATGATAATTTTTTTAAGGTTAAATTATTTAACAATTTTTTTGAGATTATATGTCTAAAGGCACAAAACATTTGAAAAAATATATGAAAAATTATGAGAGATAATAATCATTTTAACTTAAATTAAACTGATATTTTTAAAATAGTGTAGCATTAAAAATTTTTAATATGACATGTGACTAAATTAGGAGCGACTGACAGAGTATATAGTTCAAGTAGAGAGCATTTTTCTCTTAGCAGAAGGCTATAAATTTAAACAATGCGTAAGGTGTTTATAGCCTAAGTATATAAAAATATCCCGACAAACTATTAAAGGTAATACTATTCATCTTTTTTACTTTTTAAACAAGAATTTATATCTGAACTAAATAATGTAAATTTTAATATTTTAAAACTATTGATATATAGTCATTATATAATAATTTATCTTATATTTGTATTACAATATATTAAATTTTAAAAAATTAAAAATTATAAAAAAATTATTAGTTTTAATATTTTTGAGCACTCATCCACTTCTTTCATAATTTTTAAAATAATTAATACTATTGTAGATAAATTTAAAATATTTAATAATATTTTTTTCTATTACTTTTGATAATACATTAAATAATAATTCTACTATTTTTTATTTAAATAATATTTTTAAATTTTAAATGGTGTATCTAAAATATGTATATCATATTATTAATCTTTTTGATCGGATATTTCATAATTTATTTCTCCTTATATGGAGAAAATAAAAAAATATTATTATATTTATTTGATTTATTTTGAGTTATAGAAAGAGTATTTTTTTTTTTAGAACATATATTGATTGAAAAATTATTGTAATTAAATATTTTTTAAAATATTTTATTATTGATCAAAATGTTATACACATAAAAGAAGTTGAGTTATAGAAAGATAAATATTAATTATCCAATAATATAGAACTCAGCATATCAAATGTTGAAGATTGCGTATTTTTTTTATTCTGTTTTTACTACATTTTACAAAAAAAATATCTCAATGAATGAGTCAATGACATATATTGATTGAAAAATTATTGAAATAATTAAATATTTTTTAAAAATATTTTATTATATTATTAACAAACTTACAAGTATTCATTATACAATCTAAAATTTACTATTAAACAAATTATTGATATTTATTGATTTGAGTGTGCTTTTTGATATGACTATGATTTTTGCAAAATAATACTGACATTATAAGTAAACAATAATTTTAAGTGAATATCAAAATATTATAAATTATTAAAGATAATAAATTTACTAATATTATATTTAATTATATTTTTAAAAAAATTTAAAATATTAGAAAAATTCTCTAATATTAACTTACCTTGCCATAATTATAGATTCATGTATGAATTTACATAGGGTATATATATCTTAAAAAATTCTACAATAATATGGGATAACTGATAATATAAAAGAAATAAATGTATATATTTATCATATCTTGTATGTAATGTATAGTTTATATATACCACAGTCAGCTCTACAACCGCTCATTCTAACAGTAAAAGTAGTAGTAGAGGTGGTCAAATAAATTTGTTTTTATTGGTACAAATTCGATATGAAATACTATCGGTTAGTAAAAATGTAACACTGGCTGAATTTTTTTCTTATAGTCGGATCATATTTTCAACATTGTAAGTGACAGTTCAAAATTTTAGATTTTACATTGGTACAATGCCAACAAACACGCATTTTTTTATACTCGTATTAATATCACGAAATTTCTTAATTCTATCAGTAAGTGTAGCATTATCGGAATCCACTTTTGGTATTGGGGGTTGAGTACTTGATGAAAAAAGAGTTATGATTGTATCAAAAATAGTAGAAGCATGCAGTCTTTTTAAGGATTTTTTGGACGCAAAAGATCGAATTAGAAATATAACCATTTTTAGTTCTATTAAAGAAGATAACTTTAGAAGTAATGGTAGTGAAAATATAAGAGAGGTTTAAAAATAACATAGTGCTATTAATAAAAATATTTTTATTTTTTTGGCAAAATAAATAATATATAATAGATATTTTATAGTTCTTTTGTGTAATTTTTTTTAGTATATTTTGTTATTTTTTTCATATTAAAAACGGCCATGGCTGGACCAATACAGTGCAGTTTATGTGTCGTGTTGGGTCGGAATATATAAGTCTAATATTGTGTCAAGTACAACCTATAATATAAATGTGTCATATTCGATATGGCCTATTTAATATCATTGTTCATAAATCATTAAACATATATAATATTGTATATATACAGTCTTATCTTATTATTATAAAATTTCTATATAAAAATAAATATTGTCACTAAAAGGTTGCTAGTGGGGGATGACCTCCTAGGGATAGGACACATAGCACCAAAGAAATAGACAAGAGGGGATATTTCATGTATAATCTAATGTAATCTCAAATGTTATCTATTTTGATGTCTAGACTATATAATACAGTGGAAGTGGAAGTGAAAGTGGAATTTTCTAGGTTAATGGAGATATAAAAAAGCATACAATTTATCAGGTTTACATGTTTATCATTTAAATCTCATCTAATTTTTATATTTAAATTGATCCATAATATTAGTATTAAACCCAATCACTTTAATCATTATTCGAAAGGTTAACTTCTATTAGGTCTTTATTTGCTTCATTTTCTGTCTTTTAGAATTTAGAATCATTTTAAAGGTGATCGAATAATGGCCATTTTATTTTATTTTATTTCTGTCAACTTTCTTGGTAGAACTTCTTTTGCAATAGAATTCTGCTCAATAAAAGAAAAAGGATGTTTTTAAATTAACAATAAAAGAAAAAAAAAAATAGACAATCTTAGCCACACTAACCCTAAAATGAGGTAGTCTTAGCCATACTTACCCCACGAAAAGGAAATCATAGCCACACTTGCACAAAAGGGCAAGAATCTTAACCATGTCAATGATTCAGTCTCCACATACGGCCCAACAATCAGCAAGCCAATTGAACACTTCACTTACAACTGCTTACGCTTTTATTCGGTTTGTGTCAATTCCTACTCAAAGGTCTCATTTCTGAAGCAGTTTATCTGCATCATCACATCTGATATAGCTCCAACACTAAATCATCGTTTGAGTCAATTCCTACTCAAAGCTCACTCATTTTCTAACTATAAACATGGCTGTGGATATAATTTTTGTAGGAGTCATGGTTATTTCAAATTCCCTATAAGCCAAGATTAATCTTAGAAGCTTACTTGAAACTTCTTTTTTTTTTTTTTTGAGAGGGGGGTAAGTAAATATTTGTTAAAATAGAATAGCCCATATGTTCTTACAGAGCTCATTCATAGATTGAGAGTATTTCACTATCAAAAATTTTTGATCAAATGAATGGTTGTAAAATAAATGACAGTAACACCTCTATCCAAATGAATACGAACAAAGTAATATTATCTATCATACCTAAACCATCCCTCAATAAATACATGAGAGTAATGATAAGTTAGCTCCAAACATGATGCAACCAATTGACCGTCTAATGATTAGGTTAAAAGATTTTCTATATTGATTTAACAGAGAATCTTTCATAAATTTTCAAAGTCAATAAAATAGTATAAAAAGAGTGTGGGTCAAAAACAAATTGGGCCATGGCATAATGGGTGATTCTGCGGTCATGTGAGCACACTCAAACAACCTCCATTTAGCATTGCAAATGATAGATTTAACTTTGGTATCCTACGAGATACTAACATCTAATATAATCTGAATAGAAAAAGAGACGATGTGAAAAGGAAAAAAAAATTGATGTACCTCTGTAAAAAGAAAAAAAATAATCAAATTTGACAAATTGACTAGGAAAAAAAATCATGTTGGAAAAAGCTTCAAATTCTATGCAAAATAAAAATGCACAAATATGTTGGGGTTTGATCCAAAAATATCCGACCCGGTTGCAGCAGAAAAAACCCAAACCCCCTATCGGCCATCAGTCACTAAGAATGTGAGTACAAAAAATATAAGAATGCACAGTATTTTTTAATGTGAAAAACTATTTACAATTATGAGAAAATTACACGGACAAATTTTAAAAAATATTACTATGTAAAATTGGTTAAAAATTCTCGAGACAGAGTTCAAGCGACCTACCCAAGACAAAGAAAGAAAAACAATTTCCAGAGTAAAAAAAACTTTTATTTCCTCTTCTCGCTATTTTCTTTTCTCATTTCTCTTAATGATAGTGCTCTCTACTATCTCTGATTTTACAAGTGTGGTGGCGAATGGCGAATGGCGAGAACTCCTTTTCGCACTTATATTTTTGCTCCATTTCAATCCCATTCCACACATGGTTCACCACATTATTATCTTTGAAGCTCCTAGTATACTTTATAATGACACCTGACCCAAATCCTATCTGCTCACTTGACTTGATTTTGTAAAGGATTTGTCATACAAATTTTATCGTTTTCTACGCTTTTACCAGTTCTCGTACTTTTTCATAGACGACGCATGCTTTGCTAGTTTGGATGCATGCCCTATAAGACTGCCACTTACTTTGTAAAGTTGCTTGTTTGACCTGCAATTGACATATTATGTAAAATTCGCTACTAACTCTGAAAAGTCAACTGTACACCACTCCAGCCCCTAGGCATCACCATCCGGTTGTGCACCACTTCGGCCGCAAATCCACTCAAGTCGCGATCCACTCCGGTCTTGTACACTACTCCGGTAATTGTCACTTTGGAATGGTCACTCCAGCGAATTGGCCATTCCGACATTTGCCTATTTTGGCAAATTGGTCACTCCGATATTTACTCACTTTGACAATTGATACTCTAACAATTTGTCCACTTTGGCAAATTGTCCCTCTAGCAAATGCCTACTCAAACATTTGCCTACTCCCACATTTTACCCACTCCAGCAATTTGCCACCCCGGTAAAATTTCACTCCGGCAATTACTTACTTTGGCAATTGCCCACTCCGGCAATTGCCACTCCAACAAATTGGCCACCCCAATATTTGTCCATTTTGACAAATTGCTCACTCCGACAATTGCTACTTCGGTAAATTGCCACTCTGGCAATTGTTACTTTGGCTTTTATTGTACCAATTTACAGTACTCCGAACTTCGCACAAATTTTATACGATCTTTCGATGACTTTTTATTTATTGAGTCATCTACAAGGAAGTGACCAAAATCTAACAAAATATTGAGTAACCAAGGGTTGATTAAAGATTAACCATATGTTTTTTTCCCTTATCAAAGAAAAAAATAATGGCTATCTACTTCATAAGAGCCCCTATATTTCAAAAAAATAACCAAAAAAAAAAAGATCAAATAATATTACCGGCGAGAAATTAATATGGATGGATTAAAAATAAATAACTATATCAAAGCCACCTTTTTTCTTATTCATACAATGATAAATCATATAATTAATCTAAAATATTATATCATGTCTCTCCCTATTATCAGCCATTATTAAAAACTATAATAATTTAAGATATATATTAAATATATATTAATTGCACTTTCTACAATATAGAATAATATAAAACTATCACTATATTGTGTAATTTTTGCCAATTAATGGACCATGCGGACCATAAGGTAGGGATAGACTCTGACACCATTTGACAGGTATGAGATATAATGAACATTATTATTTTCTCAATAATCTTTAAAGTAGACCAATTAAAATTGAGCCATTTAATGACCCAAAATTTAAAAGAATTTGGTTAATGTATATAAGTTTTA
The DNA here is from genome assembly GCA_033239525.1 of Nepenthes gracilis. NCBI lineage: Eukaryota > Viridiplantae > Streptophyta > Magnoliopsida > Caryophyllales > Nepenthaceae > Nepenthes > Nepenthes gracilis. Next base: position 7,898,227 of record BSYO01000009.1, read on the forward strand.
TAAATGGACATGATCAAAAAAGTTAGGCCCAATCAATTTTTTGAGCCAAATACGATTAAAGAAAAAAAGTGACCTATTTAGCTTGGCTCAAATTATAAATATTTTTATAAATATATATTTTATTTTTTTTATAGAGATATTAAATTTAAAAAATTATTTTAATAAATTATAATTTTTAAATTAATAACTTTTATAAAAATTTTTATTTAAATATATAATTAGATAATATTTTAATGTAATTATTATAATTTTTGAAATATTTTATATCATAAGGTAATTTTTTTATATAATTATAGATTTTTAAATATAAATACTTAAAATTAAAAAAATATTCATGGACCGATCTGATTTAGAGTATTGGTTTGTGTGGTTGGTCTGTATCCCGTCCGACCTGAATTAACAAGTTTTTCACCTAAATCTAACTTATTTTCTATTCAAATTTGATTTTGATCGAGCATACTCCAAAGTGTCAACTTACCACTTACCTGGAACATTCTTTTATTAAACCAGGAAAAATAATAGTAAAAAGGGAGTTATCACTCGTAATTTTTTATATTTTAATTTGTGTTGGAATTGAAGGTGGACCATAAGATAGAGTTGGAATTATATTATTTTATAATGTTATTAATTATTTAAAAAACACATAATTATTTCTAAAATATGTAATAGGTTTTGATTAATTATTAACGTGCATGAGAATATATTATATATATATGTATATTTGTAATCAAATATATATTTATTATTTGATCAGTAGACGTGGGATGACGCCCTTGACATTTTGTATTATTATATTGGATATTCAATGAATTTTGCAGGCCTTTTTATTTGACTAAGTAATGAAGTTGACGTGTGATTTTCCCAATCGATCAACCTATGCAATTCACATTTCCTTACGCAACTTAAATGCTAAAATACTTTAGTATCTAATGCGGTTTCCTTATTTATTTATTAGAAGTAAATACACATTGAAGGCATTCATCATTTTTGCCAATTTAATATTTCTTAAAACTCGGCTAAAAAGATAAAAAATTAAAAAAAATAAAGACGAAAAAAGGGTTTGGCAATATGCATAAATTCACCTGCAAGGGGAATTGAACGCACAATCTCGAATTGCTAATTGGGGGGATCATTCATTACATTTTGATATGTATATGTAAAGAAAAATCAAAATATAACACGAAGTTGTATAATAGGAAATCGAATCAGAGATACTGAATACCGTTTTGCACTTTCATTCGCTGTTTATAAATGATGGATAATTAGAAAACGCTCGAGGGGGAGGGGGGATCCAGAGCAACACCTTCAAGTTACAAAGCATATGCTCTAACTGTTCATGGTAATAGTTGGATTTTGCATTAAAGTGACTTTTATTATAATTAAATGTATATCTAAAGAAAAATAAAAAAAAAAAAAGTAAAAAGGCATGAGCGAATGGTGCGGATTTCCAATCTACAAACACAGAATGAGGAGATACGAATTTGGGGTATCAACCCCTCAAGAGTGAGGCTAATTTAACTCATCACAATTATAACAGTTCAATTAATATTAAATGGTTAAGATATTTTTTCTAATAGAAAACTAACTTTAAAAAAAGTTATAAATGTTTGATTAATATTAAACAGTTATTATTAAGAGAAGTTAAAATCACTATTTTTTAGAGTATAGAGTCCCCAATTGTGAGGAGATAGGCTATCAACCGCACGTGGATAGATTAATGCTACTCTAAACGGAATTTTTCTTGTATTTATAGTTTTTATTCTTGTAAGTTGAGATAATTATATGAGTGGATGCGGCATACAGGAATTGAACAATAAGGGGTTTGAGTGTTCACCACTTGGCCAAAGTTTAACTCTCGGTGCAAATGCAGTGTTTATTTTATTTAAAGAAAATTTTAGTTCAGTAAACAGCTGTAAGGATTCGTATTTCGGTCAACTTGGTTGGTGGCATTGTTATAATGGATTGGAACACTATCCAGTGGTTTCATTAGGGGGCATTTATTTTATTTCAAGATTAAAATCTTATGACCAAGGCACATATTTGGCCTCTTGCCTACCACCTAGGCCATTCCGCGTATTGGCGGAACATATTTTTGAGGATATTTAAAATCAAACATATTTTTTGAGGTAATATAAAACTGTATAAAGTGAGATTTACGGTTGAAAATTTTACTCAATAAAGAAACGTTGATTATTGTATAAATAGCATCTATTCAGATTTTGAGGATTCTGTATGAATCTTTATAATGTTGGTTAAACATTGTACATTTGAGTTGCACCAATAAATGTAAAAACTTTTCTACTTAATGACAATTTGGATGCGAGTTCTATGTTGATTAGTCTAAAGAAAGTATTGTTTTTTAAATTAAAAAAGTCAATATATAGTTATAAATGAGTATCCATGCTAATATTTTATTTTGATGATATCGTTATAATTGATAATTTTAATTTAAATATCATTATTTGGTGTATAAATTTGAAGGTCAGTAAGAAAGAATTTATATTTTAATTTTATATATTGAAAATATATTACCTATTAGTGCTAATTTTGGCATATGTATTCGACTAGAAGCTTTTTTTTCTAAGAACTTTAACTTAAAAGATATGGAAGAGACATTTATATGATGGGAATAAAAATATTCCATAATTGATCACACGGATTAATAAGATCATCTTAGAAATGATATATTGAAAGGTGCAATAGTGAATTTAGATTGATTGCAATTTAGGTGGTGTTAGGTCAACCCAATGGATAAATTTAAACTCATATAATACCCACATAATAAATAAAAATGCAAGCAAATGAATTTTATTTATTTTTAGCTAATGAAAGTTTAATATATATGTAGACTTGTAAAGAACATAGGAATTGATGGGTATACCAATAATAGGCTGGCCTAAGAAGAAGGAATGACCCAAATCTACAACGATTCATTTGTGCCTGAACCGTTAACGCAAACTGTTGATCGAACGAAAGGCTAATGAGCCAGTCAAAACCCAAAAACAGGACGACCCACTTGGATCCAAAACGGTCAACACTTTTGTTGATCGGAAACATGTAAGACGATCAATACTTCTATTGACCGGGAATATGACTAGTTGACGGGTTGAAGATCAGGCTTCACGCGTCCCAAGCCCAGATTGGCCCACGCGTTCGTTCTCGTGTAGCAACGGTCTTCTTCCCCGATCTTGTGCTCTCCATAAAAGGCAACCTTTATTATAACGGTTGCTCCGAAAATCAATGCGTATCTTTGAAGGAAGGCGTCAGAATTCTTTCTCGATTTTTTAAAAACTCTAATGGTTACGAACGCAGAAGAAAAGTAATTAATCCAATGACTGTTATAGTTATAAAGGCAATGCGCCAGAAAAGGTAGCGGCCCCAATAGAGTGCGGGTATTAAGCCTTTCTGTACAAGGAAGATAGCTTAGTGCAGCAACTATAAAAGGTCATGGAGTTTACATTTTATGGCACATTATCACTTGCCTACAAAAAGCCTTCCCTTACAAAAACTCTCATGCTTTCAGCATTCTAACGCCTCTCTCTCATTTTGTTACTACGTTCCCGGTGAACATAGTGTTTAGAGATTTTGCTCCTGACGAGCAACCCAAGTATTTCAATGTATGAGAGCACTCCCAAAAAACAAACCCTCTCAGCATTCACATTGCACCTCACTACATCCACCTTCTTACTTCGAATGCCGTTTATTGACTTAAAGGTTGGAGTGTTTTCGATGGGATAACCTCCTACCGTTACCTGACCTTTTATTTATAATCGTGGTGTGTAAGATCCAAATTCAGTGGACGACGCCGAATTCAGACGAACGACTTGACCCAAATTTGTTCAAAACTTGGGTCTATGACGCATCATTGGCGCCGTCTATGGGAAAGTTACGAAAAGCCTACCATTTTTCACAATAGATTTCTTATTCAATTCCACAATCAGTTTCAACAATTAGAATGGTGAATAACAAAACGCAAGTGAGCGGTCCCGCTAGAGGCGCAGCCACACCTGACCAGGACTACTCTACTGGTAATCTGGTCAATAGAGTACCCACTCAATTTTTTCAGAACCTGGTGAAATAAATGAGTAACATGAATCAAACGCTTTAGATACTTTGGGTCCGCTTGAAAAGTATAGAGTAGGGGGCTCCGCCCGCAACAGTCTCTACTTTGACCTCCAGGAGAGAAGGCCAGAAGAAGAAGATATCCAAGAAGACCAGGAGGTTGGGCAACACTCAAGCTCTGGAGGCCTCACACGCTCAGAGCCGTCCAAGGGTCGAAGGACGTTTGGACAATAGGACTCCGGAGGAGAGTCCAAAGCGGAGGAATCCCCGATACTTTTGGGCAAAAACCAAGCATCAGGCTCAGGAGGGAGTCTTCAGGATCGTTAGATCCACTGGTGGCAGTAGCCGGTCGACTATTCGCCATGCCGAAAAAAGAACAGAGTTGAGGACCTACCTCAACTCCAAAAGAATTGGCAACACCGCCTGCACAAATTCAAGGGTGAAGAAGATCTTGAACCGCGTGTTCAAGGATAACGAACACACTATAGATCTGGATAGATCACCCTTCACAGCATAGATCTTGAATCGCTATTTACCAACAAAGTTCAAGATGCCAACCCTTAACTTTTACGATGGGAGTGCTGATCCTATAGATCACCTAAATCACTTCGGCACCTATCTAAATCTCTAGGGGTTGGAGGACCTAGCGATATGCCGTTGCTTCCCTCTTATGTTGAAGGGAGACGTCTGCATCTAGTTCCATCGTCTCCCGTAAGATTTGATCCAGAGTTTTTGAGAGCTCACTGATCTCTTCTTGGCGCAATACACTTCCAACCGTTGGAAAGAGAAGTAATCACGGAACCTCTCCCACATCAAGCAGAAGTAGGGAGAAAATTCGAGAAAGCTTCTGGATAACTTTGTGGCAGAGGCCAGAAATATCTTTAGGCTCGCAGAAGAGATAAAGCTCGGCAGCTTCATCTCTGCCTTAACGCATGGGGACTTCTTCAGGCATTTGGAACACAAAAATCCGTAGATATTTTGGGAAGGGGAACCTATCACCGGGGTCTATGCAGCGGCTGAAGAGGCCAACGAGACTAAGTGTTCTAAAAGGACCGAGGGAAAGAGGAAGCACAACGGAGGCGATCACTCCCGCAGGAAGTAGCACGGGACCGGAGCACCAGAGCGAAGGGATTACGGGTTGATCAACCTAACACCCCTGACCGACACGCGCTCCAACGTTCTCATACAAATCCACGGGGAGAAGTTCCTTAAGTGGCCCAAATCACTTAAGAAAGCGGATGGAGGAAATCTAGCTAAATACTGTGATTTTCATTAATCTCTCGGACACTCTACAGAGGACTGTAAGACTTTTCAGTGGGAGATTGAAGAGCTCGTCTAAAGGGGCCATCTTACTGGGTTTGTCAGGAACCCTAAATAGGGTTCTGGCACCTCAAGGGAGGAAGAACCAGAGCCTTTCCAATCACGGAATCGGGTCGCGATTGGAGTGGTCAATATGATTATAACTCGGCATGCCAAGACCCCATCGGATCACAAGAAGTAGCAGATTGGGCGAAAGAAGCAGCACATAGGGTACAAGGTCATTAGCTTTAGTGATAATGACATTGAATATGTAATCTCCCCATGCCAGATCTCATTATTGTATCCGCACTCATTTCGGATGATAGCGTTGACTATCAATTAAAACGAATATTTATCAATAATAAAATTTTTTGAGATTTGCTCTATCTTGATACCCTTTTAAGTTTAGTTTAAAAAAGAGTCAATTAAAACCTGTCGAAGGCCCGCTCTATGGCCTTGACAACTCGGTGGTAGCTGTCTAAGGAACGATCCAATTGGAGGTCACCCTAAACACATACTCAAGAACAGCGAGTTGTACACTCACTTTCTTAGTCGTTGACCTGCCTTCCGTGTGCAACGCTATACTAGACCGCCCGTGCCTAACAACGTTTGGAGTTATCACTTCAATACCGCATCTTAAGATGAAATTTTCAATAGCATGCAGTATTGGTGAAGTCTTAGGTCATCAATTCACTGGGAGGACATGTTACATGTCTCAAATTACTTCAAGTGGCAGCACAAAGGCAGCAGAAAAGCTTGACCATCGAGATGAAGCAACCTTGTAATAAGCGCAGTCTGGTGAGGCAATTGATCCAATCCCCTTAAACCTGGAGGACCCGGAGAGATGCGTACAGATTAGGGGCTCATTCACCAGCACACTACGTGACGAGTTGATAGCGTTTTTCGTGTTGACTCTCGCTGACATGCCTGGGATTCTGGTCGGAGTAATGGTCGATAAATTGGGCCTTAATCTTAACCGCAAGCCCAGCCGACAGAAGTGGAGAAACCACTCTGTGGAGAAACTCATCGCTATTCGGGAAGAGGTAAAGAAGCTATTGGATGGCGGTTTCATCATAGAGGTCCAGTACTCAAATTGGCTCTCAAACGTCATCTTGGTAAAGAAAATCAACTAAAAATGGTAAATATGTGTCAACTTTACCGACGTTAATAAAGCCTACCCAAAAGACAGCTTCCCTTTACCCTGGAATCGACTGTTGGTGGACTCAACATCTGGATACGAGCTACTGAATTTCATGGGTGTGTATTCAAGTTATAACTAAATTCAGATGAGTCCAAAGGATAAAAAGTACATCTCGTTTATGACAGACCAAGACACCTACTGTTACAAGGTCATATCTTTTCGTCTAAAGAATGATGTGCCACTTATAAGAGGCTTGTGAACAAGATGTTTGAGAAGTAGATCGGCCGCAATATGGAGGTGTATGTCGACAACACGCTCGTTAAGAGTAACCACCAATAACCATATTCGCAATCTGGTAGAGTCCTTTGAGGTACTCCGCGCGCATCAAATGAAGTTGAACCTTTTGAAGTATGTTTTCGGAGTATTCTTGGGGAAGTTCTTGGGTTTTATTGTCTCTCAATGAGGGGTCGAGGTAAACCCAAAGAAGATTAAAACCCTCACGGATATGAGTCCACCACGGAGTGTTAAAGATATCCAGATGCTAACCGAATAACTAGCAGCCTTATCCTACTTCTTGGTAAAGTCAGGGGACAAGTACCAACATTTCTTTAAGGCTCTGAGGAGGACAAAAACGAACGGATTCTAGTAGACTATGGGATGTCAGGAAACCTTCGACGAATTAAAGTAGTACTTGGCCAGTCCACCGTTACTAATGTCACCCAAGAACGGAGAAGAGCTGTTCCTCTACCTGATGTTAGAAGTGGCTCTTAGTTCTGTTTTCATACGCTAGGACTTTGGCTCTTAGCGGCCGATCGACTGTATGAACAAGACGTTGATTGGTGCAGAAATGTGTTACCCACGCGTAAAGAAGTTAGCTTTGGCACTTGTCTTCTCTGCCCAAAAATTGAGGCATTATTTCCAGACTCATCGCATGGTCATTCTGGCCAACCAGCTATTGAAGAGTATTCTCCAAAAACCTAATATTTTTGGACGGCTGGTTAAGTGGGCTATCGAGTTGGGAGAGTTCGACATTGAATTTTGGCCTAGAATTCTTTCCCTATTTGTTGGAAACCCTAACGATTATAGAACGTAGAAGGAAAGCAATCAATCTAACGACCGTTACAGCCATAAATGTAACATGCCAAAAAAGGCAGCAGCCTCAGTAGAGCGCGGGTATCAAGCCTTTTTGCACAAAGAATGCAGCCTAGTGAGCGACTATAAAAAGCCATAAAGTTTGCACTTAAGGGCATGTTCTTACCTGTCTATAAAAAGTCTTCTCTTGCAAAAACTCTTACGTTTTCAACATTCTAGCGCTCTCTCACATTCTCTCTCTACTACTACGTTCCTAGCGAACACAATTCTAAGGGATTTTGCTCTTCACGAGCAATCCAAGCCTTTCAGATTACGAGAGCAGCCTCACGAAACAAACTCTCTCAACATTTATATTACATCTCATTATATCCACCTTTTTATTTCGAATGCTATTTACTAATTTGAGCGTCAGAGTGTTTTCAGTGGGATAACCTCCTACCGTCACCTGACATTTTGTTCATAGTTATGGTGTGCAGTATCCAGATTCAATGAACGGAGTTAGACTCAAACGAATAACTTGACCCGAATCTACTCGAAATTTAGATTCAGGATGCATCAGGAATATACGCACATTTACAAGAAATCTGGTTGTTTAGAGATGGTTATTTGAATTCTATTTTACTGGATAACATAATGATTAAAAAGATATCTCTAATTATTTTTTGACTAGTGGAGCCATTATATGTAATATATGAAACAACCTATGATAACTATGAAGACATAATCTATGGCAAATTTTGAGGCCACAATTCATACATTATGATTATAGAATTTTATTTCTAGATTTAGGATTATTAATATTATAGCTAAGCTGTTAAAATTAGTGTGATGATTTTACATTAGTCATATTTTCTAATGATAACAAATATTTGAATGGTTCTAAAAAAATACGTTATCATTAGAAAAAAGTTTAGAAATAAATGGTATAAATAAAGCATAATAGCACCAACGAATCCAATAATATAGGGGTTTGCCATCAACGACTATTAAGGAGTATATTTATAGTAAAGTTTTTATTATTGCAATAATGTACCTATGGAGGATATTATGTATTGCTACTTTTGATACTAGAAATCTCAATGATTGTGTTTTTGATATATATTTTTATTTTTCATATTATTCAAACTTAAAGTTATAAATTCTTGATGACAGGAATTATTTCTAATAAAATCTTTATAGTTGGACATGATAAATGCTTCGTATCAAAGTCTCTGTTGATATGATTTACAAGTATTGTGATATATATAAAAAATTATGTTAAATAATAATATGAAATTGTCATAATTTACATTTATTAATTACTTAATTATCATATTATGCTGTTTAAATTAATAAAATGATTAAAAGATTATATACTTAAAAGTTTACTTTATCCATTTTAATAAATATATTATATTCATATAAGCCGAATGAAAGAATTTAAAAATATCTAATGTGTCATGACACATATTTTGACTATTTATTGGATTGATAAAGTTTAACGTCTTATGTATTAATTTAAACTTATTAATTATTTATTAATTAAATAGATAAATAATATTTTTTTTTAAAAAAAAATACCTATACATGTCACACTCTTTGATAAAAGAAAGGTTATTTTAATAATTTAGAAATGATACTCTTTCTTTATAAAAGATAATATATTCTCATTTATATTATATCACATCAAAACACATTTTGATAAAAGAAAGAAAAGAGAGAAAAGTCATTTTGCTCCTTTGGCACAAGAACAAATCGTTGGGTTAATAATACATGTTATTTTCACAAATTAATATTTTTTATTTTTATTATGTCAATTTATATTTTTATTATGATTTAGTAAAGAATATGATGATAAAAATTTTAAAAATTCAAGTTAAAATCTCATTAAATAATTCTTACATAATATCCTCAACCTTAGAGCTCACGCAACCCTAGCACCTAGGATGATGCAATTTGAAAATATGGAAGCAAGCGACCTCGTAGGATACCAGAAATCAAGCCAAAGTAACATATTCCTACCATCACCAATTGTGTGCTGAACAAAAGGTCTCAAAGATTATCAAAAATTAATAATCTTCCTAAAGCTATATGGGACGAATTATGAAATTTTGATAGCCTTTATAAGTATATGTCATCGATACGGTATGTCCAAACCCAATGCACCCAAATTGAGTTGGGATTTTCTCTAATAATCCTCCAAAGATGAGGGGCCAAAAATGCCTTGTCCCAAGTATAAATATTCCTCAAATCCAAACCTCCCTCGCTCTTAGATTTGTCGATATCCTCCCAAGAAACCTTGGAGAAGAGCTTTCCTTCACTCATTCTATGCCAGAGAAAATGATGAAGAATACCATCAATTCTTTTCAAGATAGTGTTAGAAAGAATAAATAAGGATACCTAATAAAAATTAATATTAGAATGAACTGATAAGATTAATTGGAGTCTACCTACAAATAATAACTATCCATTTTTTCAAGAGAGAATTATACATGACAATCTATTTACAAAATTCTAACAATCGATTGAGAAAAGCCTGAAAAAAATGGAAGAGGCCTCTAAATACCGAACAGGCAAAGAACCAATCTCCAATAATATGCGTTTACCATGTGCATTCTCCTACCATAAATCATATAGTGCATTTATGACCACGCGAATTAAATTATAAACTTGTTTTGTTCACCATGAAGTTAGCCAATCAGACAAACTTGTTTCTTTCATCATAAACATAGTTGATTACAATTGATGACGAGCCAGATTAGACGATATTTATAAATTATATTTAAATATTTGTAGATATCATAAGAGATAAGATTGACAAAGTAAAAATAATATTTAATCCTAATTTATTATTATTCTATTCTTTAAAAATAGTTATTATAATACTATCTCATTTTATTACTGGAACAAAACGTGATGTTATTTAGTGCATTTTTTTCATCATCGTTTTTTTCGTATGATTTTCTTTGTGATCTAAATATAAGAAGGCATTTTTATTTGATTTTTCTCCTTTAATTTATTCAAATATTCTGAGAATCAAATATATCCTAACTATTAGAAAAGCAAAATTGATTTTTTTTTAAAAAAATCCTATACTTTTTTTTAATTTTTTAATTATTATTTTTTCACTCAAACATTCCTAAAATCAAACAAGGCATTAATTTTCTAATAGATGTGGGTATTAAAAAGCACTTTACAATGTGTTTTGATGGAGATGGATAAATGGCAAGAGGAAGAGAATTCGATTAGAAACACATTTTGAAGAAGAGAGTTTGTTTTTCATGGACCACCAAATGCAAAGTTTTCTTTCCACCAGCTTTGCAGGGAAAAATACTACATGGATTTCATTGTCTCACTTTTTTGTTTGTCACCTCTTTTAAATGTATTTATTAAGAATAACTAATAGATTACAAGATAAAAAAACAACAGACTATACTATATAAAGTTTCTAAATTATGAGATATATAAAGTATTAGATATTGTATACGATCTTATCTTATTATAATTTTTTTTTAATATTTTGATCTTATGCAACATTCATATCAAAATCAAACAATCTTATTATTACACAAATATTTTAACTTCTATTAAATCCTTCTTTGTCCCATTTTAATCTTTTGGAATATTCCAAGAGTGAGGGTTCAATGCCCATTTTGTTATTTTGCTATCTTTTTCTTGGCAGGGTTCTTTTTTGAGTTATTTTTTTCAATAGAACTTTACTTAGAGTCATCACATTATAGTGTCTTTTCACAATATTAGAGTCAACTCTGCATTATTGTTGCATAAAATTTCATTGATGCATAAAATTTTATATATTACAGTCCGCAGAGCACTTTAACTGTGACCAGAGTTCCTATCATATGAGTCAATCTCAGCTCAAAGCTTTTAAAGTTCATAGTAGTTTTTCTGCCTAAGTAAGTTAAGAATATTTTTTAACCAAAAAATTCTAAACTATTTAATTACTGGTAGATACATCTAATATTATTCTTAAAGCTTACTTGTAGCTCCATGAAACTGAAATATTAATCAAGTTTGACAAATTGACAAGAAGAGAAAATCATGTTTGATTAACCTTCAAATCCCATCTGAAAAGTGGACTAAATTTATGCAGAAAAAGATGAACAAATATCAATTAAAGGGTGATTAAAAGATTATCCATGTTTCTTTTTCAATTAAAAAAAATTACGATTATTTACTTCATAAGAGCCCTCTATTTTAAAAAATATTAAATAAATACATATGGATTGAAAATAGATGGTTATGATAAATCGATCTATTTTTTTTTATAAAATGATAATCTATATCCGACATCTGAATATTATATAATATCGCTTCTTATTATTAATAACTATTAAAAGATTACAATAATTTATGTTAAATATTGAATATATAAGGATCATATTTTTGATATTTATAATATGATATGAAGCTATCATGTTGTTATAGATATTTTTCCAATTAATGGAAGATGGAGACCATAAGATAGGTATAGGCCCTAACAATTGGGCAAGTAGAAAGTGCATGTGTCGCCACCTTCTTGCATGGCCCAGCTGAAAGTGGAACGTTTGATGGGTCCCGTTACAATGTTTAGCTGTTTTCCAACCTAACATATACACACACACAAATATATATTAAATTGTATTAAAATTGTTAAAAATAGATATAAATTTTACCATATTTTAATTATATTTTTTATTCTTTCTCTGCACTATAAATAACAAATTTAATATAATTAAATATATAAAGAATATTGTTAGATTTATAATGTAGGCTAAATTTCAAACTTTCAACTCCCCATACACTTTGAAGATTGTATGCTCCTTTCGAGTATGTGGATAAGAATTTGGACCAGCGAAAATTAAATAAGCATATCCACCTTCTTTGAAGTTTTATAATAAAAATTTTAGTTAATTATAGAGATATTAGATCGTATACTGGGTTGATGGGCGATAAGATAGAGTTATAATCAGAGATAGATTAATAAATGATATTAAGATTAGAGGGGCCTTTAGATAGAGATGTAGTCCCGATGGACCATAAAATTATGCTAGAATTATTGGATAGATTTGCAATAGCAAATGGACTATAAGATAGAATTAGACTCGAAAGCTTTGTTATGAGCACCATGTCATTTAAAGTTTTAGGTTATTGAAAATATATATAGCTATCATTATTTTATGTAATGGATGTAACTAATTATTGGGATTTATATCAAGATGTATTTCTTACAATAATTAGTTGATCACATAATGAGGTTTTGTTGCATCAGTTTGGGGACAAAGAATATGCAGCTCCTACATTACTTATGTGAAGTATGAATTTAAAAAATAAAAAAACATACGACTCCTACAAAGAATAAGCACGAGAGGTGCTAGTGTGTCTTTAAATAAGTATGTTAGAGCCTAATACAAACCTGCTCGGCACTCATACATAATATGAAATAAGCCTTTACACCTAAGTTATGCCCATCCTGTGCACATGGACCAATTTTATGTATATAGACTCTTTGATTTAATTTTGGCTCATTTTTAGCTTAGTTTTGACAGAAGAAGAGAGAGAAAGTATGAGAAGATAAAATTAAAGAGAAATCAAGTAATCTTTTAGTAAAATTAAGTGAAGATAAGTACATTTAAACTCATTTTTTTATTATTAATATTTTTTAAAATAATTGAGTATTTTTTATTCTAATATTCATGCAAGTGCTAATTTTTCACTCTGAGTGATTTTACTTTTTATGAATGTAATTTTATTCCTAGTTTATGAAATTAAATAAAGTGCATGTCTTAAATTTAAATAAATCATATTTAAAGATTGAAATTTCTACTTAAGTGTTCTTATATGTTACTAAGGTTCGTACCTATATTCATGCATGTTATCAATTTTTACATAATTGTTCCTACATATATTCTATTCGCAGAAATTGATTAAATTATGTAAACTATTTTGAATTCCTAAAATATTTAGCATGAATAGTTTTGCATGTCATAAATTTTATACTATTGTTTCTACATGCTATATATTTGCAAGAAAAGTGATGAAAACTCTACTTTGATGAAAAAAATCAGTTTTTCTAGCATTAGAAAATAAATGCATATTTATATTTTGTGTGGAGCTTTCAATTTTGATTAATAAAAATAATTATAGAAAATTAATATAATATATTTAAATATGTTTTAGTATATTATTTATAAATTAAAGGTCAAATATAATATCCACAGGTTAAAAAAATAAAATTTGACCTTGACTATATATAATAATTTATAGTTGGCCACATACAGATCATAAATAGTAACATATGATCATTGGTTATCTGAAAATAATTATAACCCAAAATTTAAGATTTAATCCTTGTTGGTAAAATAATTATCAATATTTGGTTCTTATTTGTTAGTATGATTTTTATATATTTCATATATCCATACATATTGATCAATTTTTGTATGTCATATAATTTTAAGCATTCATTTAATCTTGACATCATTTTTATACTTGCAGTCTTTTTAGCATGATTGATAATTAGTAAATGATTTTAGCATGGTTTTTACAATTGTACAAGTTTTAACATGTTCATTTATTGCTATACATTTCTTGCAAGTTTTGTCAACATCTCATATTTTTTATCATAACATCATCTTTAACATATTTCATTCAATATATCCTCATAAAAAATTATATATACTTTGCTAAGTTAAATCATTTTTGCCATTGTTAGCTAATCTTTTAAATTAACGGATTCAAATTTATTTATAAAAAGTTCAGATGAAGGAACATTTTATAGAGAATAGTTTTTAGAATACTTAGATTCTATAATGTAATTTTAAAGTTTTGTGATTGACAGTTTTTGTTGGCTTTGATTCCGTGCATTGTTGAAGTCATTATCAAAAACTCAGATTTTGAGTAAGATATTTTTCTTTATTTATGGTCTAAAATCAAATAGTAATTAAGTTTCGGATTCATTTTTAGGTGTAACTTTTAAATCATATATTTAGTTATTATATCATTATTTGGGTCATTTAAAGGGGTTTGATATAATTTTGTCATAATATATTGCTTTAGGTTTATGACAGCCTGTAAAACTAATTGATTTTTGGATTTTAAATTAAGAATCTAATATGTATTAATTATGGGTTATAAATAAAGTTAATTTGGGGTTTTAGGGCAGAGATGTGATAGGAAAGGTAGAACCAAGGAAAGTCGTGTGGAAAGTTTCTTATTTGATTTAATAATTTAAAATGGTTAATTATATAATGATAGGTATTAAGATATTAGGTGGACAAGGTGGATTGAGCTCTAGTAGGGATAAGGAGTATCACCGGATAATAGTGAGGATAGTAGTGGTGGTGGATTGAATGGTCCAATGATAGCCAAATTTAACGCCAATTGTAATAAATTTAGGAGTTATTTTGACAGTGTACGCTCGCTTCACAAATGAATTGGTGATGGAACTCTTGGGTGATTCTAATTTGGCTAAGGTAGAGATTTAGATCCATCACACTAGACAAGTTTTCAAAGTAATTAACTGTCTCGAAGAAGATAGAGTAAAATTTTTCTCACATAAGTTAGGCAAGAAGGTAGACCATTGGTGGGCTACCAAGAAAGGATCTTCGGATTAGAAAATAAATGAATTTTGTGAAATGTATTTTTAGAGAAATTCCTAAATAAGTATTTTTTTTCAAGTTTGTAGGAGCATAAGAATAATGAACTTGCTTGTTTAAGGCATGGAATCTTAACTGAGTATGATGCCAAATTATTTAAATTGGCTCGTTATGCACACCATATGGTTATGGACAAGTCGAGGAGAGTGAGAAAATTTTGCATGGGGTGGACAATACTATTCAAAAGAAGCTAATGACCTTGCAATTGACAATGTACTAAGAAGTTTTTGATTAAGCTTTGTTATATGAGTAAGAGCTAAAGAGGCAGAAATTTTTCAAACCAAAGAGCACAAACCAAGGAGATAAAAGCTTGAGATCAAGAAGATCCTATAAATGATCTAAATCATATGAAAAAGGAGTGAATTTGGGAGCTGAATTCCAAGGCCCATTAAGCCAGTAGCAATTGAAGCATGCGTGTGCACATTTTGGAAAACTACATGAAGGAAGGTCATGTTAAAAGCAAATGAGAACACATTTTAAGTATGGTCAACCTGGCCATATAATTAAATATTATCCATACCCTTTGAGGTAAATGGCAAAAAAGCTAAGTCTCTAGGAAAAGCATTTGCAGAGATAGATAAGGATGCGAATGCATTTCCTGCGACAGTATAAGTTAAATTTTTAATTTTTGAGACATCTGCACATGTGTTATTGGATCCGAGATCTACACACTCGTTTGAATTCTCCAAATTCGTATATCATTTGAAAATGCCACATAGAATTATGGATTATTCGTTAGTAGTTTTAACACTTACGAATATATAGTTAATAACTGGTATTGCATACCCTAGGTGCATTGTTTGGTTAAACGGGATTGAATTGGTGGTTGATTTTACTTTGCTACAGAGGTATGATTTTGATGTGATATTAGGTATGGATTGTTTGGTATGTTATTATATCAATGTAGATTATTTTTATAAGAAGGTATACTTTATAATTTTAGGTTATGAAACCTTTTACTTTCAAGGAATAAAATAAAAGGAGTCAACTTATGTGATTTTGGCTCTGCATACATGTCATATTATGAAAAGTGAGTATCAAGCATACCTAACATTTGTTACCACCGTCAAAAGCCATAGAGTGTCAGCTGAAGAGATTCCTATGATAAGAGAACCTGAGGATGTTTTCGGAAGGATCTACCTTCATTGCCATTAAATAAGGAGATAAAATTTGAGATAGGGATAATGCCAAGATCGATGCCTACGTGTACAAGATGGTACTTTCAGAATTAAAAGTGTTCAAGAAATAATTGCAAGATTTATTGGAAAATGGCTTCATTCAACCAAATGTGACTGCTTATGGTTCTGTAATTTTATTTGTAAAAAAGAATGATGAATCGATAAGGTTATATATAGACCATTGGGAGTTGAGCAAGATAACCACCAAGAATAGTACTCGTTGCCAATAATAGATGATTTATTTGATTAATCATAAATGGTCTATATATTTTTAAAGATTGATTTGCAATTGGATTATCATTAATTGTGAATCAAAAAGGAGGATCTAGCAAGGAGAGCTTTCTAAATGCGATACAGTCATTATAAATTCTTAGTAATACCTTTTAATTAACTAACATCCCCCATAGTATTTATAAACATAATAAATTGAGTGTTTTAATCCTACCTCAGTAAATTTATGACAGTCTTTATCAATAATATATTAATATATATGTCGAGTTATAAAGTGTATGAGGTTCAATTGAAGATTGTCTTACGAATACTTAAGGAGAAAAGAATCTATGCCAAGTTGAAGAATTATAAATTTTGGCTCAAAAAAGTAATTTTTTAGGCCACGTGAATTTAGAAGAAGGCATTTTAGTCGGTCTAAAAATAGATTAAGCTGTGATGAGTTGACCAATTATGATAGCAGAGGCATAAAGTTTCCTTAGATAGCCGATTGCTACTGAACATTTGTAAAAAGTTTCTCAATGATTGCAACACCTTTAACCTAGCTAATGTAAAAAAATGTGGGGTTTCATTTGGATAAAAATTGTGAAAGAAGTTTTCAGAAGTTACATGAACGTTTGATGGCTGTCCCAATCTTAGTTATTTTGGAAGGATAAGAAGGATAAGTGATTTATGGTGATAAATATAAGAATAGATTGGAATATATGCTAATGCAATATGGAATGGTAACTACTTACGGATCAAGATAGCTAAAAACCTATTAGAATAATTACTCTACCCATGACTTTGAGTTAGGGGTGACAATTTTTACATTAAATATTTGGAGGCACTATCTATATATATGAGATTTTTAGTTTATTCATATCATAAGAGTATAGAGTATTTATTCTCTTAGAAAGAGCTAAATATGAGATAAAAGAGACGGATGAATCTATATAAGGACTATAATTATGAAATTCATTATTAATCAGGGAAAACCAACATTGTTGCGGATGCCTTGAATCATAGGATAACGAATTTAATAGTTCATTTGAAAATTAAAAAAATAGGGATGCTTGACAGCAAATAGGAGTGTGACTGATACGGGCTCCATGGCGGCTGGTTGAGGATCGACGATGAAGTGAAAGGGAAGGGGAGTTCTGGCAGAGGGTAAGGGGCCGTGCGCGAGAGAAGGAAGGGAAGAGGGAAAGAGGGAGAGGGGAAGAGGGAAACCAGAGAGAGAGAGAAAGTAAAAGAGAGTAATATTTTCCTCCTTTCCATTATACGCAAGTCAGTATATATATATGGGACTGGGGAACGGGTAATTGGGAAACGGGTAAGGGGGAATGGGTAACGGGTACGTAACATTACCGTTCCCATCAAAATGACCTTGTCCTCAAAGTCAAACGGCTTATGCACAAATGTCATAACAGAACAAAACTTGATAACAAACCCAATTAATAACATAATAGAACAGTGCACATGGTTCTCAAGCCGGAGCCGGAGTCGCTGCCAGCATATGTCAGAGTATGCCGTGGAGGAACTCCGAAACCGTAACATTACCGTCCTCATCAAGAAAACTTTGTCCTCAAGGTTAAACGAGAGGGGATCCGGACTAGCTTCAACAACGACCTCCCAAGTGGCTTCTAGATTTCCGTTAGTCCAACCCTTGATGTCATATGCTAAACCTGAAATGAAATTGCAAAGCCGAAGGGATGCTGCAGCCACGACATCAAATAACAGAGGTGCAGGCCACGATACATGCCTCTGAAACTTGCTTGCTGAATGAATCAGCACCTCTTCATATTTATTCCAACTCCTAGGCCTATGGTTACCAACCTCTAAGGAATTTGCAACATTACTTAAGCACTGGACTTCCACATTGTGCAAATCCTCACCGGCCAAAATTTGGAGAGTGCATGAGTTAATCCCCATGCCAGCACTAGCAAGCAATGCGATGAGCAACAACCAAATGACAGCTGTAGGGATGAATTCCGCGAATCTATTTCTTAATATGTTGATGAAGGAGGACTTCAATAAAAATACCCAAAACCCATACTCATAATGCAACAGTGCAGGTTGGAGCCATCTAATGAAAAATAAAGCGGCATAAACCAACTCAGCGGCTTCATCGATGCCCACATTCTCCAACAGAATTTTGCCTCTATGCTCGACCCTTTCTGAAACAACAATATGAGTTGTAGCATAGGAGAAGCGTCTTAGAGCAGGAAACATTGCCTCCAACCCTGTTATACACAGCAAAACTCCACCCAGGGACATCTAGCCACTCAACTTTGTTTGCTTCAAGAAATTGTACATGTAATAAGGTGAGAGGGCTTCATAGATGTGTGGATTCCAGTGGAAGATATTGTACAAGCCAAGAGCACATATGCAAAGGGTCCCCCACTGCTAGAATAAAAGTCTAGCTCCAACATATTCGTAATAGGGCAGAATTGACGTAGAAGGTTTGCATTGGAAGATCCAATGAGGAAGAAGTTTAGAACCATGAGGAAGAAGTCCAGCCCAATCAATCATCCAAGGATATTCAAATGATCCATTGTCGTGGATGGTCGGTGCTCCAGAGGTTGGTCTCTCATTAAACCTTGCCTTTGCTGCTTTAATCTCAGTACTAGCATTTTCAAGTCCATCAAATATAGAAGAGTCTTTACTAACAAGAGAAACTAGGATTGGTGTTAATTTCCCTTCCAAGTCAAGGAGGCCTTTGGCAAATGCAGCAGTAGACATCAGCTTCCTCAATACACAAGCAGCATCATCATAATATTTGTGTGAATTTTTCACGAAAATCCATCCATTCACATCACAAACATATGAGCCTAAGATGAAAGCGCAAACAAAACCTCTGGCATGCACATTTGGTACTAATGAGATGGCGATTCGATTGCCACCTGGAGCTGTTAGGGACTTGGTGTTTGGATTGGCCGAATAGGTGGAGGGAGAAACTGGAAGTATTTTTAACACTAGACTATTTACAGGATTTAACAAAGAAGCCACACCTCGAAATAGTACAGGAGCCTCAATGTTCTTGTTTTCCAAAATAGTATCAGGCTGAACAAAATCATAAGTAGCCAGTAGTGTATGTTTACCTTTGTTGTTTGACACTGCGTAGCTGTTATGGTTTACAACTAAGGCTGCCAGGTCCGAATTATTCAATCCTTGCAATGTTGGGACAGGAACGAGTATGAGGGCCTTGTTCTAGTCCTTATCCATCAGAAGGAGACCATCGGACAAGTTCTCGGAGTCCATAATTGCTTCAATATTTGGCATGACCTGTGAAGGAGTTAGAAGACTGTGTGGTGGAGGAAGCTTTTGCAGGGAAGCGGTGGTAGGTTGCTCTTCGAATTGGAAAGTAGGTGACGCATGTGGATATGGTTTCGCAATTCGTGCCGAGAGCGGCAAACTCTCAGTGATGGAGGTTCGAATTAGTTTAGTGGTGGATGCATTAGAGGTGTTACCGGATGGCAGTGACAAAGTTGTTGGATATGTGCGAGGCTGTTATAGGTGGATTTGGTTCAAGGAAGGAAAAATGTTCATGTGGGAGGGCCGAATCTGTGTGATAGTAGAGACGGATGAAGCGATTTGAGCAGCAGGTGATGGTACTGACGCCGTGCTCGAAGTAATGGCAGTGTGAGGAAAATTTGTAAAAGTAGAAGCCGAAATCGGTGATGAAGTTGAGGACGACGAGAAATTTATAGTTGACAACGGTAGTCGGTCGAGGCGGTTGGGGTAGGATAACCTAATTTGTTCTGAGATAAGAGCAGAAACGGTCATTTGAGAAATGGGTGGTGGTACGGAACCAGTGATGGAAGGGATTGCAGGCAAAGGAAAGTGACGATGGAAAGCCATCGGAGATGAAGCTCGAGAAAGCGAAGAGTTGACTGACTGGTTATTATATTGCTCGAAGTTGTGGAGTGATTTTCTGAGTTCCACCATGGACGAGCTGAGTTTGGTGCGGATGGCCCGGATTTGTACGGTTTTTGAAACCGTGGTGGACATGCAGGCGCCAAATTGGTCGGTAGCTCGGCAGAGAGCCTTCATCTTGTTGGCCAGTGCGGCAATGGCCCTTTCAATCGGTTCGAGAGCCCGTTCTTCGATCTTCTCTACTTTTGTCTCAATGAAAGCACCATTTGATACGGGCTCCATAGCGGCTGGTTGAGGATCGACGATGAAGTGAAAGGGAAGGGGAGTTCTGGCAGAGGAGAAGGGGGCGTGCGCGAGAGAAGGAAGGGAAGAGGGAAAGAGGGAGAGGGGAAGAGGGAAACCAGAGAGAGAGAGAAAAGTATAAGAGAGTAATATTTTCTTCATTTTCATTATACGTAAGTCAGTATATATATATGGACTGGGAACGGATAATTGGGAAACGGGTAACGGGGAACGGGTAACTGGTACGTAACAGTGACATCAAGAAATATTTGCAAGTTATGCATATGATTCCGTTATATTTTTAGGTACAGTCATAGATAATTAAAAGAATTAAAAGTACGTAAATGAATGATCCATTCTTAGTGGATATAGCTAGATATTTGAATATGGAGTCGAGGGTTGAGTTTAACGACCATGCTAATGAAGTCTTGAGGTTTTGGGCGTCAAGTGATATTTGACTAGTGCCTCACTTATATATATGTGTATTTTGGACAATAAGATCATATATAATATATACTTTTAAGGTGCTCGTAAGCATTTTAGGTAGATTATTTGTGTTTGATGTATTCCTGATTGACATACACGTATATTTAAGATAGAATGTTGGCACTTGATGCGCATTTGAGGGATATTCATACGTGATATAGAGTGAGCCTTGATGCATAATAAGCGCATGATTGGTGCACATGCGCCAATTTTTTATACATAGGATCTTGGTTAATTTTTAATTATTTTCATTTGATTCTTGAAAGAAGAGAGAGAAAAAGAAGAAAGAATAAGAGAAAGATGGCAAGAAAAGAAAAAACTAAGATCTAAGAGATCTTTGCAAGTTTTAAGTATAAGATAAATACATTTAAATTTTCTTTTCTTTTATTGTTATTTTTAAAATATTTTTAAATATATATTATTTTAAATACTCATATATATATTATTTTTATAATTAAAATAATTTTATTTTATGTGCTTGTGATCTTATTTCCATTTCATGAAAGTTTTATAAAATATATATATTAAATCTATACACATTGTATTTGAATATTGAAATTCTATAATATTATTCTTACATATCTTCTATTCTCAATTATATGTTCTGTTTGCCTTGAATTCTTATTTAATTGTTCATGCACGCTTTGTAATTAAAATAAAATAATATTAATTATACTAATAATTTTTTTTTATAATTTTTGTAATAATAATTTTTACATGCTTGTATATCACACGATATAATTTTTACATATTTAAAAAAGTACACATTTAAGTTTTGATAAAACTTATGATTCACTACATGTCTTATATTTGAATAAGCAAAGATAAAAACTATAAATGATGATAATAAATATGTTTTCTTTTGTACGAAAAAATATAAAAATATATTTGTATTTGAATAAAATTTTTAGTTTAATTATATATGGATCATTATAAAAAATTAATAAAATATATTTGATATATTCTAATATATTATAAATAAATCAAAGGTTGCATCTATCATCTGTAGGTTTGAAAAATAGTGTTCGATTCCATCTATAAAATTATATGTAGACAACCCATCTACAAATTTTGAATAGTAGTATATGGGCTTTAATCATGTAAAAATAGTAATAATTTACATATCGATATTTACCTTTTGTTAGTGAGATCATTATCGACTCTTGGTCTCCTATATTTTTATAGGATGTGAGTATATTTTTAGTGCATGCACAGTTTGGTATATTGAATATTAATTTTGAGATTATACATAATAAAATTGTGAGATGATAACTACTAGTTTTTCAAATTTGATCATGTTATATTCTAATATAACATTTGATCTATATATGTTCACAAATTATGTATATATTATTGAATAATTAATCGACTATTGTTTTTATTTTACTAACTTTTTAAATTAAAGGGTTTGATACTTACTTGCAGGTGATCAAATTAAAGTATAGTTGTTTAGGATTAGATTTAAAACTTTTAGATCGGTTTGATATATTAATTAGAGGGAATAATAATTTTATGTTTATTAATTTGCTTCAATTTTAAAGTATTTTAATTTTAGATAATTATGATGTATGATGGTATTAAAGTCTAATTTCGATTTCATTCAATAGTGCGATTGAATCATAATTTTTGATTACTCTAATTTAATATAAATCTTTTTCCTTAGATATAATTTGAGATAGTATGATTATTGGTATTCGAAACCATTTTTAAGTATTGCATTTGTATCATATAATTTAAATTATTATCTTACTTTGTGTTGTATTGGCATTCAATTTTCAAATTTGCGTCTAATGTAGTTTTAGATTTTGATCAATAAAATAAATAATTAAATTTTAAATAATTAAAAATTAAAATCTAATTTAAACTAATTATAAATTAAGAATTAATATAATCTGCCACGTTTTTTATTCCAAAATTCAATTCGGACCAAGATTAGATATGTTTGGCTATATGATGACTAGAATAGAGTTATCAAGTGTGCAATGATTAGATAAAACATTCATTCCCACATCTTATTGTAGCATCCCGAGCTGCAGGAGCTTTTTATTTAATTTTCAAAAAATATTTGTAAAATATATAGCAAGCTGTTTTGGCATGGCTTGAAATTACAAAGTCACTCGTTTAATTTCTTCTTTCCTAACTTCTTCATGTAGCAAAAAGAAAAACAACGGTTAGTTCTAACTTTTAAGGAAGGGTTGTCTCTTCTATTTTTTTTTTTTTTAAAAGTATTTTATTGATTTAAAAATTAATCAAAATATAACTATTATTATATATTTTTAATTAATAAGATATGACCAAAGCTATACTTTTCATTAGGTCCACGTGTAGTTGCATAATTTGACAGATGGGTGGGGAAGACATCCAATGGGTATTGTATCTCAATAATTGAATCTTTTCGCTAGGATTAAATTACCCACTGAAGTTTCAATAGAGCAGTACATATAAGGAGGGAAATGCATCAACAATAAAACCAGATCTCACCCACTTAGCCAATGAAATCAATGGAGGTGGAGCTGAAAAGCAACATGGAGATGACGAGCAGAGAAGGCGTGGAAGAAGAGCACCAAGAGGGGTCCCGTGCTCTAGAGACGAGACGGCTCCTGCCATGGACGAAGCAGATTACCCTGAGGGGAGTCGTCGCCAGCATTGTGATCGGTGTTATTTACAGCATCGTAGCCATGAAGCTCAACCTAACCACAGGGCTCACACCCCAACTCAACGTCTCTGCTGGCCTTCTTGCCTTTGTTTTCATCCGTTCGTGGACCAAACTGCTGAACAAGGCTGGAATTTCTACCGTTCCTTTCACTAGGCAGGAGAATACCATGATCCAGACATCTGCCGTTGCTTGTTACAGCATAGCCGTTGCAGGTATTCTTCATTAATATTTTAATTTCTATGGCTTTTCCTAAGCCCAGAATCACCGATGGTGCTTCTCCATAGCTAGTTGGTCCAGCTTCTAAGCCCGAAATCAGCTCGTTTTAAGAGCTTTTGCCATGTGACTCGTGAAAAAGCCTAGAATGATTCAAAAAATAATAATTTTAAATTGTTTCTATTCCCGTCGGATAATGCATTACAATGAGTTTAATGAAGAAAATAGATTTACATATCCGGCTCTATTTAATAAGGTTTGAAACTTTATTATTACAGTACGACTTCTAATAATTCAAGTAATGCAAAGCCAAAGTGTTACTGGCCTCATCGCAGCTGATATGCCGGCACCACCAACCCAGCCAAGAACCCGCAAAAGCTCCCGAATAACGCAGCCTCTACCAAGATATCGGGACTATATATAGCCATTATAATTTTATATATAGCATATAGTTTGTTGGTTTTCTGTTACAAGCCATACACTGCTTTTATTGTTAGGATACACGTACACTGCTTACACTTGCACTGCTTTATTCTTTATTCTGCTTGTTAGGCATATTGTTATGGACGGCGGGTAACGTGGATAGAGACGGTGGGTAACATGGATATAAAGAGGCGGATAACGTGGAAATAGACAAGAAGTTACAAATTTTATTCTGCCTCTTGTTCTCTCTCTCTCTCTCTCCTCTTGAATCTTCTTCCTTCTCTGATAATTCTATCTTCTGGTTCGTCTTCTTCCCCCTTCCAGAACTCCCCCTCCCCTATTGCTACGCTAATCTCTGCATTACCCGAGGGTCGAATAGCGCACAGGATCAAAAAGTGATCTGGATCGGCCTGTTTGCATCACAAAGCAAGGATGATATTTTTGCTGAAGTTGTTGCCATTGATGCAGGTGGGTTTGGATCGTATCTTTTGGGACTGAACAAGAAGACTTATGAGCTTGCAGGGGTTAATAGTGAAGGGAATTCACCAGGGAGTTACAAGGAACCAGGCCTCGGATGGATGACTGCTTACCTTTTCATTGTCTGTTTTGTTGGCCTCTTTGTCTTAATCCCACTCAGGAAGGTATTAATACTTCCTACGGCTACTTGTTTTGGTGACTGAATTTTACCATTTTGAAACAAAAGTAGCTTCGTTTAAACTAGGCTAAGGCTTTTCAACTCCGGAAACAGTGACTTGGTATATTAGTAGAACAATTATCATATGATTTAATGGTCACAAATTTGAGATATTAATCTATCTCTTGCATTATGCATAGTAAAATCAAGTATAATAAAACTAAAAAGTGGTATGATTTTTTTTTTAGGCCCTGTGCATAATGGGGTTATTATATTTTAGTTGGCATCAAATGTTTTCATTAGTTTTATAATTTTTTCTTCTCTTGGATATGCCATGGAAGTGTAGAGAAGTTGGAACTCAGAAGCGTAGGCATAAGATATTATATTATATTATATGTGAGGTGTTCATTTTTCTTGCAGATCATGATAATCGACTATAAATTAACATATCCTACTGGCACGGCATCTGCGGTTCTCATAAATGGATTTCACACTCGGGAAGATAAGATGTCAAAGTATGCTCCTCTTTCTATAACAATTTTTTTTTTATAACGAAAAAAAATAACTCACATATAAAGTTTTTTCATTGTAAAGTTTAAGAAAGATGAATATATTTATGTAATCTTTTTTTAAATAATTTAGAGAGACTTTTTTTTAATGATTATCATATGATTTATAATCTTATCATCATGTTAATACTTACTTTTCATAAAGGATGCTCCCAGAGAACGTTATTTTTATCAAATAGGCCTCATCTTTAACCCTTTCACATGAGCCAAAATGAGGTAATTTGTGACCTAGGTTTTTCTTATTATTTTTTAATGGGATAATATCTATAATAAGTAAATTTTGATGACCCATTTTAATCAATAGATGACGGCAAATTTAAATCACATTAACAACGTTTTCTATATTTTAGAAATATAATTGTATACGGCTAATTATCACGCTTAAAAGCCTATATTTAATATAAAAAGCCTCGTGCATTAGAGTGCCCTGACCTTGATACATGGGCTACCGTGGCAGGGAGCAGGTACGTGGATTTATGAAGCTCTTTTCACTGAGCTTCTTGTGGGGTTTCTTCCAATGGTTTTATGCTGCGAAAGACAGCTGTGGGTTCAAGCAGTTCCCCACCTTCGGGATCCGAGCTTGGAGGCAAACGTAACGTTTTCCTTTTCAAATATGAATCTTCCTTCAACAACTTGGAGGCATTGCTTAGATGATTGAAACTTATATTTTGATAATATTTCCCATATGACTTGATAGGAAATTGAATCTTCGTTTACGTAGTTCAAAAAAATTTGCAGGTTTTACTTCGATTTTAGCATGACGTACGTGGGAACAGGGATGATATGCTCCCACCTAGTGAATTTGTCGCTGCTATTTGGAGCTGTTCTCTCGTGGGGAATGATGTGGCCTCTTATTGATAACCTCAAAGGAGACTGGTTCCCTCGAAATTTACCTGAAGACTGCATGGAGAGCTTAAATGGCTACAAGGTTAGCGCTCCATCAGTCATAAATATATAAAAGAAGAATCACTAAATCGTAATTTTTTTTAAGTGAGAAGAATTTTTTACGTAAAAAATTCTTTGTGTTCATGTTCTCATTTTTCCTTCCATTCTTTTTGGTTCTTGACTGTTTGATTGTCATTTTTTCAACTAATGGTATCAAAGACAACTTGTGAACCTTCGGTAGGAAAGGGTCAAAAATATCTTGATCCGAAAAGGAATGGTGAAAACCCTTTCGAGGAAAGAATAGAAGCCGGATAATATGATGGATGAAGAATTACAAGATAAAAGGATCTGGTCAAACTGTACTATCAAATTGTACATTGTAGACAATACTTTTCAGGAGGTCATTGGCATGACTGACCCAAGGAAGGTCTGAGAGAAATTTAAGAGTCGATATAAGTTCAAATTCTTTACAACGAGATTTCTTTGAAGAAACAATTCTACGGCCTTCGGTTGTTTGAAAGAGAAAGCTTCTAAAAGTATTTGGACCAGTTTAACAGTATTTTGATGCAAATGTCAGCGCTTGATAAGGAGATCAATGAAGAAGATAAGGAGTTGATATTGCTGGCTTCCTTTCTAGTCTCGTATGATCATATCGTCACAATATTACCATTCGGAAAGGACACGTTTAGGTTCGACGAGGTGATTATTTCTCTATTCATTAATGATTAAAGGCAGTCATAAGGGACCTCCACCTCGATTCACTCTAAGGTACTTATGATAAAGTCTCTGGGAAGGAGTAAAGGCCACGATCCAAAATCTGAAGAAAAGAGTCGAAGTAAGTCTCACTCAATGTTTTAAAACTTTAAGTGCTATCATTGTGGTAAAAAAGGTCACATTAAGAAATACCATTATAAATAAAAATGTGAGAACGCTAAAAAGGAGAAAAGAGATGAGGTGAGGAAAAGATTTCAGTCTCTATTATTACAGGCGGAAACCTCCTTTTGACTTGTGAAGAGGATGATGTTGTAAATCTGGCCAAGGAGGCAACTAACTAGGTGGTGGATATTGGGGTATCCATCCACGTCACTTCTCGAAGAAGGCTCTTTACATCTTACACTCCAAGTGACTTTGGAGTGTTGAATATGGGGCACAGTGAGACATCCAGAGTTGTTGGCTGTGGTGACGTATCTCTCGTCACCAATAATGGCACTTGACTGATTTTGAGGGACGACTAATATGTTCCTAATATTCGGATGAATATCATCTCTGTAGGAAGACTTGATGATACTAGTTTTTACGTCTTCTATGATGGGGGATATAAACTAATCAAAGGGTCTCTGGTAACTACCTGAGGTAGGAAAATGTCGGATCTTTATGTGTTGCAGCCCTCTCTACTAAGGCAGGAGAAGTAAACGCTGCTAGCAGCGTGGAGACCTCAAAACTGTGGCACCGCCGTCTGAGCCACATGAGTGTAAAAGAATTATATTATTTGGCCAAAAAGGGTATCATACCAGACATAAAGGAAGCCGAGCTGAGGACGTGCCCTCACTGTATGGAGGGGAAGTAAGGGAGAATCTCTTTCCGAGAAGACTCGTCCTCTAAAAGGACCGAGTTGCTCGATTTGGTACATACCGATGTATGTGGACCATTCAAGGAGAAATCATTTGGAGGGACATAGCACTTTGTTTCATTCATATATGATTGTTCCAGAAAGCTGTGGGTATACTCACTCAAATCCAAGGATCAGGTCCACAAAGTATTTGAGTATTTTCATACTCTGATTGAACGTGAAACTGGAAGAAAGTTAAAACACATTCGGAGCGATAATGGTGGAGAATATATTGGGGCATTTGATACCTACTACCTATCTCATGACATTAAGTATCAGAAGACCCCACCAAAGACGTCACAATTGAATAACGTGGTTGAGTAGATGAATCGTAATTTACTGGAAAGGGTAAGGTGCTTACTATCAGGGGCAAAGTTTCCAAGATCTTTTTGGATTGAAACCCTGAGGACGATGGTTTGTGTTATCAATAGGTTGCCCAATAAACCTTTGAATGGTAAAATTTTAGAGAAGATATGGACCCGAAAGGAGCTTTCTTATGATCATCTTTGGGTATTTTGGAGTAAGACTTTTATACATATTCTTAAAGATGAAAGGACAAAATTAGAGTTAAAGACAAAACAGTACATCTTTCAAAACTATGGAAAAGATGACAAAGGATTTAAATTTTATGGCCCAATAGAGAAGAAGATTGTTTGATTACGGGATATGATCTTTATTGAAGAGGAGACCATTAAAAATATAGGCAAAGAGAAGAATGTGTTATCTGACATCGATCGAACAGACAATATGATTGCTGATATTGTTCGGCCGGTATCATCTTGCAATGGGGCCCATGTGTGACTGACATGAATGGTGAAGAAGAAGAAGCTATAATGCCCGAAGACGTGAATGATGTTATTCTTCAACCGGCCGAGGAGGTTATTGTCCGTCGATCTGTAAAGGACAGACGACTGTCCTACGACTCTCATCAATTGAGTACGTTCTACTCACCGAAGGAGGTCAACCCGAGACCTTTAAAGAGGCAGGGAAACATGAGGATAATGATAAATGGATGAAAGCCATGCAGAAAGAGATTGGTTCATTGCATGAGAACCATACTTTCGAGTTAGCAGAATTGCCAAAGGAAAAGCGAGTACTGAATAACAAATGGGTATTTCATTTGAAAATGGATGAGAGTACCATAAAATCGAGGTATAAGGCGAGACTGATGGTAAAATGATTTAACCAGTGAAAGGGGATCGATTTTAATGAAGTATTTTTCCCAATTGTAAAAATATCCTCAATAAGGGTAGTGGTCGATTTGACTGCTGCTCTGAACTTGGAGGTGGAGCAGCTAGATGTTCGGACGGTATTTCTCTATGATAACATGAGGAAGAAATTTACATGAAGCAACTAGTGAGTTTTCAGATTAAGGAGAAGAAACATCTTGCATGCCATTTAAGAAAAAGTATGTACGGACTAAACCAGGCTCCAAAACAGTGGTACAAAAAGTTTAAATCTGTCATAGTCTGTCAAGGATACCGAAAGACTGCTTCTGACCATTGTGCATTTGTGCAGAAATTCTCTAAAGATGACTTCATCATTCTCCTCATCTACGTGGACGATATGCTGGTAATTGGGAAAATAACGCTTGGATAAAGGAACTGAAGAGGCAGCTTGTGCAGTCCCTTACTATAAAAGATTTGGGGCCGGCGAAGCAGATCCTGGGTGTTACGATATCTCGCGACCGCAACAATAAGAAGTTATTGCTATCTTAAGAGAGTTACATTGAGAAGGTGTTTCAACGCTTTAATATGAATAAATTCAAATCAGTAAGCACATCGTTGGCAAGTCACTTCAGGTTGAGTGTGGATAAAGTCCAACCTCGGATGCTGAGAAAACTAGCATGAAGAGCATACTTTAATGTTCGATCGTAGGTAGCTTGAAGCACACGGTAGTATGCACAAACCCGGACATTGCACATGCTGTCGGTATAGTTAGTCGATTTTTATCAAATTCAGGAAGGGAGTACTGGTCTGCGGTGAAATGGATAATGAGATATATCCAAAGGACTTCTAAAGTGTATTTGTGCTTCAGAGATGATAAGCCTCACCTGGTCAGGTACATGGATGTCAATATGGTAGATGATGTTGACTCTAGAAAGTCCACAAGGATATTTAGTCAAGTTTGCCGGAGAAGCAGTCTTCTGATAATAAAAGTTGTAGAAGTGTGTTGTCCTCTCAACGACTGAGGTAGAACTCATTACAGTAATTGAGGCTAGCAAATAAGTGCTA
Organism: Nepenthes gracilis; assembly: GCA_033239525.1. Taxonomy (NCBI): domain Eukaryota; kingdom Viridiplantae; phylum Streptophyta; class Magnoliopsida; order Caryophyllales; family Nepenthaceae; genus Nepenthes; species Nepenthes gracilis. Next base: position 7,928,710 of record BSYO01000009.1, read on the forward strand.
TTGATGAAAAAGTTCATCCGAGAATTGGGCTTCAAGCAAGACAAGTATGTGGTGCTTTTTGATAACTAAAATGTTATACATTTCTATAGAAACTCCTCATTCTACTCGAGATCGAAACATATTAATATTCAATATCATTGGGTGAGAGATGTTATTGATACTGGACTGTTGTCACTTAAAAATGACCGAATGGAGGAGAATGTGTCAGACATGATGACTAAGGTTCTACCAAAAGGAAATCTTAAAATCTGTTGCAGTTTGACTAGTTTATCGAGTATGGTTTCCCCACGATTGTGAGAAAACAATTGTGAGGTTCCCAATTCGTGAGTCAATCAGTAAAATAATAAATAATATAATGGATACCTAAATAGGAATCTTGGAAGAAATTTGGAAGAAAATCTTCGAAAATTGTGGTTAAAGTATTGTTGGCAAGCTAACCGCTCGAGCCTCGCTCGAGCCATAGAACCAGAATCTGTCCCGCTCGATACATGCTCGCCTCCGAGCGAGCTGAACCAGAAACTAACCCGCTCGATGCTCGCTCCGATCTTCTTGCGCACGCCACCCGCCTGGCGAATTTTCCCAAAGCCTCGAGAATACCACTCGCTCGGCCACCGCGCGCGCCAGCGCTCGAGCGGCCCGAGCATTATATATACCCGGTCAGCCCACGATTTCTCACGCCTTTCCATTTCTTCCCACACTTTTCCGAAGCATTCGGGAGAAGAGAGAGAACGCCGATCTAGAGAGAGAAAGGGAGAAAATCACATTATAAAGTCCGAGTTTGACCGAGAGCCGCTTTTAAAGTGATAGCAAACGCCGAGGCAAGTATTTTCATACTCACTATTTGTTCTTTTATGCTTTTTATTCGTTCTTCATCGGGTATTATTGTCCCAATACCCACATAAAATATAAATAGTCTGTAACTCATGCCTGACCACGGAATCTATGACTTATTGACTAAATAAAGCTCCAAATTGAACAGTCTGGTACCACCAAACCCTAATCTCATGTCAGATCTAAGTTTACTGTATTTTCTTCTCCCAACAATGTTAATTTGATTTCAAAGTCTGAATCGACACATTCCAAATGTATATAATGTGAGCCTAATGTTATAAATTTGTACATTGGTTGTATCGAAACGGGCTCCGGAGGACCCCGATGTGGATGGCCTGTAAATGGTAAGAAATCTAAATCCTTCTCATGAATTATGATAAGATGTATATAAATGAAACCGTGGACAACATGCTTAAGTACCAAAAGAAAGTGAGAACCGAACAAGTACATGGAGGGAAGTCCACAAGGTGATATGTGTATGATGAAACCTCCCAATGGCGGGAGATACGGCAAGAATGGATATGGTGGACTTTCCCTCAAATAGAAATGAAAATAGAATCAGAATCATGAAACTAGGATCATGGACTTCTAGATGGGTAGTATTCTCTGGTTTGACACGTTCATCTCGGTGGAAACCCAAAGAATACTCCGCCGCACAGATTACAGAAGCGAGTGATGGCCGTGTCACGCCTTAGGATACTATTGTGGAAGAACGAGGACTGCCCGGTACCCCGGGGAATGGGGCGATTATTGACATGATGATATAATGTATGGATACGATATTAAAGAATAAGCCCTCACGGCCTTAGATCATGAGGAGTATCATGATCCTTTCCTCGTTCTCTCGCATCGTTGCTAGTACGACCTCGGCCTTTTAAAGATTAAAGTAAAAAATGTGAAAACATAAGTTAAACGGTAATTGAATGTTAATTGAATGTTCCTTCCCTCCCATATCGCACGATACTTCAATTGCATGATACCCCTTTTCATTGTCACGTTTATATTATCCATAGTTTGATAGTGAGGTTTGATTATACTTGCTGAGCAATAAGCTCACCCTTGCACTCTTTCTTTTCAGATGAAAATTCCCTGATGCCCGACGAAACAGAATAGGATCAAGAAGCAAGATCGACCACGTGGATTTTGAAGAAATCTCGAGGATCTAGTTTGCTTATGTACGGCATGGGAGTTTTTGTGGATAAATGGTTTTGAATTTTGTATGATGGATTATAACGCTTCCGCAGTTATGTTTGTGGTTATACTTGGGTTCTATAGTTGGCATCTTTATCTTACCATTATGAAAGGTTTAGTGGATCAGAGATCCTGTGTATGATATTAAATATATCTGTGGATGTTGTGCAGAGTTTCTTACAGGTACCTGTATTTTGGTAAACGTCCAATTTACAGAGGGAACTCTGCCCAATTTTCTACAGAAATAATTAAATATTAGCTTATTGACGGAGGGGTTATTCAGAAAAATAATCCGGTCCGTCACAGTTGGTATCAGAGAGAGAGATGCCATAGGACTGAATCGAATCCTTTGCGGAAGCTTAGGATAGAGAACCCTGGTCATTAAAGTTATTAGCTTGGTTAAACTCTAATTAATGATTTCGTTTCAGAAACAATCGTCATTAAAGGAAAAGATGCCACCCAGACGTAGAAGATCTCAAGGCAATAACCAGCCTCAAGATCGGGAGGCTGAGTATATGAATCTGGGCGGATGTTATCGAGGCCTTGGGACAACGAAATCTCGACCCTGTTCCTGCTCCAATTCCGGCCCTGCAAATCCGGGACCATCTCGCATATGATCGCTTTGTTCAAGAACGGGTTCCGAATTTCCGGAGAACTGACTATAGATGCATGGTTAGAAAGAATAAAGAAAGTATTCTCTGTAACTCGATGCCCAGAAGAAGATCGGGTTTTATTTGCGTCTTATCGACTCGAGGGCGAGGCCCATCATTGGTGGCAAATGAAAAAGAGAGCTTTGGGCGTTCCGGAGGGGGAAATTTCATGGCAGATGTTTGAAGACGCATTTTTAGAAAAATATTTTCCCTCTAGCCTCCGTATCCAGAAAGAAGAGGAATTTCTTCGGCTAAGGCAAGGCAATCAGACCGTGGCTCAATATGATGCTAAATTTACTGAATTATCGCGGTTCGCCTCTTATATGGTGGATGAGGAAGAAAAGAAGGCGAGGAAGTTTTTGTCAGGTTTGCGAGATGAGATCCGCAAACAATTGGCCCCCTTCAAATTGATAACGTATGCTGATGTGTTAGATCGAGCCTTAATTTGTGAGCAGGAACTTGCAAAAGAGGATTTCTTTAGGAGAAGGTCATTGGGTAAATCTGGGACCAGTATCAGTTCACAGGCTAGTTCGGAGAGACCGTCTAAAAAGCTCAAACAGCCAAGTTTTGAACAAAAGAGTGGACAAGTCTCGTCGTCCTCCCAAGCTTCGGTAGGATCATGTAGACACTGCGGAAAGATGCATGGGACTAGACCCTGCCTTAAACTGATCGGGGGTTGTTTTAATTGTGGCCAATTGGGACATAAAGCAAAAGAATGCCCTCAACCGCCGGCAATTCGTGCCCCGAAGCCTACTATTCAAGGAAAAGCCTTTGCGATATCTGCAAATGAGGCCAAAGCATCAGATGACGTGGTAGAAGGTATGCTCTATATTTGTGGAATTCCTTGTTCAGTACTATTTGATTCCGGGTCTACGCATTCTTTTGTTTCTCCTCGAATAGCTCGTCAAATTACAATTTTACCCGTATGCCTTGATTATACCTTAGCAGTATCCACACCCATGGGCACTTCTATTTGTACTGATGTTTCCTATCCAGGGTGTGTTGTTGAGGTAAATGGATTACCCCTAAATGTTGATTTGATTCTCCTTGATATGAAGGGTTTCGATGTAATTTTAGGTATGGACTGGTTGTCCAGGAACCATGCAACCATTGACTGTTTTCATAAAAAGGTTGATTTCGAGATTCCCGGGTGTGAATCGTTTCACATTCAAGGAGTCAGGCGGGTGGAATCGTCTAGCCTCATTTCGGCACTACAAACCCGTCATATGATCAAAAGTGGATGCCAAGCCTATTTGGCCTATGTTACGGTAAAAGAAAACCGTACATTGTCAATAAAAGACATCCCAGTGGTGTGTGAATTTGAGGATGTATTCCCTGATAAATTGACTACTCTACCCCCTCATCGAGAAGTTGAATTTGGGATAGATCTCGTGCCGGGATCGGCACCTATTTCAAAAGCACCATACCGTATGGCTCCTGCTGAGCTACAAGAGTTAAAGCAGCAATTGCAGGACCTTCTGGATCTGGGTTTCATTAGACCTAGTGTTTCTCCATGGGGTGCTCCAGTCCTGTTTGTACGAAAGAAAGATGGGACTTTGAGGTTATGCATCGACTATCGAGAGCTAAATAAAATAACAATCAAAAACAAATACCCGCTACCACGAATTGATGATCTTTTCGATCAACTACAAGGAGCACGTGTGTTTTCAAAAATTGATCTTCAATCTGGATATCATCAGCTCCGTGTTAAAAAGGAAGACGTGGCAAAGACGGCCTTCCGAACGAGGTATGGACACTATGAATTCCTTGTGATGCCGTTCGGGCTGACCAATGCCCCGGCCGTATTCATGGACCTAATGAATCGGGTTTTACAACCATACCTAGATAAGTTTGTGGTGGTCTTTATCGATGATATCTTAATTTATTCTAAGGGTCATACGGAACATGAGGAACACTTGAGGATTGTTCTTCGGACTCTTCGGGAACACCAATTGTTTGCAAAATTAAAGAAATGTGAATTTTGGCTCGATAAAGTAGTATTCTTGGGTCATGTAATCTCCAATGGAGGTGTCTCGGTGGACCCACAGAAAATCGAAGCAAACCGACCCACACCGTGACAGATTTCGTAGCTTTTTGGGGATGGCCGGTTATTATCGCCGTTTCGTGGAGAATTTCTCTCGGATAGCATTACCCCTCACTCGTCTAACAAGGAAAGAAGTAAGCTTTGTCTGGACCGACGAGTGTGACCAAAGCTTTCAGAAACTAAAAGATTGCTTAACATCAGCACCTGTTCTAGCCCTTCCTGACAATTCGGGAGGATTCGAGGTATATTGCGACGCCTCTAAGTATGGTCTCGGATGTGTTCTAATGCAAAGGGGTAAGGTGATAGCTTATGGATCCCGACAACTAAAAATCCATGAGCAAAATTACCCGACTCATGACCTAGAATTAGCTGCCGTGGTGTTCGCACTAAAAATATGGAGGCATTATCTATATGGTGAAAAGTTTTTAGTATATTCCGACCATCAAAGCCTCAAGTACTTATTCTCGCAAAAAGAGCTAAACATGAGGCAACGACGATGGATCGAATTTCTTAAAGATTATGATTGTGATATACTTTATAAGCACGGAAAGGCAAATGTGGTCGCAGATGCTCGAGTCGTCGGACCGCTTTTGTAGCAAGTTTACAAGTCAAGCGGATGGAAATGCTAGACTGCAAAGACCTATGACATTCGGATTCGTGAAAGGAAATAGAATGATAGTATCCTTCTTACAAGTGCAACCCGAGATCCTCCGAGGATCAAAGAAGGACAAAAGAAGGACCCGTTTTTGACTCTGCCAACGACCTCGAAGGATTCCCGTGTTGATTTCAATAAACGCGCTGATGGAATTTTAAGATTTCGGGAACGGTTATGTGTACCTGACGACAAAGATCTTAAAGAGGAGATAATGAAAGAGGCACATCGGTCTAAATATACAATCCATCCTGGAATAAACAAAATGTACCAGGATCTAAGAAAAATGTTCTGGTGGAGAAATATGCGAAGGGAAATTGTTGCCTTCGTCGGCCGATGCCTTATTTGTCAACAATTAAAAGCAAAAAGAAAGAAACCCTCTGGATTATTACAGCCCTTGCCCATTCCCAGTTGGAAGTGGGAGGATATATCGATGGATTTTGTGTCCGGGTTGCCAAGAACTCCAAGGAACCACGATGCGATCTGGGTTATCGTAGATCGACTGACAAAATCCGCTCATTTCATCGCCATCCGGACCACCTACTCTCGTGATAGACTAGCACAACTTTATATTCATGAAATTGTTAAACTTCATGGTGTGCCGGTATCAATTGTGTCAGATCGTGACCCACGATTCGTTTCTAAATTTTGGGAAAGCTTACATCGTGAATTGGGAACGGAATTAAAGTTCAGTACGGCCTATCATCCTCAAACGGATGGTCAATCTGAACGGACGATTCAAATATTAGAAGATATGCTTCGAGCTTCGGTATTGGAGTACAAAGGAAATTGGGATGATCATTTAGCGCTAGCCGAGTTCGCCTACAATAATAGTTTTCAGGCGAGTATCGGAATGGCCCCCTTTGAAGCACTTTACGGCAGAAAATGTCGATCACCCATACACTGGGAAGAGACAGGAGATAGGCGCCTGCTAGGCCCTGATATAATCCGTGAAACATCAGAAAAGATTGCAGTAGTTATTGAAAAACTGAAGATTGCCCAGAGTCGGCAGAAAAGTTATGCCGATCAAAGGAGAACTGAGCTCAAATTCGAAGTCGGCAACTTTGTTTTCCTTAAGGTGGCACCATGGAAGGGAGTTTCCAGATTTGGTGTTAAAGGAAAATTAAAACCACGCTTCATCGGACCATTTGAGATCCTCGAGCGAATTGGCGAAGTAGCATATCGATTGGCATTGCCACCTAGCCTAGCCGAGGTACATAACGTTTTTCATGTCTCGATGTTGAGAAAATATGTTTATGACCCCACACACGTGATTGATTATAGTCCCTTGGCTATCAATGAGGACTTATCTTATGTGGAAGAACCAATAGAAATTCTTGACCACAAAGAACAAACTCTGCGCTCAAAAGTAATCCCTCTTGTTAAAGTATTATGGCGGAACCATTCCCGTGAAGAAGCAACATGGGAAAGAGAAGACGAGGTTCGGGAAAAGTATCCCCATCTCTTTCAAGGTATGTAAAGTTCTTTCAATTTTCAGCATTGTTAAATTTCGGGGACGAAATTTCTATAAGAAGGGGAGAGTTGTGAGGTTCCCAATTCGTGAGTCAATCAGTAAAATAATAAATAATATAATGGATACCTAAATAGGAATCTTGGAAGAAATTTGGAAGAAAATCTTCGAAAATTGTGGTTAAAGTATTGTTGGCAAGCTAACCGCTCGAGCCTCGCTCAAGCCATAGAACCAGAATCTGTCCCGCTCGATACATGCTCGCCTCCCGCTCGAGCCAGTGAACCAGAAACTAACCCGCTCGATGCTCGCTCGAAGCCCGCTCGAGCGGCGCTTCCAGAATCTTCTCGCGCACGCCCCCGCCCGCGAATTTTCCCGGAGAATACCCCGGCGCTCGGCCGCCGCTGCGGGCGCCGAGCGGCCGAGCATTATATATACCCGGTCAGCCCACGATTTCTCACGCCTTTCCATTTCTTCCCCACACTTTTCCAGAAGCATTCAGGCCAGGAGAAAGAGAGAGAACGCCAGTCTAGAGAGAGAAAGGGAGAAAATCACATTATAAAGTCCGAGTTTGACCGAGAGCCAGTTTTTAAAGTGATAGCAAACGTCGAGGCAAGTATTTTCATACTCACTATTTGTTCTTTTATGCTTTTTATTCGTTCTTCATCGGGTATTATTGTCCCAATACCCACACAAAATATAAATAGTCTGTAACTCATGCCTGACCACGGAATCTATGACTTATTGACTAAATAAAGCTCCAAATTGAACAGTCTGGTACCACCAAACCCTAATCTCATGTCAGATCTAAGTTTACTGTATTTTCTTCTCCCAACAATGTTAATTTGATTTCAAAGTCCGAATCGACACGTTCCAAATGTATATAATGTGAGCCTAATGTTATAAATTTGTACATTGGTTGTATCGAAACGGGCTCCGGAGGACCCCGATGTGGATGGCCTGTAAATGGTAAGAAATCTAAATCCCTCTCATGAATTATGATAAGATGTATATAAATGAAACCGTGGACAACATGCTTAAGTACCAAAAGAAAGTGAGAACCGAACAAAGTACATGGAGGGAAGTCCACAAGGTGATATGTGTATGATGAAACCTCCCAATGACGGGAGATACGGCAAGAATGGATATGGTGGACTTTCCCTCAAATAGAAATGAAAATAAAATCAGAATCATGAAACTAGGACCATGGACTTCTAGATGGGTAGTATTCTCTGGTTTGACACGTTCATCTCGGTGGAAACCCAAAGAATACTCTGGCCGCGTATTCTGGTCGCTTGTGTAAGCGAGTGATGGCCGTGTCACGCCTTAGGATACTATTGTGGAAGAACGAGGACTGCCCTGGTACCCCGGGGGAATGGGGCGATTATTGACATGATGATATAATGTATGGATACGATATGCAGACGACCCCCCGGCTGGGTCTAAGAATAAGCCCTCACGGCCTTAGATCATGAGGAGTATCATGATCCTTTCCTCGTTCTCTCGCATCGTTGCTAGTACGACCTACTGGCCCTGGTCCGCAAAGATTAAAGTAAAAATGTGAAAACATAAGTTAAACGGTAATTGGATGTTAATTGAATGTTCCTTCCCTCCCATATCGCACGATACTTCAATTGCATGATACCCCTTTTCATTGTCACGTTTATATTATCCATAGTTTGATAGTGAGGTTTGATTATACTTGCTGAGCAATAAGCTCACCCTTGCACTCTTTCTTTTCGTGAAAATTCCACGATGCCCTACTTCTAGGATCAAGAAGCAAGATCGACCACGTGGATTTTGAAGAAATCTCGAGGATCTAGTTTGCTTATGTACGGCATGGGAGTTTTTGTGGATAAATGGTTTTGAATTTTGTATGATGGAATATAACGCTTCCGCAGTTATGTTTGTGGTTATACTTGGGTTCTATAGTTGGCATCTTTATCTCCGCCGACGTCATACCTGAGTTATGACGCCGGTGCCACTGCGAGGTTTAGTGGATCAGAGATCCTGTGTATGATATTAAATATATCTGTGGATGTTGTGCAGAGTTTCTTACAGGTACCTGTATTTTGGTAAACGTCCAATTTACAGAGGGAACTATGCCCAATTTTCTACAGAAATTATTAAATATTAGCTTATTGACGGAGGGGTTATTCAGAAAAATAATCCGGTCCGTCACAACAATAGTTGGATATAAGGCCACCCTTGTGTGAAAATGGCCGAGTTGCAAAAGTGGCTGTGATGTAGGAAACGGCCGAGGTCCTTGTGTACAATTTGGCATGAGGACTTGTGAACAGTTTGGGACGAGTACTTAGCGCAGATAAAAGACGAAGTCTCTGTAATGGCCCGAGGACATGGGCTGTGCGCAGTATCGCCCAAGGTTGAGCACAGTAAGGACTGAGGATATTTGATAATGTCCGAGTTCCTTGGACAATGCCTAGAGCATCAAGGAATGCCCGAGGACTTCTGATAATGGCTTTGCTGGATCTATAAAGTTGTGTAACATCGCGTGGGGTTTGATCTTTAGAGTTTGTACCAAATTTGTGGAAAAGGTCAATATCTCCCGACAGGATGACACTTACCAGAGTTGGTGGTAGATATTTGTACACATGCAACTTGCCTATTGGATAGATGGCCGCTGGGCTAATTATATGTATATATATATGTAAGCATGCTGGGTGTGCAAGGTGCAAGACTGTGAAATGAAAAAAACCGTGAGTGAAATTGTGCTATTTATCTCTACTCTCTCCTTTTGGGGTTTGTGTAACTTGGGGTTACTGTAATCGAAAACTCACATAGTAAAATTATTTGTGAACTAAATGTCTCGTAATTTTTTTCTTAATTGAGAAGGGTTTTCTACGTAAAAAATTTTCTGTATTCCTATTCTTTTTTTTCCCTCCATTCTTTCTGGTTCTTGACAGTTTGATCGCCATTTTCCCAACACATCCCAAACTTAAAATTTTGTCTATTTTCTCAAGAGAGTTTGCTCGCCCATAATGAAGATTTTACATTTACAAAGAAACTATTATAAAATCATATCTGATTTTATATTTACCTAACATTTTTAAATTCTAACTGGACAAGAATAGGCCTGTCATTTTCATTCACGCCCGCCCCTTGTCCGAAAATTTTGATAGTGGCCTATGCACAGTACTGGCTGGCAGAAAAACGGCCTGAGATTGTCATTAGATCACAATCTGAGTCCTGGGAAGTAAAGAAGTTGAGATTTAAATCCAAAACAGGAAAAATGCACAGCCAGATTTTCCATGGCAAGAGAGTGACTACTGAATTCAAAGCGAAGCAGCAGTCTTTAACATCTTTTGTCTGTCACGGCAGGTTTTTCTTTCCATCTCTCTCATCTTTGGAGATGGCCTTTACAACTTCATCAAAGTTCTGTGGGTCACGCTCGTAAGTATCCATGGCAGATTGAAATACAAGAGTCCCCCGGGCGCAGGTAATTTCGTATGCAGGCCTTCTAGAAGCTTGGTTCTCCCTGATTCACTTCAACCCTACTAAACGAAGTCACTCATATTCAAGATATACACAAAATTCACAGAACCACCAAAAAAAGACACAGACTCAGTTGCATAAAAACGACCTCCACTTCTTTATTTTTCTATGTCAACCAAAACGTTTTTAGGGCATGGCATCATTTCTTTATTGCCATTAGCACTAATGAGAAGTTAGCACGTAAATGAACCAATTATACCCTAAATTATAAGACATATGTGTAAAAATGGCTTTATACTTAAATCACGGCCCCCTAAGTAAATGCCCTTTAGGCTTGAAGATTGGACACTGACTACATTCGTTGATTTAATGTAGAAACATGCCTAAGAAAATGAACTCATAATCATATGGTCATAAATGTTGTGTACCAAAGTCAATAACTTGAACAATCACTGAGGAAAACCGGGTTAGTAAATCACAAAGAGCCACGAGCAAAAATCTCACTATTTAAAACTGACTGACTACCGTCAGAGCACTACTTCATTACATAAAAAAATTCAAAATAAGTAGCTTCATGAAAATCAGCCCATTTGGGAATTTCCACCATATCACTGCAGTTTTCCAAAAGTCTCTTTTGGAAGAACAACCTAATGCTTACTATATATGCTGTTTCTAACTTCCTCCTGCAGAAGAGGGTGTCCAAGAAAAGGTCACCGATGATCAAAAAGAGAATGAAGTATTTGTAAGGGAAAGCATCCCCATGTGGATAGGAGCCACAGGATACATCCTTTTCTCCTTCATTTCCACAATTGGACTCCCAATGTTATTCCCTCAGATCAAATGGTACTATGTCATCGTAGCCTATATTATTGCTCCGGCTCTCGCCTTCTGCAATGCCTATGGAGCTGGGCTAACTGACATGAACATGGCCTACAACTATGGCAAAGTAGCCCTCTTCACCCTCGCCGCGCTTGCTGGAAAAAACAATGGTGTGGTGGCTGGGCTAGCTGGCTGCGGTCTCATCAAGTCCGTGGTCGCAGTTTCTTGCATTCTGATGCAGGATCTCAAGACTGGCCATCTAACCCTAACTTCCCCCCGATCAATGCTCGTTAGCCAGGCCATCGGAACGGCCGTTGGTTGTGTGGTGGCCCCACTCAGTTTCTTTCTCTTCTACAAGGCATTTGATGTGGGAAACCCGAACGGGGAGTACAAGGCTCCCTATGCTATAATCTATAGGAACATGGCAATTTTAGGCGTCGAGGGCTTCTCGGCACTGCCCCAGCATTGCCTGCAGCTCTGTTATGGGTTCTTTGCCTTTGCCATTGGCATCAACCTGCTCAAAGATTTCTCACCTGCAAGGGTTGGGAAATGGATGCCGCTCCCCATGGTTATGGCAGTGCCATTTCTTGTTGGCGCATACTTTGCCATTGATATGTGCGTAGGGAGCTTGGTTGTGTATGTGATGCACAAGATTAACACTAAGAAGGCTGATTTGATGGTGCCAGCAGTTGCATCTGGTTTAATATGTGGAGAAGGGCTCTGGATATTACCTGCATCACTTCTTGCTTTAGCTAAGGTAAATCCTCCTATTTGCATGAAATTCTTGTCTTCCAAAGGAGGGAATCCATAATGGTTTGTAGCTGATATAGAATCGGTTTCAATAACCTAATGTCATGAATTTCAAAAAGCATATATGCTTTTGTCAGATCAGGCAAATTACTGTCTCTAAAAAAGTCAATAAATAGGTATGAATAAGTATCCACATTGATATCTCAGGTTGATGATATTGTTATATCCTTCAATTTTGATACAGATATTATTTTTTGGTATATAAATTTGAAGGTCAGTGTAAAAGTTTATATTTTGATTCTATATATTAAAAATATATTATTTGTTAGTGTTAATTTTGGCTTAATGTATTAGACTAGAGGTTTTCTTTTCTTAAGAACTTTAGGATAAAGAATATAGATAAATCATTTACTTGATGTAAATAAAAATATTTTATAATCAATCACATAGATTGATAAAATAATCTCAAAAAGAATGAATTTAAACTTATATTATTTTTATAGAATGAATGTAAATGTAAGCAAATGGAAAAAACCTTCAAGTTTCAGTTGATGAATGCTTAATGTCTACGTAGACTTAAAAGGGGCACATAGTTGCGTGCTCATTTTAGGAAATTTAGTTGTTTAGCGATGGTTATTCAAATTCTATTTTCTCAGATAACATAATAATTGAAAATATATCTCTAACTATTTTTTTGGCTGGAGGAGCCATTATACAATATTATGAAGCAAACTATGATTATTATAGAGACATAATTTGTGGCATATTTTGAGGCGACAATTCATGCATTATAATTGTGGAACTGTATTTCAAGATGTAGAGTTGTTAGTATTATAGCTAAGTTGTTAAAATTTGTAATGCCCTATATTTTGTATATAATTTATAACATTATTAATATAAATTTTGATCAATTTAAGAATAATTATATGATAAAAATTTAATAAAAAATCAAATTATGGAATCAAGCTTGGCACGTGTTGGGTGCTTGAGCCACACTCATACTTGTTTTGAACGGATTGGATAGTGCCTAATGAGTACCTATATAGCTCTTATAGCGAGATTAGGTCAAAACATTGATACCTGAGTAATGTCTAATATGACGCCCATGCACCCTTAAGGATCACGAGTGGCACCTATCAGACACTCGTACACCGATTTAGTTATGTAAGTTGTACTCACATTGTTTTTAGTCATTTCACAGACACGGAAGAAGTAAAGAGAAGAAAGGGAGAATAGGAAAAGAAGAACACAAAGAGAGCAAAAGAGAAGGAATAAGATTTTAGTGCATTTGAGAGTTAGACCTGTTAAATCAAAAAATTAATAAAAGTATTCTACGTCCGCTTTTTGATCTGCTTACAAATTCTTTTATTTTATTTATATTTTTTTTGTTTTGATACACATGTATGTGACCCTTTGTCTTTCCCGCTTTGAATATTATTTCATGCATGTTGTTTACCCCAAAAGATTTCATCTTTTGCTTGAGTTTTATCTAATATTTGGAAATTTTTTCTATTTGTGCAAAATAAGTGGATATTTAATATATTATATTTTTATATATAAATATTTATCAAATAAAAGTTATGAAATTGTTCATTTAGGCCTTATATATATATATATATATATATATGACAATCTATATACTTATTTTAGATTGGACTCCATTTTATCAATTGATTTGATACTTAGGTTTTTTCATAAGGTAAAAAGTTTTGTACTTTTCATACAGAGAGAAAAAATTTTAAGTCTTTTATTATAAAATTTCTCGAGTTGGTATTTTTATGAGAATCATTATAAAAAATTAAATAAAATAATATATTTAAATATCCTAATGTATTTAAATAAATTTGAGAATTATATCTATCATCCATGGGTGATAAAAAAATAGTATTTGATCATATTAATAGGAAATAATTTATAGATAGCCAATGATTGGATCTAGATAGTTATATTTTGCACTAAGATTATAGAAAATACGTGTAATATTTTCTTAAAATTAGTCTTTTAGCCATTAGTTATCTATCCATTTTAGTATATTTTTGGATTTTTAAAATTTTACATGCATATGATTTGATATTAATATGTTTATTTTGGTGATTCATAGGCTTAGATCGTGATTTGAATTTATTCAATTTTGGATTTGGACGTTTGGATAATTTATATTTTATTTTATTTTGTATTTATATGCAGATTATGATTTTACATATAAAATCAGATTTAGACATTTGTAGATTGAATATTTGACATATTAGATATTGGATGCATTAAGACTTTTGATACATACACACACACACACACACACACACATATATATATATATATTAGATTTTGAATATATTTTTCTATTTTTATACATTCGTTTAATTTTATTAGATATATATTTGTTATTATATACATTAATACTTATTAAATTTTAGACTCATAATTTATCTTATTTTTAACCATTTTCAAATTAAAGGACAATGGATTACTTGTAATAATTCAAACAAAGGATGGCCTGAAGATTTAGTTTAGTTATATTCATATTAAAAAATTTGTATTCAAATTTGTTTTTGAATTAATATTTTTTGGTTCATTGCATACTTAATTGTGACAATTGTATTGTATTTGAAATTATTGTATCAATCAGATTTGTGTAGGTTTAACATTGTGATGGGTTTCAATTTTTGGTTGATGCTTTTTCTTATATGTTATTTGGATATTGAACATATCATTATATTTGTCTTGGAGACTAGATAGGGTTATTTTGATCAGATCTTATATCTATTGTAATTTATAATCCTTCACCTCTTTGGGTCTAGGCTTATTCACATCCCTCCCAGCTTTGGAGTTTTTAATTAGATCTTAGCAAATTTTAGATAAAAAAATGATGATTCAATTTTGTGACATGACAAAAATATGGTGATGATTTCACACTGGTCATCTTTTCTAATGATAACAAATATTTGAATTGTACTAAATAGTACATTAATTAGAATTTAATCCAAAGTCAAGATATGACCATATAAGTAATACCATCAAAATAATTTTAGTAGTAAATGATAATCCCAAGACTCAAAAATCATATATTAAAGTAACTCTAAAATAAATCAATACCTAATCAATGACAATCTAAAAGAAAGAAAAAGGATTTTTTTAACTAGTATCTAAATTGTTGAAATAAAAATTTTAAAGTAATAAGCACACCAACCATCAAAATATAAGAGCTCGGTAAAAACTATTATGAAACATAGCTATATTGAAATAAGATAATATTATCTTTAAACTAATCATTCATAAAAACTCTCATTGTGATTGAAACTCTTACAATTGACACCTGAGCCAATTAAACTGAAAGGTTAATAAAATATGGTAGTAGTAAGTTTACAATCAATAAGGTATACATAATTTATGTATATGAATAATTGTGAATAAAATTTGCGAAGGGATAATAATGATTATTAAAAGTAAAAATGTCAAGAATGATGAAATATCAATACAAAATCAAAAAATCATATAGAAATATAATAATTAAGGATTGATAATGACCTCACCAACGAATGTAGAATATCCAAAATTAGGTATAATTAATTTTACATAATGAAAAGCCATCTGCTATTATTCATGCCTCTTCAGTGGATCAAATATATATTATTTTTTATAAATTAGGTCAAATATTATTTTTCTGACCCGTAAATGTTAGATTTAATCTTTAATTTATAAATATTATATAAAGATATTTTAAATATATTTCATTAATTTTTTACAATGATTTTTATTTTATTAAAATAGAGAACTATATATCAAAAAATAAATATATAAATTTTTTCTCATTTTTAAAGAACAAATTACCTTTATTAAAATCAAAATAGAGTAATCACCAAAATACCTACATGAAAGAGACGAAAAGACAATCTTTTACAAAGTTAAAGATTTCAAGATGATATGTTTGAATAAAGGATAAGCATTCAAAAGCTCATAGAATGGAAACAAACCTAATATGTATGGAACAAAATATCAAAGTGTTAGAGACATTTATCTTATTGGCATATTCCGTGACCATATGTATCATTGTATTGATGTCGGGTTGTGGGTTGTTGGGTTAAAGTCTGTTCGGTTTGCCCTTCATTCGCTCGAGCCCGTCCTAAGCCTTCCCGCTCGCTTCTCGCTCGTTTCCTGCTCGAGCCTAAAATCCAGAAGGTCCCCGGCTCGCCAGGAGCTCGAGAACCGCTCGAGCTGAAATTCCAGTAGGGGGGCCGCTCGCTGCGTGCTCGAGACCCGCTCGAACGCCCGTACGGTTTCTCAGAAAACCCTACGGCCGCTCACCGCGCGCTCGAGCCCTGCTCGAGCGCCGGCCGAACGGGCAGAATTTTCAAACGCGTTTTTGGCTCCACTATAAATTCACACCTTATTTTCTTGAAACCCCAAGCACGCCACAGCCTCAATTGATAATTTTTGAAGTCTTCAAATTTGAGAGAAAAGCCTTTCATGCATCATTGATTTAGTCTCTCTTGAGAAAACCAAAAGACACAACCTTGAGTTTCATGATCTAAAGAGTTTTCTCACCATTTTTCTTTTTATTTTTCCATTCAAACCTTCCATCATTCTACCTGCGTTGGAGAAGTTGCTTCGTGAAGAAGGAGACTAGTTCGTGATTGGAAATTCAAGTGGTTCGAAGGAAGATTGACGTGAAGACCGGAAGGAGTCCGGTTCCGTTGTCGCAGGCAAATCCAAGGAGTTCCTTGGTAGGGATCACGTGACGGGAGTAAGTCCGCTAGGTTAGCGCGTCGTTACCACCCGGTCTGTAAGTTGATTTTTATAGTGCATTGCTTCGCTGGCCGTTGAAGCCCGGAGTATTTTTCTCGATACCGTGGGTATCGAGTTTTCACTTCGTCACCAAAAAATTGAGCCTTTATCTTTATTGCTCTTAATTGTTTAATTCGTACATGCTTGTTGTATCGTTAACATCTAGAAATAAATATCCTTTACGTGTATCGGATATTTATATATATATATTGCTTCCGCTATATTTTTAACGGGGTCGAAAGACATTAGCACGAAACGTGCTTTTTCAATTGGTATCAGAGACTTACCCCGATCCGCGACCCCCGATCTAGATGTATACTAGTGGATCGCTTTTCGTTCCTCCCTTCTTTGATGGGAGTAACTATGCCTATTGGAAGGTCCGATTGAGAGCCTTCCTAAAATCTCTAGATGAGCGTATTTGGGCATGTACCCAAGTTGGGTGGACTCCACCCACTAGTTTATCGGGTAATGAACCAAAAGACTTATCTTCATGGACCAAAGAAGAACTCGATGCATGTAATTGGAATAGTAAGGGGTTGTATGCTATTTTTATGGCTGTGTCTCCCGATGAGTTTAAACGAATTTCAATGTGTGAGACTTCTAAAGATGCATGGCATATTCTTGAAATTACTCACGAAGGCACGAAACTAGTGAAAAATTTAAAATTGTAAATGCTCACCACTAGATTCGAAGAAATAAAAATGAAAGATGATGAGACCTTTAATAAGTTCTATGCTCAATTGAATGATATTGTAAATTCTACATTTAATTTAGGAGAACGAATCTCGAAAAATAGAATTGTGAGAAAAATCCTTCGATCTTTGCTTGAACGCTTTAGACCTAAAGTTACTGCCATTGAAGAAAGCAAAGATTTAGATAAATTAAAAATAGAAGAACTTGTAGGGTCTCTATAAACTTATGAGCACACATTGCTACAATCTAAAAAGAATAAATCACTTGCCCTAAAATCAAGTAGGGAAGAGCGAAATCGGGACTCCGATGAAGAATCATGTAGTGATGATGATTTTGTATTATTTGTTAAGAACTTTAAAAAATTCTTAAAGAAAAATAACTCTTCATTAGAAAAACTGGATGTGGACTTAAAACGATCACATAAATTTGAGAAGAAGGACCGACATGAGAGTAAGGACTCTAAATCGAAAACTTCCCAATGAATCCAATGCCATGAGTGTAAAGGTTTTGGTCACTATCGTTCTGAATGCCCAAACTTTAAACGACAACAATGTCAAGCATTTAAAGCTAATGTGACCTTAAGCGATGACGAAGAGGAAGAGGGTGAAAATTGTTCTGAAAATGGCCCTGTCAAATACATGGCATTTATGATCTCAATGTGTGACAATTCTGTAGAGAATATTAATCAATCTGATAATTCTGAGGCCGAATCAGAAGCTGAATTTGATGGCCTTCAAGAAACTTACGATAAATTGTTTAGGAAATGTTTGAAAGTTAAGAAATTAAATAGAACCCTAAACAGTAGGATCATCGATTTGGAAAAAGAAAAAATATCTCTACAATCCAAGGTTGATACTAAACGCCAAGAAATTGAGAATTTGAAAATCTCATCTTCTAAACAAATCACGACCTTGGAATCTGAACTGGAGGCCACGAGAAAAGATTTAAAACAATTCTTAAATGGGTCTACGAAATTAGATCATATACTCGGCTTGGGAAAAATTGGTGGAAATAAACAAGGTTTAGGGTATGCCGCTAATATTGTCCAAAATAACGTGAAACCTAACACTGTGTTTATTCCCGCTACGAAAATTCCACACAAACATGCCTACACATCCAAAGTCATCAAGGCCATACCTCAACGTGTGAATAACAATTTTGGCTCAACTAATCTAGGTAATCACAAGGCTATGAACAATTCTTCCATCCCTAAGTTTGTGCCTACTTGTCATGCATGTGGGAAAGTTGGTCACATTCGCCCACGGTGCTACACCATGAATCCTTTGCACAACCCAAGACTAGGACTAAACATGAATAAACTTGTTGATCACCTTCAACATTTGGATGCACAAATTAAAAGTTTGAATACAAGAGTGCATTCAGTGAGACAAGTTTGGGTTAAGAAAAGTGAGCTACATGACCCCTTGGCCATTCGTGACAAAAAGGGGGAGACTTGATTTACTTTGATAGGGGGAGCTTGGGGGAGACCCTGTTTATTTTGGGGGAGTATTGATTATTTTCGCTAGGGGGAGAATTGTTGTATGTTACATTATTGTAGCTTCTCTTGCTTATGTACCATGCATGCTATTATGTGTTATTATTTTTTTACCTTGTTGGTACTAACCTTGCTTGATCAGAAAACTGAAGTGACACAAGCAGTCAAGCAAGTTTTCATCACATCGCCTCAATAGCTCTTGTTTAGCTTTTTAATTTTTTTTGTATCTCTTTTGTATCACTAGGCGTAGGTTTTCATGTATACGAGTTCTATCTCGGTGGTGTCTGAACCGTGATTCACTTGTATTTATTTATTTTCTGAGTTTTGTCACGGAATTACCAAAGGGGGAGATTGTTAGAGACATTTGTCTTATTGGCATATTCCGTGACCATATGTATCATTGTATTGATGTCGGGTTGTGGGTTGTCCGGTTAAAGTCCGTTCGGTTTGCCCTTCATTCGCTCGAGCCCGTCCTAAGCCTTCCCACTCGCTTCTCGCTCGTTTCCCGCTTGAGCCTAAAATCCAGAAGGTCACCGGCTCGCCAGGACCTCGAAAACCGCTCGAGCTGAAATTCCAATAGGGGGGCCGCTCGCTGCGTGCTCGAGACCTGCTCGAACGCCCACAAGGTTTCTCAGGAAACCCTACGGCCGCTCGCCGCGAGCTCGAGCCCCGTCGAGCGCCGGCCCAACGGCAGAATTTTCAAACGAGTTTTTGGCTCCACTATAAATTCACACCTTATTTTCTTGAAACCTCAAGCACGCCATAGCCTCAATTGATAATTTTTGAAGTCTTCAAACTTGAGAGAAAAGCCTTTCATGCATCATTGATTTAGTCTCTCTTGAGAAAACCAAAAGACACAACCTTGAGTTTCATGATTTAAAGAGTTTTCTCACCATTTTTCTTTTTATTTTTCCATTCAAACCTTCCATCCTTCTACCTGCGTTGGAGACGTTGGTTCGTGAAGAAGGAGACTAGTTCGTGATTGAAAATTCAAGTGGTTCGAGGGAAGATTGACGTGAAGACCGGAAGGAGTCCGGTTCCGTTGCCGCGGGCAAATCCAAGGAGTTCCTTGGTAGGGATCACGTGACGGGAGTAAGTCGGCTGGTTAGCGCGTCGTTCTGCACCCGGTCTGTAAGTTGATTTTCATAGTGCATTGCTTCCCTGGCCGTTGAAGCCCGGAGTGTTTTTCTCGATACCGTGGGTATCGAGTTTTCACTTCGTCACCAAAAAATTGAGCATTTATCTTTATTGCTCTTAATTGTTTAATTCGTGCATGCTTGTTGTATCGTTAACATATAGAAATAAATATCCTTTACGTGTATCGGATATTTATATATATATATTGCTTCAGCTATATTTTTAACGGGGTCGAAACACATTAGCACGAAACGTGCTTTTTCAAAAAGAAAGCATATGCCACACATATAAATATTTGAAAAAGAAATTATATGAGTTTTACAAAAAAATCAATAACAAAGGAAAATGACTTAAATGTACTTGATTTCTCTTAAATTTACAAAAAATTAGTTGAAAACACTTTAAATTTACTTTTTCCTTCTTCATTTCTCTTCTTCTCTTTCTTTACCTCTTCTCTCTTTTCTCTCACAATTTCACAAGAAATGTGCAAAAAATCTGTAGAAAGTTCTTATATAGTATATTGAAAGTTCTTACATGATGAGCCATTGATATCTATCTTTAATACCATGTACAATACAAACAATATACATACTATCTTTAGATGCCTATTATGTACCACTTAGTTAAGCCTTGGTCGTCTCTCACATAAGTATCATATGACATCTTAACTTATTTTATTACTCAGATGATCCTTAATCGATACTTATACAAATATTATGCAACCCTTACTTGACTTTTCTGTCAGAGTATTTCAAAAGCAAATATTGTTGGGTCAAAATATTTACCATTTCTTATTGAATTAAAATACTTTTCACTCTTTCTTGTCAAAAAAATAAAACCATTGTGTTCATCAAATTTCTCAACATAGAATTACAAGCTCCTTAATGTCAATGTCATCAAATTATAGTTTTTATAACTCAAAAAACTACTCTAATACCACTAACTAGGATTTGACAAAAACACATATAATTGGTGTAATAGAACAAACCTGAACCCCATCATGAGATGTTAACTGTTAAATATTTAAATACAAAAAATATGAAAATTCTTTCAAATTAAAAGAAAAGTTAGTACATAAATTTTAAAAAATTTACTATAATAATAATGTCAATTATAAAGATAGCATCCTCCAAAATTTTTTTACTACAACTCAAGTGAAGACTAATTGAACACAACATTCCTACATCTAGTAAACCACAAAATAAAAAAAAAATTGAGAAAAAAAATAATCAAATAATAATACAATCTTGGCAAACCAAATACTAAAATATCGCATTCAATCTTGGCAAAGAATAAAATTCAAATCAAATTTTAACCGAATATTGGACATTTTTCTTTTTTTTCTCTTCCTATCTTATCTCTTGTTATATGACACTCATTGTGTTATAATATAATTTTAAATACTCTAAAATCATTTTAGGCATGACTTTATATTAATGTTGGTACACCAACGCTCTTTAAGCATGCATTAGGCGTAACCTTCTTAGACAAACGGTGTACAAGTGCCCTTGAAGTGTGTATCAAGTGTAAACTTTCTAGATAAACAATGCATATGCACCATTTAAGCTTGCATCATATACTACTATTGCTCTCTTCGTATGCCCATTATGCAATACTCAATTGAGTCTCGATTAACTATCGATTGATCCTTACACGAATATTGTACAACCTTTTAAAATCTTTGATTTCTAAGATAACCTTTGACCATCTCTTAGACGATTCTTATACAAATATCACATGACTCTTATTTGATTGCTCTACCTGAGCATTCTATACGCGAATATTGCACATCCACCCAATGACCTATTTATTTATTGTGATATTTATGAGAGAATGACTTAAAAGCCCAATAAGATATTTCTATGACTAATCTTAAAGCTTACTTGCAACTTTATGAAGGGCAAATATTAATCAAGTTTGACAGATTGACAAGAAAAGAAAATCATGTTTGATAAACCTTCAAATTCAAAGTGAAAAGTGGACTAAATTTACGCAGGAACAGATGGACAAATGTCAAGTAAGCAAGGGATGATTAAAAGATCATCCATTTTTTTTAATTGAAAAAGAATCATCATTATTTACTTTATAAGAGCTCCTTATTTAAAAAAAATATTCAATCAAAAGATAGAAACTGATGTGATGACAAATAAATACGTATAGATTAAAAAAAGATAGTTATAATAAAAAGATCCATTTTTTTTATATAATGATAAAATATATCCTACATCTAAATATTATATTATATCACTTCTTGTTATCAATAATTATTAAAAAATTATAATAATTTAAGATAAATATTGAATATATAAGAATAACATTTTTGATATTATTTTATAATACCCAACTATTACTTTATTTTAAGTACTTTCCAATTAATTGAAGATGGGGCCATAAGATGACGATCGGCCCTAACGCAATTGGGCAACTGGAAAGTGCATGTGTCCCCACATTCTCACATTCTTGAAAAGATAGGAACAAATAAATACGTATAGATGCCAATAATTTAAGTTGAAAATATAGGAACTGAAGATGGGGCCATAAGATGACAAATAAATACATGTGTCCCCATTCTCAGATTGAAAAAGATAGTTATAATAAAATGACCTATTTTTTCTATATATTGATAAAATATACCCTACATCTAAATATTATATTATATCACTTCTTGTTATCAATAATTATTAAAAAATTACAATAATTTAAGATAAATATTGAATATATAAGAATAACATTTTTGATATTATTTTATGATACCCAACTATTACTTTATTTTAAGTACTTTCCAATTAATTGAAGATGGGGCCATAAGATGACGATCGGCCCTAACACAATCGGGCAACCAGAAAGTGCATGTGTCCCCACATTCTCACATTGCCCAATTGAAAAGATAGGAATTGATTTGATGACAAATAAATACGTATAGATTCAAAAAAAGAGAGTCATAATAAAAAGACATATTTTTTCTATATAATGATAAAATATACCCTACATCTAAATATTATATTATATCACTTCTTGTTATCAATAATTATTAAAAAATTACAATAATTTAATATATATATTGAATATATAAGAATAACATTTTGGATATTATTTTATGAAACTCAACTATCACTTTATTTTAAGTACTTTCCAATTAATGGAAGATGGGGCCATAAGATGACGATCAGCCCTAACGCAATTGGGCAACTGGAAAATGCATGTGTCCCCACATTCTCACAATGCCCAGTTGAAAGTGGAATGCATCACGGATCCCAACATTGAAGGATCCCATCAACATATTTAGTTGTTTATAAAATAAATATTATTTATATATTTAATTATATTAAAATTATTAATATATATATATATATATTATTGTATTTCATTTTAATTTTTATTTACATATTAAAAATAATAATTTTAATATAACTAAATATATAAATAATATTATTCGATCTATAATTTCAAATTTTCAATTTCCCACTTACTTGGAAGATTGTTTGCTCCTTCCAAAAATGTGGATGAGAATTTGGACCATTGAATATTCAATAAGCATATCCACCTTCTAGGGAATTTTATCATGAAAAGTATAGTTAACTACATAGATGTTAAATCAGATAAGATAGAGTTATAATTGAACATAGATTAATAAATAATATTAAAATTACAGGGGCCTTAAAATTGATAGAGGTGTGACCGGGATGGACCGGAACATTATGCTAGAATCAGGGGACCCATGGATAGACTTAAAATGACAGATGAACCACAAGATGGTGCTAGAATTGAAGGTGAAAAAGCATGTATTGTGCTAATGTGAACAATCAAATTTTGACCCCGATAATTATAGCGGAAACAAAAATAAATAAATATCTGATACACGTAAAGGTATTTAAAATTAGATGCTAACGAGATAAACAATCATGCGCAATAAACCAAATACGTAAGCAATAATAAAAAGACGCAATTTTTGGTGACGAAGTGAAAACTCGATACCTACGGTATCGAGAAAAACACTCCGGGCTTCAACGGCCAGGGAAGCAATGCACTATGAAAATCAACTTACAGATCGGGTGGTAACGACGCGCTAACCTAGTCGACTTACTCTCGTCACGTGATTCCTACCAAGGAACTCCTTGGATTTGCCCGCGGCAACGGAACCGGACACCTTCCGGTCTTCACGTCAATCTTCCCTCTCGTGCCACTTGAATTGCCAACTAATATCGGACCTCCTTCTTCACGAACCAACGTCTCCAACGAAGGTAGAAGGATGAAAGTTTGAATGGAAAAAGAAAAAGAAAAATGGTAAGAAAACTCTTTAGATCATGAAGCTCAAAGTTATGTCTTTTGATTTTCTCAAGAGAAGCTAAATCAATGAAGCATGTAAGGCTTTCTTCTCAAGTTTAATGGCTTCACAAGATGTCAACAAAGGCTATGGCGTGCTTAGGGTTTCAAGAAAATATGGTATGAATTTATAGTGGAGCAAAAAACACGTTCAAAAAATCTGCCCGTTGCACCGGCGCTTGAGCGGGGCTCGAGCGCGGGGCCGACGGTTGTAGGGTTTCGTGAGAAACCCTGCGGGCGCTCGAGCGGCCAGAGGGCGAGCAGCGAGCAGGCACCCTACTGCTTTTTCTGCTCGAGCGGCTAGCGAGGAACAGGCGAGCGGCCACCATTCTGTTTTTTACGCTCGAGCGGGAAATGAGCTCATGGTGAGCGGGTAGGCTTTGGATAAGCTCGAGCGACTGGAGGGCAGACCGAACAGACTTTAAACTGACAACCTACAGCCTGACATTGATACAATAATACATATGGTCACGAAATATACCAATTAGACAAATGTCTCTAACAGAAGGCTTTATGGTGAGTATTATGTCATCTAAAACAATAGTTTATTATATATATATATATATAGCTATCATTGTTATTATATGTGATGGATATTGGCCGGAATGGACGGCCGACTGTCAAAGGCGCAGGAATGATACATGCATACACAGTGAAGTGAACGCAGAAGAAGAGAAATGAACACCAAATATTTTACGTGAAAAATCATTTTAAAATAATAAAAACATTACAAGTCTACCAAAAAATCACTAAGTATGAGATATTAATTATATAAACCACAGGAGGCGGAAATACAAGAACAGAGTAAAGGTGAACAAAGAACTACAACACTTTGTTCTCACTCATTACTCTCTTTTTTTTTTTTTACACTTTTTCTTCTCTATTTTTCTCTATTTTCTCACTTATCTCACTCACTTAGCAGTAAGTATGTATATACATATATATATATATGTACATGCCTTCCAACAACAAGATCAACCATAGCTTAGCTTGGTGGTTGGTAGATAATTCTCAATATCTGAATGCATGCGCACGCCCTGTCCTGCAGCAGGTAGTGCATGCTTCCCCTGTAGACTGATTCGTCATAATCCCAAGAATGATATCTTCAACTACCCAATCAGGTAGGTTAACTGTACGCCTTTTGGGTTATGACAATCATTCAAAACTTTCATAACCAACCGGTCAGCTCTATTAACCGTCTTCTCTTCTTGGCCGGTCAACACCCCGTTGACCGTTGGAGTTGTCTGCTTGGGATTCTTTCAGTAATGTTAGGCAGCTCATGACCTTAATCAGTCAACATATTGACCGGTTATAGTTACCCATCCAGAAGGTTTCGGTCAATTATATTGATCGAAATTCCTTTTATTTATCCTGATCATAATAACAGACACGTACTCCGTCCAAGTCCTCCAGTCATAAGGACTTCCACGCGGGAGTGATTCCCAACAATGAATTGAACTAATTATTGAGATTTATATTAAGATTTATTTTTACAATAGTTAGTTTATCAAATGATGTGGTTTTGTGGCATAAGTTTGGAGGCAAAGAAGATGGAGCTCCTACATTTCTTATCAACAAGTTTGGATTATAATTCAATGATAAAAACTTTAAAATAAAGAGCTAAATATAGTTTTTAATTTTTTTGTAAAAAAATATTAAGAATTACTAAATATTTTGTCTAATATTAAAAAACTCTTTAATTTTTTTTTGATTTTAAATTATATTTGTTAATTTTTTTTCTGATAAATGAAAATGAGGAGGAGGAGACGCAATCCCGTATCCTTTCAGCATTATATCAAAATCAAACAATCTTATTATTACACATATTTTAACTTCTATTAAATCCTTTTTTGCCCCATTTTAATCTTTTGGAATATTCCAAGAGTGAGGGATCAATGCCCATTTTGTTATTTTCCTATCTTTTTCTTGGTAGGGTTCTTTTTTCAGTTGTTTTTCTCAATAGAACTTTACTTAGAGTCACCGCATTGTACTGCCTTTTCATAATATTAGAGTCAATTCTTCATTATTGTTGTATAAAATTTCATTGATACATAAAATTTTATATATTACAGTCTATCGAACATTTCAACTGTGACATGAACTCCTATCATATGAGTCAATCCCAGCTCAAAGCTCATAGTTCATAGTAGTTTTTCTGTTTAAGTAAGTTAAGAATATTTTTTAACCAAAAAATCCTAGACTATTTAATTACTGATAGATATATCTGAAATTATTCTTAAAGCTTACTTGTAGCTCCATGAAAGTGAAATATTGATCAAGTTTGACAAATTGACAAGAAGGGAAAATCATGTTTGATTAACCTTCAAATCCCATGTGAAAAGTGGACTAAATTTATGCAGAAAAAGATGAACAAATATCAATTAAGGGGTGATTAAAAGATTATCCATGTTTCTTTTTCTATTAAAAAAGAATTACAATTATTTACTTCATAAGAGTCCTCTATTTTTAAAAATATTAAATAAATATATATGGATTGACAATAAATAGCTCTGATAAATTGACCTATTTCTTTCTATACAATAATAAACTATACCCTACATCTGTATATTATATAATATCGCTTCTTATTATTAATAACTATTAAAAGATTACAATAATTTATGTTAAATATTGAATATATAAGGATCATATTTTTGATATTTATAATATGATATGAAGCTATCATGTTGTTATAGATATTTTTCCAATTAATGGAAGATGGAGACCATAAGATAGGTATAGGCCCTAACAATTGGGCAAGTAGAAAGTGCATGTGTCGCCACCTTCTTGCATGGCACAGCTGAAAGTGGAATGTTTGATGGGTCCCATTACAATGTTTAGTTGTTTTCCGACCTAATATACACACACACAAATATATATTAAATTATATTAAAATTATTAAAAATATATATAAATTTCATCCTATTTTAATTATATTTTTTATTCTTTTTCTGCACTATAAATAAAAAATTTAATATAATTAAATATATAAATAATATTATTAGATTTATAATGTAAGCTAAATTTTAAACTTTCAACTCCCCATACACTTTGAAGATTGTATGCTCCTTTCAAATATGTGGATAAGAATTTGGACCAGCGAAAATTAAATAAGCATATCCGCCTTCTGTGAAGTTTTATAATAAAAATTTTAGTTAATTATAGAGATATTAGATCGCATATTGGGTTGATGGACCATAAGATAGAGTTATAATCAGAGATAGATTAATAAATGATATTAAGATTAGAGGGGCCTTTAGATAGAGATGTAGTCCCGATGGACCATAAAATTATGCTAGAATTATTGGATAGATTTGCAATAGCAAATGGACTATAAGATAGAATTAGAGTCGAAAGCTTTGTTATGAGTATCATGTCATTTAAAGTTTTAGGTTATTGAAAATATATATAGCTATTATTATTTTACGTAATGGATGTAACTAATTATTGGGATTTATATCAAGATGTATTTCTTACAATAATTAGTTGACCACATAATGTGGCTTTGTTGCATCAGTTTGTGGACAAAGAATATGCAGCTCCTATATTACTAATGTGAAGTATGAATTTTAAAAATAAAGGAATATGTTGCTCCTACAAAGAATAAGCACGAGAGGTGCTAGTGTGTTTTTAAATAAGAATGTCAGAGGCTGATAGAAACCTGCTCAGTACTCATACGTAATATGAAATTAGTCTTTACATCTAAGTTATGCCTATCCGGTGTACATAGACCAATTTTCTGTATATAGACTCTTTGATTTAATTTTGGCTCATTTTTAGCTTAGTT
Source organism: Nepenthes gracilis (assembly GCA_033239525.1). Taxonomy (NCBI): domain Eukaryota; kingdom Viridiplantae; phylum Streptophyta; class Magnoliopsida; order Caryophyllales; family Nepenthaceae; genus Nepenthes; species Nepenthes gracilis. The sequence continues at coordinate 7,956,785 of BSYO01000009.1, forward strand.
TTGATAGAAAATGAGAGGAAAAGTATGAGAAGATAAAATTAAAGAGAAATCAAGTAATCTTTTAGTAAAATTAAATAAAAATAAGTATATTTAAACTTATTTTTTTTATTATTAATATTTTTTAAAAATACTTGAGTATTTTTTGTTCTAATATTCATGCAAGTGCTAATTTTTCACTCTGAGTGATTTTACTTTTTATGAATGTAATTTTATTTCTATTTTATGAAACTAAATAAAGTGCATGTATTAAATTTAAATAAATCATATTTAAAGATTGAAATTTCTACTTAAGTGTTCTGATATGTTACTAAAGTTTGTACATATATTCATGCATGTTATCAATTTTTACATAATTGTTCCTACATGTATTCTATTTGTAGAAATTTATTAAATTATGTAAACTATTTTGAATTCCTACAATATTTAGTATAAATTTTTTGCATATCATAAATTTTATATTATTGTTCCTACATGCTATATATTTGCAAGAAAAGTAATCAAAATTCCACTTTGATGAAAATAATTAATTTTTTTAGCATCAGAAAATAGGTGCATACTTATATTTTGTGTAGATCTTTCAATTTTGATTAATAGAAATAATTACAAAAAATTAATATAATATATTTAAATATATTTTAGTATATTATATATAAATTAAAAGTTAAATATAATATCCACGGGTTAAAAAAATAAAATTTGATCCCGATTATATAAAATAATTTATAGTTGTCCCACATATGGAGCATAAATAGTAATATATGACTACTGATTATGTAAAAATAATTATAACCCAAATTTTAAAATTTGACTATTGTTGGTGAAGTAATTATCAATCTTTAGTTCTTATATATTAGTATGATTTTTATATATTTCTTATCTTCATACATATTGATCAATTTTTGTATGTCATATAATTTTAAGCATTCATATGATTTTGACATCATTTCTATGCTTGCAGTCTTTTTAGCATAATTGATAATTAGTATATGATTTTAGCATGGTTTTTACAATTGTACAAAAGTTTTAACATGTTGATTTATTAGTACACAATTTTTACAAGTTTTGTCAACATCTTATATTTTTTTATCATAACATCATCTTTAACATGTTTCATTCAATATATCATCATAAAAAAAAATTATATATGCTTTGCTTAGTTAAACCATTTTTGCCACTGTTAGCTAATCTTTTAAATTAGCAGACTCGGATTTATTTATAAAAAGTTCAGATCAAGGAATATTTTATAGAGAATAGTTTTTAGAATACTTAGATTTTATAATATAATTTTAAAGTTTTGTGATTGACAATTTTTGTTGGCTTTGATCATATTGTATATGGCCCCTAGCCAATAATAATATTTAAGTTTGATTTTGGGCATTGTTGAAGTCATTATCAAAAACTCAGGTTTTAAGTAAGATATTTTTCTTTATTTATGGTCTAAAGTCAAATAGTTATTAAGTTTCGGATTTACTTTCAGATGTAACTTTTAAATCTTTTATTTGGTTATTATATCATTATTTGGGTCATTTAAAGGGGTTTGATACAATTTTATGTCATAGAATATTGTTTTAGGTTTATGACGGCCTATAAAACTAATTGATTTTCGGATTTTATATTAAGAATCTAATATATATTAATTATGGGTTATAAATAAAGTTAATTTGGGGTTTTAGGTTAGAGATGTGATAGGAAAAGTGGTACCAAGGAAAGTCGTGTGGAAAGTTTTTTATTTGATTTAATAATTTAAAATGGTTAATTATGTAATGATAGGTACTAAGATATCAGGTGGAAAAGATGGATTGAGCTCTAATAGGGATAAGGAGTATCACTTGATAATAGTGAGGATGGTAGTGCTGGTGGATCGAATGGTCCAACGACAGCCAAATTTAATGCCAGTTGCGATAAATTCAGGAGTTGTTTTGACAGCGTACGCTCGCTTCACAAATAAATTGGTGATGGAGCTCTTGGGTGATTCTAATCTGGCAAAGGTAGAGATTTAGATCCATCACACTGAAAAAGTTTCTAAAGTAATTAGCTGTCTTGAAGAAGATAGAGTTAAATTTTCCTCACATAAGTTAGGCAAGAAGGTAGACCATTGGTAGGCTACCAAGAAAGGATCTTCGGATTAGAAAATGAATAAATTTTGTGAAATGTATTTTTAGAAGAATTCCTAGATAAGTATTTTTCTTCAAGTTTGTAAGAGCAGAAGAATAATGAACTTCCTTGTTTAAGGCATGGGAATAGAATCTTAACTGTGTACGATGCCAAATTATTTAACTTGGCTCGTTATACGCCCCATATGGTTATGGACGAGTTGAGGAGAGTGAGAAAATTTTGCAAGGGCTCGACAATACTATTTAAAAGAAGCTAATAATCTTGCGATTGACAACATACTGAGAAGTTTTGGATTAAACTTTGTTATATGAGTAAGAGTTAAGGAGCCAGAAATTTTTCAAACCAAAGAGCACAAACCAAGGGGATAAAAGTTCAAGGTCAAAAATATTCCAAAAATGATCTGAATCATATGAAAAATGAGTGAATTTGGGAGCTGAATTCCAAGGCCCATTAAGTCAGTAGCAATTGAAGCATGTGTGTGCACATTTTGGAAAACTACATGAAGGAAGGCCGTATTAAAAGCAAATGAGAACATATTTTAGTTATGGCCAGCCTGGCCATATAATTAAATATTATCCCTACCCTTTGAGGTAAATGGCAAAAAAGCTAAATCTCTCGGAAAAGCATTTGCAGTGATAGACAAGGATGCAAATGCATCCCCTGCAACAATATAATTTAAATTTTTAATTTTTGAGACATCTATACATGTGTTATTGGATGCGAGATCTACACACTCGTTTGAATTATCCAAATTCGTATATTATTTGAAAATGCCACCTAGAATTATGGATTAATCGTTAGTAGTTTCAACACTTATGAATATATAGTTAATAACTGGTATTGCATACCCTAGGTGCATTTTTTTGGTTAAACGGGATTGAATTGATGGTTGATTTGACTTTGCTACAGAGGTATGATTTTGATGTGATATTAGGCATGGATTGTTTGGTATGTTATTATACTAATGTAGATTATTTTTATAAGAAGGTGTATTTTATAATTTTAGATTATGAATCCTTTTATTTTCAAGGAATAAAACAAAAGGAGTCAACTTATATGATTTTGACTCTGCATACATGTCATATTATGAAAGGCGAGTATCAAGCATACCTAACATTTGTTACCACCGTCAAAAGCCATAGAGTGTCAGCCGAAAAGATTCCTATGATAAGAGAACTTGAGGATGTTTTAAATTATACCCTACATCTAAATATTATATTATATTACTTCTTGTTATCAATAATTATTAAAAAATTACAATAATTTAAGATAAATATTGAATATATAAGAATAACATTTTTGATATTATTTTATGATACTCAACTATCACTTTATTTTTGGTACTTTTCAATTAATGAAAGATGGGCCATAAGATGGCCATAGGCCCCAACACAATTGGGCAACTAGAAAGTGTAGGTGTCCCCACTTTCTCACACGGCCCAGTTTAAGGTGGAATGCATCACGGATCCCACCATTGAAGGATCCTGATGCCTCACTGGATTCAAACTTCGAATAGATTCGGGCTGATCCGATTGTCCTGATTCTGGCTCTGTCCACTGAGTTTGGATCCTATACACCGCTAAAAAGAACAGGAGGTCAGTGTGTCGGCGGGGAGTTATCCCACCGAAAATACTCCAATACTCAAATCAGTAAACAATATTCGAAATATGAGAAGGTCACTAAAACTGAGAATTGAAAGAGAGAGAGAGCAAGTGTGTGTATATCTCCAGATGAAAGAGAGACAAAGCTGTCTTCTTGAATCTAGATGGTGGAGAGGCAGTAAACGGCTATTAGGAGCACATTGTATGCCTTGGGTTTTTTGAGTGACAGCAGAGAGTAGGGAGTTGAAAGTATGTCTATGTTGTCGTTGTGGGTGTTGTTTGAGTGAAAGCTTGCGAGAGTAAGAGGTCACATAACAGATAGCGTGGGTAAAAGTTCGCGTGCCTGGAATGAGAATTCTAGGGCTTATTTATGCTTGATAGGGTGATCTTCCTCTTTTGAAAGGAGTGATCCCCTGTGTGATTTTTGGTTGGCATGCCTTTCAGAGCTAATGTCAGTTGCCAAATGGACCAAGATAGTTTTCTTTCACAGAGGTCAGCGGCTTTCCAAATTGCTTATCTTCCTTCTATATTTTTTACCGTTAGAGCGCCCCAATTGGCAGGATATTGAAAAAATCTAGCGTCTTCCTTACGAGAAGGGCGTCAATTTTGTCAATGTCCATTTTGGGAGCCAGTTGAGATTGTGGAAGATGTTGGGAGAGCTGTTGCTGGCCGTCTGATAGATCGTGGGCCTAAGTGGGTCAGGCCCATAAAAAGACTTTTATTTTTGGCTTGTTGCTACAGTGATTTTGGTCAACGCTCGAGTTGACCGTCTGTAAGCGAGTTAGCCGTCTGCTGGAGTCTAGACAGTCAACACTGTCATTGACCGTCTTGAGCCTTTCAGGCTTTGGGCCTTTGCATCCTGTTGGGCCGTTTTTAAGTTGACCGTCTGGTATGCCGTTTTGGGCCTCCGTTGACCATGGGCCAGCCCATATTTTGGTGTACCGATCACTAGCCCCCCATACTGGTGGTCAGAATTTTGGGCTCTGGTATGTTCATGATGGGATGTCTCTTACTATTCTTCATTGTTTGAGGATCTCGGATGACTCTATGAAAGGCAGAGAGGAAAGTTTGACCGAAACTGTCGACCGTTTTGGTCAGTTTCGAGAAGAATATTGACCAAAATTATTGACCATCTTTGGTCAGTTCTGGAGAAGAATATTGATCAGAACTGTTGACCGTCTTTGGTCAGTTCCGGAGAAGAATATTGACCAGAACTGTTGACCGACTTTGGTCAGTTCCAGAGAAGAATGTTGACTAGAACTGTTGACCGTCTTTGGTCAGTTCCGGAGGAGAATATTGACTAGAACTGTTGACCATCTTTGGTCAGTTTCGGAGAAGAATATTGACCAGAACTATTGACCGTCTTTGGTTAGTTCCAAAGAAAAATATTGACCAGAACTGTTGATCGTCTTTGGTCAGTTCTGGAGAAGAATATTGACTAGAACTTTTGACCGTCTTTGGCCAGTTTCGGAGAAGAATATTGACGAATCAACTGTCTTTGGTCGATTTCGGAGAAGAATATTGACGAATCTGCCGACCGTCTTTGGTCGATTCGGAGAAGAATATTGACGAGCGGAATCGACCATCTTTGGTCAGTTCCGGAGGACTTTCTGCCAGCCTTGATGGACGCGTGGCCATCAGCCGATTTGCAGGCCAGAAGAGGACACGCGTCTTCTTTTGGTTGGGCAGATATTCTAGCCATTAATGTGTCAGAGATTTGCCTTTTGGAGAGCCAAGTAAGGAGGCAACACGTGGCAAGACTTACGGTGTCCTTAATGAGAGGTTTTAAAGTGTTCTTGTCGTTTAAGTTTCCTTCTATATTTCAAAAACCTTTTACGCCTACTAGCCTTCGTCTTCTTCGTCTCCAACTTTCATTCTCAGAAACCCTAATCCCTCCTGCAAACCATGGCATCTGTCACAGACATCGCCTCTGTCCTAAGAGAGGAGGACATTAAAGCCTTGTGCGAAGAGTTCAACATCCCGAAGGAGATCACTTGGAGGGTCGCCAAAAAGGATGACAGAGCCTTTGCTCCAACGACGGGCATATCACAGTTTATGAGGCCCACCTAAGGAGCAGTCTCCGTCTTCCGTTGTCGCATGATTTACAGTCCGTTCTGCGAGCCCTACAAGTCCCAATCGCCCAATTCCACGCCAATGCTATTCGGTATCTCTGTACTCTATGTATTTTTCTTCGAAAGCATTTAAGAAGCTGAGAATGTCGATGGTGAAGGGCCTATTTAAAATAAACCGGGGAGGAGAGTGGATATCGCTTGTCCCCGTTCTAGCCTTGAAAATAAGCACGTCCATATACGACTCGTTGAAGAACTGGAAGAATCGGTTCTTCTTCGTGAGTGTGGGGGCGACCTGGCCCCTTGCGAAGGACTGGGGCAAGGTCCCAGAGGCGTATCCGGGGACGTCGTCTGTGGAAGAGATGGCGGCCCTGATATGGTTAACTAAGTTGATCAAGGAGAACTCTGACGAGTTCAAGTGGGATTTTCTGATTTCTCAGACGGAGACCAAGAAGGTGAACTAGGGACCGCCATCTCCGGTTCAAAAACCCACGCCGCCAGTAAGGATGATGAGGTCAGAAGACTCTAAGGGCGTGATCATCTGCATACGGCACACTGACAAAGGGTTTATTGGCCCATTGCCCGAGAAGGTGCTGGAGACACCTTCCTCGTCGTCGTCCCGCATCCATTATGTCACTGTCGGAATCTGCGGCGGATCTAGTAGTATGCGGGGCTTAGAGGCGTCCTACGAGACCTGGCTAGTGGAATCAGGAGAAGGAGTCATCCTGTCGTAGCCCGCGCCGCAAGCGGCTCCTTGTGCAGCGTTGACAGAATCCTTTACAGAGCCTACTTGTGAGCCAGTGGTGGAGGCGTGGGAGCTGTCCATTAACTCTCCAGTTGCGTGGACTCCTACTGTGGAGCCAATGGTGGAGCTTGATCCTCCAGCAGCTGCTGCGGAGGCTACCGTTGAGGAGCCCGCAGTAACCATGGATGAGACTAAAGAGCTACTGGAGAACATTTTGGAGGAGGCTGCCACTAGCTTGGCTCGAGAGGATACTCCTAGTCCACCACCACCTGGGCCAGGTCTAGAGGTCAGGCACGAGAGGCCCACGAGGAGATTTTGTGAGGTATGATTCTTGGTGATGGCTTCCTCTTACTTTCTCCTTCCTCAGATTTGTGACCTGTTCTTTGTTTTTCTTTTGCACAGTCGAGGAAGCTGATTTCTGCCATCTCCAAGGAGGTGGAGCAGCGTGACCAGGCGATCGCCGATAGGGAGGCGGAGATCGCCTGGTTAGATACCAGGTTGCCTGCTTCGGGGAGCAAGCACCGCGAGGAGACTGCAGCCCTCGAGGCTGTCTTGGCCGAAGTGGAAACGGAGAATGCTAAGTTTAAGGCTGAGGTTGCTTGCTTAAAAGAGGAGGATGATCGAGGCAAAGTGCGCCTCAAACGACTTGCCGAGCGAGTGGCAACCTTGGAGAAAGATCTAAGTCTCCGGATTTGCCCCCACGAGGTCGAGGGCATGATGCATGCACAGCTGTTGAGGGGATCAACGTCAGTAGGCGCATTGCGCGGTTGATTGATCCTAGCTTCCCCGTTGAGTTCATCAATATGTCCAATAGTACGGTGCTACACAGAGACGACCTCGTGGGGGAGCCCCGTGATACTCAGGGGCCTCCGCAGCCCCCGTAGCCTCCTATGATGTACATTTTTGTGACCTCCCTTGTAAAATGTGATTTGTAATATATTTAAAGTAATAAAATGAAATTCTTTCAATTCTGTGTCCATTAGCTTTTACTACTCTTGTGTTTGTATGCTTTGTTGCATTGGGTAGCCAACTTGGTTGGCCAGCTGTCGCTGTTGGGCTGCCTAAGGAGCGAAGTTCTTAGGCTTGGCAAGTGGTTGTGTTAACCAGCTGGTGGCGCCCGTACAAGTGATGACTTGGGCAACCAACGTTGGAGAAGTATGTTTCTCCCTTCGACCGTCGCTGACTGATTACGCTATCTCCTCGTAGAGGAGGTTATTACCTATGTTGCGTAAGCCCTCTAAGGTTTTGACAGCTATCGGGCCGCTTGGGTGACCAAGGTTTAATGCGACCGCTAATGGGCTGCTTGGATGGCCAGGATTTAGTACGACCACTAATGGGATGCTCGGATGATTGAGGTTTATATTACGCCGCTTGTACGCCACCTGGATGACCAGGGTTTATAATAGACTGCTCATGGGCCATTTGGATGACCAGGGTTTAGATACAACTGCTAATGGGCCGTTCGGATGACCGAGGTTCAAGTTCGACCGCTTATGGGCCACCTGGATGACTAGGGTTTAATGAGATGGTGAAGACCCTCCCGACTTAGGGGCAGTTTAGGTTGGGTAACCTGTAAAGAGAAAATAATGCACATGCACAAAGAAAGGATGCTAAGTAAACACTTATTTTTCACGAAATCAAAACAAGCAAGCGAGTGCAAACAATAATGGAAATGCGTACCTGCGTCTGCTACTGGAAGTATCATTTGAGGTGAAAGGTGTTCCACGTTCGCGGAACCCGTTTTCCGTCCTGACTCTGGAGTTTGTGGGCTCCGTTTCACAGGACGGCAGAGACGATGAAAGGCCATTCCCAACTAGGGGAGAGCTTATTGCGGCTGGCCAACTTGCCTGTGGCCTCGACGCCTCGTAGGACTAGATCTCTTACGTCAAATCATCATGCCTTAACTTTTTTATTGTAGTATTGGACGATCCGATGTTGGTAGGCCGCTGTCAGCCGAAAAGATTCCTATGATAAGAGAACTTGATGATGTTTTAAATTATACCCTACATCGAAATATTATATTATATTACTTCTTGTTATCAATAATTATTAAAAAATTACAATAATTTAAGATAAATATTGAATATATAAGAATAACATTTTTTATGTTATTTTATGATACTCAACTATCACTTTATTTTAAATACTTTCCAATTAATGGAAGATGGGGCCATAAGATGACGATCGGCCCTAACACAATTGGGCAACTGGAAAGTGCATGTGTCCCCACTTTCTCACACTGCCCAGTTGAAAAGATAGGAACTGATGTGATGACAAACAAATACGTATAGATTGAAAAAAGATAGTTATAATAAAAAGACATATTTTTTTTATATAATGATAAAATATACCCTACATCTAAATATTATATTATATCACTTCTTGTTATCAATAATTATTAAAAAAATTACAATAATTTAAGATATATATTGAATATATAAGAATAACATTTTGGATATTATTTTATGAAACTCAACTATCACTTTATTTTAAGTACTTTCCAATTAATGAAAGATGGGGCCATAAGATGACGATCAGCCCTAACGCAATTGGGCAACTGGAAAGTGCATGTGTCCCCACATTCTCACATTGCCCAGTTGAAAGTGGAATGCGTCACAGATCCCACCATTGAAGGATCCCATCAACATATTTAGTTGTTTATAAAATAAATATTATTTATATATTTAATTATATTAAAATTATTAAAAAATATATATATTGTATTTCATTTTAATTTTTATTTACATATTAAAAATAATAATTTTAATATAACTAAATATATAAATAATATTATTCGATCTATATTTTCAAATTTTCAATTTCCCACTCACTTGGAAGATTGTTTGCTCGTTACAAAAATGTGGATGAGTATTTGGACCATTGAATATTCAATAAGCATATCCAACTTCTAGGGAATTTTATCATGAAAAGTATAGTTAACTATATAGATGTTAAATCATATAAGATAGAGTTATAATTGAACATAGATTAATAAATAATATTAAAATTAGAGGGGCCTTAAAATTGATAGAGGTGTGATCGGGATGGACCGGAACATTATGCTAGAATCAGGGGACCCATAGATAGACTTAAAATGACAGATGAACCACAGGATGGTGCTAGAATTGAAGGCTTTATGGTGAGTATTATGTCATCTAAAACAATAGATTATTATATATATATATAGCTATCATTGTTATTATATGTGATGGATATTGGCCGAAATGGAGGGCGGACTATCAAAGGTGCAGGTTTAATACATGCATATACAGTGAAGTGAACGCAAGAGAAGAGAAATGAATACCAAATATTTTACGTGAAAAATCATTCTAAAATAATAAAAATATTACAAGTCCACGATAAAATCACTAAGTATGAGATATTGATTATATAAACCACAGGAGGCAGAAATACAAGAACAAAGTAAAGGTGAACAAAGAACTACAACACTTTATTCTCACTCACTACTCTCTTTTTTTATATACTTTCTCTTCTCTATTTTTATCTATTTTCTCACTTATCTCACTCACTTAACAACGAGTATGCATATACATATATATATATATACACGCCTTCCAACAATAAGAGCAACCAAAGCTCAACTTAGTGGTTGGTAGATAATTCTCAATATCTACATGCATGCGCACGTCTTGTCCTGCAACAGGTAGCGCATGCTTTACCCTGCAGACTGATCCGTTGTAGTCCTAAGAGTGATATCTTTCAACTGCCCAATCAGGTAGGTCAACTGTACGCCTTTTTGGATATGACAATCATTCAAAAATTTCATATCCAGCTGGTCAGCTCTGTTGACCGTCTTCTCTTCTTGGCCGGTCAACACCCTGTTGACCGTCAATGTTGTCTGCCTGGGATCCTTTCAGCAATGCTAGGAAACTCATGACCTCAATCAGTCAACATATTGACTGGTTATAGTTGCCCATCCAGAAGGTTTCAATCAATTATATTGATCAGAATTCCTTCTATTTATCCTGATCATAGTAGCTGACACGTGCTCCATCCAAATCCTCCTGTCATAAGGACTTTCACACAGGAGTGATTCCCAATAATAGATTTAACTAATTATTGAGATTTATATTAAGATTTATTTTTACAATAGTTAGTTTATCAAATGATGTGGTTTTGCGGCATAAGTTTGGAGGCAAAGAAGATGGAGCTCCTACATTTCTTATCAACAAGTTTGGATTATAATTCATTGATAAAAACTTTAAAATAAAGAGGCAAATATAGTTTTTAATTTTTTAAAAAAAATATTAACAATTACTAAATATTTAGTCAAATATTAAAAAACTCTTTAATTTTTTTTTAATTTTTAATTTTATTTGTTAAATTTTTTTTTCATAAATGAAAATGAGGAGGAGACGCAATCCCGTATCCTTTCATCATATGGTATATTCAAGGAATTTAGCTTGCCTATTTATTTGACTAATGAGGAAGTTAACATATGATTTTTCTATTTGATCAACCTATACAAAATGTGGTTTCTCACTCAAATTAGTAATTAAGAGAGTTATTAATTTCACGTTTTTGTTTTTTTCATTAAGGAGTACATAAACAATATGATATAAAAAAGTCTTACCAGATTCTCATATTTTAATAATGCATAATATGAGTGTGACATTTAACACGTTCAACAACAAAAGATTTATGATTTTTGCAATATTAATAGAAAAATATAATGAGAATAAAAATTATTTAGAGTTATGCTTTTTCTATATCAGTTGTAAGTGGTTGACCTTTTGATTAGATGGGAGAGAAACCCATGATAGAGTTACTCCAACCATAATTTAAAGTTAGCAATTGGGGTCATTGTTTAGAGGGTTTATAGATTTAGTTTATGGTTGTAGTTATTATCTAGCTAGTACTAAAGGTGTGAATAGTCATGCCATGAAGAAAATATGATCTTATTTTAGTACAATTGGATAATTTGTTTAAGAACTGTGAAGATGAATTTCAATATCTTTTAAAAAAAATCGGACAATAGGATTGATATTATGATATTGGGAGTTTTTAGAATTAATATACTTTCGATACTTTGTAAGAGAGGTGAATCGTGAGCCGCTAGTAGTTCCAATAGTTGGATTCGTGGGACGTCGTACTCTTAATTTGGGAGATCGAATCGTACTCTAAGCATTGAAGTCATGGGATTATAATATGAGAAGTCTTTACGATTTTGCTTCTGGGTTTTTAGAATGATAAGGACCTTGGAAGTTTGAATAATCATAGATTAAATTTCAGGAACATTCCATCCATCCCAAAATTTGGTAAAAGCGTGTGGGTCAAATATGTTGACTCGTTGGTATGCTAGCGAGGTAATAAGTTTGTTGAGTATTTAGGTTCAAGATCTAGGTGGCGATTTGAGACTGTGCTGAATCTTCAGGTGATAGTCTCAATTGCAATTTCTAAATTAATCGTGATCTAAGGATTAAAGGCCTTACCTTAATTGTGTTGTTATCCTTGGAATTTTCTTGGGTCTTTAGCTGCCTTGTAGCCTAAATGTCTGATGTGAATCATTGGATAAGGGTTGCAATTGATTTTAATGTATAGATAAAGGGTCAATCAGTGTAACGCAATGGTAGCGTGTGATCCATGTCTTAGAAACTTTAGAGTAAGATCAAGGATCCAAGTGAACAGTCGTTTGCGAGGCTCAGGATGAATTGAATTAGGAATTCATAAGTTGCTCGAGGTTTCAAATAATGTCAAGAAAATAGCTGGTGACTTTAGTTGCCTACAATTTGAATGGACTATTATAAAATCTTCCCTGCATCGAGAGTTGAGGAAGAAAGCATATGATCGAGTTGAGCCTTTCTGAAAATTAGGTGCTTGTCTTGCAATATGTTCCTACCTAGATTTAATTAGGAAGCATTAGGTATTAAGGATTAGAATGATTTTTCAGGCTAAATTTTTCTATGAAGGATCTTTTCTTCAAGGGCATGAAGTAGAAATCTAAAAGGGGTGTTTCCTATTTGTAAATCGCAAGACTCGTTAGTAATTAGGAATACTTTAATTAATATAAGTGGAGCGGGGTCTAAGGACATGGGAAAAGTTAGATCGATAGGCCCGAGGACCCGAACCGGTAGATTCGGGAGCCAACATTATAATCTCAAAATATTAATTCGTAAGTAGAATATGGGTTCTAATTTATGATAACCGTGAGATATTAAATTAATATAATCAAAATTATATTCAAAGTACGTGTGAAATTATGTTTCGGAGGCGGAACTGGGAGTTGGGGTCGGCCACCTGTCGAGTACCCGGGGCGACGCAAGGGGCGCCACATCCAGCCACTCGGCGCCACAGGCAGACCGCATTTCCAAAATCGCTGGTGATTGCTGTGCGTTCGTCGCGCGTTTGAGCGCCAGCCTGTTATAAAGCCGCATGCGAGTTTCTGTTGAGTATTTTTTCGGCAGCTTTTTCCCACGAGTTGAGAGAGGAGGGAGAAGAGAGAGAAGTGGAGAACAATACTTTTCGACTTTAAATCTGAGCTCGCGTTAGTTGGAGAAGCAGTAGATCGAGTCAAGACAAGTGTATCCATACTCTCCTCTTTCATTTTCTTATACTTTTATTTCGTTTTCATCGGGTATTCTCGTTTTAATATCCGATTGAGTTTATATTTAGTGTTACCCATGGAATATACATGCTTATATGTGAATTTCATGTCCAATTTCTTAGTTTTTGTCTGATTTTTGTAACCCAGAACCTCAACCCTTGCACGGTACTATTTATCAGTGTCGGGCCCTTTTTACCCATAAATTTTTAAAATTTTTGCTTAATTTGGGTTTAGAATATCATTACCCATAACCTAAATATATTAATTTATCGATTGGGTATCCGATTTGGTGGTTTTATGTGAAACGTTGTTCGTCGGAATCCTAAACCCAGGCCCCAGAGGAATTTACCGATTGAATTTGGAATTATGCATGAATCGGCTTTAGAATATCACTATCCTCACCTAAATCAAATTAATTTATCAATTGAGTATCCGAATCGGTAGTTTTATAGGGTTTATGCTCTCTAGAACTCTAACGTGTGTCCCTCTTTGGATTTATCCGAATTAATAGTAATTATGTATATTTTAGCTCCGAAAATTATGATGTATGCAATTGTGAAGGAAATTGACATCCGAAAGCTCTAAAGACATGAAAGGCACATTATGGTAAGAATTTTTTAATTGTTCTAATCTGATGATGATTTATACATGTATTACGAATACAATAATTTGAATTGTTCCAACAATCATGTTATGAACCATTTGGGAAAGGATTGTTGATCAGAAACTTCAAGAATTTTGTCTGGTATAATCTAAAAAAGATTTTTTTACTTCTTTTAAACTCCAAGAAATATTGTATATGAACTATGAATATGTGAGGACCTAAACTCACGAAAAATATGGAAATATGCTTATGGAATGAAATCTATGGATGGAGGAAATTCTGTATCTAAGTGATGGATCTAAGAACTTTTGGCTTATGAAATGTTCTCCAACAAAGTAGGAACGAAGGAATTTGTGCTTGAAAACAGAATTTCCAAATGAGATAAGGAATTAAGAATTTAGACCAAGGATTATGGATAACAAATTTTAACATGCCATAAATATTACAGTGAAAACTCAATAATTATTGTGGCCGTGTATCCTAATCGTATTATATAACGGATGAAATTTCTTAGCATGCCTTATATATTATTAAGAAAAATCGTCGCCTATTTTGGAACCGCTTTCGATTGGGCTGTCGCAACCTGATCGGCCCGTCTATAGGGATATTATGTAGATGCCCGCCTCTGGGTTTTGAGTAGGAGGAGATGGCTTTGGATTGTATTGGGTTAAATACAATTCAGATTATGATCGATCGTTCCTTTTTCAGTGAGGCCTACTGACCTTGACCCCAAACGATATAAGTCTCAAATAAAATGTGATAAAATTAAGAAAATGACAAAGAAACGAATCAAAAAAATATGGAACGAATCATGAAATCACCCTTCCTGAACTATGATCTATAATCTCACATGTTTCTTTATTTTCTCCTATTTGCATTATTATGTTTTTGAATATGAGGTTTTTGCATGTTCTTTGATATATATATATAAATGTACCTTATTGAGTTTTTAACTCACCCTTATTGCTTTCTTTGTCCCCAGATTAGTATAGAATTACATCCGATCGGACAGAGTAGAGAATTGATAGTTAGAGGCTCGATGATGTTGGAGGATAGTTTGAAACCTTATTTTATGATTTTATACATTTTGGAGCCCTTTGTATTATTTTGATGGTCATATATATTGGCGATGATAATATTGTTTATGTAATCTAGTTTCTATTGTATTTGATGAGTATAGTTACTTCCGTAAGTTTATTCGATTTAATAATGTACCTAGTGGTATATTATCTAAACCGATGTCATACCCGAAGTTATGACGTCGGTGCCACATATTGTTAATTGTGGTCTTTGGAACCTATATGGGTTGTTGTTGTTAGATGTGTCGGAGTTGATTTAAATGATTTGGGCTGTGTTGAGGTTGTATATATATTGTTCAGAATTATTTTACAGGTTTTATATTTGGCTGATATTCGTATTACAGTTAAAATTTTATCAAATTTTTGGTTAAAAATACGGTACGTCACATTAAGAGATAAGATAATAAATAGTTGTGTAGGACTTTTTTGCGAGCAATCCCCGTAGCAGTGTTACATTTTAAATTCATTTTTTAGATCTTTAGTGTAGTGTGGTCTAGTGCTTGATATATGTTTGAAGCTTGCTCGATTAAGATTTTAGCCCATTACCTGAAGGTAACTCCGGCAGATGGCTATAACTGCACAAGGTACTTGCAAAATAGAAGCTCAAGTTACAAAGATTTAGAGTTGATTCACTTGATAGCCTTAAGACGGTCGCTCATAATGCAGAGAGACATAACATGTTCACACAGTTGAGTGAAAATGCGATTCTAGCCCACTATTCACATTTTAAAACTACTTTCACCATGAGGTTTCTACATAGAGAAAGTCTCAACTTCTAACATTGAATGGTAAAATTAATGATTCAATTCCTTTGATCCAGAGAGAGCCCTACAGGTAGCTCAAATTTTCACAGTATGTGAAGAGTATTATCTTTTAAAGAGTCACTATTTATTTAGTACTTTTTATGTTTTCATTTGTTGTAAAAACTTATAAAAATCATTCACTACAACATTTGATGTACATTATTTATTATGCAATCCTACATAATTTTGATAGATGGCACGTATGAAAATTTGAGGCATTGTTTTCGACTAGAATTTTAAGTCAATAAAAGAAGACCCTAAAAGTCTAAAACAAGCCAAAGTAGTAGTTTGAATGGCTAATTTGGAGAATGGATATTTTAGGAGTCGGTGTCATGGAAAATCAATAGGAGATCTAATTTACCTTTACATGTTATAATTTTCTAGTTGATTTTTCCATTTGCTGATTTATGTAGTTTAAAACATTTTCATCTCTAACTAGTTAAT
The DNA here is from genome assembly GCA_033239525.1 of Nepenthes gracilis. Lineage (NCBI taxonomy): Eukaryota > Viridiplantae > Streptophyta > Magnoliopsida > Caryophyllales > Nepenthaceae > Nepenthes > Nepenthes gracilis. The sequence continues at coordinate 7,972,810 of BSYO01000009.1, forward strand.
TTTGTAAGTTTTTTTAATTTAATAAGATTAAGTATTATTTACATATATATAATTTTTAATTATTATTTTTTGTGGTTATAGTCATTCTAATATAGGCACATATCAAAAGAAGTGAGTCTAAATCATTGCTTTGTCGGTATTGATATTTAAAATATTTAAAAGTTATAAATATAGAAGATAAAGTTAAAAAAAATATTTAAAATGGTTTGAATATGTAAAATATAGGTTAAGAAAAATATCTATGAGAAAATTAAATTGATTGTGATGAGAATAGAAAAAAAAAAAAAAGTAGACCTAAGATATAATAAATTGATGAGATAAAAACTAATTTAAAATTATTTATATTATGAGAGAATATTAAATCAAATTAATTAAAAAGATAAAAATAAATTTATATAATCAATTCAATCTAATAAAATATATCTTTTTATAATTGTTAAAATAGACCCATACTTTTTTATTTACTTTCATAGTTTTGTATCGTTAAATGTGTATGATTATGCAGCTTAAATATTGTCAATTTACCTTTACATTTTGCACAAAATAAAATTGAAGGTTTTTGTTTCTTTGGTAAGTAAGAGTTGAAAATAAAGTTAAAAAATAAAAATTATTGTGTAAAACGCTTTGCTTTGATGGGTGCAAGATCATTGTTGAGATATTGGTCACCTTTATATTGACTCATATCAATTGTCAGATTGTTTGAAAGTTTGATTAAACACACATTGGTTTTATATTGGGATAAAAAATCACAGTGTTCGGGCACACAGTGAGCAGTTGAGAGCATCTGTGCTCAAGCATTGAGTATTGAGTCCAAGGGAGACCGGACTGTGATGTCGAAGAGCAACCAGATAACAAGTCCAAGGAAGATCGGCCGGTGATACTGAAGAGCGATTGGATGTCAAGTCCGGGGGAAACCAAGTGGTGATGCCAAAAGGCAACCGAATGTCGAGTCCCGTAGTGTTCAAGTATGGTCCTCAGTATGAAAACATGCCCATACGTTTATATATAAACGATCGATAATATATCACTTATAATTGACCACGAGTGAAAGTTTAAGTATGGTAGCACTTCAAACTGCATTCCAATCTTCATTAACCACGAGTACACTGTTCTCATAGTGGTGAATAATACTTTTTTGGTCAATTTTATCTCATTTATTTTATACTTACTATCACTCAAGTTTATTTGCTACAAGACGTAGAGCTTTTATTTTACATTTAGAATTTATGTAACTGATTATTATATAATAGATATTTTATATATATTATCTCATAATTTTTTTTATTTTTTAAAAAAATTTATACAAAATTATATTTTATTTTTTTATCTATAATTATTATTTGCCAGTCAATTGTATCCTCACAATTTCTCTGGGTAGCCAGACGCCAACAGTCGTAATCACACACTTGAAAAGACATAAATTTTATGAATATTTTAAATATTTTTATCATAAAAATCGGGTAAACTAGTATTTGGTATTAAGTAACTAAATTATAAATAAATAATTAAATAGTTAAAATATTATTTATCTGATAAAATAATTTTAGTTACAGGGATCAATTTACTAATAATTTTTGGATAACTACGAAGACACTGGTCAATTCTGTCGTCAACTCAAACACGTGTCATTTGCCCACTTATTATATTAATGAAGCATTATTTCAAATATCAACTGTTGATATGGAGAGCGTCAGAGCGTGTCAAATGTCTTCCCATCATCTTTGTCGGCCAGTAATTTCCAATCTAAAGTCGATTTAATTATTCATTATTTTTCTTTTTTTTTTAATATAATTTTCAAATGATTCGTTATTTATATTATTGTAGCACTGTTAGTTTTATTTTTAATAGAAAAAGCATCATCAAATTCTTGTGAAACTATATTTATTGATCAATTAAACATAATACATTAAATAAGCCTATATCAATAAGGACTTGATGGACTACTACACACATGTACGTAGCAGTCTTTTTTTGATACATTATATTTACTAAATTTATAATAATTTAATAGATAAAATTTAACATTTAAAAAATACAGTCTCAAAGCTTTTTGTTATTTTTTCAAATGTTAAACATAGATTATATTTTTAGAAAGGTAGCAAAACCATTTATATATTTTTTTTCAAAAAATTTATTAAGCCTTATTAGGGTCATTTTTTTAATTAACATATTCCGTGATCATATGTAATTTTGTGTCGATATTGGATTATGGTTTGTCGAAATGCTGCATCAATATATGTCCGTTACTGTCTGTTCCGGCTTTCATGGATATCGCGCCTGCCGTGAGCTCTTCATCAGCTCAAGCCCAAAATCCTGAAGCCCTGCACTCTCCGTCAGCTCTTTACCCGCTCGACCCCAAAAATCCAAAGCCTTGCACTCGCCATGAGCTCACCATACGCTCGAGCGTAAAATTCCGAAAGGTTCTGCTCGCTACTCGCTGCCTTCTCGCTCAAATCGCAATTGAGCGTTGCGGCAACGAAAAAATTTTTTTAGTCTATTTTGCGAGCCCTCTATATATATATATGCCTTATTTCTTTTACTCTAATTTTTGACTGAGTATTTTGGTACGCCTCTCATTGAAAAATATTCAGCTTTTGCTTCCCCAATCCTCATACAATTGAGAAAACTGATCATTTCTCATTGAGTTTCATATTCTAACAAGTTTTTTCAACACCTTCTCTTTTTCGTTCCCATATTGCTACTCTTCTACCTTCGTTAGTGACGTCAGTACGTTGAAGAAAGAGACCCGATCGTGTTCGGCAATTCAAGTGGTACAAGAGGAACGATTATGTGAAAATCGGAAGGTGTCTGATTCCATTACCGCGGGCAAATTTAAGGAGTTCCTTGATAGGGATCATAAGATAGGAGTAAGTCAGTTAGGTTAATGCGTCGTTACCATCCGATTTATAAGTTGATTTTTATAGTACATTTCTTCCCTGGCCATTGAAGCTTGAAGGATTTTTCACGATTACCGTGGGTATCAAATTTTTCCTTCGTCACTAAAAATCGAACATTATTATAATTATTGCTTATTATTATATATGTGGTGCATGCTTGTTATTATTGTTAGCATTTAGAAATAAATATTCATTATGTGTATTAAATATTTAGTTTGTTTACTACTTTCGCTATTGTTGCACAGGTTGGAACATTGTTGCATAATTTGGGATAAAAAGTCCTTTTTTCAATTGGTATCCAGAGACTCACCCCGATCCACGACCCCGATCTCAATGCACACAAGTCAATCGTTGTCTGTTCCTCCCTACTTCGATGGAAGTAATTATGCCTATTGAAATGTTCGTATAATAGCTTTTCTTAAATCGATGGATGAGCGCATGTGAGCTCACACTCAAATTGGGTGGACTACACCCAAAAGTACTATGGGGAATAAACCGAATGCTCTATCCTTATAGACGAAAGAGGAGCTTGATTCATACAATTGAAATAGTAAGGGGCTACACGCTATTTTTATGGTTGTATTTCCCAAAAAGTTTAAACGTATTTCTATGTGCGTGACCTCTAAGGATGCATGGGATATATAATTAAAATCACTCATGAAGGAACCAAACTAGTAAAAAATTTAAATTTGCAAATGTTAACTACCAAATTTGAAGAAATTCGAATGAAGGATGACGAGACATTTGATAAATTTATACTCAGTTAAATGATATTATAAACTCCTCATCTAATTTTAGAGAACGAATTTTTGAATATAGAATAGTTAGAAAAGTGATCACTTTCAGAGCGATTTAGATCGAAAATGGCTGCTATCGAAGAAAGTAAAGATATTGATCAATTGAAAATCGAGGAACTTGTTGGGCCACTTCAAACATATGAGCACATTCTTCCTCAATCAAAAAGAAACAAATCAATTACCCTGAAAACTGTAAAGAAAAAGAGAGATCGTTACTCAGACCAACAATCATGTAGTGATGAGGAGTTTGCCACGTTCGTAAATAATTTTAAAAAAATTTTCAAAATAAAAGAATAGTAAACGTTCCTTCAAAGGAATTGATGCATCTCATAATTCTGTCAAAACAGATAAAGAGGAAATAAAAGATTATGAACATAAGAAACCCCAAGAAATCCAATGTCATAAATGCCATGGCTTTGTTCATATCCGGATTGAGTGTCCAAATTATATGGCTTTCAAGATTACTATCATTAGTGGTGATGAAGCCACCAGTTCACCTCTTGAACAATCAGATTCCTTTCATGAAGAATCTGATAACGAATTTGATGGATTTCAAGAAGCGTATGATAAATTATTCAGGGAATATTTAAAAGTAAAGAAAATAAATAAAACCTTAAACAGTAAACTTATTGAATTGAAAAATAAAAATGTAGAAGTCATGACACAATTGGATAGTGCCACAAAAATATATCGTAATCTGGAAATGAAAAACAACTCCTTAATCATAAAAATTAAAACCCTAGAAGTAGGGCTTGAAAGAATTAAGAATGATATGAGCTCCATGGATCGAGCTCCTGAACTTTATGAACGCCTACTTAGACTATAATTAGATCAGGATCAATCAGGATGACCGACTAGGGAACGTACTGCTATAAGGCAATGCCATTCGGCCTTAAAAACGCCAGGAAACACTACCAGTGCTTTGTGAACAAGATGTTCGAGGCCCAGATTTGAAGGAATATAGAGGTATATATCGACGACATACTCGTTAAGAGTAGATTAGCCGGCGACCACATTCATGAGGAGATCTTCTAGGTACTTCGAGTTCACAAAATGAAGCTCAACCCAGCCAAATGTGCGTTTGGTGTGACCTTCAAAAAGTTCTTGAGCTTTATTGTGTCCCAGCATTGCATAGAATCAAACCCAGAGAATATCAGAGCCATCCTTGACATGAACCGTCTGCGGACTGTGAAGGAAGTCCAGAAGCTCACAGGACGACTGGTAGCCCTCTCGCGATTCCTAAATAAGTCCACGGAGAAGTACCTACTCTTCTTCAAGGCGCTTAGAGGAACGAAAGCGTCCAGATTCCAGTGGACGGGTGAGTGTGAGGAAGCTTTTAAAGAGCTAAAGGTGTACTTTGTTAGCCCATCTCTCTTGAGTTCACTATCCGTGGGCAAGGACTTATACCACTACCTAGCCACGTCGGACACGGTGCTTAGCTTAGTGCTCGTTAGAGAACAGAAGGGCATACAATGACTGGTGTACTACGTGAGTGGGGTATTGACGGATGTGGAGACTCGCTACCTACATGAGGAGAGGATTGCGCTAAGCCTCATCTATTCGGTATGGAAGTTATGGCCCTACTTTGAAGCTCACTGGATCATCGTTGTAACGGATCAACCCTTAAAATCGATCCTATAGAGGCTAGAGATCTCTAAGCGGCTGGTCAAGTGGGCTATAGAGTTGGGAGAGTTCGACGTGGAGTTCTAACCACGACCGGATCTTAAGGGCAAGGCTCGGTCGACTTCAAGCATCGAGGCGGCGACCCCAACTCTAGACAACCCGTGCAGCCTTCAGAGCTTGAACGCACCGGATGTTCCATCATAGATTCTGAATGTAGGCGGATCATCCATCCAAACAGACAACGGAGTTTGAGTCGTACTTTGAACTTCAGACGGGACAGAGATTAAGTACTCTGTTACACTGACCTTTCCTACCACCAATAACGTGGCGGAATACAAAGCCCTACTTGCAGGACTTTGTCCAGCTAAGGAGTGCTCCGCCAAATCACTGGTTGTGCAGAGCAACTCGGAGCTAGTGGTCAACTAGATCCAAGGAGTCTTTGAGGCATCAAACCTTTAACTTGCAAAGTACCTAGCGAAAGTAAAAGTCTAGATCCAGGCATTCAAATGTTTCAAAATGAAAGACATACCCAGTGCCAAAAATTGAAAAGTTGATCAATTGGCGAGGGACGAACCTGCAGGATCTCCGGAGTAGTATGCCAGAAGCCTACAGGAAATCCTTGCAGCACCTAGTGTGGATAGTTCGAATTAGGAAGTACTACAGGTTAATGATGGCAGCAATTGGATGACCCCATATCACAGGTATCTGACAGACGGAATATTGCTTACGAACGCTGACGAGGCCAAGTGGATCAAGAAGGCAGCAGGCTAGTACGCAATCCTCATTGGTAGGCTATACCGGTGGGGGTACTCCACCCCTACCTAAAACGCCTAACCCCAGAGGAAGCTGAATATGCGCTGAGCAAAGTCCACATCAGTGTATACGGCTCGCACACTAGAGAGAAAAACCTCACATTTAAAATCATACGGCAAGATCTTTTTGGGCCATGATGAAGCCAGATGCCCTAGAATTTGTAAAAAAGTACGAAAGCTGTCAGGTTCATGAGACCATGACTCATCAACCTCACACGGAGCTACATAGTCTTCAATCTCCATGGCCGTTTGAATAATAGGGGCTCGATATCTTTGGACCCCTTTATCCTACCCTTGGCCCCAGGATAAAGAAATTTCCTTATTATCAGCATTGACTATTTCACCAAGTGGGTGGAAGCATTCCCTCTAGCGCGAATCACTTAGTAGAACGCAATAGAGTTCCTTCGCCAGAATATCGTTTGCCGTTTTGGATTCCTGAGGTCATAAAAACTGACAACGAAACCCAATTTACCGACAAGCGATTCACCAAGTACTGTACAAGTATGTGTATCAGGTTGATTCATACATCTGTGGCATACCCTCAGGCAAACAGACAGTTTGAAGTCACCAACCACACGCTACTGCATGTGCTGAAGACCAGACTGGAGGCGCAAGGGGCTCTTTGGTCTATGAGTTGCCTTCCGTACTCTTATCATATCGGACAACCCTACGGAAACCGACGAGAGAGACACCCTTCAATCTCTACTATGAGGTTGAAGCAATTGTTCCCATCGATGTAGGACTGCCTTGCTTGCGGGTCAAGTGCTTCGATCCGGTCACCAACTCCCAAAGACTCAGGCAATGCCTAAACTTGCTCCTAGAAGTTCGTGACGCGGCCTGCCTAAGAACTGTGGCCTACCAACAATGTGTCACACGGTACTATGAGCGGGTAAAGGCATGCCCGCTCGAGGTTGGAGACCTGGTCATCCGGAGTGTAGAGGCTGTAGGAAAGATCGTAAGTAGGAACAAACTCTGCCCTAGTTGGGAAGACCCGTTCCTCGCCTCAGCAATCATTTGGAATGGAGTGTACAAGTTACGCACTCAGGATTGTAAGTTGGTCCCACGGACCTGGAACACCGCCAACCTCAGGAAATATTATCAGTAAGACACCGCCAAATCCAGGTAAGGCATACACGCATACTATGAGGAATGCTTGTACATGTATTGTGTTTCCCCTTAATAAAATTGATCATTTTTGTAACCTTATGTGTTCAATCACATGAGTGTTTGCATGCATGATATTTTAAAAAAGTGAAATGACCTAAATTGCCCCTAAGTCGGGAGGATTTTCATTTGTTGGTAAAGTAAATTCTTGGCTTTGTACCAAGCGGTCCGAAAGCGGCCACCTCAGAATTTCGATTCCACGTCGAAAGGCCTTAAGTAGCCCTTCAATTCTTGGCTCCGTGCCAAGCGGCCTGAAAGCGTCCACCTTAGAATCTTGACTCCGTGTCAAAGGGCCCCGAGGTGCTCGGTAAACCTTGGTTCCATACCAAGTGACCCGTGCAGTCAAATGTTAGGCCTGGGGGCTTTTAAAATTTTCAACGTACGACAACTAAAACCTTAGGGGGCGAGAATTGCAAGCGTGTGACAATATTCTCCTAAAGAAGAGAGCACCCTCAATTTATGATGGTCGTGGGCTAGGGCCGTGCACACGAGAGCGACAACACCTTGAGCGGGGTTGAGCACCTAATACAGACATCGTGTGCGAAAAGGCCTTAGATCCGGTGTCTGGCTATTGTGGACTAAAAACCCAGCTGGCCCTTGGTGTGGCTCGATTGGGCGTGTGACGATGTCCACTTTACTAGACCGAGCTTCCCATTAAACACGTGAGATGTAACGACATCCTCTGAAGAAAGACGAGTATAATGCAAGAAGGCACTGGATTGGAGTTTTGGTGACAATAGCTTTACAAACTTAGTCGTTAAAACACGAGTTGTGATTTCAAAAATTATATCATATACTAAAAGGCACTAAATGTAAGAAAGAATACAGCTCTTTATTCATAAAGCATATACAAGGCATTGTCAAGCAGCAAAAAGGAAAAGAAGTTATATACATGCAAAGCTGTCCCTATGGGTCTGATGGACCCGCCTCCTCAAAAAAGTTCCTCAGGCGAGAGTTGTCACAGTCCCTAGCATTCCCTAGATGAAAGATGCCCCCTGAGATGCCTGGAAGCACATGTGAGGCAATCCTATGGCACAAGCAAATACCATCCCAAAACTTGGACTCCAGTGCAAGGTCCATCTCCACCAGAGTAAGCCATCCCCTCAGATCTCAGGAAAGGCGGGAGATGCCATCCTCCAGAGTAGTAGCCATTCCATTCAACTGCTCAACCTCCCGCCTTAGACGTAAGGTTTCCTGCACCTACTGCCCATTTTCATCATTCAAGTGCCTATTCTCTTCCTTTAGCTACCTGATCTCCCCCTTCAGCTTCTCGTTCTCTTCCCGGAGGGTAGTGACTTCAACTCCTGTGCACTGGGCCGTCTCCTGCTCGGATTCTTCCCAGACACGATGAAGGAATCCACGCAGTTGAGCAACCATTGCGTCGAGAAATCTATGCGTCCAGCCACAGCCTCCGCGGGTCTAGGAAGGACTGGAACCATGGATGGCGAGGGAACGCTCAGGGGCTCCGGCTCTTGAGCCATCCCAGCCACAGCAGTCTCCAGGGTCAAATCAGCACCAGGCGGACTGGCGTCCAATCTGGCTTCAGCTTTCTCCTGCACGGCCACACTCTCCTAGACGCACACCTCCAAGAGTGACCTGGCAGGTGATCCAAAATGTCCTGCCAGGATGAGCACCGGCTCCAAAGTGCCAACCTCCTCCAACTCCTCAGGGTCTGACGCGCAGACCTCCATGATCTGCAAGGCCTCAGCAACCGCCTCTTGCATCCCCCAATCGATGAAGGGACCCGCAGGAGACTCTTCCTCAGAATGAAGGTCCAACATAGGAGTGCCATAGACAGCCAATGCCGCAGTAGGAATCGGTAAATGTTCAACCATTCCCTCCTATGGCTCAATGTTCGGTGTCTGCCCTGGGACGAGGCTCATGGCACATATGGCTGTCCCGCATCCAGCCTCTGTGACCTCCGGGTGGAGGTGCCTCTGGCCTCCCTCAACCTCTACAGAGGAGCCTAAACTTTTTCATTTGAGGACGTCTCCAACAATGAGTAGCTCTCCTCAGCCGTTTCCCCTAAAGGCTCGTGAAGTACAACGGTCCCAGACTTCTTCTTCTCTAGGCCAGCTTTGGCCCAGCTAGACTCACGACCTCACTTGGATGCAACGTAAGCGTGGGAAGTAAGATAATAGCCCTAGATGGAGAATGTCTTCATCTCAGAGCTAATGGCGGCGACCAACTCCGATGCCTCACTAATCTCCTTTGTGGACACATCTCCGTGAAAGAACTGTGGGATTGGACCTCACTCACGAGAGAGCTCCGAATCAGAAGGCTCCTAAAGGAAGAAGAAATGGTTCCTCCAATTCTTCACAGAGTCAGGATTGGTCCCTCGAAAGTGGAAGCCAGATCGAGGAGACATCGAGATCCAATCCTTCGACTTAGTGAAGTGAAAGATCACCTTTGCCGCCTTCGTATCGAATGCGCCGGTATGAAGGAGGGTGAAGATGCACAACAAGACCAAGTAGCGGACAATATTAGGGTGAAGCCTCGCCACAGGAACGCCCAATACCTCAACAAGCTCGTACATGTTGCATGGCATGGGGTAGCAGAGCCCCCCTTTTAGATGGTGCTCGTAAACAATAATGAAGCCCTGTGGAGGAGCGTTGGCCCTATCGCATAAGCCAGGAGCGCAATAGGCCATGTCCTTAGAAATCCCGTAACCTACCATCAGGGCAACGATGGCACTCGCCATTAGGATAGACCCAATGTTGCCAATTCCATGGTGAACTGATCGAGTGGTGCACGAAGAAGAAGGAGAACTCCTCTTCACCATGTTTTTCTCTCAAGGAAATATTAAATACTCTTAGGGCAATAAAGCAGGAAAAATGGAATCCGTGATAAGCGTTGAAATAGGCAACGGAGAACTATTGTGCAGGAAACTCAATCGGCATTGCACTTGATAGCCAGGCCATGTGCCCATTCAACAGAAACACCACGAGTTTCAAACGGTAGCCAATCATGGCTTGTGCCAGACCGCAGATCGCAATCGCCTCAGTCGCCTACCAAAATCCTGATTGTCACACCAGCATTAAATGCAAATTCTAACCGCCAGGATGGAGCGGCGGCAAGGTTTCAAGACATGCTTCCATAAGAGCAAATTAATCATTCCAACACAATGGATAATGATGAATAAACCGCACGGTCAAGTAAAAAAGTTTTATTATGTGATAAACTAATAAACTTTTTTTACAATTTGAGGCAACCAACGACTGCAGATAACAACTAGCTGCCCTCACTAGGCCCTGAAGGATCTGGAGTCGTGTGCTCTGTCAGGTTCGCGTGAGTCTGGGTGCCTGAGTTTCAAAAGTCCACGACGCAGATGCAGAAGTTTAGCTCCCCTATCATCGCTACCCTCCCGCTGAGACGGATATCGTCCTGGAATCTCCCTTCCAATGCAGGGGCCACCTCCTCCGGCCTGAACCTTAATCTCTAATTTGAGTAGTTTCATACTCAAAGCAAATATCTAAATCCAAAATAAATATCTAAATTTCAAAAATAATTCTCATCGGGACATATATATATATTAATATATATATAAACAAAATAGAGGTGATCCGAATAAATTTCAAAAGCCGATATTCAATCCGAGTTTGAGTCCAAATTCAAGTCCAAATCCAATACCGGATTAGTTTGTATTTTGGGCAGAATCTGATAGTCGAATGATCCAATAGCGTACGTAGAAACCGAAATAATATCACGATAGATATTCCAAAAGCTCGGATCAAAAAATATAATCAAAATTATTGTACGAGATATACTAAGACACAATTGAAGGCAAAATTAGCAAATCTCAAATCCAAATCCAAAATCTAAGCCCAAATTAAAATATAATATAAATCAATACAAAAATATAAATTATACATTAAATTTGAGTTCTGATTATTTAAAAACTAATTTGAGGAAGCGTTACATATAATCCCGATAACTTTAGGCCAAATTTCATGTACTTTTTACCCATGGATAAGGTTGCTCACTATATTTTACCACCAATAACTTTAAGTATATTCCTCAAACTTGTCAGATATACTTAGACATCTGAATATATTCTAATGTCAAGTCAAATTATCCAAATGGAAATGGTCACTACTTTAAACCATTTCTGTCGGCGATAGAAATTTTTAAATAAATCTTCCCATTGGGAGCTGGCCAAAGTGTTCAATTTTCAAATCCAAATGTAGGGACCACTATCTGGAACATGCATGTGAAAATGCACGGCCTATGTAATTTTCGTGTATATTTTCGTTACACATAATGATATAAAAATATACAATATTTAGTAAATTATTTGGGCTTTCAGAAAAATATTAAATCCTCTAAATTCATAAAATCTATTCCAAAACCCCTAAATTATCTAATGAATTACACATGCACGTCCAAAACAAACAAATCAGGTGTATAAAAATAAATGTATGTTAGTAAAAATTTTAAATAGTATCTAAAATAAATTAGATGTGAAATCAGACCAAAGAAGAGATTTACGGATACTTACCTTCACCTCATACTTTATAAATTTAAAGAAAGGATGTTCTGAAATACCAGAACGGCACCCCTTCTCCCTGTTGCCGGTGCCAATCTCTCTCCTCCCTCTCTCTCTCTCTCTCTCTCACTTCGCGCCTGACTCTGCCACTCTCTCTCTCACTGTCGCCTTCACTGACAATGGCTCTAGCATGGGTGATGAGGGCAATAGAGGCGGCAGCATCCCGGCGACAAAACAGCGGCGTTGGCGGCGGTAGTAACGGCAGTGAAACTCTCCCTCTCTCCACCGTATCTCTAATGGCAAATCTATCAAAATTAGCCGATTTCCACAAAATTGGTACATGCAAGCCACAAATTGGCATCATCACAGAGAATTAAATGATTTGCTTACGTCGATTTCACCAATTTTCTCCGAAAATGGCAGCGACGACGGTGGCAAGCCGTTTGGCTTCGGCTTAAGACTTTGTCCTCTACAAACCCCGGAATGCAAAATTGAGGATAGCATCATAGAGAGGGCTTCGCCGGCTTCAATTCCCAGTATTGGGAGGTCCGGCAGCGGCAGCGGCGACGGCACTCACTGGCCTCCCTCTCTCTCATCTCTTTTCCCTTTTCACTTTCTCTTAACCCGAAGTTGTCCTTATCCTATTTCTTTTTTTTTTTTTTTTTTTTTCTTTATTTTAATATAGATATATATATATATATAATATATTATTATTATTATTATTATTATTATTATTATTATCATTATTATTATATTATTTTATACTTTTATTTTCTTTTATTTTAAAATCCGAATCAATATTTAGGCGATAATACGGGCGCACCTCGAGCACCAATCCAAACGATCTTAATATCATTCCAAAATTTATAATATTAAATTAATTTTTACTACATCTAAATTATTTAAAATCACAATTAATATTAAATTGATCCTAATAAAATCTGGGATATTGCACTGCGGTGCCCAAAAAGCCTACGTGATCATCTAGGGAAGCGCCGATTCCAGATAAGGACAAAATCCAGCACATCTTGAGAAAGGACGCGTGGTGAGCAACTGGACCCTCATGGACATGTCAGGCCTCAACTACAAGTCGGCTCAAGTATGGGGGCTAGTGTTGGGACAAATACCGGTGAAGCCCAGAACTCGTAAGGCCCAATCCAGGAAGCGGAAGCCCAAATCGACTATCCAGCCTAGAACTCCATGTGACAACCCGAGCTCGGATCCCCGAACCTAACCCGGACCGTCACAGTGAAAGTCTCGAATCATCCAAAATTATTAATTATACATTATTAATGAACTCAATATCATTAAGAACATCATCAATAAATCTCATAAATGCACCATCAATAGATATCCATAATAGTAATAATAAATAACTTCAATAAATGATGTCCCAAAATATCAAACTTCATATATGAGATAACTGATAAATATCTAAAGATTAATGAATAATAAAAAATTTTAAATCTTTATTACGGGAGCCTCGAACTCTGATATTACCTCTATCTAGTGGCTATCCAAAAATTACTTGATCTCTTTTATCCTGATGTCAACCTATCTAATATGGAACCAATAAAATACAATGGTGAGCCGAATGCCCAGCAAGTAAACATAATCAATAATCGATGAGTACAATTAAGCATCTGGGACAACAAAATAATGAATAAAATTAACAATAGCAGATAATATATTAACCATGTTCGAGACTCAATAACATGTCGTGTCCACAACTCGAATGCCACATGAATGGTTAAGTATCAAGGAAGCAATATGAATTCCATCGAATCCGATCATCGGTTCAATACGAGGCCACAACCGCACGAATGATCTAAAGTCTCCATGGACTTTATTCTACCATAATGAACCAAAGGCCGTGTATTTACGCCCCCAATGGTTAGGTAATTCAACGAGGTTATCCATGGTATCCAACTACTTCTACGGTCCTCTCAGAGGCTATACCCGTAGCATGCTAATACCACTTTCGATACCCCTCGTCAATGATATCCCAGATATTATCCTCTACGATGGTCACTAGGTCATAAGTATCCATCTCGACTCACTGTACGAGATAATAAAAATTTGATTATCAACCCAATTTGAAGTTACGACTGTACGAGATAACAAGAATCTCATTGGATCATATTTTACCATAGTGAACCGAAGGCCGCACATTTACGCCATCAATGGTTGGGCAAGTACCACGAGATTACCCGGTATCCATGGTATCTCCACTATCCCTGCAGTCCTCTTAAATGCTGTATTCGTAGCATGTTCATACCATCTCTGATACCCCTCGCAAATGATATCCTAGATATCATTCTTTACGATGGTGACTAGCTTATAAGTATTCCTCATCAATAATAACGACCCCAATCCTCCAGAATGGATTAAATATCGAAAAAGTATAGACTACTCTACGGTCCTACAGACTCTCATTCGTCCGGTTACTGTAAAGTTTTCGCACACTCTCAATTGCTTATCCATAGAATGCCAATAAAATATACGCACATCACCAAGATTAACGTGAAGAATCATCCCAGATTTCATCAATGAGATACAGGAATTGTCACGTAACCGACTATTAGTACTTCAAGTATACCCACTTACATTCATAATTCTATATAAACATTTTCTACCATCCATATACATCAATATAAACATATACCATCCCTTATATATATTTCAAGCATAAGTACAATTATATATACCCACCACATGAATATACACCCATACACCACACGCGGCATTACACTCACACATTGTGCACAGCGTACACTTTGCCACGCGCACACACCCACCACGCATTGTGAACACCACAACTCACACACACAAATATTTATGCATACATCCTCGTGTACGTATATACATATTCCAATCCTCAAGTTGTCCCCTTCAGCCAACACTCGGATGCCTCAATCGAGCACGAAGCTTCCTCTGTCTCCTCTTCACGGTTTAATTACAACTGAACACTCATACATGAACCGAATTTTCAGCATCCCACACTCACGGCTACACCACATACACACACACCATGCTACCCACCCACAGTTACACACACACACAACCGAACGGGAAACAGAGCAAAATCTCCAAAATCAGGGGTACAACAAACCAAATCAATTCTTCATGGTTCCATTAGATAATTTACACAGCCGCAATTTATCATTGATTCTAAAGGGTTGGTCGATTCTTCACAGAGCCAAAGCTCTGCCTCCGAGTTTTCCCAAGTTTGTAACCCTCAATATTTGACAGTTTTTCACTCAATCAAAGCGTGAAATCAGAGCATTAACATCAACAGGAATGAAGGAAGGATTGAGTTTGTTTGGAGGAAAATTTTACTTGCGAAGATGAAAGATTACTTACCTTGATTTGGAGATCGGCGGCGATGGCATCGGCTTCGTGCTCCACTTACGATTGTGGCAGTATGAATCGACGATGGCGGCAACACCAACCCACTGCGGCGACTTTGACTGTATAAACGTCGGCGTCAGCCAAACACACCACGGCAATTAGCAACGGCAACGACGAGGAGCAAGAACGATGGCATCAACTCACGGCTAGGGTAATGATGGTGGCCCTTCTCCTTCCCCTACCGTCTCCTTAAATAATGAAGGGGTCGATTTAGGGTTTCCATTTGGGACGCCAATTTCCTTCTTCTTTGCCACTGCAGAAGTGCCGCTCCTCTCTCTTATTTCCTTCCTCTCCTCATTCCTTCTTTTCTTTTCTTTCCTTTCCTTTCTTCTTCTTTTCCTTTTTCTTTTCTTTCTTTCTTTTTCCTTTCCTTTCTTTCCCCCCTTCTTTCCTATCTTCTTTCTTTTCTCCCATTTCTTTTTTTCTTTCCTTTTTCTTTTCCCATCTCTTTTCTTTCCTCTCCACTCCTTTTTCTTTCCTTTCCTTTTTGTTATTATTATTATTATTATTATTATTATTATTATTATTATTATTATTATTATTATTTACTTATTATTATATATTAAAATTATATTAATATATATATTTATAATTATTAATTATTTTTATTTATTATTTTATTTATAATTTATTTTTATTATTTTATTATTATCAATTACTATAATTAATAATATTTATTATTATTTATATTTATTAATATTATTACATTATATGTATTATTATTTAGATATCGATTTAAAATATTAATTATCTTATTGTCCTTACATTAATATTTAACTTTTAATTACAATATTTTATCTTCTTTTAAATTTAATTATATTTTTAGTCAACGAATACTAATAAATTAAATTTTAGCTGATAAATATTTACTATTCAGTTTAGTTCAAAAGTTAATTAAATTTTCTAATTAACTCTAAATTTAATCCACTGATCCAAACACTCTAAATTTATTAGGCCCAAATATTTAAGCCCAATTCAATGGTCCTTATACTTCAAGTTTATATTTTCTATCTGAATTATAAAACTTTATATTTAAAATCACTAAAAATAATTATCTCAACTAAATAGTAAAATTAAAGTTATTCGGGGTGTTACACTCCAAGCAGTCCACATGGCGACCCAATGCCCACAGCCAATTAGCACTTCCTGCAACTCATTAATGCAGCTGCTGGGAGTAAGCGCAAGGCCGCACGGCGAGCCAACGAGAGAAAGGTCAATTCTGCTAGCCGTGGCTTGTACTGTTCTCTACAACTGACCAGCCAATTCTAATGCAAAAGGTAAACCTAGCGTGGCTAGCGATACACGACAATCTCCTCACCACCACAAGGTGACAACTAATGTCACCGACCGTCACCAGCAAGTCAACGGCCGACGAATCAATGTAGAAAGGATTCTCGCGCCCAAAGCTCTACTCCTTGGAGCCTATATATTTCCACTCCTTCTACAGGAGAGGGGATTGAATTCCAAATCCTTAATCTAAGTTTGGGCTTTTAGACAAACACTCATTGAATCCCTACTCTCAGACTTACGCCCAACATCCATCCTTCGCAACCTTTCATGGGCTGTTAGAGTGAGTCACATTTCGCGGTGCATTTTCGGGAGTCAGGCCTCTCACCAAACGCTCATCAACTCTCATACTCTCACATTCATACACTCCCACCGCACACTCAGAATACTTCCGTGCACCTCTAAGCATGTGCTCCTTTTCGTTCATTGTTGAAAGTTACTGATTTATGCGTTGGAGTATTTTCAATGAGAGAAATTTTACCGACCTTTGACCTCTTATTTGTTAGTTTGTATTGTGTAAATTTCAGGTTAATAGCGGTAGAGATCGGACCCACTCGTGATACTCTCCAAACGACGAGTAATCTGAACGCTTTCTAATCCGTACAACAACTAGGAACTCGGGATGCAACAGTTAAAATATTATTATGTAGAAAAAATTATATTTTATAAACTTATAAAATAATAATTTATAATAATTTATTTTTAAAATATTATTATACTAATAGGATCTAAAAAATTATAAGTAAATATTTTTTTAATATTGTTTTATTTAATAAAAAATTATAAAAATAAAAAATATAATATAAATTAAAATTTAAAAAACAAATTAAAAAAGGTTGAAAAAGGAAAATAAAGAAAAAAAAGGAAAATAAAAAAGGAAAAGGGAGAACTCTTGCCTGTTAGATTTAATCAAACTGACAGCGGACATGCGACATTATGACTGTGCTGCATGCTCATGAAGCAGCCCTGGGCTCATCATTTAACGTGGAAGACTTGAATTGAGATAATGGCTCGTCACTTGACGGCCGAATATTTGATTTTTATGTTGTCTAATCCCGGTAATGTTAGACAGCACGTAAGTCTTCTGAGTATTCTTCTGGCTGCTCGAAATTTGTGGGGAAGCAATTAATTTTCCCGTTGCAAAACTACTTACGTCAAAATATTTATTAAAAACAATGCACTATGATACCAAGTATGGCCAGGTACATTCATGGCACGCTTGGATTGAGACCTCATTTCATGAGCACTAATTTCTTTTGAAATGGTCAAATTTATTAAAAATTTTTAATTTATTAAATTGTCTAAACTTTTATTTTTATTTTCAGTTTGTACCGATTTATCTTTCATACTTTAGATTTGTGACATTGGATGTAATGCCAAATTGTATTGAACGAAATCAACGTATCATGGTAATAATATACTAAAATATTATGGGTTGAGTATTTATGATAAATTATTTTTATTTGGGCTTATTATAATATAAGATATAGTAGTTTGAGAAAAAAATCGAAATTAGTGAAATCAAATCAGGTTAAGATTGTTGTTAGAATTAAATTAACTTAAAAGTACTTACCAAAAAAAATAATTAACTTAAAAGTGTGCTGATAATAAAATTAAAATTTTTGCCCACACAAAATCCCACGTGTTTCAACTGCCACCCCGTGACCCCTGTGATCTTTTTCTATATAAATCTTTCCCTCCTGCCTAATAATCCACCCATCCTCGCCGTGAATCTCTCTCCTCTCTTTCAATTTCCGTTGAATTAAAGGTGAAATGACTACCGACGCTGAGATCCGCGCAGTTATCTCACCCGGAAGAAACCGCTCAGGCGACGAAGACGACGATGGTGGCAACCACGTCGCCGTCGCGAAGAAAAAAATATTATTTTCTCCGGCGATCACTACCAGGGAAGACCCGGTGGCGGCGCTGGGGAAATTACGGCATGAGTTCGGCGAGCACGGTGGCGTGAACATGTCGATCGAAGCCTCAGCCACCTTCACCGTCATGGAGCCGGAGACCATGCCCCGCCTGTTCGCCGGCGAATTAGGCCCCGATCGCGACTTCTTCATCTACAGCCGTCACTTCAACCCCACCGTCCTGAATCTGAGTCGTAAGATGGCCGCCCTCGAAGGCACCGAGGCAGCCTACTGCACCGCCAGCGGCATGTCCGCTATCTCGTCCGTCCTGCTACAGCTGGTCGGCTGCGGTGGTCACGTGGTGGCCCCACATACCCTGTACGGGGGCACCCACGCGCTCCTCTCCCACTTCCTTCCACGCGCCTGCGGCATTACGACGTCGTTCGTGGACCTGACCGATACCGCGGCGGTGAGGGAGGCCATCGTGGAAGGGCGAACCAAGGTGCTGTACTTCGAGACGGTATCGAACCCGACGCTGACAGTGGCGGACGTGCCGGAGCTTTGCATGCTGGCGCACGAGAAGGGCGTTGTCGTGGTCGCAGACAATACTTTTGCCCCGATGGTGCTGTCGCCGGCGAGGCTTGGTGCAGACGTTGTTATCCATAGTATCTCGAAGTATATCAGTGGTGGGGCCGACATTATCGCAGGTACGGCCTTCTTCTTTTTCGGTCTCTTGTCTTGTCAATTGGAGGTTTCCATCCCTCTAATACGATATCTAATACAATCTTCCTAATTCATAATTATTTGATATAATTAAAAAAATTAAATTTATCTATTTTTCAAAAGAGTAAGTTCCAATTTTCTTGTAGTGATGTGATCGCTGCCGTCCATTTGTCACAGAATTCTTGCGTTAACATATCAGTCACTGTATTACCGTCCTTGTGTGCTAACTTATTTTGGACCGTACGGTAACGTCAACGAAACTAAGGTTAGGGAAACGTTTGAGGTAACGAATAGAGAAATATTCACCTACGATATATTCGTATCAAAATTAATTACCACATAAATTTAAATAAAATATCATGCAGTTTAAAATTAAACTTTTTTAATATCACGGATAAGATAATATGATTTAACATACCATTCCAAAGTAATGTCACCACCTCATGTCGTGGCCCCACCCCCCACCCCTAAATGTTCGCCATCTCCATATTCACTAATAATGTTGTCCCATACATAAAATATTTAAGCCTACGTTTATTATGTTTTTAAAATTTATTGATAAGCAATCATATTTTATGTATACATATCAAATAATCCTGCATCCTATTCTCGTATGAATCTTAAATAATATATCATATTATATAAGCAGCCATCGATAAGTTATTCAATTAAAAAATTTATAAATTATTATATAATAGTATTATAAACTTATATAATCAATCCTATTTCTTTTATTAGTATTTTTTTTATGCTTTACTCAAGTTAAGTATAGATCTGTATATACATTCATGTAAAATATTGAATAATTTTATCATAAAATTTTCACCTGAAAAAAAAAAAAGACAGAAAGGATCTAAAAACTATTAGTAAAAAGTATTTTAAAATACTAAAAAAAAGTGTGTTAAAATACTAATTAAAAAGTGGTTTAAAAAATGAGTTTGTATAATTATAAAATAAAATAAAATACATATAGACAGCCCCATTCATTATGGGCACGTCTACTACAAGAAAAAATATTATAGATTTAATTATCAAACTCTTAAAAGAATCAACTTTAACCGTTAAATCATTTAAATGACCTCAATATTTTCACAAGTTATTTTAAAATGTTTGCTAAAATAAATATATAATTTTTATTAATTTGTTATATTATAAACAGTGTAATATTTTAAACTGACTGCAGAATTCATTTGCGATTTCACACGCTGCATTTTTATTGTGAATATTATATATTGCAAATAAGAAAAAAAAAAAAAGAAAAAGATACCAAGCCATTGTTTGAGGCACAGCTATCAAATCGTGATGATGAAGGTCGGATTTTTTTAGCTTTCATCAGTTGGGCTTATCCGCCTTTTTGCCTTTTGGAAGGGAGAAATTATTGTCAAATGCAATGCAGGAAGACATGGAATGATCACTGAGAGGTAACGATTTATTTTTATTTTTTATTTTTTTTAAGGGCAATTTTCCCCAGCTTAATGTTAAGTTTTGAAAAAAAAAAAATGACATTAAATTTTACATCTTAAAATAAATTAAGATTTAGCAAAATTTTTAATAAAATATTTAATATGCTGAAATTTATGTTCTTCATAAAAAAAGATGCTACCATCTAAAGAGAAAAAAATATATGAATTTTAAATTGTCTATAAATATTCTTGTTAAGATTAATTTTCTAATTTTCAAAACTGGAATTAGGGTATTTCTTGCTAATTTTTTTGATGGGCTGTTGTTTATAAAAAAGAGGTATTTACAATGCATGACAATAGTTTATATAAGGCTAATAGTTTCTAAACTGATAAAGGGGACTAACATGCTCATCACAGTACTCTCTCAACTTCATCCAAATTTGGCCATATTATCAACCGTCTGATTTATACATGGTATGTGTGATCAATATAAAAATTTAATTTAAAAAAAAAGGATGTCTACACACTCTTAAATAATGTTTCTATTCATTTCATATGCTTGATTTGCCTAAGTAAGCTTTTGAAGAATTAAGAGAGTTGGGTTCAAAAATATTCCTCCTTAGCCCTTCACCGCATGCATATTTTTCTGGCGCAAAATAAGACTTTGAGCTCTTCGGTAAGAATATTTTCATTGTACTAGCCTTTTGTTTTTATTAATGACCTTATCCTTGAGGCCCATTGTTTAGAAGAAGAATGTGCGTCTTTAAGATTATAATTTCATCCTGACAGGAATTTTTCAAAATGGCTTGTCTTAATATTGTCTCTAGCAACGAGAGTAGTTGTCTCTGGCATGTTGCCATAAGGGCATGCTTTAGAAGTTGTCATGCCCCTCTTCTTTTGTTGGTAGTTGCTGGGAATTTTGTCTTAGGGAACTAAACAAAGTAAAGTTTTGAGCTTTTGATCAAATTTGATCTTCTATACTTTACTCTAGACATTGTCTTCGGGCAAGGTTGATTGTAAGGTAATTCACCTGCATCTTTCACTTGATAATTTCCACAACAATTGTCCCAGATTATATGATCTTCTTAGCTAAGTGTCGGGTCTACTTTAGTGCCAATCAAAAGGATATGACCCTTGTACAGCAAAATTTTGTTCAATTTTCATCCTATCCCAATTGCCACCAAGGAGAAAATCATCAAACTTTAATTCAATTTCTTTAAAAAGGATGCAGATCTAGACCTTATAGACGAGGGTTGTTTTACCGAGTCACTTGTCGATCTAGAAATAAACTAATTTTTTATTTTCTAAAATCCACTTGATGATACTAGCCACTATTTTTTTAGATTTTATAATGTTTCTCCAAATATAAAAAAGGTTATATTGGGTTGAAAAGTTTTGAATTCTTTTTCTTTTTGGTAACAGAACTTTGAATTCTGCAAGTATGAAGCTCTGTAAGCTCTTACTCGTGGCTTCTTAGATTCCTTAGTTATGACTCCCAGCCAGCTTACCCATCATTATAATGTTACTATCCTTGATTCTCCAAAGTCCTAGTAGTGCACCTATCTTTTTGGATTGACACACATCCTATCAATTCACAAGATGAGCCTTCTGATTTCCTCACAGGAAATTCCTGTGAAGACCGTTAAGGGTTGGTTGCACACTCCTTTAGGAAGAGCGAAGTTTGCATAAGATTTATAAGGGTGGCTTGCAGTAATGATCGGTAAGGAGTGCTCAGCCTGCAATATATAAGTACCTGGAATTTCACTCCTAAAGTTTTCGGCTGACTCTTTCAATTATGTCCTGGTGGTTGACCTTAGTTAAATAACCACGAATGATTCCTGCCCCCAGGTACTTTCCCAAGTTATTCACCTATTTGAAGCCACAGATTTGCTGAATCTCTCTAGCATTGGCTCCATTCTTGGCAGAAGGAATCCAGGATTCTGGTAACATTACTGATCTGCTTCCTGTTTGCCATAGCAAGCAGCGGTAGTTCATCTCCAATGAAAAGAAGAGAGAAACTCGAGCCTTTGTTACATAGCTCTATTGGCTTCCGACATCCAATGGCCACTTCAATGTTGATCATGTGTGACAATCTTTCAATGCATATCACAAAAATATATGGGATAGTGGGTCTCCTTGTCTCAATCCATAGCGATGGCTAAAGCATTCTATCGTTTCTATGTCTTAGAGTACAACGAAGGACCCCGAAGAAACGTATTTCATAGTAAGCTCAATAAGATTCCTCAAAATTTTGAGAGAAACAATGGTGTCAGCAAGAAAGCTCCATCTGACTCTATCAACAGTAGTCAAATCGATTTTTAGGATCATTCCTGCATTTCCACCTTCTCTTACTCAAGGTATGGACCAATTTTTGAACAATAAGGGATTTTGAGCTATTCGATTGTGATTGCCACAACAAAGGAAAGCATTATCGGGATGACATGTGATATTTGCTCATGGCATGCTTAGGCAAAGATGCCAAGTAAATATTGTATGATTTTTGTGCATAGTTTGCCGATGGTCTCTCAAGTGTTGTCTAAGCGTCAAAGGATACTGAAGAGTAACATAATATTCGTACGATGATCGACCGATATTCAGTCAAAAATTAGTAGAATGGTGCATGTGGGTGCTCGAAGAGCATACGTGCGTAGTTCGTTTAAAAAGGTCATGTTGGATGCGCCCCTGAAAAAAATATGTGCACGGTTTGTCTAGAAAGTTTACGCCGAATGCACGTCTAAGGGAAGCATGTGTATGGTTTGTATAGAAAGGGCGTGCCTAATGTGCACTGTTTGTACCTGGAGGTTGCACTTGATGCATGATGAATCCGAGCTAATCAAATGGCGATATGGGATCCAAAGAGACCCTAGTCAAATTGGTGACTCATGCCTCCTAGAATTTTCACATCCACTCTTCTATAGCTAGTGCTATGTCCAACCATTTAGGCACCAAAGCAGGGGAGACTCCATGTTCCACCTGGTAAAATTTGGACCCTTGTAGCTCAGATTTGCCAAATAACAGGTCCAAATCACGCTTGGAACAATAGAAACTTATCAGCTTAGCCTAATTTGGAGGTCTTAATACCGTAGTTGTTGATCCCAGGTTTCAAAATAACTAGGTTAACTGGCTTCTATGTTTGGTTGATTCCTTGAGTTCGCAACGAACACTTACTTTATTAGCCGTTTCGTGGCAATTATATGATATAATGCGCATTAAAACTTCATCTAAATTCTGAGTGTCACCTCTCCCATGTCTTTATCATCAATTAAAGCAGTGACTGACAAGCTCCACTTAAATGGGCTCTGTGTGATCGAACATGATATCATCAGCTTTAGACACCAGATGAGACGATGGGTTCAGTTACGGGTTGGGAGATACGCATCCAAGAGAAGATAATGGTGGATGTGGACCTCTGGGGGCCCCTTAAAATGTATGAACCGGAGGCCTCCGGATGGAAGAGGGAGATTGGAGGAGGAAAGACATGTTAGCTTTTCCTTCTGGTGGGGGAGCTTTTGGTATCAGTGATGTCCAAGCGACGCGGGGTCCCTGCTTCTTTCTGCTTGTTCTTGAAAGAAGAATGAACCTACTTCTTTCATTTATATCATCAGATTAAAAAAAATTAACCGCCTAAACTAGATATTTAAAAATACTATCTAAATAATTTTTTATATATATTGGATTTAATATTTAATATATGTTAATATTATAAAAAATTGAAAAATATAATTATCATTAATATTTATTTATTTTTAAAATTTGATCTAATTGACAAAGAAAGATAAGCAGGAACCAAGGACTTCGAAATTAGAACTGAAATTGAAGGGATCAAACCGCATTCCCTGAGCACGAGTCCTGCCCCCTCCCCAAATCCCTGGCAGCAGGTTTGAGGCTATTCAATCTCGATTGAGTCTTCATTCATCGTGACCAGGCAAAGGAGAGAGGTTTGTTTAGGTCGATTTTCACCGCCATCTTGGCAATTCTTCCACGATCATCAATAAAAAATTGTTTAGAACATCTTTACGTTGAAATGAACTGGAAGATTTGGGAAATCTAATCCAGACAACAGTCGTTACAGCATCCTCGTTTGAGGGGCAATCTAGGGACCAACGGTGATGCCATCTAGAAGGGTGAAAAAGAAATTAATAATAATAAAAAAAACTAAAAAAATAATATTATATTTTTAAAAATAATTATTTCAAATTTATAAGCAATAGTTATCCCTCTGTTGTATGACGGATAGCCATTTACAGGTGCTGTGTGTGGTCCTGCAAGCCTAGTGAACTCAATGATGGACGCGCACCAGGGGACCCTGATGCTGCTGGGACCGACCATGAACGCCAAGATAGCCTTTGAACTCTCGGAGAGGATCCCTCACTTGGGCCTGAGAATGAAAGAACACTGCCAAAGGGCCCTGGAATTCGCCAAGCGCATGAAGAAGTTGGGCCTTAAAGTCATTTACCCCGGCCTGGAGGATCATCCACAGCACGGGCTCATGAAGTCCATCGCCAACCCGGAATACGGGTTCGGCGGAATCCTCTGCTTGGACATGGAAACCGAGAAGCTGGCCAACAGGCTAATGTACCACCTCCAGAACGGGACCCAGTTCGGGCTCATGGCGGTGAGCCTGGGCTACTACGAGACCCTCTTGTCCTGCTCAGGCAGCAGCACAAGCAGCGAGATGAGCAACGAGGAAAAGGCTCGGGCCGGGATCTCACCCGGCCTGCTGAGGATGTCGGTTGGGTACACTGGGACTTTGGATCAGAGGTGGGCTCAGTTTGAAAAGGCGCTCGGCAGGTTGCATGATGAAAGTTTCAGGTTTCACAAGAACTGAAAAAAGTACCACTTAGCTATTCATATATGAATAATGTCGTGGTTCTGGGTGTGATCCATCCCATAAGGTGTTGCCATTGCTGCTTTGAACTTCGTTGAAACTGCATATCAGAAGTGTCATATGCCCCTTACGTAGAATATTAGTAGTTGGTTGATGGGGTAATGTTCTAATGTAAAAGTGTAGTCTTCCATAATTTAAGCACTGGCCCGGTGTGATGAAATATCTGAGTGTGTGACTATGCTTTAAAACTCTGCAAGTTTTATTAGAAATGTACCTTATACTTTATGTTTAAAACTCTATAATAATCTTTTTTTTTCCTCTAAAAGTCTTCTACTTTACACATTTATTAGAATAGTGAGAACACCAAGCTTTAGTTATATTTTAATTCAGATTTTTTAAAAGATAGGTATAGTCTTTAATCAAAAGAATGATGCTAATTAATTTAAGAATCGGTGCTTCTTCTTTTTCTTTTCCAATCAAATAATAAAACTATGATAGTAATGTATATTTATTAGAGTAGTAGAAATATCAAAATTTAGTTATACTTTATTTTAGATATTTTTTAATATGTGTAGTCTTTAATCAAAAATAATAATATTAATTAATAAGTATTCCTCTTATTTTTTTAAATTCTATTAAATAATAGAGCTATCCGATCACTTATATAATAGTAATGGTTATTTCTTTTAGTTTCAATTAAAGGGAAAATGATAGTTGACAGTTATTTTTTCATTTTTTTTTTTTTTTATCTAATTTACAAGACAAAAAATGACTTCAACCTTTATGCCTATTTGTTGTGCATCTCTAGTTAAGTGAAGAGAGAAGGGGAGAGGAAGATAAACAGATAACTTGGTTTTTTTTAATAAAAGAATATAAATTTAGATATGTTATTTATGATTATTTTTATCATATTATTTGGAAGATAATAAGATAATTTTATTAAAGTTTTGCAAAGGTAATACAATTTTAATGTTTATATTAGTTGGTGATGTGTAATTCTAGAAGTTTCTCAATCACTAAGTAATTGACGAAAAACACCAACAAGTTTAAGAATGATTTATAAATATGATTTTGCTTATTACTGATACCCATTCATCATAATCTTAAAAATTTTATAAAATAATTATTCTTTATAAAGAAATTTCATATATTTTTAAAAAAATTCACAAAGATAGTAATACTGTTTGTAACATCTATTTGTAAGAAAATAGTGAGAAATGTTTTAACTATCTTGATTTCCTATAAATTTCTATTATTAATACTTTTGCATGCTTCTAAATTAAACACTATAATTTCTACGTGTCTACTATTTTGTTGGATGATATAATTTGAATAAATATGAAGGAAAACTTTTTATAGATTTTGATGAATGAGGTATTTTCTCTAAATGAGAAAAATTAAAAAATAATCATATTTAAATAAAAATTTTAGTTTGACTAAATATAAAATATTATAAAAAAATTAATAAAATATATTCGAATACGTCATAATATATTATTTGTAAATTGAAGATCGAACATATCATTCACGGGTTAAAAAAATGATATTCGATCTCGTCTATAGGATTATATATAGATGATTAACTACAGGTATTAAATAGTGACATATGACTTTTGATTATATGGGAGTAATCATTATTCAAACTTTAGAATTTGGTTTTTATTGGTGAGGTTATCACCGATCTTTAGTCCTCTATGTATGTTTGTTTGTTTTGAACATATTTTATATATCAATACACTTTTAGCTTGATTTGTGTCATTATACAGATTTTGACATAATTTAAATCATTGGTAATTGGTCATAGCATTATATTATCGACATTTTGGACCTTTAAGTCATAGTATGATTCTAACATATTTTGTTGATATAAATATACATATGAAATCATACATATGTCTTACTAAGTGATTTACTCAATCTTATATTAATTTTGTTAACACTTCAGATTAGAGGGCGCAGATTATCTTATAGGGGATTCAGAATCAAAATGCAAGTTGTTTATTTAACCGAGATTTTAGAGGTTAAAATATTTTAATATATTAATCTCAATGTAAATAATGGAAGAAAAATTATAGATGCTAGTTAATGCATCAATTTGATTGGTAATCGGCTTTCATTTTATTTTTATTTTAGTTGATATTTGTTACCGGCCATAAAGCCAATGGTGATATTAGGATGATCACGTCTTAGCCTGATTTTGGTATTTCAAAAGTTTAATTTTTGATATTCTATATATATATATATATATATATTTTAGTTTGATATGTTTTTTTTTTTTTTTTGAACCGTTTGAAGTCATATAATTGTTAATATTTGACTACTATTATATGTAGCTTTTTAGTCTTGTGACAAAAATTTCTAAATATTATATGAGCCATTGAACAATTTTCTGTCCAAATTTATATCCTAATATTAGTTTGGATTTAAATTGATGGAATAAACAAATAAATATTTGAGTAATTAATGATTAAAAGATAATTTAATTTAATTATGGCAAAGGATTAATAAATTATCAATTAGATTTCAGGATCGGACGTGACACTTATGTTGTCAACTTATATTATGACAATTAAAGTGTTATATAAATTGCTTATAATACTATATTTTATAATTGTACCGAGCATATGAAGAATGATAATTATTTTTACATATTAATATTACATAATAATAACACTACACAGATATTCTCTATATTTTCATATTTATTTTTAGTATATAATTTGTGTTATAATTATAGATGGGCACATCATGAAATACATATTTTTCTGATGTCTATCATTGCGAATTGCTGTATGAATAAATTTTCCGGCCAACTTTTCATTGCAAAAAATATATGCGTTAGAAAATAACATACGATTTAATTAAAAAAAGTTACAATAATTTATATATATGACCGAGCTGTAATTTATTAGAAAACAATGTTATCTGACTAAATTATTAAATCTTCGTCCAATTTTCTTTTTTCAATTTGAACTTACATCAATCCAATTAAATATATTTACAGCTAATTTCTAAAACTAATACAAAAAATATATATTTTATAAATAAACTTTAAATAATTTAATTTAACATATAATTTATTTTTACAAATATATCAAAATTTAAGACGAGAAATTAGGTCGTATTCACACTTTTGCCCAAGTGGTGCAATATAACTCCTAATTGTAATTGATAGTTCCCTTGGAAGCGTGACCTTTTTTTTTTTTTTTTCTTTCTGATGGGATAATCAAGTGCAACAATATCATTAATAAGTTCCCCTCAAATTATGGCTCCTAATCAATCACTAATTAATTAGAACTCCACATTTCTCTATAATCTCTATAATAATCATTGCTTCCCACCTGCCAAAACACTTAAAATCACTTCTCAAACCTTAGATTATTATATATATATATATATATATATATATGGTCTTATTTTTTGTATATTTATTAATAACGACCGTATCCAACAAAAATATCATAAGGATAAGACACTAATTATTCCTATAATTTCATATTTTATATGTATTTGAATCTTATTTATATCATCTTTACTAATTATATGTATTTTCATTAATGATGACCGTATCCAACGAAAATGTCATAAGAACAATACACTAATTTATTCCTATAATTTCATATTTTATATGTATTTGAATCTTATTTATATCATCTTTGCTAATTATATGTTATATATGTTTTATTTTTTTGTTTTCATTAATGTGATGGTATCCATAAAATATATAACACACTAATTTATTCCTATAATTTTATATTTTATATGTATTTGATTCTTATTTGTATCATCTTTGCTAATTATATGTGTGTGTGTATATATATATATTATGTTATTTTTAGTATTTATATTAATGATGATGTTATCCCTTAACAAAGGTCATAAAGATAATAGAGCTAGTAATTTATCTCTATAATTTTATATTTAATATGTGTTTAGATCTTATTTAATTATATCATCTTTGCTAACTAGTAGCTTTATTATCCTAACAAAGCGATAAATTATTTTAAACTTTATTCAATTAATTGAGGCTAAATCAATTGTGTTGTTGAGTATATCTTCAACTTTTAATTGCAACAATGCGGCAATAAACACACAAATTATGCGTGGTCCGCCATAAATCACATGGGCCCCAGCCTCCCACCTCTTATGCTTAGAGATAATTGAAGTTTTTTTCATAAGCCTTTTCTCTAAAAAATATATATTAGAAGAAAATTCTTATAATAATAATAAATTATTATCATATAATCAGATAATTATATATTCAAATTATAAAAATTACTTATTATATAATATAAAGTAAAATAATGTATAATAAATTAAAATGATATACATTTTATCAATTTTTCTTTCAAAATGTGAGGTAATGGTGTGTGATAAAATTCTAAATCAGTATCATTTTAACATAGACGTGCATGGAATAAATCATTTGTTTCTTTTCTTCCTTTTTTTAATTTGATAGGTAGATAAGCATGATGGATAAAACCAATTGAAATATACACCCACGAAAACGGCTCATACTGCCAGACAAT
Organism: Nepenthes gracilis; assembly: GCA_033239525.1. Taxonomy (NCBI): domain Eukaryota; kingdom Viridiplantae; phylum Streptophyta; class Magnoliopsida; order Caryophyllales; family Nepenthaceae; genus Nepenthes; species Nepenthes gracilis. The sequence goes on from BSYO01000009.1 coordinate 8,002,626, forward strand.
CGAGGTGGGGGTGGGGAAGGAGATTCTAGACAAACAAGGCCAAGCAACAAAAATGAAATTATCAAACATAAATTATTTAATTTTATTCTCATTTTACTTTTTAAATCATAACCCAGAAATTTATTCTTTCTCTGTATCAGATTTACTCTAAACCAGTTCTAAATAATATATTCACTATAACTTTTTAATACTTTTATAGTTTTTCAGCATTCAAATATGATTTGAAAGATAACTAATTTTAATATGAATTTTATTCTGCTTAAATTTGAGAAAGAAATATTGACCAATGGTATAATTAAAAGAATAATTTTTAAAGTATATAAATTTTTATTTTCTTAAAGCATAAGAGTGATATATTCAAATATTGATATCAGTAAATTTATACTTATTATTAGTTTGAGTCTTTTTTTTTTTTTTTTTACTGGTTATTAGCCTTACAATCTAAATTTTTTTATAAAAAATTAGAATGAATTAATGTTTTCCCATACACAAAAGTGGGTAGGAAGATAAGATTTTTTGATTAATAAGTGTTGCTCATATCTATGAGAAAAGGAAATAAATAAAAAAATGTTGTTCATATGTGCAGAAAGTACCAATACCTTAAAGGATTGATGACTACTACCACTATGAAGTGAATCGAATCTATGCATCAGCAAGAGATTAAGATTATTATGTGTGGCCACAATTAGAAGACACATAGGTATATGCCAAAATCAGCATTATATCCATTTTAAATGGTATTTTTAAAATAATTTTGGGGGAAAAAATATACCGAAATGCTATTAAATGCATTTTCGGCATGCAATAAGCCTAGTGGGGCCGATATGATTGGGTGGAGATCTTAATAAAGAAAAGCATATCAAGAACATCATTTTAATGGGAAATTTTGGACCTTTCTTTTTAGCATATCAATGGAAGCTAGTCTACAATTTGTAACCTTTTATAGGGGTCTTAGTACTCATTTTGAAGAGCACTTGCAAATAAAGAAAATCATGATTTTTACAATAATTATTTAAAATATTTTTAAGTAAATTTTTATTAAAAATACAAAATTAGAATTGGTTAAAAACTCATAATAACTTATCAAGAACCATAGTTTTTTTCTTTTTATTTTTTTTTTTTTGGGGGGGTATTTAAAACTAATTTTAATGTGTTTATTAATAAAAAAAAAAAGCTATTTCTATATTGCCCAAACTTTCCTTTTTTTTTTTTTTTGGGGGATTCTTGATTTCTGCTTTATTTTCCAAGTACATCGAAAAAATACTTTAGCTTTTCCCACTTTAATTTGATTAGAAGTTTAACCTAATTACATTTCCACTATGTTTTGTTGGAAGAAAATATACTACCAAAAAATGAGTGATTTATGAAAATAAATGTTATGATTAGATACTCTAGGATTTTCTCTCATTCCTCTTTAAACCTTTCAAAATAAATAAAGTTTTCATAAATTAAAAGCTCATCTTACTTAAAAAATATATAAGTAGAATTTGTATTTATCGAGGGTTTCCTTCCTATCAACTTATCATTGTGTGCACTGCGAGAAGGTCTCACGCTCCTCATTCCCTCTCTATACAAGGCGTTGCTTGGTTTGAATAAAAATTTATTAAAGTTATTTATTATTTACCATAACAAGATATTTGTTAGATAGTGTTAATTAAAATTTAAAACAACTTTGTTTTAAATCATAATAATGTTATGATTAATAATAACAAGATATTTTTTATTTATTATTTAAATAATAATATCTTTTTGTTTACCAAATGTTTGGTTGGTTATTAGAGATTCAAAAATCAACAACAGCCTCCACAGCAATCAATCCAACTAGAGCCTCAATGAAATCGACAAATAGTTTCCAACTATTGGATTGACTCTTAAATTTTATAAATGAGATAGAAGTATCTTGTGATAAAATTTGCTTAAATAAAAAAAATATAAATAATTAAACCCATATAAATAGAGTCTATTTTCTAAGGATTATAATTATCAAAGAAAAGCTATTATCAGGTTGTTGAGATTTAATGATATTATAAGGCCTTCTAAGTAAGAATCTAAAAACCTTTTACGTATTTTTATATTTTAAAATATTGTAAAATATAAAAGGTTATTAGTGGACTCTTTTTTAGTGGGAGGTGACTTGTTTCTAATGGCATTTTTTTTATAGCACATATGTTTAAAGAATAAAGTTTATGCATTGACTTTTTTTGTCTTTACCCTTCAATGATATGTCAACTTTAACAAATATGTTACTATTCAGATGAGCACCATGAGAAGAACTCATTAGATACCAGCTAAGTTAGCATTACCATTGGCAGGACGAGTTCAAATTATATTGTTAAACTCCCTAATATTGAATGGATTGTTCTACGTGTTGGACAATAATTTTAAACTTTTGCAAGGTTCTTTAATAGAGGCTAATTCTTAAAAAATATTATCCTGCAAGTTCAGAAGAATGGTAAATACCGGTGGTGTGCTTTTATCGGTGTAACATTTTTGGTCAGTTCTCATTGTGTCTATGAATTCGTTAGGATCTTATTAACTTATAAACGGTTTTGAGGGTGTCATTACATATTTAAGGATATCCCACAAATCAAGTTGTTTTAAAACTCTTTCGATAAAGTAAGCCAATTGGTGTTGGCTATGCATTTTTTAGTCACTTTCTTTGTGCTATCTTTCTCAAGATGGTAGATTTGGACTCGATATAGGGGTGAAGCACTTGGGTTGGATTGGGCGTAATGAGTGTGATTGACTATTGTATTACTTCTAACCGTCACTTCAACTTATAGCTACATTGAGTCTTTGTTGTTTCCATCATTTTGCCCTGCTGGGTGAAGATCTGAGCCTCAATCACTTAGAATTCTCATGCCGTGGTCGCTTTTTTTCAGCAATAATGTAAGGCTTTCTTGATGCCTCCAAGTAAGTGAATGTCCAAGGTGTCTTCTGCATGAGCTTAAAAAAGAACTTACTGGGCTGTGCAGAATTGATGAAGGTATTGAGCTTGGCTTAATTGGTGAGTTTGGGGATCCTCTTAACCTCTATATTGAAGTTCAACGAGAACTATTTCAGACTGTTGCCTGGAGCTTGCTTAACATTAACAAAATGTTAGGATATTTCTTCTCCATCTTACTAGTAACAACCTATGCTAGAAAATTTTGAAGAGCTCCTAGAAGGATCTAATTGGACTCCAGCTAGTTAAACCAAGATTGAACATCTCCTTTCAATGTTATAGGGAGAAACCAATATAGTGTTGCATCCCCTAAATTCTAAAACCCAAGGAGTGTATAGAAATAGTTTACATGATTTAATGGATCAGTATTTCTATCATACAATTACCAATATAGGCATTTTGAATTTCTTAGAGAAAAAAATTGTTTAAAAAATTTTTAAAGTGAAGAGGATTTAACTTATCCAACATATTAGGACAATCTATTTGACCACTTTTTCTCTAAATACTCATTTTTCAATCTTTTAGGTTCTCTCCTCGATGTTTATAGAAGAGGATGATTTTGAAAGCTCTAAAAAGATATTAACCTAACATATTTATCCAAAAATTTGAAATGTTGATGTTGTTAGATGTGTATAAGGGGTGTTAGAACACAACTCTTTACCTTTCCACAACCTAATTTTCTTTGGATCCTTGGCTCTCAAGTTGCAATGTTTCTTAGTTGGCTTTATATCTTTATTGTTGATATGAAGTTTCAATTGGTAGGCACTAGCTCCGCTATAGATTCAATTGGATCTAAAAGATGTTAAATTTATATTTTTATTGTTAATATGTCATTTTAATCGATAGACACTAATTCTGCTATAGACTTGATTAGATGTAAAAGTTATTGTATTTATGTCTTCAATGTTGACCTATTGTTTTGACTAGGAAGCGCTAGCCCTAGATGGATTTGACCAAATTTAGAAGATATTGTCTATTGAGGTGCCTTCCTACTAGGAAGCGCTAGCCCTAGATGGATTTGACCAAATCTAGAAGATATTGTCTATTGAGGTGCCTTCCTTAAGTTTAACCCATCTTTTAACATCTTGTTAGAGGTAGACTTTTTTTTGAGGGGGGGGGTTAGAGCACGAGTCCTTGAGACTTAATTTTTTAATTCCCCTTAGAGTAACGCTAACATGTTAGTTGTTTCATTAAGTTGGGTTATTATAGTGGCCCTGTAGAGTCCCATATCGGATGGAGAGGGAACGAAGAGTGCCTTTATAAGGGCGTGGATACCTTTCCTTTGTGGACGCGTTTTTGGAGCGGTAGACTCCATCTGCCAGGAACAAAATCGTGCGGGCCGCGTGATGGCTTAGGATGCCGTGAAGTTTTCCCGACCCAAAGCGGACAATATCCACATGCGGATGTACCGAGGACGTTACAGGCCCAATTTGTGTTTTTTTGAGAAATTTTTTGGTCATTAATAATTTTCCTCATGGTTTGAGTTTGAGCATTGTCTATGACCTTTGTTATTGATCATCGTGAAGGTGTTCTCCTTGCTTAGGAAAAATAAATTGACTAACTCATTTTTATTGATGAAGTTAATAATACATATCTAAAATTTAGATTCAATCCAAGAATCTTCAAATCGAATTTTTGAATCTTTCAACCTAAATCTTGCACCATAAATCAGAATGAGAATTTTATAAAATTGGGATTAACCTTTTGGGTTATCCTATAATGTATAAGTCAATGATGGACTCCGAATAAGTAAGTTGGGAGAGAAAGAAAGATGAGAGAAGATTAGAAGACTACGCTCCAAGAGTATTTGGTAGGAAGGAGATGCTCAAAAGAGTTAACTTTAAACCTCTTTTGTGATGGCTAAATGTTACGGAACTGAACTTCAGAGATCGTTGTGATCAACTTGTGATCAAACACTCTAAAAAGTTTCTTTTTGTTGTTGGGATTGCAAGATGCTTTTATATTCGGATCCTTAGATTGTAAGTTTGCAATATCATTAGATCATAATATGCCTTTATTGTGTTAAATATGTTTATATTTATAGAAATGCATGGCCCATTTTGGGGTTGGTTGAATAACCTTCTATAACCAATCATTTATCATTTAAATTGTTCTCCACCTTTTCTTAATAGCTAATTTTCTTCTAAGGAGATAGTACCTTCTATTTTAATTGTCATATATGTGAATATAACTTAGTTGGTAGTTTTTGTTAATTTTAGGATTTATCTATCATATTTATGGATATTGGTTTAGAAAAAAGTTCTAAAAAATTTGTTAATTGGAAACTTAAAAGTTAGTCATATTTTATTTATTTTAGAATCCAACTATGACGTTCATAAATGTAAACTCAATAGGTGATTCTGATTGGTTTGTCAATTAGAGTTTCGATAGTGGATCATATCTCTTTGGTTTCAGGATTCAACTACCATGGTTCATAGACATGGCTTAATGGACAATTTTGAACAATTTGTTGACTAGACTCATAAAGTCAACCCATATTTCCTTAATTTTTGAACCCACCTACTATGTCTATGAATAGAAGCATAGAATATGATTTTGAATAGTTTGTTAGAATATTATATTTATGGGGAGCCTCATATAATGTTGGCTTCTTTGACTTTTGTCAATAATTAAATTACAATTTAAATTAACTGATAAGTTAATATTAAATGATTCAAAAAATAGCTATGTATGAAGGATTAGTTATCGAGTTTGATAGTCTTTCATTCTTAATTCACCTATTTTAGTCAATATTTACCATCCGCAATTTGACTCTTTCAATTTTTTGTTAACTTTGTCATTTGATCACTCGATCTTTCAGCCATCTCACTAAGGATTTTTGTCGTTCTGGCAAACTAGTTGTTTGAATTAACAGATAAGTTGGTGTCAAAGGAATACAAAAAATTAGTTAAAAATGGAGGGTTGACTATCTAGCTTGATAGTCGAGCTTCCTTGACTTGTCTCTTTTAATCAACCTTTATTGTTTGCAATCTAACTCTTTCAATTTTTTGATAATTTTGTCATTTGATCACTCGATCACCTAACAATCAAATTTATCGCTAAAGATTTTAGTCATTTTGATAAACTAGTTATTCAAATTAACTGATAATCAGTGTAATGAAATTAAAAAAAAATTAGTTAAGTATGAATGATTGACTATTTAATTTAATAGTCTGCCCATCTGAACTTGCCTCTTCTGGCTAACCTTTATCATCCATAGTTTGACTTTTTTAGTTCTTTGGCAACTCGATCATCCAATCACTTGCCCATTAAACGCACCACAAAAGATTTTTGTCGTTCTGATAAATTAATTTTTTGAATTAAACTGATAAGTTAATTTTAATAGATTAAGAAATTAATTAAATATGGAAGGTTAACTATTTGACTTAATAGGTCACCCTTCTTAACTTACCTCATCTAATCAATTGTTTCTGCTTGCAGTGTAACTCTTTTAATTTTTCAACAACTCAGTCACCTGACTTTCAAACTTGTCGCTGAAGGCCAAGTCCCTGGATTGGCTGGCTGATTGTTTGATCTCTAGCAATTTAAACCATCCATCTCAATTCTAACCTGTTGCGTCCCGGGTCTCCAGTTGTTATACGGATTAGAGAGCCTTTCAATCTTTCGCTGCAATAGAGGAATGCACGTTTAAAGGTAAACATGACGAGAATGCAAAGATACAGCGATAAGGGGAGTGTGAAAAGGATATATTGGGAGGTTTGAGCTCCATGAATGTGCCCAGTTGATGGCGACTTAGAGGTGCGCCTGGTAGAAGGGCGGTTTAGAGGTGCACTCGCTGAGGGTGACTTAGTAGTACATCTGATAGAGGGGCGATTTAGAGGTGCGCTTGTGGAGGGCGGCTTAGAAGTGTGCTCAGTAGAGGGGCACCTTAGAGGTGTGCCTATGAAGGGCGACTTAGAGGTGCACCCGCGGAGGACGGTTTAGAGATGCGTCTAATAGAGCGGTGGCTTAGAGGTACACATGGGTAGGTGACTTAGAGGTGCACCCGGCAGGGGGGTGACTTAGAGGAGATGGACTAAGCTGCCTCGGTGGGTCAACATCCTGGTTACCTGAGCGGACGGTTAACTCTTAGACAGTAAGCTTATGACTCCGGGGCGGAGGGCTCGTGGTTCTATGACGGAGTGCTCTTAGGACAGAGGGCTCCTAGGAAGGAGGGCTTTTGGCTTTGGGACGGAGGGCTCCTGTCACCGAGACGGAGGGCTTTTAGAATGGAGGGCTCCTGTCACCGGGACGGAGGGCTGAGGGCCTTCGGAAGGAATAAGGGCTGAAAGTCCCCTGACGGCGAAAGGCTGATGGCTTTCGAATTGGAGAAGGGTTGAGAGCCTCCTGATATTGGAAGGCCGCTGGCTTTCGGACTAAAGGAGGGTTGAGAGCCTCCTGGCGGTGGAAGGGTGCTGGCCTTGAGAGCTTCCTGGCGGGAAGAGGGTTGGTGGCCTCCTGACCGCCATCCCGCTATTGTTGGAGATTGGCTAGCAACGGCTATACCATTCTCCAAGCCATTCGGAGCTTCATGGAGCTTTTTGAGCTTCTCTAACTTGTATTTCAAAGTTTGAGGGCACTTGTTTTTATAGTAAAATTTACAAATATACTGTTTCTCCAAAAGTAACGTGAGACTTTTACTTTGAAAGAATTATGTTAGATTGTGGGTTTGTTGCGAGGCCTGGTCAATTGGGCCCATAGTTACTAAACCCATCACAACCTAAGGTCGGTGGGTTCAAATCAGTCTAAGTTTTAGCCATACCTAACAAATTTTTATGTTATATAATCAAATAATGCAAATTTGATGGAAATTTTTGCATATTGTAGATTTATCGTTTAGATAAAAATTAATAATAAATTCTTTAAAAAAGAATTGTTTACACTACTTTAAAATTTTTATTATAATTTAATGATCTATTAATCTTATTACATACACAAAGCAATACTTATATGCACTATGTCGTATCTTAGGTAGTGTGTAATAAACAAAATTTAAACAGTCGATTTTTATAACTGAACATTTAGGTATGCACATTAGGATTTATCAATCCATTATTTATAACTAATAATAATAATATTATTATTATTATCATCATTTTTTTGGGAGGAGGGGGGAGACAGAAGAACTCTGCATATATACACACACTGGGCATTTTCTAATTTCTAATTAAAATATCAAATTTTCTATCATGCACGGCAGCCTATTACTTGTCGAACCTACGCCTCCGACGCACCTTAGCAACAAGAGGACTGGCCATCTCACAAGACAATCTCAGCACCTCCGATAGGTCCACTTGATTCTTATCGGACGGTAGCCATTCATACTCGTGCAGCAGCGTCCCCAGCCAATGGCTGACGGTGGCCAACCCGAGTGTCTTTCCGGGACACGACCTCCGACCCGACCCGAATGGTGCCAGCCTAAGATCCGAACCCATCACTGAGAATTCTAATTCCGCCTCATGGGCCACAAATCTCTCCGGTGAAAACTTAACTGGATCAGCCCAAACTTGTGGGTCCCGCGCTATGGCCCACATGTTAACCATCGCCGTGGTCCCAGCTGGCACGTGATATCCATCAATAGTCGTATCAGTGATCGACAGCCGGGCCCATGACAACAGTGGGCCCGGTGGGTGGAGCCTTAACACTTCCTTTATCACGGCCCGCAGGAATGCTAGAGATGGAATATCAGATTCAATCAACGGCCTCGATCTTCCAACAATTTTGTCCAGCTCATTGTGCACCGTTGATTGGACATCAGGGTGGAGCATGATCCTTGCTAGTACCCACTCCATCAAAATTGCGACTGTGTCGGTTCCTCTAAATATCATTTCCTGCACATATATATACATATTTTTTAAAAAATTATCTAAGAATAATCTACAAATTAAAATTGAAAAATAAAATACACACATATAAATAGAGGGAGAGTTGTAGGTTTGGATATTTATTAATTGGGTTATGATATTTATTACATCAATTCATATCTACTTATCTGATATTAAAAAAATGATAGCTTATGTAAAAGTTTTATTAATTATTTATAAGAAAACAAAATTTCATAGACTTACCAAAAAATTACGGTAAGATATATTTTTTGGTTATATGATTTTTTGTATTTTTTCCTAATTTTATTAGTGGCACAAATATTTTTTCGTCTATAGTCATTACCAAAAATGAACGTTTGGTGTGACTTAATTGTCATTTAAAACGTAAAACTTCAATTATCAAAAGTCACAGAGCTTAATAAGAATGAATTTATTCTTGAGTGTAAAGCAACTTAATTTTCCTTATCCCTATATTAATTAAATAGAAAGAAAAAAAATTATTTATTTTGTTATTTATGTTGATAAAAATTCATTTTACCTTAAAAGTTATGGTTCGACTGTTATAAAATAAGAGCTATATAAATTTTATAAAGATAAAGATATAATTATATACATATTTAAGATCTTTAAAATTAAAAAAGTGAGACAAATTGTATATAATATGTGATTTTTTTACTATATTTTGCCTTCAATTAAAGAAATATTCTATAAAATTATAAATTAAATGACTTGACTTTAGAAAATAGGACTTTGTTTGATAAATAAATCTTAAAAATATATAAAATGTTGATATAAACCATGATTTATAAAAGAACTATTTAAAATCAGCTTTTCCAACGCAAGAAAATGTAGTCAGAACAGCACACAGTAAAACGTACGACAATATTTGGAGGTTGATGGTATTTTGTACAAGAAAATTGTCATTTATCGTGTCATCTGTAATTATTTTATAATAATTATTTATTATATATATTTCTTTTATATCTTCCTCTCACCGACTATTTTACACTTTCCGCAACAATAATTCACTAATAATTCCAAGTACCCAAATTTTGGAGGAAACCAAAACACACCCCTATATATTTTATAACTATTTATTGAAAAATAGATAATAAAAATTATTTTAAAAATATTTAATTTTGTTAATTTTTAAATTATAATATATGTCTATTGAAAGTAGCCCCTCATCCACTGCTACAACATAAAACTGCAGTTCACTTTTATGTACCCTTGTATTTTTTTTTTTATAAAGTTTATGAAAGAAAAGGTGCCTATATTTTGATCTTGTTTATTATCATTATACTCCATAAAATTTTAAATTCTAAATATTTAAAATAAAATGATATTTTTGATCTGCTACTATCATGAAAAAAAAAAAAACCCCAAAATATTCCACTAGTACACAACTATTACAAAAGGGTGGTGAAAAATAAAAAATTTTGAGGGTTTCATATTTTATAGAAATGAAAAGACTTATTCTCTATATATTGATAGTTTATTTTTAAATAAATAACTTTAATATAATTAATTTAAAAAATTAGTTAATTTACAGAAAATAGATTATAATTATTTATTAAAAATAAATAATTAAAATTAAAATAATTATCAACTTTAAACCCTTCGTCAATTTGAAGAATAATTGTTGAAGGCTATATTTGGAAAACTACTCATTTATTGACTATTGCTTTTTTAGTTAATTTTATATTTTTCTGTCCATACTTCTGTCATTTTGACAGAAGTTAACATTCCAACGTTCCATCTTGTTAGATATTCATGATCTAAATCAACGCCAGCACCCAACCGAGCCCAGAGAGATGGCTCCACCATCATTTAAGCTCGAAATTTATGGGAAAAAAAAAATAAAAGAAATTAAAATATTTAATTAGGGAGGAGAGAGGAGGCGCGTACCCAGAGGACAGCAACTAGGTCGGCGTCACTTAACTTATCAGGTCCTCCTTCAAGGGAGAGAAGAACGTCAACAAAGTCTTGATTTGTTTTTGAACCGGCGGCTTTCGATGCTCTATGCTGTTCAACAATCCGGTTCACAAACCGGTTCACTCTAGGCACGAGCTTCGAGCATCTGAACCGGACGTTTTGAACATCCAGGCATGCCAACCATGGCAGATGGTCAGCCCAGTTCAGCTTTCCTAACAACTCGTATCCTTCCTCAACGAGTCGACTTAGCTCCTCCGTCTCTTCGTCGTGTTTCCATGAATCTATCCGATATTTCCCTCCAAACACTAATCCCATCATGTAGTTCAGCGAGGCCACCTTCAGCACATCACGAACACGGAAGTCCTCGCCATCGCGACCGTCGATCACCGCCACCATCTGCGCAGCAATCTCCACCCTCCGGTCTCCGAAGTCATTAACCTGCTTGGGAGAAAACATATGTGTCGCGGAGATCCTCCGCAGAGTCCTCCAGTAAGCTCCGTACGGAGCGAATCCGATTGCTCGGTTGAACATCAGACGGTAGGCAGACTCTTTCACAGGACGGTCCGCGAACGCCGAACTGTAGAGGATCTCTTTCGCAACGTCGGGATTGCAAGTGATTATGACACGTGTCTCTCCCATACTGAAAGCCATGAGCCGCCTCCCTCGTCCTGCTTCCTCTGCCGCTGCGGCCGCCAGCAGTCGACGGTGTGCCAACCCGACCGACATGAGGTTCATGCTTCCGATCACAGGATAGCCTCGTGGCCCCGGAATCCGCCTCTCCCAGAAGATCTCTCCGTTTCGCCGGCGCCGACATAAATAGTTGTAGTACTTTCCCCATGCCGGACCACCCGGGTGTCCCCAGCAGAGTATCGCCGGCACGGCTAAGTAGGCTAAAAGCAGCAGACACAATAGGAGAAGGGGGATGTTTTGAGAGGAAAGAGCTGAGCATTTGGAAGTGAGAGCTAAAATCCATAAGCTCTCAATCTCTGTTCCCATGGCGTTTTTATTGTGATCTTCGTCGTCTCCCTTTTTCGTTTTACCTGCCTATTGTTGAGTTCAAATGAGGGGAAGATCGGTATTTATACAGGGCTGCAGATACGAGGGTATTATAGTAAGTTCACAAAGCGAAAAGCAACCGTTAGTAAGTTGACCGTACAACCGAAAAGAAGTGGTTACAAGTTTCCGGTTCTTTTTATCTGGCTGAAATGACAAAACAGGCGCCGGCCATTAATCATCAGATAAATTAATAACGGATGGAGGAAGGGCTGTCGTTAGTCACTATTAATCACTAATATATCATTTTAATTTATACTATATTTTAATAAATAAATATTTTAATACCTTTTAATAAAAATTTATATATCCAAAAATTAAATCTAAATAAATCAATAACCAAATAAATATTATTATTATTTCTGTTAAAATTTTTAAATTAATTCATTCAAATTTATTTATTATCTACCATTCTTCAATCACTGCTACAAAATTAGTCCATTTATTATTATTTATTTTTATCAATAATAATAAAATAATTATTTATGATTGATATGCCATCAGACTTAGGTTATTGTGCGAATTAGAGAGTTTTTAAATTTCTTACATTGGGTCGAATTCGAACGGATCCCGTCTCGACGTCTCTCAACCTGAACCCTGTGTATCACAAACAACTAACAAAAGGTCAAACGAATGACAAGATTCGCTTTCCGATTTATTTTTCAATATTTAAATTAATAATTTTTTTAAAAGAATAGAAAAATATAAGCGTATAAAAGTAAACAAAATATAGAATGCAAGGATGTTTGTATGCAAGAGGTGCTAGAGTAGATTGGAGGAGCCTTGGGCTCCTTTAGTACACTTTGGAGAGTGGCTCACTCACGGTCATTGGACGGAATTGATGATATTTGGAGGGAAGAGAATTGGGTTCTTTCTCCTTTATTTGTCGGTTTAGGCTTGAGTTTGGTATTCGAAGCTAAACTCGAATGATCTCCAATGGTCTATTTTCTCCAGCGAATGAGAAGGTATTTGTAGAGCTTCGTGGAGGAAGCTTTTGATGTTGGAACCTGTGATAGGGGTCCTACCTGGGTTCGCCGCTTGCTCAGCACTAGTGGTAGTCATCGATGTCGGTTATCGTCTTCTGATGACGAGGGAACCATTGTCGAGCATGGCCAACACAAGCCTGGTTACTTTTCGTTGGGATTTGTTAAGCTGCTGCCGGTTGGTGGGCGTTGTGGCTTGTCAGCATTGGGCACATCCGCCACTGGCTGGCATTCTTTGAGCCTGCGTCTTTGTGTTGACAGTCTGCCGCCATCGAGGGGAGAAGTGTATGCGGATCGTGATTAGGCATATGTTAGGAGCTATCTAATGGGCCTGGGTGCGGCCTGTCCAGTCGAGGATCCGTCTCGGAGTGTTATGCTACGCACGAGGCTCTTTGGGTCTTGCTGTCTAACTGGACCTTTTTGCCGATTGAGCTTTATTCCAATCTGGCCCATGTGCATAATGGACCCATCAACATTTATTCTACTAGAAATATAAATTATAAAAATATTATTTTTGTTTGAAAGATTATATTTTGAACAATGAATGAATAATATTGATTGTTATAATAAATTTAATACATTATATAATTTGAGAGAGAAGTTGAACTCCTAATCATATGAATTGCATGGTAAACTAATAGAGGTCATGCACTAAATAAAATCTGTGAATCCGCTGTTTCATCGCAAACATTTACTCTTGACAGTTATTTAATACAAGTATAATAATTGCTATACATTGTATCCACGAGTAACGAGTTTCATCTACTAACGTTTAATTGTTATTATTTTTCAATATTGATGAATTGCGTGAAGGTTCAACTAATTTATACTTGCCAACTAATAAATTAGTGAGTTCCCTCTACTTATTATTATAATTGTATAAATATTCTAAACCGTCAATACTATCATATGATCGCATAATAACATACATAAATAAAATATTATATCATTAAGTGTAATTTGCATGGTTTGAATAAAAAATCAAGTGTCATTTTAATTATAGTTAAAAATTACATATCCCACGAATAATTTGTTGGTGTAAAAGGAAGAGTGACTGGTTGGACAGTAAGACAATACTTACGCCCACACACACACAAGCGCTTGAACAAAATCAGTAACAAGGAGAGATAAAATGGAGAAGAAGAATACAGTCAAATTTTATGTGAAAAACCTTTCAAGACAAGAAAAAAATCACGAAATTTCAGTCCACAAATAAATCCATTATGTGTGAGAGCTGGTTATAGGGACAATACGGCTATACAAATCTCCTTAGAGACGAAGATGAAGAACAGAGTACACATACTTACAGCTCTCTATTACACTTCACTATTCTCTTCTAAAAAACCAACATACTTTCACGTTCCCTATGTTTTCTTCTACTGCAAAAGCCAAAGCAATCAATAACAAATATATATACACGAGCTGTTGAAGGCAACAACCATGCCAACGTGGAAGACACCCGTATAGGTGGCTGCCTGCAAATCTACAATAGCTCTGCAGATTGTAGGCCTTCCAGAAACGGCCCACCACTCTGCAAGGACGGCATGTTCATTCCCCATAGATTTCGTATGCTCAGGAGATCTTCTGAACTGGCTTCCACATGTGCTTTCTGTCTTCAAGTCCTTGAGCCTCCATAAATGTCTCCAAGCATTGCTCATTTCAGGTTCCAACAGTAGAAGGTTCTCAGACATTACATAATATCCGTACCCATTTTCAGAATCCACATATGACTTGCTCCTAAGTCCATGGATAATACAAGCACATAAGTTCTCATACCATATCTGCGTAATAGTCTGCGGCCACATTCCCACAAAGGGAGTGACCCCAATAAACTTTCCATAACGATTGAGTGAGAACAAAATTAGTTAACCCAACTATGTCACAACAAGTTTCTAACTTTTCCTTTGGTAAAATTTTGGCCATCATTTCTGACCCATTTTCATTCGACTGGACCTTCTCTATTGACAGTCGCCCTTTATCAATAACGTCTCTTACCTAATGATATCAAACGTCAATGTGCTTCGATCTCGAATAGAATGAGGAGTTTCTACATAAATATATGACACTTTGACTATCATATAGTACTACATATTTTTCTTATCTCAAGCCCAACTCTTGAATGAGCCTTTTCATCCATAACATCTCTTTATTGGCCTCGATCACAATAATGAAATCGGCCTCTATAGTAGAAAGGGTGACGCACTTTTGTAACTTAGATTTCTAAGAGATTGCCCCTCCGTCAAATTTGACCAAATATCCTGAGGTAGATTTTTGAGTGTTAATATCTCCGGCCATATCCGCGTCTGTATAGCTGACCAACTGGAGCTTCTCTCCTCCAAATTGTAGACACATCTTTGAAATTTCTCAGAGATATCTAAGAATCCACTTCACAGTAGACCAATACTCCACCCATGGATTTGAGAAAAATCTCCTGATAACACCGACCGTATGGGCAATATTCGGCCTGATGCACACGGCTGTGGACATCAAACCACCAATGATGAGGAATAAGGTACACATCTCATGCTAACATTTTCCATATCTGAGGATGGACATTACTTTCTACTTAACCTAAAGTGGTTACCTAGTGGGGTGCTCACTGGTTTAGACATGTCTATATTAAAGCGCTATAGCACCTTTTTAACATAACTCTCTTGGGACAATCAGAGCTTATTGTTCTCACGATCATGAAAAATTCTAATCTCCAGAATCTACTTCGCTGATCCGAGATCTTTTATAGCAAACGATTGTCCCAAATTGTTCATTTAACTCCTTGATTCAAGCACTATTTTATTCGACAATCAGTATATCGTCCACATAAAGGAGAAGGATGACAAAGTCATTCTTAAAAATATCTACACAAAAATACAACGGTAAGAAGTGGTCTTATGGTATCCTTGTCCAACCATGATATACTCAAACTTCCTATACCACTGTCTGGGAGCCTATTTTAGTCTGTACAGGTCTTCTTCAGATGACACACAAAACCTTCCTTTCCCTTGACCTTGAACACTTTCCGTTACTCCATGTAGATTTTCTCTTTAAGATCACCATGGAAGAATGTTGTCCGAACGTCTAGTTATTCTATCTCCAAGTCTAGAACAACTGCCAAACCAAGTACAATATGGACCGAGGATATTTTTACTATAGGCGTAAAGATTTCATCAAAATCCACACCTTTACCCTGATTAAAACATTTCACAACAAGCCATACCTTATACCTCAGCTACTTGGTGTCCTCAGACGTCTTCAACTGAAAGACCAACTTGTTCTTGAGGGCTCTCTTTCCCTTGGACAGCTTAGTTAACTCAAAAATATGATTCTCATATAATGAAGCCATCTCATCTTTCATTGCTTCCACCCATTTCTTCTTATGTGTCCCCAACACAGCCTAATTAAAGTCTTTTGGTTCACCTGTATCAATGAGCAGGACGTACTTATTAGATGACAAGCGGATGGACGGACGTGTTTTTCTTGAAGATCGTCGCATGAGAACCTCCTCGGCTTGTTAATGAGTAACATCATCCTCATTTTCATTTGGCGTCGTGGCTTCCTCATTGTTCTCATTGGCCATTCTTGGGCCATTGTCCTCGGACTCTAGAGGTACCGGACGGACGGCTTCAACACTTACCATGTCCGTCCGGTCAGTGTCAAATAAAGCCTTCTTTTCCTTCCCAATATCTTCAATGGTCTCTTCTTTAACAAAATCATATTACATGATCAGACAAGTTTCTTCTCTATTGAGTCATAAAATTTGTACCCAAGTTTATCTTCACCATAGCCCATAAAAACGCATTGCTTTGTCTTTGATTCAAACTTACTCCTCTCATCTTTCGGGATATGAATAAAAGCCTTACATCCAAAAGTCTAAAGATAATTATAGGTTGGCTCCATTCCAGTCTAAATCTTCTTAAGCACCTCACTATTCAGTGGCTTACTAGGTGACCTATTAATGGCATAGGTTGTCATCTTTAGGGCCTCGGTCCAAAAGGATCTTGGGAGTTTTTCCTCGGACAGCAGATGCCTAACCCTTTCCATCAATGTGTAATTCATCCGTTTCGCCAGGTTATTTGACTGCGGTGTCTTTGGAGGTGTCCTTTGATGTCTGATGCCATGTGACCTACAGTGGGTATTAAAGGTCCAAATATATTCTCTACTATTGTTACTCCGGATGGCCTTTAACTTTTTTCCCGTCTCACGTTCAACAACAGTATGAAATTGTTCAAAAATTTCGAAGACCTGATCCTTGGAATTAAGTGGGAATACTCACAACTTCCTCGAGCAATCATCAATATAGGAGATAAAGTATTGTGCTCCTCTAAAGAACTTTTCCTTAAATGGTCCGCAGACATCGGTATGAACAAGTTCAAGTACCGCAAACCTTTTGAAAGATGAGTCTTCTTGCAAATAGACTCTCCTCTACTTTTCCGCCATGTAATGAGAGCAAATTTTCAATCTATCCTCATCTATTTTTAGAATGAGACCCTTCCTTGCCGAATGACTCATTCCTCTCTCACTTATGCGGCCCAATCTTCTGTGCCACAAGTCCGAGGACTCCACACTGCTGGTGGCATTGTCTTCTCCGGCCTCAGCAGTTGCCTACAATACATAAAAATCAGACACCTTCTTTCCTCGAACAACTACAAGAGACCCTCTGATGAATTTATATCATCCGTCACAGAAGATATTATAGAAACCAATATCATCCAGTGTTCCAACTAAGATGTCGGACATTCTTCAGGATTAGTTGGGCTCCATTGTTAGTAACAAGAGACACGTCATCTCGGTGACTACTCTTGGTTGTCTCCATATTTCCTATCTTTAACACTCCAAAAATACATGGAGTGTAAGATGTAAATAGCTCCCTTTTAGAGGTGATGTGGATGGATGCGTTAAAATCCACCACCTAGTCGGTCTCCTACTCAGCCAATTTTACAATGTCATCCGCTTCATAAGTCAAAAGGACCGAAGACGTTTTCTCATCGCGTCCCTTCTCAATTTTTTCATTTCCAGCATTTTTATGCTTCCACTTATAACAAAACCTTTTAATGTGACATTTCTTTCTACAGTGATGACATTCAATATTTTGGTACTTTGACCGAGACTTACTTCGACCCTTTTCTCCAGGTTTTTGTCTACGACCTCTACTCCTTTCCCGTGACTCTATCACGAGTACCTCAGAGGGTTGAGAGGTTGAGGTCCCTTAAGACCGCCATCTCACAACCTCATTTAGTACAGCTCCTTTTACCATCTCTAGGGTCACGATACCTTCAGGAGTTGTGTTAGCAATAGTGATTCTCATCATCTCCCATGAGTCCGGCAGGGTTATTGGGAGCCATAAACCTCGCACCTCATCCTCGAATTTGACACCCAAACCACTCATCCGGTCCACACAACCTTAAAACTCGTTCAGGTGATCAGCAACAAACGAGCCATCCTTATACCTGATATGCATCAACTTTATCAGATGGTAGATCTTGTTGTTGTCAGTCTTGGAGGTGTACAACTTATCTAATTTTTTTCACAATATCTTGGCATTCGTTTCGCTCCTAACGTTGTTATACACGTTATTGTCTACGAACTGCCGTATGTAGCCGTATAATTGTTTGTGCTCCAGCGCCCATTCCTTGTTCAATTTTGTTTCCAACTTTTGAGTGGTAAACACCGGATTGTGCATGGATTTAACAAACAGTATGTCTGACATCTTGCTTTGCTAAGTATCGTAGTTGGTACCGTTTAGACAAACCATTTTGCTCCTAATCTCCATAACAATGTTCAACAAACGTCACCGACAGATAACCGAGTTCTCTGATGTCACTTGTTGGCACAAAAGGAAGAGTAACCGGTCGGATAGTAAGACAACACTCACGCCACACACACACAGGCACTTGGACAGAATCAGCAATAAGGAGAGATAAAATAGAGAAGAAGAATACAGTCAAATTTTACGTGAAAAATCATTCAATACAAGAAAAAAATCATTAGACTTCAATCCATAAATAAATCTACTATGCGTGAGAGTTAGTAACGGGGACAACACGGCTACATAATCCTCCTTAGAGACAAAGATGAAGAACAGAGTATATACACTCACAGCTTTCTATTACACTTCACTCTTCTCTCCTGAAAAACCCACACACTTTCACGTTCTTTGTATTTTCTTCTATTACTAAAGCTCTAGAAATCAATTACAAATATGTATACACAGGCTTTTGAAGGCAACAACCATGTTAATGTGAAGGATACCCGTGCACGGTGGCCGACAACTTACCGTCTGCAGCTTTTATAGATTGTCGACCCTATAGAAACGGCCCACCACTCTGCTAGGACGGCGTGCTCATTTTTCAGATTTCTTGCATGCTCAGAAGATCTTCTGAGCTAGTCTTCACGTGTGCTTTCTGTCTTCAAGCCCTCGGGCCTCCATAAATGTCTCCAGACATTATCCATGGACCTCAGGTTTAAACAGCTGAAGATTCTCAAATATTACATAATGTTCGCGCCCATTTCCAAAATCCACGAATGACTTGCTTCTAAGTCTATAGACAACACAAGTGCATAAATCTTCCTACCATATCTGCGTAATAGTCCGTAGCCGCATTCCCACAAAAGGAGTGACCCCAATATACATAATATTTTTTATGTGTAGAGTTAAATGTTTTAAATAAAACTTGTGTTGGAGTGAGTTTATGTATAGCCCTTCAAGCGACATTGAGTACTCTATGAAGGAGAGGATCTTTTAGGTGTTTAAGCTTTTAAAGAACCAAATACCATTTCTATATTAAGAGTTCTGTATTCTTAGATGCATTAGGATATATCCTCAGAGTGGTGCAATTCTGTTGCTCAAGTTAATGACCAAAGAAAATAGTTGTAGGATTAATGTTTGCCTATAATTACTCTTGATGATTGAATAATTTTACTATTTATTAACCCAATCTTCATAACTATTCTGAATGAGCATGTACATTATGCCACATTTTCTTAAGGATCTAAACATTTATCATGAAGATCATGAGATTAATAAGTCATTCTGAATTGATTCTCACATGCATAACTCCTCAAATGATTAATAGTGATCATGGATGATAAGACACATTAAGTATTAGTGGCCTTTTTGATTGTAGTCAATGGCACTAATCATTTCGCCGTCTTGGTCATGACTGACAGAGCGATATTTTTAATATAAAGTGATGGGGATGACTGAAATAGGTCGGGCCAAAAAGGTGATCAGTCCAGGAAAAATACAACCCGCTGGCTCAGAGGACGGTCAATATCCCAATTGACTGAGATGACCATCAGACAGTCAGATGCGGCCCAAACCGGATACGGCCCATGGCTCCATTCTCACGTACGAGAGATTACCTGTCTTAACTGGCTGCGATAAATAATATTTTTTCAGATTGCGATTTCCTCTGGAATGAAAGTCCCCAACTTAGTGCATCTCCCATAATGAAAACCCTAATATTTACTGCGTGTGGCATTTCCGTGAGGAAGGAAGGAATCTCTCTAACCCATCGTGGTTACCCTAAATAGCACCGGTATCTTGTTTGAATGGAAGGGATCTCCCTCATGCAGTTGACAGCCAGCTTTACCGCTCAAGAATGGGTGGCGAGCTTGGATAGCCATAAAAGCTCTCGAGGCAGGACTTTAGAGTCACGCTCTCTTCAATATTCAGATTGACACAAGGAATCCCCCTTTCAAACAAGTCTATAGGTACCATTCTCTTTTCCTACTATTCACTCTCCGTCGATCCAGTGTCCAAAAAAGCCGCTCTCTATGAGTGCCTCACAGAAAGCCGCTTTCTACTGGCGCACTACCAAAAGTTACTCTCCATGGGTGCACCACCAAAAGTCGCTCTCCACGGGTGCACCATCACCAAAAGCCGTTTCACGCCGAGCACTACCTTTAAGTCAAAACACAAATCCTCTTCCTTGCACCATTCTCAATAAATTTTGTTGCATTCTTCATTTTGGAAGAAAAATAGCTAATTTGAGTATCAAAAGATAAATTGAAGAGTAAATTTTATTGTTTTCCTTTAATATATTGTCTTTTATTGTGGTGTGTAATATCCAAGTCAAGGAGCACGGAGACCGGGTCCTACGTCTGTTCGAACTCAAGATCCAACTGAATCCGAATTCGTCGAATATTTGGATCTAGGACGCATCATAAAGTCATCTTGAATTTTCCATATGTACTATAGAAAAATTATAATATTTAAGAATAATCCAATTAGTTAAAGAATGTTTTAAAAATAAAATTTAATGTATATTATAATATCACTTTTTAAAAAATATTACTTATCATTTATACGTGCAAATGAGTTTGTGTGAATTATTTCAAGGCGACAATGGAGCCTTGTTTATGATGCTTTGCATTAATGCAAAACCTCCAATAAAAATATTTTAGACATTGTTAATTATTTTTACAATAAACAATTAGTAAAAATAATTAGATATTTGTAAGTTCTTTACTTTTTCAAACATCCTTTCTTTTATGTTTACCTTTTCTTTTAAAATGAATAACATATATTTATTTACGGGCAAATATGTTATATATTTAATTAAGTAAAAAAAATCGGAAGTTAGGTCAATCAAAATAATGGCTAAGAATTAGGTTAGGTGATAAACCACCAAATAATTTTTCAATGTCACATAGGTGTCATTTAAATCCACCATTAAAACGTGGCATGTGCCATTTGTTCAAGTGTCAATTCTATAAGAGACTTTACAATATTTATAAAATTAAAAATCTCTAATACCCTACCATCATTTTCAATATTTGAATATGTATATTAGAACATTGATAATCTTAAAAACTTATATATGAGTAGTAGTATCTAACAATTGAACTACTAATAAGTAAAATATGTTATAACTAATTAGAATGATTTGATAAAGTATATTTTGGACAAATGATTATATTTGATTAGTTTAAATAATAAGTTATACAAAAGTTTCACGTCATTAAAAGTTCAAAACATTTGACAGTAGTATCACCTTTTGTGCTTATCCTTTCATAAGTGTTTAAGAAGTCAAGTTATTGAATTATAAGAAACGGTAATACTTTACAATCATATTGATAGACTCTATTGAAAATACATTATAATTTAAAGTAATTCAATAAAAATTTTAATGTCTTGACCCCATTTAACTACCATAATAAATGCAACATACAAATTTATAATCGGCATTGTGATAACGTATAAATTTTGTTAGTAAATCTTTTAACACATAAAAATGTAATTCATCCCAATAAATTAGTTAAGTTCATTCTAATTTGGCCTTTAAGGTAGTATCTATTTCACAAATATATATAACTCATAATGTGTCATCATTTATTACCTTACACAAAATAAAATAATAAACCAGCCCTTAAACATACTATGATAATTATACATGTCCACAATAGTAGCCGAATTCTTAAATTATTTCATTACAACTTTTAAATACCAAATCGATAAATAAATGTGAACATTTGTGATCCTCCAAGCAGTAACCATTTGTCTAAACTCTTGTGAAGAACAAACCTACTAATTTAAAAGATGTAACAATATAATATGAGCTTAGTATTATGCAAGTAAATGAAGGATAATACAATAAATATGAACATGATGAATATGAGGTGAAGAAGTCGTAAGTAAATGAATAAATATTGAACAATCAAATAATGAACCAAATATCAAAATACCCCTCCTAATAAAATAAAACTTTTGAGGTAGGTTTACACTCTAACCCCATAAATTATGGCAATACTCAACTAGTTAGATCGATGGATAGGCCGTTTATAAAATACTGTAACGATAGTGCCCACTACTGTTTTTTGTTCGTGGATGGATTCCATACGATCTCATTTTAATATATTTTGATATATTATTATATACTTATTTTTTGTCAATTCCTTTATAATAATTCATGTTAAAATATACATGTTCTTATGATATTCCTAAATTAGCAACACTACACCAATAAATCAGCAAATGCATATGCATGTTCTTTTGATGTTGCTGAATTAGCCACATCAGACCAACAAATTAGCAAATGCATCTGCATTTGTACACATCAGCATCTCAGCAATTGAAGTGCAGCTAGCGACAGCAAATGTATCAAAAGCATTTCTATATCACGCGCCTCAGCAATTCAGTAATTCAGCTTACTGTGATTCTGAAGAACTTGCTGTCATTTGCAGACATGCATACACGAAGATCAGAAATGTATCAATTCAGCATTTCTCCATCAACAAATATACGGAACCCAGCTTGATAGTATTAGAAAATATGGAAAATCTTTAATATTTTGTATTTTAGGATATATATATTTTTTTGTATCGTTGTGTATTATTTTAGGTTAGGCCATTGTTTTTCTTTTACCATTTTATTCTTTCCTTTCTCAAACTGCTTTTTCTTTTCGTTATAAGGCGCTGTACTTCCTCCTTTGGATGTGTGTAATTATGAAATAAGATTAATGAGGCTCTTGGGTCCGCCTCTTTTCCCACGTTCACACTTGAGTGCTTCCAGAGCCTTCTTCCTCGTCGCCTATTCCATCTTCGTCTTCCTCTTCTCCATTTTTGTTTTGATCTGATTTCTTTCATGGTATCAGAGCCATGGCTTCCCACTACACCGAACACACATCTACCCATGACAGTGCAGATCTCGAATGCTCACAAACCCTACGATTCCAAAACCTTTCATCCGACCAATCCCTTTGGATGGAAGCTTTTTAGTTCTCAAATGTCACTTTGGTCGCCGATTTACTAACCGTCTTCAACTATTCTACTTGGTCGCGCACCATGCGTCGAGCCTTGAGGGCTAAAAAACTAACTCCAACGTATTGATGGCACTGTTCCTAAACCCGCCGACTCTAGCGTGGAGGCGACCCTCTCTTTGAAACTTGGGGACGATGTAATGACATGGTGGTTTCCTGAATTCAAAACTCCATCAGTCCTTCCATCAAATCCAGTGTTGTTTTTGTTGATGATGCCTCTGAAATCTGGAAGGAACTTCGGGACCGGTTCACCCAACAAAATGGACCACGCATTTTCCAACTTAAGAAATTTCTGGCAGCTCTCTTGCAAGAGCAAGATCCGGTAAGTACTTATTATGGCAAACTCAAAACAATCTGGGACGAACTCCTTATATACGACCCTCTCCCGGATTGTGATTGTGGTAAACTCAAAGTGCTCATCGAGCGCTATCAGCGAGATTGCGTGATCCAGTTTTTGATGGGTCTTAATTACTCGTATATTAATGTGCGGGATCAGGTCATGTTGATGGACCCCATTCCGTCCGTCAACAAGGTCTTCTCCATCGTTCAACAGCAAGAACGGCAACATCACATGTTGTCCGTTGTGTATCCTTCTGAGACGGTAGCTTTGGCTGTGAAACAAACCACTAATAACCCTAAAACTGTTGTGAGAAATAACCAACTGCTCAAAAAAGATAGACCATTTTGTGTTCATTGTCGTGTCCCTGGACACACGTTACAGCAATGTTTCAAGATTGGGAATGCTGAGATTCCCACTTGTGCACATTGTCATAAACCTGGACATGTTGTGGAAAAATGTTATCAACTTCACGGTTTTCCCCCCAACCACAAATTGTTTGGTAAATCTGGGACCAGAACCCTTTTTGCTCATCACACGAGTTTCACCACCATGACAAATCATGAAGCCAATGAGGATGATAAGGTTGCATTGACCAAAGGACAGTTCCAGCAACTCATGAGTTTGCTTCAATCCAAAGATCTGTTACGTAAAGCCTTCTCTTCCAACGGGTAAAAATAGTTTTATTCAACTCCATTTTGACCCTCTCCCCAAAGGCAACCCAAGACAGCTGGTATGAACGGTAAAAATATTTGCTAATTTTCTCCCTTATAATAGAAAGCAGACTTGGATCTTTTACAAGGGCCACAGATCACATGATCTGCGACCCCTCTTTATACCTTCGAAAGGAGATTGTGATCTCCAACTCTGTTAAGCTTCCTGATGGAAGTAGAGCCCCTGCTACCCATATTAGAACAGTTAAATTGACCGAGAAAATCATATTGCAAAATGTATTGTGTGTCCCTTCATTTACCTTTAATCTGGTTTCTGTGAAGCAACTTACTGATGTTCTCAATTGCAGCTTATTTTTCTTCTCTGACATCTGCCTCATTCAGGACCTTGTCTCTTGGACAAGTATTGGGATGGGTGAAGAGAACAATGGTTTATATTATTTGATAGATAATACAGTCCATCCAAATACCTTGATTGCTCTTCTCACCAAATACTCCAGTCACGTTGCAAGGCCTCTTGCTAATTTTGTCAACCTTATTTCATCGCCAGTAAACTTATGGCATTGTCGATTAGGTCATATTTCACATTCTAGGCAAAAATTAATAAGTGATCCTCTTGTAAAAGGAGCTGCGGACTCTATTAATGATAATCCCTGTTCTATTTGTTATATGGCTAAATAACGCCGCCTTCCTTTTTCTCCCAGAAGTCATAAGTCACACACCTTATTCGACGTGGTGCATTGTGACTTATGGGGACCTTGTTCTGAAATTTTTTATGATGGGTATAAATATTTCTTGACCATTGTTGATGACTTTTCTCGAAGTACCTGGATTTATCTTCTGAAACAAAAATCAGATATTAAATTGTGCTTGGAAGCCTTTTACAATTCTGGTTTGTTCACAATTTAACGCAAAAATTAAAGTCATTTAAAGTGATAATGGATCTGAATTTTCTCATCATCTTTTCAAATTTTTACAAAGAAAGAGGTGTTATCCACCAACGGTTGCGTGGAAACGCAATTTACAATAAAATGGTGTTGTTGAACGCAAATACCAACATTTACTTAACGTCGCTAGGGCTATTAGATTTCAATCGGGTCTTCCATTAAGATTCTGGAGTGATTGCATTCTTATCGCTGCCTATATTATAAACAGAATTCCCACTCCCTTACTTGACAACAAGACCCCATATGAAATCTTATTTGGAGTCAAACCAAATTATGACAACCATCGTGTATTTGGTTGTTTATGTTTTGCTCCACCCTCTCCCATGGACGAAAGAAGTTTGACTCCAAAAGTAGAACCTGCATATTTCTGGGATATCCTTCTGGAATTAAAGGATACAAATTGTTTGATTTACACAATCGTGTCACATTTCACTCTAGGGATGTTATCTTTCATGAGAATATTTTTCCTTATCAGAAAAACGAAATTGCTCACAATAACACAATGCCTTTCGCTGTAACCAGCGCTGATCCTCCTCTAGCTCAGTACTCACCTCCTATACATAACTTCGGTTTGTGTCCGGTCCCTAATCCGGTACCTGACACTACTCCCACTATCACCACTCATCATGATGAAGAAAGCTCCAATTTGCCCCTTATTCCTGACCCACTGACAAGTAATCAAGACCATTTAAGTGATGCTTCTCAACCTAGCACTCCTCTCAAAAATATTCAATCTCCTGCAAGGGATACCATCCCTGTTCGCAGAACCACTAGGGTTAGGCAAGCCCCTCAGTATTTGAAAGACTTCCATTGTCACCATACATCGCAGGCTACACCTACCCAATCTACAACATACATCTCTCCGGGTCGACCTTACCCCCTTGCAAATTCCATATCGTATCACCAATTATCTCATGCACACTTCCTTGACATCTTCCCTTTCATCCCAAACTGAACTACACACTTACACTCAAGTTGTTGGTGACCCCAATTGGCGGGCTGCCATCAACGATGAACTACAAGCTTTAGAATCCAATAAGATATGGACTCTCACTGACTTACCTCCAGGGAAGAAAGCTATCGATTATCGCTACGTGTTCAAATTAAAATTGAAAAGTGATGGAAGCATTAAACGATATAAATGCCGCTTAGTGGCTAAAGGATACACCCAAGAGGTAGGGGTGGATTACCATGAAAGTTTTTCTCCTGTTGCTAAACTTACCACCGTTCGGTGTCTCTTGGCCGTTGCTGCCATTCGCGGGTGGCATTTATATCATTTTGATGTCAATAATGCATTTCTGAATGGAGCCCTTGATGAGGAAATCTATATGCAACAACCTCCTGGTTACACTAAAGGCAAACCCCACCAGGTATACAGGTTGCTTAAAAGCATATACGGCCTTAAACAAGCCTCTCGACAATGGTATACCAAACTTTCTACATCCCTTGTCATGTATGGCTTCATTCAATCCAATGCCGATTATAGTCTGTTTACCAAACAAAATGACAATTCCTTCACAGTGCTTCTAGTCTACGTTGATGACATAATCATTGCAAGTAATTGTCTGGATGCCATTGTATCCCTCAAATCCTTCCTCAACCAAGCCTTCAAAATTAAGGACCTTGGGATACTGCGATACTTTCTTGGCATTGAAGTCACACGATCGACAAAAGGTATACATATTTGTCAGCGAAAATACACCCTTGATATTTTAGCTGATTCTGGGTCCATTGGCGCTAAACCTCTCAAATTACCACTAGACCAAAACTTGAAGTTGAGTAAGCAAACTGGGAAAGTTCTACAGAATCCAAGTGTGTATAGAAGATTGATTGGTCGTCTTCTTTATCTCACTGTCACAAGACCAGATATAGCCTATGCAGTTCACATCTTAAGTCAATTCATGGACCAACCCACTTTGAGTCATATGAATGCTGCATATCAAGTTCTACGATATTTAAAATTAAATCCTGGACAAGGCATATTATTTTCTTCCACCTCTAACGTTCAACTGAGAGCTTTTTGTGATGCAGATTGGGCTTCATGCCAAAGTGGAATAAAGGTGAAGATCTATCACAAAGTTCTTGTATTTTTATTGGAGATTCCCTCGTTTCATGAAAATGCAAGAAACAGTCTGTTGTTTCTCGCTCCTCTGTCGAGGCCGAATATAGATCTATGGCCACCACTTGTTGTGAATTAACTTGGTTACGCTATATCTTAGATGATTTGCAGGTTTCACATCCACATGCAGCTTGCCTACAATGTGATAATCAAGCGGCACTTCACATTGCAGCCAACCCTATTTTCCATGGGCGCACCAAACATATTGAATTGGATTGCCATCTCATCCGTGACAAGATTCAAGAAGGGAGCGTTCGGACACACCACATTACCACACATAATCAGTTGGCTGACATCTTCACCAAGATTCTACCGTCCTACCGGCTCAATTCACATTTGTCCAAGATGGGCATTATTAACATATATGCTCCATCTTGCGGGGGCGTATTAGAAAATATGGAAAATCTTTAATATTTTGTATTTTAGGATATATATATTTTTTTGTATCGTTGTGTATTATTTTAGGTTAGGATTTTGTTTTTCTTTTACCATTTTATTCTTTCCTTTCTCGTTGCTTTTTCTTTTCGTTGTAAGGCGCTGTACTTCCTCCTTTGGATGTGTGTAATTATGAAATAAGATTAATGAGGCTCTGCGGTCCGCCTCTTTCCCACGTTCACACTTGAGTGCTTCCAGAGCCTTCTTCCTCGTCGTCTGTTCCATCTTCGTCTTCCTCTTCTCCATTTTTGTTTTGATCTGATTTCTTTCAGATAGCCACGGGTGATAATAAATTAGCAGCATGTTTATTTATCACAGCTGATCAGTTAGTGCCTTAAGTTCGTGGTTATACAAGATTCTACCATTGTCTTCTCCGTCACCGCAACCACTGCATAAGCATGTCTCAAACTGCTTTACTCGAATTTGTTCTAGTATTTCCAGTTAATCAACATTCTGAGATTATCACCCATTACACGTTCCTAGTGATGCACATAACAACAGTTGATTGGCAGCACAACAGAAGACACAGATCAGTTACATTTGATTAGTTATTCTACAATGCCTCGGATCAGTTCTAGAAGAAGTACAAATTGTGGTTCTTATGTTTCAGCTCATGGAATAAATGTATTTTTAGTTTTGGTACATATTTAAATTTTCATTAAATGGTTAAGATTATCCTGGGGAGTTTGTTATCTGATGGTTATAATTAGTTAACAACTACTATATAAGTATTTGATCCTTCTTATTATAAATCAAGTTCCTGATTTATCAAATGCATCAACAACCATAGTGTTTGAAAAATAATTTTTTATCATTTATTGTACAATCAAGTTTCGACCCCTGTAAAAATAGCGAAAGTAGTAAAAATTAAATATTTTATACACGTAAAAAATATTTATTTCTAGATGTTAATGATAAAGACAAGCATACAAAATATAAACGAGTATAAACAATAATAAAACACACGATTTTTTTTTGATTTTGAGGAAAACTCGATACCCACGGTAATCGAAAAAACCTCCGGCTTCAACGGCAGGGAACCAACGCACTATGAAAATCAACTTACAGAATATCTAATATACGTGCTAACCTAACCGACTTATTCCCGCCTTGTGATCCCTCTACTAAGGAACTCCTTGGATTTTTTTGTCATGATTAAAAATGAACTGTACACATTCCGTCTTCACGTCAATCTTCCCTTTTGGGCCACTTGAATTGCCGTACACGATCGGGTCTCCTTCTTCAACGTACCAATGTCTCCAACGAATGTAGAAGGATGGAAGTGTTTAAATGGTAAAGAGAAAATGTAGAGAAAACTTGTTAGAACATGAAATTCAAAGTTGTAGCTTTTTAGTTTTCTCAAAAGAAATAAGATCAATAGAGTATAAATAAGGTTCTTCTCAAGTGGGGCACGAAATTGACTGTCAAGAGTCCTAGGGTTTCAAAATTATAAGATAAGTATATATAGAGGGCGCAAAAAAACATATTCAAAAAGTGGCTCGTTGTTGCACTGAATCACTTTTTTATTTAATCTTTTTATTTGTTCATTTAATATCTAAATGTGATCAACAAGTGTATTCATATTTAGTTCTTGTCTTGAGTTGTATAGAAAGTTCCTGGTGTAGCAGTGGGGACGAATGTGGCTAATCTTTCCACAAGCATGACAGGCTGGCAGAGACTTGGTGGGTTTATTCATGTCTTTTAGGCTATATGGATTGGCCAAATGATGTGAGTTAAATCTATGATCCACACGTCGAGACGACTTCTTAGTCATTTTGGATGTGTTAGCGTGTTGGTGTGAAATTTTTATGGTAGGAATAAAAATAGTTTTAGGTTTCATACCATCTTGGAAAATATTCTCAACATACCCCAAGCCCTGTTTATTTTCACCAATTTTTTTCCAACCCGAGCATATGATCTAATTTTGTGGACCCATTTAAGAATTATTTCAAATTTTTTTTTGTAATTTCAAATTCAGATTCTAGAGTAGTGATTTGTTTAGTTTGTTTAGTAAATGAGATTTTTAGATTCTCAATTTCTTGAATTTTAGCATCTAAATCGGATTGTTGAGCTAATTTTTATTTTTTTAAATCTGTGACCCTACTGTTTAAGGTTCTATTTAGTTTCTTTACTTTTAAGTATTTCCTAAACAATTTATCATATACTTCTAGAAGTCCATCAAATCTAGCTTCTGACTCATCCTCAGAGTCATCAGATTGATTAAAGTTTTCTACTGAATTTTCACACATTGAGGTCATAAAAGCCATATACTTGACAGGGCCATCTTCAGGACATTTTTCACCCTCTTCTTTTTTGTCATCGCTTAATGTCATTGAACTCCTTGAGTATTTTTTAATTTGAAGTCATTGAGTTCACGTCGGTCTTTCTTCTCAAATTTAGATAAACGTTTTAAATCCGTATCAAGTTTATTTGATGAAGATTGATTTTTCTTCAAAAACTTTTTGAAATTCTTAATAAATAAGGAAAAATCATCATCGGTGCACGATTCTTTATCGGAATTCTGATTTTTCTCTTCCCTATTTGATTTTAGAGCCATTGATTTATTTTTTCTTGACTGTGGCAATATGTGCTCATAAGTTTGAAAGGACCCTACAAGTTTTTTGATTTTTAATTTGTTTAAATTTTTGCTTTCTTCAATCGCAGTGATTTTTAGTCTAAATCATTCAAGCAAAGAGCGTAGAACTTTTCTAACAATTCTATTTTCAGAGATTCGTTCTCCTAAATTAAACATGAAATTTAAAATATCATTTAATTGTGCGTAGAATTTATCAAATGTCTCATCATCTTTCATTCATATTTCTTCGAATCTATTGGTGAGCATTTACAATTTTAAATTTTTAACCAATTTAGTGCATTTATGAGTGATTTCAAGAATGTCCCACGCATTTTTAGAAGTTTTATACATTAAAATTCGTTTAAATTTATCGAGAGATACAACCGTAAAAATAGCATGTAACACATTACTATTCCAATTACAAGCATCAAGTTCTTCTTTTGACCACAAAGATAGGACTTTTGGTTCATCACCACTCTTGGGTGGAGTCTCCTTAATTTGAGTACTAGCCCATACACGCTCATCCATTGATTTGAGGAAGGCTCTGATACCAATTGAAAAAGAACTTTTTATCCTTTATTGTACAATCAAGTTTTGACCCGGTAAAAATAGCAAAAGTAGTAAAAATTAAATATTCAATACATGTAAAAAATATTTATTTCTAGATACTAATGATAAGGATAAGCATGCAAAATATAAACGAGTATAAACAATAATAAAAAATATAATTTTTGGTGACGAAGGAAAAGCTCGATACCAACAGTAATCGAGAAAAACCCTCTGAACTTCAACGGCCAGGGAAGCAATGCACTATGAAAATCAAATTACAGATCGGGTGGTAACAACGTACTAACCTAGCCGACTTACTCCCGTCTTGTGATCCCTACCAAGGAACTCCTTAGATTTGCCCGCGGTAACGGAACCGGACACCTTTCGGTCTTCACGTCAATCTTCCCTTTTGGGCCACTTGAATTGTCGAATATGATCAAATCTCCTTCTTCAACGTACTGACATCTCTAACAAAGATAGAAGGATGGAAGTGTTTAAATGGTAAAGAGAAAATGTAGAGAAAACTTGTTAGAACATGAAATTCAAGGATGTAGCTGTTTAGTTTTCTCAAAAGAAGCAAGATCAATGGAGTATAAACAAGGTTCTTCTCAAGTGGGGCACGAAATTGATTTGCCAAGAGTCCTAAGGTTTCAAAATTCTAAGACAAGTATATATAGAGAGCGCAAAAAATCGCATTCAAAAAGTAGCCCTTTGTTGTGGCGCTCGAGCACGGAGGCCGCGAGCAGCGAGTGGGCCCTTTCTAGAGTTTGCGCACGAGTGCTTGGTGAGTGCACGGCGAGCGCAGTGCTTCTAGTTTTTGGGGTCAAGCGAGTAGAGAGCGCACAGAGAGCACGGGGCTTTGGGATTTTGGGCTCGACCGACTAAAGTGTGCGGGTCTTCGGGATTTTGGGCTCGAGCGAGTGGAGAGCTCACGGTATGCATGGTATCTCTGGAAGTCGGAACGGATAGTAACGGATATATGTTGATACAGTATTTAGACAAGCCATAACCCGACATCGTTACAATAGTACATATGATTACGAAATATGCCAATTAAAAAAATGACTCTAACAGTGTTAATTATTTATATGATGCTCACTTTATGTTCTCAGTTCATGTATGCTGTCGATACAATTTTTCTGTTTCAATTCATGTGCTATGTACTAATATTGTGCCATAGGAGACTAATGTGCAGGACTTCATGCATCAGCTCCTCCATTTTCATATGCTGCTGTCCATGTACTGAATCCTCATTTCAATAGCCTCATGTCCTGCTTCTCATTATTCAGTCGTGCATGTATCTTCTGCACCTTCATTCTACTCAGTTCATATATGGATTGCCACTATACTTCCACGGAAATTGGGATTTCAAATTTTACATCAATATTCAATGCAGATTTACAGAAATATCATGTTCAATTCTTCATGATAGGAATTTCATCATTTCGGATCACCTCTTGCTCACACTTTCGCACATTACTTTTATATTTGAAGCACCTCCAAATTGTAACATGGTATCAAAACCGATTTTTAATAGTTCATTTTAAATAAATCTTGAAAAAATATTCACAAAACAATATACTATTTAAAAATGAAAGTAAAATCACTTTTCATAAACTTGGTGTAGAGTTTACTAGGATTCACAAGAATTTTGGATATGAAAGAAAATTCTTCAAAGTTTTTGCAAAAATAATGATATATAAAAAGACATTCATAATTGAAATTTAAAAATTTTAAGATTCATCAATAAATTTTAATATTTCTCATAAACATGAGTAATATACTTAAAAATCTAGGAAAACTTTTTGAAAGGACATATATGAAAGTCAAATATCAAACAGAATATCAATGAGTACTTGTATACAACTATTAAACATGAAATCTTATATTTAGGCAAAATATGATGAAACATTTTAGAAATTCTTACAAAGAATGAAAAAATAGTTTGAAATTCAATTGTATTGACTTAAAAATCTAAACAATCCTCGAGGTTTAAGTTTTAAAATCCTTTTATTTTCTTTGTCTCTCTGTTTTTTTTTCTTTCTCTCCATTATCTAAAAAAGTCAAAGAAATGGGTTGAATAATGAAAAAAAATTTTACATAGCAGATTAGCCTACGTGCGCCAATTAGATACGGAACTGTTGGGATTTTAGGTCACTCCCGTATTGAAAGTATTGTTTGTCGCGCATGCAAACGCTTCGACGATGTGGTCGAAGTAGAATAAAGATCTGAGTGATTACACTTAGCCAAAGTGGAATAAAAGTCGGAGTGGTTACATTTGGTCGAAATGCAATAAAGAAGTCAAGGACACCAACTAATAGCCGAGGACATTGATATGAGGCCGAGAACTATAATTGAAGATTGAAAATTCTGATTGAAGGTTGAAAACTCTAATTAAGGGACGAGAACTCTAAGTGATGGCCGAAAACATCAACTGTTGACCGAGGACCTTGGCCAAAGACTGAGGACCTTAGCTAAAGGCTGAGGAAGTTTGAACAACGGCCAAGGACAACTTTTCAGGAAAAACTAATATTCAAGGTCTGCGCAGATAGCTTTTCAGAAAAGAAAGCAATTGACTTTTAGAATTGGTAGCCGATTTATATATTAGGTCAACTGCTCTCAAGGCGCTTTTGCAAAAATAGTGGCAAGCCCTATAATACACACAACCAGCCTATAGCATAGGTGGTCGCCCGGTGCATATATATATGTGTGTGTATGCTGAGCGTGAAGGTAGAGAGAGTGAGAGTGAGAGTGAGAAAAGAGAAAACAGAGAGGAAACAAGAAGTCGTCATTTTTGTTCTTGTACTCTATTCCCTATTCTCTACTTTCGAAGGATTTGTGTAACTAGAGTTTTTATAACAAAAAATTTTCATACTAAAATCTTTGTGGATTAAGTGTCTCATAATTTTTTTCTCTTACTCAAAAAAGAATTTTTATGTAAAATCGTGTGTTCCCTTTCCCTGTTGTGTGCATGAGCATTTGTCATCTTTATCCTCTCGGATTCATTGTCCGACTGGCACTACTTTTCCCTACAGGAACAAGTGTGAAGACTAATTTTAACCTGAGTATGAGTGTGTAATATCTTGGATTTTTATTTCGATTAATTTAATATTAATTATAATTTTGGATAATTTAGATGTGGTAAAAATTAATTAAATATTATAAAATTTGGACAGAAATTTCGATTTGTCGAGTTGGCGCCCGAGGTGTGCCTGTGCTATCGCCCGAATATCGGTTTGGATTTTAGAATAAAAAAAAATAAAAATATAACATATAAATATAATAATAATAATAACAATAATAATAATAATAATAATAACAAAAAAAAAGATGAGATGAGAAGATAAGATGGGGTAGCAGACGGGATTGGGGAGAGAGAGTGGTAGGGGGGTTTAGGGTTTTGCAGGCAGAGGAAGAAAAGGAGAGGGAGAAGGAGAGAGAGAAGATCGGTGTGCAGGTCATCGGTGGTAGCCGTTTGTGGCAGTAGTGGTGTAATCATCGGTCGCGGTGGTGGCGGAGGCGGCGACGTAGGAGTGAGTTGCGCATGAGAGAGAGGAGCTGCGTGAGAGAGGGGGTCGCAGCGAGGAGAGAGATGGCTCGCCATGGAAAGAAGCGGCGACGACGATGGTCACCGGGAAAGCTGGTGACAATCGTTCGAGGCGATAGGTACCAGCAGCGCAGGAAGCGCCGCACGCAGAGGAGAGAGAGAGGACGCGCCGACAATGAGAGAGAAAGGGTGTCGTTCGGGTACTTCAGAGCCTCATTTCTTCATATCTTCGAAGTATGAAGTTAAGACAAGTATTTGTAAACCTCCTTTTTTGTTTCATTTAATATCTGAAATATTTTAGACATTGTTTAAAATTTTTACTAGCACGTATGTAATTTTATCTGCCCGATCTGTTCAATTTGGACATAGATGTGTAGTTTATTGACTAATTTGGATGTTTTTGGACTGAATTTTATGACTTTGGAGAGTTTAATATTTTTCTAAAAGCCCGATAATTTATTGGACACTGTATATTTTTATATCAATATATTTATATGACAATGAGTATGAAACATTGCATAGACCGTACAGTCACATGTACGTACCATGTCGTGGTCACTACATTTAGATTTGGAGTATTTGATATTCTGGCTAACTCTCGACGGAGAGATATTTAATTATTTAAATTTTTTTCTCCGGTAGGAAAGGCTCGGAGTAGTGACATTTCTCATTTGAATAATTTGATTTGACTTTAGAATATATTAGAATATCCTAATATATCTGACAAATTTGAGGATTACATCTAAAGTCACGAGTGGTAAATAATAGTGAGCAACCTTATCTATTGGTACAAAGTACATGGGTAGCCATTCATATTGGCCTAATTTACATTTAATTTTACCTCAAGTTATTGAGATTATGTGTAACCCTTCATCCAACTAGTTTTTAAATAATTAGAACTCAAATTTGGTACATGATTTATATTTTCGCATTTATTTGTATTGGACTTTGATTTAGATTTGGATTTTAGATTTTGATTTAAAATTTGTGAATTTTTGCCCTCAGTTGGGCCTTGGTATGTCTCGTATAATGATTTTAGACTATACATTTTGATCTGAACCTTTAGACTATCTACTACGATACTGCTTCAGCTTTTGCATATACTATTGGATCATTTGGCTATCGGATTCTACTCCAAATCACAAGCTGATCCGGCTTTGTATTAGATTTGGACTCGGACTCGGAGTCAGACCTGGACTCGAATTAAACGTTAAAAATGGCTAATTGCCTATTAAAATTGATTCGGGTCACTTCTATTGTGTTTATACATATATTAATATATACACATGTCCCGATGAGAACTGTTTTATGATTTAAATATTTATTTTGGATTTGAATATTTAATTTGTATATGAGACTACCATTGGATTTTAAATTTTGGACATTAGATTTTATTAGAGTTGTTATAACGATAATTTGAATTTATTCTGTCATTTGAACAAATTTTATTCATTAAATCATTTCTCTGATTTATTAGACTCCATTTGTTTAATTATGATACTTATTGAGTATTAGGTTCACTTTTTCTATTTTAACCCTTTAGAATAAAAGATTCGGATACATTGTAGGAATAAGATCATGATCTATCATAATTCGTTTGATTTGATGAGTTTTGGTTCTATTATAGTTATATTTTGAAAACAGTTCGAATATTATGTTATATTTGATTATGATTTTTGGTTTAATTGTTACCCTCCATATGATGATTGTAGAGTAGTCGTATTTATTTGGTCTAGACGGATGTCTGATGAGGTCCTGTATGGATTTAATTTTGTTGGGTTGTATATTTTGATTTGTCACATACGGATTTTAGGATTTAGTATTATTTATTTAAAATTATTTAGGATTTTAAATTTTAAAAATTATAATTAATTGTTTAAATTGACCTATTTGGTCCAAATTTGTGACAGAAGTGGTATTAGAGGGAAGTCGTAATGAGAGGTACTTTGGATCATTTTGGATAAATATTGGATTAAACTTTTGGACGTGATAAGCATTGTCTTTGATAGGTGGTAGAAAATTTTAATTGTTGAGGCTTGGATTTCAATTAGGAGGTCAAGTCGTAGAGGTTTTGAGTTTGGATTGGAACGTTGATCACCTAATTATGATGAGTCACGCGAGCAACATAATGTATAATTTGATATAGTGGTTGAATTAGAATTTTATTGGGTTTCTGTATATATGTGAAGGTTTTGTTAGGATTTACAATTTTGGAAGAAGTAGCGACCTTGAATAGTATTGGTCTAAAATCTCACGGAGTAGAAGAAGGTTTTGATCGACAGAGAGGTAGATGATAAAGTGGATCAGTTCGAAATCTCGCAAAGTAGAAGGAGGTTTTGATCGAGTAGATGCAAGCGAGCCGATAAAAGGATTTTCAGCGCCATATCGTGGGCTAAGGGAATGAGGAGATCACTTGGAATATCTCTTCGGAGACATTCGATAAAATTGAAATGATACAGAGAAGATTGGCATGGTTCTGAACAAGGATGGCCCGTGTACAAAGTGAGAAATGATCGCTATATTTGATAAAAAAAATAAAGATTCTTCAATGTTGGAAGTTACAGATAAAGATAAAGATGCTCAAGTCAAGTTAGCTTGTTTCTCTTTGCAAGTGAAGTTGTGGAGTTTTGATGAATAACTTTTTCTAGAAGATAGGACAATGATGTGCAAGTTTAATTTTATTGACAGTAAATATGCTAATCGTGTAGAGATTTGAAGTTGCGGCTGGAATGAGAGGAAGATCATTCCCACTCGTCGTTATGATAGGATGGATAATCCTTCCCACACATCTTTCCTCGCTGAAGAATTGATGGACGAAGAGTTCAAGGTTTGGCCTCCTTCGGCAATGCTCGTGAAAATGTTGAAGAATCTGAAAGATTCATTGAAGTACGATAGTAACTGAGGATTTCAAGATTCAATATGGAATTAGTTCGTGTTATTTTGACGTTGGACTTATGGCGAGGAGCTGGATCATACTTTATTGATCGAGTAGGATCAGTTTTAAAAGAATATTTTCAGAAAAAATCAGAGTATTGGAATCAGAGTTCGAAAGATGGGCTTACTTATCTTTCAGATAACAAGTTAAAGGAAACTTAGATGAAGTAAAGTCTTCTTCCTTGAAATTCGAGTTTGCATGGTCAGCTTGCAAGTTTAACAGGAAGATGTGCATGAGATGAGTTTTCTTCATCAGAATGAAGTTTACTTCAATTGTTGCCAAATAGGCCATTTGTCAAAGGATCGTTTGAATCCCAAGCGTCCAAAATTTCAGACGTTCAGTTAGGAGATAGACGGTATCAGGTGAAGCAATTGCAGTTGCAGTTCATGAAGTTAGAGTCAGATCCTCAGTCGTGAAATACTGTTTTGATAAGACTGTCCCATTCTGCATTTTGGGATACGAGTCCTTGGAATTCCAATGAAGAATTGTAAGAAGGCTTAAAGGTTGATTTTCAGCGTTGTAAGCGAGTCATCTGATGAGAGATGGGCGCTGAATTCATCTGGCATATATGGTCAAATTTGAGAGTTATCTATGACTATTGAAGATATTTTGGTCATCTGCAAGTTTGGAGATGTAATTTAGAGGATTCGACTAGATTGTTCCAGTATTAGGCAATCAATTTGCTATCGATATTGTGCTTGGATCTTCACTTCCTTCGAAGGGCATCGTATTGGGTAATCTTGTTTAAGCCAAAGAAATTGAGACAGCAATTGCAGAATCTGTTGAGAATGTTTCATTCGGTCAAATATCTTGGTGTAGAGTATTTCAATATTCTCTAGTTAATAAAGTTGGATTGACAAATCTATACTCGGATTATTTGGAAATTGGATATATATCAACACTCAAAGATCGAGAATTTGTTGGATCCACTTGAAGAAATTTAGATTTTTCTAAGATTGAGTTGTGCTCAAGGAATCCTCAATTGAGAATTTAGTAGGAGGATGTGCATATGACATCTTTTTGGTCAATGTGTGGCCATTGCGAAGTTTTAATGGTGTTTTTGGATTGTCGAATATTTTAGCTTCTTTTATAGATATTATTTATTGAAATTTTTGATCGTGTTTAGGTTAGTGATGTTGGCCTTATCAATGATATTCTAATTTAATAGAAAAATTTTGAGGAGTGTAAATTATGATTAGAAAATGTATTATTTTGGGTCACATGCTTGTTAATGTGATACTTGATAACCAAAAAAAGATGGAAGCAGTGGTGAATTTCAAAAGATCGACTAAGGTCACGGGAGTATGGAGTTTCTTGGATCTGGTTGGTTATGATGGGAGATTCGTTGAATGTATCTCGAGAATTGTAGTGTTGATGGTGCCATTGGAATAGAAGTTTTAAAGTGATGCTTGTGAGAAATATTTTTAATAATTGAAGAATCGATTATCGTTGGCGTCGATTTTGTTAATCCTTGATGGATCAGAAAGATTGGTGACGTTCAGTGATACTCTTAAGAAAGATTTTGATATGTTTGGATTCTGCGTATCGGGTGTCCTATCCAAGGAAAGTTCAGGATCAGTTTGAGAGTTTTTGTGTAAATGTGCTGTGACAACGATGCCAATAGAAAGTTTTGGGTGAAAGAGATTTCCTCTCTTTTACAAGGATTGGATTTCAAACGAAGCTCGTATTTGTCGAAGCATCTTTTATAAAGATTAGAGATGAAGTCCGTTTGGAACAAGCCATCATGAAGTTGGACACGATCAAGCAAGTAATCTCTAGCCTATGAGGTAAAGTGTTTTCTCGTTGCACGTCCGAGAGGAGACATGTTTTCAAAAATTATCTCGTTTGAGTTTCAGCTGATTGGATGAAAACTTGGAAGCTTGATTGGATAGAAGCTCGGGTTCAAATGAGGTTGTCAGCAGTTATGGTTGAGTTGGAGTGATTCAAACTCGATAAGAACGTCGAAGACTCACCACCTGGTGGAGTGGAGAGAGGTGAGAGCAATTTGATCTCGAGGTTAAGCTAGTTGATGATGGTTTAGCTGATGAGAACTTTTCATTGTTTGCCAAAATTGAGGCCGGGTAATGGTTAAGCTGATGAAGTCGCCTTATCGCTTACTTATTAGGAAGTCATTCTCTAGATTGGTTGTTGGCTTATTATCGAGATGTGGAGATTGTAAGGTATTCCTATCTTGAGGCTTTTAATTTGATATGAGGTTGATGATCGATCAGAGTAGCGCAACGAAAACTTGTGGACTCAAGGCTATTGATCACAATTGGAGGCTTGAAATAGGAGATCGATTTTGCAAATTGATTGAAATCTCGAGAAAAGTGGTCAGATATTTTTAAAAATATCTTGAAGAGAAGAATTTCAAATTTTAAAATCGATACTGAATTGGAGGTTCACTAGGATATTCGAAATCTTTAGCAGATTAGAGAAGTGACCTTTAGATTGGCTTATTTCTGAATTTGATGAATGGATACGATATATTTTATGTGAATGATCCTTCGCATGTGATTAGATTGGAGTCGTTTCGATCGACAAAAAGTATTTTAGATTAAGGTTGTCATTTTGATTTTTGTGATGGGAATGATCTAGTGTAGAGGAATAAGAGACTTCCATCGGTTTTTATACTTTCGAGGAATCTTCTAATTGAGGAAGCGTTAAGAGATCTCGACGACAAGTTCG
Source organism: Nepenthes gracilis (assembly GCA_033239525.1). Taxonomy (NCBI): domain Eukaryota; kingdom Viridiplantae; phylum Streptophyta; class Magnoliopsida; order Caryophyllales; family Nepenthaceae; genus Nepenthes; species Nepenthes gracilis. The sequence goes on from BSYO01000009.1 coordinate 8,042,926, forward strand.
GAAGAATGTCTCCATTTGTTGATGATTGGATTTTGATAAATCATTTGATAAAGGAAGTATATTGAGAAGTGCGAAGATGAAGTTCGGAAGAATCTTTTCATTGTTTGATAATTGATGTAAAGATCGAAAGGCATAAATTTCAAGGCTGAAATTTTTATAAAGATGGGAGAATGTAATATCTCGAATTTTTGTTCGAATTAATTTAATATTAATTATATTTTTGAATAATTTAGGTATGACGAAAATTAATTAAATATTATGAAATTTGGACGGATATTTGGATCAGTTGGGTTGGCGCCAAAAGAGTGCCCGTACTATCGGTCGAATATCGGTTTGGATTATAGAATAAAAAAAATAAAAATATAATAATAATAATAATAATATATGTAATAATATACATACATACATACATATATATATATAATAACAAAAAAAGAAAAAGAAACAGATGATATGAGAAGATTAGATCGGGGGAGAAGATGGGATCGGGGAGAAAGAGTGGCAGGGCGGTTGAGGGTTTTGTAGGCGGAGGCAAAAAAAAGGAGAGGGAGAAGGAGGGAGAGAAGATCGGCGTGTGGGTCATTGTTGGCGGCCGTTCGTGGCAACAGTGACATAATCATCGGTTGCGGTGGTGGTGGCGGTGGCGCAGGAGTGAACTACACATGAGATAGAGGAGCTGCACAAGAGAGGGGGCGTGGCAAGGAGAGAGAAGGCTCACTGGGGAAGGAAGCGGCGGTGGCGGCAGTCACCGGGAAAGCCAACGACGGTCGTTCGAGGTGGCCCGCAGCAGCAGTGCGCGGGAGGCGCTGCGCGTGTAAGAGAGATAGAGGATGCACCGACAATGAGAGAGAAATGGTGTCGTTCGGGTACTTTGGAGCCTCCTTTCTTCATATTTTAAAGTATGAGGTTAATGTAAGTATCTGTAAACCCTCTCTTTGGTCTAATTTAATATCTAAAATATTTTAGACACTATTTAAAATTTTTACTAACATGCATTAATTTTATCTACCAGATCTCTTTAATTTGGACATATATATGTAGTTTACTGGCTAATTTGGATGTTTTTGGATTGGGTTTTTTGATTTTGGAGGGTTTAATATTTTTTTAAAAGTTTAAATAATTTATTAGACAATGTATATTTTTATATTAGTATATTTGTATGAAAATAAGTATAAAACTTTGCATAGGTCGTGCAATCACATGCACATGTTGGGTCGTAATTACAATATTTGGATTTGGAGTATTTGATATTCTGGCCAGTTCCCGACTGGGAGATGTTTTGTTATTTGGAAATCTCTTTCCACCGGTAAGAAAGGTTCGAAGTAGTGACCATTTTCATTTGGATAATTTTATTTGACCTTAGAATATATTCGGACGTCCTAATATATTTGACAAGTTTGAGGATTACACCTAAAGTCGCAGGTGGTAAATAATAGTGAGCAACCTTATCTATGGGTACAGAGTACATTAGTGGTTATACATACTCGCCTAATTTGTATTTGATTTTGTCTAAGGTTATCAGAATTATGTGTAATCATTTTTCAAACTAGTATTTAAATAATTAGAACTCAAATTTGATACATGATTTGTATCTTTGTATTTATTTGTATTGGATTTTGATTTTGATTTGGATTTAAAATTCGTCGATTTTTGCTATCAGTCAAGCATTGGTATATCTCGTACAATAATTTCGGACTATATTTTTTCATTCGAACCTTTGGATTATCTGCTACGATGCTATTTTGGTTTCTGCGCACGCTATTGGATCACTCAATTATCGGATTCTACCTCAAATTATAAGTTAATTGGGCCTTGGAGTCGGATTCAGACTCTGATTTGGACTTAGATTGGATTTTAAAATTGACTAATTGCTTATTGAAATTGGTTCGGATCACTTCAATTGTGTTTAGATATATATTTACATATATATATATACATGTTTCAATGATGACTGTTTTATGGTTTAGACATTTATTTTGGATTTAAATATTTGATTTGTATACGAGACTACCATTTAATTTTAAATTCTGAACCTTAGATTTTATTGGAATTGTTATATTGATAATTTAAATTTATTCTGTCGTTTGAACATATTTTATCCATTTAATCTTCTCTCCGATTTATTGGATTCCCTTTATTTAATTATGATACTTGTTAAGTATTAGACTAACTTTTTCTATTTTATCCATTTTGAGTGAAAAATTTGGATGCATTGTAGGAGTATAGTTGTGATCTGTCACCATTCATCTGATTTGGTGAATTTTAGTTATATTATTATTATATTTTGGGAACAATTTGGATATTATGTTAAATTTGATTATAATTTTGGTTTAATTATTACCTTATTTACGATAATTATAGAGTAGGTTGTATTTATTTGATCCAAACGGATATTCGATGAGGTCCTGTGTGGATTTAATTTTGTTAAATTGTATATTTTGATTTGTTACATCCAAATTTTATGACTTAGTATTATTTTTTTAAAATTATTTAGGATTTTAAATTTTAGAAATTGTAATTAATTATTTAAATTGACCTATTTGATTCAAATTGATAATAAAGCACATATTAGGTGCCGTGATTTTGAAACAAACAGTAATGAGTGACTTTTATACATATAATAGGTATGATGATTCTACCTTAAATACACTTATGTGTAGCTTTTGCACCTGTCACATACCCATCGTACTTTTTTTACTATAATCTGATACTTAATTTCTAACCAAAATTTATTGTTAATCATAATAATTTATCAATTTATTTTATTTAATATTATAATATAAATTTTTGTATTTAGACCTTAAATATTATAGGCCCATTAAAAATATTTTTGATTCAAACTTTCCTTATCCATTGTGGATCCCAACCACTACGAATGGGGAGGTGCTGCAATGCGTAAACACGGTGCACTTTTCTCCTCCTTGGATTATAATTTAAGGGGTAATATTTTATAATATAAATGTAATTAAGTTTTTTTTTGTTTTTTAAAAAAATTAACATTCATTGTATATAAAATCTAAATATGAAAAATTATTTAAAATTATTTATAGAACTATTTTTATAATTCAAATATCACCCGGTCAACCTTCCTTATCCAATGGATGAGGAAGCGCCCCCTAATCTTTAGTATTACTGATTTATATGATATATTTTAATTCATTAAATTTAAAAATTGATAAAATATCAAGTATTAAATCAAGATTATATTATTGACAATTTTTAAAAATATAGGTTTAAAACCCATCCTCTTCTAATGTATTAAATATCACATCTTTACAAATCCTTTTTACAAAAAAATGATTTCTCATATTCAACTTGACACTATAAAAGTCAATATTAATCATATTATTTGCAAATGTATCATCTCACATGATTATATTATATTATAGTCATATACATTTGAATTTGTCATCATATACTTAATTATATATTTCTAATACTATTATAAGGGTATTTATTCAATAAATCCTTAATCAATTTGCTTCTTTACTAGCAAATTAATGGAAAAAAAAAATTCAATTTTCATTGTGGACTTTGGCATACAAGTCAATTTCTTGAAACCACAACAAATATAAACCTCACCATATGTGAAGATTCATTAATTAATAAATTTTGATCTTTCTTATTAGTGAATGATATCTATAATGATTAATGCAATACTTTAATATTTTATTTACATTTTTCATAATGTTACACTTGTGTACAAATATAAGTTACTTGGACTTCTAAATTGTATATTGAAATTGCTCACTGCAAATTGTATATTTAATCTTATACAAATTATGACATATAAGTCATATAATTGCTCTTACATATAATATATTTGCAAGAATACAATCCACTCCCCAACTTTTTAGACAGGATGGACAAATCTAGTTTTTTTTTTTTTTTTTAATTTTGATATTTTTGAACTAATAAAACAAGTTTTTAAAAAAGAAAAGCATTAAATTACAATTTAACTAATTTAAAAAAAATTAATCATTTAGATTATAATCATCTATTCTAAAATATATGATGAAAATTAAAAAATTAAGTATTTTTATCTTTTTAAAAAATAAAATTTTATTCAATTTCATTCAACTTCTATTATTTGCTCTAATGGCTCAATGGCTAACTCTCATGGCTGCCCAACAATCTCAACCTCCAAGTATGCCAAACAGCCGTCATTCTGCACACGATCCCAACCTCCGCAACCATCACAGCCACTATTTCTTGTGGCGTTTAGTGATGTATTTGTGGTCGTCGGTGACTCGACAATGATGTCTGGATCGTCAGCCACCACACGCAAATTTTTTAAAAAGTAAATGCTTTTCTGTGACACTTAATCGGTAGCAACACTATCAGCAACCCTAGACCATGGGAAACTATTGCCGGAACATGGCTTGCACTGGTGGCTGCTAAACGGCATGAACTATAAACGTATTGTGCCCACGAAATCATTGCCTCTTATCAGAAATTTGGCATTGCCTTATTTTTTTTTCTTACAATACGTTTAATTATTGGAATAGAATAATATGATAATAGAATAGTTATTTTAAAAAAATAGAATAGGATAGAAATAAAATTAGAATTATTATTTTCATCTTTTGTTGTTAAAATAATAAGGTAAAAATTAGTATTCAATTATTTAGTTTGTAGAATATTATAAGGAATAAGGTGGGAATAGTAATAATAATAATAATAATAATAATAATAATATATGAAAATTATTATTCCCACATGAAATTATTATTTCCACATATTTGACAATAACAATTCCAATATGAATGGTAGGAATTGTTATTCTCACATATATAAAAATAACAATATTTATATTAAAATATAAATTCTATTCTCTCCTTATTCCCTCCAACCAAACGTGCCATTAGTGTTTTTGCCTGGGCATGCAGTTAAGCTGTTTTTATCATCCAAACCAAAATAATGAAAGATTTGCCTACTCACCAAACACCGTTTTTTAAATGTCAAAACACGTTACTTTTTCGGTATTATTGTAAGAAATTCATGATAATTTTTTATAAAATATATTAAGATTGTTGGGAAAAGTTGGGGCCTCTGATAATTATCTGGTAAATTAAAGAATATTTTTCAAGTAAGATATCAAGTTGTGTTATAATGTCATTTTTTTAAAATATTATTTGTCAGTTATAAATATAAATAAATTTGTTTAAATCGTCTCGAAAATACAATAAATTTTTATTTGAATATATTTTGTACATGAAATCTTTCTTGTAATTGATAGTTATGTTAGTTGAATTAGCAAATAACTTTTGAATGCTTTGTAGGTGGCATATGTACACCAAATAAATTTGTCATTAACATGGAAATGTGCCATATATCCAAATATCAGTCCCATACAAGACTTTATAATATTTATAAAAGTAAAAATCTTTAACATTTATCATACGTTGGTCAGACAAATCAGCATAACACCTTGGAAACTTAGTATCTAGGTGGCCTAGCAGCTTTGTGGTTTGTCAGCTTAGCATCAGGACCAGACTGCTTTGCCAGTTGACGCCTTGGCAGCTAGGAAACCTAGCAGCTTAGTAATGTGACTCCCAAGTCAGGCGACCCCTCTGTCTCCCCATGGCTTGATATCACAAACGCCTAATAATTTAAGATCTTTTGAATTTTTAAATCTGAATCTTTACTATATATTGGTAAAACCATCAATAATATTTATATTATATTTGACAGATCCAACGAAAAATAAAAAATGATTCAAGCTCAAGATTACCCAAGGATTCACATCCACCAGGTCCAAATTATCAACCGATTGGATTGCTGAATTGGTTGGATTACCGGATGGTTGAGTGACATGGTGACATACATGTCAAAGAATTGAATGAGTTAAAGTACTTGTAAAAACAAACCATTAAAAGTAAATTAGAAGTAAGATAAGGAAGAATAGATTATCAAGTTAGATAGTAGACTTTCTATATATAACTAATTTGTTGATCCAGTGACACCAACTATTAGTGAACATGATAATAATTTTATCAGAATATTCATAATCATTGATCAAAGTCAAAGATACTAGCATTATAAGAAGTTTTACATTAGTTATTATGTTTAAACAAATCGTTCAAAACTGCTACTAAGTCAAGATGTATGAACATGACATTTGAATCATAAAATTAATGAGATATTACTCAATATTAAAACTTTATTGAGTAAAACTGTTTATAATTCCAGCTAAGTCATGTTCATAATTATGGTAAGTGATTTTGAAGGCACAAACCCTTCAAAAAGAAATAAACTACTAAGTAATTGTCCATAACTCATCATAATAAAAACAGTTAGTTATTAGAAGTTATTCAATTGACACCAAAATACGTTCAACACCTATATGAATACAAAGCCTCTTAACACAGTAAATATATCTCAGGATAAATTTGATAATTATAGAATTTGATAAATATAGAATTTGATTAACCAGTTAATATTTGAGAATTTTTTACATCTCTTACTTTCAACACTTGCAAAATACAAGTTTTATAACACATAAATATATATCAAAGAAGTTAGAAGTTTACCGTCCATAACACATCATCTCCAAATATTCTTTTGTTGCCTAGTCCACCATATGTTCCTCTGTTTGTAACTCAAACTTCTCAATCTGGTGATTATATATTGACTTGATCATCAAGATATAAATTAAGAAATGTCCCTAGCTTTTAAGTACTTATTTTGACCAGTGAGGTGTAGGATCTTTATTAAAATGTCCAAAAACTTATTCTAAAATCTTTCAAATTGGAATTTAGATTTTTTGTACACATTATTATTATTATTATTATTATTATTATTATTATTATTATTATTATTATTATTCCATAAAGTCGTTGCTTCTCTCAAATTTTCACCCTTCAAGCTTAGTCATTCACCCTTAGTACATTATTTCTTTTTTCATTATAAGAAACGTGGGGTGGGAAAAATTAAATTATTAACCATAACGCCTTTGAGGTTTAAACTTCAACTTCTAAAAAAAAACTTTTACAACTTGACAAATTAAAGAAATAAATTTGTTGAGTATTATCTCTGATGGTCTAAAAAATTTGGCCCAAAATGAGTTTAAGCTAAAGGACAGGATTCAACTATCCAAAATATTCATGCGGGCCATTTCAACAAATATGGCCGAGATCCTTAAGTGGTCTTATTTTAGGATTAGGCTGAGACTAATTTAACGGCCAAGGTGATTTCTTCACGGCATCGGACATTAGTTAAAATTATCTTCAAGATAAAATTTATCCGTCCAACAGTTGGCTTAATAGTTAATCAGAAGTATTAACCGTCGCCCAACTTCTATAAAAACCTATTCTCTCCACAGAAAAGGGAGAGATGAGAAAACATCTAACATGTTCTCAAATAGAGAAAATAAACACTTCAAAGACATTAAAAGGGTATTATCTCTTTCAGCCTACAACGCCATTATAAGAGCGCAAGTCATCGGACCAAAAGTATATATTTTTACATTCTCTATCTTTATTTTTATCTAAAGAAAATACTAATTTAAACGTTGAAAGATATATCGGGGAGTAAGTATTACTATTTTTTTGACTTTATTTTGTAATTATACAAGAATCAGATTATTAAAGTACGGAGACCGAACATCATTTGAAGCTCAACGGATAAAACTTAAAAAATGCATATCCGTATAACAATCAGAGTTCTCGGATGCATCAAAATTGATTTTCTTTTTTCTTTTTGGTCAAATTCTCACTAATCAGATTCGGGGTACATCTTCTGTAGAAATATAATATATTTTTTAATTTTTAACTATTTATTTTTGGACGCATCAAAATTGATTTTCTTTTTCCTTTTTTGTCAAATTCTCACTAATCAAATTCAGGGTACATCTTTTGTAGAAATATAATATATTTTTAAATTTTTAACTATTTATTTTTAAATAAATAATTATAATTTAATTTTTTTAGAATAATTCAATTTAATTAATTTTCAAATGAATCAAAATTAGGAGATAAAAATTTTCTCTCTTTATGAAAAATGTAACATATTCCATTTATGTTCAATCCTTTTTCAAATCCAAAATCTCAAATGTAAACCTTGCGACGCAACTCCAATTTGTTAGAATTATGTAACTAATGCAAAATATTTTTAATAATCAATTAATAAAGAAATAATCGAGTATATAATTAAATTACAATTTTTTGGAAATTTATTTTTTTCGTAGGATTGATTTATAAGAATTTGGGGATATCAAAATAATTAACTAATTGATCCTCTAATTTGAGGATTTCAACTTTTATTTCAAGTAATTTTGTGAGAAGAGGGAGAAAGAGAAAAGAAAAAGAGAGAAAATAAGAGAAAAGGAAGGAGAAAAAAAATTGAAGGGAAATCAAGTTAGTTTTTGGTAAATCCAAATAAAAGTAAGTTTATTAAAACCTATTTATTCATTTATTACTAATCTTTTTTTAATTTATTGAGTATTTTTTGTCTAAGTATTTATGCATATGATTTTTTTGTATAATTTGCATGATTTTATTTCATATGCATACCAATATATTCACATTTTGTAAAATTTTGAAAAGTTCATACTTTAAATTCATACAAACTATGTTAAAATTTCAAAGTTCCAGTATATATATTCTTATATGTTACTAATTTTTATACTTATATTTCGGTATAATATCGATTTCTAAGCAATTGTTTCTACATGTCATTCATTTGTAATAAAAATTGTTGAAAACTCTATTTTAAACTTTCTCTAAATATAAAAAAAATATTCGTATATTTATTTTTTTGTATAGAATTTTTAATTTTTTATTAATTAATAATTATTGTAAATAATTAATAAAATATATTTAAATATGTACTAGTATCTTATTTGTAAATCGAATATTGAATATAATATTTATGGATTAAAAAATGATACTTGACCTTGACTATATATATGAGAATAATATAGAGCTGATTCACTCATGGATCATGAATAATAGAATATGTTATTTGATTATGAAAAAATAATTATAACCCAAAATTTGACATTTCACTCTTGTTGATGATATTATCATCAATCATTGATTTTTATTTATTTAGAATATTTTTATATGTTTCATGCTCTTTTAGTTTTGAACGATTTATCGCATGCTGTACAATTTTATTAATTTTATGCAATTACATAAATTTTGGCATATTAGATGCATGCATATTTGTTGATATGTCTCGCAAGGCTTACCATAATTTTAATTTGATTAGCATTTTAATTTCTAAATATAAATATTATCCTTTACATATTTGTCTGTTATATTTGCTAGAGTTGACCTAATTTAAATATCGCTGAATAAATTTTATACACATAATCTCTTATTTGATTTGTGGATGGTTTAAAAAAAAATATATCGTATTAAATTTGATTATGATATGTATTAATTTTAATATCATAATAATTTGCACAAACAATAATTATTCACGATAGTTTTTAATAATTTTCATTGCTGTCTATTGAGAACATCTGTTACTGCTCTCTCTCTCTCTACCACCCGATACCACGCCGAATGTAGGCAACATATTTGAGTATTATTCTAATTTTTTTAGTAGTTTGACTCCTATTTTTAACTAATAATATAACTAAATGTTGAATTCTAGATAATTTATATTATATTCAGTAATTTAATTATTTATTTAATTTTTATTATTTATTTTATGTCATATAAATCCGATCCACGAAAATGGAGGATAGCAACTCTCAGAATATGGCGTGGCGAGACGTTGAAATCCAAATGTTGATAGCGTCGGAGATGAGAGTGTGTGTGAATGACAAATTTCAATTGTGGTGGGGGAGGGAGGCGATGGAATGGGTGCGGACGCACGTGGGACATCGCTATCGGAAGGCACACGTATTACATGCAACATTAATGGCCGCGACAAACCCTTCGTTCTCAGCTTGGCCGCACTCCGAAGCACCTGGTGTCTGCCACCGCCACGCGGCGGTGCCGTGCTCAGAGGGGGACGGGACAGTGACGCTTTTCGAAGGCGACGGGACATGCACCCACCCCCGATAGATCTCCATCAAATGCCGGGCAGTAGGGTATTATGGTCTTTTACCGAGCCGAACGGATGGACATGATGCAAGAGACCTTCGAACCCCAGCAGTTGCTTTATTTATTTAGGCTCCGTTATTTAAGAAAAATATTCGTCGTCAAATATTTTTATATTTATTTACGGAAAATATTTGCACAAAGTAGTTTCTATTTATAATGTTTTTAATTAATTAACGTCCGAAAAATTTATAATACTATAAACATTGATTAGCCATAATAAATATTTATAATTATTAATAATATCAGTATCCTTTGTTTGGTGGAGAAAATTTATGATCAAAAAACATTTTTCTTTATCACTTATCAAACCTCGATGCGGTGATTTTCGTACCGAAGGTGGGTCTGATAGTTGGTAGCTAACAACCGTTAGATGTGGCTTAAGCCTTCATTGGCCGACACCAAATTAAGTGATTATCGGGTTTGATCATACCTAATATAAATAAAACTTCTATTAATATGAATTTGTAGTTGATAATGAACTGTGATAAATTTTAAAATATAATTTTTATTTTTGTAATATGAAAATATTTTTTAGAGATAGAAACTTAAAATTTTCATTAATTTGTTTTTATATGCATCAAATAATAAAAATAGTATAAATATATTTTTATGGATATTAAATAATAAAAAATATATATAACTAATAATTTTCAACGTATTACATTCCATAAATAAGCTGTCTAATATTCAGTATTTTCTACGGTGGCATTGCGAAACAAGGAAAGGTAGGGGCATAATAGGCAAACCATAGAAAAATGCTACCCACAACTGCCTGTATTTGACCGTTTAAATATTTACAGTGCGTTTGTGAGAATTTATACCTTTCCTTCATTAATAATCCTCTAACGGGAAATATATATATATATATATATATATATATATATATATATAAGAAGAGAATAGAAACTTGGGTCATTTTTATATATAAATTATAATTATTTATCTAAAAATATATTTTTTTTATAATTTTATCTATTAATTAAAATGAAGATTATGAAAAATAAATTTACAAATTTTAAATAATTAAACTCTATAGTATTTTTATGAAATGTCACTAGCAATATTAATACAATACAGAACTAGTGAACAAATAATAGAAACGACAAATTAACAAATGAACAATAAGTAGAAGTGATGGGTCTGTCATCCATAAATTGACCTGGATGTCAAGACCTATAGTGAAAAGATTGTCCGAAAGTCGCGATACATGAGAAGGCACATGTAGCTTAAGGTCTAAGATTGTATGGCCCAAGATCACCCATCGAGGCATGAGCCGGCCCAACAGTTTGCCATGAACAACCCCATTAGGATGGCCCACGAGCCTTTTTCCCCGTGCGTTGAGGAAACTTACAATAATTGATCAATATAAGTTTGATAGATATTCCGAGAATATTTATCAACGATTGTGTGATCGTTCCCAAAAAGGGAACTACTATTGATAACTACCTATGATTATCTACAACTCAACAATCTCGTGTGGATAGCCGTCTGCTAGCCTGAGCGTCAAATGATCTAAGCACTATAAATGCTCGTTTATTCTCACAAGTAGGGGCAGAATACTGAATCCAAAAAAGAGAGTTTTAAGAGACAGATAGAAAATTAAGAAGTCCAACCTCCATCCAGAAGGCCCTACTTTCTATGCACCGCCTAAAGAGTCTGATCTTCCATCTAGGAGGCCCTACCCTCATTCAGGGGATCCGCTTCGTCTAGAAGTCCTACCCAGTAGTCCTCACAAAAGGAAACTTGCTAAGTCTATCCAGAAATTATGCCTACCTGTCCTCCCAATGGGAGGCATGCCCAATCCATCTAGGAGGCCTGCTCACCAGTCTTTCCATTAGAAGGCCTGCTCAGTCCATTTGAAAACCTATAACATCCCACGTACTAATTCATTATTATCTTTATTCTATACTTATCTTTTATCAGTCATTACCATAAATGGGACATATATTCATTATACATAGAATCCAAATAAAACAAAATGTCAATTAAAGTCATACAAAATCTTGATAAGGTATGACTCATTAGTGTCGATTAAAATAAACTTGTCATATATTAATATTAAGTACAATATCAAAATTTACCGATATAGTTTACATCAGGTATATATTTTTTCTATATTCTAATTATACAATAAACTAGAAAATAAGATTTCAAAATATCTGCAAAATTCTTTATTCTTCACTCCTCATTTGGTATAAACTCGTTCAAACCATCTGATAGGTTAATAAAATAGTAAGTGAGTGAGCCATATACTTAATAATATACAATAAATATAATAAAAATCATACACTTTTCTTAGTTAAAACATAAAACATATATAGAAATTATTACAGATGATGAAAAACATACAATTCTTTTCTTATATCATTCTCCAAACTCTATAGATAATTTTTTATTTTCTTACATTTTTGTAGAGATCAGAGCCAGTAGGCTTTATCAACTAAATGAGCGATTGATTGAAATCTAAATTGTGTTCTGTCCACATAATCTAAGGCCTGAGCTCGTATTACACCCCGAGATAAGCGGATTGTGTTTTGTCCACACAATTTAAGCCAGAGCTTGTTTTTACACCCTGAGATGGGTGGTACAAACCTTTATACCCGATAGATAGGGCAGAAATCGCTTTGTCGATACTGAACTGAATTGAATTATCAGACATTTATTTTCTACTATAATATATTAAGACATGTCAGAATATACTATTTGTCGATTTGTCATGGTCCATCTACTTTATTTTAAAATTTTATATGAAAATTTTATCATGTGTTATAGATACTAAACTTTCTTTATTCTAAAAGGAAATAATTTTTCTGACAGCATGATATAGAGTCTCCATTCGGTATTCATTTTTACAATACAATATGTAATTCTGACAATAATATTCATTCAATTGACAATATGACAATTCTAACAATAATATCAATACTTGCAGCATAGTATTTGAGTTTGAAAATACATATTTTTATAATGAAAAACAAAATTTGAACTTGGTGTTAGTCACTGGTTTGATACTCCAATTTCAAAATTAATATAGCATTTTTTCTTCTTTAAATCTGGTTTTCACATAATGTTACGAGAACAAGTAAAACAGGAATCAAAGTATTAGAATAACAATATTTAAGGGATTAATCAAAGAAACACAACAAGGAATGAGGGTATAAGTATACTTACCCATAAGTAACTTGACTTGTTGAGTTCTATCTTTTCCTTCGGTCACATAGGTTTTTTCTCTCTTATTTGTTCTTCCCTTTCCATACATTTCTTCTCTTCCCTTACCTCGCATTATATAGAGTTTTTTGTTGACTGTGCTACTACTAGCACGTCAACTTAAGTATTGTTAATGGTGATCAATCATTAGTATCTTAAACTGAAATGGTGCCAACATGCTATCTTAAGTGTCTATAATAATACTTAGTCACTAGTCTAGTATAGTTGAGTTATTAAACTACGGTTTAGAGTTTCATGTGTCAATTGATTAATATGGGTAGGTTATGATATATTTTATATATGATTTTTCGGAATGATAAATGTCGGAATGGACTACTTGACCGATTTAAATTTTTTTGGAATGGCAACTGTTGGAATGGACTTCTTGATTGGTTTGAATTTCTGGGTGGCAACTACCGGAATGGACGTTTTGACCGGATTTGGACGTTTTGGCCTGTTTGGATTTCTGGAATGATATTTTTCGGAATGGACATTTTGACCGGTTTGAATTTTCGGAATGGATATTTTGACCGGTTTGAATTTTTGGAATGATATTTCCTGGAATGGGCTACCTAACTGGTTTGGAATTCCAAAATAGCAATTCCTGGAATGAATTACTTGACTGGTTTAGGAATGATAATTCCGGAATGAATGTTTCGGCCGATATGGACTTTCGAAATGCTTTATTTACTGGTATACTATACTTGACTGGTATGAATTTTTGAAATATTTTACTTGATCGGTATGCTTTATTTGATAGGTATAGATTTTTGAAATGTTTTACTTGACCGGCACAGATGATAATTGCTGAAATAGTTATTTTGGTCAATATAAATGATAATTGTCGGAATGATCATTTTGGCTAGCATGGATAATAACTGTCGGAATGGCCATCTTGGCCAGTATGGATGATGATAACCCGAATGGTCATTTTGGCCAGTATGGATAATAATTGTTAGAATGCTAATTTTGGCCGGTTCAAATTTCTAGTCTATAAGTTCTAATATAATTAACATATTTAAAAATTTTAAAACTTGGCCCTTGCAGCCTGCCCTCCAGTTTATCCGAGAGCCCTTTGTCCCGGGAGTAGGGGCCGTCCTCCACTCAGTAGTTGTCCTCCATTTAGGAGGTCTGCTATCTGTCAAGGAGACCATCTATTCAGGCGATCTGCCTTCAATTTAGGAGCCTTACTCCTATCCTCCACCTTTAAACCACCATTCAGTTGAATGCAACTCTAAATCATTCATTAATTAGGTGCACCAAAATACTCGATCCCTACTACATGTATCAACGTATATTTTTATATCTTCATATCGTTCTATTTTCTTATAAAGATATTTAATTTGAGCGTCGGAGAATATATCAGAGAGTGAGTCTTACCAATTCTCTGACATCACATTTTTAGTTGTGTTGCGTAAGGTGTAGGCTTGGAAAGACGAGGATCAGATCGGCCCTAATTTAACCTGACGTGAAAAAACGAGCAACTCCCTTACCCGTACAACAACTTGGATCCATGGTTGCATCAATGAAACACATAGATAGACGCATTATAGTTTAAACCAATTTAAGTTAGTTTTAATAAGAACTATATTATTATGAAAATATCACATCGGTTAGAAAAAAATATTATGTATATAATTAGAGAACTTCCTGATAGGATATAAATAAAAAAATATAGTAGAGAATAGGTTACAAAATAAATTACCTCTGAATTAACTTCTTTGGAGATCTATCCATTTCTTGAATTGAAAACTACATTCTATTTTTATCAACTTTTTAGAGTTTTTTTTTTTTTCTATTCTACTCTTCTCCACTTAAAAGGACCCAGGCACACTATGACCGATTTGGTCCTCACAAAGAAGCCTTGAAAAGGCAACTATCTTGATAATATAACCTTAGTACATGATAATTAAGTATGCCTAATTGTAAAGCTTACTTTCTTATAATTTCTTAAGAAATGTTGTGTGATTTTGGTGGTTTTTTTTTTAATGACAATGCCGATTTTTAATTAATAGCATTCGAAATCAAACTATAAATAAGAATGACAACAAACCCAATATAGCATCTATTTATATATGTTCATATTCAATTTAGGTTTTTTATATATTATAAAAAAATCAGATTCAATCTTTATTTTTTTTAAGTTGAGTTTAGATTGAAAAAAAATATAGGTTTCACTGTATCTGATGACTTGATTTATTTTTGCATAAATGATTTAAGATCAAGCTCTAGTTTAGCTTTGAATTTTACATATA
Source organism: Nepenthes gracilis (assembly GCA_033239525.1). NCBI lineage: Eukaryota > Viridiplantae > Streptophyta > Magnoliopsida > Caryophyllales > Nepenthaceae > Nepenthes > Nepenthes gracilis. The sequence goes on from BSYO01000009.1 coordinate 8,058,446, forward strand.
GAAAAGCCTAGTTGTGCCAAATTAAACCGAACCCATTCCAACCTGGTCAAAATTTAGTTTATTTCGAATGTATGTTCATATTCTTCGTTTTCTTAGAAGCAATGTTGTGATAAGAAAGACAAATGAAAAATGAGCAGAGTAGAGTGGCTTATAATGCAAGGATACTCTTGTAATTTAAATATCAAGTATTTCATTACCTTAGATTCTTCTTATTCTTCAAATTATGGAGTATTTTTTTAGGCCAAATAGAATTATAATTTATTTTATATCATTATATTTTGATATGTTCTTAGATTCGAATTATTGTACGTGTTAAAAAGTTGCTCAACCGGATTGAATTGGAATTGATTCGGCCTTTATCTTTTTAAACTTGAACTCGCGCAAATATAACGAACGAACAAGAGGTCAGAAAATTGACAAAACTTACTTCTCGGTATATTTTTTTGATGTTAAAATTAGATATTTTTTCAATAAAATAAAAGATACGATGATATAAGAAGATGCGTTGATATATGTAGTGAGGATTGATTGTTTGGATACGCCCGACCGAGAGGTGGTTTATATGTGTACCCGACTAAGGGGCGGCTAGAGGTGTGCCTGGCTAAGGGATGTTTTCAAGGTACGTCCGATTGAGGTGAATCTTTAAAGTGTGCCCGATTGAGAGGCGACTTAAAGGTATAGAAAGCAGGCTTCCAGGATAGATGGTTGGCTTCTTGGATAGAGAGAAAAACTCTTAGATGGAGGATAGGCCTTTTGGATTGCCTCATGCAATGGGGGTGGGTCCTCTGGATCACCTCCTGGGATAGAGGGTAGGTCCCCTGGATAGAAGACAGGCCTTCAAAATAGAGGGCGGCTCTTAGGCAGAAAGTTGGACTCCTCGAATGGCGCCTCCTAGATGCACTAGAGGGTAGGCCTCCTCCTAGGAAGATTAGTGTATAAGCCTCTTGAATAAACTGTGTAGGGCCTCATGAATGGGATCTGTAGTGCCTTTTTTTCCTTCTCTTTTCTCCCCTTTGCTTGTAAGAGTAAGTGGGTATTTGGGTGCTAAGGCTGATAGACGGCTATCCATGCGGGATTGTTGAGTTGTGTTGATAATTATGGGTAGTTATCAATGGTAGTTCCCCTTTTTAGGAATGATTATACGATTATGGGTGCCTTTCATGACAATTGTAGTTGATCAAAGGATATCCTTCATTCTTTGCTGTGATCACGGAAGACGTTCGATATAACAGTTGCCACTTTGGGAGAAAACGTGCAAATCATAGGCAAATATTTTTTTCTTAGTATGCGAAAAAAAGATGGTGGACCATCCTGAATGGTTGTTCAAGGCAGGTTGTTGGGCAGGTCCAACCTCGGCGGGCAATTCTAGACCGTGCAATCTTAAACTTTGGATTGTGGTAGCCTTCTCTTGGGTTGTGACCTTCAAATGGCCTTTTCACTGTAAATCTCGGTATTTGGGTTAGTCCATCGGTGATGGACCTATCATATTTTTATCTTTTTCACATTTTTTCATAATCAAATAAATAAAATATGCTTTAGTTTTTTAAATTGATTCCATTTTCACCATTGTTTCAAAATAGATATCTCATAATTTTTTTTTACATACCATAAAATTGAATTTGACCTATCAAATCCTCTAGATGGGCTTTAGATCTTTGAACACAAATCTTGCATAACACAATAATATAAAAAAAATTAGAAAGAGAAAATATTTTTTATTTTATATTTCAATGAACAAGTTAATCAAATAATAACAAAACTAGAAAGTTTAAGGAGGGGGGTACGAAGACTTTTTGGAAGGGCTGATTCATTGTCTTATGACCTTTGTGAGAAGAAGATACTCCATAGAACAATCATTGGATGCTAGAATTTGAAGGCTTAGTACCGCGGAACTTGTATTTAGTAAAATTGTTAGTAAAAGCAAAATATATTCTTCTTGTGTTAGGAGATCTTATATTTATAGTGACGTAAAATTCATCCTTAAAATAGTTAAATAACTTACCAAGTTCTTACTTAAGATAAGTTACCTTAGAGTGGGATCATTGATCGTGAACGACTTTTTTCTAACTGATGAGAGGTATCCTCCATGCTTCATCATCCGACCCTATGCAAAGTGTGGTTGTCCTCCTTAGAATGATGCCTGTGTCAGCTTGGTAGACGTGGTAGCAGTTAATTGACCATCACGGTATTGGCTTAAAACCATTCCATGTTTCCTATTTAGGGGCTTGAACTTTCATTCATGAATATTATTGGTTTAATAGGTTAATTCAACGGCTTGTTGTGCACCTTCCCTTTAAAACAAATGTTAATTGTTCCTGTTGACATGACATGCTAGCTCACTAGACCGATTGATCTTGGCCTATAACTTGGCCATCTTTGGTAGTTAGTTGGAACAAACAACTCATCTTTTGATAATATCGATTTGATGACTTGCCTCTGGCAGCAGGAACCTAACAAGGTTATTTTGACAGTTTACTCTTCTAGTAATAACGGATGCAGACAAGTTGTAACTGTTGGCGCAAAACGGAAGACACAGTAACTGGGCGGACGGATCACTCGGACAGCAACAAAGCAGAGTTTTCGGACGGACGGCCAAAAAGAAGATAGAAAAACAACAGAAACACACACGAGATTTTAACGTGAAAAGACCCTTTTCAACTAAGGAAAAATCACCAAAAAATGCACTATAAAGAATTGATTGTTTACAAGAATGTTAGCTACACAAAGCCCAAACAAAAGAAAAATAATCACAAGTGTATATCTCTCAATCTCTCTCTAAAAATATTTCTTTCTCTATCTTTACAATAAGGCTTGCCCACAGCTCTCTCAAAGCATGCTCCAAGTGATTGCCTCTCACACTTTGTGGCACAACACGTCTCCAGCAAGGGCACAAGCCTATATATACACACGAGGTCTAGTGGTCGACCAGCCACCCTAGCAGTAGGGTGACAGGACCACGCCTCCTAGGCCTGCCATGGTAGGCGCACGCCTGGCGTGCCATGGTGACAAGTCCGACACCCTTAAAAGTTGTAACCGCCTCAACCTCCAATCAGAGGGGGTCAACTACCCACCTGCGAAACGAGGCTACAGCAGGCCTACGGAGAGAGAGAGAGTCAACGCCTAGGCTTTCAGAGTCCTCGTCCATACCCTCAGCTACTTCTCGGACATGTCTCCTTCAACGAGTTATCGTCCGTTTTGACAGGCTTCTTGAACCACTCCAAAAGTACACATTCATTTTCCCCTTTTGAGTCCGCGGACAAAAAATACCACGAAGGGAGTGACCTCAACAGTAACTAACAGTGCGGCCCATCTGATAGTTTGGCCTTTGATAGTAGCCTTTTGATTTAGTAGATTTCTAATAATCAGATTTTGTGGCAACTCGGATTTTTTGACAATTCAAATATATGTTTTTCTCGAGGTTCACATCACCTGTTTTTAGTCCAAAGCCATCGATTCTTAAATTCTAGTTAAATTTTTAATTTTGTTTTTTAGGTTTCAAATATGAATATCTTTTTTTTTTTAGGAGGTGGGGAGTTGGATTTTCCATGGAATATTTGCCATTTTTCTTGTGGTTTAATCAGTTGTTTGTTAGAAATCAAGTATCAATATGTGCTTTGATTCATATAACTAATATTAATTATTACAAGAAATTATGACAGAATATATAATAATAAATGACGGTCTTTCTTAAGAGAAAGAAAACTTTAAGTGTGTAAAAGATAAAGTCTTACTTTGCGTGTGTAAAAGATAAAGTCTTTTATACTCTATTGTTTTTTTTTAAAAACCAATGGTTATGTCTTTTTAATATAAAAATATATATCTTTATATAAAGAATTACATTTATAAATATATCTGTTGCACCCCGGGTCCGCGGTTGCCTTACGGATTAGAGAGCTTTCAGATTCTTAAGCACGCGGTGGCGTCAGGCAAAGGCTCCGGTCTCCGTTTCTATGAACCTGAACCTGCACAATACAAACAACAAACAAGAGGTCAGGGGTTCAACAGGATTTCTCCCACCAAGACCGCTCCGACGTTCAAGTCAGCAAATTCTCACAATAAACGAGAATGGCGCACGCTATGAGCGGTGCGCGGATGAATGCTGTAGAAGCGTGAGAGATGCATGTATGATGGTATAGAGAATGCAGTGAACAGGTTGTGGAAGGCCTGGCTTCCTTGGTGCACCGCAACGAGTGGATAACTTTCCCATGATCTGAGAAGACGTGGGGTTGGTGATCGAGAGCTAGCTTATGCTGAATGGAAGTGAGTTACCCCTCAGTTCCAGCTCCTTTCTTTCTTGTGATCGAGCTGAGAGAAGTGAAGTTCAGAGTTCAAAATCGGATCAGAATCGGAATCCCTTTCTCTGCGAGGAGTGGGAGCTCTTATAGGCTCCTCCCGTTGGACTCTGAGCGCCAGAATGCCTGTTATAAGGGCTTCCTTACCGCTGGTCACTGTCATTGACCGCCGGTCATGTCGGCTGTCCTTTTCAGAATCGGGCTTCTTAGGTGCCGCCACGCCGGTGTCCATCTCGAGCGAGGATTTGCTTTGGCCCGCAAGTGGCCATGTGCGCCGTTAACACTGCGCCACCCATTGCTTTTCCATTGGCTAGCCTTTCCGCCTTTTTGTCGGTTTTCCGGTAGCGCATTAATGCGCTGTAGAATCTTCGTCACCTTCTATGAGCGTGGCACCGCGCATGCTCCCTGCGCAATTGGGATGGGCTCGTCATCCTGCGCGGGCTTTGTCATCCTTTCCATAGGCCTCGAGACCCTTCATGGGCCTGGACATGGGACCCAACACTAGTGCCCCATGCCTGGGCTGGCCAGTGGTCAGGCATGGCATGTTCCTTGGGCCCATTCCGTGGCCTCACAGCCCTTCTCGTGCCGCACCATTGTTTGTCATTTTCTGGACCCACGCCTTCCCTAGGAAACTAGGCAGGCTTTTCTAACGCTGCCGTGACTCGTCTCTCTGCTGGGAAAGATTCGCACGCCTTGTGTTGCGTCTGATTAGGGGTCTTTCCTGTTTTGTGAAAGACGTTTGCTGGCTGCCGTCTTGCGTTGGGTAAGAGAATGGGTCGCACTTTGCCCATAAATAGGAGGGGCACTAGAGCGAGTGGAGTTCATCCCTTGGCAACCATTGGAGAAGCAATGAAAAGATTCTGGCTCGCCTCGCCCTCAGCGGGGGTCTGAGAAGGAGTTGGATGGACCGGCTGAATGCTGGAAGTTCTTGATGAAGACCATTTTAACTTCTGCGTCGCAGTTCGCTCCTCATGCTAATGAGAGTGGCTCGGTCATTCTGCTGTCGTCGCGTACCCTCTCCCGGGCTATGGCTCACTTGACGCGGGGTAGAGTCTTGGCGGAACCTCTGCGGTTATGTCTCCTGCCAGCGGAGGCTGCCGCACATGCTCTTCTAACTCGCTAGGCTCGAGCGCAGGCTGTGGAGGGGTTGACGTCGGAAACCAAGCGAGAGAGTCGCGGGGTGCCCCTGCTACTTCCTCGAAGGGCTTTCCAACGTCGGTGCTGATCCCGCCCCGATGGATAGTGCTTCGGCGGCTTCCATCGAGGGGAGTGCTCCTCGTGCCCGCCCTAGTCCGCTCAGCGAACCACCGACGACTCCTGGCCGTGGGGATCTCGTGTGGATCATGTTCGCCGAGCTCATCTGGGGGCATGGCAAGGGACCTCCGGGACCGCGCACCATCGTCTTCCTTTGTCTTTCTCATGGCATTATAGTTGCAGATTTTGTACTTTGTAAGAAAGTATTGATTAATAAAAGAAGTAGCCCTTTTTGCCTTCATCTTCTTCTTTCCTTTGTGCGTACTTCTCTTCTTTGCCAGACGTTTTGTCTTGGAGATCTGCGTGCAACTCTGTGGGAACAGAGGAGTCACTGTTGACGGTCGTGTCTCCTGGCGTGACCGGTGCATTCAATGTCTGCGTGGTCGGGAGACGTTGTGTCGCAAAGTTTTGCTTGGGAAACGTGCGAGGCTTTATGGGCCTTCCATGTGGAGGGTCCCTGTTGGTTGAGCTCTGGCGTCTCCCACCCTTTCAGGTGTGTCGTCTTTCCAGGAGAAAATTCGTCTATTTAAATGCGCCATTTTCTCCTGGAACCTTACATTTCCTTGCGCTTGTGTGGTTATCTATAGTTTGCTCTCTCCGTGCGTGTTTCCTTGCTGCAAAGTTGATGGAGGATTCCTCTTACGATTCGGAGCGTTCTTCTAACGGATCTGAGTCTGGCTCTCACGCTCTCCGGGCTTCGGGAGTCGACACTTCAGGAGGGGCTCGCTCCGAAGCCACAGTTGCAGGTCCTTCTCAGAATCGGTGCATGCCTCCGGGCTTCGAGAGGGTTGAGCCGCGCATAGGGGCGGCAGCAGCTGAGGTGGAGTGGTTGAGGGCCCGTGTGGCTCACCTGGAGGATGCATGGGCTGAGTCGGAGGCCAGGGTCACGCGCCTCGTTGGTGCCAATGTGAGGGCTTAGGCCCGCATACTGGCTCTTGAAGAGGAGATCGAACAGTTGAGGCAATAACATGAGGCGAAGGTTGCCAGGCTGCGGATAGAGTTGAGGACAAGGCTTTGGCCGGAGGGTGTGAATCCTGCTCTGGAGATGAGTTACCTTGATGCCATCAGGCTTTGCCGGAGGCTGGCCTTGCTGGAGGATTCGAAACTCCGAGTCGGCGTTCTAGACCCTTGCAACTCCCACGCCCGAACGCGTGAGCAGTTGGTAGATTATCACGTCCCAAGCTCCTCCACAAGCCATTGGGATCGTTAGCTAATAGCTACTCTCGTTGCTGCCGTACCTCTTTCTTTTTTTTTTTTACATATGTGTAGCCGTTGTAATGGGATCCGTTGCTGCAATAAAATCTATTATTTCATCGCACTACTTCATCTTCTGAACTTCATGTTTTTGGGGTGGCTTCTTCCATTTTGCGCTACCGTGCGCCCCTTTGTGGGCTTCGCTATCGTGAGCCCTCATTTAATACGGAGGCGCCAGGGTGGACCTTTGTTAGGCGGCTGAAGCGACGTGCCTGTTAGTCTGGCACTTGACCATCATTGCAGGTGATTTCGGATCCTGTGATGCGCTGTGAAGTTGGCACATGTTCTGGCCATCTACGGTGGGCGTCGCTTAGGTTTCCCACCTATTGGCCTTTCGTTGCCTATTTAAATCAATCAGGACAGTTTTACTCCCTCTGCTGAGATTTTCCCTGTAGCACACTTGTGTCGATAGAGAGAGATATGGTGAAAAAGAGAGAAAGTTCTTCTTCTCAGGCTCCCAGGGTGAGTTGCCACGGTGTTCATAACACCAAGTCCGTTTTGACTGTAGGCGCCATTGCTGCCCTTGTGGTTGATTACGGCCTTCCCAGCGATTGGAGTTACCGCGTTCCGGGCGCACTGGACAGAGCTAGCGCCCCCTAGCGGGCTACATCACAGTGTACGAGCACCACCTGAGGGGGGCTTCGTTATCCTATGCCCTGCACGCTGTATGCATTGGTGGATGTGCTGAGAGTTCCTGTGGTGAGGCTTCATCCCAACGCCTTGCGTTATTTGGTGTCTCTGTGCATCTTTGCCCAACTCCACGGCAGTTCTTTTGACGCCAAGGCGACAAGGCTGATCTTTCGGTTCACGGAGTCGGAGGATTGGGTGTCGATGTCGCTGAAGGTGGGTTTCCACTTTCGTGGAACCAACCCTAATTCGGTGAAGGGCTGGAAAGATCGCTTCTTCTTTCTGCAAGAGCCATCCAATTCTGAGCTTTCACGCATGTGGGGCCCAATTTCGGGATTCTTTCAGGAGAAGCCGCCGGCTGAGGATGCTGTGAAGGCGGCGGAGCTAATTTCAGCCATCAAATCTGAGGAGGCAAAGTTCTCCGTCCAAGGTTACTTCTTAACGTCCATCACGTTCGAGGCCTCCAAGTGGGGGCCACCGTCAGGGTGGAAATTCGCAGGCCCTGGCAAAAGAGAACCTGGGGATACGGCCGCTCCTCGATCGTCCGGGGGGAAGAGGAGGAGAGTTGCTCGTTGTTGGAGTCGTCATCAGACGACGAAGAGGAGGAGGCTCCCTTAAAGAGGTTAAGGGAGGCCGGAGGGACTTCCACACGGAGGTCCCAAAGACAAGTTGCCAACTCTTCAGTGGTGGTGGGAAGCCCAGTTCCGAAGGTGGCTACTAGCGTGGGTCACCAGGGGGAGACCGCCGAGCCCTCGTCGACTTCGGCCGCGGGGCTAGCCACTGGGGGTCCCCGCACTTGTTCCATTGTAGAGACATTTGTGGACGCTGCTCCGGAAGCGAGGGATGATGTTGTGGATCTTGATGACCCAAAAGGGCCATGCTTGGCAGCGCCTGCGTTGACATCGGAGGCCAGGGGGCCTGTAGAGTCGACTGTGATCTTTGTGGAGCCCATTTCGGAGTATAGGATCTTCAAAGGCGTGGCTTCGCCATCAGAGGAGGGAGTCGCACCTGCCGCCGATCCGGTCGAAGCTAGTGAGGGGGCAGCCGGGACTTCCTCGGGGCTGGAGCCTCTGAGCGCTCCTACGGCTACCACCCTTCCAGCCAGCTCGCCTCCAGCGGGCAAAGGAGAGGTGCCTCAGGATGGGCACTACCGGGTGATCCTGCGCCCTCTCCGAGCGCTGCTCCTGCTCAGGTACGACTGCTTCAATCTATTCTTCCCTTACTGTTGCATGTTTTGGGGATTCTTCTGATGTCGTTTCTTCTGCAGGTTTCTGGAGATGCCGATCCCCTCGACGAGTTGACCGCCTTCTTGCAGGGGGGCTTGCAGCAGGTCATCCCTCGCGCAAGGGCCCGTGTTGCCTCCCTTCAAGAGGAGATCAGACGCCTGCAGCAGAGAGTAGCGCAGCTGGAAGCTCTGCTCGTTGCTGCGGAGGACGATAACGCACGAATGGTCAGAGACATGGTTGGTCGGCTTTCTCCGTCAGAGTCATGGCTTGCGTTGGAGAATTGGTATTGGGACGGCATTCGCCTATGCCGCAAGATCGCTTCCCTGGTAGCTCCCCACGTTCCGGAGGGAGTCTTTCATCTGGGGAACGCCAAAATTCGGGAGGCGTCTCGGCTGAGGAACTTTCACGAGGAGACCGCTCCGTCATCATCCCGAATAGTCTTCGTCTGTATAGGTTGTTAGACTACCTTTTGTCATCATCCCTTGCTTCTGCATTTCACTTGTTCCTTGTAAATGAATAAAGAGTGGCTATTTCTTCTCTCATACTTGTTTTCTTCTACTGTAGCATGCTGCTTGCAATCTTTGTTTAGCGTGCTCTGTGGGGTCATGCCCCGCTCCTGAATGCTAAGCTCGCCGAGCTATTGTTGCCAAGGCCCTATCTAGGCGCCTTCTTGCGCTGTGCTCGTCCTTCGTCAGAGGATGTCGTCGCAGCTCACGCGTTTATTGGGAAGCTCGATTCGGTAGGGCGGATGTCGTCGCAAGTCCCGTGGAGCCACAGCAAGGGTCAGCCGGGTTGACAGGCCACGGCAACCGGACTCCGGGGTCTAGGCCTTGGTCGCGTATGATTGCGAGAGGTGAGTGGCCACTGCTCAAAGTATTATAATCACCAAGTTTAAGGTCCTAGCCCACGACCATTGTAGACTGAGGGTGCTCTTTTCTGTACAAGAAGGTCGCCGCACGCCTGCGATACTTGCCCCCTAAGGTTTTGTTGGTCGTAGATTGGGGACTTCAAAAGCCCCCAGGCCTGATGTTCTGACCGCATGGGTCATCGGCGGGAAGCCTGCTTGGCGGACCGCCTGGGTCCTTTTGATAAGGTGTCTAAGCCTGCGGGTGGCTGCTTTCGGACCGTCTGGGGCGGAGCTATAACCCAGGGGGCCGCTCGGGGCAATTGGCACGGAGCCAAGATGTACAGGGCCACCTCCGGGCTGTCAGGCGCGGAGACGAAGTCCTGGGACGGTCGCTTTCAGACCGCCTGATTTTACAGACGGACATTTGTCTTCCCGACTTAGGAACAGTCTAGGTCGTATGATTTAAGAATGCCATGCATGCCAACAATTCACACAAATGGAGATGCAAAATGATAGAAAAAGCATTTTTCATTAACAAAAGGCATCACACATGTTCAAGCACTCATCATGACGCATGCGCGTGTCTTACCTGGGTTGACGTAGCGCTACTGGTAATACTTCCTTAAGTTGGCGGAGTTCCAAGTCTGCGGGACCAGTTTGCCGTTTTGGGCGCGCAGCTTGTACGCTCCGCTCCGGAGGATTGCAGAGACGAGGAATTGTCCCTCCCACCCCGGGGAGAGCTTATTCCTGTTCGCGGTCTTTCTCGCCGTATCTACACTCCGGAGGACCAGATCTTCAACTTCTGAAGGGCATGCCTTTACACGTTTATTGTAGTACCGTGCGACGCGCTGCTGATAGGCCGCGGCGCGTAGTCGTGCCGTGTCTCGAACTTCTGAGAGCAGGTCTGAACTTTCTCGAAGCCTCTTTTCGTTGGTGGCTGGGTCGAAGCACCCGATCCACAGGCTTGGCATCCCCATTTCCACAGGGACCACAGCCTCAGCCCCAAAGCAGAGGTTGAAGGGCGTTTCCCTTGTCGGCTCCCCGGGGTTGTTCGATACGATCAGAGCACGGACGGTAGCTCTTCAATCTAGGAGCTCCCTGCGTCTTCCAATTTGGTCTTCAATCCGTGTAGCAATGTGCGGTTAGTGACCTCAACCTGTCCGTGGGCCTGAGGGTGTGCCACGGACGTATGGATCAGCTTGATGCGAAGGTCGCGGCAGTACTTTGTGAAGCGCTTACCGGTGAACTGGGTTCCATTATCGGTCACTATGACCTCAGGAATCCCAAAGCGGCAAATAATAATACCCTGACGGAGGAACTCCGTCGCATTCTGCCTGGTGATCTTGGCAAGTGGGACAGCTTCCACCCACTTTGTAAAGTAGTCGATACTAACGATCATGAATTTCCTTTGTCCAGAAGCCAAAGGTAGGGGCCCAAGTATGTCGAGCCCCCATTGTGCGAACAGCCACGGGGATTGGAGGTAGTGCAGCTCCGTGTGCGGCTGATGTGTCATATTGCCATGGACCTGGCAACTTTCACACTTTTGAACAAACTCCATAGCGTCTCGCTTCATGGTGGGCCAGTAGAACCCTTGTCGCATGACTTTGAACGCAAGGTTTTTACCCCGGATGTGCGAGCCACATAGTCCCAGGTGTACTTCGCTTAGCACGTAGTTAGCTTCCTCTGGCGTGAGGCACTTTAGGAGGGGAGTAGAGTATCCTCGCCTGTATAGTCTTCCGTTGAGGATCGTGTACCACCCGGCCGTCTTCTTGATTCGCTTGGCCTCGTCAGCGTCATTAGGTAGGGTCCCTTTGGTTAGGTACTTCACGTACGGCATCATCCAATTGCTTCCTGTGTCGACCCACAGTACCTCTTGATCTTCGGTGTCGATGCTTGGCGCGATTAGGACTTCCCTGGGTTCTTGGGCATACTGCTCCAAGGATACGGTAGCTGCGTCCCGGGCCAGTCGGTCAGTGCACTCATTATCCGACCTCGGGATGTGCTCTATCGCGAACCGACCGAACTCAGGGATCAGGACCTTTGCTTTCGCCAAGTACCTCACAAGTTGTGGGTTCAAGGTGTCAAAATTCTCCTTCACCTGATTCACCACAAGTTCAGAGTCACTGTGCACAACTAACGACCGTGCGGAACACTCCTTGGCTAGCCGCAGGCCCGCGAGGAGGGCCTCGTACTCTGCCACGTTGTTGGTGGCCAGGAAGGCCAGTGTGATGGAGTAGGTAATCTCCATGCCTTCCGGTGTCTTCAGCATGACTCCGGCTCCGCTGCCGCTTGAGTGGATGACCCGTCCACATTCAGTGTCCACACGGGAGGATCGTTATCTTCGATGCCTCCTGGGTTGTCGTCTTCTTCATGAGTTGGGGTTGCCGCTTCTACGATAAAATCGGCCAGAGCCTATCCCTTCACGGCTGGTCGGGGCCGGAACTCCAGGTCGAACTCCGCTAGCTCAACAGACCACTTGACCCACCGTCTAGACGTCTCCGGCTTCTGCAAGATCGACTTCAGCGGCTGATCTGTCAGTACGACGATCCGGTGTGACTGGAAGTAGGGCCGCAGCTTCCGCGCCACATAGACAAGTGCAAGCACCATCTTTTCAGCGTGCGGCTAGCGGGCCTCTACGTCCGTCAGCACCCGGCTTACGTAGTATACTGGTCGCTACTTGCCCTCGTGTTCCCCAACCAACACGAAGCTGAGGGCTGCTGTTGACGTAGCCAAGTAGAGGTAAAGGTCTTCTCCCTCGCGCGACGAGTTTAGGAGAGGCGCGCTGGAAAGGTAAGTCTTCAGCTCTCTGAAAGCTTCGTCGCATTCCTCATTCCACCTGAATCCCTGCGATTTGGTGTCCCTTAGCGCCTTGAAAAAGGGCAAGTATTTTTCTGCAGACTTAGCGAGGAACCGCGAAAGGGCTGCTATTCTCCCGGTGAGCTTCTGCACTTTTTTTATCGTTCGCGGGGGGTTCAGGTCGAGGATGGCCTTGATCTTTTCTAGGTTGGCCTCAATGCCGCGTTGGGACACGATGAAGCCTAGAAACTTTCCTGAGGTTACTCCGAAGGCATACTTGGTGGGATTGAGCTTCATCCCGTGCCGCCGGAGGACTTGAAACGTCTCGTCTAGGTCATTAACGTGATTGCTGGTGACTTTGCTCTTCACGAGCATGTCGTAGACATACACCTCCACGTTTCGTCCAATCTGAGCCTCGAACATCTTATTCACCAGGCGCTGATATGTGGTGCCTGCATTCTTGAATCCGAAGGGCATCATTTCGTAGCAGTATGTCCCCTGGTCCGTCATGAACGAGGTGTGCTCCTCATCCTTCGGGTCCATCCGGATCTGGTTGTATCCATAGTACGCGTCCATGAAGCTCAGGAGCTCGTGTCTGGATGTGGAGTTCACGAGCTGGTCGATCCTTGGGAGCGGAAAGCTGTCCATGGGGCAGGCCTTATTCACGTCAGTGAAGTCGACACACATCTGCCACTTGCCGCTGCTCTTCTTCACTAGCACTATATTGGTAGCCATTCCGGGTATTGAATTTCTCTGATGAATCCGGCGTCCAGAAGTCTCTTTACTTCTTCCCTAATGGCGACCAACTTCTCGACAGAGTGGTTCCTTCGCTTCTACCGAACGGGCTTTCGGCTCGAGTCAAGGCCCAGCTTGTGGACGTTAACTTCTGCCGGTATCCCGGGCATGTCAGCGGGAACCCAGGAAAACACATCGGAGTTGACCCTAAGGAAGGTAATCAGCCGGTCGCGTTCTACGGGCTGGAAAGATCTGCCCACATTGATGCACCTTTTCGGCTCGGAGGGGTTTAAAGGGATCGCCTCAGTTTCTTCTCCCGACTGGGCCTGCTGCAGCAGGGTCTCGTCGCGGAGGTCAAGATCTTCGTCTGGGCAGCATGGTACTGCGGGGTTAATCTGGCACAGGTAGCACGTCCGTCCCATTTCTTGATATCTGAGGACTTCTCCCACGCCCAACGGGGTGAAAAACTTCACCTTCAGATGCGGGATGGACGTAACAGCTCCAAAGGTGGTTAGAAAGGGTCTGCCCAATATGGCGTTGTAGACGGATGGCAGGTCAACGACGAGGAATGCCAGCTCTCGCATCATAGAGCGCGAGTGGGTTCCCATAGTGACCTCCAGTCGAACTATCCCTTGTACCGGGACTGTTTCGTTGTCCAGGCCGTATAAAGGTCCGCTGGCAGCTTTCATTTGGCTTCGTTTCAATCCAAGTTTAAAGAAGGCACTGAGATACAGCAAATTTTACGAACTTCAATTATCGATGAAAACTCGTTTCAGTTGGTAGTCATCCCCACCGTTTGAAACGAGGGCAGATACAACAAGGGGATCAGTATGGGGAGAGGTTACATGAACCATATCGTCACTGCTAAAGCTAATGATATCATCCCTAACCCCTGTCCTCGCTCGCTTCGTGCTGGAAGTTGGCTCCGGCGGACCGCGCCTGGTATTCGCGACGGCCGTGGTGGAGATCATGTTGACCACGCCGACGGCTGTGCGGGCCCTCGGGGGCTCGCTGTCTTCACCATCAGAGGTTGCGAGTCCTTGCCCCGAACTCTTCACGAACCGCTTTAGATGTCCGCACCGGATGAGATCTTCTATCTCCCCGCGGTGGTCCTAGCTTCGATTGAGTGTCCCAGGCGACATGGTACTGGCGTGTGATTGTGCAGTGCCGCCATTTGACCCTTTGGCATTTTAGGCCACTAAGAACTTCTCATCCCGGATCTCGCATCGGGATGTTGGGTACGACCGCTGTTCGGAGGGGTCGTGATGTTCAGCCATAGTCCTTTCTGGGCCCCGACGGGGGCCGCTGCTGCTTTCGGCGCTCCGGGAAGCGCTGGCCGTCGCTATCCCTATTTCGCCCACTAGTAGTCTTGGGGGCTTCCGGGGGCCGGTCCGTTCACTCTGGGCGTTTCGTCTCATTAGCCTCTTCGGCCGTGATGTAAGCCCGAGCGATGGCCTCAGCTTCTCCCTAAGGTTTGAGGGCGCCCGATGTGACAGTGCTTGAAGAAATCCCTAGCGCGGTGGTGGCGGCAAAGCGTTGAGCTTGGCAACGTCGAGATAGGCGGGGGATCCGCCGCGCCTCGGTGATGAAACGGCTCAGGAACTGCTTCAGGATTTCATGTGACTTTTAGCGGAGGCGGACCAGGTGCCATGGTTGCCTCTCCTCCCTACGACTGGAGGCAAACTGGCTCAGGAAGCTGTCAGCAAGCTTGTCGAACGAGCGTATGGACTTCGGAGGGAGGCCGTGGAACCAAAGCAACGCGTCCCCCCTAAGGGTGATGGGAAAGCACTGTCACATCAGGGCCTCGCTGCCCCTTGTGGTGACAAGTGGGTACGGGCAATGAGGTGGTCCATCGGGTCCTTACTTCGGTCGTACCCCTCCAGGACCGACATCTTGAACTTGTTTGGCAATGGCTGGGTCCGCAAGTCCATGGCGAAGGTCGATCTCCGAATGTCAGCGGAGGAGGGCGTGGGCTTATCCTTGTGTAGGATGTCCCACAGCACTTTGACTTTTTCCTCCATCGAGGGTCTGTAGTGCCTTTCTGCGCTTTGATGACATCGCGAAGCTCCGTGGGGTCCTGGTGGCGCAGTTGAGGTCGTCGGGGATGGCGACTCTCCGCCTGAGTGGCTCGCTCGCTGTTGGAGCCCACCGCGGTCGACCTCCCGTTACCGCGCGAGTTGCGGGGGTTACGCCTCCCAGGGCTGTCCTCCCAGTCGTCGCGGGCTAGATGGCTTTCCGCCTCATTAGGATCATTTCCGCTTGGGGCCGCCTGGGCTGCGGCGTTGTCGAGCTAGTTGGCTCGCCTCCTGCGGGCCGCTGCACGACGCTTTGCTCTCTTGGCGGTGGAGGCCTGAGACGCTGGAGGGGGTGCCCCCGGCTAGGGGGTTCCGGTGTTCTCGCACAGGGCGCGGAGGACCAACTTGATATCGCCCATGTCCGCAGCCAGGCGGTGGACGTCAGGCTTCGGACGGTAGTTCGCTGGGTTCTCGACAGGGGGGTCTTCATTTTGGGCGACGACCTCCATTGCCGGAGTACTAGCTTGTGCTCAAGTGTTCACCATTTTCTTGTCTTCAGGAAGAAGGTGGCAAAGAGACACTTGGCTTCTCGTCAGTTTCCCACAGACGGCGTCAATGTTGCGTCCCGGGTCCGCGGTTGCCTTACGAATTAGAGAGCCTTCGGATTCCCAAGCACGCGGTGGGGTCAGGCGAAGGGTCCGATCTCCGTCTCTATGAACTTGGACCTGCACAACACAAACAACAAACAAGAGATCAGGGGTTAGGCAGGATTTCGCCCACCGAGGCCGCTCCGACGCTTAAGTCAGCAAATTCCCGCAATAAACGAGAATGGCGCACGCTATGAGCGGTGCGCGGATGAATGCTGTAGAAGCATGAGAGATGCGTGTATGATGGTATGAAGAATGCAGTGAGCAGGTTGTGGAAGGCCTGGCTTCCTTTCTTTCTGAAAAGATGTGGGGTTGGTGATCGAGGGCTAGCTTATGCCGAATGGAAGTGAGTTACTCCTCAGTTCCAGCTCCTTTCTTTCTTGTGATCGAGCTGAGAGAAGGGAAGTTCAGAGTTCGAAATTGGATCAGAATTGGAATCCCTTTCTCTGCGGGGAGTGGGAGCTCTTATAGGCTCCTCCTGTTGGACACTGGGCGCCAGAATGCCCATTGCAAGGGCTTCCTTGCCGCTGGTCGCTGTCGTTGACCACTGGTCATGTTGGCTGTCCTTTTGCCGTGGCTGACAGGCTTCTGAGCGCTGTCGGCCACGCTTGGTGTCCCTCTGAGCGAGGATTGGCTGGCTACCTGCAGGTAGTTGCGTGAGCCGCGCCGCGCCACCGCTTCTCCATTGGTTGGCCTTTTCATTTTTACGTTTTTGTTTTTCTAGTAGCACATTAATGCGCCGCAGAATCTTCTGCCGCTTCACGCCAGTGGCGCCGCGCATGCTCCCTGCACAATTGGGCTAGGCTCATCATCCTGCGCGGGCTTTGTCATCCTTTCCATGGGTCTCGAGACTCTTCATGGGTCTGGACATGGGACCCAACAATATCTTTTTACGAATAGTTATATACTTCTATTTTATTAGGTATATTCTTTCACAAACAATCATAAACATTTATTTTCTCTCTTTAAGAAAACAATTAGATTATTCTTTATTATTTTAAGTATTTATAATTAAATTATAAATTAAAAACTAGTTAATATAAATATAAATTTTGAATATCATTATTAATATGATTTACGTACAAAAATTAATTAATTAAAAATTGTTTCAACATGGTAATGAATTGGAACCGGAAGAGATTCTTCCCATTGAGAGCTCAGTATGAAATGGTGGAGCGGGTGGAGCGGCGGCGGTAGCTGTCACCAGAGGACTGCCCCAAGCAAAATCTAAACGACTTTATCAGCTCCCACAGGAAGACATTGTCACTTCTTACCTACCTTACATTATTACCTTCCTTTGTTGAGAACAATAAGAGATGTTATCAATAATTGTACTGCCAAGAAACAGATCACCAAGGGCGAAATGGACACCTTCAGGGTACTATGTCTGTTTCTCCTCTTTCCTATATATAAAGTGGTTGATGATGTGTTGTTTGTTGAATTGTGTAATTTGGTTCACCAGAAAGCCTAATTTGGCGTAGTTGTTGATGCTACTGGACTCAGTATTATAACTTCAAGTTTTTCCTTTCCACGAGTTTGATAGAAAAATCTGTAACGTAGTCTAGAATTGTGCTAGTAAGATGCCTAACCGAGCAATAAGATTTCAATGACATTGTCCTAGGTGTTGGGTTATAGGTTACTCCTTTATGAGTCCTATACTAATTGAATATATTGTTTGATGATACGGTCGATGATACACAAGTATTGGCCTTATTGAAAAAAATTATTGAGTGATATATAATAGGCACTTGATTTATATATATGCACTGATTGTCCATATTAGATGTGCCTAGGAGACACCTTAGAGACTCATGTGTGCACATTGTCCAAATTGCAGACACACTTTGTCCAGGTTGTCAACGCTTAATTCGCACCCAAAGGGTGCTCATATGCTATATGCACAGTGTGTTTATGTGTCATTCCTGATATAAAATTATCATGACACGATTTTAGAGTTAATGTTTTTGCAATTCTGAGTTGTTTGGGCATTGGCACCATGAGAAAAAGAAGAGAAAGAAAAAAAAAGAGAGAAAAGAAAAATTTATGCATCCATTTGAGTTTCAAATTGTATTTTATTTTTTACTGACCTTAGGTATGTTATTTCATAATTATAAAGAATATTTTATATGCCATATTTTTTCTCTTTTATCTTACATTTTTTATTATTCGGTTTTATTTTTTATAAGTTATTATATGCTTATATTTATTAGAAGTTTTTATAATCGAAACTCATCACTTAATGGATATTCTTCGAACTTATAGTCTTGTAAGTTTTTTCTCATTTGAAAAGTGGGTTTTTCATGTAAGATTTTATATGTGTCATTATTTGTAATTATTATTGATTTGTAATGTATTATCAATTTATTTTCTTACGGTTTAAACAAAAAGTCTGGAACCCAACACTAGGCGTATGCCAAACATCCATTTATGTGGTTTGCTGAAAAAAATACCGAATTAATCAGCTATAGTTCAAGGGTAAAGATAACAGAAAGTGCAAATTGTTTGACGCATATATTAGTAAGGTTGTGATTGAGGACCTCAATCACAATCTTCGTAATATTAAGGTTACATCAACTATGGAGCTGGACAAGGAGTCTACAGTTAGATGATCAGAAACCACGTTTACCTGCCGTGCCCATTGAAGATGTAATATGAAATGTGCTTCTAACCAAATAAAAATGCAGTATGTGAAGTGAACGGCTTGCATTGTACTACTGGTTGATTGTATAGCAGTTCTATTGCTCTATCTCAATTGCCATAATGCCGTTTGGCCAAATTCTAAGTTTTTGGTATTGGTGGGTTTAACCTGTATTTTTAATCGATTACGGTCTTTCCATGCTAATTTCCTAAGCTGCTATCTCGCCATTCATGGAGGGCCATTGCTATTCCCCAGACTAATTTTCACATAGAAGACGCAGTTGATGTCATGGAGCCCAACCCAAAGCTCCGTCCTCCCTGTATGAAGAACAGGTTTAGTTGCAATGTACAATATGGCATGTATCTTTTTTTTTACTATCTTTAAGATTATATTTCGTGTTGAATAAGTTAAATTTGATCAATAAATGAATATTTTCAATTACAGGGTGAGTCTTGATGTGATGGTTATATTATCCTATTATAACTTAAAAGACATATTAGAATTATAAAAATAACATCTTTACATTGTAAGGGTCAGATATATCTAACCTTTTCAAAATATTATAATATAAAATTCTTATGTACTTGGTCGTCCTCTAATACTCTGTCAATTCAAATAAGTTATTACATTATATAAATCTGAATTTTCTCAAGATTTCTGTGGTTGAAGCGCAACAAATGCAATGTGATAAGCTCTTCCATAACAGGAAGAGGTTTGGCCATAAAACCATTTCTTATTTATGGCTTCAAGTACCAGTGACGCCGCCTATTTGTCTTTTCATTTGATGAAAAATATGAATAATTAGAATATAATTTCCATGGAGTTAGCGCACTGGATTTCAGGTTAGCTCAGCGGACGTCAGGTGAAGTGGGCCTTCGACCGTAATCCTATCTCACCTATGAGGATGAGTCGTTACTTAGCAAGTACTCTCGTGAAGCAAGGACTTATACCCGGTTTTAGGTCAAATAACCCTTGAAAAGATGGTTAATAAGGTATCACTTGTTCGAATAGGTGTAGTTCCGTGGGGGTACCAGTAGAGGGTCAAGGTTCGGGGATACCGGTAGAGGGTCTGGGCCCAATACTCCAAACTGATATGAAATAATTGAGGACGCTGCGTCAAATTCTTGAACGTCACTAAACTTCCGATGAATTTAGAATATGCATATGGTGCAGGCATTATAATTTACGTTATATAGGTACCACCTAGACCAAAAAGCACAAGCCATCGGGTGTAGATTGAAACAAATTTTATAACCCAATACCTTATTTTTTCGATCTTTAGATAATTAATACAATTGACACATATTCTTAATAAAAATTAGGTACTCATGTAAAGAATTTGGAGAATGGTTTGAGTTTGACACTACAATACGAATTTACTTCTACCTGAGTTAATTGGTTAGCATGAGTTTTTGTTCTGTCCACAGTTGCAAAATCAATGGGGGAACATTTGACCATGTACACTTACGTCTTGAGCTTCAACTTAAAAAAACATCGTCCATATAACATAAAGAAGAGACCAATAGAAGGATTTTCTTCTACCAGACTGTCCTTATAATGGATAGAACTAACTTAAGCGAGTGCAGGATATTTTTAATAATGATGTAGAGCGTGCTGACTATATAGAAAAGGTTGCGAACTATGTAATTTTCTTCCAATTTGGATTATTTCCATAAAATCGGCTCCAAATCTCCCACCATTCCGAATCAGAATTCTTTTCAAGAAGGCAATCTGATCCGAGCACAGATTCTAGCCTATGCCCTTCTGCAGATGATGACTGCGAACTGTCCATGGCTTCTGCTGCGCTGTAAGTATCACAACCTTGCTCAAAATACTCTCTGCTTTCCACGTAATTTCCACCCGAGATCTTTCCAGACTCATCAGGTGGAGCTGCATTCCCCTCTGACGAGCGTGAAGAAACAATGCCGCCAATCCTCCATTGTCTCAAAAGAGACGTGATCGAGCGGACAGTAGGACGTCGAATTCCACACACAAACAGATACAGTAAATGAATGAAGAAGATGATGATGAACACGCAAATTTTTATGTAGAAAAACCCTTATCAAGTAAAAGAAAAATTACGGGACATTCATCTACGAACCGATTTCATTATGTGGAGGCTGAGAATAATATCCCACAATTACACTGGCACAAGAGAAAGAAAACCGAAGAACAGAGCACAAGTAATACAAAAACACCATTGGTTTTGCTCACAACTCTTTCTCTTTTGCTCTCTCTTTTACTCTCTCTATCACACTTTTCTTCCCTTCACGCACTTTTAAAATAACAGACGCCAATATTCAACAAATTAGAGGAATATTCTTTATTCCCCAATAAAATCTGTTATTGCCAATAGTATGAATATACTCTGTACAAAAATGGTTTCTACAAAATCGTCTGAGATCACATACCCTCAGAAGATCTTCTGAGCTGGCACCATTCTGGATTTCCCGAAGGACGGCCAACATTCAAACGCCCGAGTTCTTCACAAGACCGGTCAACACCCGTTGACCGTCCTTTCCACATGACCGCCAAAATCTTAGGAGATTGGTCTGCAGTCCTTCAGGAATCTTTCAATAATACAGGCAGCTTATGCCACTCGCCGGTCAACATATTGACCAGACATTATTACCTATCCAATTATTTTTGATCAACTTTGTTGACCGAAATTTCTTCTATTTATTCGCTTCGCAGTCCATGAGCTCTGTCTGAGTCCTCCGATCATTAGGACTTCACATGGAGTGACCTCCCAATAAACTTTTCCTCACGACTGTGGGAAAATTAAGTCTATCAGTCCAACCAGCTTACAACAAGCTTCATTCTTTCCTCTCAGTAGAATTTTGGTCATCATGTCCACCTCATTTTCTTTAGTGCCAATCTTTTCTAGTGACAGTAGACCAACTTTAAGCATATTCCTCATCCAATGATATCGAATATCGATATGCTTTGATTTGGAATAAAATGATGAGTTCTTGTAGAGATGTATGACACTCCGACTATCACAAAGTACTGCATATTTTTCTTGTCTGAGGCCCAATTCCTGAATAAATTTCATCATCCATAACATCTCTTTACAAGTTTCCATCACGGTAATGTACTCGGCCTCTCTAGTAGAAAGGGCGATGCACTTCTACAACTTGGACTGCCAGAAAACTGCACCTCCAATAAACTTTACTAAGTATCCCGAAGTGGACTTACGACTATCAATGTCTCCCGCCATATCAGCATCCAAGTGGCCCATCAATTGAGGCTCGTCACTTTCAAGACACAAGCACTTCTTGGAAGTTCTTCAAATGTATCTCATGATTCACTTAACCGCGGACCGTACTCCTTTCCTGGGTTTGATAGAAAATGGTTGAATGTACCCACAACATGTGCTATATCCGACATTGTGTATATTAGGACATACATCAGACTTCCCACAATTGAGGAATAGGGAATGCCTCTCATGTATGTCTTCTCTTCATTCGAGGACGGACACTGACGACTGCTCAGCTTGTGGTGGTTTGCCAGTGGAATGCTGACAGGCTTTGACTTATCCATATTGAAACTTTGGAGCACCTTCTTAATGTAACTTTCCTGGGATAACCATAGTCTCCCTGCCTTCCGATCACGAATAATTCTAATGCCAAGAATCTGCTTTGCCGGTCCGAGTTCATTCATGGTAAAAGACCCTCCAAGTTGCTCATTCAACTTCTTTATCCAAGCAACATTCCATCCAACAATCAACATGTCATCCACGTATAGGAGTAGGATAACAAAATCATATTTGAAAAATCTCTGTGTGAATACACAATGATTACAAGTAGTCCACTGGTACTCTTGACTAACCATGACCGACTCGAACTTCTTGTACCACTGTCTTGAAACTTGTTTCAACCTATACAGACTCTTCCTTAAACGACAGACGAGTCGCTCCTTCCCCTTAACCTCGAACCCTTCTGGCTGTTTCATGTAAATTTTTTTTTCTAGTTTACCATGGAGAAAGGCTGTCCAGACATCTATCTACTCCACTTCCAGATTCTGGGCGGCTGCAAATCCTAGTACAATCCTTATGGAAGACATCTTCACCACTGGAGCAAAAATCTCATCAAAATCAACTCACTTTCGCTGAATAAAGCCCTTTATCTTTAGCCACGCCTTATATCTCGGCTGCATAGTGTCCTCGGACGTCTTCAGTCGAAAGACCCACTTGTATTTTAGAGCTCTCTTCCCCTTAGAAAGTTTGGCTAAATCACATGTGTGATTTTCATGGAGAGAACGCATTTCATCATTCATGACTTCCAACCATTTCTCCTTACTCTCGTCCTTTATAATCTCTTCATATGTCTCGAGCTCTCCAGCCTCAGTGAGCATAACATACTCACAAGGAGACAGACGGATGGACGGACGACCGTTTGTTTCGTGAAGATCATCTGATAGGAACATCTTCAGCCAGTTGAGAAATAATTTCATCCTGGTCTTCATCAGGTACCAGGACTGTCTCACTATTTTTCTCGGCCACTTCAGGACCATTATCCACATCCTCCATGGATACGGGATGGACAATTTTAACATTCACTTTGTCCGTTCGAGCAACATCAGAGTTGGTCTTCCTACAGATGTCCTTAATTATTTCATTCTCATCAAAAGTTTTGTTTCCTGATCGGACAAGCCTTCTCTCAGTTGGGTCATAAAATCTATAACCCAACTCATCTTTCCCATAGCTCATAAAGACGCACTGCATCGTCTTTGGCTCTAATTTGGTCCTTTCATCATTTGGAATATGAACAATGGTTTTGCAATCAAACACCCGTAGATGATTATAGGATGGCTTCTTATCCGACCAAATCTTCCCTGACACTTCACCCTTCAAGGGTTTATTGGGTGACCTATTTAGATGTGTGCCGCTGTCTTCAATACTTCGGCCCAAAAGTGTACAGGAAGCTTAGTTTTAGAAAACATGCACCGTACTCTCTCCAAAAGTATAAAATTCATCCGCTCGGCCACTCCATTCAACTGTGGCGTCTTTGGTGGGGTCTTTTGATATCTAATACCATGTAATCGATAATAGGTATCAAAAGGCCCTATGTACTCGCCGTCCATTATCACTTTGGATGACCTTTAGTTTCTTCCCCATCTGACACTCAGCAAGAGTATGAAACTGTTCAAATATACCGAGGACTTGGTCCTTGGTTTTCAGTGGGTAGACCCACAATTTTCTGGAACAATCGTCAATAAAAGAAATGAAATACTAAGCTTCACCAAACAATTTCTCCCTAAAAAGTCCCCACATATTTGTGTGTACAAGATCGAGCAATTCTGCCTTTGGAGCGGACGAGTCTCCATAAAATGAGACTCTTCTTTGCTTACCGGCCAAGCAGTGAGGACACGTCCTCAGTCCATCCTCCTTCAGTCCCGGAATAAAACCCTTCCTAGCTAAATGAGATAGTCCACATTCGCTCATGTGGCCCAACCTTCGATGTCACAAGTTTTCAGACTCCTTACTGATTGCAGATGTAAGGTCCCACATTGGATATGTGGAGGGGAATGAAGTCTCCTTATAAGAGCATGGACACCTCCCCCCTTGTAGACGTGTTTTGGGGGTGGCTTAGGCCATCTGCCAGGAACAAAATCGTGAGGTATGTAGGATTGGAGATGCCGTGAAACTCTCCCAGGCTGCGGCCTGTAGGCTTGGAGATGCCGCGAAATTCTCCTAGGCCAAAGCGGACAATATCTACATGCGGACGCTACGGGACGGGTGGCCGACATTTACATCTCCTATTGTACACATTCATTATGTATAGGCCGGAACACTTTTTTTCTCTTGTCACAACAAGGGACCCTTTGGTTAATTTTTACTCACATTCACAGAAAGTATTACAATAACCTTCATCATCCAACCGACTGGTTGAAATGATATTGAGTCGGATGTCAGGAACATGTCGAACATCATTTAACATCAGCTTCATCCCATTATTTGTGACCAGCATAACGTCACTTCTACCAATAATTTGGGATGTTCATTCATTACCCATCCTTATCACTCCAAAGTCTCATGGAGTATAAGATGTGAACAATTTCCTTCTAAACGTGACATGCAAGGAAGCACCAGAGTCAATCACCCAACCTGACTCCCCGTCTATCAGGCTTACCACATTCTCTTCACATGTCAAGAACAGATTGCCTTCTGAGACTACTGAGACCGAGGACTTCTCCTCACTTCGTCCCTTTTTTTCTTTCTTTTTCTCTACATTCTCACGCTTCTACTTGAAGTAATATTTCTTGATGTGGTCTTTTTTACCACAGTAATGACATTCAAGGTTTTAACACCTTGACTGGGATTTACTGTGGCCTCTCTCCAGACTTCTGGCTACGTCACAAGTACCTCAGAATGCGAGGACGTTGAGACCCTATGTGACCGCATTGACTCATTCATGAGTAAGAAAGTAATGATCTCGTCCAATTTGAGAGTGTCTTTTCCAAACAGTAACGTAGTGACAATATGGTCATAAAAAGCTGGCAGAGACGCTAGCAAAACCAACGCCTTGTCCTCCTCCTGAATCTTATCGTCAAGGGCAGCCATATGTGTCACAATCCGGTTGAACTCGTCCAAATATTTTTTAAAACTCCCTCCTTCCAACAACCACACCCATAGAACTGTCTTTTCAGATGTAACCTGGTTGTCAGGGACTTCGGCTTATATCGGTTCTCCAATTTCTCCCAGACCTCCGTCGAATCAGTCAGGCCAAGGACCTCCCGAAGCGTGCTGTCCGCCAGACATAATTTAATAGTGCAATTGGCAAGATCTCTTTTATCTTGCCACTATTCCTGGGACAAGCTCTCCGACTTCTCTTCCTTCTTCTTCAGTGCTTTTATTGTTCCTTCTCTGGTCAGAATGTTCTTCACCATCTCTTATCAGAGAATGAAATTACTCTACCTGTTGAACTGCTCTACGTTGAACGGCAAGTTCTTTAAAGATGACGACGCCATTTAGACGAAGTTATCAACCTGGCTCTGATACCACTTGTCTCAAAAGAGACGTAATCGGGCGGACAGCAGGACATCGAACTCCACACACAAATAGACACAGTAAAGGAATGAAGAAGATGATGATGAATACGTGAATTTTTACGTGAAAAACAATTAATAAGTAAGGAAAAAACCACGGGACATTCATCCATGAACCGATTTAATTATGTGGAGGTTGAAAATAATATCTCACGATTACACTGGCATAAAAGAAAGAAGATCGAAGAATAGAGCAGAAGTAATACAAAAACACCATTGGTTTTGCTCACAACTCTCTCTCTTTTTTTCCCTGTCTTTCACTTTCTCTATCACACTTTTCTTCCCTTCACGCACCCTTAAAATAATAGACACTAATATTCAACAAATCAAAGAAATATTCTTTATTCTCCAATAAAATCTATTCTTGCTAATAATATGAATATACTCTGCACAAAAATGGTTCCTACAAAATCGTTTGAGATCACATATGCTCAGAAGATCTTTTGAGCTGGCACCATTCTAAATTTCCTGACAGACAACCGACATTCCAATGCCCACGTTCTTCACAAGATCAGTCAATGCCCGTTGACCGTCCTTTCCACATGACCGCCAATCCGTTAGGAGATTAATTTGCAGTCCCTCAAGGATCTTTCAATAATGTAGGGCAGCTTATGCCACTCGCCGGTCAACATATTGACTAGACATTGTTACCCGTCCAATTACTTTTGGTCGACTTTATTGATTGAAATTCCTTCTGCTTATTCGCTTCGCAGTCCATGAGCTCCGTCTGTGTCCTTCGGTCATTAGGACTTTCACATGGGAGTGACCTTCCAACACTCCGGGATTCTCCATTGGTGCTTTTACTTTTCTCATGAAGATTCCTCAGTCTATGTAACTGTTGAAAGAGGGGAAACATAACAAGGAAAACATTTAGTGGTTCTTTAGTGGCAAATCATGACGTAGAAGGGTATACCTCGGCAGCCAGAGACTTGTTCTCTCTTTCTAGGGAGTCGATCGTAGAACCAAGGCTGCCATAGCTGAACTTGAGGATGGTATGATCAAGCTCAACCTGGTTTGACTTGCATCTAGCTCTTTTGTTCTGAAACCACACTGCAACCTGCCGTGGCTCGAGCCCGAGCTGATGGGCAATCTCTTGCTTCCTCTGCGGCGGCAGCCTGGACTCGGAGTTGAATACTGATTGGAGTGATCTTATCTGCTCATCACTGAATCTTTTCTTCATCTTGCTCTTGTGTCTCCGCATATTTCTTCAAGTGTTTTTACTTATCAGGTTGTTGCTTCTTCTCCGATCCTTCTGATTGTTAGAGGATGATTGCCACCAATTTAAAGGGTGTTGTGAAGGGAGTAAGTCCTCTAGTAGGGCAGTGCCGACTTGAGGGAAATTGACTTAGAAAGGTACATAGCAGTTGGCTAGGGGAAAATGGGAGGAAGGAGAGCAAACAAAGGGGTTATTGTCATGACTCGTGTCTCCGTTTGTTGGGGTGTGAACTTAAGGAAGACAACACTAAAGTGTAAAATGCATGTTAAAATCTTTTATTGGGATCATTAAATAGGTTAACATGTTACAATTCTCACAATCAATATCAGTGGCACTTTATATTTTCAATATTAGAATTTGGGATTCTTGCCTCTCTAATTTTGACCATGGAATTAAAATCAAATGATCAAGATTAAAAAATAAATAACTATAATAGTAGTTTAATTATAAAATTTTTTTGATAATATTAATATCCAGTGAATATTAAATTTAATATATAAAAATAAATAAAAATAACTATTTAGAATGTATTTTTTAATATTTAAATCTGAATTATTGAATTTTTCAAACTAGTAGCCCAAATGAGACAAGTATGATCACCAAATCTATTTAATTGAGGTAATTAGTATAGGATTTATTTTATTTTTATGGTAAATGTTATTGATGCGTCTTAGATCTAGGTTGTTGTATGGATTAGGGAGCTTCCTGGTCTTCTCTTATCGGGTGGAACTCAGGTGAGTTCGGTTTTCGTCTTTGATAACCTCCATCCTATGCAACCCAACAAATGAATAAGAGGTCGAGGATTGACCGAAACTTGCTCCCCGATTTATCTTTCAATGTTCAAGTTAGTTAGCTTCCTAAAACAATGAAAAGATGCAATGGTGAGAGATATGCAGGATGATACAAGTGCGTGGGGTTTGAGTTTGGCTTGGAGGTTACGTTTAGCGTAAAGTGGCTTTGACGCAGTATTGTACTCGGCAATGAGTGGTTTTGATACTGAGGAAACAAAAATTGAGGAGAAATTCTTGGAAGGCTCTCTGGGTAGATAGTCGTCTCTTGTGAGTGCTTAAGTGTGAATTTAAGTATGAATGTATTTGTGAGCGTGCCTTTTTCAATCTGCCTCAAAGGTTTTTATATCCCTTAGGGCAAGTTCAGCCCTACTTGGGCGTCAAGGTGGGCCATCAGTTGTCTACTTAGATTTGGCTGGCTGGCACGGGGATTGTGGGTGTTGATTAGGGTAACCGTGATTAATCAAGAGGATCCATTCTTTCTTCGAGGAGATGTTGGATACAACAGATATGAGAGTTGCCATTAGGAAAAATCTACTAAGTTGGAGTTGCCATTCCTGAAGAAATCGTGATTGTGGGCAATATTTGGGGTGTCGGACAGGCTAAGGAAAGCAATTTTCAACGCGTGGGAAGAGGACTGTGAGTTGTTCTAATTGGGCTGAGGTCGACTTGGGCTGTTGGGTCAGCTAGATGCTGTTTTGATGAACGGAAGCGTTGACTGGTCCCTGGTCTTGTTGGCCGGATACCTTCTATGTCACCATTAGTCCGTAGGCCTTTGTGTTAGGTCAGCCCATTTTTAGCGGTCTCCATCAATTATATTCCTTGATAGGAGAAATATAAAGACTTCTTAAGAATAAAATAAAAGAACCCTTAATCTAATTTATATACATGGGGCTCTGGTAACCATTAATATAGTCACTAAAAGTGAGGTTGAAAACAAGTTAGAAGATCATTGACTATTACAAACCCACTTTCAATTATGATCACAAACAATGATTGATCAAATATGGCAAGAGGTATATTTGACATAATTTTTATTTATTTTAAAGTACATACAATTATTTACATACATATAATATTTTTAATATGTGGTTTCAGATTTAAATTCATGCATTGTTAGTGCAAATTTTAAGATTTATTGTGAAAATATTTATTTATTTATTTTTATTAAGTATGAAAATTAACATATATTATAGTACGTATATAACTCACATTTTCATATTATAGTCAAGATCTATAATGAATTTATATTACCCATATTTTATGTGTATATTGAAATAAAAGTATAGTTTTATGACTATAAAATTTTAAATATTTTGCTTATTCAGATATAATTATGTTATTGTGTTATAATTTATATCTTATTTAGATTTTTGGATATGATAATAACTTAAAAAAGTTGCAGGCCCAACAGACGATGAGGATGATCTTGTTGGGGAAAATGGCGTCTGGCCAGCCAAACAAGTACAAATAGTAGAGTAGGAGAAATAAGGGAAAGAAGAAAAACACCAATATTTTATATGAAAAATACTTTCAAAATAAGAAAAAATTACGAGATATTTAAGCCACAAATAAATTTCATTATATGAATTTGGTTACAGAATTAGACGACTACACTAAGCCCTTGAGGAAAGAACTGAAGAACAGAGTATAAGAACATAAAGAGAACACACACACACACACACTTTGTTTTCACTCGCTGCCCCCTCTTTTCTTGTTTTTCACTTCTCTGTTTATACTTAGAAACTCAATATATATATACAAGCCGTTTGCACAATCGCTTAGCTAGCATGGAGGCTATACGTATAGATAGCCATCTGACGTACGTACAACTCTGCAACGGCCCTACTCTGTAAAATATTGTACTTTGAAGAAACGGCGCCCATTCTACAGAGTTGTGCATAGTCTTCAGAAATCATATGTGCCCAATTAATCTTTTGAACTGGCATCCACGTGTACTTTCTGCAAGTAGGTTCTTGGGCCTTTATGCGCTCAACAACCCCGATTGTTGACAGTGCCCTTTGCCCGAGTCTGCTTCTTCGAAAATCCTCGGATGTGTTGCTTACAAGGTCCTCGAAATTATACTATATAGAGTCCTCGGTTGCTCAGGAATAAGTCTGCGGACCATAACCTCTTAGTGTCCTCGTCTACAAATTAAGTCCTTGGACCCATAACACATTCATACAAGGTTTTCCTCATGGGCCTTGGGAGCCGAGTCGCTCACGGTAAATGTAGAGTCCCATATCGGATGGGGAGGTGAACGAAGCGTGCCTTATAATAAGGGCGTGGATACCTCTTCCTTGACGTGCTTCTTGAAGCGGTGGATTCCTCGAACTGCAAGTGTTGGCACGGGATTACAAAGTATTGTCTGCGGATGAGTATCGTTACGGATGGTATAGAGGGATCCTCGGTTACTCCCCAAGGGGGTGGACTATAGAGTCCCACATCGGATGGGGAGGTGAACCTCTTTATAATAAGTGTGGATACCTCTTCCTTGACGAATTTTGGGGGCGGTGGACCCATAAAACACATTCATACAAGTTCCCGTCCCAAAAAACTTTTCCTCATGGGATGCGCGTATGGACGTTACAAACCCCCAACCCAAAGCGACAATATTGTCATGCGGATGCGCCGAGGACGTTACAGTAAACTTTAAACTTTCCCTTGGGCAATACTTTGGTCATCATATTTGACCTATTCTCATCCGTCTGGACCTTTTCTAATGACAGTCATCATTCATTAATAATATCTCTCACCCAATGATATTGAATATCAATATGTTTCGATCTTAAATGAAATGTGGAGTTCTTACATAGATGTGGAGTTCTTATATATTTCTCCTACCTCATGCCCAACTCTTGGATGAACTTTTTCATCTATAACATCTTCTTACTAGTTTCAATAACTGTAATGAACTCTACCTCTGTAGTAGAAAGAGTAACGCACTTCTGCAGTTTAGATTGTCAAGAGACTGCCCATCCATCAAACTTGACCAAGTATCCCGAAGTTGACTTTTGGGTGTCAATATTTCTGGCTATGTTCACATCTGTGTAGCTAATTAACTAGAGCTTATCTCCTCCAAAACACAGACATATCCTTGAAGTCTCCCGGAGATATCTTAAAATCTACTTCACAGCAAACCACTACTCCTCAATGTTTGAGAGAAATCTACCAATAGTGCCGATCGAGTGTGTGATATCTGGTCTCGTGTATACCATGGCACACATGAGACTCCCTACTGCTAATGAGTAGGGGACGCTTCTCATTGCAACCTTCTCACTATTTGAGGATGGACACTGCCGACTGTTCAGTCTGAAATGATTGGCCAGTGGGGTGCCATTAGTGCTCACTGGCTTGGACTTCTCCATCTTGAATCATTGGAGCACTTTCTCAATGTAACTTTCTTGGAACAGTCAGAACTTTTTATTTTTCTAATCGTAAAATATTCTAATCCCCAAAATCTGTTTTGCCAACCCCAAATCTTTCATGGCAAATGACTGTCCCAACTGTTTCTTCAACTCCTTGATCTAAGCATTATTTTATTTGACAATCAGCATATCGTCCACAATGAGAAGAAGGATGACAAAGTCGTCTTCAAAAATCTCTGTATAAAGACGCAGTGGTCAGAAGTAGTTTTTTGGTATCTTTGACTAACCATGATAGACTCAAACTTTTTAAATCACTATCTTGAAGCCTGTTTTAACTCATACAGGCTTTTCCTTAGACGACATACTAATCCTTCATTCCCTTTGACCTTAAATCCCTCCGGTTGCTCCATATAAATTTCCTCCTCAAGGTTACCGTGAAGGAATGTGTCCGAACGTCTAATTATTCTACTTCTAGATCTAAGGTAGCAGCCAGACTAAGCACAACCTTTATTAAGGATATTTTTACCACAAGAGTAAATATCTCATCAAACTTAACCCCATTTCGTTGGTTGAAGCCTTTTACTACCAATTGTGCTTTGTACTTCAACTGCGTGGTGTGATCATCCGTTTTCATCCGGAAGATCTATTTATTCTTTAGGGCTCTCTTCCCCTTGGTAGTTTGGCCAAATCAAACATATAATTTTCATGCAAGGAACTTCTTTCTTCTTGCATGGCTTCCAACCATCTTTCCTTATTTTTGTCTTTCATGGCCTCATTAAAATCTTAAGGCTCATCTACATCAATGAGTAGGACATACTAACTGGGTGACAAGTGGATGGACGGTCTCCGATTTCTTGTGGACCGTCGGATAGAAATTTCCTTAACCTCCTCGACCCGTTGAGGAATGTCAGCTTCCTCATGTTCATCAGATGCCTCGTAAACTTCATTATTATCCTCGAACACCCTTGGGCCATTATCCTCATCACAAAGTGGTACTAGACGGACATCATTAGCAATAATCTTGTCTATCCATCCAGTATTTGACTTAGCCTTTCACCAATATCTTTAATGGTTTTAGCTTTAACAATGGCAACATCCCTTGACCGGATAAGCTTTTTTTAACTAGGTCATAAAGTTTGTACCCTAGTTTATCTTCCTTATAGCCCAGGAAGATGCATTGCTTTGTCTTTGGCTTGAGTTTGGTCCTCTCATCCTTTGGGATGTGGACAAAAGTCTTACACCTAAATACCCAAAGATGGTTATAAGACGGTTCCTTTCTAGACCAAACCTTCTCTGGTACATCACCTTGCAATGGTCTACTGAGCGACCTATTGATAACATAGGCCGTCTTCTTCAATACTTTTGCCGAGAAGGACCCAGAAAGCTTTACTTTTGAAAGTAGGCATTTGACTCTTTTCAAGAGTGTACGGTTCATCCGCTCGACTACTTCATTTAATTGTAGCATTTTTAGTGGAGTCTTTTGATATCGAATGCCATGTTTTCGGCAAGTAGGCATTAAATATCCCAATGTATTCACCACAATTTTCGCTTTGGACGGTTTTCAATTTCTTTCCCGTTTATCGTTCCACTAAAGCATGAAAATGCTCAAAAGTCCCGAGAACTTAGTTCTTGGCCTTCAGTGGGCAAACCCACAATTTTCTTGAACTATCGTCAATGAACGACACAAAGTACTAGCCCCTCCGAATTATTTTTCTTTGAATAGCCCACACCCATCAGTGTAAACCAGGTCAAGTAGTTCCGCCTTCACAGAGGATGAGTGTCCCTAAAACGAGACCCTTTTTTGCCTTCCAACTATGCAATGAGGACAAGTCCTTAGTCTGTCTACCTTCATTTATGGAATAAGGCCTTTTTTGGCCAAATGATATAATCCCTTGTCACTCATGTAGCACAGCCGATGATGCCACAGGTCCGAGGATTCCTCACTACTTATGGCATTTACGTCTCCGGCCACAGCAGACACCTTCATTACATATAGGCCGGTACTCTTCTGTCCTCGGGCAACAACTAGAGACCTTCTAGTTAATTTTTATTTTTTTACAGAAAGATATTACAATAATTTTCATCATCTAACCTACCAGTTGAAATTATATTCAGCGGATATTAGGAACATGTCGTACATCTTTCAACAACAACCTCGTCCCACTATTAGCAACCAACAATGCATTACCTCTGTCAATAACTAGTGACGTACCTTCATTTTTCATCACTATTACTCCAAAGTCGCCGAGAGTATAAAATGTAAATAGTCCCTTTCTGAACGTGGCATGCAGAGAGGTACTCGTATCTATCATCTTGTCGGACTCATGGTCCATCAGACTTACAATATCTATTTCACAAGTTAATAGAAGGTCGCCTCTTGTAATTATTGAGACTAAGCACTTTTTTTACCTCGTCCCTTTTCTGCTTTGCTCTCCCTTTCAGTGTTCTTACACTTCTATTTGTAACAGTATTTCTTGATGTGGTCTTTTTTGTCACAGTGATGACACTCAACGTTTTAAAACATTAAGAGGTACTTACTATGACCCTTTTCACCATAGTCTGAGCAGCACCCCTTACTTCTTTTTTGTGACTTAGTTAAGAGCACACCGGAGTGGGAAGAAGTAGAGTTCCCTTAAGACCGCCTTGCCTCATTTATGAGCAAGGAAACCATGACCTCGTCTAACTTAAGGATGTCATTTTCAAATAATAAGGTTGTCACAAGTGGTCGTATGAGGTTGACAGAGAAACTAAGAACACCAATGTCTTGTCCTCCTCCTTAATTTTCTCATTAACGGCTAACATCTACGTCACAATTTTATTAAACTCGTCTAGGTGCTTTTTAAAGTTTCCCCCTTTGGTCAGACGCAATCCATAAAACTATTTCTTTACATGCAGTATTGTTGTTAAGGACTTGGATTTATATTTGCTTTCAAGCTTCTTCCAAACCTCAACCGGGTTTGTCAAGTCAAGGACCTCCTATAGCGTGTTGTTCACCAGATATAATTTGCAAGATCTCTCTTGTCATACCATTCCTCCTCGGTCAAGTTCTCCGACTTCTTATTTTTCTTCCTCAGCACTTTTATTGTTTCTTTTTGGGTCAAGATGTTATTCACCATTTCTTACCAGAGGATGAAATTGCCTTACTCGTTGAACTACTTCACACTGAATGACAAGTTCTTTGAAGATAACGCTATTTAATCGCAAGCTCTTAACCAAGTCTCTGATCCTACGTGTTAGAAA
Organism: Nepenthes gracilis; assembly: GCA_033239525.1. Taxonomy (NCBI): domain Eukaryota; kingdom Viridiplantae; phylum Streptophyta; class Magnoliopsida; order Caryophyllales; family Nepenthaceae; genus Nepenthes; species Nepenthes gracilis. The sequence continues at coordinate 8,092,439 of BSYO01000009.1, forward strand.
AAATGGCATTTGGCCGATTAAACAGGTACAACCATCAAAATAGGAGAAATAAGGGAGAGAAGAACAATATTTTAGGTAAAAAATCCTTTAAAAAAATTTACGGGATACTTAATTCATAAATAAATTTTACTATATAAATTTGGTTATAGAGCCATACGATTATACAAGCCCTTAAGGAGAGAACTGAAAAATAGAGCACAAAAATACAAAGAGAACACACACACTTTGTTTTCACTCGATGCCCCCTCTCTTCTTGTTTTTCACCTCTCTGTTTACATTTAGAAACTCAATACATATATACAAGCCGTTTACACAACCGCCTAGCCTATGTGGATTCTGTATGTACAGATAGCTACCTAGTGTATGCATTGCTCTACAACAGCTTTTCCTTATAAAAGATCGTGCACTACAGAAACGGCACCCATTCTGTAGACATTGTGCATATTCTCTAGAAATCATGCGTGCCCAATCAATTTTTTGAGTTGGTATCCACGTGTGCTTTCTGCAAGCTCGGTCGTTGACAGTATCCTTGGCCATCACGGAGTCATCGTGCTTCTTTGAAGTCCTCGGACTCAAGTGTTGCTCATAAAGTCCTCGAAATTATGCTGCACAAAGCTATCGATTGTTCAGGAACAAGTCCACAGACCATAACCTCTCAGAGTCTTTGTCCACAAACTAAGTCATCAAACCCATAACACCTCCATACAGGAGTGATCCCAATAGATCTGTGGCACGAGTGCATGGCTTGCACATACCAGATGCAAACATGGCCCCATAGGGGGCTTGCTAATTTTTTGAGGATTACTTAAAATAATATAGTAGATTTTACATTGGAAATAAGGTTTCCTATATACAGTCGACAGAAAATCTTATATTTTATATCTAAATTTACTAATTTTATTATAAAATTAGGATAATTTATGCATATTCATAAGCCCTACACAAAGAATTTATTGTCTTATATTAAAATTACTTAATACAAAATATAGTTTATATTTCATAGTACTAATGTTTATTTTCCTTGGTTATTACAGTTTTTCTGCACTAATTGATAATTCTTCTTGTATTTCAATGGTTACTAGTGATAAATTTTCTAATTGAAAGGGTAGTATCCTATTCAATTTGGGGTGTATGAGTCTTGACATGATACTCCATGAAGATGAACCACCTGCTATCATGAATTTAAGCAAGTCATAGGATGTCATTAAGCATGGTTGATGAGAGCAGTCTAATAGTTTAAATTTGATATTCATGTAATCTCATATTAATAAAATTATTATGAATTCAATTACCAAACGCACTAAGACCAAAGAATTCATTAAAGTCTATTGAGGAATAATTTACAAGTTTTGGTAAAGATTTGACCAACACTCCTAATGAAAAGACTTTCAGGTAAAAGCTTCACTAATTCCAAATGTGTGCATGAGCGGATAATTCAAATGAGGGACATAATAGCTTAGTTGAAATCATTACATATTGAGATGTCTCGGTCATTTTTTGTCCATTTCATATTACACTACTCTTCCTACGTGGTACAGTCCTTTTAGAATATCCAATAATACACATAAGGATAAATTATCAGTTAATAAATTATTGACCATATATATTAAGAAGAATAGAAAATGAAGTATGAGAGACTAGATGTAAGGTGAGAAAAATTAAGATAAGAAAAATCATGATATTAATGAAGAATTATGTTAAAGTTAACATTTTCATAATATCACATCTGGTTTAGTGATATCTCATTGGCATTTGACATGCACATATGTATATTTTGGGTAGAAGGATTGCACTTGAAGGACACCTCTAAAGCGTTTGAATATACTTTTGGCAGATTATTGATATCTAATACGTACCCAAAAGATGCTTGTGCGCTACTTTGGTAAGTTGCCAATACCCGAGGGACACTTATGCACCATTTGATCATTACCGTGGCACCTAATGCGTACATGTGCACGGTTGCACTTGGCGTGTGTCAAACCCTCGCATGATGTGCCAACTTATTATAAAAATGTTTTTTTTTTTTTTAATGAATTTGGGTTCTTTTGAGTTGAGCTTTAAGAAAAGAGAGAGATAAGGTGTAGGAGAAGAGAACAAAGGAGAAAGAGAAGCAGGAGAAGTGAAAATTTAAGGTAAAATTAATGAATTTTTGAGTAAAATTGAATTAAGATAGGTACATTAAATTTTTTTCTTTACTGTTAATCTTTCTTTATTTTGTTGAATATTTATTATTTTAAATATTCATACATGTGAGATTTTTATAGCTAAAGAGTTTATATTTTGTATACATTTGATCTTACTCCCATTTTACAAAATTTTTATAAAATTTATATCTTTATTTAATATACATTATATTTTTAAGCTAATTTTCTACAATATTATCCATGTATATCTTTAAATTTTGTTTAAATATTACTGCATGGTCTTGATTTTTATATATACACTCCTGTGTATCCTATGTTTTGAAATAAAATAAAAAATTAAATTAATTGTGCTGATTTTTCTGTAAATCTTGTAAAATTTTTGCTTGTATGTATTAAATCTTTAAGAATAAAATTTTTCATACTTTAAAACTTCATCAAGTTGTTCTAGTACATTCATGAAATATTTACAAATATTCCCACATGTCCATATTCTTTTGTGTGACATCAATTTGAAAAAATAAAGAATAAAAAACTATAATTTATAAAAAAGATAAAGATATTTTTTTGATATAAGAAAATATAAAAAATTATTTATATTTATGTAGAATTTTTTATTTATTTATGTACTGAATATTGTATAAATTAATGATAATATATTATAACATATCTTACCATCTTATTGTGGTAATTAAGATTCAAATTTAGCATCTATGAGTTAAAAGTAACGTTTGGTCCGATTTACATTGTTATATGAATGATGATTCACATACATATCTTGAATAGTAGCTAAGGGCTTTAGTTTTGTAGAAATATATATAACTCAAGTTTTAATTATTCACTAATTTATCGATGGGGCCCTACTAATTTTTGGCATATAAGAATTTTTATGACTTGAGAGCGTGTTTTTAAAACTACATTGTTAAAGAAATAAATTAAATTGTTAGTCTTAGAATTTATACATGAATGCTATAGAAATTATAGGATATTACATTTAATTTTGAACATATTCCTTCTAACATAGTTTTGATACAAATTATAAATTTTATGGACATTTATATGCCTTACTAAATAATTGACACATTTTTACTTTTATTTTTGCTAACTCATTTTAAATTAACGGGCTTGAATTACTTACAAGACCTTAGATCAAGAGTATCATTGGTGGAGAGCTAGATTAGGATTTCTAGTTTAATTCATGTATTGTTATTCAACAGAAATAATTATTTATATTATTAATTTTGGTTATTTAAAAATTTTTGCCATAATTTTTGGAGTTAGCAACGTATGGTATTGATGTTTGAATCATTTATGTTTTCCTTTTAGTATTTCATGAGTTGTAATATTTGAATACTTTAATATTAATAAAATACATATCCTTATAAATATTTTTGAATCAGGTTATGATTGATTTTTAGAACCACCTGCAAGTGTAGTGTTTCGGTTTATTTTATTTCGAATCAATTGTTGATATTCGGCTTATAATTCACGTCTAAGGTCAATTTGGGATTTTAAAAAAATTATCGTGCAAATATTTTGAGTCTTTTGATTTAATAATAATTTAATTAATATAAAATAAATTAAACTTTTGAAATTAGGGATGTGATAGATGAGGTGGTATTAGACAAGTACAGAGAGTGTCTTATTTTGGTATGAATGCCTAATTTGACTAATTATTTTGCGATAGAATTGAAAGACATCTTCTAGATGATGTGATTTTGAACCAAATTCTCGCTCTAACAAGGAAGAGTGCGAAGGTTGCAACACTAGGACCTTGCGATAGCAAGCCCAATGGCAACTACAATAGCATGCATCCGATTTACTAATGAGATGGTGCCAAAATTTATGGTTGAATCAGATCCTACAAAAGTTAAGATTTGGATATGACGAATTAAGTAGATTTTTGAAATCATTCCCTATGTGAAAAAGGATAAGGTTGTTTTTACCTTTTACAAGTTGGAGAGAGGGGCGAACTATTGATACTCTATAAAAAATCAAAATTTAAAATTAAAGAACGAGCAGATTTCTTGAACAATGTTTGTAAATACTTTCATGGAGAATTATTTTTTAGCTAATTTGAGGGAGTAAAAAGAGGATAAATTTGCCCTTTTGCAGTAAGAAAATTGGATCATGACAGAATACGATGTTAAATTTATCGAGTTATCACGTTATACTACCCACGTTGTTCATGGTGAGGTAATGAGAGTATGGAGATTTTTGCTAGGTTTAAATGATACAATTTGAAAATAGTTCATAACTTTAAGGTTGAGAACCTACAAAAAAAAAAAGGATTAGATTGAGCTCTCCTATTTGAATAAAAGTTGGAAAGAGTACCACTTTTGGGTGTAAATGTTCGTTTGTTAGTGATTAATAGTGAGTTACATATGCATTATGAGAAAATATTATATTATAAAATAGTTATTTTCATGGTTTACAACATGTAAAATCTATATTATAATGGAGCTATGGCTTCTATATAATAAGGTCTATTTATACACAACTCAATAAAAACATTAGGATGGCTCAAAATTCCATTAGAGTGAAAACAAGGAAATTTTATGGCTCAATGAGTTATCTTTTCACTATAAATAACGTTGCAAATTAATAGCAAAATAAATTACATTTTTCTAAATAAAAAAATTTATGAAAAAACATATTTTTGGATATATATATCCTTTGGCTTGATTTTTGTGAAAAAAAAATAAAGAGAAAAAACTACTAGGTGAAAGCTGAAGCCTAGGAAAATGGTAAATATATATTGCAATCTTTTGCTAACTACTCCCATGAGGTTGAATACAAATCTAACATACCAAAGAAGTAGATTAAGAATCACAACTTAAATGTAAAAATTAAAATTTCTTCTTTTATTCATGGATGCACACATATACAAATTATATTCTTACAAAATAAATTATAAAAGTCATTTGGCTTAAAAAAATAAAGAAAAAAATGAACCACAACTGAAGAAGTAGAGTATCCAGAAGGTTCACTACCTCTCCTAAATATGATATCTAATTACTCGACTCTGATTAATATTATGACTTCAAAGATGTCATAGCGCAAGAATTGAGAAACATTAAATTAGGTGATCTACTTTAACAAATCGTTGAGCCTAGAGTCTTCACCATTGAGCCTCTTCACCATTGAGCCTAGAGTCTCCACAATGGATGGTAAGAGCATCAAGGTGGTTACTTGAATGAAGAATTAATTTGGTTCAGAATGTTGCATACAAGAAAAAAACTAAAAGAATCTTATATAAAAAAGCGTAAATAAAGACAGTTTTAAAAAATATCTTCCAAATAAGCGCTAAATCATCTAAAGAAACTTTCTTCCCTTTAACCTTTTGAGAGTAAGAAACTTTGTTAGATTTGAGACTTAAAATTAGGGGGTAACGATCAAACCAGAATAGTTTTCTTTATAATAAAAAAATAAGCTATAAAATAATGTATTTAGTAGTAAAAAAGTAGTCAAATGGTTAGAGAATTGCCATAGAGATATAAAAAATCAAGCATTGATTAATGAGATTTGATGGCCATAAATATGTATTGACTAAGATCTTGTTGAAAAGATATATTTCAAAGATTACCAAAGTAAACTAGATGGATTCTTAGTCCAACATATTCGAAAGTTAAATTCAACCTCTGAATATAGGGGGTTAGTATTATGTGTCATATAAAATAAGGCCGATCCAACTTGTCAATTTAAGGGGCCCACAAACAAAGATTGGATGATTCGATTTCCAATAAAATGATTGGATAATTCAGTTTTTAATTAATATAGTGACTTAAAATAATGAACAATTATTAATCTTCAAGCAATAATCAAAAGTTGACAGTAAAGTTATTGCAACTTCAACATCAGATGATAGATTAGAGATTGAGCACTATATCCTTTAATCTATCATTAAATATTATAATACATAGAATTCAAATATTGGAATTCAAATATCTAACATGATTCTATTCGAATTATTATTTGAATTCGATGTACGCATCACACTAATTTTGTAGATCAATTACAAATTATATGATAAATCAAAAGCATAACATTTATTAGAATATTTATCCATTATTATTTATATAAATACTTTTAGATATAAGATAAATAATATATATAATTTGTAATCTATGCAAATTCTTTGGTTAACTGTGTTATTTTCTAAATTAAACAAATTTTAATATTAGAAATAAGTGATGGGTCCAACATAAAAGTGAACTTGGTTAAGATTAAATCCGAGGGGCCAAGATGTGGTCACAAAATTGGATCTACATGCTGGGTCAAAGGAGTGGACTGTCAAAGGCCAGATCGTTGGTTGACTAACTTGTCAAATGAACCAATTGTCAAATGATAGGGTCTCCAAATAACCCAATTATTAGGTGATCAAATGAGTCGAAGCATAGTTACAATAAGAACAGGTTAGGTAAGATAACAGGAAAAAATAACCACAATAAGGGTAGATTATTAGACTAACATCTTGTTAGGATTCGGATGGATTATTCATATTGTGAAAAAAATATTCGATAACACACAGTAAGTAATCAATAATCATTGATAATGAAACAATATACGATTTTTATGTGAAAAAGTTTTCTTAGAATAAGAAAAAAAATCATGGGACTAAAAGTATGTAAATATCTTCACTATAAAATATTTTTGGTTACATAAATTTTAAATATACGGTCACAATATTTTGTTATAAATGAATCCGAATAATAGAGAATACAAAATAAAAGAAATGGAATAAAATTAATAAATATTTTTCTTAATTTTAAGAATAACGTATTTAAAATCAATAAAAATTAAAATACGATTTAAAATTTAATCAGATATTTAATTTTTTTTCGAATGCGGATCAGATAAGCTTCAAGAGCAAGTGCCACAATAAATAGTGCCTTAGCTGACCTTGGACGTGCCTCAAAAGCGCACCATAATCTAGTTATCGATTCTTCAAACTTGCTAGCATAGGCATGGCAACACTTTCGATGCAAGATTCCCCAAATTAAATTTTAAAATGAAAAAAAATAAATAAATCTTTGTGAAAGAAACAGTTAAGAACACGTCAAACAAGTACGAAAATAGTCGCACAAGAAATTAATTAGGAGCGTTTTATTGAAGAGATATATTAACTTATTTTTTTATTTTTAAATAAATAATTATAGTTTAATAAATTTAAAATTATTATTATTTATTATTTTAATTTTTTAAAAAATAATTAAATTATAATTATTTATTAAAAAATAAATAATTAAAACATAGGAAACGAAAATCACATGTCGTGTCGGACAGCGTGTCCTGAAGTCTCTGGAGTGCGATAGATAAGCCGTAGATATTATGCCACGTCATCGAATTGCAGCGTTGATTTGACTTCTGAAATTCCGGACCACAAAACCGCGTCGCAGGCGCAGCTGAATTTTCGCCGAAACAAATGGAAGTGCCAGCCAGTAAACCGAGTCGACTCAGTGGCAGTTCACGTGACCAGAGCCTGACTGCCAGCCTGCCAGACGTAGAATTATGGTTCACCGACATCATGATCAATTCTTAAAAATACCAACTTAAAGTTTAATTGGTTTTAACAATTAGATCTGATTCGTCTTGAATTTGGATTGAACGTGTTAGAAAATCGTTAAATTTTTAGGTTAAATTAAAATAAATCTAATTTTTATACTTTTTAACTTGAATCATATACACAATAATTTAAAAATAAGATGTCAGAAGATTAGTAAAATTCACTCTAACACTCAAATTAGTAATTTTTCTTAGGATATGAAAGATGTGAGAAGAAAAATACATGATGATGATGCAAGGAGGGGGTTTTTTTAGTTTAATTCGGAGGTTATATTCGATGTGGAGCGACTTTTGTGGTGATGTGCTCGTGGGGAGTACTTTAATGGCGAGAGACAAGAATGGCATGGGAGTTCTCCTGAGGCTTTGTGGATAGAGCGCAATCTTTTAGGAGCTCTTTAGAAGTAGTATTTGAATATTAGTATCAATATCAATGCAGGCGTTGACATGAATATGCCTTTCATGTCTATCATAAGCTTTGCTTAGGTGGCAAAGTTGTTTGTCAACTGTTCCACGCAAACTTAGTGGGTTAGCAGAAAGATTGCGGACGTCGATTTAGGCAACTGTGAACAATCGAAGGGGAATCCTTCTTTCCTTAGAAAGATGCTGCACGCTAAAAATAATTGGGTTACCATTGTAGGAGATATACAAAGTTGGGAGTTGCCATTCCTAAAAAAATCACAATTTGGAACAATATTTGATACTTTGACCGGTTAAGGTAGGTGATGTTCAATACACGAGAACGGTATTGTGGGTTGTCTGGATTGGGCCATAACCGGCTTGAGCTGTAGCCGGTTAGATGAAGTGTTGTTTTTAGTTAATGAAACTGTTGATCGGCCTCTGAGCTTGTGGGTTGGATGCTTTCTAGGCCGGCCGCTAAATCCACGGATCTTTACATTGGGCGGGCCTATTTCTACCGTCCCGATCAGGATCGATAGTTAAATTGGTGGATTTTTGATTGAATAAATTGTAGCAGTATTTTATTTGAAATTTGTAATATTTAGAATGGTATATATATTTGAAAATCAAAGTAACTTCAAAATTATATCATATAAATTAATATAAATGTGAAATTTAAAAGCATGTAAAATTATGAAAATATCTAATTATATTCTTACTTTTTTAATCTATGTATATAGGTCATCTATAATATTAATAAAGTCAGAACTTCTAATAATTTGGATTTGACTTTTATTTTTAATAATTTTAGGTCAAATTTAGAGATAGCTGATAGTATCTTGGTATGATTTCTTTGACAAGGCTCTAATTTTGAGAAGAACTTTTTAAGGTGTTGTGAGATGAGGTTTTCAAATTTAACAATGATGATAGTGGGGGGGATGAAAAATTCAATAGCTTGGAACAAATCTCTACTGGTAAAACATCTTTGGCAGCTTAGGGTGGGTGGTGAAACTTCAATCTCAGTCAGTTAGGGTAGAAGTTAACTGATTAATAATAGATATATTTAAATTATTAAAATTTTTTATTTTATTTTATAAATTTTTTTTAAAAAAATCATAAATCTTTGTAACTTGTTGACACCTTTTGTGCATTATATTGTGCGAAATTAGTTAGACACTTTTTTGTGATTTTAATTTTTATATCACCTTACCACAATTTTTCTTGATCATATCTTTATTAGTCTGAACATTTATTGAAATACAATAATAGAATCAACTATCTTTAATAACTAATGAAAATGGTCACCTTAACCTCTACTTTAAGTTAGATCTTCCATTTGAGCGTTGTCATCCCATGATCCTTATTCCGACTCCAATGACACTATTAGATGGGACCTAGATGGTTATGGATTTTTTCGACTCAGTCGGCTTGCAAGATCTTCCAATTGATTGATTTGAATGTGGTTTGGGCCATTTATTCTAGGGTCCTAATCTCCACCACTCTGATTTATTCATCATTTGGTTGACTACGAGAGATTGTGTAGAAATCTTTGACAAATATAAATTTTTTTTATCTATCCCCTGAGTACGTACCGTGCAGATCTGCAGAGAAATTAATGCATCATTTGGTCTTTTGATACGAGGCTACCATGAGGATATGGAGGGCAATTCAAGTGTGTTTAGCCGTGCAGCAATTATAGTAGAGTTATTAATGTGGCGGAGCTCAAATGAAACACAAGATTTCTTATTTACCTTTGTTTTAGAGTAGCCTTAACAGTCATGATTTACTTTATTTGGATAAATCAAACTATTAGACTCTTTAATATTATTTTTAATTTTAAAAGACTACCTATATTATCTGAAACTTTCTTTCTAATTAGAATATACATTGGATGATGACCTCCCACCTTATTGCCTAACTGGCATTTTAGGTTGCCCTTGGAGATCACTTTGTTTTTTGTTTTTTTTTGTTTTTTTTTTTTTGGTTTTTTGTGTTTAAGTATTTAAGTTAGGAGCATTCGGCTGCTTCTAGGGGTTAGGTTGTAACTCAGTTCTTTTGTTAACCTTTTGGGTTCATTAGAGTCCATATACATAAAAATTTTGGAAGAATATACTTGACCCTTTGCTTACCAAATACATATATAACACAATTTATTTCAAAATCCTTGGAAGTAATTATTGAAAATCTTAGTCACATTTTATATATCTTTGATTAAATTACTCTAATGTTTTACTCAGAAAAGATTCACGTTTTAGAAGACAAGCAGCATTGGAAGTAACTTTTAGTTTAGGAATTCAATATGCTAAAAGATAAAATATATTTTTTAAATTGTAGATCTTTAAAATATTAATTGGTTAAATTTTAAGAGATATGAAAATTTTAAAATTAGAAAAAGACACATACCAGTGCTAAAATATTAAATTTTACTAACTTTGAGGTTGTCATGAGAAAAAAAAAAAACTAAGTGTAAAAAACATAAAAAAAAGACAATAACATTTTTCCATCGCCCTTCACAGCAAGATTATGATGCATTTCCCTCATATTTTACTTAAAGAATTTCTTCAATTTATTTTCTTTTATTACGTTAAATATTCTTCCCACTGTAGGGTTGAGACCACTGGACCCATTGGGTTGATCAAAGCATTCTTTATCATAGTGTTCTTTAACTGTTTGGTTAATATATTTTGCTTTTGCTTTTATACTTGCAATTAACAGTTAATTTGAATATGTTTTTTTAAATCTATCTATTAGGATCAAATGCGCACAAGATTGAACAAAGGCGATGTGGGGGTTCGAACACCCAAATTCATTTAATCCGGTGCAGCGAAAACCCAAACCCCCCAGTCATCGTCAGCCACCAATTAATAGGCACAAGGAACAAAAGATACACAATATATTTAACGTGTAAACCCCTTCTCAATTAAGGAAAAAAATTATGGGACAAACTTTAAAAAACTTTCACTATGTAAAATATGGTTATAAAAATCACAAGATAAAATATTCACTACATACCTGAGACAGAATAAGAAAAATATCTCCAGAGTAAGTAAGGAAACTCTCATTCAGTCTTAATTCTCTATATTTCTTCCTTCTTTCTTCTCATCAGTGGTGCACTTCACTCACGGACATTTTACAAGTGTTGCAATAAACCGCGAACAGTAAGACCTTACTCTTCTTCCACTGTTCACGTTATCGTTTGCTCTCTTTGGCTACACGAGGCCCTGGCTATACAAGCCCCGGCGATTGCTCGCCCATAGTGATTGCTCTCCCCGGTGATTATTCACCCACTGGCTTGATGCCCCTTGGTGCCTCGTACCCCTGGTGATTACTCACACTTCCTTCTGAGGCTCCTAGTGCTATTATATAGACGTTCTAACTCCAAAACCCCATCTGCTCAACTAGTCGATCTTGCTAATGATTCGTGCCATATTTTCACAAGTTTTTGAGCTTCCTGTAGATGCATGCATTGTAAGACGATGCATGCTTTGCACTGCACAGAAGGCGTGGCCTACAACTCAGCAAAGCCTTCACCAACCCTAGAAGATAACTGTCCCCACGTCAACTACCAGCTTTCCATAATGTCCTTGGGCCATTTCTCAACCAATCAACATTTCGTAGATCGGATTCTTGTACTAACCAGTTAACCTCCCGTTGACTGGCTTTTGCTGCCCGGCCGCCATCTGGCCGTTTTCATACCGGTAATGCCAACCGAAAAATTTCTAGCTTACCACTCCAGCAAATTGCTCTCCGAAAATCCTCTCCTGGATTTCCTCTCTGGTAAATTCTGCGCGCCTTAGCCAACCGTGCACCTCCATCCGGGCAACTTGTTGATCAGTTATTTTTGCCTTCTTGGCCGGTCAACCCGTTGACTGGCTAATTTGCTCTCTCTTTAGCAAATTGGCTACACGGAATTCTACTCATGAATTCCTCCTCAAGTCCTTCGGCATTATATCCGCAAAGTCCTCTGCCCTTCTAGCTACAACTAGTCCTTAGGCCTTATCTCTGCAAAAGTCCTCGACCCTTTTGCTACAACCAGTTTGCAGCAATTCGACATCACATACAAAACCTATGTGATCCAATGTCGTTTATTTGTTGAGTCACCCACAAGGGAGTGACTAACCCCAATAAACTTTTCCTCATGACCTTATGAGGAACACCTTTGCCTTCACTCGGTGACCATCATCTCCTATTATCCGGCAGCTTCCCCTCAACTAGGAACCCGACATTGGCCACCCCAAGTCTGAATGATATCTTCTTCTGCTCCATTGAACTTGGAATAGTCCCACTCCCCTTCAATTTCTTTCCCGCAGTCGAATCATTCTACCTTAAATCCTACCTTCGCCACCTCACCTTCACCTTTGGCCCTACTCAGTTTCAGCTTTGGCCCTGCTGGCTCCACCCCTAGCCCTACTCAGCTCCGCCCTTGGCCTTGTTGAGGTTCGTTGTACTTTTGTCATTCTTTCCAACTCCATACTAAATGGCAAGTTCCTCCACGATGACACCAGACTTCCACTTCGACGGCCACAGACCTTAGTGGCTCCACTTCTATTGCACTTTACTCGGTGACTTTTTCTCTGTAACGCTTTACTCCGTCCCGATGTACCGGTAGCAGGTCAGCACCTCCGTAGGTCTCCCTTTCCGATCAGCACCTTCCGTAAGTAACCCTTTTTGGGCTTGGACCAATCTCAATTAGCTCTAATACCACTTGTTGAGATCATAAGAAGGCTTGACTGCAACCTCCTTCTCTGATACCACTTGTTGGGGTTCAAACACCCGGGTTCACCTGATCCGATGCAGCAAAATTTAAACCCCCCATTATCGTCAGCTACCAATTAGTAGGCACAAGGAATGATAAAAGTGCAACGGACCTCAGCAGGGCTAAGGGCGGAGAGTGAGTGGGGTCAGGCGAGCAAGCGAGCTAAGCGGGTTGAGCGGGGGCTAAGGGTGGAGTTAAAGCGGCAAAGGCAAGATGCAAGCTAGAATGATTTGATCGCGGGGAAGAAGTTGAAGGAAAGTTGGACTACTCCAAGTTCAGTGGAGGAAAAGAAGATAGCATTTAGGCTTACAGTGGCTAACGTCGGGTTTCCAATTGAGGGGAAGCTGCCGGAAGGTAGAAGATGACGATCGTCGGATAAAAGCGAAGGTGTTCCCCACAAGGTTGTGAGGAAAAATTTACTGAGATTTGTTACTCCCTTGTGGGTGACTCAATAAACGAATGTCATCGGATCACACAGGTTTTGTGTGTGATGTCAGAGTGCTGCAAACTGGTTGTAGTAGAAGAGCCGAGGACTTTTGTAGAGATAAGGCTTAAGGATTGGCTGCAGCAGAAGGGCTGAGGACTTTACAGATATAAGGCCCGAGAACTTGAGGAGGAATTCAGGAGTAAATTTTCGTAGGCAAAAATAATTGGTCAACGAGTTGACCGGTTGGAGGTACACGGCAGGTTAAGCCGCCAGAATTTGCCGGAGAAGAAATCTAGGAGAGGATTTTCGGAGAGCAATTTGCTGGATTGGCAAGATAGGAATTTACCGGTTGGCATTACCGATATGGAAACGGCTGGATGGCGGCTGGGTAGTAGAAGCCGGTCAATGAGAGGTTGACCGGTTGGGATAAGAATTCGGTCAATGAAATGTTGACCGACTGAGGAATGGCCCAAGGATATTATAGAATGCTGGCAGCTGACGTGGGGGACAATTGTTTTTCCAGGGTCGGTGAAGCTTTTACAGAGTTGTTGTGATTGAACGAATTATTTTTCTCTAATAACATTCGTTAATAATCAAATAAAATTAATACCCATAATTTAAATAATATAAATATTTTTACAGAAAAATAGGTAGAGTTTTCTTTCAAGGTGGATAAAAATCATACATGAAAACCTGTATAAGTAACTCTGCACAAGCATATAAATACCCAAATTTTAATTTTCAACCACTGCACAAATATAGGATCAACAAATATCATATCATCCATGACTCAAATATAGTACTCCTTAACTACTATGTTAGATCTAAATAGAAATATTATCTACGTCTAAACAAATCCAAATGAATGCAGAAATAGAATTAGATCCATAAACAACCTACGGAAACATAATAATATTCCATAATAATAAACATCATACCATAATTAATATACAGTATTAATCTGATTTGACTATTTACATTTCGATACGTTAAATATATGAAAAACTCTAAACCTCCGAAATCTAGCATTCTCTTTAAGCAAATCCCTCTCATTACTGTAACTAATTGGATATCAACTTGTGGCTCTCATCTGGATGCAAAGAAAAAGTAATAGTGAGCTAACAGTTCAGTAAGGCACATGAGAATATTAAGAAGCATGAAAAATCATATTCAAAACGTAATAATGCATATATAAAGGATAGATATACATATGTGACTATCGTGATTCAAAAGAGAAACTTCATAATTCGTTCAATATTTTTTTAGTTCATTTTTTATCTTGTCTTAATTATTAATTTATGTTAAAAACTTATTTTGTTTGAGGACAAGTTCAATAGGCCTCACTAATAAAGGAGTGATTGGTCGTGGCCCGGATTGTGTGCACTTATACAATCAAAAGTCCAAACTCCTCCTATTCTAGACCCGAAGAAGGGCCATCTACATACAATCTCTGTATACGGGGCCAAAAGCTACCCAACAGTTTCAAAATAGACCATGACATTTCACTATAACATACTAAGGCATGCCAAGAATATCATCCACGATAAAGCACGGCCAGTATACACGATCAGAGTAGTCCTTGAATTTTTACTGTAATATTTTGGCATATTTAAATTTGTTATCCATAATCTTTGGTCCAAGTTCTTAGTTCCTTATTTTATTAGAAAATTCTATTATTAAGTACAAAACAATTCGTTCCCACTCTGTTGGAGAATGTTTCATAAGCCAATTAGATTACCATTCGAAGAACATTTCATAGGTTCATTACTTAATTATAGAATTTCCTCCATCATTAGATTTCCTTTCCATAAATATAATTCAATACAGATTTTCATATTTCATTGCGAGCTTGGATCCTCATGCAATCATAGTTCATGGATAATTCTTCTTTGGAGTATGGGAGATTTAAGAATTCAATCTCATCTTATGCTAAATAGAATTATATGGCTTCCGATAAATAATCCTTTCATAATGGATTCAGGATATGATTTTTGAAATATATTCAATTAACATTTTCATAATATATGTATAATTGTTCATGCGGTTTGGAATAAGTAAGGAACTCTCATCATCGAAAAGTAGATTAATTTGAAAGGCTTTCAGATACGAATTTCCTTCATAATTGGACATGCCAGAACTCTCAAATTATTCGATCAAACTTATACAAATATGCATATCACTTAATTATTAGTTAAATACAGAAAAATTATACAATATACCGTTCAATATCCTCATGTGAATAGTACCAACGTGAACAGTGCACATGAATAGTATTCGGATACACATATCGGTTAATCCTCAAAATTTCAGACATTCAATAGGAACATCATCAAATTCAAGGTATGGGTAAACATAATCGTAATTCAATTGATGCATCAAACCCAATTTAATCCGTTAAACGGGGTTAGGGCACGGGTTAGAGTCTCTTCGAAAGAAATTTATACAAAACCATAAATTCAGATACCAAATCAATAAATTAACATGTCCAAGTTGTGGGTAACCATATTATATCTCCAAATTAAGCAAAATCTCCAAAATTTTGTGGGTAATATGTCCTGGCACAGGTCGAGGATTTTGTAAATAAAAATCCACCAAATCGGGTATCCAATTGACAAATTGACTTACCTAGGATATGGACAATGATATTTTAATCCTAATTTATACCAAAACTCCAAATTAACTGTTAATTGCAAGTATAAAAGCAAAAGCAAAATATATTAAGGTTTGAGTTAAAGAAAATTGGTATAAAATGCTTTGATCAACCCAATGGGTTCAGTGGTTCAACCCTACAGTGGGAAGAATATTTAACGTAATAAAAGAAAATAAATTGAAGAAATTCTTTAATAAAATATGAGGGAAATCAACAAAATCTTGCTGAGAAGGGCGATGGAAAAATGTTATTGTCTATTTTATTTTTTTATTCTTAGTTTTTTTTTTTCTCATGACAACCTCAAAGTTAGTAAAATTTAATATTTTAGCAGTGGTATGTGTCTTTTCTAATTTTAAAAATTTAATATCTAATTAAAATTTTACCAATTAATATTTTAAAGATCTACAATTTAAAAATATATTTTATCTTTTAGCATATTGAAAAACTAAAAGTTATTTCCAATGCTGCTTGTCTTCTAAAACTTGAATCTTTTCTAAGTAAAACATTAGAGTAATTTAATAAAGATATATAAAATGTGACTAAGATTTTCCATAATTACTTCCAAGGATTTTGAAATAAATTGTGTTATATATGTATTTGTTGGAGCAAAGGGTCAAGTATATAGAACCAAAATTTGTATGTATATGGACTCTAATGAACCCAAAAGGTTAACCAAAGAACTGAGTTACAACCTAATCCCTAAAAGCAGCCGAATGACAACTAAAATACTTAAACACAAAAAAAAAAAAAAAAAAAAAAAAGACAAAAAACAAAAAACAAAGTGAATCACCATAGGGCAACCTAAAATGCCAGTTAGGCAATAAGGTGGGAGGTCATCATCCAATGTATATTCTAATTAGAAAAAATGTTTCAGATAATATAAATAGTCTTTCAAAATTAAAAATAATATTAAAGAGTCTAATAGTTTGATTTATCCAAAAAATAGAAGTCAATCATGAATGTGAGTTTCCTCTAAAACAAAGGTAAATTTCTTAACCTTGTGTTTCATTTGAGCTCTGCCACATTAATAACTTATAACTGCATAATTACTGCATGGCTAAACACACTTGAATTTATCCATATCCTCATTTCCCTTAGTCTCGATCAAAAGACCAAATGAAAAATTAATTTCTCTGCAGATCTTTTTGTTCGCACTCAGGGGATAGATAAAAAAAATTTCTATTTGTCAAAGATTTCTACACAATCTCTGATAGTCAACCAAATGATGAATATATCAGAGTGGTGGAGATTAGGACCCTAGAATAAATGGCCCAAACCACATTCAAATCAATCAACTAGAAGATCTTGCAGGCCTACTAAACCGAAAAAATCCATAAACATCTAGGTCCCATCTAATAGTGTCATTGGAGTCGGAATAAGGATCATGGGATGACCATATCCAAATGCCACTGTTGGCACCAAATAGCTTGATTACTGTAAGTACCTGAAGTCATGTTGGGATTTGAGCAAGCACATCACGGGGCAGTGAAAGCAAAATCATAAATTTCTCATCAAACATCAACCATCATTTTATCCACGTTGAACACAATAAACAAATACTCAACTAAATATACAAATTAAATAATATTTTTAATATAAAAATTCTTATCAATTAAGAAAAATAATTAGATAATCTTTGAACAATTTTTATTATAAGTAATTGGTTATAAATACCCCAATCTAATAGTCATTCACAATAATCAGTGTGCATAAATGGTTAAAACTAATACTTACATACCTAACAACTAATAATCATAAAAATATAATAAAAGACATTAGTAACTAATTGAAAATATATCTTATAATTAAAAATAGAATAATATACTTAAATTTAGTAAAAAATATAACTTAAATTAAACTTAAACTGAATGATGAAAACTTTTCCTTCTTCCCTTTTTTTTTGTCTCTCTCTTCTCTCCTTTCAAAAGTGTCACCAACTTAACCTAAAATTACATATGGCCTTTTTATATTACCCCTGGCGTTCAAATGCCTCTAGTAAATTTTTCCATGGTGCACAAGTGCCACTTTTGTTTATGTCAGACACACATGACCCTAGCAAGTCACTAAAAATGGTACACGAGAGCCCCATAATTGCTCATTTGGTGCCCTAATACTATCCAAAATGCGCACGATGTCCTCCAAATACTAATCTGGAGTTGATTTTCTACACCATCGAAATCCTTCACTCGAGTAAATCCATACACACAAAGCTGAACAAACCACTAAATCCACAAAAAAATTACCAAAAAACTAGTAAACTTTTCCTTAAGTCTCTATAGGGGTACCTCACCTATTTGGCAATCAATTGTCATGTCTTGCGTTTGGCAAATACCCCTCTATCGAGGTATTAATATCAAGCTCCACAAGTTTTAGCGACTCCGCTTCCACTTTATTGATGTAGTTTGAGTATTTTCACTCACCTTCAATGCCTTTCAATTGATAGGGTAATTGTTTCTTGCACACCACCTCGACCTCCTCCTAACACCTTGATCAAATATCTCATTGGTCACTTTGGCATTACTATGAAAATTAAAGCCTCTATCAAGTATTAATTTGAATACTTCCATCACTATATCACAAATAAGGGATCTTTGGAAAGTTTTCATTGCACTCTGCCAACCATTGTGCAAATTCCTCCTTCAAGCTTGCGAATTGAATCCAATTAAACCTAATATTAGGAGCATGCTGCATGCCACTCAGCACAAATTTTGTTCCATTATTTATTTGCAAACAAATATCTTCGATGCTAACAAACCTTAACAAACTATTGTTCTCTATTTTCAATATCCAATAATCCTCAAGCATATAAGAAGTGAGGAAACACTTTTTCGATGTCACATAGAGTAAAGATTAACTATTTATCATTCAACTTGTCTCATGGTCTATGAAACATTATACTTTCTTTGTATTGACAATTTGAAGGTCTTTTTAGGTGGTAATAAAACTCGATCATTTTTGTCATGATTCTTCTTTCTTTCCACTCGCCACCTCTCTCCTTTTGTTTTCGCTTGAATCAATTTTGTTTTATGTGTCCATTTTGCCATTGTGATATCACTCGATGTCCTTAAGTTTGGAGTGGTTGTAGCTCCTCTTTGACGTGCCACCACTTTTCAAAGATCTCTCGTACTCGCGACCGCTAGTCAAAACTAATGCACTTAATTGCTCTGAAACCTCATCACTGTCACTCTATCTGAAATCACTCATAAGTAAGAAAATTATATGCCATTGAGTATAAGTGTGTCCTTTTTGAGTAATAGCATTATCACAATGTGATCATAAAAACTCGACAAGGAAGCCAATAATACCAATGCCTTATCTTTTTTAATTTTCTAATCAAGAGTGGACATCTACATCAAAATGTAGTTGAACTTGTCTAAATAATTTTTGAATCACCTGCTTTGTGCAAATCAAAAGACATACAATTACTTCTTCAAAAGCAACTATAACTTTAAGGATAACTTATACCAGCCATAAAGATTCGTCTAAACCTCCATTAGACCTACTATGCTAATCATTTCATGAAGAGTATTGTCTATATAGAACAAATCTCTCATGTCTTGCAATTCTTTATCCTTCAATTTCCTACTTGTCGTCCTTCATATTTAGTACTTTCACAATTCTCTCTAATGTCAAAATAATATTTACTCTTTCTTTTAAAGAATCAAATTATTTTTCCAATAAATGGTTCGATTAGGAATGGAAAGCTTTTCGATGAATGTGCCATCAAATATAGTTTTTATACCAGAAAACCTTACTGTGATGCAACTTGTAGGCATTTGAGCATGCACAACAAAGCAGCAGAAGCACAACTTTGAGTCTGCCATCAAACATTAACTACCATTACCTTATGATTGAACATAAGAGACAAACATGAAACTAAGAACATAAAAATTATGCAATAATTTTTGTGTGAAAACCCTTATTAGCTACAAAAAAAAAAAGATATACGTTAATGTTCAAACAATATCAAATAATTATTGGGTTATAAATAATCTAATCCAAGAGTCCTTCATAAATTCCCATGTGAATTAATGGTTAAAAATAATCCTAACATATGTAGCAAATGATAAGAGTGAAATACAATAAGAAAAATGAGTAATTAATTGATAATATATTATAAAATCAAAATTAGAACAATTTATCCAAATTTTGTGAAAGATAAAACTTAAATCATATTTCAATCTAGTGTTGAAAATTTTTCACTGGTGCTAAAACTTTTTTATTTTTTCTCTATTTGTGTGGCATTCATTATATTTAATTTTTCAGATAACTTATCTAACATTGCAGTAGACCTTCACATACTAATGTTGATGTTCAAACGCCAAATGCAAATTTTAAAGTGCAACTCGTGTTTATCAAGCACACATAACCCTAAGAAGTAATTGGAAATGGCACATGAGTGTCTCTTATGTGCACTAACATTTTCCCAAGTGCATACATGACCCCTTCTGGTATCGATTTTCTACACTACCGAAATTCTTCATGTGAGCGAATTATTACACCAAAGCCAAGCAAGTTGGTTATGTTTCCAGCACAAACATACCTAATAAAGCAATCCAAAAAATAATTTACCCAAAAATGAAATGTCACCTTACATCCACGTTTAGATAAACTACTAAGACATGAATTTGAAGCCCCAAGAAAAAAAAAAAATAGTCAAAATTCTAATATTTGGCTCAAAAAGCACAACTTGACCAACAACTCAAATTCTGAAAAATGTGAAAATACATCTAAGAACCAATATTCGAATTGTGGAATATAAAGTCAAGATTAAAAGGCAGCACGGCCATCACAAAAAATAAAGCTCAATTCTAACATCATTACATCCAAAACACAATAATATCGACACAAAACCAACTCTAGAAGTCCCTGAGTCCAAACCCTTGCAATTGCCATTTGAGCACATTAATCTAAAAGCTTAGGAATTAGGATAAGAGTGAATTTAACACTTGTGTGTTTATATATATATATATGCAGATATACATAACGAAAAATATGTAAATGGTCCTGATAAACCTATGGTAGAGTATTTTAAAACGAGAGCAAACTAAAAATTAAGAGCTAATGAAATCTAACCAACTAAAATCGAATATTAAAAATAGGACTATAAATATATTCCTATAAATGAGTTGATTATATATTATTTTTTATAAATGAGACTAAATATTATTTTTTAAATAAGTGAATGTTAGTCATAGTTCTAACAAATTTTCTTATCATAGAGATGCTCTAGATGATATTAAAAATTTTTTTAAAAAAATTAGATAATATTTATTTTCTAAATATTAAGTTTAATTTGATGCGTCCCTGGATCCAAATTTCGAACAGGCTCGGATGATCCTCTTGTCGTGGCTCCGGCTCCGTTCCCTGAGTTGGATCCTGCACACCATTAAATAGAACAGGAGGTCAGTATGTCGGTAGAAAGTTATCCCACCGAAAATACTCCGACGCTTAAGTCAGTAAAACAGTCTTCAAAAGAATGAAACTGAAACAGAGAGAGAGAGAGAGAGGCAGAAAGAGTGTTTTCTCAGATGAAAGAGAGACGTAAGGTCCTCTTGAATATGGGAGGTGGGAAGGCAGTAAACGGCCATGAGAGGCGCGCTTGTTTGCCTTAGGGTTCAGGATGAATGTGTTTGGAGTAGCAAACTCGGGCGATGCTGTGAGTTTCAATGGCCGAGAAAATCGTTCACTGAGAGCACTTGTCTTTCAGAAAGCGCATACTATTGAGAGAGTAATGGAAAGCCTGATTGAGAGCGTAATTGAAAGCGTGTCCTGAATGGTGAATCCAGGGTTTCTTTTATGGTGGAGAGGGCGATACTTCTTCTTTGGAATGAGGGATTGCCTCCGTGATCTGCTGGCTGGTGTTCCTTTTGTGGCTGATGTCGGTTGCCAAATTGTGAAGGATAATTTTCTTCTGAGGCGACCGACGGCTTTCCAAATCGGACACCTTCCTTCTGTGCATGTTACTGTTGGAGAGCCTGGGTTGGCAAAGATTTGGAGAAATCTGGCGCCTTCCTTATATGGAAGACACCAATATTACTAATGTCCTTTTTAGTACCAGATGGGATCGTGGAATATCCCTGGAAAGCCGTTACTATCCTTCTGATGATTTGTGGGCCTAAACGGACCAGGCCCGTTACTGTAGGAAAGCCTCTTTGGGCCCAACGCGCGTAACGCAGACGGTCAACGTGTGAGTTGACCATCCGCTGCTGGCGAAGTTGGCCGCCCTGACGGATCAAATAACGCTGGCATTGACCGCATCGAGCTTTTTACTGCCACTGCTCTCCAGTTGGACCGTTAGAGTGTTGACCGTCGTTTTGGGCCTCCATTGACTTTTGGGGACAGCCCAATAATGATATACCCATCATAATTATTTTAATATTAGCTTTATAATGGGATAGTATCTCACCTATTTTCTTCTTCTTCTCGTAGTATTGTGAATCAAATTTAAATTTGATATTAGAGTATTTCTTAATCAATGTTCTATTTTTGACTTAGAATATTATTTTTAATATATTTGTTACATATATTTATTATATTATTTTGGGATATCTTTGAGATCTTATTATTATTATGTTAATTCTATTGCTATTTCATTTAGAAATTAGCATATAATATGTCAAATTAGAAAAGAAAAATCATTATTATTGTAATGAACTTAATAATGCAAATAGCATAAACTACTCCAATCAAATCAACCTGTATATTGGTAGTCTAGGCAGTGTATCCCAACTAGTGGTTTGGTTTATTTCCATAGATAACATAATTATTTATATAAGTCAATTTTTGGAATTTTTTATATACAATTTATGTATTTATATCTTCAAGACTCCAAACCTCAATATAACAGTTTTATCAAAGGCATATTTTTATAATCAAGAATAACCCCATCTGTTGGGTTCAGCACCCAGGGTCCCCAATCCACCGGGCAAAAGGGACAAGTACCTGACCCGGGAAGATAAGTGTATCGGAGTCCGAGAATGATCGTAGCAGTCCGAGAGAAGATCTCGAAATAACAGTGCAGGAACGTCCGAGGGCTTTGTAGCCCGAGAACGCTCATCAGGCTTTGAACGTCCGCGGATCCAATAAAAGCACGAGGACTTATCCAAAAGCCAAAGTTCCAATCAATACGAGGATTCTTCAAGACGTCCGGGAATGCCAGCTCAGCTTCACAAACGTCCAAAACACGCATAAAGTCTGCAACACGCCACCACCGCCAAATCCCGGCACAAGATTCGACATTCCTGCAAATACGGCCTGAAACGGCTCGGCGGCCAAAAGTTGCCCATTCACGATAACAAACCCGACACAGAGACGTGTCGGAAAGTAGGTGGCTGACCGCACCTAGCGGCCAACGGTAACATTTTCTCCTATAAATACCCCACTTGGGGCATCAGACAAAGGACCGAAAATCCTTCCTTAAGCAAGAAAGAAAGAAAAAGCACAGCGTTCAAAAGCAAAAAGCAAAAAACCCTCGTCCACGGTTCTCGGATACCATCTTGTATACAGCCATATAAAACTTAGTGAAATCTTTTCCAGGCCAGGCCTCATGGTTTTCCTTTCTCACTCAAGAGAAGGTTTCCACGTAAAAATATTGTGTTCAATCTCTCTTCTCTCTCACTCAATCATCTTCACTTGTGTTGCTCGGATCCAAAATCCGTAACGCAACATTAAGCGCCGTCTCGTGGGAATCTTGGATTAAAAGTCAAGTTCTCATCCTCACAAACACATTCTAAACACACTCAACCGCATCGACAATCAATAAGCACTAAAATGGTAAGCACCGGAGAGCACAAGCAAGTGCCCCGAGAAAGAGCCACGGCTCACAATCCTCGAGGGACGCCCCAACCCTTCTTGGCCCGTGTTGAGAACCACTCGATCCTGCCGTGAGGGGATTGGCGGCAAAGGTGGACGAGATGCACAAAGCCTTCATCGCTCTTTGCACGAAATAGACAAGAAGGAAAAGGGAGCCTTAGGGGGATCCCGGCGGAGATATCCGTGGCGAGGGGGAAGGCACGAACGACGCGGCAGGGCGCCCACCCACCGAGATCTACCAAGGACGAAGTCGCCTCGCGCGAGGGGCCCCTCGCGGGCCGAAGAACGCCGAGACCCCGATCCAGGCGGCGGCCGGAGCATCGCGTCCGGGAGATAGCGGATGCGCCTGTGTCCCCGCAAAGATCCGAAGGACCCCGAGAGAGGGGTGCACCAAGGCCCGACGAGTTGAGGCACTTCCTCAACGCAAAAAAGGCGACCGCTCCACCACCCGTGGAGAAAAAATTAGAAAAAGTATGGAACCGTGTGTTCGGAGAGAGCAGCGGGGCAAGCATCCCGCAATCTCCGTTCACCACTGACGTTAGAGCAAGGGCGCTGCCCTCGAAGTTCAAAATGCCCAATCTGGAGGCATACGATGGGAGCGCTGATCCCATGGATCACCTCAACATGTTCCGAGAGCACCTGAGCCTCCAAGGGCTTGATGAAACGGCAATGTGCCAGTACTTCCCCTTAACGTTGAAAGGGGACGCCAGAGTTTGGTTCTATGGGATGCCCGCGGGCTCCATTAACACCTTGGCCCGAATCGCGGCGGCGTTCTGTCACGATTCGCCTCCAGCGGAAGGGGTGGAGAAGCAGCCACAGCATCTCACCCGCGTGAAGCGGGTGCCGGGGAGAGCCCGAGAGGCTTCTGCCGAGGTTCGTGTCCGAGGCCAGACAGATCCCTAAGCTGTCTGATGGCGTGAAGCTGAATGCCTTCCTGTCTGGCCTCGAGGGGGGTTCCTTCTTCAAGCACCTTATCCATAAGGGCCCCCGTACTTTTGAAGAGGCCGAGTCCATAGCGAGGGCCTATATTGCAGCGGAGGAGGCGAACGAAGCAAAGCGCCCAGCAAGGAGCGAGGACTACCGCCCAAGGGCAGAGGAAGTGAAGAGGAAGGCCGGGGACTATCGCAGTCCCGTTCGTGACCCCGAGCATCGGAAGCACCACAAGCCCGAAATGCCCACGCGTAGAGACGTTCCCCAACACGTCTCACTCCCTTGAACGACACACCGGACCAACGTCTTGATGCAAATTCGAGGAAAAGTTCGTGAAGTGGCCCACGCCTCGAAGAATCCAGACGGGGGCGACGACAGGAGAAGTTCTCAAGATTTCCACCGCCGCAGAGGACACGCGACAAAGACCGCAAATCTTTGCGAGAGGGAGATCGAGAGGCTGATTAAGAGGGGCCACCTCAGCCGTTTCACCGCAACGACGGACAGTCCTCCTAACAGGCGAACCCGAGGTCGACCCACCAAGGAACAGTGGTCGCGGCGGAGTTATCAACATGGTGTCCACCCATCCACCGAAGCGACAATGAGATCATCTTTGCATCAAAGAGGCCGCGGACTAGCTCCTGAGATGACATCATATGTTTTGGTAAGGAGGACATGGCCCATGTAACTTCCCCCCATTCTGACCCCCTTGTTGTAACTGCGCTCGTTTCAGATGGAGTAAATGACTTCCATCTGAAGCGAGTATTTGTTGATAATGGAAGTTCTCGCAACTTGCTTTATTTCGATGCTTATCAAAAGCTAGGAATAAAAAGAGACCAAATGAAGGCCCGGAGGGGGCCACTGTGGGGGCTCGACAACGAGCCGATCCCGTCGAGGCACCGTGCGGTGGAGGTCACCTTAGGGACATATCCGAGGACTACGTCTAAGGTCCTCGCCTTCTTGGTGGTGGACCTCCCGTCAGTTTACAACGCAATCCTCGGACGCCCCTGCTTGGCCACCTTCGGTGCCGTGACCTCCATCCCACATCTGAAAATGAAATTTCCAACTCCATTTGGAGTAGGGGAAGTCTTGGGCGAGCAGTCCGTTGGGAGAACGTGTTACCATCACGGGTCACACGGACTCCCTTCCCAACCAATGGAAGACCTCGACCTCGGGACGGGCGACCCTCCAACAAGCACGGGCCGGTGAACCCACCGTAAAAATCCAAGCCCCGGATCCAGGGATCCCGAGAGATGCGTCAGTTGAAGCTCTCTCGCCGAGTCCGTCCGAGAGAGCCTCACGACTCTCTTTAGAGAGAACTCGGACGTCTTTGCTTGGTCCCCCGGGACATGCCGGGGATTTCCCCTGAAACCATAACTCACAGTGGGTGTGGATCCCACCACAAGCTCAGTTAGGCAAAAGCGCAGGAACTATTCAACGGAAAAGGCGATAGCTATCCGAGAAGAAGTGAAGAAGCTCTGGACGCCAGGTTCATCCGGAGGTGCGATGCCGACCGGCTCTCCAATGTGGTCATGGTGAAGAAAAAGCGGCGGGAAGTGGAGGATGTGCGTCGATTTCATGAGACCTCGACAAAGCTTGTCCGAAAGACAGGCTTTCCACTTCCCGGAGTAGACCGGCTGGTGGACTCAACGAGTGGCTATGAGTGCTCGGCTTCATGGACGCCTACTCGGATACAACTAGATCAAGATGCACGCGGAGGACGAGGAGCATACATCATTCATGACCGATCAGGGCACGTACTGTTACAAAGTAATGCCCTTCGGTCTCAAGAACGCCGGCGCGACATACCAGCGGCTCGTCAACAAGATCTTTGAAAACCAGTTAAGCGGCGTACGAAGTCTACGTCGGCGACATGCTCGTCAAAAGCACCCCGTTGGTGGAAGTCACGTCGAAAGACTTGGCGGAGACCTTCCGAGTGCTTAGAGCGCACGGAATGAAGCTGAACCCCAGCAAGTGCACCTTTGGGGTGTCGTCCGGGAAGTTCCTCGGTTTCATAGTGTCACAACGTGGAATCGAGGCGAACCCAGAGAAGATCCAGGCCATCTTGGACATGAAGTCCCCTCGGACTGTGAGGGACGTCCGAGAGACTCACGGGGACGAGTGGCTGCCCTCTCCCGTTTCCTAGCCAAATCAGCCCGAAGCATCTGCCATTTTCAAGGCACTCGGGGGACCGAAAACCCAAGGGTTTTATTGGAGCAATGAGTGCAAAGAAGCTGCCCGGCTCAAGGCGTACTTAGCCAACCCTCCTCTCCCGGCCTCCCCACTACCGGGAGAGGAACTCTATTTATACTGTCGGTGACCGACCGAGCCCTAGGGTCGGTCCCGGTAAGCAACATCGAGGAGATCGGCGGCCGGTGTATTACGCCGGCAAGGCGCAGGCCGATTCGAGACCCAGTATCCGCATGCCGAGAAGGTTGCGTTAACACTGGTGTACTCAGCTAGGAAGCTGAGACCTTATTTCCAGGCTCACAAGATCGTGGTGCTGACCGACCAGCCACTGAGAACCATTTTGCAAAAGCCCGAGGTCTCCCAAGGGCGGCCCGGTCAGTGGGCTATCGAGCTCGGTGAGTTCGATATCGAGTTCAGGCCCCGGCCGGCCATAAAGGGCCAGGCCCTTGCGGACTTTATGGTAGAAACGACAGCACATCAGGACGAAGACATCGCCGAAGCAGCGGGGGCTGAAGAAGCAGAGTTCACCCAAGCGTGGACTTTGCATGTAGATGGATCCTCCATGAAGGATGGGTGCGGAGCGGGTGTTGTGCTGCAAACGCCCATGGGATCCGAAATCAAATACTCAGTAACCTTAGGGTTTCCGGCCACAAACAACGTAGCAGAATACGAGGCCCTGCTCACGGGATCACGCGGCAAAGGAGTGCTCGGCCAAGAGCCTAGTGATCTATAGTGACTCCGAGTTTTGGTTGTCAACCGTGCCCTCGGAAACTTTGAAGTGAACAAATGACTTTTCCAGTACCTCGCAAAGGTGAAAGAGTTGGCCTCGCATTTCGAGAAGGTCGATTCGTGCACATTCTAAGGGAAGAAAACGAGAAGCGGACACGTTGGCAAAGGCGTGACAGCCCAGAGACCAGTAGCGGTATGACAAAGGAATGAGAGAAATGCGAGCGACCCTCTATAGAAGAGACAGGCGGCCGAGGTCATGCGGGTGTCCGGAAATGACACTTGGATGACCGCCTACTTGAGATACCTCACCAGTGGAGCTCTGCCCGAGGACGCCGCAAGCCGGAAAAGTGAGGAAGTCCGCGGGCCGTACACCATCATCGACGACCGTTTATATCGCGGGGGTACTCGGCCCCCTTTCGAGGTGCCTTACCCCAGGAGGCGAGTATGCACTTCAAGAGGTGCATCTAGGAATTTGTGGATCACACATTGGAGGCAAGAACCTAGCATTCAAGATTATGCGGTAAGGGTATTATTGGCAACGATGAGGGATGATGCCATGAACCGTGCGCAAGTGTGAAAATTGCGAGTCCACGGCAATATAAGCCATCACCAC
Organism: Nepenthes gracilis; assembly: GCA_033239525.1. Lineage (NCBI taxonomy): Eukaryota > Viridiplantae > Streptophyta > Magnoliopsida > Caryophyllales > Nepenthaceae > Nepenthes > Nepenthes gracilis. Next base: position 8,120,648 of record BSYO01000009.1, read on the forward strand.
ACGTGGAGCTTCAAGCATTGCAATCTCCATGGCCCTTTGCGCAATGGGGGCTTGACATCCTCGGACCGTTTCCCATTCGTCCGCTCGGAGGAAGTTCCTCATCGTGGGAATAGACTACTTCACCAAGTGGGTAGAAGCGGCGCCACTAGCACGGATAACCGGCGGAACGCGACCCGAGTTCCTCCCTGGCAGGGTATTGTTTGCGAGTTCGGAGTGCCCGAGAGCGTAAATCACAGATAATGGGACACGATTCACGGGAAGGCAATTTTTCGTGCTCAGTGCTAGCCTTCGAATTTAATTTAATTCATGCGTCTTGCATATCCTCGGGCCAACGGCCGTAGAAGTCACAAACAAGACCATCTTGCATGGGCTCAAAACCAAGCTGCTAGACTCAGGGGCTCATGGGTGGACGAGCTGCCATCCATCCTCTGGGCATACAGACCACGGTGAGGGAACCTACAAGAGAGACCCCATTCAGCTGTGCTACGGGGTCGAGGTCATCATACCACTAGAAGTGGGCCTTCCAAGCCTCCGAGTAGAGCACTTGACCCAAGCGTCAACGACCACCGGCTCCGAGAGCACCTAGATTTGCTTGAGGAAGCCCAAACAAAGCGCAACTTTGTGTGGCAATGTATCAACGACGGGTGGCCCGCTATTACAACAAGAGAGTAAAAGCGCGGCGGTTCGAAGTCGGAGACTTAGTGCGAGAAGCATCGCGGCAACAGGAAAGAATGCCGGCGGAACAAGCTGTCTCCGAATGGGAAGGACCCTTCCTAGTCTCAAGATTTCAAAACGAGGCATACAAGCTGCGAACCCGGGAAGGCGGGCCAATCCCTAGAACACGGAATGCGACACACCTCGAAATACTATCGGTAGAAATTTGGGAAGCTAAGGCAAAAACTTCGGTTCCATCCGAAGCCCCAAGAGGTCGTATTCAAAAACTCGGTTCCGTCCGAGCGGCCCAAGAGGTCGTATTCAAAAACTTCGGTTCCGTCCGAGCGCCCAAGAGGTCGTATTCAAAACTCGGTTCGGTTCGTCGAGCGCCCAAGAGGTCGTATTCAAAAACTTCGGTTCCGTCCGAGCGGCCCAAGAGGTCGTATTCAAAACTTCGGTTCCGTCCGAGCGGCCCAAGAGGTCGTATTGAAACTTCGGTTCCGTCCGAGCGGCCCAGAGGTCGTATTCAAAAACTTCTGTTCCGAGCGCCCAAGAGGTCGTATTCAAAATTCGGTTTAAATCCGAGCGGCCCAAGAGGTCGTATTCAAGAAACGGTTCCGTCCGAGCGGCCCAAGAGGTCGTATTCGTAAAACTTCGGTTCGTCCGAGCGGCCCAAGAGGTCGTATTCAAAAACTTCGGTTCCGTCGGCCAACGAGGTCGTATTCAAAAAAACTTCGGTTCGTCCGAGCGGCCAAGAGGTCGTATTCAAGAAACTCGGGATCGACCGAGCGGCCCAAGAGGTCGTATTCAGAAACTCGGTTCCGTCCGAGCGGCCCAAGAGGTCGTATTCAAGAAACTCGGGATCGACCGAGCGGTCCAAGAGGTCGTATTCAAAAACTCGGGATCGACCGAACGGCCTTAGAGGTCGAAAAATTCAACAAGTACAAGGAAGGAAAAGAAAAAGGCACAACAATCTTCAACAACTTCTTTCTCATTTCGACAAAGGAACAAAGTACATGTACAAAAAAAAAAAATAAAATAAGAGTACATCAGGGCACTGGGGGCTGGCTCCCGACAATGGCTCGGCCACCGGGAAGATCCAAGGACGCTTCCGGATCCGAGGGCTCTCACGGCCACCGAGATAATGGATCTTGAAAGAACCCGGACGGACGTCGCTCGGAAAGGGCCTCCCAAAGAATGCCCAACAAGTCATCGGCTCTCAAAGCACCGGCATTGAGGGGATGGAGTACCGCGAAGGAAACCGGGACGAATAAGACGAAGTACTCGCGACACATCCGGATGCCGGGTCCCAAGATTTGCGCTCCAAGAAAGGCGCAAGGTCCACGGGGCCTAAGGGACACTCTTAGACTCTCCTCTTCTTGTGCCTTGTTGTCTTGCGACGCCTTACAACATCCTTCAAAGAGGCTATTTCCTTCCTGGCATCAGCAAGCTCCGCCTCGGCCTTCTGAGAAGCTTCTCTGGCGGCCTCCAGCTCCTCCAGCTGGGAGAGAGTCCGAGCGACCCCTCCAGAAATAATGCTGAGCCTCTCGGCCATAGTTTGGAGCTGCGTTCAGAAGAAAAGGATTATCAGAACAAAGGAAATATAATGGAAGGACAAAGCACCTCGAGGGAAAATGGAAATACCTCGGAAGCAAGGGAGCCGCCGCTCGAAGAGGCCTCTACACTAGTTCTCGGAGCTGGAGCGTCGAAGCAAGGCACCACAGAAGCCTCTACCCCAGGCCTCGGGAGTAGGAGTATCTACGGGAGGAGCAACGGGCCGGGGCTCGACAAGAGGTGCCTCCACCTCCACCTCCAAAGGTCCGAGGCGCGTGCACTCGGGGTCCCATCATCGGGAACCTCCTCGGGCGCTCGCCCTCATCTCGGCTGGGCCCAGGATGGGCTGGGGCTCAAGCAACGACCTCGTCTTCAACGCCCCACTGAGAGTCCTCGACCTCAAAGGCCTCGGATGGATGCCCCACGGGGGTGGGTGCTTCGCCAGGTAGTTCAGAAGAAACTCCGAGGGCAGGACTCTCAGTGGCTTGGACTTCTGGAAGCTCAGTCACCTCAACGATCGTTTGGACTTCCGGGAGCTCAGTTACTTCATCAACCCTCAGTGAAGATCCCCCAGGGTAACTGGAAAAATAAAGGCATGGAGAGTCCACGACCCCCGAGGACCTCAGATGTGAGGACTTCCTTCTCTTGAGCAGAGGGGCAATAATGTCATCATCCGCAAACTCATCCACATCAAAGATAGCACCCTCCGAGGAAGGCAGCTCCGCCACACCTTGAGGACGCTTTGAGCCCTCAACGTCCGAGCGTTTGGAGCTCTCGGACGGCCCGCTTTGCTCTTCTTGGACGGGCGGACCTGAAATGCTCAGAGTCCCCGTCCTCTTTCTCAACTTCTTCTTGGATTTGGACTTCGCGGGAGTGGACTCAGAGACCCACTTGGCCTCCTTCAAATTCTCGGGCAGCAACCAAATGTTGCGCTTGTCCAGGTGGAAGCCCCCGAGATTGGCTTTCACCAAGTCCGTCAGATCCTTGGCATATTCCCTATCACTGAGGGAGGGCTCGGTGCAGTACTCACTCTTCACCTTCCCCCACTTATTTGGGATGGCCCAAATCTGTGGGACTGCCAGAAAGAAAAATTTATCTTTCCAACGCTTCGTGGAGTCCGGGTTCCCCCCACAAAGCAATGCAAACTCCGGCCGAGGAGTCATGGTAATCCAGTCAAGGTTATGTGTGAAACGAAACATAACCTTGATAACCGTGACGTTTAGGAGTTTTTGATGGCAACGAAGAAAGACGCACAAGGAGACGAGGTACCTCATGGCGTTGGCCGGAGCCACGCCAATGGGACGCCTGATCCTCATAATCTCGTGAAGCTCCTCGGCAATAGGAAATCGAAGCCCACTTTTGAGGTGAACCTCATAGGCACGTGATGAAGCCGCAGCTAGGCGCGGTGCCACATCTTCCCGGTCTGGCACCACCATCGCCATCTCATCCTAAATCCCGAATAAGACTCGAAGCTCCTCAAGCCTATCATTCGTCAAGGCCGACGCAATATCCCTTACGCCAGGCGCCTTTGTTGACTTCATTGGAAGACGAAAAGGAAGCTGGAAGACGAAGAGGGTTTCTTTCGCGAGAGAGGTTCGAAGAAGGAAGACAGCAGAAGAGTTTTTTGAATGCGGAAGGGCGCCTTTTATAGCCCGAAAAATTTGAAAAAGCGCCATCATCACCATGCCACACGTCAGACGGCCATTCGAATCAGAAAAAGAAGCATTGCCACGTGTCACTCGGACATTGGATCTGGAAAAGAAATGACGCGTTGGCCACGTGAAATCTGACCGTCCGCCAGGGTAATTAATGGCTCGCCACGTGTCACCCGGCCGTTCTCTTCAGCGAAATGATGAACGTTTACCTTTCCAAGGTAATTGACAGCGCGTCAATCACGCATTTAATGCCCACAGAAGCCTGAAACGGCGGCGTGAGAGTCTTCGGACAATAACAAGGTTCTCAGACAATGAAGTCCGCGGACCAAGAGGAAGTCACCAGAAGTTACAAGGACTTAAAAGTGCCTCCAAGCAAATTCTGATCTAAGTCTTCATCAGCAGCAGGTCTCCTCGGACAATCATCGTGTTCGCGAACTAGCATTCACAAGAAAAAGGACATCTCAGGAAGCTTCAGAAGAACATGCCCAACGGTCGAAGATCTCGGACCCTTGGGCATGGGGGGCTAGTGTTGGGTTCAGTACCCAGGGTCCCCAATCCACCGGGCAAAAGGGACAAGTGCTGACCGGGAAGATAAGTGTATCGAGTCCGAGAATGATCGTGCGATCCGAGAGAAGATCTCGAAATAGCAGTGCGAGAACGTCCGAGGGCTTTGTAGCGAGAACGCTCATCGGGCTTTGAACGTCCGCGGATCGATAAAAGCACGAGGACTTATCCAAAAGCCAAAGTTCCAATCAATACGAGGATTCTTCAAGGCGTCAGGGAATGCCACTCGCCTTCACAAACGTCCAAAACACGCATAAAGTCTGCAACACGCCACCACCGCCCAATCCGACCACGGCCGATCGACATTCCTGCAAATACGGCACGAACGGCTCGGGCGGCCAAAAGTTGCCCATTCACGATAACAAACCCCGACACACGAGACGTGTCGGAAAGTAGGTGGCCACCCGCACCTAGCGGCCAACGGTAACATTTTCTCCTATAAATACCCCACTTGGGGCATCAGACAAAGGACCGGAAAAAAATCCTTCCTTAAGCAAGAAAGAAAGAAAAAGCACAGCGTTCAAAAGCAAAAAGCAGAAAACCCTCGTCCACGGTTCTCGGACACCATCTTGTATACAGCCATATAAAACTTAATGAAATCTTTTTTTTAAGGCAGTATTGGTTTTCCTTCTCATTCAAGAAGGTTTAAAACGTAAAAATATTGTGTTCAATCTCTCTTCTCTCTCACTCAATCATCTTCACTTGTGTTGCTCGGATCCAAAAATCCGTAACGCAACACCATCATCAAATTCATATTTTTTTATTAAATTATAATGTTAATAATCAATACAAAAAAAGTCCAAAAATCAATCCTACATCAAGTCCACATTAATAAAAATTAATCATCAAACTATGTTGCTATATTTTTTAGACTAAAAATTAATCATCATCAAATTTTAAACTTCCTAATTTCTAAAGCGTAACATTCTTATCTCAAATGAGGATAAAGTTGGTATATTTATAAGAGACTTATGTGTTTCGTTTGTTCTTTTGATTCAGTTTGTCAAATCACTTATAGTTTTTAATAAATTGGTGGTATCTATTAGTAAATTATTCTGTATTACCAATTATAATTTTGGCTGTATAAATTTTATATTTTTTTTAAATATAATTAATTTCTTAGATAAACCAATTACGCAAACCGTCCGCCGCCCACCATTCGCAGCTTGTTCTCCCGGTTCATATGCCACCTCCTTTTTGGCGGCGTATAAAGCAAATTAAAGAGGGAGGGGAAATTACAGGAGAGCCGGAGGAGGTGACAAGCGTGACAGGTGATGAGATAACGGCGGCGGCGGTCACGGTTGCGGTGGTGGTCTTCGTGAGAAAGGACGGTAGGTTTTTTATCAGCCAATTATTTCAGATATACTTAAAATTAATAATCAAACTAAGTTATTTAAACTCTTATCTTTAGATTATGTGGTACAACTTCTTTGAGCTCTGGGATGAATTGATAGATAGGTTATATTTTTTTTATAAAATAAAGCTTTTTATCTTTCATTTATTTAAAAATAAATGTTATAATTTAATAAATTTAAAAATAATTAATTTTAAATGTTTATTATTTAAAAAATAATGAATCTATAGTGATATATTTTTAAATAGAAGGTTGAGATTGAAAATCCTGTATGACTATGGCTCATAGTGGGGCTTTGTGGGTGAATTGGACCTACTCTAATAATGGGCTGGGCCTTTACCCAAATCCGAAGTGAGATTGGCCCATCTTCTCTGACAAGTTTGGCTTGGTAATCTTTAACCTTAAAATATATATCAGTAATATTATTAACATTTAAAAACATTCAATCATAGAATTAATTTTTATTCTCAAATTTTAACATTTATTATAATATAACTTTTATTCTATATGTTAATAAGTATAAGTAGTCAAAAAAATAAAGTTGTAAAAATTTTGAAATATAAGTAAATCTTTTAGTTTTTATATGCTTTTTGGGGGATTTTTTTTTTTTTTTTTGTAAATAAAGAATAGAATTCATATCAAAAGTTAAAACCGGAATTAAGAAAAAATAAGAATGAAATTAAAAAATAAATTAATTGAATTTTTAAAATGATTTTCTTTTTTTAATTGAAATAAATTAAAGATTAATTATGATTTTCTGATGTATTTAGTAGTCTTCTTTGAATATTTTTACCAGGTCTTTATGATATAGGCATGTAGCTCCCTGCCAACCAAAAATTAATTACTGCCGCTCCGGACTGCAGTTCAATTATTTAATATTTTCTTGATGAACCAATTATTTAATTATAATTCATTTACCAGCTCACTTCATTTTATTTTTATAAAAGATTACTAACAACTAAGAGGATAGTAAGACAAAAAAAGAATTATTTAATTATACCTTTTTTAAATGTGTGCTAAAATTAAATAGTTATTATAATAAATTTCATATATTTAAACAATTAATAGCACTATATAGTGGTGTAACATTTGTTGAGTAATGTATAATAAATCTCGAATTTGAATGGAGAACAACATATCATGCATATTTTATTAGAATTTGAAAAAATTAATTTGGTCAAATTAAAGTTTTAGACTTTATCTGTCTGGCAGAGAATATTTTACTTAAATTTTTCTATGATATCACAGTCGATAAGAAAAAATAATAACCATTTCGTATAATAATATATACCCACTGTGGCCTACCACTTTGTCCAATAATCTAATTTTTTTTCTTTGAGATTTTTTTCATAAAAAGCATGAGAAAATGTAAAAAAGTATTTGCTATCATATTAATATTTTTCTATACACAAGCAGAGTCATAGATGCAACTACTGATTCCACTTTTTTATTTTTTTATTTTACTAAATTTTTTACTTAACCCTAAAATTTGAATTGGGCTTAAAAAGGGTAATATCATGAAACAGTTCAATTTCTAAGAGGATAACTCAAAGTTGTTAAAATGTTTGAGTTTTAAAGCATTTTCTTACATTAAAACTTCACATATAAAGTTAGAAGATAGTTTTATCTTGCGATAGACAAAGCTTTACATTCCAAATCTTAAGTATCAATAAAAGAGTATCCTATATTTTCAATTAAGTCAGGCATGAGTCTCAAGATTCAATTGAAATTTAAAATAGAATGACCCCAATCATAACATGACAATTACATGCTTGTAGAATTGTCAATGATCATGATCTTATTGATGAAAAAATACCCGAAGAATCAAATAATTTTAGAAAAAAATGTTTTGGATATCCAAGCCAGAAACCGACAAATAAGCCGTGAAGATTTAAAACCATTCATAAGATTTTCTTTACGTCATAAAAATTAAATTATTATATCTATTCTATTTTTAAAAGTTAAACATATCTATATATAGTAAACAATCAGTCAAAATAGTTTAAAAACATAGATAATGAGGCAAAGATTAATTTTCATTCAAGTGATTATGTCGTATCTATCCCATTATTTGTTTATAAAATTCTATGATTTAATATTTTATATTGTAAAATTTTTTGCCACTACATTAATCCTCCCAGACCTTCACTTTGTTAAATACCAAATATATTTAAGCAATGTTCCAATAGTCGTCTAATATTAGACGGCATCAACACTTTAGATCTTATAATTTAAAATATAACGCTTTTTTTTTTTCAAAATCTATCAACAAAAAAATCCAAATAAAACCAACAGTGCCAAAATTAAAACCACAAGCTCCACTAGAAAATTTTCTCATTGGGTGTCAAATACTTTTCAAAAAACATACTTATTGTAAGTAAATATTTTAATAACATAACATTTTATCAACTTATTTATACTAATATACCGTAAAAATAGATTAATAAAATTGACTATTTTAATAACATAATTATAATTTGTTATTCATTTGAGAATTCCAAGATATTACCCCAGCGGGCAGGAGTAAGTATATAATAGTTTTTTCTGCATTGTTTTCGTTGGGCAGAGAATCTTCTTTCGTTTCAACAATCAAAAGCCTGCCTCGGGCGGCTCAAATGCTCTTTTTTTTTTTTTTACCCCCCAAAAAAGAGGGATTGTCCTTTTGTCTCTTTGCCACTTTTCAACTGCTCCTCCTCATCAACTTTTATTCGTAATTGAAAACACTACATTATTATATTTATTTAAAGATTATATTACATTTATTAGACAAACATACTATAGGGCATTCACGCGAATGGCAGGCCTTTTAATATACCGCCATACCAATGGAGTTTAGCTTTTTCCACAAAAGAGGCTTTTGCTCCCTTGTCCACTTCTCAACTGCTCCTCTTCCTCTTGTCATTTCCTTAAATAATAATAATAACAATAATAATCAATAACTTATTTGTTAATAAATTGAAAGTTTAGACTATATTTGTGACAAAGACTATATGACTCAGGCACAAAAACAAGCATTTAAAACATCATAAACATCGCGGGGTGGGGTGGGGGGTATTGGCATTTTAAGTTTCATCAACCCAGTTTCTCTGTCCGGCTCTTAGGGTATGTTGGTTTGGCCGATGATGCACTAGTTTAGTAGATTGACCCTATTTCACAGCCTATTTTAAAAAATATATATATTAATAATGAAAATTTTGAAAAATACTATATTAAAAAAAGTAAAAGTCTGTCAAATTTAAAAGTAATGCTGGCTTATATGCCACTTTTTTACTGCTTCTAAAATTTAAAACGATATAATAAATCTCAATTCCAACTTCTTTTTATGGTCAAACTTTGAGATTTTTTTAGACGATAATGTTTTTAAAAATACATGATTGCTAGCTCTATCCGATGACTTTTTATATTTAGTATTCACTTATTGACATATAATATATTTTCTCACAAATATTGTAATTTCTCTATTCATATTCATTCATTAAATTTTATTTACAAATCTTAATATATCTTATTTATCTCCAGACAAAACGTATAATTCAATTGATGTGCTTCATTAAGGATTTATTTCTCCAACTGCTCAAAGTTAAATACACACATATGATCTTAAAATCTTAAAACTTTATGAGCTTAAATATTAAAGTTAGCTTCTTACTCTCAACTTAAATCCTTGGTTATATTCTATAACATTCAATTTTTCAATCTATATTTATAATACTATAATTATTATATATTGTATTAATATGAAAAAATAATTATATAATAAAATTTTGAGAAAAATTAAATTTTAAGAAAATAAAAAATAGTGCCTAATAAGTATCAATCCCCACAAATTTGTGTATTTTTTGTAGAAGTTTTGCCCCTAGGAAGTGCAAATGGGATGCTCATACAAGATTTAGGTAAAATGTGTAATGCTCGAGGGGTACTTCATGTAGTGCATGTGCATATATATATTTATAATCGGCACCTGAAGCGTGCCTTTTCGATGCTTGTGTGCCAATTATGTATGAAAGGGTCATTTGCCTGATTTTCTATCATTTATATGCGAACAAAGAGAGAAGTGAGAGAAAAAAGATGAGAAAAATAGAAATAAGAAAAAGAAAGAAAAAGAAGAAAAAAATTAAAATTATTTCACATCAGATCTGCGAAATTTTAGATTTAATATAAGTATATCTAAATTTATTTTTTAATCTATTTTTAAAATCTGTCGATTTTATTTTCAATTCTTGCTTAAATTTACATGAATTTTTGAATATTATTATATGTATGTACATTTCATTAATATTTTAAGATTTTATTAGTTGTTACTGAATAATTTAATATTTTATTTATTTTTACTGAATATTTAGATATTTTAAAGGATTCTATTTTCATATCAAAATATTATGAAGAAAAATTATAAAATATTTGTATATTTGACATTAGACGCTATTTATAAGCAAACTTTTGGTGATGATTCTAGATCAAAATCTGTACTTTTTTTAAATGGTAAAAATGTTTTATATATTTATTATAGAATCCTCTATTTGATAAATAAGAACAATTATAAATGAATTGACTATTTATAGTCGGATTTGCTCTAGGATAGTAAGCGCACCTAAAGAACGCAACTATTATCTATAGATGGATATATAGTAATGATACGCCATAGATTCAAATTTCAAATAGATTTAAGTCGAGTTGATCGTCTGAATTCGACTCTATTAACTGAGTTTAGATCCTGTATACCACTACAACAAATAAGAGGTCAGGTGACGGCGGAAAGTTATCCCATCAATAATATTTCGACGGTTAAATTTATAAACAGCCTTCGAATCAAGAAAGTGAAAGAAATGAATGTAATAATAATGCTCGGAGAGTGTTTGGTACGGTGGACTACCCTCGTTGAGAGAGGCTTTTGCGGGTTCGTGAGGAGCGCTGACTCTTAACACCGTATTCGCTAGGAATATGATGATGAAGAACGAATTGCTTACTGAAAGCATGAAAACTTTTCAGTAGAGAGAGAAAACTTGATGATGAAGACGGTTGTATACAAGTATTGAGAGCATTTTTGTTTGAGATCGAATGCGTGTCTTGGAGTGAGAACTCAATGGGATTTTATAGGTGAGATGTTAGGCGGCCTTCCTTAGGTTGGAAGACTTGATTCTCGTGCTCTGTTGGGATGATTTCCTTTCTTGGTGTGGGAGCTTTAATTGTAATAATGGCTCCTTGGGCAGATTGTTTTCCTTTTGTGTTTTATAACCGTTAGGGTTTACTACAGATAGGAAGAAAATCTGGTACTTTTCTCATGGGACATGCGCTGAATCTGTTGGTAATCATTACAATGGAGATTGTATTTTAGGAGAGTGCAAAATCAGGGGAGAAAATTGTTGTTGGTCGAAGACAAAAGTGTGGGCCAAATTGGGCTTGGCCCACGTGAGGCTGGCTCTTAGGCCGGCCTATTGTGACACTTTCGGTCAACAGAAATACTAACCGCCTTTGTGAGCCAATTGTCCGTCCTGTTATTGAACTTTGCTGGTCTACTTGGCCTTTTATCTAGTTAACGATTGGTGTTGACCATCCATGCACATATGGGTCTTTGTGGACTTGGGTTGTTCCTCCTTCTTAGGTCAGCCCACTATGGGTGTACCTAGTAAGTAATTTATAGACGGCCTACTTATAGGTTTTGAATAGTAATATATTGATTTTAAATAATAATATTTTTAAAAATTTGTCTTATGATTAGTTAGTGTGCAAATTATTAGTACTTAATTCTTATGATTTAACATGCATTGTATTTATATTTTGAGATATTTAATTTTTTTTTTTATTTTATAGAGTTTCGATGCAGTCCTTTGGACTTCATATTTTGTGGACGCATTGTCATGTTTTGATATTCTCATGTTTTTATATAATTTACATGTTTTAAATTTTTATATATTAACCGAACCATTTGTACAAATTCATAATTTGGGTCCAATTTAACAAAAAAATTTAACATTTTGATTTTTCTATATATTTTATGATTTTTTCATCTTTCTATCTGCTTTACTAATAGGCATTTGTATATTATATATCTATATATACTTGTTGAGTATTAAGTTCATAATTTGTAAATATTTTCTAACCATTTTAAATTGAAATGTCCTCAATACTTGTAGGATGTGGACTAAAAATTATCAAAAACTTTTATTTAGTTGTATCCAAATTATTAGGGGTCATTTTGGTTACAAGTATCGAATATATATATATATTGAGTTCCATATTTTGTATTTGGGCCAGTTAACCAAGACCAACGTTATGCATGACTTTATTTTGTGATTTATTGAGAATTTTGATCAAATATTTTTTTCTTGCAGATATTTTTCAATTGAGGAGGCACTTAAATAATTTTGAGGCCGAACACTAATTCTATGACCATTGCAAGTTATGTTTAATTATGTTGATTTTAAAATTTTTAATTAATTATAGATAATTATTATATTTAATATCTTTATTATTATCTGTTTGTGTTAGGATTATGACAGTAGTGGTAACAGATAATGTTATAAGGAAGGCATCTTAAATAATTTTAAAAAGTAAATATGGAATTTGTTGGATAGGTACTAAGAAGTTAAAAATAGAGATGTAGGTTCTCGCCATTAAAAAGACTACTTGGTTGTGATATTTAGGATAATTGATTTTATGGATCATATGTGCAATAGCAATATATTGAGGTTGCATCATGCCAAAAAGGCAAAAACTCAGGGCTTGGTATGATGGCTTTTAAATGTTTCACAAATCAACAAGATCCTAAATTTTTAAAGAATCTAGATTTTATAAAGTGCTTTTTTGCAAACTTTTATGGAAAAGTATCTTTCAACTAGCATTTGTGTTACGTCCCGTATTCTTATATCCATTTTAATAATAGAAAATGTATATTTATCATAATAATCTATAAATTATAATAAATTATAATCTAAAAATAAAATGCTAATAATTGATAACTTCAATATTCATTCAATAATAATATGAATGCAACTTGAGATAAAGAAAGACATCAACCAACATCCCAATATTCATCTTAAAAAATTACACCGAAATTTACATGAAAATCATAAGAAATTCGTAAACATATTTTTAAACTACTAGTACTAAAATTTATATTTCTGATATACTTATAAAGTTACAAGTTCTTACATCATCACTTAAATTAAACTAGTTATATCATTACTGATTACCGCATACTTAATGGTTCTTCTTTACTTTTATTTACCAGGCTTGAACTCCTACGAAGTATCTAAAGAAAAAATAGTAAGAGAGTGAGTCATATACTCAATAAAAATATAATAGTTAATGACATATATATTTATCTTTAAAATAATTCATAAGGAGGAATAGAGATTATGATACATGTAAAAATACATTTATACTTTTAAAATATTTTCATAATACAATTGATTTTTCTTTTTCTTGTACTTAATTCTTATTACTTGCCAATACATTCTTACCTTACATATCTTGAGAAATCAGGGTTTGTAGACTTTATCTAGTTAATGAAGTATTTGATCGATATTTGGATTGTATTCACTCCACACAATTAAAATATAAAAGCGCATAATACAGCGATATTTTCTTCCTTATTTACATCCCAAAGACGGGATGGATTGTATTCCCTCCACACAAATTTAATACCTTATCTTTCTTATTTATATCTCGAAGACAAAATGATACTACTTATTATCTCTAAGTAAATGAGGCCAAAATCACATAGTGATAGTGATTCAAACAATGACCTACACTATAATGTCCTAAGACATATTAAAGAATACTATTTACTGAAATAAATCTTTAGTTCAGTTTCTTTACTTCTTAAAATTTTATAGTGAAAGCTCTTATTCATAATCTTACTTCTTCTTAATTTTCTCATCTCAAAAAGAATTTATATTTTCTTGATATCATATTTGGTTCCACTCATGCATAATATATCATATATGTTCATAACAAAATCACAATAATGTGTATCGTATATATCCATAATAAAATCAATTAATACATAACATAAGTTTATATACATTTTGACATGTATTGGACCTACTTTTAGATAACATATTATTTGATTTTTGATCCATAAATTTAATAATTTACTGGTTCACTAATTGGTTCGGTTTTATTTTATCTCTTTAATCGACTTGATCACAAAACCGATTTATGAATCGGTTTAACTTTTTGTAATATTTTGTTGGTTATATCACGTGAGTCGGTTCACCATTATCTATATAATAAATGGCCAGTTTATTCTAACAAATTATATATAAACCGACTCACTTATTAAATTAGTTGGTTCATTAGAAACCGATTTATTAAATATCTTTAACATCCGGTTCTTATAATGGCCAATCGATCTATATGATGTATAACTTGATTACTAATTTAATATACCATATATGGTTGGTTTATTATTTATTTCCTAACCGGTTCACACTAAATTAGAAAATAGGCAATTAAATGTAAATCTATCGGTTTAGTAGTAATTTTTCTTTTGGGGCCAATTTAGCCACCAAATTAAAGTATTTTTGGAAATCGTTTTACATTGTGATAGTTAAGCCTTAGTACTAGAAGACTTGGCTGGGCCAACCACTGATTCAACCGGTACACAATCGGTTTAATCCATTTTCCTGAACTGCCCTACTACAACATTAACAAGGATGCTAGGTATGGTTTGGTTGTCATTTTGGGATCCGGTTTGGTGGTTAAATCCTACCAAATTTTATAAGTTGATACTTTAATATCATTTTAACATATTGAATATACTTTGGTTGCCGGATCAGCCAAATTGGAGCCCAATTCATCCCATTTTTATGGGCTGAAATTAAGATTTTAGCAAACTATTGAAGTTTAGTCCGGATTCTGATATATGGTCCGATTTAGTGACCATATCAAGGAATTTTCAAAACCATTTTACATGGTGATAGTCAACCTTAGTACTAGAAAATATATCTGGGTTGGCTGCTGGTTCAACCGGTTCATGGCCGGTTCAGTCCACCAAAGTGGATTGCCAGATTTGAATCAGTATTAGTAAGGATGTAGGGGTGAGTTTTGCTGTGCATTTGGGGATCCAGTTCGGTGGCCCATTCAATCCATTTTCATGAGCAAATTTTATAGAATCTTAATAAGGGTCTTAACTAATTGGTGACTAATTTTGAGCCGATTTGGTAGTTAGATGAAGGTTGATTTGGCATGATTTTTTCTAATTGTCTCTTTCAATATTCTAGTGCAATCTGATTAGTTTGGTTTACTCAATTTTCTTGAGGCTGAACTTGTCAAATTTTCAAGAGATATTTTTAAATCAACTTCATGACATCCTAGAGGGTTCTTTAAAATTTATATGTTAATTTTTATAGAGCTTGAATCGATAAAAAATGTGATAAAAATTAGCACCAATAGTAGTCCCTGATTTTCTTGGTTCAAACTGCCTGTTGACTTAAAACTATTGAATTAGCCATAATTCATGAGAATTATTCTAAAATAAAAATATGGTGATTTAGCCAACATATTGAAATTTCTTCAGTAAAATTTTCATGGGATAAATCGACCATTAATAATATGTAAAAATTAGCATATCAGTAAGCAAAACAATAGGTTGTATAACCAACTTCATGATGCATGTTTCTAAATTTTGGCTATTTTAGCATGGTAACGGCAAGACTTATTCTAGAACAAAAATATGGTATATAGCTATCATTGTAAAGTATATATTGTTAAAATTTCATGGAATAAATCAATCAAATGAGGTATAAAATCTTTTGGATATCAGTAAGGTGTAGCAGAATTCAATAATAGAGTCCCATTTTGTCATATTGCTAAACTTTACTCATTCTAATATGGTTTCGGTGAAATTTTTAAGTATTAAATCGACAATATTTTAAGATAAGATCAAAAATTTGACAACAAATTAAAGAGAGATGGGAGTTCTTGCCTGAAAATATTTTTAATTTAATTTTAAAATTCAGTTGCCAATCGAGTTATTCTCTAGACTCTGGTTTTGGTTCTCTGTTTTTGCTCTGCTTTTTATTTGCTTTGCTCTCTGATTTTTTCTTTTTCTTTTGGTGAATATCTAGACTTATATATCTAATTGTTGAAAATTTCTTGGATTTATTGGAATTTGCCACCTGCCTCATAAGGTGTCAAAAACTCCTACTGTCATTAGCTGAATCAGCTTGCATAGATGCTGATGTGCTGCCCCTTTGTTTTACCACTTGTCCCTATTTTATTTGATAAAATTTGATATATGTTAGTCCTTAAATATGTCATGTGTCTTCCCTCTTTAGTGTCATGTTCTCCTTTAATTTTATTAGTTAGAACTTTAGGGAAAGAGGGTGGAGGAACCGAGGGGTGTGTTAGTGAGGGTAGAGCAGTTGCCATGGGGGCTTGCTGAATTTCTTGAAATTCAGCTTAATTTATGAGTTGTCATATGTGTTTTAAGTGTTGGAATATATCAAATTTTATTTAATTAATTTAATTTATATTATATTTAATCAATCGAGATAATTTTAATTATTAATCGCGTATAAATTCAGTGACCATGTTATCTTATCTTCAACCGAAATTAATTTAATTATTAATTGATTAAGTATTTATTAACTGAATTACTTCTGTGTCATTTATTTTATCATTTATTAAATAAAATTAAAGTCAATTTTATCAAATAAATTTTTATCGCATTTCGTGTGAGTTCTTAATTTTTAAATTTTTACTATTTATTAATCTTAATTTTATATAAATTAATTTAGTTTATTGAATTATGAATAATGAAATCTCAGTTTTTATATTCTATCCTTCTAAAAAAAATTTTGTACTCGAAATTTGCATACTTCCATCCCTATCTCCATCCTTAATTAAATAGGAAAATTTTATCAAATGTTTTATACTAAATCTCAAATCAAATCTTGTATCCCAATATGATGGCCTATAAGCTTTCACTGTGCTACTCTGACCATCATAATTTTCCTACCATACTAGGCTTCTAAGTTTTATTATTTCTTAATCCTATCTGAAAACTCAAATAACTGACTTAAGGCTTTAACCCTAATTTAATCAATCAATTCATAGACTTCAGACCGAAATCTAACAATTTCAAATCTTAACCCGAAATAGATCTCAAACCCAACTCAACTACAAACAAAATAAGTTAATCAAATTAATTTAGTTTATCGAATTATAAATAATAAAATCTCAATCCTTACAATTCGTGAACAAGAAAAGGACAAGTTTGCTTGATTGAGGCAAGGTTATTTTGTGACAGAATATAATACCAAATTCACTAAATTAGCTCGTTTACCCTACATATAGTTGTGGACAAGGCCAGGTGGGCAAAGAAATCTCTTCAATGCTCACAAAATTCCGTTCAATAGCAGTTAGTGCTTTTGTGCTTGCAAATGTATGAAAAAGTGCTCGAACAAACTTTACTCAATGAGCAAGAGCAAGAAAGTGCCAAATATTTTTGAGAGGAAGTCAGTGAGTCATGGAGGCTAGAATTTAGGGTCAGGAAGGTCCTATTTGAAGTCAAAGGAATAGGATAAAGTCAAATCCATTGGAGTTAAATCATTGCCAATAAAGCCACAACAGGCAAAGTCGATGTGCAACCATTGTGGGGAGTACCAAAGAGGGCTACTGTACTATAAGCAGCTTAGAGCTTGTTTTAATTGTGGAAAAAGTTTGCAATGTGATGGGGTGTGCTTTTCCTTCAAAGCATGCAAACTGAAAGCTTACTGTCCTATGGAAGACTTTTGTGGTAGCAATAAAGGATACTCAAGCCAATCTGTCAGTAATGAAAGGTAATATACTAATTTTAGAATCTATAGTATATGTGTTAGTTGACCCTAGGTCTACACAATCTTTTATGGCACCTCAATTAATTTGCAAAATATTTTCATTTCAAGAGTTTTAGACTTTGCATTGGTGATATCCACTCTAATGGCAAGTCTTTACTAGCGGACATTATGTATCCCCAATGTACCATTTGGGTTAACGAGTTCGAGTTATCTATCCATAAACTTAATTTTATTGAAGATGTATGAGTTTATATTATTTTGGATATAGATTGATTACCCCATTATCATGTTGTTTTAGTAAGAAAGTTATATTTTGTATTTCAGATTATGAACCATTTGAGTTTCAAGGGAATGTCATAAAGAAATTGACATCTTTAATTTCTAATTTGCATGGGAGTCATTTAATGCGAGATGGGTGCTAACCTTATCTTGCTTATTTCTCTTTTGCTGAAAATCATAATGTGCCTATTATAAAGATTTTGGTAGTGTGTAAATTTGTAGATGTTTTTTCAGAAGAATTATTTGGTTTACCTTTGAATAAGAAAATTGAGTTTACTATTGACTTGGTGTTGGGATTTGTACCAATATTAACTATTCTATATAGAATGACTCAATCAGAATTGAAAAAAATTAAAGTAAGTTATAAAAATTATTAGAGAAATGGATTTATCTAGTTGAACATATTGCCATGAAGAGGTCTAGTGTTTTACGTGAATAAGAAGGATAGATTAATGAAATTATGTATTCAATATTACTACGAATTGATCAAGATTACAATCAAGAACAAGTATTTTTTTTTACTAAGGATTGATAATTTATTTAATCAATTATGAGGAGTATAAATTTTCTTCAAAATTTATTTGTATTTGGGATAACATTAACTGAGGATTAAGTAAGAGAACATGTAAAAGATGGCATTTTGAATGAACTATAACTATTATAAATTTTTAATGATCTCTTTTAATTTAACTAATGTTCATGCTGAATTCATGGAATTAATAAATTGAGTTTTTTTAACAATATTTGGATCAATTTATAGTAATTTTTATTAATAATATTCTGATTTATTTGATAAGTTATGAGAATCATAAGGTATATTTGAGAATCATCTTTTAGATTTTGAGAGATAGGCGGCTATTTACAAAATTAAAGTGTAAAATTTGGCTAAAGAAGATAGCCTTTATTGGACCTATTATTTCTTACAAAAAATAGTAGTAGACCAGAAGAAAATTGAAGCAATTACTAATTTGAAATGGGGAACAAATGTTTCTAAGGTTTATAGTTTTATGGAGTTGGCTTGTTATTATAGATGTTTCATTAAATATTGTTCATAGATTTTGGTACCTTTGAAGTGCTTTGCACAAAAGAAAGTAGCATTTTATTGAGATAAGAAATGTGAGAGAAACTTCCAATAATTAAAGAATCGATTGATTTCTGCGTCGATTTTAACTATTCACAAGAAAAAATGAGGATTTGTAGTTTATTATAATATTTTAAAGAAAAGATTGGATTGCATTTTGATGCAACATTAAAGGGTTATCACCTATAAATCAAGACATCTTAAAATTTACAAGTAAAAATATTCTACTCATAATATTGAATTACTCGTGCTTTCTTTGCTTTGAATATATAGAGGCATTATCTATATAGATAGAGATTTATAGTACACTTTGACCATAAGAGTTTGATGTATCTATTTTTTCAGAAAAAGTTGAACATGAGATAGTATCGTTGGATGGATTCTATTTGTAAGCCTTGAGTTGTCTTGATCCATAAGAAATCACTCTTCTATTTTGTCACAAATTTGAACCAAATAAGTCAAATTTATAAATATTTAAAATTTTAAATAATAGATAATTAAATTTCAAATTAGGTGTGAATAATCAGAAAGATCTAAAAACTTATTACAGGATTTCATTGGACAATCATTTGGACAATACAATCTTAACATGCTCCGAATAGTCGTAAGGAAAATAACCAAATAATAACAATTCATTTACATATACAACATGCCAAGAAATTTTTAATATATAGTTCAAAGGCCTTCACTCTAGCAATTTTTAATAACCAAAATACATTCTAATATAAGTCCAATCCAAAAGAATCGAAATATAGCCGACACCATCTATCTAAACAGTTAAGATACTTACCAAGAAATACAATACTGTGTCAGGTCTCGCCTTGCTCTCATAAAATATTTAGCCCTTCTACTCTGAAATGGATAAAATAGAAAATATTAGTTTAAAATTTAATAAATATCCATCATATACATATATAAAAAATTGCATATAAATCAAAGAGAAGGTGATGTCACATAACAAATCTTATAAAAACAAATCACAAGGTCTATATCTCGTATCCATAACCACCGACTATATTTTAGCCTTGTAACTCTTGAGTATCTTATATTATTGGATTCCAATTATATTTTAGGCTCATAACTCTTTCGATTCCGACTATATTTTAGGCTTATAACTCATAGCCATCTCATATCATTGGATCCCGGTCACATTTTAAGTTTATAACTCTCGGTTTGACTATATTTTAAGCATGTAACTCTCAACCATTTCATATCATTAGATTCCAACTATATTTTAAGCCGATAACTCTCAACCTTCTTATATCATTGTCACATGTTAACCCACTAGAACTTCAGACCGACCATGGTCCCACACATATTGACTCGCCTGGGGCCTCAGATTATCACGGTCCCTCACACATACATTGACCCATCAAGGCCTTAGAACACCATGGTGCCTCACACAACATCAACCCACCATGGCCTTCCCCGATGCCCGCTATACAATACTCTCACTCTTGCCCTTCATCACTTCCGCTCCTTCTCTTACCTTTCTGCCGGCTGAAACCTTCTTTCTTCTAGTGAAATTTCTAACTGGTAGGATCCAAGGCTGCTTCTTCTCAACCAAGCCCTTGTATAAATACTTATAGATGCCAGGAAAATCTTCCAAAATTACAAAACCCAAAAAAACTTTCAAATTAACCGATAAATCATACAAGTATGTACAAAATAAATAGATAGAATGTATAACAATAATATACATATTAATAAAATTTCAAAATGGTAGTCAAAACACATAAAATGTTGAAATAGATAAAAAATAGAATTTATAGATACATATCTTAACTTTATATTAAACAAATTTGAAAAAAGATGCTTTAATTTATCCAAACTCTACATTCTTTCTCCTCTTTCTCTCTCTTACCATGTGCCCTCTCATCTTTGGCCTTCCATCCCTGTGCCTCTCCTCTTCTTCCCTTCTCTACCCCTTGCGCTTTCTCTTTCTCTCCCTCTCTTCTTGTTTGGAAACCACTTTTGAATAGCTTTTACTTACCTATGTCCTTTAGCCAATCAAGCTTGACTTTCCCCTTTCTTTTTTTATTTCCTACCTCAATCAGCTTTTCTTTGGTCTACTTTGTAGGTCACTAAACTAACTTTTTCTAGTCCGCTTTGGCTATTGAACTAATCTTCTTCGAACCCCTAGACCGAACTTCGCGGAAAGTCCAACCAATGTATGATACTGCTTTAAAAATACACAAATAAAGTGTATAAAAATAATAATACATATTAAAAAAATTTTAAAACTCTAGTCAAAATACACAAAATGTTGAAATACCAATGATAAAATTTATAGATACATGTTTTGACATTATATTAAACAAATTTGAAAAATATGCTTCAATCTACCTAAACTCTACATTTTTTCTCCTTTTTCTCTCTTTTGCCATGCGCCTTCTCTGCTTTAGCCTTCCTTCCATGTGCCTCTCCTCTTCTTCCCTTCTCTACCCCTTGCATGTGCTCTCTCCCTCTCCCTCTCTCTTATTCTTCTTCTTTTTCCCTCATTCTCTCTCTCTCTTCCTCTTCTTCTTCTTCGTGTGAGCTCTACTTTTGCTTCTCCCCTCTCCTATTTTCTTTCTTTCATCTTTTCCTTTCCCCTTGCTTCCACTCCGCCACACCACCTCCCCATTTCCCATTTTATTTTGTATTATTATTATTATTATTATTTTCTTTTCTTTTCTAATTCAATCGGCACTCGAACACCAGTTTAGGCATACCTCGGGTACCAATCTAACTGATCCGAATCTCTTTTAAAATTTTATAATATAATTATTTTATAGTACATCCAATAAATAGAAAATCACAATTATATTAAAATAATCCAAATAAAAATTTGGTATATTACATACATTACATCAATACATAATCCCACACTCTCTTGGAGCATCATAATAAACAATGTGACTTGATCATTTCAAAATGCTAGAATCGGGGAAATTGTTAAATGATTCTTTAAAATTTTAAAACTTCTTTGACATTCTATATCCCAAGTGATTGCTACATTCTTTTGTATTAGTGGGTCAACACTACCGCAATCTTTGAAAAGTTCTAAATGAACCACTATAGCATCATGCCAAACTGAGAAAACTTCATACTTCTGTGAAGTTTGTTATTCAACCCCAACTCATGACCACTTTAATATTCTTTGGATCCAATAAAACATCTCCTTTTGATATTATGTGACCTAGAATAGTCACTTCTTTGTGTCAAGATTCAAATTTTTTATCTTGACATATAATTGACTTCCCCTACGTGATTGCAATGTAATCTTTAAGTGAACCTCATACGCATTGCAACTCCTTAAATAAATTAAAATATCATTGATGAGAACAACACAAATTGATCTTGATAGGATTGAAATAGCCGATTTAACAAATTGATGAACATTGTAGGGATATTAGTTAATCTAAGTGACATCACTAGAAACTCATTATGATCATACCTCATTCGAAATCCATTTTGCAATATTTTCTTCTTTATTCTCAATTGGTGATATTCTAATTGAAGATCAATTTTTGAAAAAACATAGGCTCTTTGCAATTGATAGAAAAGGTTGTCAATCCATAGCAACAAGAACTTGTTCTTGATTTATTTTATTCAGTTTCCAATAATCTATGTACAATCTAATAAAGTTATCCTTCTTTACAAGCAAAAATGGTGCATCCCAAAATGATGTACTTGATTGAATAAAGCTATTCTCTAATAATTCCTACAATTGCTTGTTTGACTCTTTTAACTCTAAAGAAGCCATGTCATATGAAGCCTAAGAAATTGCTGCAGATCTAGGTATGAAATTGATGTCAAACACAATCTTGGTGATAATCAAGGTAGATCTTTTGAAAACATCTCCTTGACTTCTTTTATTACTGAAATTATCTTAGCCAACACATTATGACTTCTGATGAGACAAGATATGTTTGATACTCACCTTTTATTAAATGGTACACTTGGAGGGTAGAAATTACTTAGGCCGACTCTTTTCATTTTTTCCATTGAAAATAAAACAATTAATAACCTGAACTTGAAAATTTTACCCACTTGGGGAAACATTTCACACAAGTATGGTAATATACTAATCAATCAATTCTTAATATTACATTGAAATTATATATGTCAAATATAATTAAATCAATCAGCAATTTAAACCCATACACCCGAAATATATATCTAGGGTAAACAATATTTGTTATTAATGATTTACTAATCGGCATAAACACCACCAAAGCATAGTCTATTATCATAGGTAGTGATAGAAAAAAGATTCGAATTTGTGGGATTCGAATAAATGTATTAACCCCATATCCAATAACACATGAACAGTAGTTTAGAAAATTAAGAGTTTATGCTACACCATAGAAAGAGATGCATCAGCATCCTTAGTCGTCACAACATAAGCTTCCCTTAAAGCACTCAACTTCCTAATAGTTTGCCTTATCGAGCGGGGCAACTTCTTGATCGTGAGACTAGGTTGCTGCAATTAGAGCCAGCCCTATTCTACTTATAGTATGGCCACCCTCCATAAAATTTTTCACAATGGTTGCACATCGCCTTAGAACGTGGTTTGTCTAGTGCACCATGAATCTCAACTGCCTTTTCTGCACTTTTATTATGTGATTCAGATCTCTTACGGAGCCCTCTTGATCCATAATTTTGGCCTTCTCGACTAGTATTTCTTTTCTCGAAAAACTTAACTCTCTCCAACTCTTACTCAAAAAGCAAATTTGATCGAACACCTCCACATAAGTTCTCAAACGCAATGGCATTAAGTGTTTTCTAATTGTATCATTTAAGCCTTGAAGAGATTTTCTCACCCTCATCATCTCATCCATTGCCACAGACAAGGCAAATTGAGCAAATTTGATAATTTTCACACCATATCTTGGCACCATTTGTCTTTCTTGGCATATATGAGAGGACTCATGCTCATTCTATTCACGGAGGCACGTTGAAAAATACATATCAAGGAAGGTTTCTAAAAATATGTCTCATGAGATTTTCTCATTCTCTAAATCCATAATCTTCTTTTTCATGGCTCATTGAGAATAGACCTCATCAGCTAATTTGTAGGCGGTAAACTTGACTTTATCTTCTTCAGAGTAATTTGTCACTTCAAATACCTTATCTACTCTACGGATCCATATTGCAGCCTTTGTTAGATTCATATCTCTTAAAAACATAATGACAATCTCATTTGTAAATTGATCATAAGTATTCGTAGCTTTTCTCAGACTTTAACCATACTTTGGGTTCGGTTGCCACTGCACTATGTGCTCACCATCTTTCTCGCTAGACCCAATGCAACCTTGACCTCTTGACATGTTTTTGCACCCATCACTTTACAAATTATTAATTTTAGTTTCTCAATCATTCAAGATGCTTTTTTCATAACTTTTATCTCTCCTCTTGTTACAACCTATGTACAAAATATATAAGAAAAAAGATGTCATACGTACTTATCTAATATCGGGCCACGACCTTGCATCAAAATTTTAGATAAATTCAATAATATTTATATCATCCTAATATACGACCAACACATCAATAACTAGCTTTAAATTATATAACTTGTCAAAAGTATCCAAATATAAGTTAAAAGTATCCATAAATTAATTTATCATGAGCAAAGATATCAAATCGTAGGTTTAGTCGCATGGCAAAAAAAAAAAGAACATCCCCATATGAAATTGTTTCTAATAGTATAACAAACAAAAACTTTGAGTACAATGAAGCATCCATAAACTAATCCTCCAAAATTTCCTTGAATCCAAAAACTCTACAATTCGATCCATGCAATCCATGTTTGTTAATATGAAAGGTGATGAAATATAGTAAAGTAAATTTAACATTTGGTGAAGCATATACATGCAAATTTATCTACACATATATGATAAAAATGTAAGAAGAATAACAATAATCCTATGTAAAAATTTCAAAAAATAAGACCTAATGATCAACAACAATTTCATCAACTAAGATTGAATATTAAAGTTTATACCATAGATTTTTACCATATAGTGTAAGTCATATGTAACTATTTAAAATTCATAAGTGTGCTGCCAACAAATTATACCTTATAGATGAAAACCAACATTACTTTTCAAATCAGTAGATAATAGATAACAACTTTTATTTACAAACTAATATACTAAAAGATGTTTGAATATATTTTATTAATTTTTACAATAATTTGTATTTAGATAAAATATAAAACTCCACGGTAATAAAAAATTTTCAAATTATGAAAAACAAATATCTCAAACTTAACTCATAGAGTGCTTCCATAAATTCTAACATAAAAGAAGGATTGCAAGGAAACATACAAGATATCATAATTTATTGATAATATACCTACTTTTAATGTACAAGTATTCAAAATGTCATAAAATGTGAGCAAAATTAATATGCATGCAAACGAAATTGAAAGAAATAAGAAAAAATGTTACATGTATTTGCATTTGATTAGGAAATGAAAAGACTACTTTAAAATTTTTAACAACAAATGAAGAAAAGGATTTACATAAACTTATCTTAGATTGAATCTCACTAAAGTCCAACTCAAAAAATTCTTCATTCAAGTACCTTTTCCTACTCTCTCTTCTTTGCTCTCTCATTTTCTTTTCTCTCTCTTATTTCTTGAATTCCCAAACAAAAATAACTTAAAATTAACGAGCAATGCTTTAAATATTTAGAGTGGTGTACGAGTGCTACTCTAGCATCCATCAGGAGTGTGGCTAAAATGTTACCTACACACATGCATTTTTCAAACACAGCCTTAAGCATAGAGCTACAGCGATGCACACAGGAGTGTACTTCATGTGATCATTAGGCACAATTACATATTGTCATGTGCATACGAACTTTCCTTCTTATGCCCCTCAAGTGTCCTTGGACCGCTATCGGTGTATGAGCGTTATTCGAGTGTGGGTCAAGTACCACTCCACTTCTCTTAGTTATTAAAATTTTCACTGTAATACACAATTCTCTTTTGATAATTTGTCTAATTAAATTAAATTCTAACACCATAAGATAAGTTTTAGTGATCGGGTGTTACACCAACAACATGCTTGTGTTGGACTCAAACACACACCACTCGATGCAGTGAAACAAAATCTAAACCTCTTGTTAAACGTCAACCACCAAACTTGTAAACACAACAAATATAATAATATACTTTGATTTTATTTAAATAACTAATCATCCATTTAATATTAAAATTATAATCATTCTATAGAGAACTTTCATCCTAAATTAATTAGAAAATATAACATAGTTTCATAAAATAAAAATAAAATAAAATATTACCAAATAAAATCTCTCAAATAAAATAAAATCAAATAAATAAAATCTTTTCTAATCAAATCAAATCTATTTTAATTTAAAATATTTTTGATATCCATACAGTACTTGTGTGATCTCATTAGATCTACCAAATGAGACATCAAATAGATATGGTCCACATGGAAGTGACTCATAATTTAATAATTTTTCCTTACAATTGTATGGGAGACCATTCGCCTTAATTGACGACCATCATCACTTGCCTTTTGGTTACTTTCCCTCCAATGAGAGCCTGACATCGATCTTCACAAGTTTGAATCATATCCTCTTTACTCTACCGAACTTAGAATATTCTCACTCCCATTTGGTTTCTCATTTGAGGTAGAATCACTCTCCTTATGCTCATCTTCAGCCTCCTCTTTCCGCCATCTTGACCAATGTCCCCATTAGTCACATTGGCATTATCCTTGGCAATTTAAAATTTTATTAAGTATTGGTTTGATTGCTTGCTTTCCTTTACTATAATCGAGGAACATTTAGTAAATTTTTACTGGCCTTTTTCAAATGTCATGTAAAAGCCTTTTTCATCAAACTTTTCGGTTGTAATCACACTCAAACTTAAATTTGGGGCATGTTACTTGCCCTTCAATACAAGTTTTGTCCTGTTATTTATTTGCAAGCTAACATCTTTGATGCCAATAATCCTTGATGAACCCTCATAAATCATCTTTAATATCCCGTATTCCTCGGTCATATAAGTGGTAAAGAGGGACTTCTTTGATGCTTTATGGTATAAGGAACCACTATCCATCATCCAATTCGTCTCCTAACTTAGAAAGCTCCATGTCTTTTTTTCATAGACAACTAGAAGGTCTCCATTGAAAGCGATAGACGTTTAGTTAATTTCGTTATGATTCCTCCTTTCTTGATGCTCGTCTTAATCTTCCTTCTCCTTCTTTCACTTAGAGTAATATCGTTTTATGTTACCATTCTTATTACAATAGAAGCACTCCATATCTTAAAACTTGGACTAACTGTTATTCCTTTTCAATTTGTCGTCCCAATCTCTCGATTTCTCATGTCCTCAACTGCTAATGGATATTGAGAGGCTCGACTCCTCCAAAACCCCAATGCTTCCCCTCCACTTTGACTCATTCATAAATAATATAGTGATAATCTCATTTAAATTGAGCGTATCTTTTTTAAATAGTAGTATCGTGATAATATGATTATACAAGATAGATCAAAAAGCCATCAATATCAACACCTTATCTTCTTCCTTAATCTTCTTATCAAGTATTGACATTTACATCAAAACCTAGTTAAACTCATCCAAATACTTTTTGAAACTTCCTCCTTTTGATAAACGAAGGCCATAGAACTTCTTTTTCACATATAATCTCATCATTAAGGACTTGAACTTATATTGATTTTTAAACTTCATCCAAACCTCCATTGGATTTGACAAACCAATGATTTCTTAAAACTTGTTATCCGCAAGATATAACTTAATTGTACAATTAGTAAAATCTCTCACATCTTGTCATTCCTTATCCTCATTTTTTTCGACTTATCCTCATTACTCCAAAGTACTTTTACTATTTTTTTCGGATTAAATTATTCCTCACCATTTCTTAAAAAATAATGAAACTATTTTACCAATTTAATTACTCAACACAGAATGGCAAGCTCCTTGACGTTAACACCATCAAATCATAACTTTACAATCTGTTTTTGATACCACTTATTTGGGTTCCACCTGGATACACACTACTCAACACATTAGAATAAAATCTGAACCTTCCGTCAAACGTTAGTTACCAATCTCATGAGAATAAAAAATGTAATAAGATACTCAAATTTTATTCAATTCTTCAGCCATATATTTAATATTAGAGTTAATATCCTTTGATAAAGAATATTAATTCTAGGTTAATTAGAAAATATGACACACTTTTATAAGATAAAAATAAAATAAAATATCATCAAATAAAATTTTTTTGATAAAATCTCTCAAATAAAATAAAATAAAATAAAATATTTTCTAATCAAATTAAATCACTCCTAATATAGAATATTTTTAATGTTTATACAATACCTATATAATTTCATTCGAATTATCAAACAACACATTAAATTGGTATGACTCATAAACCTCAATAATACTATGGTGACTCAAAGCATTATATCCTAGTTGGTGATTGACGATGGCAGCCATCTAATAACCGATGGTGGTAGTCTAAGGAAACATGAGCCGGTGATTTACAGGTCGTCGCACTACAGGCTACAAAGGAATCATCTCTGGGGTAAAAGTTTTATTAATAAATATTGGTGGTCAATTAGAAGTAAGATTGGGCTTTAAGGATGACTTTTTGTCTAGAATAAAAGTCATTTTTTAAATTTAAAGCTTAAATTTTTATTTATTTAGAAAAATATTTCTTATAAAATTTTATTTTAAAATTGAATAATAAATACATACATATACATATATATACATACATATACATATACATACATATATATCTTGAAACGCATCGTATTTCGATGCCGTAGCTGTTGTGTGATTAGGTCATGATTTATCCCTGTACACCACCGCCGAGTGCTTGGTAGCAGATGCTTAACAGGCACTAAGAAGAGAGAGAGAGAGGGGGAAACAGAGAGAGTGAACTCTATAAATTGAATGATAAAGACGGAGAAAATGAGATCTCATTGAGGGTTACGGAAAACCCAAAACTCAGAGAGAAAGATGAAGAAGGGCAAAGGAGTCTATCCGCCTCTAATGTATTGACTGCCCATTTCTAGTTTCTTCTTCCTCTTCTTCATTTATCATCTCCTCCTTTCACTTTTTTTATATTATCTTTCTTCATCTCCTTCTCCGACTAAAAGCAACATGAAGAAGAAGAAAGAGAAGGAGGCAGAGAGAGAGAGAGAGAGAGAGAGAGAAGAGAGAGAGAGAGAGAGACGGAGAGAGAGAAGAAACTAAGATGGCGAAAGATTTATCTTTTTAATTGAGGTGAATGTTGTCTGGCTCGAGGCCATCCTTTTACATCTCATGATTGATCGCTAATTTCTACCGTAAAAAAAGTTTTTTTTTTTTTTGATGATCATGAGATTTAAAAATGACGTCGGACCAGGCTTCATTCCCCCCAATTTATCTTTCGTCCACGCCGCCCACCAGTCGGATCCATCTACGCAAGCGCCGGATCTCCATGGTTCTGATTCAGTAAGGAGTTAACTCTTCTTGTCCTCCTTTTCCCTAAACTATTTCAGAAATGATAGCTGCTTTTCTATTAATTTTTAACAAAAACTTTTAATAGGGTGGATCAGACATAAGCAGATTGGTGTAATGATGAATAATTTTGACTTCACTCTTTTCATAAACCGACTTCTAGGGTTCATGATTGCTATCCAGTATCCTTTTTCTTCTTTTTCTTTGCCTGATTTTAAGTTTATAATATCGAAAGGTTCGAAACTTTTTGGTAGATTAGGCTCCCTATCTCTCTGTTTCTTGAATCATTGGACGGATTTCTCTTATGATTGCTTCAAGGATCTTATCTGTACGCTTCTGCCCCTTCATTCTAGCAGTGTTTGGTTTATTCCTTTTCTTTCGACTATCTTTCTGGGTTTTCATGGCAAATATATGCTTAGTTTCTTCTCAGAAAACTGACTTGCGGAGAAACTTTTAACCAAACATGATATAAAGAACCGAATGCATATTAACTTGGAGATGAAGGGGACAATTATGTCAGTCAGGAGTTAAATACTTTGTTTGGTAGCTAGATCTAAAGGTAGTGAGCTTATTAAATAAATTAAAACCACATTGTCAGGAGTTAAAAACAGTGGTCCAGACCCCAATATATACGGGCACTCTTTAATTACTGCTCTATATTATTTTTCTGCATTCCTCCTTGCTAATGTGGACGATGGGCGTATTTTACACGCTCTTGTTTTGTTTCATTTTTCCCTTCAATTTCTTTTCCATTCGACAAGATCTGCCATTTAAATTTTATCTGTCCCGGTATCGCATCAGTGGAGGAAAATAAAAGATGGGCTACTAAGAAACTTTGATTTCTCCACTTTCATTGTTTCGAAAATTGAATTCTTGATGGTGCTATAGCTTTTGGTGATGCGTATGGTTCACACGGTTTCAGTTCTTCTTAGTGAAAGGTGAAAGTAATAATCTTTCTAGCCGCTTATGGAGGAAAAATTATGTAATCCACCTCTTAGAACCAACCAAAAAGATAGTTACTTTTACCAAGTATAATTAACCTTTTCATCCTTGAGATGTATTATTTGTGTACTGTCAAGTGAAATAATCGCACATATGTATTGTATAATTTGTCGAGAGAGAGAAATAGAGAAAGAGAGTGGAGTCTGACCAGTTTGCTTTGTAGCAGAAGCAATCCCTACTTGAAAACAGCTAACCCAAAAAACCTTTTTCATCTGACTCAATTAAATCACTGTTCAAGTGGTGTAGCATGATCTTCTTTCTAATATATATTTTTTTTAAATACACATTTTAGATGTCGTTCAACTATCCACTTGATTTCATAAGAATCCATATCACGTTATTTAAAAATATTTAAAGTGTAATTAAAAAGTTTGAACAATATTTCTCTCTTTTTTTTTTTCATGTGAGTGTGTACTTTGTTTGATCACTGTTCATAATTGGAGTTGAAGCTGTTGGAACATGCCCTTCTGTGCCTGTGGGTTTTTTTAATCTTTTTGTTGCTTTGAGTTTGCATATCTGCACCAGTAATTCATACAAGGATGTGTTTTGCTGTCAGCTTGAGCTTCCAAGTCATATATATTGTTTGATTTGCTATGATATTCATACACGCGAACCTTGATGCACATCCAATTTGTAAAACGTTCGGTGTCTGCTTTGCCGGTAATATCTTTTCCCTCTCTGACATGCCACCCCTGCTGTTGCATTGTTTATTTCTTTGGCATTTCATGTTTAATTTGCTATTAAACATTCCATTTTATTGGAAGAGACAGGGTCGTCCTAATGTCTAGCAGATGGTGTAAAAGATACTTGGTGTGGTGTTACTTTGTTTAGATCTTAGTTTCTCTCCTTTGTAGCCCTCCAACCCTCCCCACAAGACAAAAGGAAACATGTTCCGATAGGGTCACTGCTTGAGTTTTGAAGCTTATGCCCTAAGCAAGTCCCTTTAACTACTAGTTGAAAGACTACTTGTTGAAGTCACATAATAATACCCTAAAAGGAAACTAGGATTTTATCTTTTCTTTTTCTTTTTCGAAATGTTAGTCTTTAAACCAGATGCATATACATATGTTGATTTTACTTTTGTTTAATATATGACCTTTTTATAAGAACATTCACAAAAGGAGAAAAGGTACTGATAAATCTATAAGTCACACAAATTAAACAAGACAAGAGCTTTTTTATTTTTATTTTTTTAAAAAAAAACTATTGCAAAAATAGATTTTAAAGCAAGGCCTAACAAGTTACGAACTTGTAGAGATTTGCACTATTTACTTTTTTCGTGGGCTGAAATTTGAGCTTATTTCACACTAACTATTCACGTAGTTATGAGGTGAATGATTGTTGTAACAATAAGGTTTTCTTCTTGTTGAGCCATGGTCTGCATGTAAGGCATAACGACCAATACAATAAGGAGCAATGATGACCACATTTTGAAAGAGGGATAGCAGACCGGCCACGTCTGCGACATAGTATTAACAATCTTTCTAAATGGCAAAACTTAAAATAAAATAAAATCTGAATCACTGATTATATATATATTTAGAATTTTCTGTCGTTGTTTTGGTTTATTGTAAAAATCTTCTTTCCATTGCCAATGACTATATATTAAGCGTTTAATCAATTTGATGCGTCCCTGGGATTGGGCTGCACCCAACACAATTATTATTCATCCCTTTCTCATACTTTAAGCAACTTATAGTTGTTATTCTGACATTTTAATAAGTAGGGGAGGCGAAATACTGAAATTATCTATTTGTGATGGAAGTAGTGTTTGCTTATCCAAACCATTGAACCTCTTGGAGTAAAATGATTAATAATTTAAACCTGAAAATGAAGGGTAAGCGCAACAGAAGTGGTTATGTTTCACAGTGCCTCTCTTCTGTTTCACCGGTAAGTCTTTTTTCCCCGGTCCCTTTTCTCCCGATTTTAATGTGGCGCAGGTACAGCAGATGCAGACCAATCCATAAGTGCAGAGAGAGAGAGAGGGGGAAGGGGGGCGGCGAAGAGAAGCGTGACCTTTTGATGACAACCGTGATAGGTCTTGCCTCTTTCTGTTTCCTTCTGTCACTCGAAGCGAAGGCCTTATGCAACACTGAATCACTGATTCCCTTTAATGTTCTCATCTCTCTCTCTCTCTCTCCTTTCTCTGTGTGATTGTGATTGTGAGTGCAGAGTGAAGTCAACATCATCTTCTTCATGGACACCTGTGCGTTTTTACCTCAGATGTTGGCTGCAGTTGCTTCTTTCGATGGTCAAAACTGTATGGGAAGAAACTATTACAGTAATGGTGGTACTGTCATTCTCTAGTCTATTTGTTTATCTTGCGGAGAAGATCAAAAAAGTGTAGCACCGCTCGGGCAGTGCACCAGAGGAGTCACCGAGTTCATTTTTTGAGAACAAATCATAATAAGAAAATATTAATGTGTCGTCCATTTGTAACTTTAGGACAGAGTAAATGTCATCCTTCCTAAATTATTTATATGAGAAGATATTTCATTCCCTCTTTCTTCGAACCTCTAATTTTCTTTTTGCCTAGTTTGTAGGTTTAGGTAAACTCTTCTGGGGAGAAGGCCTCCAAACTCCAACAATGGCCAAAGTAAATCATACAAGATTAATTTTTGCCTCATTTATTTGAATTTATGAGGAGTATAGGTAGTAAATAGCAATACAATAATAATATTGTATTGGGTTTTGACAAGCCAATGACCTCCTAAAAAATATTATTCATAAGATACAATTTCATCATACAATTAGTAAAATCCCTCTTATCTTGTCACTCTTCTTCCGTCTTGTTCTCCGCCTTCTTTTTCTTCCTCTGAAATGCTTTTATCGTTCCTTACTAGGTCAAAATATTTTACATCCTTTCTTACTAAATGATAAAATTATTTTACCCATTAAATTGTTCTACACCAAATGGCAAACTTCTCGATGACGATGCCATCAAATCGAAGGTATACAATATCGCTCTGATACCACTTGTTGGAGTTTAACACCCGAATTTACACACAATTTGATCGCAGTGAAAAAACCCGAACCCCCTATCGATCGTCAGCTACCAAGATTATGAGCACAATGAATCCAAAAATGCACAACGATTTTCAACGTGAAAAACCCTTCTCAATTAAGAAAAAAATCACGGGATAAATTTTAAAAAAATTTTACTATGTAAAATCGGTTCCAAACAACCCAAAGATAGAATGCCAGCAACCCACTCCAAACATAATAAGAAAATTAATTTTCAGAGTAAGGAAACTCTTATTCTTTCTTTTTCTCTTTATTTTTCTTTTCTCATTCTTCACATTGGTAGTACATTTCACTCACTGATTTTATAAATGTGCCGACAAACGACGAACGGTGAGAGCTTCCTTTCACACTTTGCTCCGTTCCACGTTCCACCACTACTCTTCTGAAGCACTTGATGCACTTTATAATGACTCGGGGCCTAAATCTCATTTACTCATCCGGTCTGATCTTGTAGAGAATTTGTTATACCAATTTTGTTATTTTTTGTACCTTCACTAGTTTCCACGCTTCCAAAGACAACGCATGCTCTGCCAGGTTAGACGCGTGTTTGTAAAACTGCCACCTACTTTGTAAAGCCACCTGCCATATTCTGTAAAGTCTACCAACACTAAAAAGTCAATAGCTCTACAGAGTCAACTGCCAGCTTTCCAAATAGAATGTCTTCGGCCATCAGCTAGAGCTCTTGGTCGGCCTCTCTGTCCGGCCTCATCCTAGCTTAGCCACACAGGCTTGATTGCTCTTAGCCAATCTCCTCTTAGCCGATCGACTTCTTGTTGACCTGCCGATCGTCCTCCAGCCAGCCATTCTCTAGCCAACCTTCTTGCTATCAGACCAACCGGCCTCCTACTGTCCGGCCAGCAGACATCCTTGTTGCCCGACTGGCCGACCTCCTGTTGCCAAACTTATCGTCCGAAGAGCAGCATTCTTGCTACTCTTTTGGTCGTTTGTCGCGCAAGTGAATACTCTAAAATTTGCACAAACTCTTGTACAATGTTTCGATGTCGTATCCGTTTATTGAACTACCCATAAGGAAGTTATCAAACCCAACATACTATACATTATGCAATAAAAATCCAAACCAACTATGCCCAAAAGAATGACATTGAAATATTATGAAAGGCGTGTGTCGAAATAGAGCTCAATTATAATAAGTCTTGGTTATATAAATTCACAGCAACTCTCCAAATTTAAGCATATAACTCTCCTCTAAAAAACATTCCACACACTATTACACAAGTGACTTTAAAAATTACACTAAACTAGATTGAAAAACAAAAAACTCTACTGCACGCCTATAAAAAAAAAAAAGAAAGAAAATTCCCCAAGAACGATACATATGATATAGGCGAAGATGGAGAATGACAACCCCCCCCCCTTTCTGCTTTCCTAATGCTTTTTCCTCTCGTATTTTCTATCTACATTATAAAGTGAAATTGCTGCAGTGTTCATTGCACAATGATTTGTAATATCTGTTTTTCTACTTATATTTATGATGTTATAATTTTTAAATATTGAATAAATGTAACAAATGATTTTATAATAAAAAATTTTAATAAAAAATAGATTTTATGGAATGAAGTTTAGTGTCTGATGAATACAAAAGCCACATATATGCATCTTTGAGGCTGAATTTCACACTTAAGGTGCCCATATTGGGTGCTTATATATGGTTTGAAGAGAATAAGTCACGCTCTTTCACAAACTAGATACACTCATGCATGTATGCGTTCAAAAATTATGCCTAATTGACGTTTGTGTGTCAATTTGGGTATTTAAAACTCTTCACCTAATTTTCAAGTATTTTTTACTAACAAAAGAGAGGAAGTGAGAGAAGAGTAGAGAAAAGGTAAAGGAAAGTGATATTGAGGTTATTTCACATCAAATTGAGTAAATAATATAAAAACATGCAAATCTAAATCTATTATTTGATATATTATTAAAATTTTTTCTATTTTTCTTTCAACCATTGTATAATTGTATATGAATGCCACCATTTTTGCCAGTTTCTAAATATTATTACATACATATTTATTTTTACCAAACATCTAAGTATTTTTAAAGGGTCATGTTTATATATGAGTTATTATTAAAAAAAATTATGAAATCTTTGTTTGACTTTGTATATTATTTTTATATAAATATATGATGGGAAGTTTACTTTATGAAATAAAATAAAAAATTTATTTTTTTAATTTGAAGAATTTTTAAATATTTGATATGTGATGTAGAGTTTTTGATTAGACAAAATGACAACCATTATAAATATAGTAGACTATATTTTGACATATTATGATATAGTATTCTTAATTTAAAGATTACACCTATTATTTATTGATAAAAAAATAATATTCGATCATGTTTATAGAATATTGTAAGGGCTCATTTATAGATCCTAAATAGTAATGTGTTGATCTCATGATATTGAAAATATGCATATCTCTTTTTTAAAATTTATTATTCAATTAGTAAGTGTATGTATTATTGATTCTTGATTATTAACTTTTCATATGTTTCCGACATAATTATTCTCATGCATTTTATATTTTCGATACAATTTTATATGTGTTTTATGAACATTTGAATATTTCATATATTTGTATGTGTTGGGAATTCACATGAAATTATGTTTTAGAATATATTTATTGAAAGTTATACATTTTAAATTTTCTCATGTAATCAACATTTATAGTTAGTCATTAGAATATATTTATATTCTCACGTCTATTTTATTTATTTATATTCATATATTGAATATATACTTTACTAAATATTAGATTGACATTTAAAATATTTTAAAACCCTTTCAAATTAGTAGACATTAAAGACTTGTAGGATTAGACAGAAGACCGTTAAAGGATTATAGTTAGAAATCCTATCGATTTGGACTTATTTTTAGATTTTTTGTAATAGATAAGATTGATACTTAGTTTTTATAGTTTAGATTCAGGCCAGTATATTATTATAAATTTATGTATGAGCTTTCACCACTTATATATTTAAATTTTTGTTAGATACTTTTTCTTCTATAATTAACAATTTAGCAAATATAATATTATTTTAAGTCGAACGGGGATAGTTTGGTTATATTTGGGACCGCAAAATCTTGCCTATGGTTTTAGCTGTGAGACGTTAATTGCGGTGAAATTTTGTATTTGATATTGCTATTATTAGCTACTTATATCGAGTTCAAAATAAATTTTATCCTTGAATGCGAAACTTGTTTGTGAAAATTCTACCAATCTTATTGCACCAAACCTACTTCACACCAACATTAATATGTAAATCTTGGCAATTCATCAGCTACATAACACGATATAAGTCTCTCATGGGAGTCACTCTTCTTGGAAATTAAAGTCATTTGCAAGGATCTTTTATCAAGTAACTTCAATCTCAATACCCATAAAGGTCAAATTCGTGACCACAATTAACGTTTACCAGAATTGTTTCATTAGCCACGTTGTACCCTCTTTCAAGATTGTAGAGTAGAGCTGTCATCTGTACAACTTTTGCTAAATTTTGAACCACTTTCTTATAAATTTTATACCCATTAACATGCTATCTATTTGCACATTCACATGACGATATGAAATAAGGGTCGATCAAGCGCTAATCAAGCGACAAAATTCACTGAATATTCACATGAGATTCATGAAAGTGGCAACTGAGTAAAAGTCATTTTCAATAAATCAAAAACATTTATGCCTAGTGAGTACACAATAGATGCTCATGCATCAATGCTAGTAGAACAAACACTTGAAAAACACACATGCGTGGATTGGGTAGAGAGATCACCCCTGATGTGTATGAGAGGTATACGTGTACCAACATCTAATTAAAAAATCTCACACATTTTTACTAGGGTTTAGACATAGGAAATTTCTTAATCTTTTGAGTGCTAATATAGAGAGAAAGATAACGAATAGAGAAACATGGAAGGAGGAAAAGATTCACTCATTTGTTTGGATATCAAATTGTGTTTCATTCTCCACTAATTATGGATATATTGTTATTGAGAAGAACATTTACCATGGATATCAGGTGCAATCAAAAAGATTCGTTCATATCTTCTTATTTAATCTTATATTCTCTATTTCTTAGGAGTGTTTAATATAAGATATTGTATCATTATATTATTTGTGATTTATATAATAAAAAATTATTATATAGTGGATAGTCCTATAATTTTTTTCCTTATTTCTAAAAAAAAATTTTCACACAAAATATTGTATTTCAATATTCATGATTATTATTTTATAATATATATTATTATATAATTTCCTCATGAATACAGAAACAGTTACTATAGAGATTAGTTTTTAATTTTGTGAATAAAGTTTTAATATTTAGAATCTAACAAGTGATACAGAGATATCAAGTTATTGTATTAATTTATTTGGATTGAAAGGCGGTGATAACAAAATGATTTGGTTAAATAGCACAAATTGTGGAACATGAAAGAGCAAGATAAAATATCTATTGTTTGTCAAAATAATGTATCCTTTGGAATTTCCTACCAAAAGCTCAAATTAAAATCTAAATAAGAGTGAGCCTTTGAATATGAGTATATTTGTAGGTACATTTGATAATTTATTGATAATAATATTTATGATCATATTTACAATGAAAAACACATGAGTACATTGTGAGATAAACTCGAAGTGATGCGTGTTTCAAAGTCGTGTAATAGTAAGTTATATCGCTTGGTTAAATAAATGCAAGTGATGTATCAGGAAGATGATTTTATAGCCAATCATCTAAACGTGTTTCAGGGGTGTAGATTGATGATTTGTATGGACATTAAATTTGATTATAGTTGCACGGATTGTGGTTGTTGACCATGCCATCATATTCATAGAAGATTATTCAAATCATCATTAATAACACTACTACTAACTTTGTAGTAACCTTGATGATAGTAATGGGTGCAATCCTCAATGAGAAGATGAGAAGGGGGTTATAAGGCTCTACATCTTTGTACTCCAAAGAGTTGGCCTTGGAGTCATACGAAAGAGGTAGAGGAAGAGGTCCCAAATCTTGTGAAAAAAACTATAGCAAGCCTTGAACGAGGTTTTAAAAACTCAAATGCTACAATTGTGAGAAGAATAAACACATCAAAAAGTATTATTATAAGTGAAAGTTTTAGGATGAATTTTATTTTAGCCGACAAACTTGACAATGAGTAATTTTACAACACATTGAACAAGGGTGCATGGAAGCTCACTAAAGGTTCTTCATTGGTGGCATATGGGAATAAATATTTTAACTTTTACATGTTGTAAGTCTTCAATCTTAATGGAGACATGAATGCAGCAAAGAGTGGCAAGTCTTTCGAATTATGGCACAAACATTTTAGCCATATAAGTATGACAAGATCAATTGTTTAGCAAAGAAGAACCTTCTTTCGAGTGTGAAGAAGGTAAAGTTGAAGACTTGTCCTCATTGTATAATTAGAGAGTAATTGAGAGTTTCACTTCATTAAAATTCATCTACAAAAAAAGCAAATCTCCTTGAGCTCATAAATACTAAAATATGTGTCCAGCCAAGGTAAAAATATTCGGTAGAGTACTTAATTGCAAAATATTTATTGATAATTATTTTAAAAACTTGTGGGTATATCTCTTGGAGATAAAAATCAAGCCCTTGAAATTCTAAAGAAATTTCATGCCTT
Source organism: Nepenthes gracilis (assembly GCA_033239525.1). Lineage (NCBI taxonomy): Eukaryota > Viridiplantae > Streptophyta > Magnoliopsida > Caryophyllales > Nepenthaceae > Nepenthes > Nepenthes gracilis. Next base: position 8,159,773 of record BSYO01000009.1, read on the forward strand.
GGTTAAAAGGCAAGTAGGGAAGAAATTAAAGTGGATCTAAAGTGACAATGGAGTAGAGTACATTGAGACATTTGGTGTATATTGTCAATTGCACAACATACGATACCAAAAGATTCTTTTGAAGACACTGCAACTCAATAGTGTAGCCAAAAAGATGAACTAGGTGTTAACTGAAAGAGTAAGTTGTGTACGTTTGGAGGCCAAGCTCCCTTGCTTATTTTGGGGGAAAACTCTAAATGTTGTGGCTCATGTATTTAATCTTTCATAATTACCAAAAAAATAAAGTATTTAATCTTTCACCTAACAGTTGCCTAAATGGTGATATGTCTACTAAGGTATGGTTTGAAAAGGAGGCCTCCTATAATCACCTGTGCATGTTTTGGGGTAAATATTTTGTCCATATTTTAAAAAAAGAAAGGTCCACATTTGAGGCAAAGGTGCAACAATCCATCTTTCTCAGTTACTAAAACGAAGAATTTGGCTATCAATTTTATGATCCAATAGAAAAAAAATTTAAACGATTTAGAGGCCTCCTATAATCACCTTCATAATTTGGCTTAAAATATGGGCTTGAACTCTTAGTAGGTCATATACAAGAAATTTTAATTATGATGTTTATTTTCAAAAATTCAAGAAATGGAAAAATTAAATAATATTAACTTATAAGAAACACCCGACTTGAGTTTAGATATTTGAGCCATTAATTTAAATTAATAGTTTAAGTTTAGGTATTTTGGCCATTAAATTTAGTTTAGAGTAATTAATATATTTGATTATAGGCCTAACTAATCGAATGAGCTATTATATATTTAAACTATGTGAATTTTAATATATTAGAATTTATTAATTAAAAATATAATTATAAATTAAATTTAAAAAGGGGTCCAAACATTAGAAATTGATATTAAAATTTTAGGTATTATTATAAGGGTAATAAAATAAAATAAATAAATATTATTATTTAATTATTTATGAAATTGATATTAAAATTTTAGGTATTATTATAAGGGTAATAAAATAAAATAAATAAATATTATTATTTAATTAGGGATAAATAACTGAATAAATGTATATATGTATATATATATATAATAACAAACAAACAAATAAATAATAATAATAATAATAATAATAATAATAATAATAATAATAATAATAATAATAATAATATACGGTGAAATAAAGGAAAGGAAATGGAGGAAAAGAAGGAAAAGGAAAAAAAAGAAAAAGAAAGAAAAGAGAAGAGAAAGAGGAGCATCGTGATTCGGTAGGGCAAAGAAGGAAGAAATTGACACTCAAGATGGAAACTCAGCTATCCTAGGACGACTTGCCATACATTATTTTAGTGTTACAATGCCGTGAATTGGAGGACAGGGAATGGGAGCCGAAGAGGGAAGCTGCGCACGAATCAAAGAGAGAAACCACCGTTGCCAAAAAAATAAGATATTGAGGTAAGTAAATTCTTCCCTTCTCATTGTCAATATTAGTTTTCTTATTGCATGCCTTGATTTTGGAAAAAATTGGTCGTATTTACTGTGACTGAAAATCGGGTAAAAACAGGGAAATAGGCACATGGCTCTGGTTATAGGGTTTTGAAAGATTCACGATGAATTGGAGTGGGGTAATTTGTGTATTTATGCTACAAAAATGCTTGTTTATTTATTCGAAGGCGAAAGTGAGGATTTTAGATAATTTTGTTTTGAATTGAAGGAGAAAGGTGAAACAGAGCTTTTATTCTCTGTTTGGATATCAATTTGCATAGTGAATTGAAAATAGTGAAGATGGCTGTTTCTCAATTGCCTTGTTGCTGTACTTATAATTTTAGCATAGGATTAGTAGCAATTGTTATTGATTTTGGGATTTGGACTGTCCGTAATTGGAGAAAATAGAGCTTTGTGCTCTGTTTGTTTGGATACGAAATGCAGGAGAAGGTGAAAACAATGAGAGAATGACAGTGAGAGGATGTAAGCATATGGATGTGATGTATGGGCGTATACGTGTATATGTGGCTATATATATAAGTAGCAGGTTATCGTATTGTACACATACATATGTATGCATGAGTATGTATACTAATTTATTGTGAAGGACCGTATTTCTAACCGAAATTTAGTAGAGTTTTGATAGAAAAATGACAGTTAGACTGATACAAAACCTGTACAAAATCCTATACAGTACAATAGACAACTATAATATCAAGGCACAGGATCCAAAAATCTCAATTCACAACGTGTGGTATTGATGTCATAACTCCAGGTATGACGTCGGATCAGATAAGATGTCACTAGGTATTCACAATTAATCATAAAAATTACGGAAGCACGTAAATCTATTAGATACAGTGAAAACTATACTACGTATATATTATCATCATCATCATGCACATACATCGATATACATAATCATCTCAAAATAATACAAAATACTCCATCAAATATAAAAATCACAAAGCTAAGTCCCAAAAGGCTATTCTATCAAAATATGCAGCCTATCAGCTCCTATGCTCTACTAAGCCCCATCGGGCATAAAGACATGCTCATCCGGAGGAAAGAAAGTAGTAAGGATGAGTCAAATATTCAACAATTATAATATAATTAAAGGCAGTAAATAATATATACAAAATAAAGTAGAAGAGGAATATATTAGTATAATGACAATGCATTAATATGAATTATGATTAAATATATTTTTTAAAATACATTTATCTTATTTGATTTATTGATCTTTCTTTAGATTCCAAAACATATATAACTTATTTACTTTACGGATTAAGGCCGGTAGACCTTACCAACTAATAGTGTAAACAAATTGAGGAAAGTAATGTTTATTTTTTCACACATTCTAAGGTGCTAATTACGAATCTCAACTTTAATGTCCTGTGGTGGACGATGCCCAATACCTAGAGCTAGAAAACAGATAACAGATATACTATCCAAGCAACTTTAACGTCTTGTGGTGGACGGTATCCGATACCTAGGGCCAGAATATAGATGACAGATATGTTACCCATGCAATTTTAACGTCTCATGGTAGATGGTGCCCGATATCTAGGACCAGAATATAAATAACAAATATGCTACCCACGTAACTTTAACGTTTCATGGTGGACGGTGCCCGATTCCTAGGGCCAGAATATAGATAACAGATATATAAATCCTTGGTCCAAATTCTTAATTACTTATTCTTAAAGGAAGGTTTTACCAAAAACTTATACATGAGTTCTCATTCCCTGAAGAACGAATCATAAAACATATCAAATTATGGAGTTCCCTTTAGATACTTTGTAAATCTTTTATAGTTCTTTGATACGGATACTGATAATCGTTTCTTATGCATTATGTCTTCACATAATTTCAATCATATGCATAAATCAACATAAAGCTTTGAATATGTAATAAATTCTTACCACAAAGCATCAGACATAATTTTAGAGTTTTTGGACAATAAATCCTTTCATAATTGCATGCAATATAATTTTTAAAATATATACAAAATAACATACAAAACGTACATGTCGATAATTATCTCAATTTATGTTCAATAATATTCTCGAAACGCGTAAAATTAACATGTACCAAAATAATGTATATAAATGCAAAATAATTGGAATACTCACATCCATGAAGTTAAGATTTTCAAGTTTTAAAATCAAATCATGTACAAACCCTTAATTTCATGGGTGAAGGTACCGGGCGCGGTCGTGGTTTCAAAGTGTACAAAATCACATAAAACTATCAAATCGGATACTCAATTGATAAATTAACATGTTTAAAGTGTGGGTATCCATATTCTAAAGTCAATTTAAGCAAAAATCCCAAAAATAAATGGGTAAAAGTATCCGGGTGTGGGTTAGGGTTTCACGTGTAAAAAACTGAACAAAACTAAAAAATCGGATATGAAATTCATATATATGCATACTTAAATCATGGGTAATACAAAATATAAAATTAATCGAATATCAGAATGAAAATACCCGAAAAAATGGAATAAAAATACAAAGAAAGGAAAGGGGAGGATATAGATACATTTGTCTCAACCCGATTTATTACTTTTTTAGCTAGCTCGAGCTATAAATCGGACTCGAAAACCTTGGATTTCTCCTTCTCTCTCTTCCACTTCATGCTCTCTCTCTCTATTTGTCTCAAAAAGTTCAAAAATAATCACGCTAAAACCCTCGCTACCCTATTTATATCACGGGCCAGAGCTCAGTGAGTGCGCCCTGCACGTATCCCAATGCCTACTAGGAAGCTTGAGCTCCTAACAAGCACCACGGGTTCTGCTTCGAGCGCTCGTAGCATACCCCGAGGTGCCCAACGAGCGCCCATCACCGATCTTTACTATGTTTCCAGAATCTAATTTTTCACATAAATTAAACATAATCTTAATTATATTAATTTAATTACCCATAATTATAATATTCGAAATCCGGTACATTACATTTATGCTAGCATGTATGTGCGTGTGTGAACGTGTATACAGATATCTATCCATATGCATGTATTATGTGTGTATATGAGGATGCATACCGCTATGTAATTGTTTTTGTAAATGAATGTATATGTAATTATATAAATACATTCATTAGGTATAAATTATAAGATTGTGATGATAGTGTCGATATGTACATATGTATGTACTCTATGAGTGTGTACATAAAAGGTAGGATATGTATCAATATATGTATGTATGCGTTGTATATATATGGGTTAATCGAAAAATAGATGTAGATGACGTATGTCTACGTGTATGTGTATTGAGTAGAAAATTAATGGTAATTATTATTTTGAACTGACCGTGTGGATATACGTATAGTTGTGTGCCATGTATGTATAAGCATGTGATGTATATGTATTGAAATTATGAGGAGGAAGAAATTGATGAAGATTATTATTTTAATTGGATATTTGTGGAATTAGTCAAAATAGTTAAATAAGTAGAATAATCATGAAATTATTTGCTAAAACAACAGAAAAGATATTTTATGACCTTATAATGAGTTTTGGTACACTGAAAAAGTCGGAGAGAATCATAGAAAATATTAGAATGGTTGGCTGAATATTTAGGGTTTTCCTTTGAATTCTCCTTATTCCCGTAATGATCGATCTTTACATTGGATTTGACCGCATGTATATATTTTATTGGTACTCTATGGATAAGTAAAGGAGAGTGTATGAAAACTCTATGGTATTCAGGCGAATAAAAGTTTGTGAGACCTTAGAGTAATTTATACTTTTTTGATACTTATTCTATTTCGGAGGTTGAGGTCGTTGATATTGATGGGTAATACTTATAACCTCGTCATCATCGTAGATGATGATATCAGAGATATCATTGGCGAGAGGTATTAAAGATGGTATAAACACACTATGGGTACAGCCTCTGGGAGGATTATAGGGATAGTAGGGATACCATGGATACCGTTTAACTTATTATACTTACCCAACCATTGGGGACGTAAATACGAGGCCTTTGGTTCACTATAATAGAATAAGATCTATGGAGATTATTGTTATCTCGTAGAGTGAATATTATTGTTGTCACATACAGTTATAACCTCTTATTGAGCTGATGACCGGATTCGATGGAATCTATATTGCATTCCTAATATCCAATTATTCATATGACTTTTAGATCGTAGACATAACAAGTTATTGAGTATCGGATAGTGGTTGGTATATCGTATGCTATTGTTGATTTTATACATTTGATATTATTATCCGAGATATTTATTTGTATTCCTATATTATTGATTATATTTATTTATTGAGTATTTTACTCACTCTTGAATTTTTTTTAATTTCAAATTAAAGAGGTATTGTAGATACTAGTAGGGATTTATGGGATTGTTATTGAGTACTAGATAGAGGTAATTATGGAGTTAGTGGCACATGAGCAATAATGAAAAATATTTCTTTTATTTTGAGTAATTTATAATTATGGATGTTTTATTAATTGATATATTTATGAGGGTCATTTATGATATGATAATTTTTAATAATTTAATAATTTTGAGTTCATATATATTGATAATTTTAGAATTTATGATGGATAATTGATCAATTCGGATAATTTAAAATGTTTTCACATTGATGATCCGAGTCGGGTCCGAGGACTCAAGCACAAGTTGTCATATTTATAATACCATCTTATGCTACTAACACTGATACCAATTCATGTTAAAGATGATACTCAAGTTGATTATGAAAACGATGATGATCATTAGATTTTCACATTTGATAAGGTAGATAATGTTGATGCTAATGATGACACTCTTAATGATGTTCATCATGAAGCTCTCAAACTTGCACCGACCATCCCAATCAGACGATCTATTAGAGATCCACATCCCTTCTTATATTTATCGACTGATGAGTATGCTGCTTATCGTTGGCGTAGAGCTCAAATATTTTGATAAAACTATGGATGATGAACACAAGGTGAAGTGAATAAATGCCGTGCAAAACGAGATGAAATTCTTGGATGAAAATCACAACTCTAAACTAAGTAAGTTACCTAATGGCAAATGAACATTGAAAAACATGTGGATTTTTCACTTCAATTTCAAAGAGAATAGCCCTCAACTGAAGTACAAGGTGATGCTAGTTCTAAAGGGGTTTCGCTAATGGAATGTCATCGATTTTAACAAATGTTTTTTATTTTTTGAATAAAAAATTCAATATTCAATATTCAATATTTTTATTTTTTATAATTATAAAATTCAATATTCACCGGAAAAGGCGAACATAGTAGTGGATTCCCTGAATCACAAGACAACGAATTTGCTGGCCCATTTGAAGTTTAAAAAAATAAAGATATTTGATAGCAAAAAGTAATGTGACAATAAAAGGCACTGTCAATGTACATGTATAATATTATCGTATATTAATATATAATCAAAGATAATTAAAAGAATGACAGAAATACAAATGATTGATCCATTATTGTTAGAAATAATATGAAATTTGAATAAGGTGTCAAGCACTAATTATAACAATTGGGATAGACTCTTGAGGATTCATGATCTAATTTGTGTATCCAACTTAAAGGAATTAAAGGAGGAATTTTTTGATGAAACTCATCAATAAAAGCAAACTATCTATCTAAGAATAAATAAAATGTAACAAAATTTGTGAAAGATCTTTTGATTGCAGAATATAAAGAAAAGAATTATGACTTTTGTAAAAAAATGTATGGTTTGTCAATAGTCACATGACTGTTGCACATTCATATATAAAAATATTGGGACATCTGTGCCGCAAGTTGGCACGGCTCAATTGGGTCATGGCTGACATGACACGTGGGCTGGTTAGCCTATGGCCTAATATGATTTGAGATGTTGGGTCATGGTATGTACAACACAATATTATTCATCATGGAACATACTAGGCTATGTTCCACGGGCGGCATGACCTAGTTAGTATATTTAGGTGGAATGCCTCCAAAATTGGTAAGTTAAAGTAGTCTGGGAAGTTTCTTACTATGAAAAATTTAGGAATGACAAAATAAATTTTTAGTATAATAATTTTTCACGATTGGAAAGTAAATGGCTTTAGATGTTCCATGAAAGGTATATTAAGAAAGTATTTTAATGTTTCAAGATGAAGAAATCCAAACCGTTGAGACCTTTTGTTTGCAAGTTGCTTCAAATGAAACACTCGGTAAAGTCCTACTGAGAATGAGAAGGCTGACATAAGATATATTTTTTTATTTTTTGACTATTGGGAGTTTATTATATGCGATATTGTATATAATGCTGGGTTTAACTCATATGGTTAGAACCATTTGCCGATTGCTTTCCAATCATGGAAAGAAATATTTATATACGGTGAAATAAATACTAACGTGTTTTTAAGGTATTTTTAAAATGTATTTATATTTTAACAATGGTAAACTATTTTTGATTGGATACTCTCACCAATCATTCAAAGAAATTATATACAATTTAAAGTTAAGGTATACAATATATGTATTGTTTGTTCATAACTTTCTAAGGAGTTGAAATAATATTTTTAGGTGTTACTACAATTTCATTATGAGGGTGCGGTTCCTAAGAGCTAAAGTTGGGAACTAGTAAAATTACATATAAGGAAAATTTCATGGAAAATGTTCGTATGCTATTAAATATAATTAAAATTTGGTATAGTTTAAAAAGATTCATGAAAATCACATTTCATATTTTATTTGTGAAGAGGATATCTAAAATGACTTATCTAATAATATCAAGTTTATATTAATTATAATTTGGGTTGGGACAACTAATTAATTAATAAAAATATTTCTTTTCAGAATTCAATCAAACCAAAATTTTTAACATTCTAAATTATAAGTTGACAATGTTTTGAGGGATTATATATTTTTTTGGTAAGTAACTACTAATTTTTATTTCATTAAAAATTTTTTTATGTATAAGAACTCTTTAAAACCTTAAGGTTAATAAGGAGTCAACACAACCTAACCTCTAAAAATAGACAAAAGTTCTGCACCAAAAGACACAAAAACAAAAAGAGTGGACTGAAGAGACCATCTAGGCAAAACTAAACAAACTAGTCATGCATTAATGTGGATGGTCACCATCCCAAATCAAGTTCTTATTATATCAAAAGTTGCAAATGATCTAAGTAATTCTTTCATTGTTCTGATCTTTCTAAATAAAATAAATAGTAACCATAAGTGTCAAATTTAAAACGAATATGGATAAGAGATCTTAGTGGTGCATTTGAGCTTTGCCCATTTGATAACTCTTTTTCAGTTGTTGTACTGTTAGGTGTACTTGATCTCTCTCTGAACCGTCTTTCATATTCTTTGGGAAGCCTCATGTTGTAAAACTAGGTAATGTGTTGATTTCTCAGCAGATTTATAAAATACTTATAATATTTATAATTGTTAAAATTATAGATTTATTATATATATTCAAATAGTAAATACAACCCAATTAAAATTATAAAAATAATTACACATATCAAATAACCGATAATACAGTAAAATACATCGCTTTCCAATATAAATATAATATAATTTGTTCCCAAAAAATAAGCATTGGGCAGAGGTAGTGTTTACCTTTTGATCAAGGAACTCAGTGAGAAAATTTGGATAAAAAGTCGTTCTTTTTTCAGATTGACCATGTTACGAGCCTTTTTGCTCCAGGCCCAATAGCTCTACTCATCTCAACTGAGGCTAGCCCACATGCTGTAGAGTTCGGCTCATCAAGCCCAGCCGTCCAGCCAACCGATCCACGTCGAAGTGTTCAACTGACTTGGACCCCCTTAAAATTTCAAGATTATTGTTAATATAATAATTATTATTCTGTTAGTTATTATTAGTATTATTATTCTGTTAGTTATTGGAGATTATGTTAGTTATTAATTTATTTTTCTTATTTTGTTATACCTGATTTTGGTTACAGGAATGCTTCCCTCCCATTTTTTTTTTTTTTTTTTTGATTCTTGTTCTCAGACTCTCCGATTCACTCATGGGGTTATGCAAGCTGCTATCTCCATGATCAAACGCATCATACCGCCTTGGAGGAGGCCAATAAAACGTATTTTTGGATTCTTGTTCTCAGACTCTCCGATTCACTCATGGGGTTATGCAAGCTGCTATCTCCATGATCAAACGCATCATACCGCCTTGGAGGAGGCCAATAAAACGTATGGGCTGAATGTATTTATCTGAATTTAATGACCAGAAATTGAACAGTTTTCCTGTAGGGCTAAAAAGTAGGTCCCCATCCTACCTTCCTCTAACGCATAAATGAATTTGAGAATTATTTCAAGTGTACAACATTGAAATTTATTTCACCCCATATTAATTATTATTTGTGGGCATTGATCTACACTTATATAATTTCTCAATCTTTTTACGAGGATGTAAATTTTATAATCTTAAACCTATATAATGAATCAACAACAATAAGAAAATCCTATAGCTTATTGTTATCAAGCACACAAATGTGTAATCTTTAATATAATTTTTGATGTAAAATTATCATTGTCTCGCGGTATCCGTGTAAAATAGTTAACATTTCAACGGGTGCGGTTCAACCATTACGCATTGTAGGCTGTGTCTCACGTCCCGAGGCATACAAAATGATAGAACTTAACTATACAAATCCATGTACATACGGAAATAAATTGTTAAGTGGTTCTACAAAATTTCATAATGACCCAAAAAATTATATAAAATGGGAAAAAAAAAAAAGAGAGAAAAATACATTTGTACATGATATTTGTGAGGGGAGAATATGTATTTTAGAATATTTTTAATAAAAATATTTATAAAAATTGTTTTAGAGCTTGAATCATGACTATAAAACGGAAGTTTTAGCCATTGGTTAAGAAGGTAGCACAACACATAGAGGGATGGTCCACTCTTATTCAAGACAAATTAAGCCAAGTCAGGAAAAGCTAAATAGTAGTTCAACAAAGACAATAATAATTCTTGATGAATCTAAATGTGAGTTTTTAGGTATAAGTGTTATATAGGCGTATTATATTTTTTTATACTTGAATTTCTATAGTAAAAATGTGTTTGCTCTAAAATTCTTAGACCTTTGCACCAAAATTATCGGATGATAGACTATTGTAGTGCATGTAACATAAAGGCCCCAACAGGTAAAATTTTTATTTTTTTGTAATAAAAAATAATTAAACTTAGTTACTCATTTAAAATTATTACCTATTTTTGAAATATAGAAGGTTTCAAAACTAATGTAAACTTATCATCAATTTGGCAACTAATTTCTTTTACTGCATTAATTGGAAGCATTTGTTTACAATATAAACTCTAATAGGATCATTACTTGGCAAGATTTATAAAAAAAAAAATCATTCAATACAATATAAGAGATTCTATAACATATATAATATGAATCAAGATTAGATATAAAAGTTTTTGAATAATGCCATTGAATTTTCTATTCAAATTGCATAATAAGTCATTTTATTTAATAGATACTTGATATTATTATGTAAGTCATTTTAGATAACCTCTTTATAAATAATATATGAAACATGATTTTTGTGAATCTTTTTAAACTATATCAAATTTTAATCATATTTAATTGCTTATGAATTTTTTCCATGGAAATTTCCTTCAATATAATTTTACAAGTTCCCAACTTTAGCTCTTAAGAAACGCTCCCTCATATTGAAATTGTAGTAAAAATATCATTTCAACTTCTAAAAAGGTATAAGAAAACAATACATCTAATGTATATCTTAACTTTAAATTGTACATAATTTCTTTAAAAGAATCATTGATGAACCAAAAAAAAAAAAATCTCAACGCCACCATCTTTAAAATTTATCAACAAAACCGCCTTTTAAAACATAAAAAAAGCTATTGGAATATGGATGTCGGAGGTTTGTTTGCAAAATCAAAAACTAATATTTATAATAAATTATAGAAGCAAGTTAAAAGTTCAATAAAATATATAATTGAATAGAGATAATTATCAATGTAAAAAAATAGATATAAAATAGAAACAGTTCAAAAGATAACTTGACCTAACACCGATTAAGAAAATGCATGAAATTGATGCAAAACCATATTAAAAAAAATAAACAGATATTAACCAAATGATAGATATTACAGAGTCAAAAACTAATATTGAAAATGAATCATAGAAGCAAATTCAAAGTTTAATAAAGTATATAATTAAATATAGACAATTATGAATGATTCACCACAATATGCAAAGAAGGCAAATATTGAAATCACAAAGGAAATATGAATGAAATGAATACTATTTCTATGCTTTAGCAATGTGGGCCAGCACTTTCTAAGGATACCTAGCTCAAAAGGTAAGTTGACTCAATAATGATTAAGAGAACATGTACAATTGATACTAAATCATAAAAAAAGCAAGTATAAAATTGATACAAAATCATGTAAAAAACAGATATCAACTAAATACTATTGATAAACTTTTTTAATAACGTAAAAAGCTGTGAAGTTTATCCTGTAAATATGGGCTGACCAAATATTAAAACCTTATATAGCTGTTTATAAATTATACTTTATAGATGAGATATTATCTAACTAATTAAGATCTGTAGATGGATAATATGACCTTCATTTATAAATAGTATATGGGGACATGTCGCTGTAGATTATATTTATCCCTTATGATGATTCATTTTATAAAAATAAAAGAAAAATTCTACAGTCAACATGTTTGTAGAATTTGAAACAAATATCTAAGCTTAACTTCATCATAAAGATTTCTTAAATTTCTTATATAAAGATAAACATATAAAAATATTATTTAATAATTTTAGGATTTCAGGACAAATAATAAAAATTTGAATAAATAAGTTTAAAATCTAAAAAAAAAAAATTAAGGAACAAAGTCATGTATACAAGTCAAATACAAAAGAAATACACAATTGAGACATGCATAAAACATGAGAACTTAGATCTCATATTTAAAGCAAGTATGAAGAGGAAATTATGAAATATTATTAAGAAAGTGTAGGATAAGACTTGTGATATACTTGCTTTAAGTAAATTTACTAAGGTTTTTCTCTTTTTCTTTCTTTCCCTCTCATCTCACGGTTTAAATGAATTGAACAATTAAGATCCCCCGATTTAAAGGCTGAAAGACCACTTGAGCAGCCGGTTTGCTCATCACCTGTATTTCGCCTCTACCAAAACGTGAATGCGTGTAGCATAAGCGCCTAGCTCATGGATGACATGCATCCTGACTTAGCCAAGGGCAATACCTGTAGCATAGCACATGGGTCACACCCTAGCTACGAGAGCCCACTACCGAAGGAACTTGCCTCAAAAGAACTAAATATTCTGGGTCCATAATTTAACCTTAAACTTAATACAGATTAGTCCATAGACAAATACATATCAGAATTTGGTTCTTAAGTGTTAAAAGAAATGTTAACATATCTACATATTGTAGCCCTAAATATATAGTTGTAAACAACTGTTATATCATGTGGGTGGAACTTTTTGAACTTCCCATAAAAAATATAGTGGACATATCACATTTTATATTAATTGTCAATTGCTTTGCAATGGTTTAATTATAACATAATCTCCATATTTAAAATAACTAAAAAATATCAAAGGAAAATTATCATAATATGAAATTTGAATAGGAAAAGAATAATCAAAGGTGGCATGCACAAACTAAAATAAATTAGACATTGTACAACAATACTATATTAAGGATCCCACTATTTCACATTCTTGATTTTTCTATTGCCTTTATGCATTTTCCTTAATCTATGTATAAAGATTTAAGATAACAACAGAATTATAAGAAAGCTATAAGCATATCCTTATAACACAATGGTCAAAATTCATGTTATGGGATCTAGCAAAGTTGTAAGGATCAAGTTTTTAAATTATATTAATTATAATTAATTAAATTAATATAATTAAAATTGATGTCAAAGAATATAAAAAATTAGGTCAAAAAATTAAAATTTAGATCGGAAGACTTTGACCTAATGTAGGACTGAGGCTACCTTCGATCCAAAAACCAAATTGCCCTCCCTTTTGAGCTCATCGAACCCATACCCGAGGCTCCCCTTAGGCACAAAATTAAGGCTGCACCCTCCTTAAGGCTGGATCAATGTTCGCCCTCGGCGTGCCATCGGTGCAAAATTACGCAAGTGAATGGTAAGTGCACCACTTGACATGCACCACGGCGCCCAAGAGGCGCTGGGCTTGGAACGATGTTTCAGCAAGGGCAATGCTTTCGGTGCGCGCACAAAAATGTAAACACATAGGGCAAGAGGTGCGCTCGATGCATACCCAAGCACACCATTGGTGCGGAATCCAGAACCGACTTAATTGTGAGTTGCGCCCGACCCATGCCCAAGGTGCCACTCGAGCGTGAGTCAGGTATAAATAGCACCCGAGGGTTTGAGAACCACCATTTTTTAGGCGGTGCAAGCATGAGAGAGAGAGAGATTGAAAGGAGAGAGAAGAAGAGAGAGAGAAGAGAGAATGCTCCAATAGCTTATATCGGGTCGATCAAAGTGAGGATAAAGGTAGATTGGATTAAAACAAGTGCACTATAAGCTCCTTTTTTGTTATTATTTCTTGCCACTTCTTCGGGGTATTTTCATTTTAATACTGTCTAAACTCCAATTTTGAAGTTTATCTGTGTAAAATGTACATGTATGTCGATTTTTCATAATTTTACATAGTGATTTCCTACAAATTCATAAACAAGGGAAGTATTATGTTGAGATCGATACTCTAGCCTAATGTATATTCCGATTTCTAGTTATTTGGTGCTTCATCACTTGTTTTTCGTATACGATGTTTTACATGTCCGAGAAATTCTATTAAGTCTTCTACATGTGCAAAAAACCTCCACTAAACGTCTTGCATGTTAAGTGTATGGACCAATACGGTAGGAATTGCCCATTTTGTTGATTTTCGTTAGATTTTCCTAAGTTTTTCTAAATTTTCAAATCCTAAATTCGAGCTGTAGTTTATAATGGCTTTAAAACATCAAATGTATGTTATATGCATAAGTTGAAAATGTAATACCCACTGATTTGTACACGACCACTGATTTCGATATTAAATGTTGATTTTTCCTTGCTAAATTTATGAGAATTGTATATATATATATATATGTATATATAGAAAAACTTCCAAATCCTAAATTCGAGCTGTAGTTTATAATGGCTTTAAAACATCAAATGTATGTTATATGCATAAGTTGAAAATGTAATACCCACTGATTTGTACACGACCACTGATTTCGATATTAAATGTTGATTTTTCCTTGCTAAATTTATGAGAATTGTATATATATATATATATATATATGCATTTGCTCTGAATTTCATGACTTCCTGCATTGTCTATTGCTGAATTTGCTACATCATATGTCCAAGAATGATTATTCATATTCAAGAAAATCACTTAAGTTAAGAGAATTCAGAATCACAAAAGGAAACTCTATAATTCTGTTAAGAAAAGTATAAATCGTTCTTTAAAAAGGAGAGAATTAAGAACTAAAAAGTAAAGTGTAAAATTTTTTTAAGTAAAAAAAGTAAACAAATTGAATCAAGAATTGTTCGACAGATAACATATTCTAGCATGCCTTCATATATTATTACGGAAGATCATTGCCTAAAAGTTAGTACCATAATGCGGTTTTGGCCCCGTCTATATGGATAAATGTAGATGGCCCACCTCCGAGTCATCGAATAGGAGATTAGGCTTTTAATTGTGTGGAGAAAAAACTCAATCCGGGTTTCGATCGATCACTTCTTTAGTTAGTAAAACCGATTAGCTATTGTCCCTAAAGAAAAGTGAGTTTTTAGCATATTTTAACAGATAATAATAATAAAGAATAAAAAGTATGTTTTGATGGCTAATGGTAAAAAAGGATAAGATAAGAAACAGGAAGTTGCCTTCATATTTATGTTATTTTATTCTATACAATTCCTACCTCCTACAATATAATTTTAGGTATAAATATGTATATGCATAATCTTTGTTATGTATAGTACCTTATTGAATATTTGGCTCACTTTTTTACTATTTTTCTAACCTCTCAGATAAGTTGCATGTGTCCTTGCCAAGCAGTTAAGATCGAAGCATTGAGTTAATAAGAAAAGTTTAGATTAAAAAATTAATAATTATTATTATTGTTTAGTATTTTCGGATAATATCTATTGTGTTATGTTAGTTCAAACAACATTCGGACATGGCTAATGGACCAAATGTTGCATTTTAATTAATTAGTCAGTTTTAGATGATATTATATGATGTTTATAGATTTTTCGAATAGATTTTAGACAAATTTATCTGATGTATAACGGTTTTGGACTGTAGTTAGTAGCTTTAAATGATGTGATCTGGCTTTCAATTAATGTTTAGTAGTATTATGGTGTTCGGTATCAGTTTTGGGTGTTGTGACAACTTTGGGTTGGTTAGTGTGTGATGGATTTGTCATATATGTTGTTGAAATCTGTTTTCCAGGATAGTAGGTCAATGATAAGATATCGGTTTGATGATGTCGATAATCCTTGATTCATTTGGTTAAGCTTATGAATGTAATAGTCCCTGCTGATTATTGTTATATGTCATTTTTGATCTTTTAGCAGGTATCATTCATTACTTAAGGTTCGACGCCATATAGTTTTGGGTCGGTGTCGAAGTCACTAATAACGTGGGACATATTTGGGTCCTATATATATGTAGAGTGAGTTATGCATAGAAATCATGGTATCAGTAGGAAAATTCACGTCAAATTAGTTAAATTACTAACATTGACTTAAAGAATAATTAAGTTATGTTAAGATTTATGACGGATTTAGCGATGTGGTTCGTCACAAATTAGATTATAAGAGTACAAGTCAAAAAAAAAGAAAAAAAGAACTTAAGCTAAGCCTCAAATGAATTATTCCATAGTCATCGTTTAACAAATCAGGTGTCAATATAAACAACTTGAGTTATATTCAATATTCTATAACTTATATAAAAAAAAAAAAAAGAAATTTGTTATTCTCTTCTAAATATATATAAGTTACGAGAAAATAGGAGTTCATGGAATTAATCTGAAACTATGTGAGGAACTCCATGGGAACCATAAGGTAAGGATGAAAGTCATACTAAGAACAAATAAAAATACAAAAATAAAATAACATATCCAAGACACTTCCATGAAGGAAAATAAGTACTTAAAGCCACTGCATATTCAAATGAAAGAAACAACTAGATGAAGAAAAACAAAATACTTAAGAGTATAACCGAACAAAAGGAAATAAACACATAGGGAGACTTACCATTAAAATTCAAAAGTTGAATAAATAGGCAATTGATATTTTTTGGCCAGATCGAGAATAACTGTGAAATGTTCTTTGAGTTAGGGGTGGTAGGCCGACTAGAGTTAGACTGAGAGTAAAGAAGACCATGATGAGAATGACCAACAATAATCACAAAGGAAATGAATAAATAAGACACACATAATTTACATGAAAATCCTCTTCTGAATAAGAGAAAAAAATTACGAGACACTTAATCTATAAATTTTATTATATAAAATTTTTAGTTACAGAAATCCAGAGAACAGAATACAAGAGTAAGCACAACTCCTTATATTTTTCTGTTTTCATACAGTGTAGCAATAATATCAATATATATATACATATGTACAAATGAGTCTCATTACTAGTGGTGCCTGCTTTATAAGTTGGTCACATACTCTACAAGTCGGTCACCTACTTTGGACTTTACAAATGATTTTTTACACCTGCTAACCTACTCACTTATTTTTTCACTCATTATATTCGTGCCTTTTTTTTTTATTTTTGGATCTCTGAGACCAGCAGCCTTTAGTATAAGCTATTCAGTTGGCTTCGAACCAGTAGTCCGGCCGACTTTGTCTTGGCTGCTCTCGACCAGAATCTATCCAACCGATCTTGGCCAGTATCTGTCTGTTAATTGGATATGAGTTTACACGAAAGTGACCCTTATCTCAATACTTTGCATCATAAAAAGAGAATCTAAATATATACTTGCATTTCTAATCTCCCTCTTTACATACAAGCTTCTTTATTTTTTCTCTCGAATCATTCATTTTTCTCTCCTCTAACATCTATCCCAAGAACACTTTCAACTCAATTTTAAGGTCTAGAGAAACCACCATAATTATCCTGTTGCGTCCCAGGTCCCTGGTTGTCGTACAGATTAGGGAGTCTTCAGATTTCTCGTCGTCCGGATAGGATCACGAGTGGGCTCGATCTCTATCGCTGTTAATCTGGAACATGCACAACACAAACTACAAACAAGAGATCAGAAGTGGGCAAAATTTCTCCTACAGAAAATACTCTAATACTCAAATCAGTAACCTCCCGCAATGAACGGAAAGAGATGCACGCTTAGAGGTGCGTGAAAATATGCTGAGTGTGCGATGGGAGTGTGTGGATGCAATAGTATGGGACTCGATGAGCGTTTCATGGGAGGCCTAACTCTCTAGGTGCACCGCAATGGTGGCTCACTTTGGTAGCCTGAGAGAGGTTGTGAAAAGTTAGCGCTGGATGCATATCTGAGAGCAGGAACTTGAAGAGTGCTCGTTTCAATGCTTAGGTTCAGATTAGCGATTCGGAATCAGGTTGGAAATCAAATAAGGGATCATGATCTTCTTTCCCGTAAAAGGAGAGAAAATTTATAGGCTCTCTGGTGTGGAGCTTTGGGCGCGAGAATCCTCTTTGTAGGGATTCGCCGACCATTGATTCTTGGTGGCAGCCAGTGATGTCAATTGTTACCCTGTGATGGTAAAGAAACCATCATACGTTACTAACCATGGTTAGTCTACTTCTCACGTTAGAATTGGCTGGTCAGTTGTAGGGAAGAGTGCGAGCTGTGGCTGGCAGGGTTGACCTTTCCCCATTAGCTCGCCCCTTCTGCGCTGCGTCTGCCATCTGCAACCACATTAATGAGTTGTAGAAGGTGCCTATTGGTTGTAGGTATTGAGCTGCCACGTAGGTTACTTCGAGTTTTCGGTTGAGCTGATTGTCTTGGCCGCTGCTAACTGGATTGGACCTTGTGATCCCTGAGCCTTACCGACACTAGACCCAACACTAACCCCCCATGCCTAGGTCGACTGATAGTCGAGGCATGGCATATCCTTTGAGGGTCCAGCTAGCCATCGTGTCTTCCCCAGGCAATCACGCAGGCTTTTTAGATGCCATAGAGATTCAGTGCTCTGAAGGGAAGGGTTTGCATGCAAGAGTCCGCACCTGTATTGAGGACCTTCCTGTTTTGTGAATGACGCCCATCGGGCAGCATGCTTTGCTAGGCGCGGACAGGGCGCTAGCTTGCCCATAAATAAGGGAGTCTCTGTCTGGAGAGACCCATGCCTTAGCCAATTCTCGGAGGAGTGATGCGAGGACCTTGGCTTCTCCCACTCCTAGCAAGAGTTCTCAAAGGAATTGCATGGACTTGTTGGAGACCCGAAGTTTCTTTGGAAAACTGTCTTCACGCCCTGGTCGTGGGTGGTTCCTCATATTAATGAGGGTGGTTTGGCCACTCTATCAATGTTATATGCCTTCCTCATGGGTGGCATGATTCCCGGTATGCGAGAGGGTCCTTGCGAAACTCTCATGAGGCTCTTTGTCCTCAAGATAGCGCGTCACTGACGGCCTCGACCACGCCTGGTTCTTCATATGTGCCACCTGGAGAGGAGGTAGAAGGTGGAGTCCCTATAGGGGGAGCACGAGCTAGCAGCGTCCCCACTGGGACAGCTGCTATGGGTGCTGGTTCTACCATTGCGGTTGACATTTGATGAACCTTCAGGGTCTGGCCAGCACCGGCAGCTCAGATGCTTGCGCAGATCGGGGTTCTGATGGCGAAGCCAGAGAGATCTGAGTGGATCTCATTCTTCGATAAGGCTTTAAGCATCCGGAGCCGCTATTTCGGGCTTTATGCTCAGTGTTGTATCTTTCTTTTTTATACTTTTGTTATCGCAAACCTTGTACTTTGTAAAGGAAACTTTAATTAATAAAAGCAGTTATTGTTGCTTTTATTCTTCTGTCTTGTCGCATGCATCTTCTTCCTTTTGTTGGTTTCCGTGTTACCTTTCAAGGGATGCAAAACCCACTTGCCGCCGCACGCGTCAATCCGTGCGCTTGAGCATTCCTGGTTACCCGTGGTTTGTTCCGCCAGCGTTGTCCCTCGAGTCCCCATGCAGATTGTCGACAGGAGGACACGGTGGGAGAGATCGCTGACGTCTGCCACCTTGGGAGATCAAGCGCTGCTGGCAGATATCACATCCACTGGATATTCTGACGCATTGATTGCACGGGATGCCTTGGGGCGTCACATCATAATGGCTTGCTTTGGAAAGGCGCAATGCATCTGGGATCCACCACGTGGAAGGAGCTTGTTGGCTCTCTCCCAATACACTTTTTCTTCGGGGTGGCACCGTTTCAGTGGGAGATTTCTAGCTATTTAAATGCCTGAGTTCCCTCCAAGGCCTTTGCGTCCTCTAGTGGCTTTGAGAGCGTGAAATGTGCATCACCTTTGCCTCCTTTTATCTCGACACCAATGGAAAGATCGTCTTCTTCATCAAAATCTAAGCTGTCTTCTGGGGAATCCGTGAGGGGTATGCACGCCTTAGGGATCCAAGATGTGGCTGCACTTGGCGCGGCGGCAGCAGAAGGTTGCAACTCAAAGGCCTCTCTCATGGGACCGACGAGATTTCTGAGGGCACCACCGGGCTTTGAGATGGAGGGGATGTCCACTTCCTCACGGCACCATAGGCCTTGGCAAGTGGACCCCGTGCTTCATCAAGTTGCCAAGGGTGTGGAAGACATGGAGGCCTGCATTCAAGCCACTGTCGGTGCGGTCGAGCAGGTTCAGGCTCACATAGTGTACTTCAAGTGGGCATGAATGGAGTCGAAAGAAGGGCCGTCGAGGCTTGTCGGCACCAACATGCAGGCTCGTGACTGCATTTCGACTTTGCAGGAGGAGTTCAAGCAAATCCGAGCACACTCTGGAGAGGAATGCGCGCGATTAAAGGCTGAGTTGAGGTCAAGGTTTAGGCCAAATGAGGGGGCTCCTGCACTAGAAAGGAGGTTCCAAGATGGTATCCGTCTCAGTCAGAGGATATTCACACTGGAGGAGCCAAACTTCCACATCAACATCCTGGACTCTCGAAACTCAGGTGCCCTTACGCAGGCGGATTTGATGAAGTATAGGGCCCCGGATCATTCTGAGCCCGAAGAGGGCAGTTAAATGTAATCTGTGGTCGTTGGTTGCCACTTTCTGTAAAAAGAGTTTATTAGTGAATTACATAATAAAACCTTTTACTTAACCATGCGGTTTATATACTGTCGTTTGTTATGCTGGAGTGGTTTATTTTTCCTTGTGGATACGTGCCTTGGAAGCCATGCCACCGCCAATCTTGGCGGTCAGTCCCCGTATTAAATGCAGATGTGACAATCGGGATTTTGGCAGGCGGTTGAGGCGATAGCGATCAGCAATTTGGTAGGGGCCATGATTGGCTGCCGTTTGGGAACTCATGGGGCTTCTGTTGAATGGACACATGGTCTGGCCATCAAGCAAAACCCCAATTAAGTTTCCCACATAATGGCACCCTATTGCCTATTTAAGCAGCGCCTTGACGGATTCTATTCTTTGCACTTTCTTGCACTGAGAGCTTCTAATATTTCCTTGAGAGAAAGAGATGGCGAAGAAGAGTTCGCCCTCCTCCTCCCGGGTTTCTCGCATAGTTCACCATAAGGTGATCAACACTAGATCAGTACTGACGGCGAGCACCATTGCCGCATTGATGGTGGACTACGGGATCCCCGGTGGTGTTTGTTACCGTGCTTCTGGCTCGACTGATAGGGCCAACATCCCTCCTGAGGGCTTTATCGTTGTTTATGAGCACCATCTGAAGGGAGGGCGCCGCTACCCCGTGCCATGCAATATGTATGCACTTGTCGAGGCATTGGGCGTTCCTGTCGCGAGACTCCACCTTAATGTCGTACGCTATTTAGTTACTCTGTGCGTCTTCACCCATCTTCATTCTTGCGTGTCCGATGCAAACGCGGCGAAGGTCATCTTCCACTTAACGGAGTCTGAGGATTGGATTTCGATGTCTCCCTGTACCGGCTTCCACTTTAGCGTGACCAATCCGGACTCGGTGAATAACTGAAAGAACCATTTTCTCTTCTTATAAGAGCCCTCAAATTCGGAGCTCTCTCACGAGTGGGGTCCAATCCCGAGGTTCTTTCGTGGAGGCGTGGCCACCGAGGAGGTGAGTGAAGCGGCAGAGCTAGTCGCTGCCATCCACTCGGAGATGAAGACGTTTTCTGTCCAAGGTTACTATTTGACCTCCCATGCCCTTGCCACCGCCAAGTGGGGCCCGTAGTCTAGTTGGGCCATCACTGGCCCAAAGAAGAAGAAATGCGATTGGAGGTTGAGTTGAGGTCAAGGTTTAGGCCAAAGGAGGGGGCTCCTGCACTAGAAAGGAGGTTCCAAGATGGTATCCGTCTCAGTTAGAGGATATTGACGCTAGAGGAGCCAAACTTCCACATCGACGTCCTGGATCCTCGAAACTCAGGCGCCTTGACGCATGCGGATCTAATGGAGTACAGGGCCCCGGATCCTTCTGAGCTCGGAGAGGGCAGTTGACTGTAATCTGTGGTCGTTGGCTGCCTCTTTCTATAAAAAGTGTTTATTTGTGAGTTACATAATAAAACTTTTTACTTAGCCATGCTGTTTATTTACTGTCGTTTGTTATGTTGGAGTGGTTTATTTTTCCTTGTGGATACGTGCCCTGGAAGCCATGCCACCGCCAGTCTTGGCTGTCAGAATCCCTGCATTAAATGCAGGTGTGACAGTCGGGATTTTGACAGGTAGTTGAGGCGATGGCGATCAGCAATTTGGTAGGGGCCATGATTGGATGCCGTTTGGGAACTCACTGCGCTTCTGCTGAATGGACACATGGTCTAGCCATCAAGCAAAACCCCAATTAAGTTTCCCGCATAATGGCACCTTGCTGCCTATTTAAGCAGCACCTTGACGGGTTCTATTCTTTACACTTTCTTGCACTAAGAGCTTCTGATATTTCCTTGAGAGAAAGAGATGGCGAAGAAGAGTTCTCCCTCATCCTCCCCGGTTTCTCACATAGTTCACCATAAGGTGATCAACACTGGGTCTATACTGACGGCGAGCACCATTGCCGCCTTGATGGTGGACTACGGGATCCCTAGTGGTGTCTGTTACCGTGCTCTTGGCTCGACTGATAGGGCCAACATCCCTCCAGAGGGCTTTATCGTCATTTACGAGCACCATTTGAAGGGAAGGCTCCGCTATCCCGTGCCATGCAATATGTATGCACTTGTCTAGGCATTGGGCGTCCCTGTCGCAAGGCTCCACCTTAATGTCATACGCTATTTAGTTACTCTGTGCGTCTTCGCCCGTCTTCATTCTTGCGTGTTCGACGCAAACGCAGCGAAGGTCATCTTCCTCTTCACTGAGTCTGAGGATTGGATTTCGATGTCTCCCCATACCGGCTTTCACTTTCGGGTGACCAACCTGGACTCGGTGAATAACTGAAAGAACCATTTTCTCTTCTTACAAGAGCCCTTAGATTCGGAGCTCTCTCACAAGTGGGGTCAAATCCCGAGGTTCTTTCGTGGAGACGTGGCCACCGAGGAGGCGAGTGAAGCGGCAGAGCTAGTCACTGCCATCCACTCGGAGATGAATATGTTTTCCATCCAAGGTTACTATTTAACCTCCCATGCCCTTGTCGCCTCCAAGTGGGGCCTGGAGTCTAGCTGGGCCATCACTGTCCCAGAGAAGAAGAAGCTTGGGGCCATCATATTCCTGGAGCTATCAGGTGAAGACGCAGGGGAGAGCTGCTCGCTGCTAGAGACTTTTTCAGACGAAGAGGTGGAGGCTCCTCTGAAGAGACTGAGAGAAACCGAAGGCACTTCCACCAGGAGGTCACAGAGGCAAGCTGTAGGGCCATCCCCACGTGCCGTGAGCTCCACTCTAGAGCGGGCGTCAGATACTGAGCCGCAAGAGGGAGCGGCCGAGCATTTGCCGATTCCCGCCGCGGCATTGGCTGAGTATGGCGTTCCCATGGTGGAGCTTCCTTTCGAATAAGAGTCCCTTGTGGGTCCCTTCGTTGATCTAAAGCCACAGGAGGCGGCCGCTGAGGGCGCACTGATCGTGGAGATCGACACGCTAGATTCTGAGGAGGCCGAGGAGGCTGGCGCTTTAGAGCCTACGCTAGAGCTAGCAGGGACTCCGAGTTTACCAAATTGCCTGATAGGGCGCCTTCAGAGGCGTGCCCCCAAAAGAATGCTACTATTGAGAAGGAAGTCAAAGCCGGACGAGTTGTCAGTCTACCTGGCACTGTCTTGGCTCTAGGAACTGTCGCGACGGGGATGATTAAGGAGCCGGAGCCCCCAAGCATTCCCGTGTCACCCGTGGCTCCAGATATTCCCAGCTCCACGGAGATCGTTTCCGAACATATAGAGCCCCCGAGCTTGTTAGCGTCAGGAGGTGGTTCTCATCGCACGGATGCGTCCCTCACTCATGTATGATCGTGCTGGATTGTGCGTTCCTTTGTTGACTGAAACTCTGAGAATTTCTGATCTCTCTTTATCCCTTACAGGTCCCTGGGCATCCAACTCCCTTGGCGTGGTGTTCGCTCAACTGCGCAAATACTTTCATCGTGTCAGGGAAGAGTCTGAACAGGAGACATCTCAACGCGCAGGAGTTGAAATCGCTGCGCCCAGGGAGGAAAACGATCAGTTGCGGGAAGAGAATAGGTGGCTGACGCGGGAGAGTGCGTGCCTGATGCAGGTGGCTGAACAGCTGAGCGGATTGACCTCCACTCTGGAGGATGACATCTCTCGCCTTTCAACAGACCTCAGGTTGCGATTCACTCCAGAGGAGGTGCGCCTCGCACTCGATGCCAGGTTCTAAGATGGCATCCATCTGTGCTGTCGGATTGCCTCCGTCATGCTTCTGGGTGTCTCCGTAGGCATCTTTCATCTAGGGAACACTAGGATCTCTGACTGCTCCAGCTCGAGGGAGTTCTTAGGCGAGGCTGGCCCATCAAATCCGTAGGGCTAACATTACTTTTATATGATGTAATTTTTCTATGTATATGCATAGTAAATGGAGGGTAGCCATTTGTCTTGCATTCAATGTTTCTGAGTGTATGATGTAATTTTTAGAATCGTAACTCTTGTTTTAACGACTAAGCTATCAAGCTATTGTTGCCAAAGCTCCGATCCGGTCCCTTCTTGCGCTGTACTCGTCCTTTGTCAGAAGATGTCGTCGCATCTTACGTGTTTAATGGGAAGTTTGGTCCAGTAAAGTGGACATTATCACAAGCCCGATGGAGCCACACCAAGGGCCAACTGGGTTTTCAGGCCACAGCAGCCGAACTCCAGATTTGAGGCCTTTTCGCACACTATACCTATCTTAGGTGCTCGGCCTCGCTCAAGGCATCATCACTTTCATATGCACTATCCTAGTCCACGACCATCGTAGACTGAGGGTGTTCTCTTCTCCAGGAGAAGGTCGCTGCACACCTGCCATTCTTGCTCCATAAGATTTTGGTGGTCGCGTGTTAGGGACTTCAAAATCCCTCGGGCCTAATATTTTGACCGCACGAGTTGCCTTGTATGGAACCTTGGTTTTTGAGCTGCTTCGGGCCTCTCGACGCGGAGTCAAGATTTGGAAATAGCCGCTTTCGGGTCGCTTGGCACGGAGCCAAGGCTTTAAGGGTCGCTTAGGGCCTTTTGACGAGGAGTTGAGATTTGAAAATGGCCACTTTCGCGTTGCTTGGCACAGAGTCAAGGTTTTAAAGGCTACTTAGGACCTTTCGATGCAGAGATGAGATTTAGAAACGATCGCTTTCGGGTTGCTTGGCACAGAGCCAAGGCTTTATTTTACGGAAGGATGATGATCCTCCCAATTTAGGGGCAGTTTAGGTCATTTCACTTTTGAAATGTCATGCATGCAAACACCCCATATGAATGAACACATAAGATTGTAAAAATAATCCATTTTATTAAATGAAAACACAATACAAGTACAAGTATTCCCTATGGAGTGCGTGTTTGTCTTACCTGGGTTTGGCGTTGGCCTACTGATAATATTTCCAAAGGTTGGCGACGTTCCAGGTTTGCGGGACTAACTTGCCGTCCTGAGTACATAACTTGTATGCTCAATTCCGGAGAATCGCTGAGACGAGGAACAGGCCCTCCGAGCTTGGGGAGAGCTTGTTCCTGCTTACGGCCTTTCCCGCTGCCTCTACACTCTAGAGGATTAGGTCTCCAATCTCGAGCGAGCGTACTTTCACCTAATAAAGCGTACTTTCACCTACTTATTATAATACCGTGTGACACTTTGCTAGTAAGCTGCTGTCCTCAGGTGAGCCACTTCACGAACTTCTGGGAGCAGGTTTAGGCACTCCCTGAGTCTCTGGGAGTTGGTGGCCGGATCGAAGCACTTGACCCGCAGGCGGGGAAGTCCCACTTCGACGGGATGACCGCTTCGACTTCGTAGTAGGGATTGAATGGCGTCTCCCTCATCAGTTCTCGCGAGGTCGTACGAAATGACCAAAGCACAGAAGGAAACTCGTCGATCCAGGAGCCCCCTGCATCTTTCAGTTTAATCTTCAACCCGTGCAGCAGTGTGCAATTGGTAACTTTGACTTGCCCATTTTCCTAAGAGTACGCCACAGATGTATGGACCAGCCTGATGCACAAGCTTGCATAATACTTGGTGAATCATTTATTGGTGAACTGGGTTCTGTTCTCAATTACTGTGACCTCAAAAATCCCAAAATGGCAAATGATGTTCTAGTGGAGGAACTCTGTTGTGTTTTGCTCGGTGATCCGCACCAGAGGAACTGCTTCTACCCACTTGGTGAAGTGGTCAATACAAACGATAGGGAACTTCCTTTGTCTGGAGGCTAAGGGCATAGGTCCAAGAATATTGAGCCCCCATTGCGTGAACGACCATAGGAACTGAAGGCTGTGTAGCTTTGTGTGAGGCAGATGATCTATGGACCCGTGAACCTGACAGCTTTCGCACTTCTTCACGAATTTTAAACCGTCAGTTTCATCATGGGCCAAAAAAACTCTCTCGCATGATCTTGAATGCGAGGTTTTTTCCTTTGATGTGCAAGTCGCATATGCCGAGGTAGACTTCACTGAGTGCATACTCAACTTTCTTAGGAGTTAGGCATTTTAGGTAGGGAGTGGAATACCACCGCCGGTATAGCCTACCATCGATGATCGCGTAGCAGCCTACTGTCTACTTGATCTTCTTGGCCTCGTCGATGTCTACAGGCAACGTTTCGTCCGTCATATACTTGTGGTATAGAGTCATCCAATTGTCGCTCTCGCTGACCTGCAGCACTTCCTGGTCCGAACCATCCATACTTGGTGCGGCCAAGATTTCCTGTGGGCTCCTGGTGTATTGCTCCGGAGATCCTGTAGCTGCATCCCTTGCCAACTGATCGGCTTTCCAGTTTTTGACTCTGGGAATGTGTTTGATCTTGAAACTTTTGAATGCCTGGATTTGGGCTTTTGCTTTTGCCAGGTACTTTGCAAGTTGAGGATTTGATGCCTCAAAGGCTCCTTGGATCTAATTGACCACTAGCTTCGAGTCACTATGCACTACCAACGGCTTGGCGAAATACTCCTTTGCCAGACGAAGCCCCACAAGAAGGGCTTCGAACTCTGCCATATTATTGGTGGCAGGAAAGTCAGCGTAACAGAGTACTTGATCTCTATCCTGTTTGGAATTTTGAGCATGACTCCAAATCCTCTACCAGTCTCGGGCCAATGATCCGTCAACATTTAGGATCCACACGGGACGTCTGGTGCATCCAGGCTCTTTGGGCTATGTGGGGCGTTTGGAGATGAGGTCGCCGCCTCGATGATGAAATCCGCCAGAGCCTTGATCTTAAGGGCTAGTCGTGGTAAGAATTTTATGTCAAACTCATCCAACTCTATTACCCACTTGACTAGCTACTCAGAGGTCTCTAGCTTCTGGAGGATTGATTTCAATGGTTGATCCGTCATTACGACTATCTGGTACACCTGGAAGTAGAGCCTCAACTTTCACGCTGAATAGATGAGGGTTAGCGCAATCCTCTCTGCATGCGGGTATCAAGTCTCCATGCCCGTTAATACCCTACTCTTGTAGTACACTGGCACTGCGTGCCCTTGTGCTCTCTGATAAGAAATCTTGAGCCGAGCACCATGTTCGACATGGTCGGTAGAGGTCTGTGTCCTCCCAAGTGAATGGTGAGCTCAGGAGGGGTGGACTGACGAAGTACGCCCTTAGCTCTTGGAATGTTTCCTCGCACTCATCCATCCACCAAAATCTGAACACTTTTGTTTCCCTGAGCACCTTAAAGAAGGGTGGATACTTCTCCGCGGACTTAGCTAGAAACCGTGATAGGGCTGCCAATCGTCTTGTGAGTTTCTGAACTTTCTTCACGGTCCGCGGAGGGCTCATATCAAGGATGGCTCTAATTTTCTCCGAATTTGCTTCTATGTCATGTTGGGACACAATAAAGCCTAAGAACTTTCCGAAAGTTACCCCAAATGCACATTTGGCTGGGTGGAGCTTCATCTTGTGAGCTCGGAGTACCTGGAAGGTCTCCTCCAGATCATCAACGTGGTCACCGGCTATCCTGCTCTTGATGAGAATTTCATTAACGTACACCTCCACGTTCCTTCCGATCTAGACCTCGAACATATTGTTTACAAGGTACTAGTAGGTTGGGCCAACATTCTTAAAGCCGAAAGGTATAACCTTGTAGTAATATGTTCCCTGGTCGATCATGAAGGAGGTGAGTTCCTCATTGTCTAAGTCTATTCTGTTCTGGTTATAGCCTGAATAGGAGTCCATGAAGCTCAGGAGCTTGTGCCCGGATGTGGAATCCACCAATTGATTGATCCAAGAGAGCGGGAAGCTATCTTTAGGACAGGCTTTATTCATGTTAGTGAAGTTCACACACATTCGCCACTTGCTGTTACTTTTCTTTACAAGTACGACGTTGGATAGCCAATCCGAATACTGGACCTCCCTTATGAATCTAGCGTCTAGCACTCTCTTCACTTCCTCTTTTATGGCTACTAGCTTCTCGATTGAGTGGTTCCTATACTTTTGCCTAACAGGCTTGTGACCGAGATTGAGGCCAAACTTGTAGACCATTACTCCTGTCGGTATCCTGGGCACGTCGGCAAGGAGCCACACAAACACGTCTGAGTTCTTCCGGAGGAAGTTAACGAGCCAATTGTGGTTGGCCACAGTGAGAGAGCCGCCGATGTGCACGCACTTCTTCGGCTCGGCAGGTCCAGAGGGACCATTTCAGTTGTTTTAGCTGACTGGGCTTGCTGTAGCGTGGCTTCATCTCGAAAATCTAAGTCTCCGTCCATATAGTCAAGCACTACTGGGGCGACTTGGGACAAGTAGCACGTCCGCCATATCACCTTATCACCGAGCACCTCTCCCACGTTGTACGAGGTCAAAAACTTCACCTTCTGATGAAGGATCAAATTAACGGCCCTGAAGGACGTGAGGAATAGTCTGCCCAGGATGGCATTATAGACGGATGATAGATCGACGACAAGGAATGTTAGCTCTAGAGTTGCGGTACGCAAGTAAGTTCCCATCGTGATCTCTAGCTAGATTTCTTCCTGCACAGGTACAAGTTCATTGTCCAAGCCATACAGAGAGCCATCAGCTGCTTTCATGTGGTTTCGTTTCAATCCAAGCTTGAAGAAAGCGTCAAGATATAGCAAATTTTGAGAGCTTTTATTACCAATAAAGACTCGTTTCAACTGGTAATCAATCGTACCATCTGAAACGATGGCGGATACAATAAGAAAAATGGAATGGGAGAAGGTTACATGTGCCATATTGTCGTTGCTAAAGGTAATGACATCACTCCTATCCCCTACTCTTGCTCTGTTGCTGTTGGAAGCATGCTCGGGCTACGCCTGCCTGATGCTCTTGGCTGGCCTAATTGAGATCATGCTGATCATGTCGGTAGCCGTACTGTTCCTCAGAGGCTCGCTCGTCTCGCCTTCTGAGGCTGCGGGGGGCCTGCCCCGAGCCCTTTATGAACCGTTTGAGGTGTCCACGACGGATTAGGTCCTCTATCTCCTATTGTAAGTCAATCAGTTCTCTGTAAAATGTCACAAGCAGTAGTGGTTCTGGTAGTACTTCGTCTGGTCTCCCCTGCTTGGGCCTTTCGACGCCTTTGGCCATTTGAAAAACTTCTCGTCCTAGGTCTGTATCAAGATGTTTTCATGGGTGTCGTTTAGGGTAGTTAGGGACGTTGTTCCGTACTCCCTGGATCCTGGCGAAGGCAGCGGCTGCTTGAGGCGTTCATGGAAGCGATTGCTATCGCCGTTCTTCTTCTTCCCAATGGCTGACTTAGGTCGTTCCGAGGGATGGTCCCCATTTGGGACGCTTTGCCTCGTTGGCCTCTTCAGCAGAGATATAAACTTAGGCGATGCCTTCAGCTTCTCGGAAGGACTAAGAGCGCTGGTGCGACAAGTACTTGAAAAAGTCCCATACTACCAGCGTGGTAACAAAGGCGTTGAGTTTCAGCTCGTCGGAGAGTTGGGGGATCCAACGCGTTTCAGGGATGAAGCGGTTGAGGAATCACTTCAGGCCTTCGTCTGACCTCTGGCAGAGGCGGACCAGGTGCCATGGTTGCTTCTCCTCCATTTGGCTAGAGGCGAACTGGCTCAAGATGGAGTCTACAAGCTCATCGAAGGTATGGATGGAGTTTGGCGGGAGGTCATGGAACCAAAGCAGCGCGTCCTCTCCAAGGGTGATGGGGAAACACTGACACATCACGCCCTCGCTCGCTCCATGAAGGCACAGGTGAGTGCGAAAGTAGTTAAGGTGGTCCATTGGATACTTACTCTCGTCTATCCATCCAGCATTGGCATTTTGAACTTGAGAGGAAGAGGATGGGTCTGAATGTCCATGGCGAAGGGCGACCTCCGCAAGTCAACGGAAGACCACACGGGTTTCTCCTTGAATAGGTAGTTCCACATCGCCTTCACTTTTTCCCCTATCGGTGGGTCAGACTCACTTCTCCACAAGTTGATGAAGTCACGGAGCTCCATGTGACCCCACGGGTTTTGCTGGGCTTGCTGGTCGTGATGGCTTCCCGCACAGGGTGGCTGGCCGCACGCCTGAGCCTTGCATCTGTCCGCCTCCTTTTACCATGGAGTTACGGGGTTGCGCCGCTCGGGCTCTCCCTACTCGTCTCGGCTAGAGTGGCTTCCCCACCACTATCCCGAGCCTATTTTGCCGAGGTCTGCCCGGGCCTTAGTATCATCGAGCCGATCTAATCTCGCCCGGAGCTCTAGTACAATGCCTTCCTCGCTTGGAGGATGACACTTGAAATGCTTTGAGCAACCCCATCCACCGGGTGTGCTGTCCGATTGCAGGGCTTGAAGTATCGGCCTCATGTCGCCCCCATTCGGCCGCTTGATCGGTGAACGCCAAAGGCTACGGCCGCTCGTCACAAGATGACTACCCACCGAGGGGTCGCCGTGGCGAGCAAGCAGTGTCTCTCTATCGGCACGCGGGCTTGTGCCTAGTGTTGACCATCTCGGTGTAAGGGAGTGAGTGTTGAGGCAAGACGCTAGATTTTTTCGCGTTCTCACAAACATACTAATGTCAAGGCCCGGTCCTTGGTTGTCATACGAATTAAAGAACCTTCGGATTCCTCGTCATCCGGATAGGATCACGAGCGGGACTGGAGCCAGTCCGGTCAGGGGTCAGCAAGATTTCTCTCACCGAAAATACTCCGACAATCAAGTCAATAAACTCCCGTAATGAATGAAAAGGGACGCACACTTATAGGTATGTAGAAATATGCTGAGTGTGCGGTGGGAGTATGTGGATGCAAGAGTATGAGATTCGATGAGCGTTTCGTGATAGGCCTAGCTCCCTGGATGCACCACAACGAATGGCTCACTTTGGTAGCCTGAGAGAGGCTGTAAAAAGTTAGCACTGGACATATATCTGAGAGCAGAAACTCAAAGAGTACTCGTCTCAATGCCCAGGCTCAGATTAGCGATTCGGAATCAGATTGGGAATCAAATCAGGGATCGAGATCTTCTCTCCTGTAAAAGGAGAGGAAATTTATAGGCTCCCTGGTGTAGAGCTTTAGGTGTGAGAATCCTCTCTATAGGGATTCGTCGGCCGTTGATTGCTCGTAGTAGCCGATGATATCAGTTGTCGCCTTATGACGGCGAGGAGACCGTCATGCGTCGCTGTCCACGCTTGATCCGCTTCTCGCGTGAGGATCCATGCTGTAGAGCTTTGTTGTGAGAATCTTCGCAAGAGATTCATCGTGGGGCGGGGTAGACCTTCCCCAATTTGCTCGCTCCTTCTGCGCTACGTTTACCGCCTGCAACCGCACCACGAGGTTTGCAGGAGGTGCCTATTTTAGGGAACGGCGCGAGATGCACCGTATTGAACATTTGCTCACGTAAGTTGTTTCACTGTTTTAATGAGCTGATTGTTTGCCTGTAGGTTGCTTCGAAGTTTTGACCGAGCTAATTGTGCAGGCCGCTATCCTGGATTGGGCCTTATGATCCCTGAGCCTTACCGATACTGGACCCAACATATCCAATGACACAACACAGGCACCTCAAATCATCACTACATGCTTTCTCATGCTAGATCTCATTAGGGTCATTTAAAAACCTCATTTGGTTCCTACTAATAAGCCATACTATTACTTATTTGGATTCCAAGATTAACATGACAGAATTAGAGAAACAAAATCGCTCCCGACAAATTCATAGTCGGGTGTCCGAATGGGGCCTAAATGCTAATTTGACATTAGAAAGCCACTCAACCATTACTTAATGAATACTTTTGGGTGCATAATTTATTCATATGTAAAATTATATAACCATCAATTACTACTACAAATGAACATGCAATCAATATGACCATCGATTTATTTCCTTAATCCATCTTGCATCATAATAAAATCACAGTAAGTTTGGCGTTCTTACCAGCCTCAAATGCTAGTCCGCCAGAGTTTGGATCAATGTCAGAGCCAATAATAATACTATTCAATGTTACGATGTCATTAAAATAGCTAACTGCCATTACAAGTTATTAACTATCAAGTAATGTAATAAACTTTTATTGTCCGGTATATCTGACGGAAAATAAATTTCTTTTAATTAATTTATCTTTAAACTTATTTCAATCAAATAAGTCATATTTTGTTGAACAGCACTTGAACTGTTACTGCGGGTAGATTAGATGAACAAAAGGAGGTCAATCAAAGAAAATTTGACACTTACTCCATGAGTCTAATAGGAACGGGTCTACTCCTGTGCCATGGTTGCATGGAACATCACTTATTTTTGAAGTCTTTCACGTGTACGTACTGCTTTATTGTTTGATTAAGCGTAAAACTTATCTAAAATAAAATTAGTGGAAAAAATAGTACTAAAAATAAAAAAGGATAAAAATTCAGTATATTGGAAATATTTTTCTCCACGTAAGTAAATAGTAAATCAGGCCCAATTCCAAATTCCTGAGAATCAAAAGGGCATATGCTCTGGACGGAAAAGGTCACTCGCCCTTCATGACTATGACTACGCTTTTCCAGCACCAAATTGAGAGAGAGAGAGAGATGCTGCGCAAACACATTCCCGATTCATGCTTTCAATTTCAAAATTATTTGAACGCTTTTCTCTCTCGTTTCACTGTTGAGTGAATTGTAGTGACGATGATGAATTCCTTGGGGAGCCGCATAATAGCAGCAATCACCATAACGGGTTGTAGTCTACTGTTCATCTCATATCTCCGGCGTAAATTCCCGACTTCCGGCGGGAAATGTCTCCGGGGTCCGACCCGTGGCCCTTCATCCGCCAATGTTCAAGGCGATCATGACGACGGTTCTTCCTCCCGGAGCGGATGTTCTTCCCAAGGTATCGCCATTCCTCCTCCTGTAATCGTATATCTTGAAGTTCAAATAAATTTGGGGGTGTTTCGTTTTTCTTTCAAACCGTGTCATATGCGTAGCCTCGAGGGTCAATTTTGCTCGGTTCTCGTTGCAGTTAAAGTTAGGAAGAGAGTGAGATTTTCCATCGAAGCTTCGCAGAGAACTTCGGTGAGGGACAGAGACAAAATCATTAAATGGAAGAGCGCAAGCAGAAGGAAACAGGAAGTTTTGCCCCAAAATCAGAGATGAGGAGATACAAAAATATCACTTTCAGTCCCCGGAAGGCCGCTCTGATGATCTACGCCTGACCAACTGAGAATGCATCCATCCCTGTGCAGAAGATCGGAAATTAGAGAGTATTGTGTGTATGTTGTAATGATATCGTCAATTATTAAAGAAGTTATAATTATTTATTAAAATAATTTATAATTGTTTTTAGAATATATTTTAGATTTAATTGATTTGTGAGATTTGAGATAATTTATATTTATTCTAAAAATTTACTCAGTGATTTGAGCCACCATATCCAAAGCCTTATCACAAAAGAAAATAAAATTTTATTTTATTGAGATTATTAAATTAAAATTTAATGATTAAATTTTTTAAAAAATTAAAAATATATAAAAATTTTATATTTTAAGAAGAAGAAAAGTCTGGACCAACTATGAACTTTTAAGAGGGGGAAATTGAATTTGGGATGATTTTACCTCATTTGCAAAGCCTCTTTGTCGGCTTTAAAAATTAATATAATATAAATTTAAAGAATATGAATATT
Organism: Nepenthes gracilis; assembly: GCA_033239525.1. Classification (NCBI taxonomy): domain Eukaryota; kingdom Viridiplantae; phylum Streptophyta; class Magnoliopsida; order Caryophyllales; family Nepenthaceae; genus Nepenthes; species Nepenthes gracilis. Next base: position 8,194,029 of record BSYO01000009.1, read on the forward strand.
TTTATTAAAATAAAAATAACTTTTAATTTCATTTTCTTAAATTTATATTTAGGAATTTACATAGCAAAGTTCAATTCGTTTACCTTATTAGCGAGGTGCAGATCCCCACCATTCAAGAAAAATGGAGGCACCAAGATAATATTTGGGAAATGGGGGAGACGAATATCCCGTTTTAAAAGGATATTTAAATTTTATAATTTTTTAAAATTATCTGAAACTTATATGATCATTCCATTTATACTTACATTTAAAGTAATATTAGTAAATATTTAAAAAAAAGAATATTAAATATAAATATTCTTTACGAGGTACAGCAGATAAAACTCGACAATATGCGGTAGTATGAGTTAAATGAAAATTTTAAGGGCGGCAAATTTATATTTGAAAAATAAAAATTATATAAGTAAATAGTTATAATTTTTCGTGTTGTTTCTTATACAATATAATTATTTTTAATATTTAAAAATTATAAAAATAACAATAATAAAATAAATAATTATGTATTTTTATAATTTCTTAATATAAAATATAAATCCTTAAGCTTCCTAAATTTTAGTGTCATTTTACATTCATTTTATTATTGAACGTTCCTGTTCCTCGGATGGATGGGGCACGGTTAGAAATATCAATTCCCATTTTAGTTTTTTAAGACTCTTACTTGTTGTAAAAATATAAAATAAATTTTAAACACGACCCGACGGATATCCACGGCCAGAGGGATAGCAATTAAGAATAAAATAACACCAAGATCCAAAGATTTGGCCATGAATGGTTGGAGACTCTCCTTGTCTAGCCTTTACTTAAGAAGGGGTGCAAAGGAGGTTAGGGAAGTAGGAGGGACTAAAATACTAGACTTTCTACTGGGACTCGGGGAGGGGGAGGGGGGTCCTTTGTTAGAGAGGCAAAGGACAGTCCAACGCTCAATCAGGGTTACACGATCAAACGGCCCATGCGTATTTAATATGTGTTATAATGTAATGAGCTGTTTGATTTTAAATTTAATTGGATAGTCATGCACATTCAACCTGTGTTATAATTGTAGCCGTTCAATTTTAAAATTGATTGGACGGTTGAAATTAAATCTAACGTGACAAAAGCTTGGCCGTCCATTTCGTCTAATCTGATAATTAAAAAATGAGTACACAATAACTCTAATTTTAAATTTTTCATTCCCTCTTTCTGACTCCCAAATCTGCTCTTCACTTCGGGCTCCTCTCCTTTCTTCTCCGGCTTCAATTTGTGCTCTTTTTCACTATTTTGCTCCAAATCTCCGGTGTCCAGCACTCGTAGCCGTCCTCTCCGTCTCCGGTCTGTGCTCCAAATCTCTGACGGTAACCCATTTTCCTTTGATGCGTTCCACTTCCTTTTCCTTCCTCACACTCTCTCTTCCTCATTATTAACAAAAGCGCGCAGCAGTATAGCGGCTGAAGCTGCTTTCGGCATGCTGAGCTCTCGGGATCGACCCCTGCTTCGCGCATATGTCGAATGCACTAAGGTAATTTTCCCATGTTTTGCTGCAGTAGTTGGCCTGGCCCGCGTGTGGGCCGCGCACGCAAGTGGGCCGCCAAGCCTTCAGCCCAGGGCAGACACGTGAGAAATGAATTTGCAACAAAAATGGTCCAAAATAATTTTTTTTTTAATAAATCACTGTAGTAGACCCAAAATGACAACGTTTTGGGTCATCTTTAACCTCCAACTGGGTACGCCTGACCCGATTTAACCCGATTTTTGACCCGATTGAAATTCTTCCATTTTTACACCAAAATTGATGAAAAATATATAAAAATGTTGGAAATTAAATTTCCTAATGATTTTTGACATTTTTTTTTACCGAATCATCACAAAAATTGAAACTTTAATAAATTTAAAAATCGGAAAAAAACTTAAAAACGCAGAACCAGCATTTTGCTAGTGATATCACACGAATTGTCTCTAATACCAAATGTTAGCAATTTATGTGATATAAACAACTACAAAAGCGGAATAAATGATTGCGTACTAACCTCCCGCCATTTTGCTTGCATTGTTTTTCGGTTTCTGGATTCAAACGGTTTTGAGCTTCTGAACACTGCTTTCCTCCACTTAGATGGTGTATAATAGAGAATGGTACCCAGGAACAAAACCAAATTTCATTATTTATAAAGCAATTCTATCAATTGCCTTCAATGACCATTACCAATGAAACGGTGAAATGAAGATTGATGGGCACAGTAAATGGAGAATTATCAGCAATTCATGGGCCACTTAATATTTCAGTAATTACAGGAACGGTTGAAGGAATTCCAGCAGCCTCAACGCCAATGGTTGAAAACTGAAGTGTCAACACCTACCTCTCCTCCCCTTGTTTTCATCCTGAAGAAGCAGGCAGAGGAGAGGGCTCCGATATGCTAGGATTACCAAATGATTCTTTGAGATGTGGAAGATCAGAGAGCCATGCGCCATTGACAAGAATCCTTCCAAGCTTCTCGTATATTCGAGTGTTGCCATCGCCCATATTACGCCAGGTGAAGAAACAACCATCAAAGTTAAAATCCATGAGCCCACAATTAATTAAACATTTGTTGAAATCTCAGATATAAGATATATTTAGGATGTCTTAAAGGATTTCACCATACACTCTAACAACATTGAAGTCACCTCAGATACACCACGGCAGATTTAAAGGGATCAAATCCTCTTGGCTTCTCCACAGGCATCTTCAAGAGGTGTCTAAGTATGCACCATAGACAAACATCATGAAGAATACTTTCGAGGAATTAGCTTCTGTGACCTTGAAATGAATGAATTGTTTGTGCTTTAGAGGTATATCAATATCCGCTGAGAAAGGATCCCAACCAGCCTAAATTTACCCCATAGGAGAGCAACAATAGATCATAATCCAATTCGATCCTCTTAAGATCTTACAAGATAGATGCCTTGTCGTGATCTCACGAACCTGAGTTTCTAAAAGAGAAACAACATGAAATCAAGATGAAGATAGGAAGTGGCTCATCCTCTAGATTTCTTCGGAAGGTTAAGCCCACGAATATTTTAGCAGGCAATAGTATTGGGTTTGGTCATTCCCTTATGGGGTAACTCAATAAACGAGTTTGTCATCTGAGGATTTTCGATGAGGAAATCCGGAGAGCAAAGGATTTCTGAAAACCAAGGGTAGCGGCTTCCGAACAACAAATAGCAAGTCAACTAAGTTGCCCGGATGAGAAGGCTGACCCGTCAATGGACATTGATCAGCCAAGGATACATATTGGCAGGCGCAGATTTACGTTAGGGCAAATGACTGATCAACGAGTTGGCAGGCCAATAAAGCAAGGAAAGTACCGCAGAAGCTCCAAATTGACCAAAGTGGACAAGGAACCAAGATTGCAAACAGAAGGCAAGCGAAAGCCTTAGTGCATTTTCCCAGTCAATGTGTTGACCAGCAAAAGGAGGCAAAGGCGCACAGAGACCTTGGTGCCCGATTGCGGTCAAAGCACTGACCGACAAAGGAGTCAATTTGGCCGATCAACGCATTAACTGGCCAAGAGGTAAAACGGGCGCACGGAGACCAAGGTTGTAAATGGAAGGCCAAGAAGCCTTGGTGCCTTTTGCCGGTCAATGCGCTGACCAGTAAAAGGAGGCAAATAGAAGGCACTGCATGGATTTTCCAGTTGGTAGAAATGGCCAAAGAGGTAGGTTCATCATTTCGATCAACATGTGTTGACCAACTGAACAAGGCACGCAGAATTTATCGATGATGTTGCCAATATGGAGTGGCCCGCAGAAGACATGGCTGTGCATAGTGATAATTGAGGATATAGAATGTTCGAGGTCGTTGTAACTATCTGGAGACAGAGAATGATAGAGAACTCTGTGATGGCCGAGGTGTACAAGAACGCCTGAGGACTTGGGTAGTGCAAGGATCGAGGACACCGTGGCAAATGACGTGGCAGACAGTTGGCTTTGCAGGCTTTACAGAGTAGGTAGCAGACCTACATTGTGTACGCCGTCTGTACAGGTAACAGGTTGCAAAGTTAGTGGGCAAAACTGGTAGCAGGTTGCAGAGTTGGTGGCAGCGATTGTCCACAAGCAACCTGCCTATTGGTAGATGTTCTCCAGGCAGGATCCTTATAAATATATATGTTGGCTTTGCAGGCTTTACAAAGTAGGTGTCAGACCTACATTGTGTATGCCGTCTGTACAGGTAACAGGTTGCAAAGTTAGTGGGCAAAATTGGTAGCAGGTTGCAGAGCTGGTGGCAGGCGATTGTCCACAAGCAACCTGCCTATTAGTAGATGTTCTCCAGGCAGGATCCTTATAAATATATATGTTGGACATGTGGTAAAAGTGACACAAGAGACTAGAAACTATGAGAGACAAAGTCTAGAGAGGCAGTCAAGTCTCCAGTGGAAAACTCACAGCGGTGAAATCTAGAAGTGTAAAAAGAAAAGAGAAAAGTGCACCACCAGTGAGAAAAAAGAGAGAAAAATATAGAGTGAGAAAAAGAGAGCTTCCTTGTTTACTCTGGAAAACTTTTTCTTTGTCCATTTGGATGTGTAGTGAATACTCCATCTCGAGAGTTTTTTGTAACCAATTTTCACATAGTGAATTTATTGTGGATTTTATATCCCGTGATTTTTTTCTTTTATTGAACAGGGGTTTTTTACGTAAAATTTGTATATGCTTCTCTTTCTCCCTGTGTGTGGTTGTGTGCATTCTATCCGACCACCCATTCCGCACCAACAAATGGAAGTCATTTAGAACAGTTGCAAGAGTTTTAACTTAAACCCTTTAAATTCTTTTACTCATGTGGGATCCGGGGACCATTGCTAATGTCAGTAGCCTTGCTCCTAGGCTTAGCAACTGTATAGGGAAAAGAAGAGCAGCAGCCTCCTCCAACCATTTCACCCGAGGCAGAGACAAGACCCGCAGATTGGTATCATCCGAAGATTGTTCATCAGCCCGGGATGCGAACGAATTAGAAGACGAAAGGAAAGGAGTAGACGATCACACAACACCACTGACTTTTGATGAGGCGACAGGGATAGAGGAGTCAGACATCGACAATATACGACCTAGTCGACATAAAGGCCAATTTAGGTTGAGGTTGGCCCATCCCATCTTTATGTCCATAGAATTTGTAGACAAAGCAGTGGGAAGGCTTCCACTGGTAATCAATTTTGATATCCATCGAGTTTTCCTCACCAGACACAGGATCAACGCCAGTGACGAGAGAGATGGAATTAAGAAAGGAACCCGCCCTTCCAATCTTCACACGCATAATCAAGGCATCACGTGGGCTGATCAGCAGGAAGAAGAGAACCCATCGAGCTGTCTATATCAACGAGGACTCCGGGAATAAGAAATTTCAAAGGAATACCAAAGAAATTAACCCAAACAGGGATGAATTTGTGGACTTTCTCAGAATCGTACCCAGTTTCGATTGTTTAACGAACAGGGGTTTGCCACTGATAAACAGGGGCCATTGCATATAACTTTCGACATATCAACCTGGTTTTCAAAGGTAAAAGAAGAATCCATTCAAATTGTCAAGCACTTTTTTGAGCGCTAAGTTGGACCAGAGCCTTTGAGAGTAGAATCTATTGGTAAATATCACCGCCGGCGAAATGAATTGAGAGAAAAATATGAAATAGCGACAATAACAACATATTGTTGGGGGCAGAAAGGATCGGACGGACACAAATGTTGGGGATTACTCCAGTGTGGAAAGTCCTTAGATTTGGACGGAGCACATATGTGCTAGGAGGAAGAAATTCCGGTCAATAGAGTTGACCGGAATCTTTTAGATTGTCAACTCTTCCGGTCAATATGTTGATCGTCATAAGTTGTGAGTCATCTGAAGAAGCGGGACAGACTACTTCGACCGGTCAACGGTGTGATTGACCGGCTAATATAAAACAACGGATAACAGAGTTGACATGCTATATTTAGAAGATTTGAATAACTGCCGTATCCAAAAAGGTGTACAGTTGACCTACCCTTTTTGATGGTTAGTAAAAGTCATTCTCAAGACTCCAAAGGCCGATCGGTCTGTAAGAGCAGGCATGCGCAGTCTGTTGTATGACAAGGCGTGCGCATACAAGCAGACTTTGAAAGTTACGCATCAATCACCAAGTTGGCCCATGGTGAGGGGGCGTGTATATATATATATATATATACATACACTTTGCATGTACAAATATAGATGTGCATACGATATAGGAGAACAAGAAGAAGGAGAAGACACCAGATAAGTTGAGAAAAGAGTGTAACAGAGAAGAGAAAATAAAAAGAAAGAGAGCTGTGAGTGAAAACAAAGTGTGAGGGTTTTCGTTTATATGCTTGCACAAACTTTGTTTATTCACTAGATTATCTCATGTCCGATAAATAAAAATGACTTAAAAAGTTAACTGATTGCATATGCATGATAGTTATAAGGTATAAATTTTAAAAATTATTTTAATGATCCTAAATTTAATTTAATTGATAAAATTTTAAGACTAATTTTATATTTGAGTTAAAAATTAAGTATTAGATTAAAAATAAGTTAGGCCATGTAATGACTAGCATGCACTTGACCTACATATGAGTATATTTTGGACAAAATACTCATCTCTGAGGTGCATTCGAGTGGCACTCATGCATACTTAGATAAGAATATTAGCATTTGATACATGCTTAATAGGTACTTGTGCATGATTGAATCAGAATGTTAATGTTTGAGGAGTACTCATGCACGGTAAAGATTTCATCACTACTCCTAAACTGTGTATGACACGCACATGCATCAATTTTTCATAAATAAACCCTTTAGTCAATTTTAGCTATTTTTGCTTAAATTTGAAAGAAAAGAAAGAAAAATAAAAGGATAAAATAGAGAAGGCAAGAGAATGTCAAACTAATGAGAAATCAAGCAATTTTTTAATAGTTTTAAGTGAATTTAAGTACATTTAAGCTTTTTTTCCTTAATTGTTAATCTTTTTGAAATTTTTTAACATCTTTTTATTTAAATACTCATACATATACTAATATTTTATTTTAAGTGATTTTGTTTTGCATGTATATGATTCTATTTTTATTTTATAAAATTTTATGAAATTTATATCTTAAATTTATGTAAATTATTTTTAAGTATTCAAAAATCTGCATAGAGAATCTTGCATGTTTTAAATTTCACATTTATATTTCTGCATGTCAACAATGTTTATATGTTTGTTTTTGCATGTTTTCTATTCTTATGAATTTGATAAAATCATTCAAGCTATATTTACATGTGATATATTTGTATTTACATGTGATATATTTACATGTCAACAAGGTGATGGGAACTCTATTTTAACTTTGATAAAGTAATAAGTTTCTCCATCATGACAAAATATGTATATTTGTATTTTGTATATAATTTTTAGTTAAGATTAAATAAAAATTATTATAGAGAACTGACGGAATATATTTAGATATATCCTATTATTAGTAAATCAAATATTAAACTTAATATCCACGGCCTCAATTATAAGAAATAATATTTAGTCGGCTCACTTATAAGTCATGAATAATAGCATATGACATTTAAATACGTGAAAACAATCATAACCTAAATTTCATTATCCACCCCTTGTTGGTGAGATTATCGCTAATTTTTTATTCTTATATACCAATACGAGTTTTGTATATTTCATATCTTCATACATATCGATTGATTTTCTCATGTTGAGCAATTTTAAGCAATTATCTGATTTTAACATGCTTTTTACATCTGTGCAAATTTTGGCAAGTGTCAATTATTAGTATATGAATTTTGTATACTTTATCAAGAATTTGATATTATCACCATTCAAATTTTAATTATGATATTGTTTTTAAAATGTTTCATTTAATATATTCACGTATAAAAATTATATATATTTTGCTGTGTATTAAATTTTTTTTGTCTCTATTTACTAACTATTTAGATTAGCTAGCTCGAATTAACTTGCAAAAAGTTCAAATGGAGGAAGGCGCTTGGAAATTAGTTTTTATAACATTTACAGCATGTTTGGTTGCAGAAATTGGGAAGGAAAAGAATTTTAATTATTATTATTTATTAGGTATTATTATTATTATTACATATTGTAATTATTATTATTATTATTATTATTATTAGGTATTATTATTTATTTTATTTTTATTATTATTATTATATTATTATTATTATTATTATATATTATTTATTTACATATTATTATATTTATTATTATTAGTTATATGGTATTATTATTATTATTATTTACTTATTATTATTAGGTTTATTATTATTATTATTATTATTCTCATTATTATTATTATTATACTATTATTACATATTATTATATTTATTATTATTAGTTATAAGGTATTATTATTATTATTACTTAATTACTAATTATTACCTTATTCTCTTATTCCAACAACTAAATATAATACTAATTATCACCTTAATTCCAACAATCAAATATTCTCATCCTTTTCTATTCCCTGAAATAACTATTCTATTCCCACCATATTCTATTCCATCAACCAAACGTACCGTTAGATTTTATAATATGGTTTGATGGTTCTGGTGTTGAAGAACATGTCTCCAATTAGTGAATGTAAAAAGTATAGCAAATAACTTACGTTCATAAGCTGACTTCCCTTGATTTGCTGGTCCAAACGATTTGCTAATGAAAAGCAATTGGCTTGCCATACGACTATAAGACTGCTCTCATACTACAACTGGATGCATCAATCTTAATAATGAAGGCAGCAGTGAAGTTTGGATGTGAATGTGGGCTTCATCCCAAAAATGAACTGAGCCGGCCCTGAGCCATTGAGCCACCAAGCCGAGTTGTGAGCCGAGCTGCGGTCGGCTTCAATAAGCCGTTTTCGAGCCGATAGGGTTTTATGCCCGATTCGTCTTCTTCGATCAATTCATTACCTTCTGGCATTTTACTCAGTTAATTGTTGAAGTATTAGTGGTCCATTAAGTGGTGATAACTCTCCCATTAAGTCAATTAATCAATTTTGACCGGTTTGAGTACGAAACGCTCGATTGGGGCGGGTGATGGTTTCGCCTATAAATTGAGCCTTCTGACTTTGTCCCTACCATCCAACTCAAGTATTACACCACCTAAACGAGTAAAGGAGTGTCCAGAAGCACGGAGCCGGTCTGAATCGCAAGTTGGAAAACAGAGCACCAAATGGCCGGAGGTATAAGAACCGATTCTAAATTCCGCTTTAGTGTTTATTTTAACCACAGCAATTTCTAACATTTGGTATGAGAGAAAGGCTTAAACTCTGCCTTTGTTGTTCTGTATTTTTTCGATTTTTTCCGAAATCGAAAAAAACCTAAAGTCTTCGTTTTTTTTTTAAGATTCGGTTCAAACGAGCACTAGAAATCGATGGAAAATTAAATTTCCGAAATTTCCATATATTTTTCATCATTTTTCGTGTTCGTATGATGCTGTTTGAATCGGGTCTGGAATTCAGGTCGAGTCGATCGTTGTCGGGTTCGGGCGAAACCGACAAAGGTAGACGACGACTTGAACGGCGTCGTTTTCTATTTCAACAATAATAAACGTCATCGTTTTTGGCTTCGGTTTTGAGTTTCAGAACGACGTCGTTTCGTTAGAACGAATTCGGTTTTTAAAACGACGCGTTTCTTTGCTACGCTTTTATAAAAAAGAAGTTATATATCGGGCTTTTGGGCGATTTCATTCTCGCCCAATATCGCTTAACGCGGCCCGAGAGATCCTGGCCCGTTACTGTAGCAGAATGGGAAATTAAAATGCAGACGCGGCGGACGAGATTCAAACCCAGGACGCGGAGGAGGAAGGAGCGGCTTCTGCCGCTGCGCTGCCAAGCGCCTTGCATCCTTTTTCGCATTTAATTTTGTTATATACTTTTAAACTGTGTGTATATATATATATATATATTATATATATACGTATATATTTATATTTATATATATATATAATTATATTATTATATATGATAAATAAAATATAATATCCAGAATATAGTTATATATATGTATAAATACTATCTTGTGATTAAAATAATTTAATTAATTGAGGATTAACCACAGCACCCTTAATTAATAAAATTATTTTTTATTATTACGTGAGGTACAAAGACATAAATTGTAGTAATTATTTTTGATATAATAAAATTTATCCCACTGAAAATTTTATTATATTAAAATTAATTAATCAGGATAAAATGTCAAATTATTTTTCTTAATTTACCCACAGGGATTAAGAAAGGAATATAATTTGATAGTTTTATCATTTTTTAGACATGAATCTACTTGAATTAAGAATTTGACCCACAGGTAATTTTTATGTCAATTGATTCATGGTGTATGCTTTACATTGATAAAACATAATTCTGTAATTAATTAGCCTCATTTGTTGGATGTTAAGCATGTATTTAATTTTATGTAATTATTCAATCTGTAAATCTTTCCGATATACAATGTGAAATTTTTGAACTTAAGGGTGATAACTATAAAGTGTGGAAGGAAATAATTCTTCTTCACTTAGGGTGACTGGACATCAATTATGCTATCTGAAAAGACGAACCACCGGCTCTTACCCTTACCAGCACTCCGGATGAGGTAACTCTTTATGAACGTTGGGAACGATCTAATCGCCTCAGTTTAATGTTCATAAAGACAAAAATTTCTACTGGTATTTGTGGTTCTGTCGACCAGCATACTAAAGTGCGGGATTTACTGAAGGCCATAGATGAGTAATTTGTGACTTCAGATAAAGCACTTGCGAGCACCCTAATCATGAAGTTTTCATCTATTAGGCTCACCAGTGTTAAGGGTGTACGTGAGCACATAATGCAAATGAGGGATATTACAACTCAACTGAAAAATCTAGAGGTAAAAATGTCTGAACCTTTTATTGTGCATTACATTTTAAATTCACTCCCACCACAATATGGGCTTTTAAAATCTCTTATAATACACATAAGGATAAATGGTCAATCAATGAACTCATGAACATGTGTGTTCAAGAGGAAGGAAGGCTATGATGGAGCAAAGTGAAAGCGTCTACATGTAAAAGGAAGGAAGGTTCAAGACGCAAGACAAATCAAAGGAAAAGGTAAAGTACCTCCCCAATCTGATATCAAGAAGGAGTCCAAGTGCTTCTTCTGTAAAAAGAAGAAACACGTAAATAAGGACTATATCAAGTATCAAAATTGGCTTGAAAAGAAAGGTAATGCATACTCTTTTGTATATTATGAATCTAATATGATTAATGTTGCACATAACATATGGTGATTAACTCTGGTTTTACAATTCATATTTCTAATTCCTTACGGGGCTTACAAAACCTAAGGAAATTAGTGGGCAGTGAACAATGTATCTTCTCTGAAAACAAGATGCGTTTACATGTGGAGGTCATTTACATATGCAGTTTAATTTTAAGTAGTGATTTTATTTTGACATTGGAAAAGACCTTTTACATTTTAAATTTCTCTAAAAATTTGATTTCTATTTCAAGACTTGTACCCTATGGATATTCCTTTACATTTTCAAACTCATTATTCAGTTTATATTATAAGTCTGATATTGTTGAGAATGGTATACTGTCTGATGGTCTTTATTGTTTAAATTTATAAAATAATACTTCTTTCAATACTGTACATGCTAATAATGGAATTAAAAGATGTGTTATGAATAAATATTCCTCGATGTTGTGGTATAGGAGATTGGGACATATCTCTATTGATAGACTCAAAAGATTGGTAAATAATGAAATACTTAGTACTCTAAATTTTACTAACTTTGAGACTTGTGTGGACTGTATTAAAAAAAAGCAGACCAACAAGACTAAAAAAATGCCAAGAGGAGTTCGGGTATATTAGAGATCATATATACTGACATTTGTAGTCCTGATATAGACTCACATGGCCCAAAATATTTCATCACATTTATTGATGATTTCTCACGATATATGTATCTTTACTTGCTTCATAATAAATATGAAGCATTGGATGTTTTTAAATTGTTTAAAGCAGAAGTAAAAAAATAATCAAGAAAAAATATCAAAATTGTGAGATCAGATAGAGGTGGAGAGTATTATGGTAGATATACTGAAGATGGACAAATGCCTGGTCCATTTGTAAAGTTTCTTCAAGAACATGAGATTGTTGCCCAGTACACTATGCTTAGTTCTCCGGACCAAAATGATGTAGCAGAAAAACGAAACCGAACATTGTTGGACATGATGAGGAGTTTGCTTAGTAACTCCGAATTTTCAAAATCTTTGTGGAGTGAAACTCTTAAAACGGTGGTGTACATATTAAACCGGATCCTAACAAAAGCTGTCCCAAAAACTCCGTTTGAGTTATGGAAAGGTTAGAAACCAAGTTTACAACATATACGCGTATGGGAATGCCCATCCGAAGTAAGAATTTATAACCCATAAGAGAAGAAATTGGACCTAAGGACTATAAGTGGGCATTTCATTGGATATGCTGAATGGTCTAAGGGATACAGATTTTACTGTCCATCTCACACCACTAGGATTGTCGAATTAAGAAATACAGAATTTTTTGAGAATGACTTAATGAGTGGGAGAACACGATCAAGAATTGATCATTTGAATTCTCAACCCTCCACTTCAGATGATAGGTTGATTGCCAAACACAACACCCTTTAAGATCAATCTGGTGTTAAACAATCAATCAATGTCATTCCATAAAACACTGATTCTATTCCAGTTGACCATGAAATTCAGGATTTATCTAAAATAATTGTACAACATACTCCTATTGACAATGATGATACAACATTAAGAAGGTCTTCTAGAATAAGAAAGTCAACAATTCCTAGTGATTATGTTGTATATTTGGAAGAGTCTGACTACAATGTGGGAGCTGAAAATGATCCTGAAATATTTTCACAAGCCATGAGTTATAAAGAATCACAATTATAGTACAATGCTACGAAAGAAGAGATGAGTTCTATGAGTAGTAATAGAGTCTGGGATCTTATTGAATTGCCTAAAGGGGCGAAAGTTATAGGGTGTAAATGGGTCTTTAAAATAAAGAAAGACTCATTAGGTAATATCAAAAAATATAAGGCAAGACTTGTTGTTAAGGGATATACTCAGAAAGAATGAATTGATTACAAGGAGACTTTTTCTCCTGTATCTAAAAAGGACTCTCTTCGTATAATTTTGACATTGGTTGCTCATTTTGATATGAAATTATAACAAATGGATGTGAAAATAGCATTTTTAAATGATGATCTAGAGGAAGAGGTTTACATGAAATAACCATAATGATTCTCCTCTAGTGATGGTGAGCAATTGGTATGCAAATTAAAGAAGTCTATATATGAATTGAACAAGTATCCCGTCAATGGTATTTGAAATTTCATAAAATTATCTCTTCATTCGATTTTGAAGAGAATATTTTAAATCAATGTATATACCAGAAGGCCAGTGGGAGTAAGACTTGTTTCCTTGTCTTATATGTGGATGATATTTTACTTGCATCCAATGATAAAAGGTTGTTGTATGAGATGAAATAATTTCTCTCTAAAAATTTTAAAATGAAGGATATGGGTGATGCATCTTATGTCATTGGCATAAAGATACATCGAGACAGATCGCGTTATATTCTGCGTTTGTCTCAAGAGACCTATATCAATAAGGTTTTAGAGAAATTTCGGATGAAAGATTGTTCACCAAGTGTAGCACCCATTGTGAAGGGTGATAGGCTCAATTTGAGCCAATGCCCGAAAAACGATTTGGAACGGAAACAGATCAAGAACATTCCATATGCTTCCGTCGTTAGAAGTTTAATGTATACTCAGGTATGTACAAGACCTGACATAGCATTTACAGTTGGAATGTTGGAAAGATTTCAGAGTAATACAGGAATCGAACACTGGAAAGCTACCAAGAAAGTCGTGAGGTATCTTCAATGTACCAAAGACTACATGCTTACATATAGACGGACCGACAATCTGAAAATTTTAGGGTACTCCGATTCAGACTTCGCTGGATGCGTTGATTCACGTAAATCAACATCCGGTTACATATTTTTGTTTGCCGGTGGAGCTGTATCCTGGAGGAGTACAAAGCAAACTTTGATTGCTACTTCCACTATGGAGGCCGAGTTCGTTGCTTGTTTCGAGGCTACAAAGCACGGTGTATGGATGAAGATTTCATGTCTAGGCTTAGAGTGGTTGATTCCATCTCAAGGCTATTAAAGATATTTTACGATAATTCAGCTGCTGTTTTTCTGGCTAAAAATAACAAAAGTAGCAGTCGAAATAAACATATTGACATTCAATTTTTAGCCATAAAGGAGCGTATTAAAGGAAAGAAAATTGCTATTGAGCATATCAGTATTGAATTGATGATCGCTGATTCTTTGACTAAAGGCATGCCACCATTAAGGTTCAAGGATCTTGTAACTGAAATGGGATTGAGTTCTATTTTATAATTTTCATTGTATGGACAATGATATTGTAAATTCCTATTTTATTATTGTGATATTTCTCAAAATTGTGTACACATTAATTGAATTGAGAATATTATTAAGTTGGACAAAGAATAAACATAGGGTTTATTCATAAAGTAAAGTTACCGGATGACTTGAAAAATATAATATATTGTAATACATGAAAGATATTACTCATTATTAGAGGACTTATCGCCATGATTCATATATTTATTTCTTAAAGTTTGAAAAATTGATGAATTTAGTTATCACATCAAGTTAAACATGGACCAAGTGGGAGAATATGGGCTTCAGCCCAAAAATGAACTGAGCCGGCCCTGAGCCGTTGAGCCACTAAGCCGAGTTGTGAGCCGAGCTACGATCGGCTTCAATAAGTCGTTTCCGGGCCGATAGGGTTTCATGCCCGATTCGTCTTCTTCGATCAATTCATTACCTTCTGGCATTTTACTCAGTTAATTGCTGAAGTATTAGTGGTCCATTAAGTGGTGATAACTCTCCCATTAAGTCAATTAATTAATTTTGGCCGGTTTGAGTACGAAACGCTCAATTGAGGCGAGTGATGATTTTGCCTATAAATTGAGCCTTCTGGCTTTCTCCCTGGCATCCAACTCAAGTATTACACCATCTAAATGAGTGAAGGAGTGTCCAAAAGCACGGAACAGGTCCGAATCGCAAGTTGGAAAACAAAGTACCAAATGGCTGGAGGTATAAGAACCGATTCTAAATTTCGCTTTAGTGTTTATTTTAACCGCATCAATTTCTAACAATGAAAGTATCGGAGCTATGGTCATAACTTTCTTAAGTGCTAGAATGCATGTTTTGCTACAAGGGTCCAACTGTTTATTGGCTGTCAGAGTTGTGAGGGGACGAGCCAATAACCCATATCCTGTAATGAACCAACTGTAGTAATACTTCAATCTAAGAAATCCTCGCACTACTTTATGAATATTGGATGTGTTCAATTAAGCATGGCCTTCACTTTGGTTGGATATGTAGAAACTCCCATTGCCGAGATGATATTACCCAAATATTCTATTTGTGTTTGGCCAAAATGATACTTATGCATCTTGGCAAATAGCTGATGTTGACTCAGAATTTGGAGAACTTGCACACAAGGTGTGATTAGTGTTGTTCCCATGTAGAGTTATAGATTAAAATGCCAATGAAAAGAAAAAAGAAAAAAACAAGAACAAATTTACAAATGTTTGCGTGAAAGATATTTTTCATAAAGGACTAAAAAGTGATTGGTGCATTTATGAGACCAAAAAGTATAACCAAGAACTCATTGTACCTATGATGTGTGTGAAATATAATTTTATGAATGTCTCTGATATGCATATGAATCTTGTTAGGGTATTTTTTATGGTTGGCATATTCCGTAATCAAATTTAGTCATGTGTCGATGTCGGGTTGTGTTTTATCGAAGTGCTGCATTAACAAATTTTCGTAGCAGTTCATTCCCGGGCTCCAGGATCACCGCGCCTGTCTCTCGCCTGATATTCGCGTGAGCCCAACTACCCGAAGGCCCATACCTGCTATGCACTCACATGCCGCTCAAGCTATGATTCCAATACGCCCGCGCCTGCCTTGTGCTCTACACACACTCGAGCGAAAATTCTAAAATCACCACACTCGCTGTGCGCCTCCTTTGCGCTCGAGCGCAAAAAACAGTGTATGGCAGCTCGCTATTTGCCTCCTTCACACTCGAGCGGTGCTGTGA
This sequence comes from Nepenthes gracilis, assembly GCA_033239525.1. Taxonomy (NCBI): domain Eukaryota; kingdom Viridiplantae; phylum Streptophyta; class Magnoliopsida; order Caryophyllales; family Nepenthaceae; genus Nepenthes; species Nepenthes gracilis. The sequence continues at coordinate 8,210,212 of BSYO01000009.1, forward strand.
AACCCTACCTATGCTCGAGCGCCATAGCACGCATGTCTCCAACATTTCTATTTTTTAAATTTCTTTTGAACCCTCTATAAATAATTGTCTTATATATTAAAACCCTAAGACCTCTAGCAGACTTGTGAGGAGCCTCCTCTCTTGAAAAAAACTATATTTTTGTGCTCCATCTTAGAGAAAACTTCACGCCTACGATTTTGCTTCATTAATAAAGTTTTCTCTCCACGTCGTACTTTCTCATTTCCATCTCTTCTACCATTCTACCTTTATTAGTGACGTCAGTACGTTAAAGAAAGAGATCTGGTCCTATTTGGCAATTCAAATGGTTCAAGAGGGAAGATTGACGTGAAGACTGAAAAGCGTTCGGTTCCATTATCATTGGCAAATCCAAGGAGTTCCTTGGTAGGGATCACAAGACAGAAGTAAGTTGGCTAGGTTAGCGCATCGTTACCATCCAGTTTGTAAGTTAATTTTTATAGTATATTTCTTCCCTGACCGTTGAAACCCGAAGGGTTTTCTCGATTATCATGGATATCGAGTTTTTCCTTCGTCACCAAAAAGATTGTCCTTTTATTATTGTTGCTTTATTTTTATACTCGTATTACTCATATCATTTATATACAAATATCATTTATGTGTATTGAATATTTGATTTTGTACCGCTTCCGCTAATATTGTACGAGGTCGAAACATTGTTGTGCAAAATTTGGGACGAAACATCCTTTTCAAATCTGACGGTAACCGAATTTAAGATCAAGTTTAGAAAAAACTTGTGCACCATATAATTCATCAATCAAATCTTCAATAATTGGAATATACAATTTGTTCTTGACAATGATATGATCAAGTGGTCAATAACCCACACAAAATCTTCGGGATATATCTTATTTTTTAACTAATAATATTGGAGAAGGAAAAGGACTAGTAATTAGTTAAATTAGGGAAGACTACAGCATCTCTTTCACCTGTTTTTCAATTTCATCCTTTTGAATGTCGCTGAATATGTAAGCCTGCAAACTAATTGGTTTGGTGTTGAACATTAATGGAATTTTGTGGTCATAATCACGTGATGGTGGAAGTCTATTTAGAGTATCAAAAATATCATTGAAATCAGTAAGTATAGTTTGAATAGAATGGTAAATGTATGCCTGAGGTGGAGCAGTACAGATGGAAAAGAATTGGGCCAAGAATCCTTGGCAAGATTGAACCCATTTTGGTTATGTCTTGCCTGATATACTTGGCAATGAAGTAACTGCATAGTATCACGTTTCTCTATCTCTTTGCCATTATGTTTAAAGGATATGGTACGCTTAGAGAAATTAAAAAAAAAAAGGCTATATTGGCTATGCCAATCAACTTTCACAACCAAATTATAGCGGCCTAATCAGAGTATTTTGAAATAAGCATGGATGGCAGATCCTTGCTTTAACCAAGGAAAAGAATGGTATTGAGAATCACTAATCATGCGGTTACTATTAGCAATGGTAACATGAAAAGGAGAAGCCATGTCTGAAAAATTAGTAGAAGCAATGACCTTGGGGTCCAAAAAACTATTTGTACTCCCACTGTCAATCAAGGTGTAAATATACTGATAGTAAGGCCTTTGATCTTGATAGTATTATCCAAATAGTGTATAGATACAAGTATGAATGGATATTTCAGAAGTTTCCTCTTCAAGCATGTGATGCAACTCTTGTTCTTCATCTGTTGACTCAGGAAATTCAATAATTATGGCATTGTATTGTCTGTGTATACATTTATAGCCTGGAGAAAATCTTTCATTACAACAACAGTAGAGGCCCAAAGCATGTTTTTATCAAGCGAGAGTGGTGTAGGAAGAGAGGTATCAGGTTTTGAATTTTTCTGTTTGTAGGATAACTGAGTATAATCAATATGAATAGGATAACGAAGTGGTGGTCTGGAAATGGTTTTGGTTTACTTGGCCCAGGTGTCTAGCGACTGTTCTTGCAAGGAAACAAGTTGAAATGCTTGAGCCAGGGAAGAAGAATTCAGCAATTTTGCCATATATGTCAATTCGTCTTTGAGACCATTAATAAATTTGGAAACAAAGTGAGCATCAGAGATAAGATTCAAAAGAGCATGTTTGCTAAAGTTTGTTAAATTCCTGTACAATGTCTACAAAGGATTTATTATTGAAACGGTTGCATAGATTGGTGGTAAAGATTTTCTAAAAATTATGTAACATAGTAGTACAATGACCTTGGAATCAAATGACTACTCGATTGGTGGTAAAGATTTTCTAAGAATTATGTAACATAGTAGTACAATGACCTTGGAATCAAATGGCTACTCGACCTTCCAAATAAATCGAGGCAAGTTTGATTTTTTTGAAGAGGAGGAATGTTATAGAAACTAGAATATTTTTGGTAACAAAAAGTTCAGCATCATAACATGAGTGCCATCAAAGGAAGGAAAATCAAGCTTGGGTTGATGAAACGTGTTTGTGAATTGTGCATAGGAACAGATAAACGAACAAAGGGTGAAACAGACAGTACTGTTGAGAAGAAGAATGCGTAGCCAGAGGATTGGAATTGGAATTAATATTGTTGATGAGTAACAATTTGATGTCAGCCATGAAGTTTTCAATTTTCTGATCCATGATACTAAATTTGTGTTCAATCTTTTGAGCGAGATTTTATTGTTGTGGTAAGGCTAATTCCTTCTGATTGGCTTGGAGAGCCAACCAGATTTACTGCAGTTATTCTTCCATTGATTACTTTTTGTTGGGCATAATGTAGTGAAAATGATGAAAGATCGCCCGAATCTGATACCAGTTGCTAGCTAAATTGCTCAGATTGCTGCTTTCTAATGAGAAAAGGAGAAGTGGGGATTGAGAAAGACAGAGAATGAAGAAGGAAGAAGGAGAAAAAGAATGGCAAAAGCGAAGAGGGAGGTCGGAGACAATGAGACTTCCATTATGAGCTCAATCATACATTGCCTTTGCTGTGAGCCACCTACATATACTCTTCTAACTTTACAAATGCACTACTGTTTTCCAACAAACATTGGCGCCATTTCTTATTGTAATAGATTTTATAACTACTCTTTCAACTACCATTGTTAACTACCTGTGCTAATTACCCAAAAATGCTTCGGTTTTAATAATTTTGTTACTTCAATTGCTTTAGCAAATGTTGCAGCCCTTTTTGTTAGATAATTCCTTGTTCTGTTTGTGTTGGCCGAAGATCAGTATTCCATTCTGCATTAATGAGTGTACCTCCAGCTCAACTATGCTTGCTGTCATCTTCTTTAGTCGGCCATAATATCATTAACTTCCCTGTTTTGCTTAAATGGCGGGCTGCTGATATGGAATTATGTAACATTACGTAGTTGTTAATATTGAAAGTTATTTTTGGGTGTGGTTTTTGGATTATGTGATTGGATAGCATACTATTTCGGACCAAGTAGCAGTACTTGATATAGGTTCGCGTTCTAACTTATTATTTTGGATTTAAATCAGTTAATTAAATAATTGATTATTGGGCCTTAATTTAGAGCCTAACTTTCTTTAAAATAATCGTAGGTTAGTTAATTAAAGAAACTGGGTTGTAAAATTGATAGGTCCGGTAACCCATGTGCCGGCGGAGGACAAGCCCAAGCATACAAATCACCCTGGAAGTAGCAACAATCTAACAAAGGACCCATGCAACCCAAGATTCACTCGGCAAAGCATGGACCTTAGAGGGCGCCCTTCGAATTAGTCTGCTGGTACAGCCCAATGAAATCCACTTGGCGACCCCCATTTTGCAAACAAACCTGCACAATTATCAACCTACCTCACAACGGCTACTAGTCTAACGTGACCTAATTGCTTGAAACAGTACAGCACGCCGAAAAGGTAGAGGTTAGCTTCCTTAGGACGCCAAAAAATCATGGTGCAATCAACACCCTACCGACAGCTAGCATGCGCACTTTCATTCTACAAATACCTCCCTTTCCCCTTAGGAGAGGGGAACTTTTTTCCCTCTTTGAGAAAAAAGGAGCTTTATCCCTTCCTCATAAAAAGGGAAGACTTTTTGGACAGCAAAAGAACTCAAAGCAAAGGAAGACAATGAAAAGGGAGCAATTCTCAGGCTCAAACCAACCCACAGAAGAAGATTTCCCATCGTCTCTAAGCCATCCTCTGACTAGGGTCGGTTACGAAGCCACTCCTCAATAGAACACACTTATCGGAGTTTAATCTCAATCTTAAGCAGTTTCTCAATAGAGCGCACTCGTCAAAGCCTAATCCTCCATCTTAAGCTGCTCCTCAGCGAAGTGCATTTATCAGAACTCAATCCTCTATATCAAGCCGCTCCTCAGTAGAGCGCATTCGTCAGAGCCCAACCCTCCATCTTAAGCCATTCTCCAATAGAGTGCACTCGTCGGAGCCAAATTCTCTATCTTAAGCCGCTCCTCAACCAAGTGCACCCTTCGAAGTCTAGCCCTTCGCTAACATTCGCTCTTCTGAAACATGCATCTACACATTATCACTGCACCCTCTTATCTTTCTATTCAGCTGAAAATTATTTCTGATTTGAATGTCAGATGATATACCGGGGAGCAAATCCCACCATCCTTTAACCTCTTACTTATTAATTATGGTGTGTAGGATACATGTTTAAAATAACGAGGATCATACTCACTTTAATTTAATTTTCTGGGAAGATCAAATTGCTCCCTAACTCATTTAACAATCTAAATTCGAGGACGCATAAAAAATAACGTAAATTTGAATATTAGGCTAGGGATGCGTGACTGTTGCAATATTAATTCTTTTATCTACTACAAGGAGCAGAAGATTTGGTGCTCCACCTCATCTCTGAGGTACGGTTTCCATGCCTCATTTGGGAAGCCATTTGATATAAGTTTAATGGCCCGTGTATTTTTCCTTTTTTAATTTTTTTTTACATATATTGTTTAAATTGTTGGATTTATATTCTTGTATTATCGAGCTAAGACATTAGAAGGCTGCACACATTAGAGGTGATGTACATACAAAGTCCCCTCAAACTTTACACTTCTAAAACCACCACTTCAATAATAAATATGAATCAGCCGATAGGAGAAAATAGCAATTTTTTGGATAAAAAATTTTTGTTGAATGTGAAAACAATAACGTGCCTTTTCATGCACCACAGAGAAATCCTTGATCAACTTTTCTAAATGTTTTTAGACATGTATTGATGCAACTCAAGTATCTAAATCAACGCATCAAATAGGAAACAGTGTAATTTCACTAGGAAATCTGAATAGTGATAGGAATAATTTTTGCAACTCTAAATCTAAATTCTACACATCATAATAGAATGAATCAAAGGTAAAAGTATACAATAATCACTCTTTGATATATTCTTTAGTATTCAAATTAATAATCTTTTTTAATAGATGGGATGATAAAGAGGAAACGGATGCATGAATTGAAAGTAAATGAAGATGACTTAAAATTGGAGAGCTTTACTTCACTTGGTGCACTTGAACATTTGAGTGTCTCTCCTTTTTTTTACTTTGGAGAAGTTGTATTTATAACCAGAAGTCCTATTCGGCCGATCAACATTTGAAATCATTACACGTGTCAAGAGCCGTTTTAGCACATTTGTGAAAACGAGTTATTCTGGTGTGTAACTGTTATTCCAATTTAATGAGAAAATCTCCTGACTATTAATGATGAGACCGTTTCAACCATTTCTTGAATTTGATCATTAATTGACTCGTGATTATATTTTAATTTTTGATAACTGACTATCTAAATTAAAATTTTTGGTTAATATCCCTGAGAGTTATTATTTGACTTTCTGGATTGACTTTGTTACTTCTTTACCTAAGCCACTATAATTTCGGGCCTTGATCCAAGTTTATGCTAAGTTAGTCCATTTTAAGCCATACCCATCATTAGTCATGTATATTGGTATGTTTAAATCCAAGCACCTAGCATGTCACTGAAGTCATGCTAGCTAATGTGCTATTATTGTGTATATCTACTGTAGATATTCTACTAATCAAAAGTTTTATTTGGCAAGATTTGATTCTCTATCTTTAATGACTATGATTCGATATCTTCTTCAAACCAATAGCCAACTGGGGCTTCGTTTCGGTTATAAATTGAGGAGTCTTCTCTAACTTGCATCACAGTGTACTCCTTTTCTCGTTCAATTGTATGAATATTTCATACTTGCAGTTGCAATTGGGTGATGTTGAAGAAGGCAGAGGAGTTACTTCAAGTTTCAAGATCATAGCCCAAGGAGACATTTAAAAACTGTCTTGGTTACCTTTTTTTATAGAAAAAATCATCTTAATTTTTTTCTTTTACATCTGTTCTCAAAACCAGGCCTTTATATTATAAAGAGGTCCTTGGCCATATGATCCCTATTGAGATGATCTAGGTGATTGTTGTAGGTATGGGTGGACGATTTTTTCTTTCTTTTCCTTCCTTTGCGATGCCTTTGAAGTTCTTGGAGAGTAGTTTTTCTTTTTTGATCCGGGTTGTCGTCCTATACTTTTTTTCTTTTTACCTAAATTATACTTTCACTATTTTAAGCTTTTATACCGTGAAAGGATTCAATGAATAGAATTACCTGAATAATAATTCATTTTTTTACATGGCTTTAATATGTTTACTTTTTTAGAGTAATTAATCCCAAGTGGGGTGCCAACCATGTGCTTGAATGCATTTTTTGTTCCTTAATTTCTGACAAGTTGACAATTTAAATGTCTAACAACTCAAATCTTTAATAATTTAATGCGTAATATTTTAATCCAAATATGTACGGGAATAGCGTATTCATGGATTAATTAAGTCGACATTAATTATGGTCCAATCATCTAATCGTAATTAATTGACACAGAGTGGCCTATAATAGTTTGTAACCTTGGGAAGCATCACGTCAGGTCATCATAACTGGCTCAATGAGATTGACATGCTGTAGCGTCTTTTTATACCGACATATGTCTCAACCATTATGATGATGTGCCCCTTTGATGTTTTAGGTGACATTGTTTTGGACTGGAGTCTCTTGGTATTCCATTTCTCTCAATCCCAATTTACTTTTCATTTCTCCTTATTTTCATGGATTCTCGAGCAACTTCCGAGAATGTTATTGAGATTTTATCCAATCTCACAATCGAATATGTGTTGGATATTTATGATAGATTTAACATTCTTGTTGTCATTCTCTTCTAAATTTCTCCACCCTCTAACAAGGCTTGTTCTCCAATGCTTGACTTCATTGTCATCTACAAAATCTATTTAAAGGAGGGGCTTCGCATTCCTTTTACGAGGAAGCTGTATAAAATTCTAAAGACTCTAGAAATTCTCATGGCATGTCTACATCCTAATGCCATCAAGTATTTGATCTCTCTGTGCATTTTTCTTCACTGTTGGGAGCTTCGTCTGGACATTCGGGTTGTCAAAGTCATTTTTCAATTTAACCAAGAGAACAATTGAATTTCGTTTAGTTCCCATAAGAAGTATAAAATAAATTGAGGAAATTTAAATTCATTAAAAGGTTGAAATGACCAATATTTTTTTATTACAGTACCTTCATATTGGACCGATACTATTTAAATTATTATCAAAAGTAATAAAAAATATTATTAAATATTTTATATTTATTTATAATAGTATCAATTACTTTAGAAATTATAGTAGTGTATAGATGTTTAAAATCTTTAAAATTAATAATTTTTTTAGAATTTTTAATTTTAAAAAATTTAATATGTGTTAATGTAAATATAAGGTAAGTTATTACATGATAATTATATATCATTAGTTAAAAAAATATACTCGAGTTGCATGCACTTTTGTATATATCTTTTGAATTTATAGTATTATGTTATAATAAAATGACTTTTTAAGTGAATAACATATTTTACTAATTATTTTTAATTTAGTTTGAGATCGTACTAAAAAAAATTTATTAGTTTTGTTTGAATTAATGACAATCATTATCTCTTATTGTTTCTATATATCATTTTAAGTGAGTAGTATGTTTATACATTTTACAAGTATAATTTTTTTATAAGTGATCTATTTATATCTATTAACTAACTTAATTTTAAAAAATTATTATATGTTATAAAAATATATTATATGATGCGGCCAAAATTAGAATGAATAATAGTATATGAAATATATTGGGATTCTTGTCACTATCATTATGTGACATAATTACTATGAAATTATCAAACTAATTTATTTAAATCTCTTAACTATTAAAATTAAAAAAAATAATATATTATAATTAGCAAATCAGTTCTAAAATAATATCTAATGAGTATATCATAAATGGGCTGATCCTAAAAAGTCAACAAAAGTCCAAGATGACGGTCAACTCTCTAACGCCCCAAGAGGGAGAATGTTTCCAAAAGTTCGGTGCCCAGACGGTCAACGCTGACCGCCCCGCGGCCAACTCTCTAGCAGACGGTCAACTCAATCGTTGACCGTCCACATTATACACATTGGGCCCAATGAGGCTTTTCTACAGTAATGAGCCTAACCCGCTCAGGCCCACGGCCCATCAGGCGGCTAATAACGGACATCCTCCACGAGGGCAACCAACACACACGCAGACGGTCAACTCGAACGTTGACCGTCCGTGTTTTACACGTTGGGCCCTAAGAAGCATTTCTACAATAACGGGCCTAGTCCACTTAGGCCCACGAATCATCAAAATGCCAACTACGACTTTTCAAGGATTTTTCATGGTCCCAGCTGGCACCCGAGGGGATTTTGACAATATTGGCGCCCTTCACATAAGAAAGGCGCCAGATTTACCCAAATCCTTACCAACTAAGGCTCTCCAACGGTAACATGCACGGAAGGAAGGTGCCCGATTTGAAAAGCGGTTGGCCGCCTCAGAAGAAAACTATCATGTATGATTTGGCAACCGACACCGGCTCCCAAAGGAAAGCCAGCCAACAGATCACGGAGGCAATCCCCCTTTCCAAAGGAGGAGGATCGTCCTCTCCACCATAAGAGAAACCCTAGATTCATCATCCAGGGCACGCTTTCATTAACTCTTTCAATTACTCACCAATTGCAAAGGCTTTCAATCATTCTTTCAATTGCATACACCTTCTGCAATTCGAACAATTGCTCTCAGATATCTGCTTTCTCTGCCATTAACATTCTCCAACAACCCTAAGGCAACAAGCGAGCCCTCACGGCTGTTTACTACCTTCCCACCTTTCAAATTCAAGAAAACCTCACGTCTCTCTTACGTCTGGAAAAAACACCCTCTTTGTCTCTCTCTCTCTCGATTTCAGTTTCTTTCTTTCGAAAACTGTTTGACTAATTTGAACGCTTTCAGTTTTTGACTACTTCCTGCCGACATACTGACATCCTGTTCTGTTTAGTGGTGTATAAGATCCAACTCGGGGAACGAAACCGGAATCATATTAAGAGGATCAACCGAATCTATTTGAAATTCGGATCCAGAGACACATCAGTATAATTAATATATAAATTATAAAAAAATTAATAATAATATAATCATGTTAATATTAGTTATAAAAGTACCAAGAGAGTAGAAAATTTATGTGAAGATAGAAAATTATAAAAATATTTGTAGTTTTTAAATTAAAAAATTATTAGTATATATATATATATATATATAATAAATCAGTGTAAAGACAACCCAATCAAGATTGGAACATTATAGTATTATTAGCCCCTTGGTTAACTATTTTTTTACGTGATATGATCCAAATATTAAATCTTAATACGATTTAATACTATTTAAACAGCTATATGAATTACGGCCATCTAAGGTTAGGCTAGGCAGGCCCGATCAAGGCAGACCAAGCCCCGACCTTGTCCATTTATTACCTTTAAAAAAATTCTAGAATATGTTTAAAATAAATTTCTTAAATGGTACATATTTATTTATTTATTTATTGGTTGAAAAATGTAACAAAAGAAAAAGGTTAATAATGTCAGAGGTTGGAAATGTCAAATCATATAAATAAAGCAGCCAGTGGACTTCACAGAGGAAACAGTGAAGAGGGGGCGGTGGCAGCAACTCATTATTTCTCACTGCATTAATTAAGCCACCACCGCCATGCAACTGCACATCCCACGGTCGTGCATTTACCAGGCCGCCGCGGTCACCCTCTATGGCTTGGAATATATATACATTCAGTTAAAATTTATATAAATATATGTTTTTTTATTGGCTTTTTTTTTTTTTTTTTGAAAAGTAATTGAAAGAAATATTAGAGGGGTAAGCTGATTCACTCCCAAAATAACATAAACAAATATTTTCAAATGCAATAATTATAAGTGTATTTTTTTAAGCCGTTAAATCAATTTTGATTATCTGTTATTTTTTAGAAAAAACTAAAATTATAAAATTATTTAAAAATATATATGTATATATGTATCTCTATTTAAGCTAGGTCTAGGTTACCAGATAATTTATAATTCAGTTGTTTTGGAATGAGTAAATATTATTTTTTTTCATAATAAATTTCCCAATGTAATATTTATTTTAATTTTATCCTTAATAATGTATATATTGTACTCTTATATATATTTTTTAATGAGAAAATTTTCGCCAACCAACTTTACGCGTAAATAAAGTGCACAGAACGTTTGCCATAACAATATTTGAGTGTAAATATTTTGTTGAATGAATGCGAATTTGACAAATTAATATGACACCTTAATTTACGTTTTCTTTTTCAAATAAAGCAATAACACTTATTTCTCTCATCGAATAATTAAGATTTAAGTACATAAGATTAAAAATTTATCAAATGTATTCCCTTTAAAACGTCAAAAAATAATATCTCTATCAACAATAGAATTAAAAAAATAATAAAATGTCACTAATTTAAAATTAAAAAAAAAAAAACACACAAACACACACATTAATATAAAACTACAGCAAATTGACATTCAAATTAATGATTTGTTCGTAACTTGTCCGACCAACGTTTTAATAAAATCATACAAATGCAACCTTTTAAATTTATATAAGCAAGGTCTTGGAACACCAATAAGTATAATAAGCAGTCGTTTCACACCATCGGCCAAATCAATATGAGATTATAACTTGATATTTTTGATAACCTATCACCTTGACATGGCCTTATAGCACCTTCCACTTACAAAAATAAAAGACCCAAAAAAAAAAAAAAAAAAAGAATTAACACCCCTCTCCGAAAAAGAAGACGTCAAAGATCTTCATAGCCCATCTTCCCATTATGAAGAAGCATATATAATTCTGAACTAACACAACTATGAATTAATAAATATTAATAAATAAATCTAAGTATTTGTTGTCGACGCTGTCTTCCAGATTTCTTCGAGCTCTCGTGCAAAGGACTTTTGACGCCCAACAACAATGGTGATGTGGTCTTTATTGTCGATGAGCTTAACCTTCGCGCGAGGTATCCTCGACTGCACATTATAGCTGCATTCAGGAGGAAGAAGCTCGTCGTCTCTGCCGTGAAATATCGTCACTTGGCATCTCTGACGGTCTCTCACGGCGTCGAGGTATCCGTCTATCTTCGTCGCTGTCCCACATATTATGTTGTGTAGGGTATGCCATGCTGCATTGTGTGTGTGGCAGAAGAATCCTTCCACCAAGAAGGTCCGAATTCTGCACGGAACAGTATAATTTTATTCAATAATTTACGTAACGGTAAAATAAATTTATTATACTCTAAATATAACGCATATAAGAATTTTTGACCAGATTGATACACAAAATAATTTTGTCATAAATATTATAAAAGTTTAATTCATTACAGTTTTACAAGTTTTTAATACAGTAAATCTATAACAGTGATATTGGTATTTAAAAGATGGTAAAAATTGACAAATCAATGGAGGTAAGTGTGTCACGATAGTAAATAAATAAATTCACTGCGATCGATAAGAAGTTTTAGTTGAGTTTTTATTTAAATCTTTTCATTTATAAAAAATTTCAATGTGATTAAATGATCGTACTCTCCACAAGCTAAATCTTCCACTGCCTAGACTTTACAATATGAAAGCAAAGTATTGACCCCATTCTTCTGTGAGGTAATTTTCAAAAGTAATTTTTCCCCTCGAGAAAAAAGAAAAAATTTCAAACTTTTGGGGTCGAATTATATAAAACACACAGTCTCTGGAATTCCAAGCATTAGATATACATCAGTTTCAAAGCATAAATAAACTATAATTGTTACTGCCATGGTGCCCGGTGGGTAGTCAATGGTGTATAGAAGCTTTCGGCGGTGACCAACCACCCCACCATTTTGAAACATTTATTTTTATAAATTTAAAAACTGACATCTTCTATAGCAATATTAACTTCACTTTTTATTTTTGGGGAATTATAATTCTATCAGAGGAAAATAAAATTACAACTACACAAAACAGAAAACAATTTCAAATGAAATTTGATTAGAATAAAGTTGTATTCAATTTCACCCAACCACACACGAGATGAGTGTTAAATGAATGCTCGTAGGTCATGTTGGTATTTAATGTCTAGCTATGAATAATTTGATCTAGAAAGAGACACATATATAATATATTATATAGCCTTGCGACAAATATTCGAGCTATTTTGAAACATTAGTTTTCAATTTTTCAGATTTAAAAAAAAAAAAACCAAAAATAAAGCTTCATCCAACTAAAAAAAAAAATAACGAACAGGAAATTACTATAAACAAATGAGTAAGGGGGTTTTTTTAAGTTTTAGAAAGTTTAAAAAAATATATATTTCTTGATGTTTGGTGTATAAGAAATAAAAGTAATAAAAAGTATATAATAATAATAATTTGTTATTATATTTTATTATTATTTCATTTTTTTTATATTATTTATAGAATTTAAAATGATATTTATTTATTTTTCTCTAACAATGAACAAAAAAAATGCTATTGTTAAAAATTTATTTCTCTCGACGTTCACTCGCAGACTATTAAAATTATTATATTATTTGTTTTATTTCACCGCTTCTAAAGAATCATTTTGATATGGTAAACATGGCACATAATTATTAAACTTAAAATAAAATGTTCAGAAACTTGTAACTCAAGCTATTACACTATTCTTCTAATCGCTGAATTCCTTTGTCAATGACAGATTGCAGTGACCGGCGGAGGGCAAGTATTATAAATTCCTATTTTTACATTTAATTCTTCTGTCATAATAATCAAGTCGATGAAGATCAAAATTTAATCGAATCCATTCGATATGAAAATATTAAAGTCTTCTATTTCTAAACGTAAAAAAATTATGATGAAATAACTTGAGGATATCTTTAAACGTAATGGATACTTAAAAGACAGTAAGTTATGTATGAATGCTAATGCCCTCTCCCCCAAGAAAAGAAAACGTCATAGACAGGCAGATAGATAGTTAGGAAGGAATGCAAAGGTTAAAAATTGGGAAGTCATACCTATTTCTGGTGAGGAGTTTGGTGAGAAGCTCGACCTTCCGATGGTTCTTGCAGATGAAGAGGCAAGCCATTCGAGATATGTGCTCGTACCAGCAAGCAATAGATGCGCCCAACGCAATGGGCGGCCACACGCGCCGCGGCGCCACCCTCCTCAGCACGTATTGCGTGCCTTGTTCGCCCTTGGGTACTGGAAAATATGGCTGTCAAACATTTTTGTTAAGAACATTCATATTATATAACCTTATATGCATCAAAAATATCAAAAAAAAAAAAAAAAACTCAAGACACATTAAATTTTTTCATGGAAGAAAAAAAAAGTGAGAGAGAATTTGTTGTGGGATATCTGTTCAAACATCCTTCACATTCCATTAAATAAGCGTGATAATATATCTATTTAATCACATCATTCATCTTATATTAAAAATAATGCCACAATAGACATGAGAACACAAATAGCCCCTTAAATAAATATGAGAATTTGATGTGGGGTGTTCATTTAGACGTCATTCAAATGACATGGAGCAGAGTTATTTCAATTTATTTATATTAATAAATTGATAGAATAATAGATTGATAATGTTATATCAAATGTTTAAAAGATTTTTAAAGAATTAGCCTTATAATATCAAAATTACGTCAGAATAGACATGAGAATATAGATAGCCCACAGATGAAATAAATAGGCGGTTTTAGGTGATGCCACCTCTGTACAAAATTATTCAATCTTCGAGGGCCATAGATTATGCCACCACTTTATAAAAACCCAAATCAACCATTTTGTTTTGTTTTGTTTTTTTTTTTTGGCAAGTTTGAAAGATTAAAATAGGAAAAAGAGGGTAGTATTGATGTGGGGTGGGTGGGTGCTTACTGGTGCGAGCAAGGTAAGGGACTTGATGGAGGAAGGATGCCTGACAGCAAGGGCAAGAGCCAGGATGCAGCCAAGAGAATGAGCCACAATGTGGAAGGATTTGACCTTGAAGGGATTGAGCACGGAGCGCTCTATCATTTCAACATGCTCCCTCAACGTGTACAGAGAATCAGTCGGCTTGGGGCTCCTCCCAAACCCCAGCAAGTCCACCGCAATCAATCTGTACTTCGATTTCGCTGAGCTTGAAAAGTTTGGGAAGATTGTTTCTGTCCAAAACTTGGACGATGAGATGAACCCATGAATAAATAGCACGTCTTCTGATGCCTTATTTTCTGCCATTACAAAACCACGTTAGATGGAATAGAAAATTGCTTGTTTAAGATTCAAAAAAATTGAATATGAACTGACGTAGATTTAGCTAGATCCCCTTCAATAACATACGTTGAGAACTTGACATCTCAATGTGGGTCAAATTAATGTGGATTACGACCATAATTATAAGATCGACTAATCGACAAAACCATAATATTATAATGTAAAATTATATTTAAATAACAATGGGTATGTATCAGAATTATTTTAAAATTAATTATAGAGCCATGAAATTTATTTACTTAATTGTTTAATTATATTTGGACAGAGAAGTGATTAGAGTTAGTTTGGTTTGGTTTGACCTGTTTTTTCAAAAAGTGTGTTGTGTGGACTTGGTAGCCTAGCAAAGTGCCCATGTGGTCTCCACTTGCGGATACAAATCAATATGGACACTGTCACAATAAGAGGTTTTCTTTATTTTTTTTTTTCAAGTTTTTGACCAGAACTTCTTGGAAAATAATTAGTAAGCACTATGTATTTTATAATTCTAAAGTTTTAAGAAAAATGTATTGAATTAAAAAAATTATAAAATGTCACAGAGATTTTAGATAAATCTACATACCTTTTAAAAAATCTTTTTTATTTTAATCAAAAAAACCCCGAATATGTGTCTTTTTCCAGAAATAGTGATGGAAGTAATTGCAAACTGACACTAAGCAGTGAAAGCACCTTTCTAGTGGGGTCCGATCCAGCTCAAAGGGGAAATTTGGGTCCCTTGACCTAAATCCTATATCCCTCTCCCAATCAATACATAAAAATGCATATTTTTAAAATACTTTATAGATAAGATATCAAAATATTATATATATATTTATATAAATCTATTAATATTTAAAAAAACTAACAAAAATAATATTTATCTAAAAATGTTAATAAGCATCCATAAGTAATTCTCGAAAATTACCAACACTGCTGCAAAAACTCGTTAGTACTTAGCTAGCTAGCAGTGCTATGAACAGAGGGAGATGATGGCATGTACATGCAACAATACAGAAATAAATGTACACATTGAATAATTATTATATCTATTATAGTGTCACTATCAATATTTAAGTAATAGCTCAAATTTTGGGAGATACCCAACACATTGATGATCTCAAACATCTCTCAATTTAGTCATTTATTTTGAATCTAAAATTATAATTAATTTTTTTTTTTTTTGGGTAAGAATCAATTTTAACTTATTTATGATTTTTTAAAAATTATATTTATTAAAATTTTTAAAAAAAAATTAATTTGGGCGACCAATGGCATCTGGGCGACCAAACCATCAGCTGCGTTTCTCTGGTCTCAGTCATCAGCCCTTTAACGTGTGGGACACACCCAGCGGTTACGACAAATATTATTGGAAAGACTAGGGAGAGCTTGGCTTTTTTTTTTTTTTAATTATATATTTAAAAATTAATAATTATAATTTAAAAATTAAAAATTAAA
Organism: Nepenthes gracilis; assembly: GCA_033239525.1. Taxonomy (NCBI): domain Eukaryota; kingdom Viridiplantae; phylum Streptophyta; class Magnoliopsida; order Caryophyllales; family Nepenthaceae; genus Nepenthes; species Nepenthes gracilis. The sequence goes on from BSYO01000009.1 coordinate 8,226,280, forward strand.
AATTAATTAAGATTAATTATTTTAAAATAATTAGATTAAAATTATTTATTTAATAATAAATAATCAAAATTAAAAAAATATATATTACTCTCTAAATCTTTAAAAAATAGAACTTAGGCTCTCTATTATTGGACAATATAAGCCAAATTACAGGGAGAGTCCAAGGAATAACTCATTATTTATATCTGAATATATATGTATATATTATACGTCCAAAAAATTAAAATTCACATATAATAAAAAAAAAATTAATCAAACAACTTAAAAGTAATTATATATTTGTCATTAATTGGATATAAAATTGATATTAAATGCTCGCGTGACTTCTCCGGTCCTTTGGTACTGCATTAGAGATGGTTTAAATCTATTCTACTGGATCGTCAATTGCATGTTTACGCCCAAGACGCTTTATAGATTCAATGGAAAGGAAAATAAAAAAGAAATATGTGCTACTATAACGTTATTATGGAGAGCACAAAACAACCACCCTACGTGTGATACTTGGAAAACTGATATTTTTTAAGGATGAATATAGAAAACCTCAACAACATTGTTACGTAAAAACACTTTTAACTCTTGTTAATAAAGATGGATAAAAATAAAAAGAGAAAATTTAATTTTAAGTTTTTTTAAAAAATATTAAGTATTATGAGCTTAAATGTGCTGTTAATATTTGATTTTGTATTATTAAATTATAAAATAATATGATAATCAGACTATTAGTAAAAAAAAATGATTTAAATTTTATAAAATTTTATAATAAAGTATCATATATTTTAATGACAAATCACACTTCACATAAATTTTACAAATATCTGGTTGTATCTGTTAATTATTAACAATACTATATCTTAACACAATAAACCGTCGATATACTGTTTAATTTTTGGTAATTCAATTTTTCTATTTGCATCGATCTCCATCCCTACAATTTAGCTCTTCGTTTCTCGCAGCAGTATTGTCCATTTTAATTATTTTCAGTAACTTTTGAGAATCTGTGCACGCATAATACATCTTACGAGAATTCCAAAGATGTAATGGGGTTTTTGGTGATAGGTTGGGTTAACGAAAAGTTACCTTTGGCTCCGTCAACTTGAACGAAGAGAGTTTCCTTGGAGGAAGTTGTCCAAGAGGTGCAGATTTTGCAGTTGCATTCGGACCATCTAGGAATAGGATGCGACTGTTGCCCTCCGATCTTCCCTTGCAGCATTTCGACAATGGTTGAATCAACCGTGAACGTCGAGCGTACGGTTCCTTTCTTCATCTTCTTCTCGCACGAGGTCTGCATCACGGATGCCTCGAGCTTCAGCCCCCTCAGCTCATTTACCGTCGATTTCGACACCTCCGACACCAGAGACGGACGCCGGTAGAGGGTGTCGGAGATGTCCTCAAGCTGCAGCATTCTGGAAGACGTCATCCGCACGATCTTCGACTCCCCCTGCTCCGAGACCAAGATCTTGCCGTTACTGGTTATGGCTTCCTTCGTCGACGAGCAGTAGCACGGCTTCCACTCAGCCTCGATGAAGAAATCCGCAACTTTGAAAACGAAACAGAGGATGAAATCTAAGAGGTCAAGGAATGTGAATACTAAGAAGCTCACTGCTTCGTTTATGAGCCTTCCACTCAGAGCTAGTATCGATCTAGATTTGCCCATTACTATTGCCATTTTTCGCGCTCTGGTTTTTTGAGCAGAGTTTACCGAGAGAATGGCTAACAGCAGGGAGGTAGGAGGGGGGGGGGAGACAATGAAGGCTTATAATGCGGGTGTTATCTGTTAAGAACCCATCCTGGCTTATTAGTGCCCACAATATGTTCGACGAAATGCCACTGCCATTAATGTCTATACATGTGGTTCAGCAGCATGGCAGAAAATGAGGTCAAGAGGAAGTACACTGGGCGATGGGTTTTCAGACTTTTGTGCAAAGGAGGGCGTGGGCCTCTAACTCTTAACCCACCATAAGCAATAGCGAAACTTGCTTCACCTCTTGGAGGCTCTGTGTTTTGACGAGAAGCAACGAAGGGAAGGCTTTCTTTAAAATTGCCTGTTTGAGGAGGGAGAAATAGAGGGAGGGAGATATAGAGGGAAAACAATGGAATGGTGACTGGGACACGTAGTGAGAGAGAAGAGATCGAATTCATTGTTTCATTAAACTCGTTCGTTGGACTAAGAGGCAATGGTAGGTGGTGGTTGAACCTCCCCAGGAGAAGAGAGACCCCAATGCATACTTACGGAGGAGCCTAGCCTAGCTATTTCAAGCTAAGCTTTCCAATCAACATCTTCAATTAGTATACACTCCCATGTGAAGCCTACTATTTTGCGAGCATATTTCCTTTTCCTTTCCCTAAATTTGCAAAACTATCTCCAGCGCCAATCTTGCGCCCTTTCTTGTTAATTCCCAGCCTTACGATCTTGGCCATTTCTTTTCCTACAATTAACATCATTTTTCTGGTGGGAAATTGGCATGCCATGGCACTCGAAGAAGAAAGTTGTGTCAAAGACCAACACGCCACAGTAGACAGCATGGACGTGGTCGCAAAGAAAATGGACAATTTGTAGTCGGTTATTAATATCGACACTAACATATTGATCTGGTTCAAGCTCACGTCACATTTTCAATCCATCTAATTATAATAATAATATTGATCATTGGTGAAAGGGACACCAGCTAAATCTCTCATCGATGGGTATATTCGATCCACAAACAATAAAAAATTGAGTATGTTTGGAAGAACGTAATTTTATTTGGACCTTAAGTTTGGACCCCTGGCGTCAAAAGCTTGATTCAAATGTGTCTTGTCGAGTTTGATGTATGGCTTGAATTGTTTAGTGTGGATCGTGTCAAACCAAACGACTTGAACTCAAGCATATGGGTCAAGTTATTGAATTAATAGACTAATCATTTAATTAAAAGGTCTCTACATAAACAATTATGAAGTTATAATTAAAATATACCACTTTTTTGATTTTTTTTTCTTTTCGGTTCCTTTCAACACAAGTAATTAGTTGATGGGAAAAATATATTTCTTAGAAAACGTTTTGATTAGAGACGATTTTACTATATTACATACAAATATTTTCTTAATGGGATTGCTCATAATAAATTTTAATTTGATTAGTTGATTTTAACAAGTTAACATCATAAGAAACAATTCAAATCATTGCCATATTTACTTAGAATTGGGTTTATACTGTCAAATCATAGTTACATGGTCGAACTATTTAGTATATGTATTTAAATTGTTTCACAATTCAAATTTAAAAGATTAAAATCAAATTAAATATCTCAATATGATCCAATATACACCATAATTTATACCATAATTAGTCTCTTTTTTATTAGATTACAAACATATAAGATAACTAATAAAATTTATATAATTAAAAACCAAATATGGAGGACATAATAATTAACAATATTCTTATCACCAAGTATAGGCTATGTGCTTCCCATCCCCCTTCCATCTCCTAGCCCCTTCAACTTATAATCTCCCTATGATTTATTAAAGCAAGAGTGTCGCATATCATACTCATATGAACTATAGCAGTATAATTAATATGCTTGACAATTCAGAATCACAAACAAAGGCCACATACCATTATAAGTTAGGGCATATGATAGAATTTTCTAAGCATATGAGGCATTTATTGCACAATGACCCAGCCACATGACTCCCATTCCCTTAGGAGGCAACCCTTTGCCCACCGTTTATGCTCCTTAAGTGACGCCACATAATATTGTTGAGGATACAGTCAGAAAAATAATAATATTGTAACTTTGCCTAACATATCTCACATATATTTATTATCTGATTTCTTTTTATTCTAAGTTATGCATGGTAATCCTACTCTAAATATGTTAATTAAGTTGGTCTATATCTCGATTTTTTTAGAGTGGTATTAAGAACTAGTTTCTGAAACCATTAGAATAAAGATATGATATCTCATTTATCCATATATACTAATAGAAATATATAAAAATAAATAAATGATGAATATCATATTATTGAATAATATTTTATGATATTTTACAAATATTTCTTTTTTAGATTTGTTATCAAAAAAATGCTCTTAAGCCAATTATCGGCCTCCAAATTTAGAACCTATTTATGACGACCAGTAGGGAAAGGAGTAGATAGCGTGACGATCTTTTTCTGCCGTTTCTTTTATTATCAACTAATTAATGCATAGTCGATCTTTGAACCCAGAGAGAAAAATCGAATGCCAGCGCATACCTTTTTATATAGTTTAGCCAAAGTTTTAAGTTAATGATGAAAGTGTGATTAAGAAAGTAAGTAAGGATTTATTTGATTATAAGAAAGTTTGAAGGAATGAAATAAAATTACTTTCTCAAATATAAATATTTTAATATACACTTTTATCATATGTATTCTTTTAAATTTTTTTGTAAAATCTAAACATAAAAAAATATAATTTTTTTGCATTTATTCATATATTTTTAAAACCAAATAGATCTTAAAACATTTAGATATATATATATCCAAATTTTGTAAAATTCTCTACAATATATAATTTTTATTTTAAAAGAATACAAGAGGCATACATACAACAATTTCACGATAAGAAATCAAGTTAAGATAGGCAGGACAAAATCAGGAAAAAACAATCACTTAGCGTTTTCTTGCTGTGGCATGCCTAGCTATATTTATTATTGTATTTTTATTGGTTAAGATGACCAATATTCATAGTTTGTTTCACAGTTGGAGAGTCTAATTCTTTGAAAGAATAATAAATTTAACTTCTTTTAATAATAATTATTTCATATTGAATAAACAGTTATATTATTTTTTAAAAAAGTTAATTTTTTTTAAAAAAATATCTTAATCGTTCAATATTAATTGAATGACTATAATTTTTAAAATAATAGAGATCCTAAATTTATTAATAGACCATCGATTAAATAATAAAAATTATACTTTTTTTCTAAAATATATAACTAATGTAAATAATAATTCTCGTAAAAATATAAGAGTTCTATTAAATAGATTATATTAACATATACAATTAATTATGCATAGTTGGATGAACAAGTAATTGGTCGTTCAAGATCTTTTAGGGTATGAGGCACATTTCTCTCTCTCTCTCTCTCTATTTTTTCTGTTTTTTCCTAAATAAAGTTAATTATTCATATCCTTATCAACATAAATTATAATCACAATATATTTCACATGGCATATTATGCATTTTTAACCTTAGTACTATCCCATTTAATACTCAAATCTGTCTATCTAACATCTAGTATAAGTCACGGCGAATTTATTGGCATTCAAAGGTAGCATTAGAGTAATATTTATCTCTAAAATATATGACTAGTATAAATAATAATTATTATAAAAATATAAGTGCTCTATTAAATATAATATATTACAATATACAATTAACTACGCAGAGGTAGATGAATAAGTAATTGATCAATTAAGATCTTTTAGGGTTTGAGGTACATCTCTCTCTCTCTCTCTCTCTCTCTCTATCTATCTATCTATTTTTCCCTTTTTTTTTTTTAAACAAAGTTAATAATTTATATCTTTGCCAACATAAATCACAATTACGACATATTTTAAATGGTACATTATGCATCCTTAATCTTAGTACTATCCCAGTTAATACTCAAAACTGCCTATCTAACATTCAGTAAGAGCCACAACGAATTTATTGACCTTCAAAGGTAGTGCTAGAGTTATATTTTTTTCTAAATTATATGACTAATGCAACTAATAATACTTATAAAAATATAAGTGATCTATTAAATATAATATATTGACATATACGATTAATTACGTATAGGTGGATAAACAAGCAATTGATCAATCAAGATCTTTTAGGGTATGAGATACATATCTCTCTCTCTCTATTTTTTCTTTTTTTTCCTAAACAAAGTTAATTATTCATATCCTTGTCAACATAAATTATAATCACAATATATTTCAAATGGCATATTATGCATTTTTAACCTTAGTACTATCCCATTTAATACTCAAATCTGTCTATCTAACATCTAGTATAAGTCACGGCGAATTTATTGGCATTCAAAGGTAGCATTAGAGTAATATTTATTTCTAAAATATATGACTAGTATAAATAATAATTATTATAAAAATATAAGTGCTCTATTAAATATAATATATTGCAATATACAATTAACTACGCAGAGGTAGATGAACAAGTAATTGATCAATTAAGATCTTTTAGGGTTTGAGGTACATCTCTCTCTCTCTCTCTCTCTCTCTATCTATCTATCTATCTATTTTTCCTTTTTTTTTTTTTAAACAAAGTTAATAATTTATATCTTTGCCGACATAAATCACAATTACGACATATTTTAAATGGTACATTATGCATCCTTAATCTTAGTACTATCCCAGTTAATACTCAAAACTGCCTATCTAACATTTAGTAAGAGCCACAACGAATTTATTGACCTTCAAAGGTAGTGCTAGAGTTATATTTTTTTCTAAATTATATGACTAATGCAACTAATAATACTTATAAAAATATAAGTGATCTATTAAATATAATATATTGACATATACGATTAATTACGTATAGGTGGATAAACAAGCAATTGATCAATCAAGATCTTTTAGGGTATGAGATACATATCTCTCTCTCTCTCTATTTTTTCTTTTTTTTCCTAAACAAAGTTAATTATTCATATCCTTGTCAACATAAATTATAATCACAATATATTTCAAATGGCATATTATGCATTTTTAACCTTAGTACTATCCCATTTAATACTCAAATCTGTCTATTTAACATCTAGTATAAGTCACAGCGAATTTATTGGCATTCAAAGGTAACATTAGAGTTATATCTAAAATATATGACTAGTATAAATAATAGTTATTATAAAAATATAAGTGCTCTATTAAATATAATACATTGCAATATACAATTAACTACGTAGAGGTGGATGAATAATTAATTGATCAATTAAGATCTTTTAGGGTATGAGGTATATATATATCTCTCTCTCTATCTATCTATATTTCCCTTTTTTTCTAAACAAAGTTAATAATTTATATGTTTGCTAACATAAATCACAATTACGACATATTATAAATGGTACATTATGCATCCTTAATCTTAGTACTATCCCATTTAATACTCAAAATTGTCTATCTAACATTTAGTAAGAGCCACAGTGAATTTATTGACCTTCAAATGTAGTACTAGAGTTATATTTTTTAAAAAATTATATGACTAATGCAACTAATAATTCTTATAAAAATATAAGTGCTCTATTAAATTTAATATATTGACATATACAATTAATTACGTATAGGTGGATGAACAAGCAATTGATCAATCAAGATCTTTTAGGGTGTGAGATACATCTCTCTCTCTCTCTCTCTATTTTTTCCTTTTTTTCCTAAACAAAGTTAATTATTTATATCTTTACCAATAAAATCATAATTACCGCATATTTTAAATGGTACATTATACATTTTTAACCTTAATACTATCCCATTTAATACTCAAAACTGCATATCTAACATTTAATAAGAGCCACAACGAATTTATTGGCCTTTAAAGGTAGCACTAGAGTTATATTTTTTTCTAAATTATATAACTAATGTAACTAATAATTCTTATAAAAATATAAGTGCTCTACTAAATATAATATATTGGCATATACAATTAATTACGCATAGGTGGATGAACAAGCAATTGATCAATCAAGATCTTTTAGGGTATGAGGTACATCTCTCTCTCTCTCTCTCTCTCTCTATTTTCCCCTATTTTCCCTAAACAAAGTTAATTATTCATATCTTTTCCAACATAAATCATAATTATGACATATTTTAAATGGTACATTATGCATTTTTAACCTTAGTACTATCACATTTAATACTCAAAACTACCTATCTAACATTTAGTACGAGTCACAACAAATTTATTGTCCTTCGATAGTAACATTAGAATTATATTTGTCTCTAAATTATATGACTAATACAACTAATAATTCACGTAAAAATATAAGTGCTCTATTAAGTGGGATATGTCGACATATACAATTAATTACCCATAGATGGATGAACAAGTAATTGATCACTCAAAGTCTTATAGGGTTTGAGATATATCTCTCTCACTTTTTCTTTATTTCCCCCTTTTTTTTCCTAAACAAAGTTAATTATTTATAGCCTTATCAACATAAATCATAATCACAATATATTTCAAACGACACGTTATACATTTATAACCTTAGTACTATCCTATTTAATGCTCAAATCTGCCTATCTAATATCTAATACGAGTCACGGCAAACTTATTAACCTTCAAAGGTAGCACTAGAGCTATATTTTTCTCTAAAATATATGACTAATGCAAATAATAACTCTAGTCAAAATATAAGTGCTTTATTAAATAGGATATATCGACATATACAATTAATTATACATAGGTGGATGAACAAGTAATTAATCACTCAAGATCGTTTAGGGTATGAGGTACATGTCTTTCTCACTCTCTCTGTCTCTTTATTTTCTCCTTTTTCTCCTCTAAACAAAGTTAATTATTCATATCCTTGGCGGCATAAATTATAATCATAATATATTTTAAACGACGTATTATACATTTTTAACATTAGTACTATCATATTTAATGTTCAAATCTGCCTATCTATCATTTAGTACGAGTCACGGCAAACTTATTAGCCTTCAAAGATAGCACTAAAGCTATATTTTTCACACACCCTGCCCAATTATGTCTTCAAGTAGAGGTGCCTTACATTAGTGTAGCCTAGGTCTCCTAGCAATCTATCCCAAGATTGACATTTTTTTTTTGTCCTAGTGGCAAATTAATTCTATTATAATAATCAACTGTTTCTTTGAGATCATGTAGTGGGACCGAATCTTGATTCATTGAGCATCTGTTAGCTATATGCTTTCTCTTTATTCAATAGTAACACCTAGATATAATTATTTCATTGATAAAACAAAAATAATAGATACATATATTCACGATAGATACATTTAGAGAATAAATTTCTCACGTTAATTAAACTTACCCTAGTAAATCAATTTGAATTTCGACAATTATTATTATTTATTATTATTTGAAAAATAATGAATAATATTAGTAGGGTTGGTGCGGCATATCTACCTGTTGATTTTATTTCCATTCCCCTACCCCTAAAAAAGGAACGGTTACTACGTGAAACATTTGGATATGCTGGGTTCATGTCTAGTCTACTTAAGTTAGTACAGATTCTTATGTCTTATCTCAATCTGGGCTTAGCTCGATAACACTCACAAATTTTATATAAGAAAACTATCAAGTCGTTTTCAGAATCGAATTAAATTTGGTGGGGCCAGCTTGATTGAGACCATTAATAATAATAATAATTTTATTATTACTATCATTATTATTATTATTATTATTATTATTTTGGGTAGATAGGTGGGCCAAATGGCTTCCCAGGCCTATGATCATAGGTAATTTAAGTTAATAACCAATTAAACACTAAAGTGGATACCATAATTGTTTTACACAGAACCAGAGAGGCAATTACGGTCCAATCCTTTGATGTTAAGGTTATACGGTTAATTTTGATGTGACTAATCTAGGATGTATTTCTCTAAAGGAAAGGGTAACACTATGCCTATCTGAATTAAATTCTATAATATTACTTTGGAATACATAAAGTTGGAGGATTTAAGTTACGTGACTAGCTCCATATCAAAGTATAAGGTATAAATCTTAAATAATTATTTTAATAATATTTAATTTAATTTAATTGATAAATTTTTAAAATTAATTAAGATTTTTTATCATAAAATTAAATATTGACTGAAATAAGTTAGGTCAAATGACACTTAATTTGCACATGACTCATACATGAGTACGTTTTAAAAAAAATATCTACACTTAATATGTACTTAAATGGTATATGTACGTATTTAAATTATATTATTAGCACTTGATTAATGCCTGATAGGCACTTGTATGCAATAAAGAATTCTCCTCAGCACATGAAATTCATCTGATTGATGCACGTATATGAATTTTCTATAAATAAGCCTTTTGGCTGATTTCAGCTTATTTGTTGTTGAATTTTGAGAGAAGAGTGATAAAGAGAAAATGAAAAGAAAGAGAGGAAAAGAAAGAAAAAAGAGGAATGAGGATTTACAATGAAATTAAGCAATTATGAGGTAAAATTAAGTACAAATAAATGTATCTAAACTATTTATTCTTTTATTGCTATTTTTTATATAATTTTTGAGAATGTTTTATTTTAAATATTTATATATATATTATTTAAACTATTTTAACCTTTATATACATATAGTCCTACTTTTATTTCATAGAATTATATAAGTACATATATTAAATTTATACAAATTATATTTAAATACCGAATTTCTGTATTAATGTTCCTACATATCTCCAATTTCAATATATATGTGTGTGTTATCATGTCTCAGAATTCAATCCCGCAATTACTAATCAGCATAATCATCTTATTAATAATAATTATAACTGAAATAACAATGGATGTGATGTGATAGACCACATTTTTTAACCGAAATTCCGCAGTAAAATGGCCATCAAGGTGATACAACCTGTACAAATTCTTATACAATATGCATATACACATTTATATATCACAACACAGGATCTAAAAATCACAAAACTACAACGTAGCACTAACGTTACAACTTTGACATGACGTTGGCTCAGACAAGATACCACTAAGTACCCAAAATAATCATAATAACCTGCATAAGTACATACATCCATATAAATACAGCGAAAACTATATTACGAGTATGTCATCATCATACACATACATCTATACATATACAAAATCACAAAAATATACAAATGAGCTCCATAAAGTGTAAAACTATGAAATTAAGTCCTCAAAGGTCTCCTCTAAGTCTTCCTTCCTATCTGACTCCTATTTTTCACTCAGCCTCATCCTGTATAAGTGCGTGCTTATTTGAAAGAAGGATAAACGGTAAGAAATAAGCCAAATATTTAATAAAGTACAATATACCAGGAATAAAAATCAATATATGTAAAATAAAGTAAATGAAGGGAGTAAGAGTAGCGTATGAATGCATAAATGTGAAACATGAGCGAATACATTTTCAGAACATATTGTTCTTTCTTATTTTATTTTTGATCTTTTTAGATTCTAAAATATATAGAAAATTCATTATTAATACGAATTAGTGCCAGTAGGCCTTATCAGTTAACGGTGCGGTTGAACAAGAAAAGAAATGTGTTTATTTTTACATATTTTATAGCGCAAATTCATGTAATTCAACACCTCATGATGAGCGGTATATCTTTAACCGTTATACGAGCCCGTAACATATGCCATCATGTTCCTCATGACCTACAAGCAATCATCGTGTGTCCACAGTAATATCCTAAGATATGTTAAGAAATATTATCCTCTAAAATACAATTCCTCGATATTCGATAATGTTTCGATTTACATAAAATTAGTATATATAAAATATATGTTAACAAATGCCAAATAATCAAGGTACCCACGTTCCTAAAGTTAGGGTTCCAATTTTTCAAGTTCAAATCATGCATAAAATTCAATTAAAACATGTAAAAGCCAAGGGGCACGAGTTAGGGTTTCGTGGGACAAAATACAGTACAAATCTTACAAATTGGATATAAAATAGGAATATTTACATATTCAATACATAGGTATTATGAAAATAAAAATATGGATGGATATCGGGATGAAAATATCCAAAGAAATCTAGATGAATAGTGTAAAAAGAGAAAAAAGAGGTTATGAGTGCATTTATCTCGACATGATCTATAACTTTTTTAACTAACTCGAGGGCGGATTCGAACATAGAAGCATTGATTTCCTCCTCTATCTTCTCCTTCGCGTTCTCTTTCTCCTCTCTCCCCCTGGACAGTTGCAAAATGATGCACAAAAATCCCAAACGCATTTTTATAGTCGGACCGGCACTCGAGTGCCAGCGCACCCTAAGGGCCGTGTTCATCGAGTGAACCATTCTGCCAACCAAAGCCTCAGGCGTGCTCAAGCCCATACGAGCCCTGAGCTTGCCTTGAGCGCCACCCAGGCGCTGAGCCTCCCGACTTCTCTTTATGCTTCCAAACAAAATTTTCCGCGTATACTTAAACCTATCCTTAATTATATTATCTTAATTATCTTCTAATTACTATATTTAAAATCCAGAACCTCACATATAAACAGCACCTTCATATCTCGATTGACCAAAAAAAAAATAATATAATCTAACCATAGGATCCGAAATGCTACGTTATCATATGGTTTGAACACCAATCATACAATGACATCGTATCATATATAATGAGTTATGTATCAAAAAAATCATAATAAATTACATCCACAACGATTGCTACGAGACAAACCAATAACTATTTCATTAATTACAAACCATTATCCGAAATAACGTAAACATAATAAGATACAGTTCGAAAACTAAAATACAATATCAAATATTCCACAATTCTAAACCTAGTCTCTTCAAACAATTCTTCGATTATGATCCTTACCTACAAGTAATCTGAGTTGCTAATTTGGAGGGGTTAGCAAAAAATAAAAGTAAGAGTGAGACGAAAACTTAATAAGATATATAAATTTCATAATTGAACATACCATTTTTGTTAAATCATGCTAAAAGGAATAATGAAACGAATTCATATATAATGCTATAAACTTTCATGTAAAATATGCACATCTTTTAAAATTTTCTTTTTAATTCATTAATTCAAACGTGCCACACAAATTTTATTTAAATATGATTTTCTTATAAACTAAGGGCCAGTAGATACTTACCGACTAAGGAGAGGGTAATCAAAATCTAAGCTATATTTATTTTCACACAACCTAATGCCTTATACTACTATTTAAAATCCATAAGTAAGCCATCATACATATAACTCTATAGACGATACTGAATGCAACTTTTATCCATAGATGATAGGTTCGAATATCGATTTACTATTATAATATACTAAAATATGTCATAATATATTACTCGCAGATTCTTTTACAATGATCCAAGATATAAATAAATAAAAACTTTACTCAATTCTACATAGTTTATATATTTTCTTATTTTGAAGAAAATATTCTTAATTATTTAATAAATTGTAAAGTTTTTTTTAAAACTTTTTTTCATTTCTATATCATGTAATACTTAAACTTTTTATAAAAATTTCGACATGATAAATTTTAAAATATAAAATACTAAATTATAATATTTTTAAACATGTAGAACTATTTTTAGCAAGATAGTATAAAAAAATCAGTAGCATTAAGAAAATTTGGCAATTCATATCTATTAGCCAACATATAGAGCAATTTTAATAAATTTTTAAAACATATAAAATAATTTTAAATATGTAGGAGCACTTTAAAACATGTAAAAGTAATTTAATTAAGATTTTAGCACATGTATGAAAGGAAATTATAGAAATCAACTGAATAATATAATATACATATGTTTAGATATAAATTTCATACAATGTTGTTAAAAAATAAAAATAATATTACATACATGTGAAAAATAAATAATTTAGTTATAAAAAAGTAATATGTATGAGTATTTAAAATAATAAATACTCAATAAAGTAAGAAAAATAGTAATAAAGGATGGAAGGTTTGAGATACACTTGCCTTAATTTTAAATTACTAAAGTTTTGCTTGAGATCACTTTAATTTGCTTCTCTAGCTTCTGCTCTTTCTTCTCCTCTTCTCATTCTCTCTTCTCTCTTAAAATTTGGCAGAAAATGATCAAAAATTAATTGGACAGGACTTATATAGTGGAGTAGTACACAGCGCTTGCCGGGTGCACGTCGGGCGATGCAACCAAATAGAGTGGCGCACAAGCACCAGATCAGGTGTGTGTCAGATATTGGTATTCTGTCTCAACGTGTTTGAGTGTCTCTCAGGCATGCATTGAGTACGAGTATACGAAAAAATGTGCTCAAGTTTTATTCAGGCGACAATCAGGCATGATCTCTCTACCCAAAACACATATAGATGCGCATAAGTTACCAATCAAGTATCTATCAACTCACAATAATTCGATCCAAAATTAACTTTTGACCTAATTTTCTTTCTTCTTTGATCTTAATTTTAATTATCACAATTAATTAATTATAATTAAAATAAAAATTTAAACTCATTCTTGGCATTTATACTCTTGCATGTCCTTACTTTCTTCAAATATGTTTTTGCATGTTAACAAATTTTACCTATTTATTTCTACGTATTTTTATTATGTAAAAAAATGATAACAATTACACAAATTATATTACTCTATTATTACACAAATTAGTTGTGTAGTTCTTGTGTAATTTTATTACTCTATTACTCTATTATTACACAAATTATATTAATTACACAAATTATTTGTGCAATTTTTGTATTGTAATTATGCTTATCTTCAATCTACATATTAAATTTCTTACATGTCCATATTTATTACTCAATTATTTTTGCACATTACATATTTGAAGGATAAAGTAAAAAAAAGAAAACTCTACTTTATCTTTGAAATAAAAAATTAATTTTTCTGTATGAGAAAAATAAGTTTATATTTGTATTTGTATAAAATTTTTTATTTTAATTTTGATACGTCATTAGATTTGAATTACTATATAGATTAATGAGCCATTTGATCTCTTCTTGTTGGTCAAATTGAGGTAAATTTGATTTTCATTCCTGATAATCTAGATTCTGTACACCATAACAAATCAAAAAGAGATCAAAGGACTGTAAGACTCGTTCTCTAATACATCATCTGACATTAAAATTAGAAATCTTTCTGAGACGGAGAGAAAGATGAAGGATGTAAGCAATGCATGTATGTATGAAGGAACGGGGGGTTGAGTGTAGATTGGAGGATTTGGCTCCGCGGGATACACTCGACAATGAGCAGCTTTCTAGAGGGCGTGCACGTACGGGTTAAGTGGCTTGAAAGAGAGGGAGAGCTCTTTTGTTCTTTCTAGGATACTTGAGGGTAAAAATTGCTCGATCCCTCTTCCTGTAGAGGTAAAAAGATATTTATAGTATTAGAGTTGTTGCGACTGCCCTTGGGCCTCACGGTGGATTGTCAGTTATCTTGGAGGATCCGTTGAGCTGTCTTGTGGATCACGTGAGCCTATTATTGCAACCGTGATGGTCTGGGAGTATTATTTTCCTTTTCAGGACGATCTCAGAGGTCATCGCATGATAACTACCTTCTAGAAAAATTTGTTGGGCTAGAACTGACATCTTAGAAAAATGTACAATTTTGCATAATATTCCAGAAATATTTGCTGAACTACCTGAGGCGATTACGGCAAGTGCAGTGCTATACTGTTTGTCAGCTGATGAGCTGAGGGGTTCCCACGAACTTGCCCTAATCGCCGTTTTCTGCTGGTCAGTCTTGAGCTGACCACGTCACCACACTGATATTCGAGCACATGGAACCGCATTGTGGGCTATCACTTCCTGGGCCTTTCCTCCATCGGCGGGTTTAGTTATTGAGTTGGCCCATTTATGGCCATACCTATCATAATCAAATAAGAATCATTAAAAAATTAATAAAATATATTTAGATATATTTTAATATATTATTAGTAAATCAAAGGTCAAATGTAACATTTACCAATCAAAAAAGTGACATTTGATCTCAACTATTGAGAATAATATATAGTTTACTCATCCACATATCATAACTAGTGGTGTGTGGCTTTTAATTATGTAAAAATAATCATAATCTATACTTTGTTATTCGTCATTTGTTGGTAAGGATATCATTAATCCTTGATCCTTTACACGTTAGTATAATTTTGACATAACTTACATATTTATACAGTTTTAATATATTTGATCATAGTATATAACTTTTGCATGCTTTATCGAAGATTGACATTATCAACATTTGAAATTTTAAATATGACATTATCTTTAATGTGTTTTATTCAGTATGTACCCACATATCAGCGTATATATACTTTATTGAATATTAAACTCACTATTATCTCTATTTTGTAAACATTTCAAATTAGAGGACTTTATATCTTGTAGGAGATTGGGATCAAGATAGGACTATTTAGAATTATAATTTTAAGGCTTTTGAACAATTAAATATTTTGTTATAAATTTTTTATTTAAAATTATAGCTTTTATGTTTTTGACTTTGGTATTTCATATATATTTTTGTACAGCCACTGGCTGATAATAATGGTGATATTTAGATTTAATCACTAGTTTTGAATAAATTATAGTTAATACTTTGATTTTTAGTTGAAATACTTTTTTCTACTTATAACTTGATGTCAAATAGTTGATGATAGTTGGAGATACTTTCAGGTGTGACTTTTGAAACTTATAATATAATTATTATATTTATGTATATATTATTTAGACTGTTTAACAATATTTGATATAAGTTTGTATCCGAGTGTTCAGATTAGGTTTAAGTCGGTTGAGTCAAAATTTAATTTGTGGGTCGTAATTTAAAATTTGATTAAAATAAATAACTACAGATTATAAAATAAATTAAGTTTGATCTTGAGTTGGGGATATGACAGGCTAAAGTGGTATTAGAAAAAATCATAAGGAAAATATCTTCTTTAATTTAAAAAATTTTTTAATTGAATTATTTTTCTTATGATGGGTTCAAAAATGTCAGCAATATAAGGTAAAGCATGATCATGCCCTAATTGGCAGGGGAATTATCTCGCAATTATGGTTAGGATGGAAGATGTGATGAATCAAATAACTCGAAGAACACCAAATTCAGAGCTAAGGAAAGTAAATCAATGGGTTACATGACTGGTTTACAAAAAAACGAGTATCGGAGTTTTTGGGTAATCTTGATCCAACAAAAACAAAGATATGGATCTGACAAATTAAGAAGGTATTTAAAATAGTAAACTACTCGGAGGAGGTCAACGTTAAGTTTGACTCTTATAGGTTTGAAGAAGAGATAGATTATTGGTGGAGTATGATCCAAAATTACAAAATTAACTCGTTATACTTCTCGTGTCGTCATGGATGAGATGACGAAAGCAAGAAACTTTTTACAAGGATTGAACGATACTATCCAAAAATAGTTGTGACCTTTAAATTGAGAACGTATGAAGAAGTTTTGGATCGAGCTTCGCTTTATGAACAAGAGTAAAAGAGGTACACATTTTTTAAGAAGGAAAATGCAAACCAAGGATGCTAAATTTTGGGATAAAAAACATCCCATCCTTTTATAAGGAAAAAAAAAAAAAGCGAAATTTTAAGGCAAGTTAGACTAACAACAGTCAAAGCTTGCATGTCTACATCCTGAAAAGTTACATGGAGGGAGATTATGTTACAAGCAGACAAGAGAGTGTTTTAGCTGTCATCAATCTGATTATATGATCAAGGACTACCACTACACTTTAAGGAAAACGACGAGAAAGTTATGTGCTTTTGGGAGAACATTTGCAATAATAGTCAAGAATGCAGATAGTTTCTTTCGGGGGTTGAATATAAACTTCTAATTTTTGAGACTTTCATACATGTGTTGTTGAATCTTGGGTCTATGCACACATTTGGATCCCTAAAATTTGTTTGTCATTGAAGTCATCCCCAAGAAGTATGAAGTATTCATTAGTGGTATCAATATCTATGAGTTTATTTTTATTAACAGATATTATATGCCCTATGTGCATTATTTAGATAAATGAATTTAAATTAATTGTAGATTTAATTTTACTAAATATGCATAATTTTGATATAATATTAGGCATGGATTGGTTAGTATGCTATCATATCAATGTAAACTATTTCTATAATATGGTGTATTTTACGATTTTGAGTCATAAACTCATTTATTTTTAGGAAATAAAATAAAAATAGTCAATCGGTATGATTTCGACCCAACATGCATGTTATTTGATAAAAAGCTGGTGCCAAGTATACCTTACATATATTACCACCGCCATAAGTAATAATGTGCCGGTCGAAGAGAACCTTGTTGTAAGGGAGTTTGAGGATATTTCCTTTGACAATCTATGTAATGTACCAGTTTTTGAATATTGTAATTACAGGTAATTAAAACAGTATAATCAAAATTAGGCTTAAGTGTGTTCGAAAAATTTGTATCAAAAGCTTAAAAGGAATCGGGAGACTCAGCACTTGAGCGGCTGGGCGGAACAGCACGCTCAAGGCTTGCTCGAAGAGCGCTCGAGCACGGCCCCTTTGTAACATTAGCGTTCGACTGGCACTCAAGCGTCAGTGTGTTATAAAGCTGTAATGGTTCTTTCTACGCGTAAAAATTTCACAAATCTAAGAGAGAAGAGAGAGAGAAAATGCAAAAGAGAATAGACAGAATAAAGAAATCAAGGCTTTTGGATTCAATTTTAATTTAGAGCTAGTTAGATAAGTTATAAATTGGGTCAAAATAAGTACACTCATAGCCTTTTCTCTTTTTTTTTACACTTTTTTTTTTCATTTTCTTTGGATATTATCTTTCTGATACTCAATTAAGTTTATATATCGTAATACTCATGACTTGAGTATGCACATATATTGATTTCTTAGTTTTAACCTATTTCTGACTGGGAAACCCTAACGCCGCTTCCGAACGATTTTACCCATTTATTTTAGAATTTTTGTATAAATTGGATTTAGAATATTGTTATCCATACCTTGAATATATTAATTTATAAATTAAATATCCGATTCGATAGTTTCATACGGTATTATGTTCACCGAAAATCCTAGCCCGTGCCTCCTTTGATTTTACACGAATTAATTATAATTTATGTATGATTTGGCATTAAAAATTCGTAACCCCAACTTTATGGACGCGGGTACTCCGTATATTTGGTATTTATACACATGTAATTTATTTATATTAATTTTATGTATTTTAAAAATATTATCAAATATGAATAGTGATATTTAACCACAAATATGTTAAATATGTTATATATGCTCAACAAATTATGTTATATATAATTATGAAGGTATTTATTGTCTAGAAACTCTAAAATTACGTTTGACTTATGGTGGTAAGAATTTTTATTTTTTTCATACTTTATAATTATCATGCATATAATTTAAATCATGTGAAAATTTAAACACATAAAAATTATATAAATTATAAGAAGTATCAGAAGAAAATTTCATGATATATTATTTTTGATAAACTATTCTCCCAAAATAAGAATAATATTTTATGAATAAGTATGGAATTTCCTGAGAATAAATAATTATAAAATTGGACCAAGGATTTATATTTCAGATGGTAGTATTCCCTAATATACTTTAGAATATTATTGTGAAAATACGATAATTACCTCTGGGCCACGGGGGATATGGTGGCATATATGATATGGTCCCGTATATCGCGTTAAAGGTATACCGCTCACCACGGGGTAATAAATTACATGGGTTTATACTTTAGAATGTGTAGAAGCAAATATATTCCTTTTCTCATTCTACCGTACCGTTAGTTGGTAAAGCCAACTGACCCTGATCTGCAATGATAATAAATTTTCTATATATTTTAGAATTTAAAGGAAGAATAAGTAAAACAGAAAAGATAAATATATTTTGAAAAGTGTATTTGATCATATTTTATATATGTTAGAGACTTTTTGTCTAATTGGCATATTCCGTGACCATATGTATTATTGTATTGATGTCGAGTTGTGGGTTGTCGGGTTAAAGTCCGTTCGGTTCGCCCTTCATTCGGTCGAGCCCCTCCTAAGCCTTCCCGCTCGCTTCTCGCTCGTTTCCCGCTCGAGCCTAAAATCCAGAAGGTCCCCGGCTCGGCAGAAGCTCGAGAACCGCTCGAGCTGAAATTCCAGTAGGGGGGCCGCTCGCTGCGCGCTCGAGCCCCGCTCGAGCGCCGGCCCAACGGGCAGAATTTTCGAACGCGTTTTTGGCTCCACTATAAATTCATACCTTATTTTCTTGAAACCGTAAGCACGCCACAGCCTCAATTGATAATTTTTGAAGTCTTCAAATTTGAGAGAAAAGCCTTTCATGCATCATTGATTTAGTCTCTCTTGAGAAAACCAAAGGACATAACTTTGAGCTTCATGATTTAAGGAGTTTTCTCACCATTTTTCTTTTTCTTTCACCATTGAAACTTTTATCCTTCTACCATCGTTGGAGACTTTAGTTCGTGAAGAAGGAGACTCGTTCGTGATTGGAAATTCAAGTGGTTCGAGGGAAGATTGACGTGAAGACCGGAAGGAGTCCGGTTCCGTTGCCGCGGGCAAATCCAAGGAGTTCGATCAAAAAAGGAGTTTGATACAATAATTATCAAAAAATGGCTTCATTCGATCAAACATATTACACTAGGGTGCACTAATATTGTTTGTGAGGAAGAAGGATGAGCTTTTAAGGTTGTGCATAGATTACGGAAGCTAAATAAGATAACCTTCAAGAATGAGTACCCATTGCTGATAGTAGACGATTTGTTGATTAATTTTAAGGGGTTTATGTTTTTTTAAAGATTAATATTCAATTAAGTTATCATCATTTGATGATTAAGAATTAGGATGTGATGAAGACGGCCTTTCAAATAAAATACGACTTTTATGAGTTTTTAGTATTACTTTTTGAGTTAGCTAATACTATATATATATATATGAATTTGATGAATTGAGTATTTCAGTTTTATCTTGATAAATTTATGGTGATATTCATTAGTGCCATTTTTATCCACTCGAAGAGTTATAATAAGTATGAGATTCATTTGAGAATTACATTGCAAATGATTAGAGAGAGATGATTATATGTAAAGTTATAGAAATGTGAATTTTGACTCAAAGAAATGATATTTCTAGGCCACGTGATTTCTAAAAGAGACATCTCAATCGGTCCTAAAAATATTAAAATTATAATGAATTGGAATCAGTCAAAAACTGTGTCAAAGGTGCGATGTTTTTTTTTGGTGAATGGCTAGTTATTATTGAAGATTTATGAAAATTATTTTGTGAATTGTAATGCTATTGATCTATCTTATATAGAAAAAGGTGGAGTTTTGTGGATATGAAGAGTGTGAAAGAACCTTTTAGGAATTAAGGGATCACTTAATGAGCATCCTGATCTTGGCAAAGCTAAAAGTATTTGGTAGATTTGTAATTTATTGTGATGAGTCAAAGAATGGATTGGGGTGTATGTTAATACAATATGGGAGAGTAATTATATACGGATCAAGACAATTGAAAACTTATAAAAAGAATTACGCAACCTACGATTTGGAGTTAGTAGCAATAATTTTTACCTTAAAAATTTGAACGCACTTTGTGTACGGAGAAGGATTTTTAGTATATTCAAATTACAAAAGTTTAAAATATATATTCTCTCAAAAAGAACTAAACATGAGACAAATGAGGTGGATGGATCTTTTTAATGACAATGATTGTAAAACTTATTATCAAGTGGGGAAGGTCAACATGATAACGGATGCCTTAATTGAAAGATAATAAATTTAATGGCCCATTTAATAATTAAAAAAATTGAGATACTATATAGAATAAGGGAGAGCGACATCAAGAGGCCTTTCCAAGGTACGTGTATAATCTTATTATATTTTTATGTGCAACCGGTGATAATTGAAAAAAATTAAACGAATGCAAATGAACCATCCATTTGGGGGGTATAGCGGGAGATTTGAATAGGAAGTCCATGGTTGATTTTAATATCCGAGTTGATAGAGTCTTTAGGTTTTGGGATCAAACATGTGTACTCAATATTGAGGAATTAAAAGATAAAATTTTTAATAAAATTTATTGATCGAAGTACACTATCTACCCAAGAATTGGTATGATGTATCAAAACTTATGAATAATATTTTGGTAGCTTAACATGAAGAGAAATATTACATCTTATGTAGGAAGATTCATGATTTTTTAACAAGTGAAGGCTAAGTATAAGAAACTATCGAATTTTTAGAACATATGCCAACCCCATGCTGAAAGTGAAAACATGTATCAATGGATTTTATAATGGATTTGTCAAGGACATAAATAAATTATGATACAGCTTGGATGATCGTTGACCGAATAATTAAGTCAGACCATTTTATTATTGTTCGAATGATGTTCTTGAGGAACTGTTTTGTGAGACTATATATAAATGAAGTAGTGATATTTCATGAAATTCTAGATTCTATTATATTAGATTGAGACCCAAGGTTTGTATCTCAATTTTAAAAAAATTTGTATTGAGAGTTATGTAAAAACTTAAAATTCAGTATAGCTTATTATCTCCAAGTGGATAGGCAATCAAAATGGACAATCTAAATTTTAGCAAATATGTTGAGTTACAATTTTAAAAACGAAAGAGACCTGAGATGATTATTTATTATTAGTTGAGTTTACTTATAATAACAGTTATCAAGCAAGTACTGACATAACTCCTTTTGAAATACTTTATGGAAGAAAATATCATTTCCCGATTCAATGGAAGGAAATTGGAGATGGGTATCTCCTGGGACTAGAAGTTATTCAAAATATATCAAATAAAATTTATTTGATATGAAACCACCTTAAAATTACTCAGAGTCGATAAAAGAATTATGTGGACACTAGGAGATTAGAGTTGAGCTTAAAAGTTGATGATTATATTTTTTTTTTAAGATATCTCTATCAAAATGAGTCTCTTAATTTGAACTTAAAGGAAAACTGAAGAAGAAATTAATTAAGTTGTTTCAAATTTTGAAAAGAATTGGTAATGTGGCATATCAATTAGCTCTACCCCCAAGTTTAGAGAATGTGTATAATATTTTTCATATATCGATACTAGATAAATATGTCCATGACCCATCCCATTATTAAATATGAACTATTGAAGATTAATAGATATTTAACATATATAGAGGAATTGATTCAGGTTTTGGCGGAAATGAAATCAAGTGCTTTGTTCAAAGGTCATTCTATTAGTGAATATCTTATGGAAGAAGTATTCTTTCGAAGAGGCCACCTGAGATAGACAGAGAGAGAGAGAGAATGCGAGATTCGAGAAAAGTAGCCGTATTTATTTTATCATTAAGGTACATGAAATTTTGATGACAAAATTTTTTATTTAGATGGAAGACATATAAGGTATGAATCATAAAAAATTATTTTAATAATATTTAATTTAATTTAATGAATAATTTTTTAAAATTAAGTGAGATTTTGGATCGAAAAATTAAATATTGGAGTAAAAAAGTTAATTCGAATGGTGCTTGACATGCGCCTAATAAAGATGAATTTGTTTTAGATAGAATATTCATACCTGACATGCATTTGAGTGGCACATGTGCATATTTAAACCAAAATATTGGTACTTGATGGAAGATTGATTGGCACTCGTATATAATATGGATTTTGTCTAAATGCTAGACACACCTAACCAATGCATATGTATTAGTTTTTTTTATGAATATGCCCCTTAATTGATTTTAATTTATTTACAACAAAATTTTGAGAAAAGAAGAGAGAAAGAGTAGAGGAAAAGAAAAATAGAGAAATGGAGAGAGATGGAGAAGGAGGATTTAAGTTGAAATTAAGTAACCTTCGGGTAAAAATGAGTGAAGGTAAATACATTCAAACAATTTATTTTTTTTATTATTGATCTTTTCTATAATTTTTTGAGTATTTTTTTATTTTAAATATTTATATATTTTTTTATTTTCATACTTTAATTATTTTAGACTTTATATATATAATTCTACTCTCATTTTATAAAGTTTTATAACGTACATATTTTAAATTCATATAAATCATGTTTAAATATTAAATTTTTATATTACTATTTTTATATGTCTTTAAATATTATATGTATACTCCTACATGTCCTTGATTTTTACATAAATACTTTTGCATGTTAACAAATTTGACCTCTTTTATTTCTATGTATTTTTAGTATGTAAGAAAATGATAAAAATTATACAAATTATGTTAATTTTCTATAATTTTTGCATAATAGTTCTACATGCCTTTAATC
This sequence comes from Nepenthes gracilis, assembly GCA_033239525.1. Lineage (NCBI taxonomy): Eukaryota > Viridiplantae > Streptophyta > Magnoliopsida > Caryophyllales > Nepenthaceae > Nepenthes > Nepenthes gracilis. The sequence continues at coordinate 8,250,246 of BSYO01000009.1, forward strand.
TACACATTAAAATTCCTCCACATCCATATTTCTTACTCTATTTTGGCATGCCACATATTTTAATAAAAAAGTAAGAAAAATTCTACTTTTAACTTTGAAATAAGAAATCAATTTCTCTAATATGAGAAAAATATGTTTATATTCGTATTTGTGAAAAGTTTTGAATTTTGATTATATAAGGATTATTGCATATAATTGATAAAATAATTAAATATATCATAATATATTATTAGTAAATTAAAAATTGAACATAATATCTGTAAGTTAGAAAAGTGACGTTTGACATCGATTATAGAGAATAATATGTAGTATATTTACTTATGAGTTGTTAAGGATGGTGTATATCTTTTAGCTATGTGAAAAATATTATAACTGAAATTTTAATATTTACCATTTGTTGATGAAATCATTATCAATCATTGGTCCTCCACACGTTAGTATAATTTTGGCATAATTTATATAATTACATAATTTTGGTATATTTGATAATAAGTATATGATTTTTGTATGTTTTATCAAAAAGTGATGCTATCAATATTTCAGAATTTCCATCATGACATATTATCTTTTACATGTTTTGTGTGGTATGTATCTACATATGAGATTGTATATACTTTGTTAAGCATTACACTTACTATTACCTCTATTTTGTTAATTTTTTTTTTTAATTAGAGGGCTTGGTATATTGTAAGAGATTGGGATCAAAAGAGAACTATTATGAATTGTAGCTTTAAGGGTGTTTGAACAAATAAAAGTTTTATTGTAAATTTTTGGTTTAGAATTGTAGCTTTTGTCTTTTTTTATTTTGATATTTTGGTTATGTTTGTGATCGGCCACTAGCCAATGACAACGATATTTAAATTTGATCAGTACTTTCAGATAAATTATGATTGATAATTTTATTTTTAGTTGATATATTTTTCCTTATTTATAATTTGATATCAAGTAATTGAAGACATTGTATAATTTTTAGATCTTATAATTTGATTATTATATATATATTTCCTAGGTCAATTAACGATATTTGATATAGGTTTGTATCCTGATATTCTGTTTGAGTTTAAGTCAGTTTAGTCAACAATTGATTTATGGGTCGTAATTTAAAATCGAATTACGATAACTACAGATTATGAAATATATTAATTTAGATCTTGGGCCTGGGATGTGATTTGAAGCATCTGTATGTAGATCAACAAACTAATATCTACGAGTGAATTAGTTATGTAAGAATTTGCATTGAGATTAATAGGTATTGTAGGCTTCTTTAATCGATCCCGCTTATTGTTGGGTGTAACCATAATTTTAATAAATCTTTGAGATGTTGCATCGCAAGGCTCTTGGCTATAGTGTAAAGTCTTGTCATAAAAAAATCTAATATGATCTACAAATTTATGGGTAGAGTTATTGATGATTTGTTTACCTCAACAAAGTCGAGCAAGAATGTTATAGAAGCTCATGTGCTCAAGAATGATGTGATTAAATATGAGTCTTGATATTCCTTAAAGCAATTCATTCTCATTCTTTGATAATTTGGATGAGTTGAATGATCAAGATTTAATCCTCCCATTAATATTTGATACTTGGCAAGTGAACTATGGAATGGACTTCGTTCGAAATAGTATGGTTTTATTGGGTCAGCCGTTTGAACCTTGGCATTTGTCAAATTTAAAGGTGACCAACAAAGGAATATCAAGGGTCGAGGGCCCACATATTAATGAAAACAAGAAAAAAAATATCAAGAAACTAACAAGATCAAGTACCTCATAGAGGTGATCAAATTATTGTTGGGGTCACTCCTATGTGGGGAATATGTCTGCGGACTTGTATAGTTGTCTGTTAATTGAGAAAATGGACGCAGATATTATGAAATGTCTAAGAATCTTTGCTGTAGAGTCCGAGATCCAAGGGTAATTCCTGGAGGCAAGGACTTGAAGAATGCATGAGGACGTTGTGAGACTGATGTACACGGACGTCCCATCCGTTGCAAATCACCTGAACGAGTTCCAAGGTTGTGTAGACCGTCTGGGTGGCATGGGGATTAAGTTCGAGGATGAAATGCTGAGATTATGGCTCTTGGAAACCCACCCGGACTCATGGTAGGTAATGAGAATCACCATTGCCAACACAACTCCTGATGGCATTGTGGCGTTGGAGATGGCCAAAAGAGCCGTGCTGAATGAGGAAATGAGACGGCGGCCTTAAGGAACATCGATCTCTCAGCACTCCGAGGTCTTTGTGACAGAGTCACAGGGAATGAGTAATGACCGCGGACCCAAACATGGAGAAAAGGGATGCAATAAGTCACGGTCTCGTTACCAAAATATGGAATGTCATTACTGTGGGAAGAAAGGCATATTAAAAGATTTTGTTATAAATGGAAGCGTGAAAGCATTCGAAAGGAGAAAGGTGAAAAGAGACGCGGCAAGGAAAAGTCCTCGGTCTCTATGGTCACAGGAGAGGATCTCCTATTGTTATGTAAAGAAAACGTGACAAGCCTAACGGAACATGAGTCCAATTGTGTGGTTGATTCTGGTGCCTCTCTGCATGCCACGTCCAAAAGAAATCTGTTGACATCCTACGCTCCAAGAGATTTTGGAGTGATAAGGATGAAAAATGAAGAGACATCCCTAGTCATTGGAAGAGGTGATGTTGTACCGATCACCAATAATGGGGTAAAACTGACATTGAAGAATGTGCGACATGTCCCAGATATCAGGATGAATATAATCTCAACTGGCAAATTGGATGATAAAGGTTACTGTAATACCTTCTGTGAAGGCCAATAAAAGCTGACCAGATGATCTCTTGTAGTAGCATGTGGGAAGAAGTCATTGGGCTTGTACATAATAAAGGTGCCTGCATTCACCAGGGACGCAAATTTTATCACCAACAAAGAGTCCGAAGACCTGTGACACAGGAAGTTGGGCCACATGTGCAAACAAGGACTATATCATCTGACCAGAAAGGGCCTCATCCCAAGATTGAATAAAGTGGTCTGAGGACATGTCCTCATTGTATGGTCGGGAAGCAGCATAGAGTCTCGTTCCATGGAAACTTATCCTCTGTGAAGGCTGATATGTTTGATCTTGTCCACACGGATGCGTGAGGACTATTTAAGGAGAAGTCCTTTGGTGGAACCCAATACTTTGTTTCTTTTATTGACGATAGCCCCAAGAAGTTGTGGGTTTACCCACTGAAGACCAAGGATCAAGTCCTCAGTGTGTTTGAGTAATTTTATACTCTTATGGAGTGTCAAAGAGGGAAGAAGTTGCAGATCGTTCGTAGCGACAACGGAAGGGAATACATTGAGGCTTTTAATGCCTAGTATAGGACTCATGGCATCAAATATCAGAGAACGCCACAAAAAAACGCCTCAGCTGAACGGAGTGGCCGAACATATGAATCGTACACTGTTGGAAAGGGTGAGGTATATGCTCTCGAAGGCGAAGCTGTCCAGTTCTTTTTGGATAAAAGCATTAAATACCGCGACCTATATCATTAATAGGTCGCCTAGTAAGCCATTGAAGGGTGATGTGCTAGAAAAGATATGGACGGATACGGAGCCCTTCTATGACCACCTAAGAGTGTATGGATGCAAAGCTTATGTTCATATCCCAAGAGATGAAAAGAGCAAACTGGAGCAAAAAACGAAGCAGTGTGTGTTTCTGGGCTATGGGAAAGATGAATAAGGCTACAGATTTTATGATTCTGCTGAGAAAAGACTCATCCGATCAAGGGATATGATTTTTGTTGATGATGAGACTATTAAGGACATTGGCTGGAAGATTAAGTCTGATATTGCATAGACGGACAAGTTGATTGTTGAAGCTGTCTATTCGGTGTCTCTGGAGGACGAGGACAATGGTCCTGAAATGGTTGAGGACAATGATGAGGCGGCCACAACACCTGACGAGGACCAAGAGGAAGTGACTCCTCAATTTGACGATGATGTTTCTGTCAGACGATCCTCCCATAATAGACAGCCATCCGTGTGACTATCTCCTGGTGAGTATATCTTACTCACTGATACAGGAGAACTCAAGACCTATGAAGAAGCTATGGAAGATGAAAATAATGAGAGATGGCTGGAAGCAATGAAAGACAAAATGAGTTCTCACCATGAGAATCATACTTTTGATCTGGTCGAGCTTCCTAAGGAGAAGAGAATCCTGAAGAATAAGTGGGTATTTCGATTGAAGAAGTCCGAGGACTCCAGGCAACCCAGGTACAAGGTGCGGCTTGTAGTGAACGATTTTAATCCGCGCAAAGATGTGGATTTTGATAAAATCTTTGCACTTGTGGTTAAAATATCCTTGGTCCGTGTTATGCTCAACCTGACAGCTGTCTTAGACTTGGAGTTAGAGCAACTGGATGTTCGAATAGTATTTCTCCATGCTGATCTTTAAGAGAAAATTTATATGGAAAAACTAGAAGGATTCAAAGCAAAGGGGAACGAATAATTGGTCTGTCGTCTAAGGAAGAACTTCTATGGATTAAAACAAGCTCCAAGACGGTGGTATAAGAAGTTTGAATCTATTATGATTGGACGAGGATACAAAAAGACTTTTTCTTACCACTGTGTCTTTGTGTAGAGATTTTTCGAGGACGATTTTATAGTCCTCCTTCATATGAACGATATGCTAATTGTCGGACAAAATAGTGCTCGGATAAAGGAGTTAAAAGAGCAATTGGGACAATCATTTGTCATGAAATACCTCGGACCAGTGAAACAGATTCTAAGGATCAGAATATTTCGCGATCGGAAAAACTAGAAGCTCTGATTGTCCCTGAAAAGCTATGTTGAAAAGGTGTTACAACGCTTCAATATGGAAAACTCTAAGCCAGTAAGCACCCCATTGGCTAACCACTTCAGGCTGAGTAAGAAACAATGTCCATCCTCGGACACAGAGAAAGCCCGCATGAGTAGAATACGTTACTCCTTCGCCGTTGGTAGCCTGATGTATGCGGCCGTGTGTATAAGGTCGGACATTGCACATGCGGTTGGTCTTGTTAACCGATTTCTCTCAAATTCAGGGATGAAGTATTGGTCTGCTGTGAAGTGAATCCTCAGATATCTTCAAGAGACTTCAAAGATGAGTCTGTATTTTGAAGAAGAGAAGCTCTAGTTGGTTAGCTACATAGACGCGAACACAGCCGGGGACATTGACTCTCAAAAATCTATATCAGGGTATTTGGTAAAGTTTGTTGGAGGAGTAGTCTCCTGACAGTCTAAGTTGTAAAAGTGCGTTATCCTTTCTACTACGGAGGTCGAGTTCATTGCTGTGACTGAGGCCAATAAGGAGATGTTATGGATGAAAAGGCTTATTTAAGAGTTAGGCTTAAGGCAAGAACAGTATGAGGTACTCTGTGATAACCAAAGTACCATAAGCTTGTGTAAAAACCCCTCATTCTGTTCAAGATCGAAGCATATTGGTGTTCGATATCATTGGGTGAGAGATACAATTAATGAAGGGCAGCTGTCAATAGAGAAGGCCCGGTCGGATGAAAATGGGTCAAACATGATGATCAAAGTTTTACCAAAGAAAAAGTTAGAAACTTACTGTGACATTGTTGGTTTAACTGATTTTGTTCCCACTTGGTCGTGAGGGAAAGTTTGTCGGGGTCACTCCCTATGTGGGAATGTGTCCACGGACTTGTGTAGTTGTCTGTTAATTAAGAAAATGAATGCGGACATTATGAAATGTGCGAGAACCTTTGTTGTGGAGTCCGAGATCCAAGGGTAATGCCTAGCGGCGAGGACTTGAAGAATGCACGAGGACCTTATGAGGCTAATGTCCAAGGACTAAGTGAAAGCATGATCGGCGCAAGAAATTTTTTCAGTCAACAAGGGTACTGATTAGACCTGAGTAGAAAATGGTCAACAGATGTTAATCATCCGAAAATAGGCATGCTGTATAATAATCTACGACTGTAAGCATGTACTTAACCTACCTTATTAGGTAGTTGAAAAGGCGTCATTCTTGGATTGTTAGTAGGACAGTCTGCAGAGTATGCATGTGTCGCTTGCTGCTATAGGGCATGCGCCTACTGTTGCAGGCATTGGAAGACGAGAACCAACCACCATGCAGCCAGTGTGGCCAGTGGCCTTCATGCACTTATATATATATATGTGTGTGTGTGTGTGTGTGTGTGTGTGTGTGATATTCTTAAGAGACAATTTTGAGAAATAGAGAGGCTATTTGTGCGCTATGCCTTGTATGAGACAGAAGAGAGGAAGAGTGGAAGAAATGTGAGCTGTGAGAAAAAAAACACAAGTGTTATTTGTACTCTATTCTTCTTTTTCGCCTCTAGTGGTTTGTAAAACCTAATCTCATTTAGTGGTTTATTAGAGAACTCAGTGTTCCATAATTTTTTTTCCTTAATTTATAAAAATTTTTCACATAAAATATTGGATATTCATCTCTTTTCTTTTCCTCTACACTTTACTGTGTCTGTGTGGTTGTGTACAATGCCTTCACTATCCAACCGTCCATTCTATGCCGACAATTATGACAAAGTGAGCATAGATTGTGGGTTGTTTTCGGTCTCGTAACGATGTAGGTTGATAGAATCCTAATAGAGTAGTCATTTTCCATGTAACTTGGATAAGTTTCTATAGTTCTTAAAATCTGTCAAAGCTTCCTATTTTTGGAGCTTCTTGTGTAAAAATTTTTATTTTAATACAATTAATTATTTACTTAAGAAAGAAATTGGACAAATAAATAAGTTGACGATGCAGAGATTAAGTCATTGTATTTTTTTTTCAATTGGTTCTTCCATAACTTGAGCTCGGAGAAGGAAGAGATAACAAGGCCCTATGAAAAATATTGTAAGAAATATATAATAGAGTCTTATCACAATGACTAAATTGATTATCTTCATGCATAATAATACTAAATTACCTATTAGAAAAGATTTCGTGAGCCGATCAACAATTACCCAAATTGTATCATGATTTCTGAATGTCCTCGACAAACCCATAACAAAATCCATCGACATGTCCTCTCACTTCCAGCTAGAAATGGGCATCAGTTGCAACCAACCGGATGGCATCTTGTACTCGACCTTTAGCTCCTAACAAATCAAGCATCTCCCGACAAAAGTTGCAATTTCTCTTTTCATGTTCCTTAATCAAAATATCCTCCTCGGATCTTGATAGATCTTATTGATTCTTGGATGAATTGTGTACTTGGATCGGTAGGCTTCCTTCATAATTTTCTCTTTCAATTCTCCAATATCTGACACATAAATCCGATCCTTAAACCTCAAAACTCCATCGGTCAAAATACTAAAATCAGCTCAAAAATCCTGATTAAGATCTCTGGCAATATCCACTAAGAATGGATTATCCACCCGACTCTCTTTAATTCTTCCTAAAATCTTTGGTTGAACTTGGAAGAATGAAATCATCATTCTGTTGTCTTGGACATGCCTCTTGATATCACACTACCACATACATTTAAATATCTCCATTTCTTTAATCCTCAAAATGGCCATAAAGCTAGCTCGACAACTTAGAGTATCAGCCACCACATTTGCCTTTTCAAGTTGTTATTGAATTTCACAATCATAATATTTAAGAAAATCCATCCATTTTCTCTACCTTATAGTCAGCTCTTTTTTAAAAAGTAATTATTTGAGGCTCTTATGATTAGAGTACACTAAAAATTTTTCACTATACAAGTAGTGCCTTCGAATCTTCAAAGCAAAGATTACCGCTGCCAACACCAAATTGTGGGTTGGGTAGTTCTTCTCATAAGTCTTCAATTACCTTGACCTATATGCCACCACTTTCCCGTGCTGTATTAAAATACGGCCCAAACTAGTCTCAAACGCATCACAATACACTACAAATCTGCTGGATCCTTCAAGAATCATTAGAATCTGGGCGGACGTTAACCGGTTCTTCAATTCCTAGAAACTAAGTTCACATTCATCCGTCCAAACAAATTTAGTCTCCTTCCATGTTAAACGGGCCATTAGTATTGCAATCCTCAAAAAATTCCCTACAAATCTTCGATAATAGCCAATCATTCCCAAAAAACTCCTGACTTCGGTTATCATCGTCGATCATTTCCAATTCAAAACGACCTCAATCTTCTTCGAATCCACCGAAATGCCTCCATTCAATATGATGTGTCCTAAGAACATCAGCTCCTCAAGCTAAAAGTCGCATTTCTTTAACTTGGCTTACAACCTCCTCTCTCGAAGTATCTGGAGTACAATCCTTAAATGTGTCTCATGCTCATCATAGTTCCTTGAGTAGATTAATATATCATCGATGAACACCACTATAAACTGATCCAAATAGTGATGGAATACCCAGTTTATCAAATCCATAAATGCTGCAAGGGCATTCGTCAACCCAAATAGTATCACCAAAAATTCATAATGCACATACCTCAGTCAGAAAGCAGTCTTCACCACATCTTCCTTCTTAATCCTCAACGGTGATAACCCGATCGGAGGTCGATCGTAAAAAACACTTGGGGCCCTTATAATTGATCAAACAAATCATTAATTCATAGCAATAGATACTTATTTTTTATGGTAATCTTATTCAACTTTCAATGATCGATACACAATCTCAAGGATCCATCATTCTTCTTCACGAACAACACTGTGGCTCCCCATGGCAATACACTTGGCCTAATGAATCTTTTGTCCAGAAGCTCTTATAATTACTATTTTAATTCTTTTAACTTCGCTGGTGCCATTCTGTATGGCGCCTTTGAGATTGGTGTTGCTCTGGGTACAAGCTCTATCTCAAACTCTATCTCGCAATATGGAGGCAAACTAGGCTATTCTTTAGAAAAAATATCCTCGAATTCACAAATTACTGAGATATCTCTGGCCAACACATTGTGACTTCCAATCGTGCTAATATAAGGCAAATAGACTTGACACTTGCTTGAAATCAAATGACGGGCATGCAAGGCCAAAATCAAATACGGGGGTCCTTTCTGCATACACCTTGGAAATAAAAGGACACATAGTCCGAAATATCGAATGAACCTTCTTATGGAATCAATCCATACCAGTTAGCATGATAACTAGTCAATCAATCCATACCTAGGATTACACCAAAATCGTGCGTCTCAAGCAAGATCAAATCTATTGGCAACTGAAATCCATTAACCCAAACAACACACCCCGGGTACACGATATCAGTGACCAGAGATGACCCCGTAGGTGTTGACATAACTAAAGCATATTCCAAAATCGTCGGAGGAGACAAAAGATGTCAAACGAATTTGGGAGATACAAATGAATGCGTGGAACACGAATCTAAAGCACATGTGCTGAGGCATGGAAAATAGCGAAGGTTCCTTCCATGACATTAGGCGATGCTTCCGCATCCTTTGCTGTAACCGCAAATGCTCGACCCACCATGTTAGGCTTCTTGGCTGCCATTCTCTTTAGGTGAGGGCAATCTTTAATCACATGGCCCTACTGGCCGCAGTTAAAACAGGCTCTTAGCAACTTGAAACATGGTCTCCCTCTATGCATCCTCCCGCAATGGGGACATACAAGCGCGGCTGGCTCTGGACTCAGCTCCTTCAAACTTTCAGCCTCTTTCTTTTCTTTTTCTACACTTTTTCCCTTCTTCTGAAATCTTCCAGATCTTGAACTCTGGCCTCCTCTACTAAAAGTCTTCTTTTCAAAGAATTTGACATTCTCCAACTCCTTCTCGAACAGCAAGGCACGGTCTAGGACATCTCCATACGTCCGTAATTTGTGGGTGATGAATTGCCTCCGAATGTTGTCTCTCAACCAGTGCTGAAATTTTCACACTTTCGTGGGCTTATTGGGGATCAAATGCGTGGCATAGTGAGACAACTCCATAAATTTTGCGTCGTATTCAGTTACAGTATGGTTTTCCTATCGAAGCCGCATAAACTCGTCCTCCTTTTACTCCCGAAAGCTGGTGGAAAAGTACTTCTTCATCAAAGATTCCTCAAATATGTCCCATGTGATCCAGTGATCCTCCAATCCCAAAGCTCTCTTCTTTGAAGACCACCAATGGTCCGCTTCTCCCTCTAACTTGTAGGTGACAAACATCACTTTGTCTTCTTTGGGGTATCAGATCACCGCAAATACCTTTTTGACCAATTGAATCTAATTCTCGGCCTTCGCTGGATTCAAATTTCTCATAAATTCTGGTACCCATTCATTCATGAACTGATCATAAGCGGTCGCCCCTTGATTTCCTTGAGTCGGATGACGTTGCCTGTGAGCCATAGTTTCCATGACATCGGCCATTCTCCCCATGATATTAAGATACTTCTCTTCTCGCTCCGATCTTGAGCTAAGTTTGATTTCTCGACCATGGCCTATCATGGTTTCAATCCTATCATTCAAACATCAAAGATTCGGTTAAATCACCTATTCCATCCAAAATCTGACTTAAGACCCTAACTCCATTAGTATACAAATCAAATGACAGGTCAAATTCAATCAAATGTAAACCTCGAAATAATATCAACCAGACTAGGACCTCAAACCGACACGGATCAAACTTAATTCCTTAATGCATCACTTTAACCTTTCTCTGATACCACAACTGTAACGGACTACGTCCTAATATCCATAAACAACCTGATTACAATTAAACATCTTCACTAAAAAAGATAAAAATAATCCCTTGGACGTGAGACTTTCATGTCGATATCTCAACCAAACCTGCAAATAAAAAAATTACAAACACAGGATCCAAAAATAAAATGCCACACATCCATGACTCTGACACTAACACAAACACCAATGATGGCATCAGACCTTGTTAAGGTTCAATACTTGCCAAAAATCAATCCAACATATACATACATATCCAATAATATATATCACGGAAGCAAAAACATATTCATAATAACTTCCTCCATAACCTGCGCTACGGGAAACATCCTATTTCACTTTCACAAAAATAATCAAATATAAAAATAATAATTCTGTCCATGATCAATCATAAAATTGGCAGCTCCAGACAATACAAAAACACCAAACGGGCTAACAACATTGCCCGGAGATCTATAATACATCAAAAACATATCCAAAACTAACCTAGATATCCTATAATAAATAAAACAGCCTAGACCTGTCCAAAATACAACAATACAACAACAATAAAATAAACAAATCTAATTCTTCTAAATCTTCAATCTTACTCGTTAGGTAAGAACTCTTACATCTCCTACTCATTTGAAGGTTAGTAAAAATAGTAATAAAATGAGCGAATTACTCAACAAGACACAATATACAAATGAACATGCATACTTTTAATTTAAATACATATTAGAAGGAAAATAGGAATCGTGATCATGTGCAATGGCTTAAACATGTACAAAAGCTTTCATGATGCATATCCGATTATCTTTTCTTTATACTTAGCCAGAAACATGCTTAAATTATTACTTTCTTTAGGGGTTAGGGCTGGTTGGCCTTACAAATTAAATGAGAAAACATATCGAAAAAAGATTATGTACGCTCCCATACAATCTAAGACTTTACACTTTTATTCAATACCCAGAGGTTGGTGGTTTACATATCTTCCTATAGATGGGATCAGATACCACTTTTCTCTCCCATGAGGTTCTAAAGGGGCAGTCGCCAATATACCACTATATTATCCTAAGACATGCCAAATAATAGTACACACTGTACGATATTTAATCCAATTTCTTAATTTTTCTTAAGAAAAATTCTACACTTAACTTCATATCATATGGTTTTTCCATTTTGGAGAACAGTTCATAAATTTTAATAAATTACAGAATTTCCTTTTATACTTTATAATTTTTTTCAACACATACATACTTATTTCTTGTCATACGGTATTTACATAATTTTAAATACATGCATAAATTGACATGAAGCTTAGGAAAAGTCAGAAAAATTTTAGTACATTGTACAAAATAGAAATATTATAATTTTCAGACCTTAAATTTGACATGAAAATGTAGAAAAATTAGGAAAATCAACCACAATGCACCGAGTATCAAATATTAACATTTTTGAACAATAATTTATACATACGAGGTACTCAACATGATATCCCAAACCCGTAAAGCAAAACATGCAAAATACAAATAAATAGGCGTCACATAGCTAAAAATTATGACATTCACGAAGTTAGGGTTCCAAATTTTGCACAATATCACCTAAAATTAGAGATCAGAAGACAAATTAACATTTATACACGTTTTTCACGCATATACTTCAAAATTAGAAGGCAAATCGACATATATAAACATTTAACACATATATAATTCAAAATCTAAGTTTAGACGAGTATTTGAATAAAAATACCCAAAAGGAATAGTACGAAATGGGTAACAGCAGAAAGAAAAGTATAAGAGTGTACTTATCTCGATTCGATCTACAAGTTTCTTAACTAGTTTCATTGTCGCACTCCCTCTCTCTTCTTTCTGCAAAATAATGAAAAAAGGCTGAGCGCGCCTCAAGCGCAGCCTGAACCCGTTCCTAAGCCAACTCTTCCCCCACTTTTTCATAACAAATGATCTCAATTTTGATTATATTATCTTATTTAATTATAATTATTATAAATTGAAGACGTGAACCTTACATAATTTAATGATATTTTGTTATATTTTTGGATCATGTTAATGTTTTTTTGAAACTTGTTATGATGGAACAATTGTATTTTTAGCTGATAAGCTTTAATTTGTAATTTTGTTTGTGGTTTGTTAAATGTTTATAGATGATTTTGGATTATAGATAATAGACTTTTTCCCTTATTCATGGTTGGATATTGAATAGATTGTAGTGATTTAGGGCCTAACTTTGGAGTTTTCATTGTATCCTTTTGTGTCACAATATATATTATTTGATTTATTTAATGTTTTGGTATAGGGTCGTGGCCTGGTATTGGATTAGTGTATATGATGTAATTATATTTATGTTTGGTATTGGGTCATAACAGTTTGTGCTACTAAATTTTTTAATCTAAAATTAAATTAATTTAATTTAATTTATCATGTAGAAAAATTAAATTAAAAGCAATAATATTACTATGTGAATAATTATATCGCAAACATGTTTTAAAATAACATAATGAATATAACAACAGTACTTAGTAAAGAAATAAAAATAATATAAGTGAAAGAATTGTTCATTGATTAAGAATTACTTTGAATTCAAATTTAAACTTGGTTCACATATTTCCCATCAAAAAAATAAAAAAATAATAATAAAATATAATATTTAGAAAAATAAATAAAACTTAATGTCTTTTCCTTAAACTTTTCAATCTCATTGTGATTCTATAATATCATTAGAATTTATTTGAAATATTGTCAATATCAAAAATATATAAAAATATAAAATACTTCATTTGATAAACAATACTTAAAAAAATCACCAATGCAATCGAATATGTTGAAAGTTGATGTAAAAATACAATAGAATAAGTATAACTATAAAATATTTAGTTAAAAGAGAGTTCAATCTATATATATATATATATATATATATATATATATAGATGTGTGTGTGTGTGAGAGTATATAGTTTAACTTTATTAAAAATTTTAAACCAAAATCAAATAGAAAATACAGTTTGAATAAAAAAAATCAAACTATACATATGTCAATGTTGGGGTCGGAAGACCTAGATCCACTAGATCCGGTAGCAGTGGAAAACTCGAACCCCGCATCATCGACAGCCACCATTTAGTAGGAACAATAAATAAGAGATGCACAATATTTTTATGTGAAAATCCCTTCTCAAACCGAAGAGAAAAAAATCACAGGATACATAATCCACTTATAAATCCACTATATAAAATGGTTACAAACCCCCCGAGATGGAGTATTCGCTACATACCCGATAATAACAAAGAAAAACCTCTTCGGAGTAAACAGGAAACACTCATTTCTTTTACTCTCTGTTTTTCTTTCTTCTCTCTCTCACTGATGGTGCACTCCTCTCTTATTTTATAAGTGTTGGTGAAATGGCGACCCGCCGTTTCACCCCCACACACAGCAGCCAGCGCACAGTGCCTCTAGTGTTCTCTCCCACACCAGCCCGGTCACCACTCTGGGCCACCTACTCCTGGAGCTCATATATAGACGTCCTGACTCCACCTAATTCCATCTGCCCAACTAGTCATCTTGCAAATAATAGGTGCCACGCCTTCATCAATTTTTGAGCATCCTGTAGGCCCATGCCCTACAAACGGCGCATGCTCTGCACTGTGCAGACGCATACTCTACAGCCCAACTGCCAGCCTATCGACCAATCCTGGAAAGACATCTGTCCACTACTAGCTGTCACTTCTCACAGTCTCCAAGGCCCAGTTGCTCAGCCGGTCAACTTCTCATTGACCGTCTTCAGCATTTATCTTGTCAACCTCTGTTGACCGTCCTCTGCTTTCATCCGGTCAACCTCGACGTTGACCATCTTCAGTGTCATCCGATCAACCTCCCTGTTGATCGTCTTCTATTGCCCGTACGCCATCCAGCAGTGCTCCTGCAGCCCTCAGACGGTCAACCTCTTGTTGACCAGATTTAGCTGGCCGTCCGCCGGTCAATCTCCATTGATTGTCCACTATTCTCCTCCGGTTAACGTCCCGTTGATCAGAAATAGTTCTCCGGATTTGTTCTCCACAAATCCTCCGATGAAAACCAGTTTGTTGGATTACCCACAAGGAGTGACCAGACCCGAACAAACTTTTCCTCACGATCTTGTGGGGAACACCTTCGCTATTTACCCGATGACTGTCATCTCCTGCCTTCTGGCAGCATCCCCTCAACCGAGAATCCGGCATTGGCCTCTGCAGAATGATGCCTTCTTTCGCCCTACTGAACTTAGAGTACTCTAACTCCCATTCAGTTTCTTCCCTACGGTCGAATCATTTTGTCTTGCCTTCGCCACCTCAACTCCGCCATTGACCCTGCTGACTCTGCTGTTGGCCCTGCTAGTTTCGTCGTTGGTCCTGCTCAGCTCCGCCCTTAGCCCTCTACCGTTGGCCCTGCTGGCTCCACCCTTGGCCCTACACAGCTCCGCCCTTGGCTCTGCACAGCTTCGTCCTTGGCCCTGCTAACTCCGATGTACTTTTTACCGTTCCATCCAATTCATCCGCCACAGACCTCGGCGGCTCCACTTCTGCGGCACTTCACTCAGCGACTTCCCATTGCGACTCTTCACTCCACTCCGGCAGTAAGTCAACACCTCCGCAAGTAGCCCTTTCCGGTCAGCACCTTCCGCAAGCAGCCCTTTATGGGCCTAGGTCGATCTCAGCCAATCTCTGATACCACTTGTTGGGGTGAGTCGGAAGACCCAGATCCACTAGATCCGGCAGCAGCGAAAAACCCGAACCCCCCGTCATCGACAGCCACCATTTAGTAGGAACAAGAGGTGCACAGTATTTTTACGTGAAAACCCCTTCCCAAATCAAAAAGGAAAAAATTACGGGACATATAGTCCACTTATAAATTCACTATGTAAAATGGTTACAAACCTCAAAGATGGAGTATCCGCTACACACTCGAGAATAACAAAGAAAAATCTCTCCGAAGTAAATAGGAAACACTCATCTCTTTTACTCTCTGTTTTTCTTTCTTCTCTCTTTCACTGATGGTGCACTCCTCTCTCATTTTACACCCCCGAACACAGCGGCCAGCGCACAGTGCCCCTAATGTTGTCTCCCACACCAGCCCGGTCACCACTCTAGGCCACCTGCTTCTGGTGCTCATATATAGACGTCCTAGCTCCACATAATCCCATTTGCCCAGCTGGTCATCTTGCACATAATAGGTGCCACGTCTTCACTAATTCCCAAACTTTCTGCAGGCCCATGCCCTGTAGACGGCGTATGCTCTGCAGCTCAACTACCAGCCTGTCGATCAATCTTGGAAAGACATCTGTCCACTGCCCACTACCACTTTCCACAGTCTCCAAGGCCCAATTACTCAGCCGGTCAACTTCTTGTTGACCGTCTTCATCATTCATCCGGTCAACCTCCGTTGACCGTCCTCTACTTTCATCCGGTCAACCTTGCCGTTGACGGTCTTCAGTGCCATCCGGTCAACCTCCCTATTGACCGTCTTTTGTTGCCCGTCCACCATCTAGCAGTGTTCCTACAGCCCTCAAACGGTCAACCTCCTATTGATCAGATTCAACCGGCCATCCGCAGGTCAATCTCCATTGACCGTCTACTATTCTCCTCTGATCAACGTCCCGTTGACCGAAAATAATTCTTCGAATTTGTTCTTCACAAATCTTTCGATGACAAACTAGTTTGTTGGGTTACCCACAATGAAGTGATCAAACCCAACAGTCAAATCATCCTTAATAATTTAATTTGGCTTAGTCTGGACAACCTAATTTTTAGCCCTAAATAATATGCATTGTTTAAATAATAACATTATGAAATATCCTTTAGACATATTTAAAATGTATTTAAATTATATAATATTTTAACTATTTATTTATATAAATAAATAAAATTTAATTGGAATTCAATATGAACCAAGACTTGGGCAAGAATCAACCACAATACAACTCATGGACTCGGGGGCTCTGCGACGCCTGATTCAGGGCCGTTGGATGAAATCCAACGGTCCCTGTTTTCATTAATAAAAAAAAAACGAATTTAATTTAAAAAACACGGGGAAGCTCTCAGCCGTCGGATTAAAAACGAATCCGACGGCTGTGGCTCATCTCCCTCTCCCTCTTCTGTTTCAAAAAACCCTCGTGTCCCCATTTGCGTCGGCGCCCCTCTCTCTCTCTTCTCTCTGTCTTTTCCTCTCCTCCTCTTCTCGTCGTCATTTTGCGCAGCCGTCTCTGTCGTCCGAGAAACAGACGGCGATGACGGCGGTCGTGATTGAGGATCGTCGTTGTCCTCCGACGCGATTTGGGATTCGCATTGTCCACCGGCGCGATTTGGGAGGCCGGATTTGCTGTGTACGCCGTTGTCCGGCCGTCATTGTCGTTGTCCATCGGAAGCTGTCACCCGTCGGATGAAAAAACGGCCGCGGCTCATCTCCCTCTCCCTCTTCTCGCTTCCAAAAACCCCGCGTCTTGAACGGCGAAAGCGTGAGAAGCGCACGCACAGCCTTCGTCTTCATCTTCAATCCACAGCCTTCGTCTTCATCTTCAATCCATCGACATTGGAAGTGATTTGGAATCGGGGCTCTGCGACGAAGTGATTTTGCTTCAAATAAAATTAGTATTTATTTTATTTTATTTTTCCATGTATTTTACTTTGTTTTTGTTTAGTTGTTGTGTAAATTAATATATACGTAAATTAATATATTTACATTAATATATGTAAATTAGTTGTTTAGTTTATTAATATATATTAATAAATTAATATATTAATATATACATATTATATATAAATACATATATAAATACTGGAACAAAATATATGTATATATTTTATTTAAATATATATATATTTAATAATATATATACATATGTTTATATATTTATATAAATATATATATATATATTTATATATATATTACATTATATACAACATTACATTATATACAACATATATATTTTATATATAATATATTTTATTTAAATACATGTATATATATATTATTTATATGTATATATTTTATATAAATATATATATTTATATAAATATATAAATAATATATTTAAATATAATATATACATATTATATATAAATATGTAAATACTGGAATAAAATATATGTATATATTTTATTTAAATATATAAATATTTAATAATATATATACATATGTTTATATATTTATATAAATATATATTTGTATACATATTTATATATATTTACATTATATATATATAGGCCACGTAGTAGTAGATTCACTGTGAAGAACACAGCTAGCAAGCCAAAGCGCCCCCGAATCCATTATATATACAAGTAAAACCGGTAGGATCTCCCCTAAAAGTAAAGAAAAATTCGTACAAATAACCTATAAATAAGGTCATCTATAATTAACAAAGACACCAAATTTTAAAATTTTTTCAAGTAAACATTCACAAATTCATCATTACACATCTACAAACCCATCATTACACATCCACTGAAAGAAAACTATCATTCCTCGATATGATCATAATCCAATACAATATTCTCAACTACTATATTGGTTGCGTGCACCCATGGAAAGCAAAATCGTCGTAAAAAATGCCGCCCCATGCGTAAAACCTGCACAATATTCAAGATTGTATTAAATAAGATACATAAAATTTATCGTCAGATGTTTAAATATAACTCTAAAAAATTAACCTTTCTATTATCGTCAGATGTAAAGTGATAGTTTCATATACCTTTCTGCTGATTTTTTTTCTATTAGTCAGCACTTTTTTCGTTAGTCATATGAGATCCTGAGAAAGTATTGTGTTGGCACTAAAAGAATATAGATATAATTAGAAATAAAGGAAAAAATCTTTGTTAACAAATCAATATATAAACAAAGTACTACAACAATACCATAAGTAACTGCATGTATGACAACGGTTGTTGAGATCGACTGCTATTCACATCAACAACTGAATTTAAAGTTTGTTCCTGACAAAAACAGTTAATCGGATATGAGTATAACGGTAATTGTTACATATAATGTCTTGATATAATAAGTAAGCAACTATATACTAACCTCGGTTTGTATGATTCGCAATGATTTGTCAGATTTCTTGCATTTTTTTCTTTCCAAACAGCCTTTCGGACGTTTTGTTGCCTTTCTTCCTCCCTTATGCTTCACACCCTTGACAATCCGATCCGATCAATGTAAACACATTTTTCATAAAACATGCAGCCCATTTATACCTTACACAATAGATTCCATCTAACCATGACCTTGCATGACTGCCTTCCTCCGCGGACACCATAGTTGACCAAGCACTCTCAAATTGTCTTTCATCCTCGTATCCATACATCAAATTACTAAACTGGGAAAGCAAACCATCACGATTCGCAAGATGTTTAGTGGCATTTTGCATAATATGCCAAGTGCACAAACCGTGCCATGTTGACGGCATCACTAACGCGAGAGCCTTCGCCATTGCGGCATCTTGATCTGTAAAAATAGTTTGGGGAGCCCGCCCACTGTGACAATTCAAAAAGGTCTCAAATAACCAAACAAAAGAGTCGGCCGTTTCATCGTACAATAATGCCGCTCCAAAAATAACGATCGATCTATGATGGTTAAAACCTGTGAAAACCCCAAACGGCCGCAAACCTTTATTTGTCCCATAAGTTGTATCAAAAATCACGACATCACCAAACACTTGATAATCAACAATCATTTGTGCATCCGCCCAAAATAAATTAGTGACACAATCTTCATTATCCAACTGTATGTCACTAAAAAACAAAGAGTTCTGCAATTTTTTCTTTTGAAAATAAGAAAGTATTGCTCCTGCCTCACCAAACTCCATACACCGTTGTCTCCTACCACGGAGAAAAGTTTTTGGTCCTCTGTTTGTGTAACCCACGTTACTCCCCACCACCGCCTCAACTATAATTAGCTCGTGGGTTTGAGAAGGTCTTAAACCGCGCGTCATGGGCCATGTCAATTAAATGACCATGCACTTCTGAAACCTCCCTTTGCGATCTAAGCATGTGTCTCGTTTCTGGAGGTTCAAGATCGTGGTTATGTGATTCAATAAAATTTTTGACACTTATTTTTCCAGTTTCTCTAATAAGTACACAATCCATTCTAACTGGACAACCACAGCGTGTTTCCCATCGATGTTTTGCATTTTTATCCTGTCGCTTATCTAGTAGACGTGTCCCTTCTTTTGAACAACAAAATGTCCTAGATATATCTACTTTATCAATTTTGGATTTTCTAACTAAATGTTTTCGTACTGAAAATCCCATTCGAGTACCATATTGTTTCCAATACTCCCAAGCATCATCCATATTGTCAAAAATCATGCCAATTTTTGGAGTATTTTTATCCATTATAAAGCTGCAACAGCAAACAAAATAGTGGAAACATTACATTATATACAAAATATATATTTTATATATAATATATTTTATTTAAATACATGTATATATATATTATTTATATGTATATATTTTATATAAATATATATATTTATATAAATATATAAATACTGGAACAAAATATATGTATATATTTTATTTAAATATATAAATATTTAATAATATATATACATATGTTTATATATTTATATAAATATATATATATATATATATATATATATATATATAATATATATATATATATATAAATATATATAAATATATATATAAATATATATATTTATTTAAATATATAAAAAATTTAAAAATATACAAATATACAAATACGTACAGCAAATCCGGTGGTGGACAATCCGAATCCCAAATCGCGGTGGACAACGACGACGCAGACGGCTCTGAAACCGCCGCAAATTGAATCCCAAATCTCGCGGTGGACAACGACGACGGAGATGGCTGGGCGACACGAGACGGCTCTGAATCCGCCGCAAAATCGAATCCCAAATCTCGCCGGTGGACAACGACGATTCTCAAACACGACCGCAATGGCGTCTGTGTTCCTCGGGCGACAATTGCGCAAAATGACTAGTAGAAGAGGAATAGAGGAAAAGAGAGATAGGGGCAGTGAAGGACGAAATGGGGAAGACGGTTTCAGAAGTGAGAGAGAGGAGCGCGAAGGGTTTTTCGGGAGGAGGGGCGCAAGGAGATGATGCGCCCCAGCCGTTGGATGGAAATTCATCCGACGGCTGTGGCGCATTTTCCTGTTAAAAAAAAACAAAACTATTTATTTGTGAAACGTAATATCAGCCGTCGGATTCGTTTTTAATCCGACGGCTGAGAGCTTTCCCGTATTTTTTAAAATTAAATTCGTTTTTTTTTTATTAATGAATTCAGGGCCGTTGGATTTCATCCAACGGCCCTGAATCAGGCGTCGTTGGCTCTGCGACGCCTTTGCCGTCGCAGAGCCCCCGATTCCACAACTCATGACTATGGCCCCACCACCCACAACATCCCGAATCCTTTTCACTAATTTTGCTAACTTATGTGAATTTTTTATATATTAGTTTTAGAGATTCAGAAACTAAATCTCCTCGGGACAAAGACAAGTCTCATCTTTTCTTTTCATTTTTTTTTCTCCTTATCTGCTTTTGATCTTTTATAAGGAATTTCTCATTTTTCTAAAGAAAAAGAAAACAAATAATTAAACAGGCCGATGCATGAAGGCACAGAATTAAAGAGAGGAAATGGGGGTGAGCAGTGCGAGGATCATCGTCCTCGAACTTCCCATTTTGTGATTACGAAGCCCTCTGTCAGATTCGCAACGGTCAACTCTCCGACGGCTATGCCGCATTAAATATCCCAAGAGAAAGTCAAATACTGTCAACCCTCCTCCTCCTCCTCCTCCTCCTCCCCTCTCTCTCCCTCTCTCTCCTCAAATTATACATTAATTATGAACATTTTCCGAGAAATTTTATGGAAATTAGGAGATCGCGACCTTGCCTTTCCTCCTCTTTCTGCAGACAAATATTTCCTTTTATTTTGTTTGTCAAATGTCAACTTTCAACCTATAAGAGAACGAAATTGGTGAGGATTTGAAGGTAAGAAACTGAAAAAGAAGATGAAGAAGAATGAGTACAAAATGGAGAGTGAAATGGCTACAGTGGTGATTGATATATGTTGAAAAATAAAGCCTTTTCATGTCTTAAACAATACACTTTACTTTAAATAAAGAAAAAATTAAAAATATTTTATAAAATTAACATGATAATGATTATAACTAATTAACAACTATACTAATAATTTTCTTACAAAAGAAATAAAATAATAAAAAATAGTGATAAAAAATATTTATAATAATAATTATAATAAATTTTTTGATACCTCTCGCAAAATAGAACATATAGGTTAATAATGTTCATCTTGGATAAATGTGAATTAAAAAGATAAGATGGTAGAATCTTTGTAAAAATATTCACTAGTTAATTATGAGTGATGACATAATATGTACAAATATTTCTTTTTTGGATTTCATCTCAGATTAAATAACAATTCAGTTCAACATATTTAGTGTGTTCATGAAATATTAGATTTGCTGCGATATGAATAGCAGCTTGGTTGTCACCAAAAATATAAGCTGTATTAGAGTGTAAAATTCGTAAATCGTTCAAAATATATCACAACCAAGTTAACTCACAACTGGTTTATAGATAGGTATTCTACTTCTACTAAAGAACGGGAAGCTACCGATTGTTTTTTATATTTTTAGGAGATGAGAGAATCTCCTATAAACATATAATAATCGATAATAGATTTTTGAGTATCTGGATATGAAGCCCAATCAATATCACTGAAAACTCTAAGCTGCATTTCAAAAGTAGAGAAAAATAATATTTCTTATCCCAAATTCATTTTGAGATACTACAAAATTTAATGGGATGCATTCATATGACAAAAAATTGACTAATTCATAAATTGACTTAAAATTTACATTGTATATCTGGTCTTGTCAGAGTTAAATAAAGAAATCTTTTAATTAATTTTCTATACACACTTGAATCTTATAAAATGGACCAAATTTCTTTACTCGATCTTAAATTTTGATCCATCAAAAGTTTGAGTAGCTTAGAGTTGAGAGTTTCAAAATTAGCTAAAATATTAATGGCATATTTTCTTTGACAAACGTATATACCATTTGAAGATCATGCAACTTCTATTCCAAGAAAATATCTTCAAATGCCAAAATCTTTAATATTAAAAGTTTGGTTAAAAAATGATTTGATAGAAACAACCGACTCCAAGTAACTACTTGTCACAATAATTTCATCCACATATAAAAGAAGAACTGTAAATGACTTATCATCTTGTTTAATAAATAAGTTATAATCAGCCTTTGATTGAATGAAACTAAGGGCAGTAAGAAAGATAGAAAGCTTTGAATACCATTACCTAAAAACTTGTTTAAGATCATAAATACTTTTTAACAACTTGTATACTTGATGAGACTTCTCTTTAGTGTAACCCAAGGGTTTTTGCATGTAGATTTTTTTATCTAACACTCCAAGTATGAATGCATTGTTAATATCAAAATGATATAAATGACATCCTTTAATTGTTGATGTGACTAAAAGATATCGAACAAGAACAAGTTTAGTAATAGGAGAAACAATTTTATGATAATCTATATTTTCTTGTTGTATATATCCTTTAGCCACCAATCTAAACATTTTTTACTCGAAGTATCCATCACTATTAAATTTTAATTTGTGAATATATCGACATCCAATAGTTTTTTTTTCCATAAGGTAAATAGTGATGACCCAAGTTTTATTGAGTTTTAAAGCTTCCAATTCAGTTTCTATGGCCCTTTGCCAATTGGGAGACAATTTTTGGGTGGGTGGTTCTATATAAGTGGTGATGGAAGATGAAAAGGAGAAAACATTAGGAAACAATTTTTGGTATGATATGGAGTTTATGAGAGGATATAGTTTACCTTGAAGAATCGGGTCCATTGAATGAGTAGGTAAAATGTGAGCCACCTAATGATAATGAAAACCTTTCAAATATTGAGAAGTCTTTCTAATTCTAGTTGTTCTACAAACATGTATGTTATTAGTTGCTAAAAATTGCAAATATGTGGTAGAATCAGTTGATTGAGCTTCACTATGCACATCTAGATGTAAGTTTTGGTGTCCAAGGTTATTGTTGATTGCTTGTTCTTGGTTTATATCAGGAGATTAATTTGTATGTGTTATGTGATTTGGTTCAGAGCTTGTTCATGTGTGTTAGAAAGTGACTGTTGAGTTTGAAAAAATGGATCATCATTTGAAATCACAGAAGGTAATTTATAGTTTTGTGCGTAAGGGACAGATTCGGTGGAGATTTTTTGAAAAGAAAAAATATTCTCATGAAAGATAACATTATTAAAATAAAAAGAAATATTACTATGCAAATCAGGAAGTTTATAACCTTTAACTCTGAAAGATAACCCAGAAAAATATATCTTCTACATTTAGAATCAAATTTCTTCCGTCCATAAGAAATAGTAAAAGTAAAACACAAACAATCAAATATTCTCAAATTTTTATATTTTGGTATAACTCCAAAAAGAATTTTACATAGGGTTTTAATTTTCAATAAAGGAGTAGGAATTCAGTTTATAATATATACAACAGTTAGAGTATAATCACTCTAAAATTTTAAGGGAAGTCTTAATTGAAATCTAATGGCTCGGGCAACATTTAACAAATGTTGGTATGTTCGTTCCACAACACAATTTTGTTGCAGTGTTTCCATACAACTCCATTGATGGATCATGCCCCTTTTGTCGAAAAAATCTCCCATACAAAATTTAAATCCATTATCACTCTTTATAATTTTAATTTTAACACAAAACTGTGTTTTAATAAGATAGTAAAAAGGCTTCCTAATAAAATTTAGTGTCATGTTTTTATTTAAGAAGATAAATCCACATACTTTTAGAAAAATCATCAATAATAGTCAAAAAATATTTATAACTATTATAAGATATTTCAAGAAAAGATCTTTCCATAAATCATAATGAACCATATCGAATAAGACATATGACCTATAGGTAATGCAAGGAAAATGAAGACGGTGTTGTTTAGCCATGTAACAAATAAAATAAGGACTATCATTAATGGAATATAATACTCTTTTTACAAAAGAATCATCAATTAACTATAACCAAGAGTGTGATATGCGTCCTAAATAATAGTGCCAAATTTCTAGAGGAGATAAAATAGAATGAATAGAAGACTTCATGTTTTGATTAGGGAACTTAGAAATGAAAGCATCCAAAGTATTTGAAGGTATATCATTTCTCATTAGGTGATATAAACCATTCTCTCTTCATCCATTTCAATCTTTGTTTAAGAGATAAGGTCTTGAATCAAACAAAGATTAAAGAAGAAAAATAGGCAATAACCAAATGGTTCAATAAGCCTTTTGACAAAAATCAAATTGAAAGTAAAAGAAGGAACGCAAAGGACATCTCTTAGAATAATTTTATTTGTGAGTTTGATTATTACAATATGAGTAATTGGAACCTTACTTTCATCTAAAAATTTTACAAAGCAGGATATCTGGACACTCATTAATGTGTAAGGATGAGTCACATATTATATGATTTGTAACTCCAGTGTCTAAAATTTAAAAATCTTTTTAAATGTCCAAACATTGATGAGTAAAAGAAAAGAGGGAGAAATAATTACCAATCATGTTTGTTGCCTTTAGTTGTTCAATAATGGAATTGAAGAGTGATTGAGTCTGTTTGGCTATGTGAAAAGAAATTGAATAATCTTTGAGTTGAATTAGATCTATAAGTTATTTGAATTGAGTTTTAGTCAATGCAATTTTATCATCATCATTTACCTCTTGGTCAGAATTAGTTGTAAAACACAATTGATTGGCAAAAGAAGCCGAACTTTTCGTCTTGCTCTATAACTTGTGGTTGGGAGGAAAACCATAAAGTTTATAAGATTTCTCAATAATATGTCCAGATTTATTGCAATGTGAACGCACAGAAATTTATGCATTCCTAACTTTAAAGCAATGTTGTAGTGTGTGTACCAAAATTCGACAATAAATGTAGAATGGTCTGTCTTTCTTTTGAAGATTGTCTGATTTCAAAATATTTTTTGAGTTATTAAAAACTTTTTTGGCTATCAAAGCCATTGAATCTGATAAATGAACAATAGTTAACACTTGATATTGTCTTTCTTATTGTTAAATAATTAAAAAAGCATTATTGACAAACGGAAAGGATCTATTAATATAATTTGATCTCTAACATTGGCGTATGAATTATTCAAACCTATTAGAAACTGTATCACACAGTTTTTTTTAATGTCTATCAATAAGTACTTTCACTTTATTGCAATCATAGTTGGGAAGAGGATCATAGATTAAAAGGCCATCCCAGAGGATTTTAAACTTATCATAATATAAGCTCACCAGGTCTTATTCTTGAAAATATCGGCCAAAAACTTCTTAAGTTGGAATACACATAGCTCATTTTGTTGAGTAACTCAGTCATGTAACCCTGTCCAAATCTTAAAAACATCATTTGTAAAGGTGACGCTGGACTTAATTGAATGACTAATGGAATTTTGAATCTAAGAGACCACCATATTATTATATTGCCACCATGCTTCAAAAGAGGATCATTGTAGTCGACCGATTTGGGAATATTGCCTTCAATGAACTAAAGCTTATTTTTAGCCCTCAAAACTCGACACATAGCTCTTAACAAAGTCGAATAGTTGTTAGTAGCGAGTAAATCGGTGACCAAGGTATCTCTAGATTATCACTAACTTCTAGTCGAAAAGGATTCGTCCGGTCTGTAAGGTTTTGAAATTACAAGAGTTCATGCATTGTGAAATGATTTTTTGTTTCTGCGTTGGAGGAATTTTTTAGAGCATTTTATTAATTCTCCATTCTCTGGTACCATGTAAGAGAACGAAAATGGCGAGGGTTTGAAGGAGAGAAACTGAGAATGAAGAAGAAGAAAAATGAGTACAAAACAGAGAGTAATGTAGCTACAACAATGATTGATATGCGTTGGAAAACAATCCCTTTGCACATGTTGCTCAGTACATAGATGACACTTTAAATAAAGAAAAAATAAAGAATATTTTACAAAACTAACCTAACAATAATTATAACTAATTAACGAATATAATAACAATTTTCCTACAAAAAAATAAATGAATAAAAAGAGTTATAAGAAAAACATTTATAATAATAATTATAATATATTTTCTGATACAATTCACACTAGAGTAAATATGCATACTATGATTATTTATCGTGATTATCACTTAAGCGATCGAAATATTTTATATAAATTGATTATTAATTGTACAATTTTGGCATAATTTTATCATTAGTTTCACTTTATTTTAGAGGGACAACACAGGAGGGAGGGGGGAGGAAGGAGGAAGTGAATATTCTTACCGGTTTCTATTTTTTGTGTATAGTGCTAAATTGTGTGTTGAATTTTTTTTATCGATTTATATTTTTTATTTTACTCGGTGAATATTCTATTTATATTTTTGTGTAATGCTTAAATATTTATTGTATATTGGCGTGCATAATATTTTATTGAGAGAAAGGATGTGCACTCATATTGAGGGCTAAATCTGTTTGTGTAACTGTAATATTAATTAATAAGCTACATTTGAAAGTGACGGTCCTATTGTTTTCATCTATCATTTTACCGTAATTTTCCAGGGAAAAATTTTATTATTTATTCTATATGATTGAGTTACATTTCTGTTATATATTGTGTAAATTTATTATTATATATTGTTATTTATTTCCTGATAGATTATATAATTGAGTTCCACTTGGTCTAACTGAGACAAAAAAAAAAAAAAAACCCTTTTCCACCTTAGGCGACCCATTAAGGTAAATAGGCCCACGCGATAGTTTTGGGCCTTAACAACTTAATGGCCCAGTAAAACTAAATTGGGCCAGTCCTTATCTAAATTGAGCCCAATATATTACGGCCCAAACAGAAACCAAAAATATGGAGACTAGAAGCTGCATCCGTGGCAGCAATTCCACCTCAAATACAAAAATGGTGCCCAATCCCATCCATCTGTCATCTTCAACACTAGCGAATGGTGGCCATGCTGGCGGGTTCCATGAACCAGAAGCATCCATTTCTGCTGGCCTTAATTTCCCCTCAATAAACTTTCCAAACTGAGAAAAATAAAAAGAATGGCCGTCACACACGCTTAATATTTCACACTCTGCAACTTCATTGGCTACAAATAGCATGCAATAATAATCTTTCTGATTCCACGAAAGTACTGCGAAAAAGGATACGTAAGTAATTAGCTCATGGTGGTTCTGAGCTTCCAATTAGTACATTCTCCACCTCCCATCAACCACCGCTCTGGGCGGCGGTACGGTGGCGAAATCCGGAGTCGCATAGCGGAGCCGTCAGGGGAGCCGGCTCCTTTTGGGACGAAGACCAAGTACAAAGATGGAGTGTTGGAGAAGGTTTTCATGACTCTTTTTGCGCGGAAGATGGAGAAGTTTGCAGGGAACGGAGGGGGGATGAAGAGGAAGGGTTGGTTGGAGTACGACTATGAGAGCTTTGTGGATGTTTCAAGGAGAGTGATGCAGGGGAGGTCACGTGCCCTGCAGCAGCAGGTGGTTCGAGAGGTGCTCTTGTCCATGCTCCCTCCTGGGGCGCCTGCTCAGGTTCCATCACTTGCTTGGCATTTTCCAATTTTCCCCAACTACATAGAAAAATAAATAACAATAACAATCTTATGGGATCTTGAGTTTGCAGTGATTAAAGGCCATTTATAATTACTGTAAGCTTTTCTTAGAATTATGGTGTAATCTTCTGATGATCCGCTTGCATAAATAAATAGATTAAATATCACATTATTTAGAGAATTTATTCAAAACATTTTTAAAGTAGTGATCGAGTTCTTAAATGGAGAAAGCATGAGTAATTAGATGATACGTGGCCACTGTTTGCTGCAGTTCAGAAAATTGTTTCCACCGACAAAATGGGCGGCGGAGTTCAACGCTGCACTCACCGTCCCTTTCTTCCACTGGCTGGTTGGACCTTCTGAGGTAAGACAAAGTACACTATCACTAAGCTGCTAAACATCCCTCACAACCAGCTGCAAGTGTAGCATGTTGTGAAAAGAAGTTAACATGGAGTCTTATCCGTAGGCTAAATTCAATACCTAACAACATTGGTGTTGTAAAAATATGAGTGCATTTTAGTTGGGTTGGGGCTATTTATGAGTGGCATGAAGCATAAATACTAAGGAGAGACAGCCAACTATAATTTAGACTTTAGTTTATTCCCTCTCTGGGATTTTAGGGCTAAGGTGATAGTTTTGCTCTCCATTAATCCATATGGGCCGTGATGGCCCTACTTCCGGAGCAGCTTAGCTTAACTCCACGACATGTTCGGATAAAAATAAAATGCCTCTCTTTGTTGCGGTAAAACAAAACTAGAGACGTCTATTTTTCTTTCGAAAACAATCATTATTCATTGTTAATGGTTGATAGCTACTATAGCTAAAATAGCTACAAACTACTATAAATGGCTTAAAAAACCAAAAATTGCACAAATTCTCTAGTTAGAGCATCGGCCATTCTTTTAGTTGTTGATCACATCTTGGTATTCAAACTAATGACAATACTGCAGGTTGTGGAAGTTGAGGTGAATGGAGTGAAGCAAAGAAGTGGAGTTCATATAAAGAAGTGCAGGTACCACAAGTCTCAATAACCAATCCAATTCAACATAGCTTCTTAAAAACGACTTTCTTTTAATAATTGGCGATACCATGAAGTAGTTTATCATTCTTAATGTGCTGTATAGCTTCTTGTGTTCCAATCAAGCAGTTCCCATCCTGCCATTTGAATTGTTTTCAAATACTAATTTCGGTTCTATTTCTTCTTGTTAAGGTACTTGGAGAACAGTGGATGTGTTGGAATGTGCATAAATATGTGCAAATTTCCAACTCAAGACTTCTTCACAAATGAATTTGGACTTCCACTCACCATGAACCCAAGTATCTCTCTTACTATCCAACCTCAGAAGGGAAAAAAATAAAGTTTAAGAAAATGTCACTGCTATCACATTTAACTACTTTCATTTAATTTGTCCATGGTCCTTCCCCCCCTCCCCCTTATTTTTGTGTAATTCAAGGTAACAAATTAGCAATGCCTTTGTCTGAACCCGTCATAGATTGATCGTCTTTTCACCCATTATCTTATATCTGTGTACAGATTTTGAAGATATGAGCTGCGATATGGTGTATGGCCAAGTTCCACCACCTTTTGAAGGGGATCCAGTTTCCAAACAGCCTTGTTTTGCAGATCTATGTAAGTTATATTAAAATTTTTGCATATCTCTGTGTGCCAATGAGCATTGTTTGTTTTCATTCCCTGGAAAATCCATTTTACATAGAATTATTTATTTTCATCTAAGTGGAAACAACCACAACCAAAGTCACTTGTCGTAGCAATCTGCCGCCACCACCACCAAGCATGTGTAAGAAAACGAGTGCCGGTCAGACAATAGAATCAAGAGAAGAGAATGATAATAACAATCACACACACAATAGAGAAAGAGGAAACTGGACGCATAATTTTTACGTGAAAATCCTCTTTTGAATTAGAGGGAGAAAACTACAGAACACTTAGTTCACAAAATTTTACTATGTAAAATTTTGGCTAGGAAAAACCCCTTTGGTTACAGAAACCCTCAAATAACAAAGTACAATAGCAAAATAGGTGACTCCTTGTATCATTTGCTTCTTATCTTTTTAAAATCGCAGCTATGTACATACATATATATATATATATATATATATATATATACAAATGCACCAGGCAGTACCTGCTCTGCAAGATAGTCGCGTACACTGTAAAGCCTGCCATCTACCTAGCAAAGTCGCCTTCCTGCCCTGAACTTTTCAATTGACCTACTCTACAAAGTCGACTACCAACTCTGAAAAGTCAACTACCTCTTTGCAAAGTCAGCTGCTTGCACTGAGCTTTACAGATGACCAACTTTCTAGACAAGTTGCACTCGGTTGGCCTTTGTATCAGCAGTATGGATGGAACTGTCCTCATCACTCCGGCCGGTATCACCACTTCGGCTGATACTTCACACCGGCCAAGAATCACCACTCTGGCCAATTTATCACTCCAACCAATATATTCCACTTCGGTAATTTCACCACTTTGGCACAAGTGATCTACTCCGGCAATTTCACCACTCCGGCTTGAGTGCGCCAGAAATTTTACCACTTCGGCATTCTTTACTCCGACATTTTCTTCCACTCTGGCTAAGTGTCAACTTGGCTGATACTTTGTCATCAGGCCATATCGTCTTGCGCGCTTGCGCTGTGAACACAACAATACTCAGTATTGCACCCATGCATATTTAGCTAAACATGTCGTCTTACTAATCGGATATGAGCTCACATAGAAATGGCCCATATCCCAATAGCCTGTAGTTGCCAAAGGCTGGACAATCTGTCACCTAAGCCAACTGCAGAAGTTTGGTCACGTGAGCCAGTCACTAGAATCAAGTGATTAGGTTCTCACAGCCATTTTCAAGGGCTAATCAGCCCGACCTCACTGCTGATAAATGTTCACTAGAAGTCTATTTGTCGTTCATAGCTTTAATGGTAGAGGCAGGTGGGCTGATGGTAGAGGCAGGTGGGCTGATCATCATTGTCGGAGACCTGTGGGCTAGTCCCATCTAAGGCTACTGTAAGCTGGTTGCCCGATCACACCTGACTTCCACAGGGGCTGGTTAGCAGGTTTGAAGCCCGGAGATAGATCATGACCATCAATCAACAAAATTAAACTATAGTCAAACATTAGAATTACAAAACAAAGACATGAAATGAGCAAATAGAAATGAAATGGAATAACATTTCCTTATTACAATATCATAGTCATTCACATCATATTCCTACCATGTTTCATTTCCATTATATGGTTACTCGCTTGTTACATTTTTCATTTCCAGTAACTAAATTAAACTTACATTCCTTCTGTCTTCTAACCTTGTGTCTCGTGTGATCATAGGTTCCATGGCGAATCCCAGTTCCAGTGTTTGTACCAAATTACAAGCTTAAGAAGATCCTGCACAATTTCATTGTTGTTAACCATGAGAAATCTGCAGAGCAAGTAAAGATTATTTTATCTGTTCAATTCGTAGTTCGCCATCACTTATATGCAGACTACAGAGTAAAAACCTTGGATCCACTGTAGATTAAGTTACACAAGAAACTTTATCACTCCAAAAACTACTCTGTCCCATGATTCAGTAACTTTTATCCTACAATCAAATAAAAATGTAGGATTTATTTAGGATTTAGGAGCGCTAGTGATAGTATTTTGCTTTTGTCATCCACTATGCCATATAATTCGATCTGGTGTTCCTTGCTTGTTTCTTGGGTAATGTTTTAGTATCCCTAAACTCTGAAGATAGTTAGGATTGAAGGATCTAGAGGGATGAGAGGGGGAACAACAGATGATAGAAAGAAAAAAACTCCTTTCCTTATTAGGCTGATTTAGTGTGAAGAGAAAGGAGGAATTCCGACTTCAAAATGTCTTCTTATCGATGATTTCTAAATGTCATTTTATCCATGATTGTAATTGGAGGGACCTGCAGGAAAATGAAAGCATTTTTTTCTTATAACTTACTAATTTGTCATAATAATTAGACTGATGATATCTGAGTGGTGAGATTTGAAAGGTGTGGTGGTGAATTAGTCAAAAGCTCTCTGCTTTGCTGTACTACTAGCAGAAAATTTTCAGACCTTCATTCAAAGCCTACATAGATCGAGGAAACGAGACTTTGGCAGATTCATTCAAATGAAATTACCATTTAGATCCTTCTTTCCTCCCTGGTTGGGCAATGTGCAAGATAAAAAGAAGAAAACAAGTCATCCGTTTTCCTCATTCTCCTTGTTATGGGTCACATCCTCGTATTTATGCTTCGTCAATCGCTACCCTGATATGAATTTTTTTGGGTCTGGGGGGCGGGGAGGAGTCACTTCCACTACGGAGGGAATGTCGCCCCTCGCAGTAGGCATGAACTGTCATGCTCTCAAGAATAGCATATAATGATGTGGTACATAAAAAGTAAGCCTTATAAATAAGGTGAGCAAAGTCGCACGAAAAAATAAAATAAAAAATAATAATATTCGTAAACGGCTAGAAGTTGTAAGATAAAATAAGAAAAATATATCTAACATGGTTTAAACATTTAAAATAGGCTAAATAAAGTATGCTAAAGAAATATAAAATAATTATTATTGGAGGAAAAATAAAAATAGTATACAGATTGAGAAAATTTTAGAATCAAATGATAAAAAATAATTTAAAATTACTTAAATTCTTATATGAGAAAAAAAGGGCTTCAATTTAAGTGTAAAAAGACCATGGGATCCCTAATATTGATTCGCTTAGACTTTGTAAAAATAGTGAAAGTAAAATATATATGAATATGTAATGCATATAATGTATATTCTTTACTAGATATAAATAAAAATTAATTTTTATAAAATTATAAAGTACAAAAATTGATGGGTCCTGAAACCCAATGCCCAGATTGCAATCACAGGCCCAAAGGATCGCGGGAGAAAGCTGGCCCAAAAGGCTCACAAGCCAAATCAGGCCCAAATGACTAGCCCATTTCCGAAAGACCCGAAGAATCGGGATTAAGCGACAAAACGGTAGATCCAAAAGGGACGCTATAGCCCATCAAGGACGAGGACCGCCAGAAAAAGCCAAAATAATGCAAGATGCTACTGGATGATTTCAGACGGCAAACAAGATCACCACATTTAGCGACCAACTGAACTTCCGACGCGCTGCATTACCTACTGTGTCATGCGCCTTCTGAGCGCCAGATCTCCCAGATCGCGACAATGTCATTGCCATCAGCCGCACCCACAGAGCGGTGGCGATGTGGCGGCAGCACCGACACGCCAAACACTACGTGTCGCCTCCCTTATGGCATCACGTTCCTTATAAATACCCCATTTCAGCAACTGAGAAAGGGTCCTGATTCTGAATCCATCTATTGACACTCGAGTAAGAATCCTCAAGAGAGAAACTAAGGCAAAGAGAAAAGAGTGAGGAGAGAAATCTGTTTTCCTTACGCTGTAATACCCTGAGAAGGCGAATAGCTTCCCAGGCATCCTTTGTACCTTTTTCATCACTATAGTGAGATTTCTCAGACTGCTCGTCCGCTGCCGTGGTTTTTCATCCCTCATCAGATTAAAGGATTTTCCACGTAAACCAACGTGTTCTCCCACTGTCCCAATACCTCTCTTTCTCTGTTCGAGTTCTGCTTATTGTGTTGCTCCTATCTGTCTGTCCGCACGCTTAGAAAGCCGCTCGCGCTTTGATTGACGTACGGCCAGATTCACCGGACGCAACAAAAATAAATTTAAAACAATAAAGAAATATAATATATAAAATTTGGCGACAAATAAAAATCTTGATAATCAATTAGTTATCAAACAAAATTCTCTGATTTTCTCCAACTAGTGAAAATGATGCAATATGAAAATTAATTTATAGTCTCGATGGTACAAACGTACTAAATTTTAATCGATTTACTCTCGACTGATGATCCCTACAAAAAAATTCATCGAATTTGGTTAAAATAATAAAATAAGATAACTTTCAGTCTTCTTATTAAATTTATTTCACTTACTCGTGAATTTTCGCACACTATTAGATTCTGATTCTATTTCGCTAATGCATCAATGATGGTTTACAGGATGAAACAAGTATATAAATTATAGAGGAAAAAAAAATACTATGTGAGAAAATTTTTAACAATTTATTTTAAGAAAATAATTTAGTTTTCTCATGTAATGAATTTTTTTTTACATTAAGTAATGAGAATTTTAGAGTTACAATTATTTTTCTCTCTATATGTGTATCTCTTCAATGAAGAGAACAAATGTGTATATTAAGAGAGTTAAAAATTAGGTAAAAAAAAATATACACCATTAAAAAAAAAAAAAAAAAAACAGCATCTCAATACACATGTTACTTAACATGTATCAGGCAGAAAAGCAAAGTGCCCCAAAACACATATGCTACTCAAATGCATATCAAATGTGAGTATTATGGGTAAAATTCGCTCATATACGGATTAGGTACATATTGAGCGTTAATGTATTCGGCAAAATACATGCATATGCGGCTCAAGCGCAAGTACTCTAAATAAAATACAATCATGAGTGGATTAAATGTACATCAGGGGTAGGTATTCTAAATAAAATGTACTTATACACGGATCAGATGCACATTGAGCGTGGGTGTTGTCACATTCTCGACTTCAAAATCGAATATATTAATTCTTTGATTCATAATTAATTTAAACCAACTTTTATCCTTAAGAATTAAATATTCAATAATTTATATTAGTGACTTAAAAACCTGAAATGAATATCAGGACCCAAATCTGCGAGTCAAATACCATTATATTGCATGAATTAATATAAAAATCAAACTACAAGACTCAAATGTCACGTTTGAAAGTAGTTTCAAAGACATTTATTGTGACGGACCATGTCCTAGACCCGTCATTAATCATAATCATAATTGGTTATCTTTTTATTATCAATTTATTGATAAATAATTTACTTTACCAATTGAACGTAAGTTTTTCCTGTCAATATCCTAATTGACTGTACATGAATAACAACACAATATATGTAGAATCTAAATATATTGTCAGCTCATTTGTGACTCTGACGCTAACCCAAATAATATGACGTCAACTTTTTATTAAGAAAAGATGTCTGTTTATTACCAAAACCAATTATACACTAATCTGTAAAAATAATAAACATTCATAAAATTTGTCAATACAAAATTAAAATCATTTGTTGAAATACATTGTTTTTTACATTCATAAACAGTTATACACATTTAGTATAACAACTGATATATAACTATACAATATCATCCTATGCATCAAAACTGTCCAAAATTTTACATCATTTTCACCACAGTTTACAATTGAAATTAAATTAAAAGTTAACAATTAAACACTATACATATTATCTAAAAACATAAGTTAGTAGAAATGATATCTCCAGAAGTATAAACTAAATATTTTGACTTTCACTCTTATTCATTAGACAGAAACTCGTATGAATCATCTGAAAGTTTAATAAAATAATAAAAAAGTGAGCCAAATATTCAATAAGGTACAATAAATAATAAAGAATATATAATATTTATACTTAAAATATAATATAAGAATAGAGATCCTAATGAAATATAATGACATAAGAATCAACATTTTAGTTATGCAAAATTATTTTAATTTTTTATCTTATTCTTTCTTAATCTTATTTATCAAACATGCTGAAGATTTATTTTTTTTAATGATCAGAGTCAGTAGGCCTTATTATCTAAAGGAGTGGTCAATCGAAACCTAGATTGTGTTTCTTCTTCACACAATTAAGGGCCTAATCTCCTAATTAAGATCCATAGGTGGGCCATCTATATTTACACCTATAGATGACTCAAAATCGCATATAGTAATAAATTTTTAGACAATAATCCTCCACTATAATATACTAAGGTATACCAAAATATACTATCTATTGAATAATCTTTAGTCTAGTTTCTTTACTTTCTTTACTTAAGAAAAAACTCTACACTTTATTTCTCTATTCTTGATTCTTACTCTTTTGGAGAATGGCTTATCTTTTTTTAATATAATTATAGAGTTTTTTTTTCTTTTCATACTGTCATATATATTTTTATCATAATAATTTTATAAACATAAAATATAATAGTAAAATGTTTAGAAAATATTAAAAAGTTCAGTATAATTTTAATAAATATACAGTACATAATTAAATATACGGTATATTTTAAGCATATACAAATAACATATATTACTTTAAAATTGACAACTTTGAAACACAAAAATGTAGGAATCATTATTATACTTTTAAACATGAAGAAAATTTTGAAATCATACATATAATTATGATGTAGATAATTAAATGTGAGTTCTCTATAAATCTCATTATAAAATCATAGAAAACCAACAAGTATGCATATTTTTCATACTTTTATTTTAAAATCTTAGTTTTGATGAGTATTAAAACGATAATATTTGAAAAAAATGGGAATAATTAACAACAAAAAAGAAAAAATTTTGGGTGCACTTATTTCAACATGATTTATCGAAATCCTTATTTCGATAGTTCTAACTTGCTACCAGATGTCGTTCCATCTCTTCTCTCTCTTATTCTCTCTCCCTTTAGCCTTTCTCTTTCTCTATTTGCTCTCTCTCTCTTCCACCGCTTAAAATACGATGAACATTAATCTTCAGCGTAACTTATAATAGATTTGTGCTCAAGTGGCACTCAGACGCGAGAGGTTTTGATTTCTATGCCTCATGCGCACCCAGTACTGCTTTCCACGTTAATGGCATGCCAGGGGCACGCCTCAGGTGGTCTACAGTATCAGCCCAAGGCTGAGAGCCCAACTCGTCCAATTGAAAATTTTTATCCCTTTTTTATTAAAATTTTCATATTATTTGATATCAATTTTAATTATATTAATTTAATTAATTACAATTAATATAAGCTAAAAATTAGATCCTTATATTTATTTGACCTTGAATTACACATAAAGAAAAATATTTTATTGAATATTAGAGTATCATAACCATAAGCTCAACCAAAATACTATTTACTATTATAATTTCATCCTTATTATCATTGCCCTAACATAATATAAGATAAAATATATAATAATTCAAAACAAATCAAATACAAATTATAATTAAATGAAAATTTTCAACTTCTTCTATCCAATTTTGTAAGTAAATTTGGGCCTACTAATCTGAATAGTTAATAAAATAGAGGTAAGAGTAAGCTAATTACTCAATATATATATATAGTTATATGTGGATACATAATAACAAAATATGTTAAAATTATACCATGATAGAAAATTTAAAATACCGAGAACAATATTTTCAAATAATTTGTGTAAAAGCCATATACTAAATGTGCTAAAATTGTACAAATATATAAAATATATTCACATATGAAAAGGAACAATGATCGGTGATGATATCACCAATAAATGGCAAATATCAAAGTACTGATTCTGATTACTTTAGCATAGTCAAAGACCATATATTACTATTTAATATTCATAAGTGAGCTATTTACATATAACTCTATAAATAGAATTAAACGCTACTTTTTTTATCTCATGAATAATATATTTGACCTTCAATTTACTAATATTATATCACAATATATTCGAATATATTTTATCAATTTTTTATAATGATTTATATTTAATTAAATTAAAATTTTACTTAAATACGAATATTTTTTCCTCATACCAGAGAAAAATACTTTCTTCACCAAAACTTATATAAAATTTTTCTTTATATTTTTTTAAATGTATGATATGCAATAGAATTTTTCTCATACAAAAATAATGAAATAAAAGTTGAGGATATGCAGAAAATATCATATAAAAGTTGTAGAAATTGTAAAACAACTGACAAGATTTGTATAAATTCATTATTTTCTTACATAATGAAAACATGTAAAAATAAATAGATAGAGATTATCAACATACAATATCTATGTAGAAGTTAAAAAGCACACAGGAACATATATATAAAATTTTAAAGTATGCATAAACATTTGTTTATAATTTGAAAGCTTGCAAGAATATATTACAGAAATTTAGTATTTAAATATAATTTATATTGATTTAAGATATATATTTTATAAAAATCTATAAAATGAGGGTGGATTCATATGCATGTGAAGTATAATCACTTTATGAATAAAAATAACAAATATAAAAATATTTAAAATAAAAAATACTTAAAAATTATTTTTTAAAAAAAGATCAAAATAATGTAATAAAGGGTTTAAATACACTTACTTTTACTTGATTTTAAACAAAAGATCTTTGATTTCACATTTAATTCCTCCTTTTCCTTCTTTCTTTCTTTTCTTCTCTCTCCTTTCTTCTTCTCTTTCTCTCTCTTCTTTTAGAATTCCAATTAAAATGACTTAAAATTGGTCAAGAGACTTATTTATTAAACAAAAAATCGACGCATGTGTACTAGTTAAGCACGGACTAGATATCAAAGCATAATTCATACTACGTATAAACGTCCTTCAAGTGTATTAGGCATTAACACTCTATCCTAAAAATGCATATGCATCGATTGGACGCATATTAAACGTAGAAATTTTACCTAAAATGCACGATTTCTTAGAATTGGCATGTATCTCATGCTTGTTCTCATCGACGTTTAATAATTTTTCGAACTACCTATTTATTTAATCATTGAATATACTAATATGAGATATTCTTATGATGAAAGCAAATTTGTATAGTAAACTCCAATGAGTAGAATTTATAGCCCTGTTATTGTATTTGTATTTGTTTCTAATCTCTCTCCACCAGCGGCCATCGGTCAGACTACCAATTGAAGAGCTTCGGAGAGTTTTTACCAACAGGCATGACTTGCTTTCCCGAGTTTCCAACTCATTATCCAAATCATCCGTCACACTCCCTTAGTCTCGGCACCTTTTCCGCCCTCAGCTCCCCCCCAAACCAAGCGGCGCAATCACACTCACATCCTTTGACTCAGTCACAATCTAGGCCTTCGTTATCACACATATGCCATGTCCTCACCAAGTCCTGAAGCTGAAGCCGAAATATTTTGGGTCACCAAGGAGACAAGAAAAGTACTTCAATTAATAAAAGTTCTTCTGCTTCATGTGAAATGCTAGGTACTAAGGGCACCCCAACCCCCCTCCCAGAACAAAAAAAAAATACCCTTAACACATGATTGGGTGTGCGGTTGTAAGTGGAATTTCACTGCTGACAGCAAGCTGATATTATGTCTCCCTTTCATGTGATCCGGCACTCTTGAATCCGTGAGTGTGATTGGCAAACGGACAAAAACACAGAAATTCTAAAAAATTAAAAGATGAAAAAAATTAGTCTTTCTTGAAAATCAATTAATTACGGAGGCCTTACTTTACGCACCCAAAACCATGCCTTAAATCACTCACATAATTACGGCACCGGTTTTTTGACCACTGCAATAAACCATCCACTTTCTGTCTTCTTCCTATTCTCGTTGCGTCACAAGAGTCATGGACGAATAGGCAGGTGCTTTTTTTATCCGTGAATCAAATTATCAAAACACGACTAATATTTACCTTAAATATAAAGTTTATGATATATTGCTTTTAATTTTTAGGAAGTTTCGATTCAGAAACATTTTCAAATATCTCAAAAAAGCAAGACAATCCCCTACTTTTAAACAAAGTTTTTTTTTTTTTTTTTTTCTATTTTGATTCCAAATGAATTTTGAAAGAATCCAAAAGGTACAACATTGTCATTGTTTTTAACAAAGGAACGAACAAAAGACATAAGACTTCAGCAATAAATCAATCAACCTGACTAATTACTGTCAGTTGGCAAGGGCACGGCTTATGAGTAGTGTTTAAGGTCACAAAATTAATTGCTACGATTGTATGTCTAATTTTACCTCATATTATTTTTATAAATAATATTATATAATTATAATTTAAAAAAAAACTTATCTTTTGTCAAAAAATAACAATAATGTCTTGTTCAAGCCTTGTCTTGCTCATTGACTTCTGTCCCTCCTCACCGGTGGTGGGATAAGGGTATTTGAGGGTCCCCCCCAAACAGTCCTGTTTTGAGCAGTTTGTCCCGTGACCCGCGTGCGTCCCTCCTTATCTTTCTAGTTAACGGCCAACGAACTCTGCACCTTCCCGCTTTGCCCTTCTTTTAAGCTATAAAATAGGGCAGTCCTCATCTCTTATTTACACTCATTCCCCGCCCTTTCTGTAAGGTATTGACCCTCAAGTGTATTTCTCTAATAAGCCGAGTAATGGCTACAGCATTTTACCCACAAATCCTGATTCTATGCCTGATTCTCACTTCACTTGGCTTCTCTTCCATGGCATTCACCCCACAAGATTATGCCGATGCACTTGAGAAATCAATCCTCTTCTTTGAGGGACAGCGATCCGGAAACCTGCCCTCCAATCAAAGGATCACATGGAGAGGCAACTCTGCGTTGTCCGATGGCACCCCTTATCATGTAATCACTATATAGCATTCAATAATGCATAGCTTTTTCCTCTTTTTGTGGAGGGAGAGGGGGGCTATGTTGTGGCTTTGTAAGCTTACTTTATCAAAAATTGTTAGAGTTTTCCTATACTCTTACTTGTAATGATTTTGTCATGGTAATTTTGATGATTAGAATTTTTAAATTTATCAAACATATTTTGATATTTTTATCATAATTTTAGCTATCTAAAATACCATGATAAAATCCTTATAACTGAAAATGCAAGGGAGAATAAAAATAGAAAGATACTAATAACACTCAACTTTATTATAAGTGATCTGCTACCCGGATAATAGAATTTTTCCAATTCATTTTTCAGGTGGACCTGGTGGGGGGCTACTATGATGCCGGAGATAATATGAAGTTTGGCTTTCCGATGGCTTTCACGACCACATTGTTATCATGGAGCGTCATCGAGTTTGGTAGCTCAATGGGA
Organism: Nepenthes gracilis; assembly: GCA_033239525.1. Lineage (NCBI taxonomy): Eukaryota > Viridiplantae > Streptophyta > Magnoliopsida > Caryophyllales > Nepenthaceae > Nepenthes > Nepenthes gracilis. The sequence goes on from BSYO01000009.1 coordinate 8,291,376, forward strand.
AACCAACTCGACAATGCAAGGGCCGCCATCAAATGGGGAACAGATTATCTTCTAAAAGCCGCCACTGCCACTCCTGGAACCTTATATGTCCAGGTGAGCAAACAAATCTGAGCTTTACGTAGCCAAAAAGGGGGAGAAAAGCGTTCAAAGAAATCCAGAGAATTGCATTCACATTCATTTCCTTTTATTGCTAGGCTTCTTTAACGTTGACAAATATGTGATCTGCAAATACAACTAGGCCTGATAATAGTGCAGGCTTAACTAGATTCAGTTCAGCTCAAACAAAAGCATGTCGTGGAGCTTTTTGAGCCCAAGGCCAGGACTTGCCCTAGTGTTTGGGAGATAAATACAAACTCTATAAGAATAGATCTTTCAATATAGTTCTACGCTGGGGAGTCTAATTCGGTAAAATTATCACCACATAACCTGATTGTTATAAGTTTAAGTTATAAAAATAACATTTTATATAATATAAGGTAAAATTGACAACATAATATGGATTATTTCAACCTAACATATAACAAAAATTCCATATACCAAACTGCCATTTTTTTTTTTTTCAAAATAGTTCGTCAGACATGATTATTGGTGAGCCCCGCTTGGGTCAGACTCATGTCAGACTGCAACAAGAAAGATACTGCTCAAGCCGGCCCTTATCTGAGGCAGAGGAGTTCCATACTTATTATTCAAGGCTAAACATAACCAATAGTGAAGGGAATTTCGAGGAAAATATAAAGGAAATTGATCTTTCACAATGGGTTATAAACGTTGGGAGGGGGGGGGGACTTTGGGCTGAATCATCAAGCAGGAGAGTCAACACCACATTACTTGTTTGAACACGTTTAGTTGTGCGACTCCTAGTAAAGTGCAGAGATTTGAGACTCTTAATGTAGAAAAACTGAGGAAGAACATCAGTCATGCCGAATCCCCAATCTTATTAAACTTTTGGACCTTTTGGATCTCACAAGCTTCCAAACATGTGTTGAAGCAAACATTAATAGGGTTTACTCACATATATTGGATACCATTTAGACCTAAAAGCCTAAGCTATGAGGTCATGAGCCAATATAATTGATGCAAATATTAGTCAGTATTTATCGGTATTAGGCCCCCCATATCCGATACCTCAGCCACGGCGAACTCCCAATCTTATTGAACTTTTGGACCTTTCGAGTTTCACAAGCTTCCTGTTACCGGCTTAATCAATAGGGACGTTGCACCATCACGGAAGAGCACTCAGGTCACTCAGGCACCCCTGAAACTAAGGGATTATATCCGGGATTGAAGTTGGCCGTTGGTTCATATGATTGACTGTTTATGTGGCTTTCTGTTTACTACTTATATTTTTCAGTTTATATTCTTCTGTTGAGGCCACGTGGGTTGACGTGGCTTACTGTTAATTGTTTTCACTTTTAGTTCCATTGTTATTTTGCTACAGGATACAGATAGGAAGGATAGGAAAATACTTACCCTTTCTTCTGTTATCTCTCTGTGTCTCCTCCTCTACTTCCCCCTTCCCTCTCCCCCCCTCTCTCTCTCTCTCGTTCTCTCTCCCTCTCCCTCTGTCAGTTCTCCCCTACCCGTGTGCTTGGATCTTGCTGGGTGATTGTTGTCACAGCTGAGAATCGTATCAATTTGGTGTTTTCATTGAGACCGTGACAGAGGGTATGACCACGAGATATAAGGCGCTTGAAGATACCATCGCCAGAGTTGCACAGGAAGTGAAGGAGGTCGGCGCAACAGTACATCATCGTTCCAACTACCTCATCCTACAATCAACTACTACCGACCAGATTCAACAAACCCTCAGTGAGTTCCAACAATCTTTCATTGACATTCACCAATCCCTAAATCGACTCGAATGACACTCGATTTCACCATCCAATCCCCCCCTTATTGCCTACTCCTCCCTCATTTCTAGCATCTTCCACAATTGGCTCCACCTCCTCCCCTCAAACCGTAAATCTACCCATTATTTCTGCCCCACAGTTCGATGCTCTGAACTCCTCACAAATCCGTTTGCCCAAACTTGAGATTCCTTTTTTTACGGGCGAAAATGTGGTGGGATGGTTATTTCAAATCGAACGCTTCTTTCTATATCATTTTATCCCAACGGATCACAAACTCACCATTGCTGCTTTTTACATGACTAGGGCTACCCTCCAATGGTTCCAATGGATGCACGCCACCCGCCAGTTATCTACGTTGGATTGGTTCACTGGAAATCTCGAATTGAGATTGGACCTTTTCCTTACTTCAATCATGAAGCGACCCTTTATAAACTCCGGCAAACTACTTCCATCGCGGCGTACATGACTGAATTTGAAGCCATTTCCACTCGAACTACTGGTCTATCTGCAACTAATCTCTTGAACTGCTTCTTCTCTAAATTACGAGATGATATCAGGAGAGAATTGTTATTGTTGAAGCCTCAGACACTACCAGAGGCCATAGGCATAGCTAAGCCAGTGGAGGAGAAAATGGATAGCAACCATTCTCTACACCATCGTTCTCCAGTGACCAAGCCATCAGCTATTTTCCCTCAACCTCCTCTCAAACACTTACCTCCACCAAGCCCACCAAACAGATTGCCTATCAAGCGTCTCACGGCAACAGAGATGTCAGCCAGATGAGAAAAGGGGCTTTTGTTTCAATTGTGATGAACAATTTACACCCGGTCATAGATGTAAACCTCCCCATTTTTTATGTATGCTGATAGAGGAAGACAGCTCGGGTATTGTGACGACTTCAAACTCAGAGGCTGACACCACAGAAGGTGAATTTCCATTTGAGCCTATCCTTGAGGTAGAATCCCCTCCTCCTGTGCCTGACCATACTCCCACTATTTCTTTGCATGCATTGGAGGGCCACTTCCTCCCCTCTACCCTGCGGTTGCAAGGTTTCAGCCTGGGCCATCCAATAGTTATTTTAGTGGATAGCAGTTCCACCCATAATTTTTTACAGACACACATGGCCAAACATCTGGGGCTACCCATCGAGCCATCTCAACATCTTAATGTCACCATAGGGAATGGTGATTCCCTTAACTACGAGGGATTGTGCACCAATGTCATCGCTACACTGCGGAAATCTAAATTCAAAGTCAATCTCTATTTACTGCCCACATATGGCGCTGATATAGTATTTGGAGTTCAGTGGTTAGCATCAATTGAACCGGTGCTCTTCGACTACAAGGCACTGTGGATGAGTTTTGATCAGGAGGGCCGCTTGATTACGTTACATGGATTACCTAAGGCCACCATGTCAACCATGACACTAGGCCAATTGCGAAGGGGAGAAGTCACCAAGTCAATTACCACCTATTTTCACCTAATTGTACAGAAGGCACACAGAGAGGGGTTGGCCAACACTTCTCTCGATGCTTCCCCTAAATTTAATTTTCCTTTACATCTTCCTACTGAAAAGACCAACTCCCTTCATTCCCTCCTTTATGCTTTTACTGATATATTCTCCATTCCTCATGGTCTACCTCCTCACCGCAACACTAACCATCAATACCTCTTCAACTGAACTCCTCCCCAGTAAATGTGAGGCCATACCGCTACCCTCATTTCCAGAAAACAGAAATGGAAAAACTAATTCGTGACATGCTAGAAGAAGGAATCATCTAGCCGAGTACAAGCCCCTTCTCCTCTCCTATTCTGCTTGTAAAGAAGAAAGACGGCAGCTAGTGCTTTTGTGTTGATTACCAAGCATTGAACGCAATAATAGTGAAGGACCGTTTCCCTCTTCCAACGGTAGATGAGTTGCTGGATGAACTTCACGGTGCCACAGTTTTCTCAAAGCTGGATTTACGAGCGAGCTATCACCAGATGAGAGTCCGCCCGGAGGATATACACAAAACAGCCTTCCGAACTCATGAAGGGTATTACAAATTCCCAGTCATGCCATTTGGTCTCTCTAATGCCCCTTCTACGTTCCAGGCAAAAATGAATGCAATATTTCTGCTCGTCCTCCGAAAATTTGTCCTAGTATTTTTTGACGACATACTCGTCTATAGCCCTTCCTGGGAGCAGCACCTACGGCATCTCAAATTGGCCCTCTAGATATTACGGGACAACTCTTTTTATGCCAAACCATCCAAGTGTGAATTTGGATGTTCATCTATAGCATACCTGGGGCATATAGTGACTGATCAAGGAGTAGCCGTGGATCCAACCAAGAACGAAGCAGTCCAAAACTGGCCAACGCCAATGAATGTCCGGCAACTACGAGGATCCCAAGGGCTCGCAGGTTATTACTGCAGATTTGTGGCACACTATGCACAAATTGCCACCCCTCTCACTCAATTGTTACGAAAATCTACATTTGTGTGGGATTCAACAGCAGATGCAGCTTTTAAGTCTCTCAGAGGTGCTCTTACTTCCACACCTATTTTGGCACTGCCAGATTTCACTAAGCCTTTTACAATTCACGCTAATGCATCCAAAACAGAGTGGCCGCCAGTCTTGATGCAAGTAGGACATCTAATCACGTTCTACAGCAAGCAACTTTCCTCCAAGATGCAGAACTCTTCTACTTATGTCCGAAAACTTTGTGCTATTGTCAAGGCAGTAAGGAAATGGCGCACATATCTTCTGGGGACCAAGTTTACTATCCAAACGGATCACCAGCCCCTTAAAGATTTACTAGCACAGATTATTCACACTCCGGACCAACAACATTGGATCACCAAACTTTTGAGCTACTATTTTGACATCAGCTATCGACCCGGTAAGGATCTTGTCATGCCCTGCAGGTTACCACTAGACCCGTTTTAGCCTTGTTGGATGCCCTACTCCACTTTCACTGGCGCAACCCCACTTCTGCCAGCTTAATCTCCTCCATTTAAGATCAGCCAAGTAGCCATGCTGACTATTCTATGAAGGACGACCTCATCTTTTACCGAACAAAAATCCTTGTACCCCTAGAGTCTGCATTATAGGACCTCATCATGCAAGAATATCACAATTCTCCCATAGGGGGCATGGGGGCTTCCAACGCACTTTCACCAGAATTGCCCATATTTTTTTATTGGCCCACAATGCGCAAGGATATCCGCCACTTTATTCAGCAGTGCTCCATCTGCCAGCAAGTTAAACCGTTCACGATGGCTCCTCAGGGACTGTTACAGCCACTTCCCATTCCAAGAAAAATTTCGGAATTAGTTTCCATAGATTTTATCACTCATTTGCCTCTTTCAAATGGGAAAATTGTGATCCTCGTGGTAGTGGATCGCCTATCTAAATATTCCCATTTCTCTCCATTGAATACCCAGTTTACAGCCCAAGGTCTTGCTGAAGTATTTGTTAAAGAGGTGTGCAGGTTGCATGGTTTTCCAGTGGAGCTGGTGACAGATCGTGACCCCCTATTCATAAGTCACTTTTGGCGTGAACTCTTCAAATTATAGGGCACCACTTTAGCCACCAGTAGTGCCTATCACCCTCAAACGGATGGGCAAACCGAAGTTGTTAATCTTTGCTTAGAGGACTACTTGCGCTGTTTTGTTGCTGACAACCCCACTTCTTGGGTTCATTATCTTCCCTGGGCTGAATGGAATTATAATATTGCGTGGCATTCGTCCATCAAGATGAGTTCCTTTGAGGCAGTTTATGGGCGACCACCACCCTCCTTGCTGGACTATACACAAGGACCTCCACTGTGGCCGCGGTCGATGAGTGGCTCATCGACCGAACTAACCTCATCGCTGCTCTCAAAGCTAATCTACGGAGAGCTCAGCAGCGCACGAAGCAGCAGGCCGATCTTCATCGTACTGCTAAGGAATTTCAGGTTGGCGATTGGGTTCTTGTTAAGCTACAACCTTACCATCAATCCACGACGGCGCATTGACAATCCAACAAATTGGCTGAATGGTTTTATGGACCCTTCTGCATTCTAGAATGCATTGGGCCGGTTGCTTATCGAGTCTAATTGTCGAACGACTCCAAAATCCATAATGTTTTTCATATTTTGTGGCTAAAACAATTCAAAGGCGACGCTCCCACCCCACCACTGGATTTTCCTCTGGAAGCACAAGGGTCTCAACCCCTCTTATACCCTGTGGAATTGCTGGGCTTCCGGAAAACCTTACTCCATGGCCGTTTCATTCCCCAATTCCTGGCTCAGTGGCAATCTCAATCTACTGCTGAGGCTACCTGGGAAACTGCCACTGATTTCATGTAGGATTTTCCCGAGTTTAACCTAGAGGACAAGATTATTTTCGATGGGAACGGCAATATTACCGACTTGATCAATAGGGATGTTATACCATTACAAAAGAGCACTCGGGTCACTTAGGCACCCCTAAAACTGAGGGATTATATCCGAAACTGAAATTGGCATTTGGTTCATGTGACTGTCTGTTTATATGGCTTTCTGTTTACTGCTTATATTTTTCATTTTATATTCCTCTGTTGAGGCCATGTGGGTTGACGCGCTTACTTGTTAATTGTTTTCACTTTTAGTTCTATTATTATTTAGCTACAGGATACAGACAGGAAGGACAGAAAAAAACTTACTCTTTCTTCTGTTATCTCTTTGTGTCTCCTCCTTTACTTCCCCCTTCCCTCTCCCCTTCTCTCTCTCTCTCTTTCTCGTTCTCTCTCCCTCTGTCAGTTCTCCCCTACCCGTGTGCTTGGATCTTGCTGGGTGATTGTTGCCACAGCTAAGAATCATATCACTTCCAAAAATGGATAGAAGCAAATACTTATACAGTTTACTCACATGTATTGGATATCATTTAGACCCAAAAGTTTAAGCTATAGGGTCATAGCCCATTATCATTAGTACAAATATCAGTCAGTATTTATAGATATTGGGCCCCCTATACCAATATTTTCTAATATCACGATAATATTGTGATATAGATATCAACTTACGATTTTTAAAAATTTTTATCCAAATATATCCGATACTAATACACATTTTTTAATATGTCCGATATTAATATAACTGTGATTGATACCAATACTACGTTTTTATCTATGACCAGTATAAATTTATGAGACACTACAACTTCTCACTCCAATGTGGGAAACTACGTGTTCCCAACCTTAAGCTTCACCAAGAAAATAAATTTCGCATAACAGTATTGTTGGCCAGCTGCATGACGGCATTTTTCCAGTTTTCATCCAGTAAGTGAAGCAATTATGAAAGTCACTGAAATCCCTTATAAGCTTCTTGTATTGTTGCAGGTGGGAGATCCAAACCAAGATCACAGGTGCTGGGAGAGGCCCGAGGACATGGACACTCCACGCAATCCGTACATGGTTTCCAAGCAAAACCCAGGATCTGATGTAGCAGCAGAAACTGCAGCTGCCTTGGCTGCAGCTTCAATAGTATTCAAGGATTCTGATCCTTCTTATTCAGCCAAATTACTTCACACTGCCATGAAAGTAAATATCAATCAAACTAAAACTATTGCATGCTAGGGCACATTCAGAATAGGTATAAAGTTAAAGGTGGTAAAATTTTATGGAAGAAATATTACAGGATAATGGTTACAAGGAAAAAGTTTTCCTCTTCCACATCCTTGGATAATATAGATACAAAGATGGAAACCATTATTCCGTTAGTTTTGGGAGGGTATGGTCTACCTTGGTAATCATCATCCATGTATTCCAAACTTGATAGAGGAAAACTGGCACCGAATAATGTTTCACACTCATTCCCAATTAACATGCTTACGCTACAATTTATCCCAGTTATCTCATCTATTGCCATGTATCAAATTGCACAGGTGTTTGATTTTGCAGATAGGTACAGAGGTTCTTACAGTGATTCTCTCAATTCAGTGGTCTGCCCATTTTACTGCTCCTACTCAGGATATCATGTAAGATCTGCCATTTGCTTGAAGCTTTTCATTGTGTCCATCATGGCTCTAATAAATCCTATTTCTCCCAATCAGGATGAGCTCTTGTGGGGAGCATCATGGATTCATAGAGCCTCAGGCAATGCCTCATATCTCACATACATCCAGTCCAATGGCCAGACTCTGGGTGCAGATGAGGACGACTATTCTTTTAGCTGGGATGATAAGAGAGCTGGAACAAAGATCCTTCTGTCCAAGGTTTCCTTCTGTAACTTGCCATCTGCACAAATGTATATGTATATGTACATGTATATGTATATGTATTTATGTATATGTACAAATGTTTACGTACACACACACAAGAAGTAAATTTTCACTTACATTGAAGAACAGGATTTCTTGGAGAAGAGAATTGAGGAATTTCAGCTATATAAAGCACACTCAGACAGATATATATGCTCTCTGATTCCAGGAACGTACACTTTCCAAGCTCAGTATACCCCAGGTTAGCTAGCACTCTACCTTGGCCTCAAGTTTCCCGTTTTATTTTTCCTGATTATGAAAGGGACGCAAAACTGTCCCTATGCACAGTCATCGAATGAATCCAGTTACCAGAAAACCACACTAAAGGTATCCACTCATTCAAAAAGTTCTAAGTCGTAAGATGAAGGGACCGAAATAAGTTTTACATTCTAGCACACCACCTCATGCAAAAACCCATTGGGATTTAAGTAAGATGTAAATACTACCCCGTCTGTCAACGTCTTGAACCATTTATAGGACGAGCTCCTATGATTTGAACATTTGAACAGTTGGTCATAGAAGCTGTGATATGGAAAAGTACTACTTGTCATAAAATTTAAGCTGTTATGTGAGGGCCCAATAATATATTTTGGATTTGAGGACTGAAAGTACTGTTAAGATATAACTTTCTGATTAAATGAGTAAATGCTAATGTTCTTAAAGTAGATCTCCTTTTAAAATTGCAAAAATTCGACTGCACCTTGTTATGCTATTCATCCGAGGCAGCTAACCTCTTGCAGAAACGAACAAGCGGAAATGCTTTGAGATGAGTTGTCTCATACCCTAGAATTGTTTGCAGGGGGACTCTTGTACAAAGCAAGCGAGAGCAATCTCCAATATGTAACATCCACGTCTTTCCTCCTCCTAACATATGCCACGTATCTGAGTTCAAACGGCGAAGTTGCCTCATGTGGTTCTTCAACAATAACAGCAGAAAACCTCATCTCACTAGCCAGGAAGCAAGTTGACTATATTCTGGGTGAAAATCCAGCAGAGATCTCATACATGGTGGGGTTTGGGGAGAGGTACCCATTGCATATTCATCATAGAGGATCTTCACTGCCATCAGTGCATAATCACCCAGACCATATTACCTGCAGCAACGGGTTCCAATACCTCAATGTGAGATCGCCCAATCCAAACATCCTTGTTGGAGCCATAGTGGGTGGCCCCGATAATACAGACAATTTTTCAGATGATAGAAATAACTACCAGCAGTCAGAGCCAGCTACATACATCAACGCTCCATTTGTTGGTGCTGTCGCTTTCTTCTCATCAGAAACCACAACAAAATGACGAAAGCATAGTCATTCTTTAAGTCAGCAGCTACCACTATGATTTTGATCGTTCAAAAATGAAGGTTTGAATTAAGACTGGCCAACTTGTCCACATTCTAGTACTTAAATGAATGTCAAAAAACACAATTGCTCAAATCGTGCAACTTCTGTTCAGAGTTTCCCTCTCTGAACTTTTAAATATACTAAAATGAATGGCTATTACTGAATATACAAAAATTGATGTGAAATTTTATCATAACAGAGGTAAAGAAAACATGTGAAATTATCAAAGAATGCATACAATACAGCATGTGATAACTGTATACATGGTTGTTCGACTTCATGAGTGACCACATTGTTCTAGGTGTATCCGTTGGAAGCCGAAAGGGTCGGTCGGACAAGAATGCACCAAGCCACACACACACAGCAAACAAAACAGCAATAAAAAGGAATAAGACAGAGGAGAAACACAGCGAAAATTTTACGTGAAAAACCCTTCTAAAATAAGGAAAAAACCACAGGACATATAGTCTACAAACAAATCTATTATGTGAAAGATGGTTACAGAAACCACACGACTATACAAGCCCCAAAGAAAAAGATGAAGAACAGAGCACGAGAACACATTTTGTTTTTGCTCACTGCTCTTCTTTTCTTCACTCTTTCCTTCCTTGGAAATTTCTTACACTCTCACTCTATGATACACCCACCTCACAGTCACAATACAATATATATATATATAAAGGCTGTTGAAAGTAACGGTCAAGCCAACATGGAGGACACATTTACAGGTAGCAGCCTACTGCACGTACAACTCTGCAATGGCGCTGCAGATTGTCGTGCCCTACAGAAATGGCGCCCACTATACAAAAACTGCGCATATTTTCCACAGATCTTGCGTGCTCAGTAAATCTTCTGAACTGACTTTCACGTGTGCTATTTGAGTTCCAATCCTCGGGCCTTCAATGATACCTCCAGGTAATGCCCAAGAACCTGGGACCTCAACCAATGAACTCGGGCGTTATTCATAGTCCTCATCATTGGTTGATATCCTCAGTCTTCACATCATGTAGAACATGTACATCATTAGAGTCCTCGTGCCTCAACTGAGGAAAGCCCTTGGACATCACATAATGTCCTCGTCCATTTTCAGAATTTTCTGACGATTGGCTCATAAGTCCGCGGACTGAATCAGCGCAAAAGTCCGCGGCTATTTTCCGACAAAGGAGTGACCCCAACAAACTTTTCCTCACGACCGTGTGGAAACAAAATTAGTCAGTCCAGCAATGTCACAGCAAGCTTCAAGCTTTCTCTTGGATAAAACTTTGGTCATCATATCTAACCCATTTTCATCCGATCGAACCTTTTCTACTGACAGCCGCCCTTCATCAATAACATCTCTCACCTAATGATATCGAACGTCAATGTGCTTTGATCTCGAACGAAATGAGGAGCTCCTACACAAATATATAGCACTTTAGCGGTCATAGAGTACCACATACTTTTCTTGCCTCAAGCCCAACTCTTGTATAAACCTTTTTATCCACAATAACTCTTTACTGGCCTCGGTTACTGCAATGAACTCGGCCTCCGTAGTAGCAAGAGCAACACACTTCTGCAATTTAGATTGCCAGGAGACTGCCCCTCTGGCAAACTTGACCAAGTACCCCGAGGTGGATTTTCGAGAGTCAATGTCCCCAGCCATGTCTACGTCCGTATAGCTAACCAACTGAAACTTCTCTTCTCCAAAACGCAGACACATCCTTGAAGTTTCTCGAGGATATCTCAAAATCCACTTCACAGTAGACCAGTACTCCTTCCCAGTGTTTGAGAGGAATCTGCTAACAATGCCTACAGTATGTGCAATGTCCGGTCTTGTGCACACAGCCGCGTACATCAAACTACCAACAACTGACAAATATGGTATACCTCTCATGCTGATTTTCTCTATATTCGAGGACGGACATTACTTCTTACTCAATCTGAAGTGGCTAGCCAGTGGTGTGCCTACTGGTTTAAACCTGTCCATGTTAAAGCGCTGTAGTACATTTTCAATGTAGTTCTCCTGGAATAGCCAGAGCTTCTTGTTCTTTCGGTCGTGAAGTATTCTGATCCTCAGAATCTGCTTCGCCGGCCCCAAATCCTTCATGACAAATGATTGTCCCAGTTGCTTCTTCAGCTTCATGATTTGAGCACTATTTTGTCCGATGATCAAAATGTCGTCCACGTAATGGAGAAGGACGATAAAGTTGTCCTTAAAAAATCTCTATATAAAGACGCAGTAGTCAGAAGTAGTCTATTGGTATCCTTGACCGACTACGATAGATTCAAACTTCTTATACCACTGTCTTGGAACCTGTTTTAGTCCGTACAGGCTCTTCTTTAGACGACAAACCAATCCTTCCTTCCCCTTGACCTCGAACCCCTTCGGTTACTCCATATAAATTTCTTCCTCAAGGTTACCATGGAAGAATGTTGTCCGGACATCCAGCTGCTCAACCTCAAAATCTAGAGTAGCTACTAAACCAAGCACAGCACTAACGGACGATATTTTCACCACCGTTGCAAAGATCTCATCAAAATCCACGCCTTTGCGCTAATTAAAACCTTTCACTACTAGCCGCACCTTGTACATCGGCAGCATGGTGTCCTCCGATGTCTTTAACCGAAAGACCCACTTATTCTTTAGGGCTCTCTTCCCCTTAGGCAGCTCAGCCAACTCAGAAGTATGGTTTTCATGTAATGAAACCATCTTATCATTCATTACTACCAACCATTTTTCTTTATGTGCACCATTCACAGCCTCGTCAAAATCTTCATGCTCACCTGCATCAATGAGCAGGACGTATTCACTGGATGATAGGCGAACAGACGAACAAACATCTTTCTTTCGAGGATCGTTGTACGAGAACCTCCTCGGCCGGTTGAGAAGTAACAACATCCTCATCTTCAGTTGGTACCACGCCTGCTTCATTATCTTCCTCGTCCATTCCTGGAGTGTTGCCCTCACACTGCATCGGTCGGACAACATCAGTACCAGTGTTTGTTCGACCAGCACCGGATAATGCCTTCATCTCCTTTCTCATGTTCTCAATGGTCTATTTTTCAGCAAAAACCACGTCCCTTGATCGGACAAGCTTTTTCCCAATTGGGTCATAAAGTCTGTACCCAAATTCATCTTCGTCGTAGTTCAGAAAGACGCATTACTTCGTCTTTGGCTCAAACTTAGTCCTTTCATCTTTCGGGACGTGAACAAAGACATTACACCCAAATGTCCAAAGATTAGTTATAGGAAGACTCCCTTCTAATCCATATCTTCTTTAGGGCTTCACCATTTAGAGGCTTACTGGGCAACTTATTGATAACATAGGTCGTCGTCGTCAGGGCTTCAACCCAAAAGGATCCTATAAGCTTTGCCTCTGATAACCGGCACCTGACCCTTTCCATCAATGTGTGGTTCATCCGCTCGGCCACGCCGTTTAATTACGGTGCCTTTGGTGGCGTTCTTTGATGCCTGATGCTATGAGATCTACAATAGGCATCAAATGCCCCAATATATTCTCCGCCAATATCACTTCGACCGACTTTCAACTTCTTTCCCGTCTTAGTTCAACTAAAGTATGAAATTGCTCAAATACTCCAGGGACCTAATCCTTAGATTTAAGTGGATATACACAACTTCCTCGAACAGTCATCAATGTACGAGACAAAATATTGTACTCCTCCAAAGGACTTCTTCTTAAATGGTCTACAGATATCTGTGTGATCAAACTTAAACACCTCAGACCTTTTAAAGGATGAGTCTCCTTGGAAAGAGACTCTCCTCTACTTCCCCACCATACAGTGAAAGCAAGTCTTCAGTCCGTCCTCGTTCATTTCTGGGATGAGACCCTTCCTAGCTAGGTGACTCATTCCTCTCTCACTTATGTGGCCCAACCTCTGGTACCACAAGTCTGAGAACTCCATACTGTAGCAACGGTTGACCTCTCCGATCTCAACAAAGGCCTGCAACACATAAAGATTAGACGTCTTTCTGTCTCGAGCAACTACCAGAAACCCTCTGGTTAATTTATCGACCCCATTGCTAAAAACATTACAAAATCCAACATCATCAAATCTTCCTGCTGAGATAATGTTCATCTGTATGTCAGGAACATGTCGTACATCCCTTAAAAACAATTGTATTCCATTGTTGGTGACTAAAGACATGTCACAACGGCCAACAACTCTGGATGTCTCCATATTACTCATCTTCAATACTCTAAAATCACCTGGAGTATAAGATGTAAAGAGCTCCCTTCGAGAGGAGAAGTGGATGGATGCACCAGAATCCACCACCCAGTCGGTCTCCTGCTCGACTAAATTTACAACGTCATCCGCTTCACAAGTCAAAAGAAGATCACCGCAATAACATTCTAATGTTTGGTTGACTTTCTATTTGGTCATCTGTATGTGGATAATAAATAATAGAGAAATGTCACTTTGTTCTCATTTATTTGAATGTGCTTGCCAAAAAAGACTGGAAAAGATTTTGTCCCAACCAGATAGATTGAAGAGGGCAGGCCACTGAGTTTAACAATGCTGTCTGAAAAGAGTTATGCTACCATTGTTAAATTGAAACGATTTTTGAGTCCTAGGAAATGGGCATAATTGGTACATTTGTCAATAATAACTACTATGGTATTTTTGCCATTGGAAAGAGATAGGTGTTCAATGAAGTCCACAGATATAATTGACCAAGCTTGTTCTTGAATGGGAAGAGGTTTAAGTAGGCCTGGATAAGCTTGTTTTTCTGGTTTCCTGAGTTGGAAATTTTACAAGAATTAGCTAATTGCACGACTTGATGATAAAGACCAGGCCAATAAAATAGATGATGAACCCTCTTGTAAGTAACTAGTTTGCTTGAACGACCTCCAACTGGTGAAGCTTGAAAAGCATTAATAAGTTTTTGTCTCAATTCTGAGTGAGATTCCACATTAATCCTGTTATGGTATTTAAGCAAACCAAATGTGTAATGGAAAGGAGGTCTTGCATCCGGATTGATCAATAGGTTGGCCTGCAAAGAGGAGGCTAATGGATCTCCCTGATAACTGTCATTTACATCTTGTAGCCACTGAGGTACTACTGCTGAAGTTGCAAAATTTGATGATTCCTCAAACTATCTAGATAAGGCGTCTACCACAACATTTTCCACACCTCTTTTATATTGTATGGAATAATGAAATCCCAATAACTTGGTGAGACTTCTGTGTTTTAAACTAAAGTGAGCTTCTGCTCCAAGAGATGCTCCAAACTTTCTTGATATGTTTTGATGATGAAAGGCTTACGCCGTAAAAATGGCTGCATTTGGTGACAACAAATAAGATTGCCAAGAGCTCCCTTTCATGTGCTGGAAGTCCTTGGCCGTGAGGACAAAAAGTTTTGCTGATGAAGGTAATAGGTCTATCATGCTGTTATGACACAGCTCTCATACCAGATCCTGAGGCATCTATTTCCACTGTGAAGTTAGCATTAAAATCAGGTAAAGCTAAGATTGGTGCTGATGCAATGGCTTGTTTAAGTGTTGAATGCTTTATCAGCTGTTTCTGTCCATTGTAACTTCTGCTGCATTAGTATGGCTGTTAGTGGCTGAGCTATGATTTCATAGTTGGTGATAGACCTTCTATAATAGCCCGTGAAGCACAAAAATCCTCTCACAGCTTTGATTGTAGTTGAAATGGGACATTGAATCATGGCTTCTATTTTGTAGAGATCAATAGCCACTCCATGGCCAGAAATGACATAACCAAGTACTTAATTTTTTTTTTTTACCAAAAGAAAACTTAGAAAATTTTTCAAAAAAGTTTATTTTGTCTCAAGATTGATAAAACTTCTTATAGATACAACAAGTGAAGGTCAAATTTTGTCTCAAGATTGATAAAACTTCTTATAGATACAACAAGTGAAGGTCAAATGTAGGGTTGTATACTAGTATGTCATTAAAGAAAATAAGGACAAAATTTCATAGTTGTTTTTAAAAAATGCTATTCATCAAATATTGAAATATGACAAAGTACATTAGTAAGACTAAAGGGCATTTCCAAAAATTCATAGTGACTTTGATGTGTTTTGAAAGCTGTTTATGTATGCCCCGATGATGTATTTTTATGTGATGATAGCCAAATATGAGATTCAGCTTTGAGAACAAAAAGGCTCCATATAGTTCATCCAATAAGTCCTCTATAATAGGAATGGGGGACTTAGTCTTGACGGTAAAGTTATTTAGGTGCCTATAATTGACACAAAAACGCCAAAATCTATCTTTTTTCTTGACTAATAGCATGGGAGAAGAGAATGGAGTGCTACAAGGTTAAATAATAGATGTGGTGAGCATTTCTTTGACCTTTTTTAAATCTCATTCTTTTGAATCTGATTGAACCCAGAAGGACATAAGTTTACTGGTTGTGCATCAGAAATTAGGAAAATGTGATGGTCATGAGATCATGGTGGTGGTAGTTTAGTAGGAATTTCAAAATCATCGGCAAAAGAAGTAACAATGTGTTGTATTTCAGGACTATGTATTACCTGTTGGTTATGATCACTGATTGAAAAGATTTGTGCCAGAAATCTTTGTCCTGATTGAATCCATTTGTGTAATTTCTTCTCAGAAATATTTGCCAAGAAAGCATTCTCAGTTATTCAATGTAACTCTATCCATTTGCTAAGATGTTGGAAAGATACAAAAAGCTTGGAGAAATCAAAGAGGACAGGACTTTATTGGCTTAGCCAGTCAAGTCTAAGGAAAGAAATAGAAAGCTTGGAGAATTCAAAAGTCAGCCCGAAACACATGGCCTTGCATTCTCTAAGTGAACTGATGGCATTGTGCATTACTCAGCATGCAATTACCATTGGCTACTGTCACTTGGTGGTGTGATGTTTTGAGCACAAGAAATTTGGAGGAACAGACAATTTTTGGCTCTAAAAAACTGTGTGGTGCCACTATCCATAAGAATAAAGATATGCTGATTGTGAGTGATGCTTTTGATCTTAATGGTACTGTTAGATTGTTGAATTGATAAAGCATGCACTGAAATTTCAGACACGTCTACATTGTCAATCAACTGTTCTTCAACATCCTCTGTTTCCACCTCATCTTGATTTGTCAAGATTGCAACATATTGCTTGATGCTGGACTTGTGTCCCGGAGAGAATTTCTCATTGCATTTTTAGCACAGGTTTAGGGTACGTTTCGATCTAGTGTTAAACAAAACTGAGGGTGTATATCTGTTTTTTGAGTTTGGTTTTTGAAGGTAGGATTCAAGATTTCAAAGTAAGAAATGGTTCTGTAATGGGGTTTGTAAGTAGGTCTATGTTTCTTGCTAATGGCTTCCAATGCTTATTCTTCCAAAGAAGCCAATGGAGAGCATAAGGTAGTAAAGTAGGATTGAGTAGTTTGTCCATCTATCAGAAGTTCCTGTTTTGAGTCCACTGAGGAAGCTGGATACAAAGTAAGCATTAGATAATCCATGATTCTATTGTAGCATCAAAGCTCTAAGCTCTTTAAACTAGTCTTATTATGCTTCTAGGAAGATTATTTGTTGTAACTCGTTGAATTGTTCCACGATATCAGTGAATAACTTGTCTCCAAATCTTGTACATAAGTATTTGGCAAAAACTTCCCAATAATTATGATTCAAGGTGGTGATATAACTCTGAAACCAGATTGATGCTCTAATTTCGAGATATGTAGATTCTATCTAGATCTTTTGGTGTGGTGGGATCTGATAAAAACTAGGTCACTTTTGGCATTTGAAGATCCGAAAACTCACCTCATGACTGTCAAAGGAAGGCAAATCTAACTATAAGATCTAAACCCCATGATTTATTTTAAAAATATTAAATTTGAGTAAATTGATAAATTGAGATTAATTGTATGTTTGGGTTAAAAATTTAGTGTTGGGCGAAGTGGTTTAGGCTCGAGTAGTACTTAAAGTGCTCCTAGTCTACGCATGAATATGTTTTAAACAGAATTACTGTGCCTAGAGTGCACACAACAAGAGCTTGTGCATGTTTAGTTCATAATAATGGTGCCTAATGTATGTCTATTGGGTACTTTTGTGCATGTTTAAAGAAGCCTTTATGTCTAAACATCATCTAACCGGCACATGTGCAACAATCTATTATAAATAGGCCCTATGACCAATTTCAACATATTTCTTGTGGATTTTTGAGAGAAGAAAGAGAAGAAGAGAGAGAAGGAAGGAGAAAGTTAATCTAAGTTAGTTTTAGGTGAATTGAAGCTACTTTTTTGTAAATCAAAGGTAAGGTAAGTGTATTTAAACCTAACCTTCATTTGTTGCTGAAAAAGCACGTTTCGGTGCTACCGTGTTTCGACCCCGTTAAATATATAGCGGAAGCAATAAAATAAATTAATTAAATTAAATATCCGATACACGTAAGGGATATTTAACTCTAGATGTATACGGAATTAATAAGCATGCACAACATAAACAACAATAAGCAATAATAATAAAGATCCGATTTTTTGTGACGAAGTGAAAACTCGATACCCATCGAGAAAAACACTCCGGCTTCAACGGCCGGAAGCAATGCACTATGAAAATCAACTTACGGCCGGGTGGTAACGACGCGCTAACCTAGCCGACTTACTCCCGACACGTGATCCCTACCAAGGAACTCCTTGATTTGCCCACGGCAACTAACCGGACACCTTCCGGTCTTGAAGCCACTCTTCCCTCTCGTGCCACTTGAATTGCCAATCACGAACGGATCTCCTTCTTCACGAACCAAAGTCTTGACAATGGTAGAAGGATGAAGGTTTGAATAGAAAAGAGAAAGAAAAGAAAATGGTGAGAAATCTCTTTAGAACATGGAGTACAAAGATATGTTGTTGAGTTTTCTCAAGAGAAGCTAAATCAATTGAAGCATGAAGGCTTTCTTCTCAAATCGGGGGCTCAAATAATCGACGGAATGTTTATGGCGTCCTAAGGGTTTGAATAACATAAGCCAATATTTATAGAGGAGCCAAAATCGCGTTTGAAATTCCTCGCCGTTGGGCGCCGCTCGAGCGGAGCTCGAGCGCTCAGGCGAGCGGCCGTAGGGTTTCGGCGAGAAACCAGTGGGCGCTCGAGCGGGTGGTGGGCGAGCAACAGCGGCCTATGTTCTCAGTTTTATCGGCTCGAGCGGCTAGTGAGCAAGCATCGAGCGGCCCCCATTCTGGATTACATGCTCGAGCGGACATCGAGCATGAAGCGAGCGGGCGGTCCTTGGACGGGCCCGAGCGCGTGGAGAGCGGACCGAATGAATTTTAATGAATTTTAAACCGACAACCCACAACCCGACATCAATAAAATAATACATATGGTTACGGAATATGCCAATTAGATAAAAGTCTCTAACAGTTGCTAAATTGTTTTTAAAATATTTGAACATTTCTTATTCAAATACTCATCCATATGATATTTATTTACCTATGTTGATTATATCTTACATGCATGTTAGCTTGATTCCCGTTCCATGATATTTTTAAAAGCTTATATCTTAAATTCATGCATATCATATTAAAATATGAGATCATTGTACATATGTTCTTACATATCTTTTATTTGCTGATAAAAAAAAAAACTCTAATTTTAATAAAGGTGATTTGCTTTTTTAGTTTTGAGGAAAAAACCATATATATATATTTCGGTGTAGAGTTTTCGATTTTAACCAAGTAAGAACCATTTAAAGAATAGATGGAATTTATTCGGATATATTTTGATATATTATTTGTAAATTGAAGGTTAAACCTAACATCCACAAGTTACAAAAGCGACGTTGAATCATGACTTCAGAGAATAAAATATAGTGAAATCCACGAGTCATGAATAATAGTGTTGGCTTTTGATTATATAAAAATAATCATAACCCAAATTTTGATATTCGACCCCTATTAGTGATATCATCATTTATCCTTAGTTATTATATGTTTACAAAATTTTTGTTATTTCATGTTTTATACATTTGCACAAAACATACACACACACACACACACACACAATTTCTCGCATATTTTATCATGATTTCAATATTATTGGTATTTCAATTTTGATCATGAATATCGTCACTTGCACATTAACTCACTATATCCACATATATAAAAATTATACATGCTTATTTTTGCCACCTTTTTGCTAACATTTCAGATTAATAGGCTCGGATATATTTGTAGAAATTTCATACGTTGAAACTACTTTATAAAAGAAATAGTTGTTGGATATTTTAGTTGTATTTTGCTTTTTCGATTAGAAGGTTGTTAATTCAGTTTTAAACTATCTGTATTATGGCCACGAGCCAAGAAATATTTAATTCAATATAATGTTGGATATATTGTTGGTTACATTGATTTCATATTTGAGATACTTTCCTTATGGCTTAAGTCGACTAGGAAACGAATTATCAGAGTCATTTTTAAATGTGACTTTTTGAATCCTGCATTTGGATATTTATTTATCATTGAACTGTTTAGCAGTAATTATTGCAGGATCACATCCCGGTGATTGAATTTAAGTTAGTTGATTAAATATTTATTTATGGGTTTCAATTAAATTACGATTTGACATATTTAACAATAATGGGTCTTGGGCCAGGGACATGACACCAGCTTTGTTTGGTGGAAATTTGGATGTGCTTGTGAGAGATTTCCACGGGGTTTGAGTATGGTTTCTTGGTTGAGGGGATATGGAAACAGTAGGTTGTCGGAAGTACTGTGTGGTTGGTTATGTGAAGTGGAGCTGATTTTCTGTTGCATCAATTGTCTTATTTCAGACATGAAAGCCTCCATCTTGTTGTCTATTTGGTTAAATCTTTCTTCCATGGATTGTTGGTGTGCCGGGATTTGATCTTTGTAATTTTCTTGCATTTCCAGATGAAGCTGATTGAGTTGATCGTCAACTTCTTGTTTCTTGTTGGCCATGGCTGCAATTCGATAGAAGTGGGCTAGAAGAGTGGATGGTAGTGAAATTGATGGAGCACAGGAAATTTTCTGATTTGATACCAATTTGTAGTATGAGAAGGGTTGATTCCTTCCTTCACTACTAATGGATAGACGAACAAAGAAAGAACAAGAGATTTAACAGTAAGGAGAAGAGAGAGAAGATTCAAGAAAAGGCAAAGCTGAAGGGAGAACCTCGGTAAAACCAATATGGTTCCTTTGAAACAGTAATCAGAATTTGCATTTATTCAATCAATCTATTCTTTCTTTACATTCTCGTTGGCTACTTGTACAAATTCAGAATAGAGCTACTTCATACAACTAGACAACTGAATTAGTTAGAGTAACAACTGAATTAGTCAGAATTTAGTTAGCTGGTAGGTCAATCAATTGGATGATGTTACAAATCTAAAATGGTGGACAGAACGTACTTTGTGTTGACTTTTGATCACTTTCTTGTAGGTGTCACAACAAACGAACTGTCATCGGAAGGTTGCCCAAGGATTGGAGTGCGGCGAGCGACCAAGAGGCAGGGTAGAGTTGGTGCGCTCGAGGATTGATAGAGTGGAGCTTTAGCGTTGATTCCAATTTGCCTGCCTGAATATTGCGCTCAAGGCTCGCTTGAGTGGAGCTCGAACACCGATGCCAGTGTCATTCACACTCGAATCATGCCTGCCAGGTGCTTGAGCTCAACCGGGATTATAAAATCGTGCGAACACAATTTTAGGGTTAATTTCGAAATCATTCTCACACAATGAGCGCTACACAGAGAGAGAAGAGAGAAGAAGAGAAAAAATGAAGAGGTTCGGTATCTGGTTGAGGTCTGATAGAAGTTCCGTTCTTCGTCAAGGTTGGGTACGTAGTTCTAGAATCGATTTCTAGAGCGTATTTTCATTTGGTTGTTCTTATTTCTCGTTGTATTTCTTTTGTGGATTGTTGGATGTGTTGAGGAGGGTTGTAATTGCCCATTCTTCACACGGGATTGTAGTAAAGGGATTTCAAAAGGGTTTCTTTGTAACCGGCACTTTGATAGTGGATTTGTTTGAAATTTATCCCGTAATTTTTTCCTTGATTAAAAAGAGTTTTCTACATTAAAAATCATTGTACATTACTGTATTTCTTGTACTCACAATTTTGGTGGCTGACGGTCGACAAGGGGATTCGGGTTTTATTCCACTGAGTCGGGTTGTGTGTATCTAGGTCGATCTCCAACAAGTAGTATCAGAGCAATATTGTAAAACTTTGTTTTGATGGCATCAACATCGAGGAGTCTGCCATTCTGTGTTGAGTAATTTAATAGGTAAAATAGTTTTATCCTTTGGTAAGAAAGGGTGATGAATATTTTAACTCTAAAAGAAACGATAAAAACACTTCGAAGGAAAGAAGATAAATCGGAAAATATGACGGAGGAGTAGTAAGATAAGAGAGGTCTTACTAATTACACAATCAAATTGTATCTCCAGATAACACTCTTCAAGATATTATGAGCTTGTCGGATTCAGCGGAAGTCTGGACAAAACTTGAAAGCCGGTATAAGTCCAAGTCCTTGACAACAAGGTTGCATGAGAAAAAAAAGTTCTATGGCCTACATTTATCGGAAGAGAGAAGCTTCGAGAAGCATTTGGTGAGTTCAACCGGAGCTTAACGCAAATGTTGGCACTTGATGAGAAGATCAATGAAAAAGACAAGGCATTGGTGTTGCTGGCTTCTTTGCCAGCTTTGTACAATCATATTGTCACGACGCTATTGTTTAAAAATAACACGCTCAGTCTGAATGAGTTCATCACTTCCTTACTTGTGAATGAGTCAAGGCGGAGGAGAAGCGTTGAGGTATCAAAAGAGTCGAGGCTCTTGGTATCCACTAGCGATCGGAGGCACGAGAGATCGTGAGACCAAGGCGGCAAATCCAAGAGGAGCATTGGTCGGTCCAAATTTCAGGACATAGAGTACTTTCATTGTGGTAAGAAAGGTCACATAAAGCGGAATTATCCCAAGAAAAAGCAGGAAGAGGGCGGAGGCGAGCGTCAGCAGATGAGGGATCAGGATGATAATGATCGGGCCTCTATAGCTTTCTATAGAGACCCTCTAGTTGTCCATGCAGGGGAGACATAGAGCTTTTTGAGTGAGGAGATGATTTTGGTGATGGATAGTGGTTACTTACACCATATGACATCGAGGAAGTACCTCTTTACCAAGTATACATAGGGACTATGGGATATTGAAAATAGATAACGATAATTCGTCAAAGGTTATTGGTATCGGGAATGTTAGCTTGTGAACAAGCAATGGAACGAAACTTGTGTTGAAGGGCATACGACATGCCCCAAATTTGCGGTTGAATATAATTTCAATTAGGAAGTTTAATGAAGAAGGCTTTTGCACGGCGTTCGAAAAAGGCCAATGGAAACTTACCAAATGTGCCTCAGTTGTGGCAAGGGGAGCAAGCAATCAATCCGGTACTTGATGAAGACTTTGGTTGCCAAGGATAATGCTAAGGTGACCAACAAGGGTATCGATCAAGATAGTAGGAATAGGAAACTGAGGAGTGCAAGGAGGTGTGATTCTACCGCCAAAAAGAAGTGGGACTACTTTAGGTTTGGTAGAGTGAAAAAAGGTATCGTTCAGATTTACGGAGACTGACGTCGAGATTCCATTAGAGGGAAAGTTGCAAAGGGCCAGGTGATGACGGTTACCAGTGAAGGCAAAGGGTAGTTGATAACATCAATTGGATGATATTACAAATCTAAAATGGTGGTCAAAACATACTTTGTGTTAAGTTTTGATCACTCCCTTGTGGGTGTTACAATAAATAAACTGTCATCAGAAGGTCACGTAAGGTTCGTGCGAGGATTGGAGCACAACAAGCAACCAAAAGGCAGGGCTGAGTTGG
Organism: Nepenthes gracilis; assembly: GCA_033239525.1. NCBI lineage: Eukaryota > Viridiplantae > Streptophyta > Magnoliopsida > Caryophyllales > Nepenthaceae > Nepenthes > Nepenthes gracilis. The sequence continues at coordinate 8,314,631 of BSYO01000009.1, forward strand.
AACGCTCAAGGCTCGCTCGAGTGGAACTCGAGCACCAATTTCAATTTGCTTGCCAGGATATTGTGCTCGAGGCTCGCTCGAATGGAACTCGAGTGCCAATGTCAATGTCATTCGCACTTGAGTAGCACCTGCCAGGTGCTCGAGCTCGGCCCAAGATTATAAAATTGCGTGAACACAATAGTAGGGTTAATTTCGAAATCATTCTTACATAAGGTGCGCCACACAGAAAGAGACGGGAGAAGAAAAAGAGGTTCAACATCCGATTGAGATCTTATTGGAGTTTCGTTCTTTGCCAAGATCGGATATGTGACTCTAGAGTCAATTTCTAGAACGTATTTTCGTTTGATTACTCTTATTTCTCATTATATTTCTCTCATGGGTTACTGGGTATATTAATGGGGGTTGTAATCATCCATTCTTCACTCAAGATTATAGTGAAGGGATTTCAGAAGTGTTTCTTTGTAACCGGCACTTTTATAATAAATTTGCTCGGAGCTTGTCCCGTGATTTTTCTCTTAATTGAAAAAGATTTTTCATGTTAAAAATCGTTATGTATTGTTGTGTTTTTTGTGCCCACAATTTTGGTGACTAACAGCTGACAGGGGGTTTGAGTTTTTTTCTGCTGCGCCGAGTTGTATGTATCTGGGTCAATCCGAAACACTTTGAATGCCGTTATAACGAGAGTTTCCTTCTTATTAAATAGCCAAACACTGACATGATTCTTATCATGTAGTCTGTATAATAATTTAGAATATATACTAAACTAGAAAACATTATATATATATGCATATGTACAATTACCAACATACAATTATCTATGTACCATTAATTACTTATTATTGCCGCTAATTGCCCAAATCAATTGCAAATAATATATGCATGACTCACACTGGATTCCTGCAAACGAAACCGGCAGCAATATCGGCATCTTCAATAGCAGGCAGTACATAGGTTCCATTAGCTGATTTTCCACCCCTGAGCACCGTTTAATTTGTGTCATATAAGATATATGCTGGCTGCTGCTTAGCGTTGGCTGAATTGCTCTCTTGTTGGGTTTCCTATTTTAATATGATACGTTGATATATTTCATTTCCAAAGCAGGTAATGACAATAAGGAATTATAATAATTTTACTTCTATTTTACAGTCTACTCCTATTTTGCAGCCAGGGGCCTCATGTCAAACATACAAGGGTAACGACGCAAACATTGATCATAGGCTACTTGAGCATCAGTAACTCATAAAAAAGCGCGGGGAAGTGCTCACATTCCATAGGTGTAAACTTATTTTCAAGCAGAAATGTGCACAGATTGGATAATTCATGCTTAGTTGAACCAAAAAACTGTAGTACTGAAAAAGTTCAAGAACTATTATGATGTTCCATTTACACTCAAATTAGTAGTAAATTTCTCAACAACTATCTGTCTTAGATGTTTGATCCGATGAAAAGCTGTTGACATCTGGTTCCCAATGACAAGCACAGGTATTACTTTCTGTTAACAGATTTTGAGAATATTAGTAAGAAAATATTGCTTATAGAGAATTGGGAAAACAATTGTCTGTTACGTAGAAGGAGCAAATGCAGAGAAGAGTACCATCCGTAGATGAAAATATCAGTATTAATGTTAGTATCAGTCGCAGTCGTATTAACATCGGACATATTTTATAATACGTATTGGTATCAAATATATCGGATGAAAAACATTTTAACAAATCATAAGCTAACAAACAAGTATCAGCCAATACGAAAATATATTACGATATCAAAAAATATCGGTATCGGGAGGCCCTAATACCAATGCATATCAGCCGATACGTATCACATTGGCCAATATTTCTATCAATGAAACCATCTATTTGGGTAGGTGAGAAAATACCATATGTTAGGAACACTCAACAAGCATTCTATGCAATGCAGTTAGTGTTCGTAAGTCAGTTTGCTTCTTTAACTGACTGACGTAGAAAGCTATATTTATGTACATGTGTTGTTAGCAACTATGTATTTTCAGTGTATTCCTCACATTTCCTTACTCTGGATTGAATATCCCTCTTTAACATATGTATACGATTGTCTAACTATTATCATTATAGAGAGAACTAGCTTTGGGAATTAATAAGGAGTATTTCCATTCTGAAATTACTAGTGTAGATTATTGTATTATTGCTTTTGTCTATCTCATAAGAGTACCATCTTTTATTATGTACTTGTCCCTAATAAGTATCTCCTTTCGGTGCATACTTTTTTATACTATAGTCACCACTAAAAGCAGCAAGTGCTGAATAAAAGACTGATAGGGTAAAACAACAGTATCCAAAATAAGTAACTTAGAGTACTTTAAGCACCTTGCTCTTTAAGGTGGGATACACACCTAGGACGAACCCCTGTTGAGGAGCCTCACTTGGACTGGGTGAAGCTCTAAGGCTATTTTGTTAGATTATAGGTCACTTTTCTGTGGGTCCCATACCAATATAATGTATCATTCAGTGGCACACATAATGACGCACGTGCTTTGGCCTGATCAAGGAAGGTAGCTAAATGGCGCACGACAATTACCTAATTCACGCATGTGTGCTGAATGTCCAGATTAGAGGCGCTCAAGGGGTGCCTGAGAGACGCACATGTGCACATTGTTTGGGTTGGAGGCGCTTGAAGAGCGCTCAAGGGGCGCACGAGCAAAATTGATCAAGATTATTCAGTGCCTGATACATGGTTGAGAGGCGCTCGTGTGCCGGTCACACAATACACTCGCGCCTGACAAGCAATCAAGCGTCGTTCGTAATATAAAAGATCCCGACACAATTTTTATAGTTATACTTCGCGATTTTTGAGACAATAAGCGCCAACATATTTAAAAAAAAGAAAAGAAAAAGAGAGAAAATGGATAAGATGAAGGTTTGCTCCTCCAATTGAGTTTCGAATCGTACTTCTCCACCGACTTTAGGTATGTTGTTTTTGAAATAACGAAGGATATTATACCGATCGTATTTCTTCTTTTATTTTGTACTCTTTATTGCTCGAGCTCAATTATTACAGGGAGTTATGCTCTTATATTTATTAGCGGTTTTTGTAATTGAATATATCACATAGTAGATATTCTTCAAACTTATAATCCCATGGTTTTTTCCTTGTTTAAAAATGGATTTTCCATGCAAAATCTTGTATGCTTCATTATTTATGATTATTATTGGCTTGTTGTATATTATTGATTTATTTCCACACGGTTTAAATGAGGGGTTTGATTCTTAACAAGTGGCATTGGAGACATGATTATTACTATCGTGTATTGAAACTTATTTGAATAAATGGATGTTGGAAACAAAACGATTTACTTAAATGACCCAAACTATGACATATGGAGGAGCAAAATGAAGGATTTATTATTTGTTAAAACAATATATCTTCCGATATTTGCTACTCAAAAGCCCTAATCAAAATCCGAGAAGAAATGTGCTTTTGAGTATGAATGAATTTGTAGCTACATTTGCAATCTATTGACAATGATATATATAATCACATTCAAAATGAAGCACATGCAAAAACATTGTGGGAGAAGCTCAAAATGCTTTATGCCTCGAAGACTAGTAACAATAAATTATATCACTTGATGAAATTGATGTAAGTGAGATATAAGAATGGTACATCTATAACCGACCATTTGAATGAATTCCAAGAATGCGTTAACCAATTGAGTGGCATGGGTATCAAGTTTGATGATGAGTTGCTAGGTTTGTAATTATTGACTACCTTGCCGAATTCATGTGAGGTGATATGGATCACCAACACCACTCCAAACAATGTGGTAACTCTGGAGATAGAAAAATGAGCCATGCTATAAGAGAAGACGAGACAAAGATCACAGAGCTCCTCGCCCTCCGAATTGTTAGTCTCAGAGTCATGGGGAATAAATAAAAGACGAGGCCCAAAATCAGGTGAAAAGAGCTAAAGCAAGTCTCAATTGAGGTACCAAAATCTCAAGTGCCATCACTGCAGAAAGAAGAAACACATTAAGAAGCATTACAACAAGTGAAAATGTGAGAATACTGACAAGAATGAGAAGGCTAAGAAGTCCCAAAATGAGGAGAGAGTCTCAATTGTTACCAAACCCAATCTTCTATTAGTTTGTAAAGAAGAAGTGATCAACTTGATAGAACAAGAGGCAAATTCGATGGTTGACGGCAGCATATCACTCTGTCATGTCGAAAAGGAAATTCTTCACATCTTATAATCCCGAAGATTTTGGAGTGTTGAAGATTGAAAATGAAAGCGTGTCCTAAATTGTTGGCAGTGGCAACATGTGCCTAATCACAAACAATGCAACTAAGCTACTGCTGAATGATGTACAACACATTTCGAATATTCGATTAAATCTCATTTTAATGAGCATGTTTAATAACTAAGGGTTCTGCAATATGTTTTGTGAAGGGGCATGAAAGCTGGGGAAAGAAGATTTCCAACTTATATGTGTTGCAAGCGTCAATTTCAGCCGGAGATGTACATATGGCCAGAAGTGATGAGTCTTTAGACTTGTGGCACTGACGTTTAGGCTATATGAGTAAGAAGAGACTGAATTATTTAGCCAAGAAGAACTTCCTTCGAGGTGTGAAGGAAGCAAATTTGAAGACCTATCCTTATTATATGATGGGGAAGTAACAGAGAGTTTTATTCTATGGAAATTCGTTCACGAGGAAGATGGATCTTCCTGAGTTGGTCCACACCGACATATACAGTCCTCTTAAAGTGAAGATATTCGGAGGAGCACTCTACTTCATTACGATTATTGATGATTGTTCAAAAATATTGTAGGTATAGCCACTAAAATCGAAAGATCAAGCCATTGATGTTTTCGAACAATTTCATACCCTAATTAAAATATAAACGAGGAAAAGTTAAAGTGCATCCCGGAGTGATAACGGAGGAAAATATATTGGAACATTTGATATATATTGTCGAACCCGCGGAAATGGTCACCAAAGGACTCCACCGAAGACACCATAACTGAATGATATAGCTGAGAGGATGAATAGAATGTTGACCGAAAGAGTTCATTGCATGCTTTCAGAAGTGAAGCTCCCTGGCTAGTTTTAGATGGAAGCTTAGAATACCGTGGCTCACATGATCAATTTCTCACCAAGTGATCCACTTAATGGCAAAGTAATAGAAAAGGTATGGTTTAGAAAGGAGATATTCTATGACCACTTGCTTGTGTTTAGATGCAAAGTCCTACTTCGTATCCCAAAGGACGAGAGGTACAAACTAGAGTTAAAGATGAAATAGTGCATCTTTCTCGATTACGGAGAAGATAAATTGGGTTATCAGTTATATGATTCGATAGAGAAAAAGCTTCCCCAGTCGAGGAATATGGTACTTGTCTAGGATAAGACTATCGAAGATACCAAAAAAGAGGAGAAAGTCATTTCTAGCACTGACAACAACCGACTGTGTGATATGAATCCTAAATCCTTGACACTAATATCAATTCATGAAGAAGACAATGATTGAGATGATGCTAAAGGGGAAGAAAACAGTGACTTCTATGTTTGATGGAGTGGACGATGCTAATGTGGACGATGCTACTCACCATGATGTTTCCGATGCTAAGACCATCCCACTCCAGCGATCCATGAGAAATCGAAGGCCCTCCTCTCGCCTAATGGCTAATGAGTATATGTTGCTTACCGATGGCGGAGAATCTGAAAGCTTTAATGAAGTAATGGATAATGAGTATAAATTAGAGTTGATGGAAACTATACAAAATGAAATGAAGTTGTTGCAAAAGAACCACACATTTGAGCTAACCAAGTTGCCTAAAGGCAAACGAGTTTTGAAGAACAAGTGGGTTTTTCGTGTAAAAATTGATGACTACAACTTACAACCAAGATACAAAGCAAGATTAGTTATGAAGGGGTTCAATCAACGGAAAAGCATCGATTTTAAAGAGATTTTTACTTCTATTGTGAAAATATCTTCAATAAGGGTGGTTCTTGGATTGACCGCAGTCCTTAATTTGGAAGTTGAACAATTGGATATGTGAACGGCTTTTCTTCACGGTGACTTTGAGGAGGAGATCTATATGGAGTAGCCGGATGAATTCCAAGTTGAGGGTAAGGAGTGTCTTGTATGTCATCTAATGAAAAGCCTCTACGAGTTAAAGCAAGCCTCGAGATAGTGGTACAAGAAGTTTGATTTTATTATAATAAGTCAAAGTTACCGAGAAACTAATTTAGACCATTATATTTTCATTCAAAGGTTTTCAGAAGGCGAATTCGTTATTCTCCTACTTTATATGGATGATATACTTATTGTTGGGTGAAATGCTTCCCGAATTATTGAATTGAAGTAGCAACTTGGGAAATCCTTTACCGTGAAGGATTTGGGGCTGGTAAAGCAAATTCTTAGTATAAAAATATTTCGCAAACGGAAAGTGAAGAAATTGTAGATGTCCTAAGAGAGTTACATTGAGAAGGTACTTCGACAATTTAAAATGGAGAAGTTCAAGCCAGTAAGCACTCCATTAGCCAATTACTTCAAGTTGAGTAATTGACAATGTCACTCCACGGATGAAGAAAAGGCAAACATAAAAAGCATCCCTTTTCGGCCGTGGGCAGTTTAATATAGGCAATGATGTATACAAGGCCAAATATAGCCCATACAGTTGGCATGGTTAGCCGATTTCTCTCCAAACCGGAAAGGAGTATTTATCCGTGGTAAAATAGATATTGAGATATTTCCTATGAACTTTCAAAATGTGTTTATGTTTTGAAAATAAGAAGCTGCTTCTAGTTAGGTATATTGATACAAACATAGCGGATGATATTGACTCTTGAAAGTCCACTTCGGGGTATCTGGTGACATTTGCAAGAAAAGCTATTTCATAACAATCTAATTTGCAACAGTATTTTATTCTCTTAACCACCAAGGTGGAATTCATTGTACTGACGGAGGCATGTAAAGAGATGCTGTGGATGAGAAAGTTCATTCGGGAGCTCGGGTTCAAGCAAAAACAATATGTGCTATTTTATGACAATCAAAATACTATTCACCTTTGTAAAAACTCGTGAGATATCATTAGGTGAGAAATGTCACTGACTCGAAATTACTAACACTTGACAAGGTCAGGATCGAGGAGAATTAATATGATATGATGACCAAAGTGGTATAAAGGAAAAAGCTTGAAACTTGCCGAACCGTGGCTGAGATGGTGATGACCCCCATAAGGTCGTGAGGGAAAATTTATTGAGTTGTGGGTTACTTCCTTGTAAGTCCCATACCTATATGATATATCATTTGGTGGCACGTACGATGACGCACGTGCCTTGACCTAATCGAGAAAAGAAGCTGGGTAGTGCACAACAAGCACCTGATTCGCGCATGTGCGGTGAACATCTAGATTAAGGGTGCCTGAAAGGCATGCATTGTCCAAATTGGGGCACTTGAGGAGTGCCCAAGGAGCGCACGAGAAAAATTTATCCAAATCATTCAGTGCCTAATGCACACCCAAGGGGCGCTTGTGTGCCAATTGTTCAGTACATTCGCGCCTGACGGATGCTCGAACGTCGTTCCTAATATAAAAGGTTATGATGGAATTTTTATGGTTACACTTTGCGATTTTTAAAACATTGAGCACTAGCACAATGAGAAAAGGAATAAAAAGAGAGAAAAAATGAAGAAGAGAAAGGTTTATTCATCCAATTGAGGTTTGAATCATGCTCCATTTTCCACCGACCTTGGATATATTGTTCTTAACGTTGCGAAGGATATTTTACCAATCGTATTTTTTCTATTTTATCTTGTCCTCTTTATTACTTAGGCTCAGTTATTACAATAAGTTGTGCTCTTGTATCTATTGGGGTTTTTTGTAACTGAATATATCACATAGTAAATATTCTTCGGACTTATAATCCCGTAGTTTTTCTCCTTGTTTGAAAATGAATTTTCTGTGTAAAATCTTACGTGCTATATTATTTGTGATTATCATTGACTTGTTATACATTATCAATTTATTTCCTCACGATTCAAAACAGGGTCTAGTTCCTAACATGTTCCTCACTAAACTTGATGCCTCAGGCTCTTTTGACAAAACAAGCATAAAGTTTCTACCATCACAAACTAAAATGATACGGATAGGGAGCAAGGAATCAACAAATATTACAAGATATATATCTCAAATCCTTCTTGTAAGGAAGGAGAATCAAATAACTATTTCAAAATATTTCCTAAAACAAAACATCTATTCTTCTGCCCAAAATAGTCTTGAAACACATTGATGATATATGAGGGCAATGCCTCTGAACTATCAAAATTACAGCTACTAGCATTGCTGATCTAGTCTGGGACAGCTGAAATACAAGGCAGCTTTGGAATATCAACAAAAAAAGTGTGAATCCCACAGGGTTGACGGGTACCAGTCATTACTTAACAAGGCAGTGACTGTGGCTATTGTCAAGAATTATCGTGGTCATTTGAAGGATAAGCTTGCACTGAGTGGAATAAAGGAACAAAATGGGTGGTTGGACATAAATATCAGCTCAGAGAGGCATATGATACATTGAGGACAGTTAAGCGTGTGATTGCTTTGTAACCAGCGGTGCCATGCAAAGCTAAGATTCCTAAGCACTCCCGGATGGCTTGGTTAGCTGCTCATGGAGGTTTACAGACTGAAGATAAGCTGAGGCCATGGCACATTTAGCAATGAAAAATGGTAGTCCTTTCAGCAATCAAGCAGAATTCTCAAATAATTTATTCTCAGTGAAATTTATCTAAGGCAGTCAACTGCTCAGTGATGCAACCACTGATGCAACCACTTATGCAAGAAGATGCAACCACATCCATAGGAGGATGAAATTGCTAGGAAATGCATAGTTGGTAGAACAAAAAAAGTTAGAGCTTTCTTGAGGAGAACCAGTATTGCAGCTTCCACCTATTTCTTGAGAGAGATGCAAAAATCTTTCAAGCTAAATGCACAGCAGATTTCCTGCTTGGCAGAACCATTAAAATTGAAATTCTGATTAAAGCCTCAAGCCTGAGTCATGCCGCTAAAGCAGATGCACAATGGATTGCACCTCTTTGATTCATCATCACATTTGAGAGTATTTTGTCTTTAGATTAGCTAGCTTTCTTTAGGCTCTGATTAACCGTTTTAAACTTTGACACCCCCGATGTATTTTGGTATAGAGCATTACTCCCTTGAGTAAGCCTGGAGAATTTTTATTGGTATAATTTTTTGAGCAAATAAAATATACACTACATACCAAAAACAACAAAAAACCAGTGCTTGACGATGATCATTCGGCAACGGCAGTAGAGACTTGGTATTTCTAGTTGAAGAATCTTTCAATCAAAATATATAGCAGATTTACAGCTTTGGCAGAATATTAAGCTCCAAGATTAGGTACCTGTGCTTAAGAAGATGCACAATGGATAGCCTCTTTTTAACTCTCATAACATTTGGATGTATTTGGTGTTCAGATTAGCCACCTTTGCTTTAAATCTGATTGATTGTTTTGGACTTTAGGCCCACCATGCATATCGATATTCAGCATAACACCCCCGAGTAAGCCTGGATATTTGGATTGGTATACTTTTTTGAGCATATAAAAGACTTACTACATGCCAAAATCAACAAAAATCAAGTGAATGATGACGATGATTCAATCATTGCAATGCCATTAGAGATGTGAGGGTTCAAGTTAACTACTGCACGTTCCCTTCCCTTGCTCTGTCTAATAGTAGCTACCTAGTTCCTTACAATTCATCATCTATTTCTTTTCACCAAGATTTTGAACAATTGTAGATTGCGGACACCCAGGTGCTGACTCCACTAAGAGGGCCAAAGATTTTGCAGCTGAAGTAATGTCCTTTCTAAATGGGCAAAGAGACGGGTTGTAATCAAATGTGAAGTACCAATGCTCAGTAGAAAAAAGAAGAGGCACCTAAACTACATAAGCTAGAAATCCCATGAAGACATCCTTCCATTATCTATAATTATCATCAACCAAAAGGCAGTTATAAAGGCCATAATCAAAACCAATACACAGGGCATGTAGTTTCCCATAATCCTCAATAAACAAAAGTATGAGAGGCAAAAACCTATTGATACCTAAGATCACAAAGGAACATGAAAATTCACAAATAACACACTAAACAATGTATGATTGTCATCCCATTGTGAATCCATAAGAATCAAGAAAGATATATTTGCCTTGACACCCAAGGCAAATAACCAATTAGGATTTCATTGGGGTGGGTCACTCCCATGAATATCCCACGCCCTTGAATTAAAAGCGAATGCTCTTTTTTACTGAGTATAGAATGTTGAAGTACAAGAGTCTGGGATACAAGATGTACAGGGTAAGAGTATGGAGGTCCCGGGGCTCAGTTGCATAGGGGTCCAGCTGTGGGAGCTTGACTAACCCAGGGTCCAGGAGCTCAGTCCGCCAAGTGTCCGGTAGTACTAGATGCTCAAGAGCTCAGGAGCTCGGCCAAAATGTGACTGTGTCCTTTCAGGATAGTTGGCTTCTTCATCTTTTCTAGTGTCCTTTCCATAATCTCAGAGATGTATCGACTGACAACGATGATTTTATATCCTTGATTTTAGGCTGAAAATCAGGCCATCAAGTTTAACAGCCCCTTCTCAAGACGTGCAATTCTGTAGCCTTTGTTCGTAAGGAGAACAAGAGGCATCATAGAAGAGTTGGACAATTCAATTGGACATTCAGTTAAGACAACTTAATTGATACAATTGAGTGAACATACAGAGAGTAAGTGATGCAAGGGAAAGAAAGGAGAAGAAGATAAGAGGAAGAGGTGGTGCTTCAGTTCTGATAGTAATCTGAGTTCCAACCTTTACCGGTCTTCAGTCTAGTCTTCGGGTCTGTCATTCACTCTCTTTTACTTGCACTACTAGTTGTTGAGATTGTCACTGTGAGGGTACCACGGTTGTCAGAGCTGCTCACTTTCTGTGTAACCACAACTATAATAGTGAAGCGTCTTTAAGGAGTAAGGAATTCCTTGGTTTTCTCCTCACCTAAGAAGGGTTTTTCATATAAAAATCTTCTAGTTCTTTTTGTGCATTAGTTGCTTTGTCTTACTCAATTGCTTCAGGTTTGCAATGCAAGTGGCATTAGAGCCTCAACTATTTGTTAACCTTATATTTCGTGTTGAACCACAGAGACTAACACAAGCAGAATGGTTCAAATTATCCTCTAGGAATGGAAAGATTAAGCATTATCACATACCCATGTTTGCAGAGGGAAACCCTGATACAGGCTTGACCCAGTATCCTGATCCGGTGCAGTAAATGAGTAGTAACTTGGGGTAAAAGCTAGTTAGCAAGGTAGTAGTAGTTGATGATTTCTAGGAGTTTGAATAAGTAGTTATGGAATAGGCTTATTATTCCATGTTATTAGAGATTGTTAGTTCTAAAAATGAGGGATATCTGCATTTTGCATGTAGCTTTATAAAGTATTAAGAAGGATTTATGGAAAGGTTAGTTGAATGTTTAAGAATTCCTTGTAAATTTAGAAATCCTAAAAAATTTAAATTCCTTACTAGGAGGTTAAAGATTCCCTAAAATATCTTACTGATTCAAGAATAGATCAATCTTACAAAGTCGATCAATTCTCTTTTTGCTTTAGAAACCCGTTACACATTCTTAGATGAAGGGACATATCAACTTGGTATCAGAGAGAGATATAGCAGATCACTGTTTGGAGCATTTGGAAGCAGAGGTCAACAACCTAAAAACCGGCCAACAGATAATGAGACAATTAGCTGACGTGACATTTTTAATACAAGCCTTGTCAAGCAACCAGACTGCTAATTTTGGGAATGAGAGAAGTTCTTCGTCCAACCAAAATCAAACTATTTATTGGGTTCCAGATTTATTGTTAGGACTGATCACAAGAATTTTCAGTATCTCATAAATCAAACTATCACCACACAAGCTCAACAAAAATGCTTGATCTGATTGATGAGCTATCAATTTGAGATTATATACAAAAAAGGAAACTGAGAATGGGATTGCTAATGCGTTGCCCCGAAGGCATGAAAGAGAATTGCAAGCTATTACTCGAGCAGTTCCAATATGGACAGAAGCTATTCAGGAAGAGGTCCTAAGAGAGGAGTTACAACAGCTGGTAAGGAGAATCCAAGAAGGGGAAGCAGTGGGTCCATAGGCTTACAAAGAAGGCATGATTTTCTTTAAGGGGTGCATTTACCTTTAACCCACTTCTCCCTTAATACCATTGATTATCCAGGAATTTCTCTCTAATACTCACAAAGGGTTGCATAAAACCTTGTACAGGGTGTGCCAAAATTTCTTCTAGAAGGGCATTAAAAGAATGGTGCAGGATTTTATACAAGAATGCGATATTTGTCAAAACCATAAATCAGAGCACAGGAACCCTGTGGGTCTCATAAGCCCCTCATCGATATCCTAAAATTTGTAGACGGATGTCTCTATGGACTTCGTGGAGGGCCTCCCCCTCTCTAAGGGAAAATCAGGTATCTTTGTGATATCAAAATTTGGACTCTTCAACCCTATTAGTCATCCTTATACAACCGTGACTATTGCTCATTAGTTTTTTGATCACATCTTCAAGCTTTATGGGATGCCGAGATCAATTGAATGTAATCGCGATCTGGTGTTTACAAATAATTTTTGGACAAAGTTGTTTCAATTGCAGGGCCTTGAATTCTATTTTAGTTCAACTTACCATCCTCAAACGAATAGACAAACAGAATTCATCAATCAAATATTGGAAATATATTTGAGGTTCCTAATGAGCTCCAAACTGAAGGTACGAGTAACCTAGATTATATGGGTGCAATACTATTACAAGACAAGTATCAGGTTGGCCTTAGGTAAGTCTCCCTTTAAGGTGCTATATGGACGAGAGCCACCATCCCTCTTGGCATATGTTCATGGCACGACTAAGATAGAGGCAGTTGAGAAATTCTTGGAAGTACGTGATCCGGTGGTCTGAGAAGCAAGAGAAAACCTAGCAAAGGCATAAGATCGTATGAAACAGCTCCACGAAAAGAAGCACAGTGAATGAGCCTTTGAGATTAGTCAGTGGATATATATCAAGCGGCACCAGTATCACCAACAAAAGCTTTCTTGGTGAAGGAACCAGAAATTAGCACCCAAGTCTTTCAGGCCTTACAAGGTTCTTGATAAAATAGGCCAAGTGGGTTGTCAGCTTCAGCTACCTAGCAACGCTAAAATGCACCCTGTCTTTCACATTTCTTTACTAAAGACAAGGGTGGGGCAACAAGATATGGTCACATTAGAGCTGCTGCAACAAACTGACTGGGAGCCATCACTAGGCCATCAGCCGTAGGCAGTACTAGAGGCCAAGATGCATAAGGGAGTTCATGAAGTCCTCATCCATTGGCGGAATAGCTCTGTAGCTGAAGCCACCTAGGAGAAATTTGAAGATTTGACATTGTGCTTTCCAGATTTTCCTCTTGGGGACAAGAGGAATGTTTTAGTGGGAGGAAGTTCATACAGAATTGACCCAGCATCGTGATTTAGTACGGTAAATGAGTAGTAACTAAGGGTAAAAGTTGGTTAGCAAGGTAGTAGTAGTTGATGATTTCTAGGAGTTTGAATAAATAGTTATGGAATAGGCTTGTTATTCCATGTTATTAGCTATTACAAGTTCTAAAAGAGGGGATATCTCCATTTTGCATGTAACTCTATGAAGTACTAAGAAGGATGTATGGAAAGGTTGTTGAATGTTTAAAAATTCATTGTAAATTTAGGATTCCTTAAAAATCTCGAATTCTCCATTAAAAGGTCAAGGATTCCTTGAAGTATCCTACTGATTTAAGAATAGGTCAATATCTCAAAGTTGATTAGTTCTCTTTTTTACTTCAGAAACCCAAGGGACAAATCAAAGCCTCAGAAAAAACTTGCGGTTGAACGGACGTTGTTCCACCTTCAGATGTGTGGAGACATCACGCAGTGGGTAGACAATAGTATTTTGAACCATGTTAGTGCAGTGACAAACAAGTGCATGCTGTGGAACAAGCTGGGGGAGCTCTATGCTTGGAAGATGGGAACAATAAATTATTCCAAATTAAGCAGATGATGGCCCTGAAGTATCAGGGCAGTACCTTTATGGCCTATCATCTAAATGCATTCTACATTGGTGAAAATATTGATATAAATATTAGTATCAGTCACGACGATATCAAACAATGCATATCAATATCAAATATATCGAGAGGAAAAAAGTTTTAAGAAATATAAACTCAAAGAAAATATCAACCATTATATCATCTATGTAACCAATTTTGACCGATAGCTTAATTATGGGAGATATATTACAATATATTGTCAATACAGCCACATATTATGATATTGTCTTGGTGTTGGGAAATATCGCTATCAGATGACTCAATATCAATACATATCGAACAATTTTCATCTATAATTCTAAGGGATTATAATATCACTTGGATAGAATGAACATCAAATTTGAAAATGAGGTAAAAGGGTTATGCCACCTTGTTTCTTTATCAAACTCTTGGAGACATTTAGGACTGCTCTATCCAACTCAACCCTGGATTGTATATCACTATGAGCTTAGCCATGAGTAGTGTCTTGGACAAAAAAAATTGTTAAATTTTAAGTCACTCTATTGTAAATCTCACACTCATTGGAGGTGTTATTTTTCGCTTTTGGAGTTGTCAAGCATTTTCTTACAACGTTCACGCAAGTTCGCTCGAATGACATTGTTCGTTGAAGATTCACGCGGGGCTCATTTGAACGAAAGTTGTTTCCAACAATTGGACAAAATGGCATGTGATGCGTGCATGAAGAATACTCGCATTCAACGTGTAATGTTATTCACACATGATGAGCAAACGAAGGATGCTCATACACGGCATTTATTGCTTTTTAAGCATGATGTGCGCCAAAAAGGTAGACGTGTACCGACACTATAACAAAATGTCCTTCGAGTTTTTTAGGGTAAGAATTGGAGAGCATTTTCAACACATAGCTACCACACAAAGAGAGAGAAAGGAGAAAAGAGAGATAAGGCAAATTTTTGGCATCTAGTTGAGGTATGCTTTGAGTTCCATTCTTCAGCAACTTGGGTATGTTGCTCTAGTACTAGTTTAGGACACATCACTAATTGGTTACTCGTTCTCTTGGTATATTTTTTTCTTATGGGTTGTAATAGGTCTTGGGGGTTGTATTTAACCATTATTCACTTGGATTGTAGTGAAATGCTTTCAAAGAAGGTTATTTATAACAGAACTCTTTTATAGTTAATTTTTTAAAATTTACCCTGTGGTTTTTTCCTTAGTTAAGAAAGATTTTTTTACGGTAAAAATTGCTCTACAACTTTGTATGTGTTGCGTTCCGAATCTCGGGGGTCCAATGCAACACAAGTGTTTGGGAGTGTAGGATGTGGAGAATGAGAGATTAAAACAGGGTTTTACATGGAAAGCCTCCTCTTGAATGGGGAGGAAAAACCACGAGGCTCTGGGCCTTTAGAAATGCTTCACTATGGGTGGAAGTCTTACAAAGTACAAGCTTTGAGAATATCTTTCCTTTTTCTTTCCTTAATTTCTCTCCTTTAAAAGGCTTTCTCGTTTGGAAGCTTGTGAACTCTTCCTTCTTCTTTTTCGTTCTCCTGTGAAAGAGAAAGAAAAAAGGTCCTGAGGCAAGAGCCTCTGCTGGGTATTTATAGGAGAAATTGTGCCATTGGAGAGAAGACATGTGACAGTCGGCGGGTGGCCGAGAGGCTGTCCACTATCCTATTGGTCACGTCTAGCGCCTGAGGGAGCAGTCCACCTGCCCTGCTGTTCATGTCAGGAATGATGGCGTGTGCAGGGAAGCACGCTGGTGGCGCTGCAGGTAGCGCCTGAGCGTGTCAGGCACGTAGGCTCTAGGTGTCAGTCTTGATGTGACTAGGCGTGCTCTGTGGAGGCGGCGTCTTGTAGTGGTGGCAGGTTCCTTGAAAATCGGCGAAGTTGCTTAGTTGGCGCTCTCGGCCATGTATGAGATAGTCCTCGTCCTTGTGTGGCGTGCCTTGTCTCTTTGTGAGTTCGCGGACTTGTTGAAGAAGGTAGCTCTCGGGCGTCAACTGCCTTTCGGAAGGACTTGAAGGATCTTTGGTCTTTCGTGGAAGGTCCTCGCGTCTTTCCTTAACTTCTCAGACTAATCTGAGACCTGATGGAACTTCTGAGGTTCTCGGGCTTCTTCTTCTGGTCCTCGTACCTGAATGTCGTCAGCTATTTTCGATGTCCTCGTGCCCCTATTGGTCAAGGAGACCTCTCGGACATTTGCCGTAACTTTTACTTTTGGGACACTAGCCTGTGTTCTCAGGTTTGATAAGCCAGTCTAACGTAAGGAGCTAGCCTGGGTTTTGGGCCTCTTGGGCCGTCCAGTCCTCTTGGGCCGTGGACACATTTCTGGGCTTTTCACTTGGGCCTTCATTTGGACAGTATTTTATGGGCCCTTATATTGGGACCCAACAGTATGCTTTTTTGCTTAATTGTTATTCCTTATACTCTCACTACATTCGGTGGCTAAAGATGGAGGATTCAAGGGTTTCTTTTCACTACGCCAATTGTGTGTGTGTTGTTGTCCCAAAGTACTAAAGCGTAAGTTTCTTCGGTGTATGAAAATTACAATTTGATGGCACCAATGTTAAAGAATTTGTCATTTCACATTAAGTAATTTAATGATTAAAATAATTTCATTCTTTAGAAAAAAAAAAGTAATAAATGTTTTGACTCATTAAAAAACAGTAAAAGTATGAAGAACAAAGGAGGACAAGTTTGTGAGGATGAAGAACGATAAGTGGCAAGGCATTAAGGATCTTGCAAATTGCACAACCAAGCTATATCTTACAAATAATACTCTTTAAGAAATCATTGGCATGTTAAATCTTGCGGAGGTTTAGATGAAACTTGATGATCGATACAAATCCAAGTCCATGATGACAAAGTTATATGTGAAGAAAAAATAATATGGCCTCCAATTGTAAATAGGAGGAAGCTTTGAAAAGCCTTGGACAAGTTCAATCAAATTAAAATGCAAATGTCAATACTTGATGAGAAAATTAAGGATGAAGACAAGGCATTGATGTTATTTCTTTGTTTCCATCCTTGTACAATCACATTGTCATGATACTATTTTTAGGTAGAATACATTCAATATTGATAAGGTTATCGCTTCCTTACTTATAAACGAATTTAGACTAAAAGAAAGTCTAATGATCCTAAAGGATTGAGAGGACATCTAGTAGGAAGAGATAGCCATAAGATAGTGCAAGTGGGCGAAATCATCCAGGCACAGGGTTAAGATTTTCGAAGAAAACTATGCAAGTATACGAAGGGAATACCACAATTCGATATATATGAAATTCGTTCTCCTGGAGTAAGAACTATGTAAAAGAAGTTTGGTGGACCTTCCCTCAAAAAATAAAAATCATGAAACTAGGACCACGGAATTATGATTTTAGAGGGTGATGTCCCTTGGCATGTCATTGGCATTACAGTGGAAACTCAAGGATCATCCTAGCCGTATATTATAACGGATGATACTCTCTGGCAAGCTTTAAGATGTTACTGTGAAAGGACGATGATAGCCTCTGAACCGCGGGAGGCTAGGGTAGCATTTTATTGGCCGTGTATACCAAATGATAGGTATACCGCTACGCCACGTGGTGTTTGGCCCGTCTACAGGTATGATATATAGATGGCCCATCTCTGGGTCTAAATAGGAGCGTACGACCTTAGATCATGTGGGGCATTATGATCCTTTCTCGTTCTCCCGCACCTTTAGCTAGTAAAATTTATGGCTCTTGATTCGCAAAGATTAGTAATTATACATAATTTACATTTCAAAAAGAAGAAGGATAAAACATGAGAAGTTATCTGTAATTTCAAAGTATATTCGATCATGTTTTATATTTACGTATCCTCATTGTGCTCATATATATCTCTTTTGCTTTATTTTGCATATATTGTTATCGTCTTTGATTAAATTGAACTATTGGTTCATTAGCCATATATATACAATATGCATTAACAAACCTAACTGAAAATATAAATACATACAATTCCCCATAACGTATACAAAACTACAAAATATAAATGCTCGTAATGATCATCCGAGTCCCATGCCTAGTCAACTTCTAGTCTCCACTCTATCCCATCGGGTATAACAAGCCTGTGCTAATATGGAAGCAAGGAAAGGCAGCAAGGGTGAGCCAAATGCTCAACAAGTGCAATATAATCAAAGATGATCACAATATATGCAAAATAAAGTAAAAGAGAGATATATAAACACAATGAGGATGCGTAAATATAAAACATGATCGATTGTGCTTTCGGAATACATATGACTTCTCATTTTTTATCCTTTTTCTCTTTGAAATGTAAATTATGCATAACTACTCATCTTTGCGGACTAGGGCCAGAAAACTTCACTAGCTAAAGGTGCAGAAGAACTAGGAAATGATCATGATGCCCCACATGATATAAGGTCGTATGCTCCTATTTAGACCCAAAGGTGGGCGATCTACATATCATGCCTATAGAGGGGCCAAACACCACATGACATAACAGTACACCTATCACCCGGTACACAGGGCCAATAAAACACTACCATAGCCTCCGAAGGTCCAGAGGTAATTCTCGTCCTTCCACAGTAACATCTTAAGACTTGCCAGAGAGTATCGCCCGCTACAATACACGGTCAAGATGATCATTAAGTTTTCACTATAATACCAATGGCATACCAAGGAATCACCCTCCAAAATCATAATTCTGTAGTCCTAGTTTCATGATTCTTATTCTTCGAAGGAAGGTCCACCAAACGTTTTTTACATAGTTCTCACTCCGAGAGAACAAATTTCACATATATCGAATTGTGGCATTCCCTTCATATACTTGCATAGTTTTCTCCGAAAATCCTAACCCTGCGCCCGAATAATTTCACCCACTTGCATTGTCTTATGGCTATCTCTTCCTGTGAGACAACCACTCAGTATCATTCAAATTCTTCAGAGTATCCTTTCATTAGATCTGCTTGGAATGAGGTCGATGTAAGTATCCTCTAACCCTATCATTTATCTCCCACTTGGACCATGTATTAAGGATGTATGGATTTATTTTATTATGTGAATGAGTTTTGTTGTCTTTTGGATATTTCCCCTTACGATTGTTTGGAGCAAGTCATAATTTTTTTGTCCAAACGGTTGTCCGATGAGATCTTGTGCAAGTTATGTTTTAGTCCCATGTATGTTCAGTTTTTCACACCCGATTTGAGATTTATTTATATATTTAGGGTTTAATTGTTTAATTGTTTGACCTGTTTGGTCCGGGTTTCTAACAAAAGCATTTAAGTCAATACTTCATGAAGACTTCGATTGCCAAGGGCAATATCAAGATAACCAATGAAAGGTTCAGTCAATGTGGTAGATGGAGGCCGAGAAGGAATACAATGGGGAGGGACAATACCATAGTGAAGACTCAGAAGGGGAGTGACAATATTCAAAATATTTTGGTGGAGTGGAAGAGGGTGTCATTCAAATTTGCAGAAGCCAACATTAGGATCCCTTAAAGGGGAAGTTGTCAGTGACTAAAAGATGATAGCAACTTGCTGGAGAGGCAAGATTTTCCCAGAAGGCTATCAGGAAAGTTTATTTGGATTTTAAATCACTATCTTATAAGTTTCACACCCTTTAGAAGTGTCCATTTTTACTTTCGGAGCTGTCAAGCATTTTTACACAAGGTTCACTTGAAAGACACTATTCACTAGAGATTTGCATGAGGTTCGCTTGATGCATGCACAAATAATGCTTATGTGTGGCCTGTATTATTATTCATGTATAATGAGCACATGTATGACGCTCGTGCACTGTGTGTACTACTTTTCGCGCATGATGCACACTCAAAAAGTGCACATGCGTCGACAATATTATACAAGGCCCTATGTGTTTTCTAGGGTAAAAATCAGAGAGGAATTTCAACACAATGGCACCACACGAAAAAAAAAAGAAGAGAAAAAAGAGACGAGAAAAATTTTTGACATCCAGTTGTTAGATTTGAATTTCATTCATTACTAAGTTTGAGTATATTGTTCTAGCATTAATTCTAGGATATATTACCGATTAGTTGCTCGTTTTCTCATTGTATTCTTCTCTTATGAGTTTTAAAGTGTGTTGGGATTGTATTTATCAATTATTCCCTTGAGTTGTAGAGAAGAGCTATCAGAAGGAATTATTTATAATTAGACACTTTTATAGTAAATTTCTTTAAAGTTTGCCCTGTGATTTTTTTTCTTATTTGAGAAGTATTTTTTATATTAAATATTATTATACAACTTTGTGTGCTTAGTTGTGTGATATTGTTCCTTATACTCTCACGATGTTTGATAAGAGATTCGAGAATTTATTTCCATTATGTCAATTTTGTGCATGTTGTTTGCTCGGTGAATCCCAATAGTATTGAGGAAAATAAGTTAAGGTTATTCTCTTTCACATTCTAAGATGTTGATTAGAAAAGGTCAGAGGAGGAGTACGCAGAAGGGCAAAGACCTAGGCTAGAGTAAATAAAAGTCAAAAACTATGAATCTTGGGTGTCATCATTATGGCAAGAAAAGACACATGAGACAACCATAAGAGAATGCACGTCCTCTGCTTTGCTATTGATGGATCAACAGGCACTATTGAATAGGAAAAATTGGGTGCCGTCATATAAAGTTGTCTCGATTAAACTCACGAGCAAGTATGGCAATAAGAATCTAGAGAAAAAGGATCATGACGGCAATGATTGTGTATTTGCCACCACAACCAGAGAACTCATCGTTGTGCATGACGAAAATGAGATCAATCTAGCATGCCATGAGACAAGTTAGATAATAGACTGTGATGCTTAACTCCAATGACATCAAGGAATGAATATAGACACGTGTATTTGGACACAAGAAATGAAGGAATCTTGAGCTAAAGGAGGAACGACATGTTGAGGATGTACAACTAAATCTACATTTAGCCAGGAAGCTCGATGATGAGGTGTACTACAACACTTTCAGTGAAGGAAAATGGAAGGTCACCAAAGGCCCACTAATGGTTGTCCGAGGTACAAAGTGCATGAGCTTGTATGTGATGCTAGTCTTGGTTACCAGGGGAGTGTTGATGTGGAGACGAGTTATGATATGTCTGATCTACGCCACAGGAGTCTCAGTCACATGAACAAAAAGGGAATCAATTGCCTAGCCAAGAAGAGCCTACTTCCCAGGGTGAAGGCATCAAAGATGAGCAAGTGTGCTCATTGTCTGGTAAGGAAACAGAGAAGAATCTCTTGTCAGAGTTACCCCCTCACGAAGGTCCAGGCCTGTGGAGCTTGTACATACCGATGCAAAGCAATGCTTTGTCTATTTAGCAAGGGAAAAATCCGCAGGCTCTGTCCAAAAGCGGTCCTTAGGGTCTCAACAGAAAAAACATCATCTGTACAGACCTGTGAACAATGAGGAGAGTAGGTCTGCTATGTTTTCATAGCTGAGGATAAATCACTAGGAACTGATGGTTAAACCATTCTATTTTTCACCAACACTCAGGCATTTTGCAGGCGATGAAGTCTGTGAAGCGGCAGAAAATTTCTGAAGCAAATCAACTCAACTGCAATCACACAGGTGCCTTAAGATCAAAAATCCCAGCAAGGCTTCCTAGTACAGGCCAATTTCAAATTGCAACGCTATTTATAAGTTTACATCAAAGATAACAAGCACGATGAAACGAGTGCTAAGCAAGGTGACAAGAGACTCACCCTTTATGAAAAGAGAGATCACTTCTTCACAATATTTTGATTGCCCAAGACCTGCCAAGGAACTATTGCAAAAGGGTCCCTTTGTTAAATGTCTCATGAAAATTGAGATGCAAAAACCTTAAGATGAAGTAAGCTGGAGGTTTCTGGAGAAAGCTACGGAAGGACTGGGATTACCTAATCAGTTTATTCAGTAGAGCATGACTCGTATTTTAACTACTAAAGTAATTGCTCATAAATGGTGAACAATGTGATTATTTTGAGGCAAAGACAGGGATTAGACAAGGTGATCCGACCTCTTTTTTTCTTTTTTCTTTTTTTTTTTTTTTGTTACCGTTAGGATATGTTTATAGGATATGTTCAGGGTATATGCTTTTGGAAGACTATTCTAACCTTTGTAATATGTTGCAAATAAGTCTATATATGTGAATAGATCCAAGCCCTAAAACAGAGTTTCCACAAAGATTCTTCCTCTTCTGTTTATTTCATGGAATGCCTCACAATGAAACCCAAAAAACTTTGAGTAGAGCAGATTGTTTCATTTTCATACCAAATGCTAGAAGTTGAAGTTTAGCCCTATATCACTGGATGATGATTTTCTGCTGTTAGGTAAGGCAGATGATCATTCTATCTAGAGACTTCGTAATTGTTTATGGCAGGGAACAATAGCGTTTCCCTGATGCCACTAGATAGAAAGCTAACCCTTCCAAATCACAGGTGTGTTTTGCTGGTGTATCAAAGGGGCAAAAGCTAAAGTTCTTTAACTGGTTATGTAGAAGGCAAGTTTCCCATGAAGTACTGGGATGTCAATTAATCTCTTCCAAACTGATTGTCAGATTTTGTGGACAAATTAGTAGTAAACTAAAACGCTGGTCAACAAGGCCGCTTTCCTGCTCAGGCACCAATTAATTAGAAGTGTTCCTCTTAGTTTCTAGCTACACTGAACTAGTGTTCTTTTACTGCCAACAAAAGAAGCTGAAACAGATAGGAGCCTCCCTAAGATGATTTTTATGGTCCAATCATGACTTGAAAAATCACAAAAATCATGTAGCCAGGGAAATAGTATGCAGACCACTTCAAGAAGGTGAAATTGAAGTTGAAAATTGTATCAGGTGGAACAAGCTTTCCTGATGAAGCATTTACGGAAATTAATTACTTCCAAGGAAAGGCTTTAGGTTACGTGGGGCCATCACAAATACTTCAAGGATGAAGACTTATGGAACCACAAACGAAAGCGGGATCCAGCTCGCCTCAGAAGAAACATATCTGATATCTAAATTTTTGCAGGGAATATAAAGAAAAATGGAAGAATGGGGATGGGAAGTTTTCTATCAGCTGGGCCTACAGAATGCTTTATGAGTAATATGTAAAAGACAGCTGGTGGAGGGCGGTTTGGGGAAGCTTGTGACTCCAAATTGCTCATTCATTACCTCGCTTATTAGCACAAGAGATTTGACACCATGATAGACTTCAGGGATCGGTCATGAGGCTTGATTCTGCCTGCTCTTTTTCTGCATCAACAATTGTTTTCTTTAATCTTCCTATGCTCCTAATATTTGGAAGCAAATTTTGAAACAAATAACCAAAAGTGAGCTGTAGATCTCCTTGATAAAGCAACATGGACAATTGCAGGAAATAGAAAGGTAGATATGAGAACAACTGCTTTGAGAGAGTAATGTTTTTACATGCAATATAGAGCGAGAGAAATGATAGATAGAGTGTTCAATTCCAAAGAATGTCACCTAGATCATAAGGTGCGTCAAGTAAATCAATAGGATAAAACTCTGTGATCTTGATTCAACAACTGAAGCAATTTCCTATGTCTAATGTTGAATTCGAGTGTTTTCCAAAGAAAATTTAATATTTGGATTGAAAAGGCTAGTCACCGCCAAAGTAACCCCTTGAGTATGCCTAAAGGGTCTATATACTATGAGGACCTTGTAAATAAGGAAATGAAATTCATTTGAATTACCTATTACAACAGTAATATATTCTTGTCTTGAATAAAAGCTTCGAACTCCTCTTTGAAATTTATTTAACGGAAACTATTTAGACCACTTGGGTATCTATGCACCGTGAATCCGGGTGCAATAAGGATGTGCTCTAGAGTGGCAACAACAGCCAAACCGGCCTTTAGCCCACGACCCTAAGGAAGGGTACAGACACAACAGACGAATAAGATCAAGTAGATAATCAAAAACATGCCAGCATCTAATTGCAAGCATAAACTATTGGTCTCATTGCAGGTCAACAGGAGGATTTAGGTCCTGCACACTGAAACGCTTGACACGTTGAAAATGTGCCGAACACACCTAAAAATAAAGTTCTCAAAATGGTGTTGATTGGACGTTGCTGTGGCTATCGGCAGAAATCTAGGAGAAGGTATGGCTGCTCTCCTGACCTACCAATCAATCACTAACTCGTATCCAACAACTACTTTTGGCCTCTAATATATAAATAACCCACTAAACCTCATTTATGGGAACTCTTTGACACTCACATTCTCAAACCCCCATTCTGCTAAGACTGATTCTGGCCAATAAAAAATTAAAAGACAAGGCATTTAATCTACTCCCAATTCAGAAATATCTTAACTTTCCATAAATATAGCATTTGCTCACTTTACCAATCATAGTTACTCCAAGAGAGAAGTGTGGATTGCACTCCCATAATCAAGATCACACTTGAGGCACACCATCCCATCGACCACATTAGAGTGATAAACCCTCTCACAGTCACCCATCTAAAGCAAGTGCCTTGTGGCAAAATTCAAGAATTTGGTATTATCTTCACTCTTTACTTTTCTCAAACTTATACTGATTTAGAAATTTTAAGGGTTTATCCAGGAGAAAAATCGAAGCCCCTTAACTTTGTTATTTGTTATTTGTAGTGTGCATAATCAAGTCACTACATTTGAACTCGGATCCCACTCTAGGCGAGCATCACCTTAAATAAAATCTCAGTTCATCAAAAATGGGAAAATACGGGTGCATCCAAATAAAATTCAAATTGGATACATAAATTAAGTCGAGTCCTAACTATCAGCCCCTATATATCACATAGAATCATAGCCGGTCTACAAAATCATGATGGCTGCATCATCGCGAACCGCAATCTATAAGCTACCGTTAAACTTGATCAAAACTCTTTAATATGCAGTTAAAATCTCAAATATCAGTTCATGGATTGCCATCAATTCGAAGCAGAACTATATAATTCAGCTCCGAGGCCGAATAGGACCAATAATAGCCTTACTACGAGCAGCAGACAGCCATTTACACTGAAAGTTCCACTACTTGATTTAAAATTTCAACATCCGTAGGCGCCGGGAGAGTATCCAAATTTTCAGTGCAGAACAAAGACCTAAATGCCTTCTAGCTACTGACGAAAACCAAAATGTGAAAAACGTCGATATAGTTCAAGACAGTTATCGAAACAGAGCCTCATATTTTTAGACTGAAAAGAACAATAAAATGCAGATCAGCGTGATTCAATTAATAACGGAAATAGAACAATCATTTACTGGACGAAGAAAAACAAAATGAGGAAGGGATAACCGAGCAAATTATTGCTCTTGTTTACCAGTTCTAGTTGTAGGTATCAAAGCCAGCTGGTCCTTCATCTTCTTTTTCTGATCGCTTTCAGCGTTTCCATCAGTTGCAGGCGCGATATTGAAAATTCTGCAATGCCGAACGATTGACTAATCGATGGTTTCAACGATAGTTGAGTAGTAGTACAAATAGCCCACACGGCGCAATCACTAATTTTATTCTCAATTTTCGCATCAATCTCCTCCCTTCATTAATTTCAACGAATTTTACCTTTTTTTTTATAATTCTTTTATTAAATTATGAGTCATTTCCTTATAAATTTTCATACTCATTTAATATATCCTCGGATGATACACATGATACGCATTTATATTGGTCAAATTAAGAAAATTTGTTAAGTGATACATGATAAATGCCCAATCCATAGATATGCACAAATATTTCAGATTAACAGCACCCAAAAAATGCACGAGTATAATTTGTCCAGATTTCGCAGCACCTAATACACGCTCGAGAATGCTTGTGCACCGATTGTATAGTGCACTCACGTCTAATATACGTCTAATGGGCATTTAATCGCCATTTTTTATATAAAATTATCATGATATAATTTTAGAATTAATTAAATATGATTTTTGAGATATTAAGTGCCAATACAGTGAGCAAAGGAAAAGAATGCGAATAAAAAAAAATAGAGAAATTTGTTCATCTGTTTAAATTTTAAATCGTATTTTATTTTCTATCGATCTTAAATACGTTGTTTTTATAGTTTTGAATGATATTTTACCAGTCATATATCTTCTTTTTTATTTTGTATTATTCATTACTCAGAACTCATTTACTATAATGTATTACATCCTTATATTTATATAAGGTTTTTACAATTGAAATATACCGCTTGGTAGATATTCTTCAAACGTAAATTCTTGTAATTTTTTTTCTTATTTAAAAAAATATTTCATATAAAATTTTATATATTTTATCATTTATAATTATTATTACTAATTTATTTTCTCATAATTCAAACGGAAAAATTAAAACCTAACACTTTTTTGTTTCAATTTTTACTCATCTCCAACTCTGGTGAGTTCGTCAACAATTCAAACGCCATTAATGATTAATCTCTATAAATTCATAATTGAAAAAAATCAAAATCTCGTCCCTTTTTAAAAAAAATAAGTCTCATCCTTTTCTATTAACTCAACTCTGGTGAGTCCATCAGCAACTGCGAGTGCTATGCAGCGTGCTTTAGTTAAAAGCTATTCTAGCGCTACAACAATTACCAAACAAATTCAAGATTTTAAGCAACTAAACAACAATATAAAATAATTCTATGCTCTAATAACTACACACACACACACGTAAATGTGTGTATTTAAAAGTTAAATAAGATTTAAGTTTATAGGAACTTTCAACTCATGATCCAGCCATTTGGCTTATTCGTACATTCTCAGCAACAATTATATTCAATCTATAAAATTACAGACGTTATAGATTATCATTTTTCTAGCTTGTAAGCTTTCTAGTAGTCTATGCTAAGTTTTTGGCCACATTATTTTCAAGTAATATGACTTTTTTAAACATCCCTCTTAAACTTCAATATATATATATATATAAGCCAATATTAACTATTTTTTTTTATAGGAGTGGCATTAATTCATATGACCGTACTTTTGTTCAAGATCGGCTAACCGCTTTAATAAATCGAGAGAGAAAAATAAGTGGCAACGATGTATAGGATAAATAATAATCACACAAAAAAGCGAGACATAAATAATTTTACGTGAAAATCCTTTACTGAATAAGAGAAAAAAATTATAAAATTGTGTATTCATAAATCTTCACTATATAAAATTAATTTGCACAAAACCTCAAAATAAAGTATAAAAAACAAAACCAAAAATAGAGTAAGAGACGAGAGAGCAAAAACGCAACTAGTAAAATATTCTTCACAGCTCAAAGATCAATACGCCCAATGTGGTGATAATTGAAGAATTTCAAATATTTCTTGATGGGTACACCGGAATATGGGCTGACCCATGGTCAACGGATACCCAAAAGGTATGCCAAACGTTCAACATAAAAACGGCCCAACAGGGCGTGAAGGCCCAAGCCTTGAAAGGCCCAGGATGATCAAAGTCATCGTTGACCGTCTGACTCAAGACTCAAGTGCTTATCATAAACGGCCAACTCGAGCATTAACCTAATCACCAGAAGAATAACAGCCAAAAATAAAAGGCTTTTACGGGCCAGGCCCACTTAAGCCCACGATCCATCAGGCGACCAGTAACGGCTCTCCTAGCGATTTCCATGATCTTTACTGGTTTCCAAAACGAATATTGACAAAATCGGCGCCCTTCTCGTAAGGAAGGCGCCAAATTTTTCCAATCTCTTACCAACTGGGACGCTCCAACGGTAAAAAACACAGAAGGAAGGTAAGGGATTTGGAAAGCCGCTGACCGCCAGGGAAGAAAACTATTTTAATATTTTTTGCAACTGGTATTAACTCTGAAAGGCAGATCAACCAAGAATCACACAGGGGATCAGTCCTTCTAAAGGAGAAAGATCGCCCGCTCAACCATAAATAAACCCTGGAATTCTCATTCTACGCACGCTCTCAGTTACTTACGCTTTCTGTTACGCAAACTCTTTCTAAGGCTACTCACGCAAGCTACTGCTCTTACGACGCCCACAAAAACTACAGATTAACATTTCTCCATTTTCTACTGTCACTCAAAAACCTAAGGCATATAAACGCGCCTCTCACGACCGTTTACTGCCTCCCTACCTTCTAGATTCAAGAAGACAGCATTGCCTCTCTTTCATCTGGAAACACACACACACACTCTCTCTCTATTTTTCTCAATTCTCGCTTTAAAACCTTCTTGTACTTCAAGGTCATTTCATCGACTTCGAACGTCGGAGTATTTTCGGTGTGACAACTTTTCGCAGATACGCAGACCTCCTATTCTTTTTAGTAGTGTACAGGATCCAAACTCAGAGAACGGTGCCGGAACCAGGACAAGCGGATCAACTCGAATCTGTTTAAAATTCGGATCCAATGACGCATCATTTCTCTTTACCCTCTTCTCTTTTATTTTTTCTCATCGACGATACTTTCTCTAGTTGATTTTATAAGTATTTCTACAAAATCAGGATTTTATCACCATCGCTCTCCTTTTATAACCTGAAAATGCCATTCCCGCACTTTTATTCCATACTCGTCGCCTAAATATCTTTTGTCATCACTGCCCCGTCGCTCATCATATTCGGCATCTAGTCTACTTTTAGAATGTTTCCCCAATTTTCCTTCAGATTAGGCATCTGATTGGCCATCAGAGTATCTACTTAGTCTTTCTTTGGACTAGGCATCTAGTCGACTTTCAGTGTATCTGTGCCGTCTCCCTTTAGACTAGGTATTTAGTCAGACTTCAGAGTGTCAGCCCCGTTCCCCTTCAAACTAGGCATCCGATCGGCCTTTAAAGTGTTTGCCCTGTCTCCATTTAGATTAGGATGTCATTAGGCGCTCACCACGCGTGCGAAAACCATAATACTTCATTTCAACAATGAACTAATGTGTGTTCGACCGTATTTTTGGATAATCTATTAATTAGTTATATACTCACACGGGAGTAATGTATAATCCAATAATTTTATCAAATAAATAAAAATAGAATATAAATTATTTTGTATGTTGATAACCTATATAAATCTAAAAATGAAATTATTCAGTGTTGGAACTTGAAATTCCTTGTTGTCCTTTATTCATTAAGTAGGTTTATTATAAAAGAATTTAGTATTTTTAATCATATTATATAATTTTTTACAAACTATATTATTTATATATTTAATTATATATTTATTTATATTAAAATTATTATTATTTATATAAATAGATAAAAAATAAAAATTAATATAAGGTGTAAATTATATTATTTTTAATAAATTTTAATATAGGTAATTGAATATATAAATAATATTTTAAATAATAAATTATATATACGTTGTTTGATTGATTTGCTCATAAGTATGGTCCAATCAAATAAAGCGGTTCATCAGACGAGTGCTGTGTACTGGATAAAAGGAACGGTGACGCGTGGATTTGACGGTGTAATTGTAACGATGTCAAAAAAGACTTTAACGTCAAGAAAACGTTTGGATAATGAGAGGGGGGGGGGGAGGTCAGTACCAGAGCGTTTAGTACTTCTGTCAGTTTCACCGTGGGAGACAGAAAAAACAAAATCATAACAAAAACCCCAAAACAAAACAAACCTCAATTTGCTAACAATGGCGGCACCGCTGCTACTCCGACGACCTACAACACCACTGCATCCACCGCCTAATCAAAACGACGAGAAGTGAGAGAGGCGATGGTGTGAGAGGCAAAGGAGAGACATCGGCAGCAGAAAACTTACTTTCCATTTTAGTTGTTTAGTTTTACCTGTTTTTTAGTAAAAAAAATTAAAATAAAATCAGATAACGTGCGTTTTTCCTGGGAATGGGAAGTGGAAAAAGAAGTGAGTTTTTGTGTTCGGACAAAGAGGAAAAAGATTGTGATATTGGGTTGGATTTGAAGATGCAGCTTGCTGCTGAATCGTATCCATCGCTCAACAAGATGATGACGATTCCGCCTAATGAGAGTTCCGTTAGTGGGTTTGCTGGTTGCGCTTCCAGCGGCGCGGGTGTCATTTTTGGAGCTTCCAGCGGCGCTGTTCCAACTGTTCAGAGGACTCCTCTTCCCTTCTTTCCCTCTGATTCTTCTTTCAGATCTTGGGGTAAAATCCTCGGTCACTTTCTTTTTCTTTCTTTAATTTGATTAGACTTTCCCTCCAATTGCCAGTTCCATGTTTCGTGTTTTTAGAATATTCTTAAAGCAAAGCAAAAAGGTTTTTTTTTTTTTTTTTTTTACTTTTCGGGCTATTTGTGAGCAGGTGGTAGAGCGCCATTTACAGAAGTACAGAAGCAAGAACTCGAGAGACAAACTATCATCTACAAATACATAATGGCTTCCATGCCTGTGCCCCCTGAGCTACTCGTTCCAATTTCCGAGTACCCTTCAGAAATTCCATTAAATGCACACTTCCAAGGTAATTTAACTCGGTTCATTGTGCTTTTATTTTTCTCTTTATAATCTAAATAGCAGATTTATTGATATAATCCTCGTTCCTGTTCCTTGTTCAAGGATGAAAAGTCCATTTTAGTTCTTTTTATTTTCTTCGTTTGAGGATGAATGTATATGTTTGTCAGAGATAGATAAGGCGATAGGAACACTAGCTAACGTGCTATTGTTTGCGGTGGTGTAGATCAAACGAGGGGGAAGAAGTCGTTGGAGTTGAGGTTTGCGAGCAGCACGGATCCAGAGCCATGGAGGTGTCGAAGAACAGATGGGAAGAAATGGCGGTGCTCGAGAGACGTGGCGCCGGACCAGAAGTACTGCGAACGGCACACCCACAAAGGCCGACCCTCCCGTTCAAGAAAGCCTGTGGAATCATTGTCAGTATCGCAATCGCGTCCCACCACCATCGCTGCCTCCGCATGCCCTCTTGATCTTTCAGCTCCCACCACCATGCCTTACCAGAAGTCATCTTTTCTCAACCAAACCGACTTGATGTCTCCATCACAATATAATCAGACAAGGTGCGCATCTACAAGTTTTGAATTTTAAGAAAATATCAAAAATAATTTCAATTTATTTCTTAAAATTTTGCTTTTTAGATTTTTTACTAGTGAAAAAAAAAATTAAATAACATAGACTTTGAAGTTGAGTAC
Organism: Nepenthes gracilis; assembly: GCA_033239525.1. Taxonomy (NCBI): domain Eukaryota; kingdom Viridiplantae; phylum Streptophyta; class Magnoliopsida; order Caryophyllales; family Nepenthaceae; genus Nepenthes; species Nepenthes gracilis. Next base: position 8,345,743 of record BSYO01000009.1, read on the forward strand.
ATCAGTAAGTGAAATATGATGAGGTTGATGAAGTCTTTTTACAATTATACAATTATTATTAGAATAGTGGCAAAATTCAGGAAAAAAAAGTGAAATATGGAGGTCAACATTTCAGTTTTTTGTCATATTCACTGAGATAAAAAAATATATTGAAGTTTAAAAAGTCCAAATAGGAACCTAAAGTTTGTAAATTACAAATAATGTTGACCCAACCCTTCCCTTTAGATAAGGCCATCGGACAATTGCACTTATCTGAATTACGGCATGTATTAATATTTAATTTTCTTGTCATTTGCGACTAATGCATGGATCTTATGAAGCTAAATTTCACTAGTATATATATTTTCAATTCATTTGTATTTATTACCAAATATTCTCCAAATTTTTTCGACATATTTGACAAATTTATTCACAATTTCAACTCCCGCAAGAAACTAAATAATCTCGGAAATATGGGTTTTTTTTTTGGCTTGAATGGATTAGACCCATAAACATATATCTGTACTATTCAAAATTTAAAAATGCATACAAGCATAGTAAATAAATACTTACCTTTAGACATTTTTGTATAATATATCAATGTATATTTATAAAAATAGATAAATGTACCAGCATCATATCTTGATCTTGATCCTGTTAAAAGGATGTTATCCAAATATTTCTTTTGTTATAGTGGTGGACATTTTATATATAAGATATTCTTATTTGTAAAATATCCACTTGAATATTATGTCCGGTGGAGGGAATCTTAGGACTTTAATGTTATAGGATTCGTCTTTTCATTGGGGTGCATGGTTATTTCTGTTGTCTTCAGTCATTAGTTACTACCTGCAACTAGCATTGCTAGGTTTGGCGCGTAGCCAAAAACCCTAGGTTGATTTTTGCAGAGGCTACAAACAGGGATGACAACCTAGCTAGTTTTAGTGGTGGAGGCTCAATCTAAGCCAAACTACAGACCTGTCGTAGTGTCACTAATGTTGACGAAAGACTAGGTACATCAGGTCGAACATAGCATTATCGGTATAGGATAGCAAATTCTGCATAAATAGTTTAATTAAGTTACCAGATAATTGTGATAAATACTAAAATATTTGATTGTTACGGTGATAACATTGGATGTCTAAGGCCCAAAGAAATTGATATTAAGCAATACTTACATGAGGTTTCTGAAGACAGAAATGATGCATAATGTCATGATATGGAAATACACCACTAAACGAGCTAATTTTCTTAGTGAATGAGTGAAAATTGTATCACTGGGACTCATATGACTCATTATTAAACGTGCTAAGTTGCATCAACCCATTCAATAATTATGAATGATATGGTTGAAGGACAGTGAAAAAGAAAACTAAGTCAAGGTGGCTTGAATTCTTAAATATATGTCAAATGAATCACGGCTCACAAATGAGGCTAAAGTCCTAGTAAATGTTCATATACTTAATAAAATTTGTATCTTTATTGTTATTCTAATTGTATATATTTATGAAAGTACATGTACACTTAATATTTGAAGAGATTGAAGATGGGAGTAATGGCGGTAGGTGGTGATAGTGACTGGGTCCTTGTATAGGGTCCATATGGGGCAGTAAAAGATGACGTTAGACAAGAAATCTCCATCTCCATCCCTCTCCCAGTTGGCCACATGGATCACTCTGCTTCTCTTCCGTATACTGTTTATAGTGCAGAAATAAATGTGGGTGAAAACTTAACGTTGACTCAATGAAGGTACCCCGACTGGTTTATGAAAAGGGAAGCTGTACTACTACCGACTGCTGCTCTGTACCAACACTGGGACCAAATGGCTCAATGCGAACACAGCTTGATGAGAGAAAATTGCACCGCTTTGGACCATAAGGACTCTTACTTCCCTTCACAAAGCAAAAGTTTAATGGGCGTTGAGCAGGCTGGACGGCTGAATGAGCAAAGCTGCCTGTCACCCAGGCAATTTCTTGATGCCTGGTCAGTGCGAGAGTGCAAGGGTGGGAACATATCAGAAATCACCGGCAAGTATGGCATTTCATCCGCCGCCGATCTGACTCTGTCCATGTCCGGCGAGATGGACGACGGTGACGGGATCGGGGGAGCCGGCCGGCTGGGAACCGGGTTGATGGATTCTGACAGAGATAGCGATGGTTGTGAGAGAACGGGGCCATCGCTTAATTGGATGAGCTCCGGTGTGAGTGGTGCCTCGTGGATGAGTCCGCCGCCTGGCGGGCCGCTTGCGGAAGCGCTGTGCCTCGGCGCTTCGAGTAGCGCCAAAGGGAGTGCTGCTGCTGCTTCAAGTGAAGTGTCCCCCCATGGTTGCAGCTGCAGCTCCACCGCCTCTAGTAGCAAAAGCTCGCACGGGGATGGTGGGCATGGATTCAAATGATGAAGGCCGAGTAGCAGCAGCAAATTTGGAAGCTGAAATTTTAGTGGCAGACCGTTGTGAAACAAACACCTGTGCTTGTGTTATGTTTGTTAGTGGTTTTTAGTTTTGATCGGCAAGTCTTTTGCTGCTTCCTTCATTGTCAAATGACAACTTCATATTGCTTGAGAAATCAACTAATCATCTTATTTATATTCATCCTTAATGGTGCAATTAGTCGCTATAATTGAATGAAATAGAAATAAAATAAACATTACTCAGGAACAATAATTGTTAGGAATACAGTGGAGAAATTTCATTAATAAGATGGAGAATTGCTTCCGTGATTAGCAATGATGGCCGGCGGAAGAGGTGGCCGACAGCGAACTTGGGTGGCAGAGGAGGAATAATCCAAGTTAACAGCCCCTAAAGCTTTTCTGGTTCGATAAATTCCATTTGAAATGATTGCCAAATGTTAGACCAGACTGAAAAGCAGCAGGAAGAGGAAGGAGAAAAATAATGGTGGAATTAAAAATTGGGAAGGTTAGATTGGCAAAAGCTTTGGAATCCTAGGAATTGTACAGGTAGGTGACTTCGGAACTGAGAAGCTGGCGACGGAAACAAACTTTGGTACGGCCTCTTTTATCTCGTGATGTACGAGTGGAAAATCACCGAAAGTAGCGCTGACTGCTAGTTGGCGGGGGAAGACTGTATTGCGTTGAGGGAGGTATAATTTTTAATCTCTGATGGGTAATAGAAAGTGAAGTAAATTAAACATAAAATGACAAAAAAAAAAAAAAAAAAGAAAATGGGACAAATTTAACGTCAAAATTTTGACGTAGAATTCAAAAATCTTCAACTCAAACTATAACGGAGGTCCAATATATCGTCTCCAACTTAAAATATTAAACTACAGTGACTTATACAATTGAAATAAAATTTATTTTTTCTTATTTCAGTATTGATAGAAGTACTTTTGTATCTATATTTTTTCTTGGTATAAGTTTATATACTATATATGTTTATTGGATTCTGATGGATAGTGAATACACAATGCCCATTCAAGAAACTCGTTTCCGTGAAATGGGTTCGACTTCCTAGAAGGCCCAAGAGACTGCATGGGCTCTAGAGGCCCGAGGATTTGGGTCCACCTCTCAAGAAGCTCAAGGAATTAGGTTAGTCCGAGAGGTTGATTTGGTTTTAGAAACCTAATGACGTAATCATGATCAAAGACTTCGATGAAAACAATGACATTTGGCGTTAAAACTCCGAAAACACAACACAGAGGATATGGCTCTAATAGCCCGAAGACTCAATGTTGAGCAAGTCCTCAGTTGAAACTCGAGGACTTCTGTCACCAAGCGTCCACGGACTTAACGAGGGTCAAAGCCTTCGTCGAGGATGCGGATTTTGAGAAATCTCCAACGGCACAAGCGTAGAAAGAAAGTTTAGGACAACCAAAAACGTCAACTCAAATTGTTGATTTTCACGAAAGTACGCGTGATCTCTGCAGCACGTAATCTTCATAGGAAATGATAACTTGTAAAGTAGGCGTAATCACTGTACAAGTAATGTCTCACAGAGCCGGCCTGCATACACGCAACTTTGCTGGCACGGTAAGATGGATTTGTAGAGTTGGTGGCAGGCTCCACTGCATACACCACCTCCATGTAGTTGCTCCACGCAGGAAGGTTTAACCACTATAAAAGTATTCATTGTGTACCTAACAAAAGATTTGAACTTTTTCACACTTGTATTTACGCCCATAAAGAGAGAAAAGGCAAGCTGCTCACACAGCCAATTAAGAGAAAACTTGTACTTGTAAAAGTGATCCATAGAGTCATTTTTATACTTTGTTCTCCACCCTTTGTATTCAAACAATATATTAGTGAAAATATTCTTAGATTTCAAATCCCATGGTTTTTCCTTCTCATTTAAAAGAGGATTTTCCATATAAAAGTGCCGTGTGTCACCATTTCTCTCTCTTCCTTCTATTTAAACTCTATATTTGTATTACTCTGTATTCGGGTCCTCGTCTGTATAGAAATTAGGGTTTGAGAACGCAACAGATTTTAACATTATGAAGTTTGTCGCATTGAGAATGATAAAAATTATAATTTTACACCTCTTTATAGAGAGTAAAGCATGCATAGAGACATTTAATGCGCAGGGGCTCATCATTGAGGAAAAGCTAACGCCTAAAACAACCTTTCCGTGACAATTCTCACAGCATATTATCTTTATCTTAAAATTTCACCACATTTTACCTCATTTTGAGGCAGTTGCCTGACTTCACTAGGTAATATGCATTGCACGTCCGTCTTTTCAAGCAACCTAAACAAAATATTTCGGACACTCGACAACACGGGGCCTCAAGAACTTATCATCCCGAACTGTATTATCCAAACTCTCAGTTATATAACACAAAATATTAAACCTTAAATTTCAAATAGTGACACCATTTAAAATTTTTACTGACACAATATTTATATATATTTATGCCCCAAATACTAACATCCATAAATATCGCCAATATACTTACAAAATCTTATCCCTACCAACAATATATATCTCTCCAACTTAATTATTCAAAATACAAACCATAATATATAGTCCTACGATCAAGACTTATTCACAAAAATAAAACATGATATTAAGAACCCACTAGTCTAATATCATCATCGTACATTGTCAAGCTTATTAATTTAAAAGGTGATTAATTTTTAAAATAATGACAAATATTTTATCAAAACTAAAATATTAAATATTAAATGACATGTAATTCAAACTTTAAATCAAGCGCCAATAAATAATCATCACAGGACCTATAGTTTTTACCGTATAGATTGGGCCTAAATCAACTATTATATTTCAAGGAGGGTCGCATGAGGCCTCCCCAATATTCATGACCAAAATCGCGTGTCATAAGAAAAGGCACATATATTAACAACCTCTACTTTTGACTTGAATTTTGTGCACATCAAGTCAATCGATCATCAAAATCGTCTTCAACTTCTCAATTCACAGTGATGGTTAAACTTCTCAAATAAGGGTGCAATGCAACTTATTTCTATTGTTCATTCTAATGTCGCATAATCCTTTTCATCGTTTTGCCTTAGACAGATTTGAGAAATGTTATCAATGTTCATAGCAAATGTTATAAGTTTATCTTTTGTATGAGATATTTCTTCTTAACCTATCTTAACTCTTTAGTATCTAATAGGTATTTAACCCATTTTAATATTTTTTATTAGACTACATAAATTTTTAATCGTCCGTCATTTTAACGTAATTATGGACTTTCTAGGTAACTTCAAAACTCCACCTCTAAAAAAAATTCAATTACCAATAAAATCTATTCTTAACAAGAACTTATATATCCTCATATTTGGTACATGCCTCACATCAATCAATGTTCAAACAACCCCATAAAAAATGCAAACTCAAACTATTCCTATAGCGACAACTCTACTCTCTACTTCATTTGTTACTTTTTATGGTACCACAATTGCATTCTTGATAAGCATTGAATTACTACTCGGACTTACTAATGTGATAGGAACCACAAAAATTCAGGATCCACTTGGGGCAATATAAATTTTATTTCAATGTAAGAAGAAGATCACCATCATATGTATTCTTTATAATTGCACCATCAAATAATCTTTTCTTTTTCATTTCATTTACTTTCCTTTAATTGTTAGTTTTGCACTTGGAACTATTTCTCTTCATATGACCAAGACCATCACATTCCCAACAACTGCTACCATTTTTCAATTTGAACCGGCCAATACTTCTTTTTTAGACTGTTTCTTCTTTCTGTTGATCTTTGTTTCCAATGACCACAGGTTGAAATTAAAAAACTAAACTCTCCTAAATTTTCATCATTAGTTGTTTTACTATTAGATTCATTTACTAACAAAAAACTATTTCATCAAAACTAAGGGTGTCTTTCTTTAGAAATAAAATGTTGCCACAATACAATAAAAAAAAACTACCTAATGGAGCCTCTTTCTGTTAATCTTTGTTTCCAACAACCACCTGTTGAAACTAAGGAACTAGGCTATCCTAAATTTTCATTATTGTTTGTTTTGCTATTAGATTCATCTACTAATAAAAAAACCACTTCATTAGCATAATCTATTTTTTAGAAGAAAAAGCTGTGCCATGATATGATCAAAAGAACTAGCTAATGTAGCCAGCAAGACTAATGCTTTCTCCTCACCCTTGACATTCTAAACAAGTGCGAATACTTCCGCTAAAAATTCTTTCAAATGTATGCAAGCATTTGTCAAAACTCTTACCTTTTCTTAGACAAGGGCCATGAAAATTGCCTTTTAGATGCAATCTCGTTGTTAGTGATGAATTTATATCATCATTTCAACCTTGTATAAGCTCCTTTTATATTTAACAAATCAATAACTTTTTAAAAAATATTATCTATAGAGAATAACTTGATTGGTATTATTTTTGAAAACTCGCATATCTTGTTACTCTTCATCATTCACTTCCCCAATTTAATTATCTTCCTTTTCACATCTTTTTCTATTCTTGCATGCATTAAAATATTTTTTTGATCATTAAAATTTTCAATGGAGGAAGACAAACCTTTTGATGGTGCCATCAATTTCTTTGCCGAGTTTGTTTTTACAAGTAGATTTCACTACGGATTGATTTGTTTGATTGCCACCAACCGAAGACTCTCATACCACTTATAAAAAAAAAATAATCCCTTTAAGCCAAATATAGCAATCACAAACGCTGCAAAATTAGTGTATCATAGAGATGCAAATTCAAAATGAAAATCCCTTATGGAAAAGAAATCGTAGAGAGCAGAATTCACAAATGAATGTAATGAGATACAATTTGTGATGAATTATACAAATCTAAAATGTACAATTTTTTTCTTACTTCTACAAATAGAGATTCTCTCAGTTCTCTTAACATGTATTTCTCTTTCTTTCATTTCTCAAATGATGGAAGTGGGTGGTAGTGGGAATCCTAATCATAAAATGTTTATATAGTGATTTCTCCATAAGATCGTCCAAAAAAAGGTTAAACTTTTTATTTAGTATATTTATTTATTATAAATCAAATGTTCAACTCAATATATGATGATTTTGTTAATAGGTACAGAAAATCGTTAAAAAGATTATATATACTATATAATAATAAATTGTATATTAAATATGTTTCTTATATATAATATCTCTTATAAAATTACACATATTAACATATTTTTATAAATATATATTCTGTATTTGATGGGTACACCAAAAATGGGCTGGCCCAAGGGGAAGTCAACGGAAGCCCAGGAAGGCCAGTCAACGGCCCACTAAGGAGATAGGCCCAGAAACTAAAAGGCCCAAGGACGGTCAACGTTGGCGTTGACCATTCTGGCGGCCAACCAGCTCAAAAACGGTCAACTCGGCGTTGACCGGTTCGTTGGGCCTCCAGAGGCTTTGCAACAGTGATGGGCCTGTTCCATTATGGCCCACCTGACCCATCAAATGGTCGCCCGCCGCTCTCCACGGCGGCGGCGTCACCCCCGACGGTCAACTCAGCGTTGACCGTCCCTTTCTTACGATCGGGCCCAAGGATTGGCCCTTCTACGAAAATGGGCCCGACTCGCTTCGTGCCCATAGTCCAAATGAAGGCTACCAATGCGCACGCTCACCCGACCAAGAGTTCTAGGGCACGAGACCCACGATGGAGAAGGGCAACGGAACTCCGCAACGCATTTAATGCGGTCGCCGGGAGACACGCAATAGGGGCGGAAAGGCTAGCCACTGTGGGCATGGCCGGCACGCCACCAACGCCACCTCGCTTCCACTGCGCAGTGGCCACCCACTCCCGCAGAGGGAGGGGCCAAGTATGACAAACGACACCTGAAACGTGTTTACGGCAATCGGGCAGCCGGCGCGCGACCAATGATCCACGACAAGAATCAACTGCGTACAAAGGCCCAAACAACGATCACCTTGGTGCCCAAGGATCCAGCATGGTGAGGGGTATAAGAATCCTCACACCCCACGAGAAAAGGGGCTTTTTATGAGTACTTCCTAAGCTTCTAACATTCTTCACTTCTCTTTGAGCAAACTCCCGTAATCGCACGAGCTCTGGGCCCCAAACAGCCCAAATTCCTAAGTACGATCGAACTTCCGTGCAACGAACGAGTTGACATACGCGTTCTCTCTGCCTTCCCACCATCCGTATACGAGGAAGGATCTCGCTCCTTCATCGACATCCGGACTAAACACTCTTCACTTTGCTCTCTTCTCTCATTGCTCTTTCTGTCTTTCGGCTTCCTTCCTTCAAGGTCAGTTACTAACTTCGAAAGGCCGGAGTGTTTTCGGTGGGATTAATTCCCGCCGTGAACGCCGACCTCTTGTTTGCTTTAGTGGTGTGCGTGGTTCGCACTCGGTGAACGGCCGGATCGGCTCCTCAAAGAATCCGAATTCGCTCAAGTCGGATCCAGTCTGCACTGCTGGCGCCGTCTCATGAAGCGCTACGAAAAGCCTACCACAAAAACTCCGCACTAACTCTCTCTGTCACCTTCTTCTCTACAATGGTGAACACGAGAGCACAAAGCTAGCGATCCAAACTAGAGAGATCGTCAGCCCCGACCAGGACCATGCTGCTAATGTACTGGTCAACGGGGCCACAGGTGGGAGTCCGCCACCTTATTTTCAACAACTGGTGGAGCAGATGCAGGCTAACAATCGCCTGCTCCAACTGCTCTGCGCACAGAGGGAGCAACAACTGCCGGTGGCTCCACCAGCCGTCATCCCCGCTCCCGCCACCAAAAAAGGTGGCCAGAGGAAGAAGAAGCCGACCAAAAGGCCTGCGAAAGCCGGGGATGATCCGGCTCCAGCGTCCTCCCGCGCTCCTGGCCAGAACAGGCCAACGGAGCGCTCCGGGAGTACGTCTCCTACAGAAAGCCCAGAAAGGAGAAATCCTCGATATTCTCGGGCAAATGACCATCACGCAGTCCAGGAGCGAGCCTCCGGATCGCCGATTCACCACTGGTGGCGCAATCGACCAATCACGAACCCGCTCGGATAAGACGGAGTTGAGGAATTTCCTCAACTCCAAGAGATCGCCTAACGCCACTCGTGGCCGACCCACGAGTGGATCAAATCTGAACCGCGTGTTCCCGCATTTGGCAAAGGCACCATCGACTTGGACAGTCGCCTTTCACCGCAGAAAATCTTAAGCCGCCCTCTACCGTCCAAGTTCAAGATGCCATCCCTTGACTTATACGATGGGGCAAAGTGATCCGGTTGACTACCCGGATCACTTCCGCACCCATCTAAGTCTACAAGGGTTAGAGGACTCGGCAATGTGCCGTTGCTTTCCACTCACCCCGAAGGGAGATGCGTAACCGGTTTCACCATCTCCTTCGTGCACGATCAGCAGCCTTCCGTGAACTCACGGACCTCTTCCCGGCCCAAGATGCATCAAGCCGGGGAAGAGAAACAGCCGTGGCACCTCTCCCACATAAAACAAAACCGGAGAGAACCCACGGCGCTTCTGGGATCGCTTCGTGGTCAAGCCGGGAGGATTCCCAGATCACCGAGAGATGAAGTCAGCGCCTTCATCTCAAATAACGACTTACGTGACTTTTTCAAGCACCTTGCCCACAAAATCCTCAAACTTTCCGCGAGGCGAAACCATCACCGGGGCCTACGCGGCAGCAGAGGAAGCCAATGAGGCAAAACGTCCTGAAAGGGCGGATCAGCCTCGGCCGTTCCCTAGTGATGGGAAAAGAAAATACAATGGCGGGGAACACTCCCGCCAGAAGCAACGACGGACTGGGCTCCCAGAACGCGGAGACTACAGGCCCACCACCTTTACGCCGATGCACACACGCTCCAATGTTCGTGCGGATCCGCGGAGAAAAATTTTTGAAGTGGCCAAAGGCGCTGAAGAAGGACTCCTAAATCGCCTAAGTATCAGACTTCCACTCTGCCGGCCATTCGATCAAGACCGTAAAGCGCCGCAGAAGGAAATTGAGGACTTGATCCGCAGAGGACACCTCACCCGATTTGTCAAGGGGCCCGGCAAAACTCAAAGCGGCCAAGAAGAAGGGCAGGAACGCCTCCGCCTCCTGAACAGATTGCGGCGGGGTGGTCATGATCAACGCCCGACTGCACAGGGGCCCGGATGACAACAAGGGGCAGCAGGGAGGAAGAAGCAACGCACAGAAGACAACATCATTAGCTTTAGTGATTGTGACTCAAACCATGTAATCTCCCCCCATGTTGACCCCCTTGTAATCTCGGCACTCGTTTCAGATGGTACATCGGACTACCAGCTGAAGCGAGTCTTTATCGATAATGGAAGCTCTAAAGATTTGCTTTACTTGGACGCGTTCTTTAGACTAGGCCTAAGAAAGAATCAACTAAAACCTGATGAAGGACCTTTATACGGCCTTGACAATGAACCAGTGCCCGCTCAAGGGACAATCCAACTGGAAGTCACCTTGGGCACTTACCCAAAAACAGCAAGTCGCATGCTAACCTTCCTAGTGGTTGACCCGCCATCTCATTTACAACGCCATACTAGGCAAAGCCGTGCCTAACAAATACTTGGGGCAATCACGCCAATTCCACATCTTAAAATGAAATTCCCAACGCCCTACGGCGTCGGAGAAGTCCCGGGAGATCGTGTCATCAGGGCGGACTCGCTACATGGCCCCACATCCCCTGGCGGTAGGACCGACATAGCGGAGAACTCGATCACCGAGACGAGACCACCTTGCGCAACAAGCACAGCCCGGTGAAGCCACGGATCTGATCCCACTGACCTGGGGAACCTGGACAAGTGCGTCAGATTGGCGGCTCACTCACCGGCCATCACAGCCGAAAGTCGCGTCTTTACGAAGAAACGCAGACCTTTTTGCCTGACTCCGCGACATGCCCGGGATTTCACCGAAGTGATGGTCCACAACCGGGCCTTGATCCAGCACCGCATGGCCGGTCCGCGTAAACGGAGGAACCACTCCGTCGAAAAACTAATCGCCATCCGAGAGGAGGTGAAGAAGTTCTTCTGGACGCAGCTTCATCGGGGGCGCCCGCATCTTGACCGCTCTCAAACGCCGTCCCGGTTAAAAAGAGCAACGGAAAATGGCGAATGTCGTCGATTTTACCGACGTCAACAAGGCTTGCCCAAAAGACAGCTTTCCCTTACCACGGATTGACCTGTTGGTTGATTCCACGGCGGGGCACGAGCTGCTAAGCTTCATGGACGCTTATTCAGGCTACAACCAAATCAGAATGAGTCCGGCAGACGAGGAGCATACCTCGTTCATGACGGACCAGGGCACCTATTGTTATAAGGTCATGCCCTTCGGGTTAAAGAACGCTGGAGCCACCTACCAGCGGCTAGTGAACAAGATGTTCGAAAAACAAATTGGTCGCAACATGGAGGTCTACGTCGACGACATGCTCGTCAAGAGCAGAGTCACGGGCGACCACATACGCGACACGAAGAGACGCTTGGGGTGCTCCGCCAAAGACTGATGAAGTCAATCCGCCAAGTGTGTCTTCGGGGTAGCCTCAGGAAAGTTCTTGGGTTTCATCGTTTCACAACGAGGGATCGAGGCGAACCCAGAAAAGATCAAGGCACTGGCTGACATGGCTCCCCCGAGAAATGTAAAGGACGTCCAACGACTAACTGGACGGCTGGCAGCTCTGTCCCGCTTCCTCGCGAAGTCAGGAGACAAGTACCAGCCCTTCTTTAAAGCTTTAAGAGGGACAAAGTCTAACGGATTCCAGTGGACGGCTGACTGCCAGGCCGCCTTCGATGAATTAAAGCAGTACCTGGCCAGCCCACCGTTGTTAGCGTCGCCCAGAGACGGGGAGGAGCTGTACCTTTACCTAGCAGTGTCGGAAGTATCCCTCAGCTCCGTCCTTGTGCGCCAGGAATCTGATATCCAGCAGCCGGTCTACTACGTGAGCAAAACACTGACCGGCCCAGAAACTCGCTACCCACGCGCTGAAAAAATGGCGCTGGCCCTTATCTTCGCAGCACGAAAGTTGAGGCCATACTTTCAGGCACATCGCATAGTGGTCCTTACGGACCAGCCACTGAAAGGCATACTCCAAAAGCCCGACGTTTGGGCGATTGGTGAAATGGGCGATTGAATCATGAAGTTTGACATCGAGTTCGAGACCCGCACTCCGCCATAAAGGCACGTGCTCGTCGACTTCATCGCCGAGACCACGACCCCAATCCAAGAAGAACAGCCCAGCGAAAACGAAGAGCAGCCCGGTGGGGCCCCAGAATGGGCACTCCACGTAGACGGATCGTCCACGGACAGTGGCAATGGGGCAGGAGTGGTCCTGACGACCCCTGATGGGCACGAGATCAAGTACTCCCTAAAACTTGATTTCCCGGCAACCAACAACGTCGCTGAGTACGAAGCCCTACTAGCTGGCTTACGACTGGCGAAGGAGTGCTCTGCCAAGAGGTTGGCAGTCCACAGCGACTCCGAATTAATCGTCAATCAAGTCAATGGGGGCTTCGAGGCAAACAACCCTTCCTTGGCCGAGATACTGCGAAGGCAAAGGAAACCATCCGTGGCTTCGGCAAGTCGACCACAGTTCACGTTCCTCGCGAGAATCGGAAGGCGCACCGGCCGCTAGAGCAAAGAACGGCGCCCGTAACCCGGACAAGATTCGAGGGACATGCAGGAAGTCCTGAACACTCCTAGCATAGAGAAACAGGAGGCCATGCAGATTTCGGAAACGGAAAACTGGATGACTCCTTACCTTAGATACCTGGCCGACGGATCACTCCCGGAGGACGCTGAAAAGGCCAAGCGGATTAGAAAGACAGCCGGCTGGTACACGGTAGTTGATGGGCGGCTGTATCGCCGCGGATACTCGACTCCGTATCTCCGTTGTCTATCCCCCGAGGAGGCAGACTACGCGCTGGGCGAAGTTCACCTTGGGATCTGCGGATCGCATGTAGGCGGGAAGAACCTGGCCTTCAAAGTCATGCGGCAGGGCTACTACTGGCCCTCAATGAAAAAGGACGCGCTCGAGTTTGTAAAGAAGTGTGAAAGTTGCCAGCTTCACGGCAACCTCCACCACCAGCCGTCCGCGGACCTGAAGTCCCTTCAGGCCCCGTGGCCTTCGCGCAGCTGGGGGGCTTGACATTCTCGGCCCGTTCCCCTTGCCGGGCAAAGGAAATTCATCATAGCAGCATCGACTACTTCACTAAATGGGTCGAGGCCGCCCGCCTCGTAAAAATCACGAACACAATGCTCGAATTCCTTCGCCAGGGGCATTGTTCTGCGCAGATACGGCGTCCCCGAGGTCGTGGTGACCGACAACGGACCCGGCTTTCAGGAAACGCTTCACTGTATTGTACCACCTCGAATCAAGCCGTCCACACTTGATAGCATACCCCGTGCCAACGGGCGTGGTGGAGGTAACAAACCGTACGCTACTCCACGGGTTAAAAACTAAGTTGGAAAGACGCTGGGGCTCCCGGGCCGATGAGCTCCCGTCCGTCCTCCGGTCTTATCGTACAACCCCGAAGGAACCTAACGCGAGAGACGCCCTTCACCTATGCTACGGATCAAGCAAGAATACTACTGTCGAAATCGGGCTCCCAAGTCTCAGGGTGGAGTCCTTCGACCCACAGACCAACTCCCAGAAAATCAGGGAGCATTTGGACTTGCTAGAGGAAGCCCGCGACGCCGCCAGGGTACGGACGGCAGCGTACCAGCACCGAGTTGCCCGGTACTACAATAAGAAAGTGAAGGCCCGTCAGTTCAACATTGGGGACTTGGTCCTGCGAAGCATCGAGGCCACAGGCAAGCTGGCCGGCCGGAACAAGCTCTCTCCCAACTGGGAGGGACCTTTCCTTGTCTCCGCTGTCCTGCGTAACGGGGCGTACAAGCTCCGGAACCAGGACGGGAAGTTGGTCCCACGAACGTGGAACGCAACCCACCTGAAGCGCTACTTCCAATAGGGAACCCAGGTACGCCCTAACTCGATCATGTGCATTCATTCGTATGCTTGTTTTTACTTCGGAAAAATAAGAGTTTACTTAGCATGTAGAATTTTAGGGCCTATGAATTGTGTTTGCCTTGCAGGTATCCATCCGACCTAGACTGCCCCTAAGTCGGGAGGGTCTTCACCCTTTCGTTAAACCCTAGTCATCTAGGTGGCCGAAAGTGGCCTGAAACCCTGTCATCCAGGTGGCCCATAGTGGCCCTAAATCCTAGTCATCTAGGTGACCCATGAGCGGTCCGAAACCCCCGGTCATCCAGTGGCCCATGAGCGGTCTTAAACCTTGGTCGTCCAAGTGGCCCAGAGCGGTCTCCAAAACTCGGGTCATCCGAGCGGCCCAACAATGTCGTACTAAACCTTGGTCATCCAAGTGGCCCGTAGCGGTCTAAAAACCTTAGGGGGCAAGAATGGCACACGCGACCTCTTTTTCGGGTGCAAGAACGCTACCAACGACGGTCGAAGGGAGAAGCATTCCTTCTCCAACATTGGCAGCCCAAGTCTTCACTTGAACGGCACCACCAGGCTGGTTCTCACAACCGCCTGCCTGACTTAAGGACCTCACTCCTTAAGCAGCCAGCCAACCAAGTTGGCAACCCCACGCACCAACCTTCTCCGTGAAAGGGTAGCGTGGATAAACGATAACGGGAATTACTCCTTCTCTAACACTAACTGCCCAAGTTCTCGCTTGAGCAGTACCGCAAGGTTGGTTAATGCAACCACCTTCTAAGCCTGGGGGCTCAGCCCCTTAGGCCACCGAGCAACAGTTGCTGACCAACCAACTTGGCCGCCCAAAACAGCAACTCACGCAAGCAATAAACACAAAGCGGTAAAAGGCAAATGTACACTCGAACTAAAAGATCATCCATTTTATTACTCATAAAGTATGGTACAATTTACAAGAAACAAAAGAGAATACAAAAACTACGAGGCGGACCACCCCTACTGCCCTGGCTCTCCCCTGCAAGTCTTCCTTACGCAGCGCCGCGCGGTTCCTTTGATTTATAAGCTCTACAGGGAAGTCAGGAACAACCAACCGCGCGACGCGACGTCCAATATTGAGCCCCTCCAACAGCCGGGCGTGCAGTGCGCCCCCGACCTCATGGAGGCTCATCCGAGTATCCAACTCGCTCTCTACATCGGCGACTCTATCCGAAAGGCGTTTGTTGTCCGTCTTAAGCCGATCTTCCTCTTCCTTTGATCGGGCGACCTCCGCCTTCAGTGCAGCGTTCTCTGCCTCTAAGTCCGCCACGACAGCCTCAAGAGCGGCGGTCTGCTCACGTAGCTCTCCTCCTGAGGCGGCGCGGCTGGCGTCTAGCTGTGCTATTCAGCCTCCCGCTCCGCAATAATGCGATCGCGCTGTTCTATCTCCCGGGAGACGACTAAGGCCACTCTTCTTGACTGCACAAGACCAGAGCAAAGCGTGAGCTTATAAACATAAGGAAAAAATACAAGGAAGCAAATCGCGAAGTTGTACCTCGTAGGTCTTCCAATGGGACCTCACAGTCCGGACTCCCGAGGCCGGACCAGCCGTAGGCGGAATCGGGAGGTGTCGAGCCAGAACATCCTCTCGCGGCCCGAACACGCCGCGCCTCATCCAAAATACGATCCAAAGACTCGCCGTCCTCAACGACAGCGGCGGGCTCCTCCACTGCGATCATTTGGAGTACTCGCGAGGGTGTCTTCTTCCCCGGTTGCCCTTGGGGCAGCTGGAGGAGGATCGCCCTCGTCGGCGGCTCCACAATGTAAACCCGCGAGCCTTCGGGAGCGTCGCGAGCCGGCTCCTCCGATCCCATCCGAGCGGCGCACAGAACCACCTTCACGGCAGGTTGGGCCAAGATAACTCCTCCGGCATCCGTCGGCCTGTCCTCAACGGACTTCTCCGCACCGGAAGTATTGCCAGGACCACCGCAAATCCCGGCAGCCACAAGGTCAATCTGAGAGGAGGAAGACGAGGGCGTGGCAGTCGCCCTCGCAGCAGCTTCCTCCGAGGACACTGGGCGGATGAGCAGCTTCCTCGAGTCGTCAGGCTTAGACATTGTAACTGCAGGGCGTGGCTTCTGCACCGGTGACGGTGGGCCCCATTCAACCTTCTCGGTTTCCTCCCGGGAAACCAGGAAGTCCCTCCTAAACTCATCGGGATTCTTCTGTATGGCCGCGGTCAGCCATGCATACGCGGCAGTCTCCGCCGCAGTCGGCACGCCAAGGTGCACCTCTGGGACCTCGCCCCGGTCTTTCGCGATGGGGCATTCCTCTCCCACCTTCACGAAGAAGAACCGGTCCTTCCAGTTCTTCAGGGAATCGTAGATAGCCCTGCTTATCTTGATCCCCGCACGGGGACCGAGTGATATCCACTCGCCCCGGGTCATCTTAAATATGACCTTCGAGACCGGGACATCCTAAACTTCGTTTAAGCTTAGGGCAAAAATACATAAAGAACAAATATACCTCACCGCGTTGGGATGAAGTCACGACGGGAACCCCTAGGGCCACTACGATCGACTCCAGCTCCTCCGGAAAGGGCAGCCGGAGCCCGCTCCTCAGGTGGGCCTCGTAGACGGTGATGAAGCCTTTCGGTGGATGAGGGGCTACTTCGCCTACTCCCTGAACCCTCCAGGCCATCTCCTTCGGAATATTGAATTCGACGCACAAGGCCTTAATATCACTCTCCTCAAGATGCATTTGAGATTTCCGCAACGGAAGCCATGATCGGAAAGGTTCTAGGGTTTTCCTCGAGAGGTTTGCGAAATGAAAGTAAGGAAGGCGAAGGAGTCGTTCTGGGTTTGAAACAAAAGAACGGAAGGAGAATTTAGGCGCCAAAGCTTGCAAAGGACGACGTCGAATTGCCACGTGTCGGACCTCATTCGATCCACCAAACGACGGGACTCCGCGCGAAATCCCTTATTAATGGCTCCGCGGGACTGCCACGTGTCGCCACCCCATTCGGCCCGCGCAGGACGGATCTCTCGCGACACTTACCCGGATCTCCTTCCAACCAAAAGGGGACACGTGCCGCTTTCTGTCTGGCAGTCCGGCCAAAAAGGGCGAAGTCACTCCCGAAACCGACCAGACGGTCAACAGTGCAGAACTCCTAATCGGCCAGACGGTCAACAGTGCGGAACTCCTGGAATCGGCCAGGACGGGTCAACAATTCTGGAACTCCGGAATTGACCAGGACGGTCAACAATTCTGGAACTCCGGAATTGACCAGGACGGTCAACAATCCTGGAACTCCGGAATTGACCAGGACGGTCAACAATCCTGGAACTCCGGAATTGACCCGGACGGTCAACAATTCTGGAACTACGGAATTGACCAGGACGGTCAACAATTCTGGTACTCCGGAATAGCCAAGAACGGTCAACGATTCCGGTCAAGCCTTCCTCCACGCTCTTGTGAGTTTCCATAGGATACTCAAAGCTAGGGAAGACGTCCCATCATGAACATACTGGAGGTCAGAAATCTGACCACCAGCATTCTGTATTTGATGGGTACACCAAAAATGGGGCTGGCCGGGAAGTCAACGGAAGCCCGGAAGGCCAACCAACGGCCCACTAAGGAGATAGGCCCGAAAACTAAAGGCCCAAGGACGGTCAACGTTGGCGTTGACCATTCTGGCGGCCAACCAGCTCAAAAACGGTCAACTCGGCGTTGACCGGTTCGTTGGGCCTCCAGAGGCTTTGCAACAGTGATGGGCCTGTTCCATTATGGCCCACAGCCCATCAAATGGTCGCCCGCCGCTCTCCACGAGGGCGGCCGTCACCCTGACGGTCAACTCAGGCGTTGACCGTCCCTTTCTTACGTACTGGGCCCAAGGATTGGCCCTTCTACAGAAATGGGCCTGACTCGCTTCAGGCCCATAGTCCAAATGAAGGCTACCAATGCGCACGCTCAGCCCAGCCCAAGAGTTCTAGGGCACAGACCCACGATGGAGAAGGGCAACGGGAACCTGCAACGCATTTAATGCGGTCGCCGGAGACACGCAATAGGGGCGGAAAGGCTAGCCACCAGGGGCATGGCTGGCACGCCACCAACGCCACCTGCTTCCACCTGCAGGTGGCCACCCACTCCCCGCAGAGGGAGGGGCCAAGTATGACAAACGGCACCCAGAAACGTGCCGTTTACGGCAACTGGGCAGCCGGCGCGACCAGCAGTCCACGACAGTAACCGGCGGTACAGTGGCCCAAACAACGATCACCTTGGTGCCCAAGGATCCAGCATGGTGAGGAGTATAAGAATCCTCACACCCCACAGAGAAAAGGGGCTTTTTCGAGTTCTTCCCAAGCTTCTAACATTCTTCACTTCTCTTTGAGCAAACTCCCGTAACCGCACGAGCCTGGGCCCCAAGAGCAAATTCCTAAGTACGATCGAACTTCCGGCAACGAACGAGTTGACATACGCGTTCTCTGCCTTCCCACCATCCAGATACGAGGAAGGATCTCGCTCCTTCCGACATCCGGACTAAACACTCTTCACTTTGCTCTCTTCTCTCATTGCTCTTTCTGTCTTTCAGTTCCTTCCATTGAAGGTCATGCACTAACTCGAGCGTCGGAGTGTTTTCTGGTGGGATTAATTCCCGCCGTGAACGCCGACCTCTTGTTTGCTTTAGTGGTGTGCGGGGTTCGCACTCGGTGAACGGCCGGGATCGGCTCCTCAAAGAATCCGAATTCGTTCAAGTCGGATCCAGTACGCATCATTGGCGCCTGTCTCGTAGGAAGCGCTACGAAAAGCCTACCACAAAAACCCCGCACTAACTCTCTGTCACCTTCGCTTCTACAATGGTGAACACGAGAGCACAAAGCTAGCGATCCAGGCTAGAGAGATCGTCGGCCCAGGCCAGACCATCTTGCTAATGTACTTGGGTCAACGGGGCCAGTGGGGAGTCCGCCACCTTATTTTCAACAACTGGTGGAGCAGATGCAGGCTAACAATCGCCTGCTCCAACTGCTCTGCGCACAGAGGGAGCAACAACTGCCGGTGGCTCCACCAGCCGTCATCCCCGCTCCCGCCACCAAAAAAGGTGGCCAGAGGAAGAAGAAGCCGACCAAAAGGCCTGCGAAAGCCGGGGATGATCCGGCTCTGGGCGTCCTCCGCGCTCCCGGCTGGGCAGGCCAACGGAGCGCTCCGGGAGTACGTCTCCTACAGAAAGCCCAGAAAGGAGAAATCCTCGATATTCTCGGGCAAATGACCATCACGCAGTCCAGGAGCGAGCCTCCGGGACTGCCAGATCCACCGGTGGCAGCAGTCGACCAACTGCTGAACCCGTCGGGGACAAGACGGAGTTGAGGAATTTCCTCAACTCCAAGAGATCAGCCAACGCCACTCGTGCTGACCCACGAGTGGATCAAATCTGGAACCGCGTGTTCCCGAACAGCCAAGGCACCATCGACTTGGACAGTCGCCTTTCCGCAGAAATCTTAAGCCGTCCTCTACCGTCCCGAGTTCAAGATGCCGTCCCTTGACTTATACGATGGGGGCAGTGATCCGGTTGACTACCTGGATCACTTCCGCACCCATCTAAGTCTACAAGGGCTAGAGGACTCGGCAATGTGCCGTTGCTTTCCACTCACCCTGAAGGGAGATGCCAGAATCTGGTTTCACCATCTCCCATCAGGCACGATCAGCAGCTTCCGTGAACTCACGGACCTCTTCCTGGCCCAGTATGCATCAAGCCGGCGGGAAGAGAAACAGCCGTGGCACCTCTCCCACATAAAACAGAAACCGGGAGAGAACCCACGGCGCTTCCTGGATCGCTTCGTGGCTGAAGCCAGGAGGATTCCCAGGATCACTGAGGAGATGAAGTTGGGCAGCTTCATCTCAGCGCTGACTTACGGTGACTTTTTCAAGCACCTTGCCCACAAAAATCCTCAAACTTTCCGCGAGGCGGAAACCATCACCAGGGCCTACGCGGCAGCAGAGGAGGCCAATGAGGCAAAACGTCCTGAAAGGGCGGATCAGCCTCGGCCGTTCCCTGGTGATGGGAAAAGAAAATACAATGGCGGGGAACACTCCCGCCGTAGCAACGACGGACCGGCTCCCGTAACGGAGACTACAGCCCACCACCTTTACGCCCTTGACAGACACACGCTCCAATGTTCTGATGCAGATCCGCGGAGAAAAATTTTTGAAGTGGCCAAAGGCGCTGAAGAAGGACTCCGGAAATCAGTCTAAGTACTGTGACTTCCACCGCTCTGCCGGCCATTCGACTGAAGACTGTAAAGCGCTGCAGAAGGAAATTGAGGACTTGATCCGCAGAGGACACCTCACCCGATTTGTCAAGGGGCCCGGGCAAAACTCAGGTGCGGCCGAAGAAGAAGGGCAGGAGCGAACGCCTCCCCGGAACAGGATTGCGGCGGGGGTGGTCAACATGATCAACGCCCGACCTGCCAGGGGCCCAGATGACAACAAGGGGCAGCAGGCTGGGAGGAAGAAGCAACGCACAGAAGACAACATCATTAGCTTTAGTGATTGTGACTCAAACCATGTAATCTCCCCCCATGTTGACCCCCTTGTAATCTCGGCACTCGTTTCAGATGGTACATCGGACTACCAGCTGAAGCGAGTCTTTATCGATAATGGAAGCTCTAAAGATTTGCTTTACTTGGACGCGTTCTTTAGACTAGGCCTAAGAAAGAATCAACTAAAACCTGATGAAGGACCTTTATACGGCCTTGACAATGAACCAGTGCCCGCTCAAGGGACAATCCAACTGGAAGTCACCTTGGGCACTTACCCAAAAACAGCAAGTCGCATGCTAACCTTCCTAGTGGTTGACATGCCCTCTGTTTACAACGCCATACTAGGCAGGCCGTGCCTAACAGCGTTTGGGGCAATCACGTCAATTCCACATCTTAAAATGAAATTCCCAACGCCTACGGCGTCGGAGAAGTCCCGGGAGATCAGTGTCATCACGGACTGCTACATGGCCCAGGATTGCCTCGCGGTAGGGGACCGACATAGCGGGAGAACTCGATCACCGAGACGAGACCACCTTGCAACAAGCACAGCCCTAAGAAGCCACGGATCTGATCCCACTGGACCTGTGGGAACCGGACAAGTGCGTCAGATTGGCGGCTCACTCACCGCCATCACAAGCAGTGAGTGATCGCGTCTTTACGAAGAAACGCAGACCTTTTTTCCCCGGACTCCGCGGACATGCCCGGGATTTCACCAAGTGATGGTCCACAACCGGGCCTTGATCCACCATGGCCGGGTCGGCGAAACGGAGGAACCACTCCGTCGAAAAACTAATCGCCATCCGAGAGGAGGTGAAGAAGTTCTTTGGACGCAGCTTCATCGGGACGTCCAGCATCTTGATCGCTCTCAAACGTCGTCCTGGTTAAAAAGAGCAACGGGAAATGGCGAATGTGCGTCGATTTTACCGACGTCAACAAGGCTTGCCCAAAAGACAACAAATCAAATCAGAAGTAAGAAGTATATAGAACTCACTCATCAATATATTTTCTAACACTTAAGTTAACAATTTTTTTTTAAAAAAAATAAAAGATAAGAAAATAAATAGTGAAAATAAAAAGAGGATGGGGGATGATTGTGAATTAGGGGGAGTTTGCTCCATTTAGTACACTTAAACGTTTGAGTTTTTTTTTTTTTTCTCTTTTCAATTTAGGAGGAGTTGTATTTATAGTCGGGATCCTTATTTATACATTGAGTCATTTTCAAACAACTATTGTGAGGTATTACCTTTTAGTGTGTAATTGTGATCCTACTTTAATGAAAAAACTATATAACTATTAATGGTAGAACTGTTTCAACCATTTTTAAATTGAGTTATTTACTGATTTATTATCATTCTTGGGTTCTTTAGTAATCGACCGTTTGGATTAAGCTTGTCAATTAATGCATCAGAGAACTATTGCTTGGTTGTCCTTATACATCTTTTGCTTCTTTGATTGGGCTGCTAAGATTTGAACCAAAAATCAGATTTATCGGCGGTCTATGGATCGGGCCAAAGCCCTGCTTCTAGAAGGATGATGGACCAATGAGCAACGGCTCAGCAAAAGGCTCTCTTCAGCCCAAAATCTATTACACGCGGCAATGGCCCCAAGCTAACCCACTACACGGGTCCACGAATGCGACTCAACCCTCTCCAACTCGGTAAATAAATCCATTAACTCTTGTCATCATGCGGTCCCAGGTGGTTGCAGCAGTAGAAATCGCAGGTAGCAACCACCAACACGTCAATTAGAAATTTTTGGCAATGCAAAGTATCAAAGGTGGTGGTATGATGATGGCTACCCAAAGGTACAAAGTCGTAACCCCTATAGCCTACGATTGCGGGCACAGATGTTGGCCACTCACAACTGTAGGGATGTGAAGCCCTCAAGGTTGGCTACATCCGCTTTCTAAATAAATATATTCTCCTTATAGAAGAAGGGGATCTGAACTTTGAACCATTGAATCAAGAAAGTGAGCATCCAACTCACAAAAATGGAGAACATTCTCCAGTCTTAGGCGTCCACACGTATTAAGACCTTCTAAAGTCATTCCTCTACAAGCACACCTACAAGCTGCTCCCTTGCAAGCGCAACCCCAGGCCACTTTCAATCGAACACATCTCCTGGAGTATAGTCCTCCACAACTCGTACATACCCTCTCACACTATTGCATTCACGCATTTCTTTATTTATCCATTTTTCTCTTTTTGAAAGAAGATTTTTAACTTAAATGTCGAAAAATAAATTAGAGAGCAAGTCCCACCATCTTTTAACTTCTTATTTATTTGTCGTGGTGTGCAGAATCAAGTATTAAACTATCAAAAATAGGACTCATTTCAATTCAACCCATTAAAAGAGATTAAGCGGTTCTCTAAATTGTATAGTAACTTAAATTCAAAAATATATCAATATTAGGTTGGTCCATCTTAGATCGTACCCAACACAACACGCACGCGCGCATATATATATATATATATATATATATATATATATATATATATATATTTCTAATTTTTAGTTTTTATTTTTTTTCAATACAATAGTGAGATTTTTTACCTAAATCTGTCAGCAAAAACTTTTGCAATGTACAAAAGTGAACGTTGAGACTGAAATTGCAAGATGGTCAACTAACTGGACGAAAGCGCATCAACGTCTCAGAACGACGTCCTTTCGCGTGCTTAGTGAATTGAAAGGCGACAAACAAAAGTGAAGTCATGTGCTCTCGAGTGTCCTTTTGCTGTGGCGTTTGCCTGTCTGTAAATTTAAAAATTGAATTTTGGCGCCCAAACTCCTAGAAAAATCGGACTCTCTCCCCTTCACTCTCTCTACTCGTCGGCTGTCCTACTCGTTATCAATTTGGCCTCTCAATTCTCTGTTTCGGTTTTCCAGTCCACTCTCCTCGTCCGTTTCTTCTCCCAGTTTGATTTTTGAACGGAAGCAGTTAACAATCCAACCAATGGGATGTGTCTCATCGACTTTTCTCAACCACGACGACGAGTTCCCAAAACTCGGTACCGCCGGGATCAGTCACCATATTGTCTCCCTCACCTCGACCACCTACGGCCTCCTAACTCTCGATCCCCCATCTCAGTCTTCCCCTTCCTCCGGCTCTGCAACCACGCCACCGCCACCTCCTCGCCGCTTCACCATACTCTCCGAACCTCTAACTCTCCTCCGCTCCGAACCGGAAGTCATCAACTCCTGGGAGATCATGGCCGGCCTCGACAACGACAGCTTCCGCTTCTCTCCTCTCCCTCCTCCTCGCTCCATATCCTCCACCCCTAAAATCTTCAGCCCCAGAATCAATAAGGAAAATTCCAACCCTAATCGCCCTTTTGGACCCCCTAATTGCCCCGAAAAATTAAGCATTCTCAAGCCAGAGAGACCCTCTTCTGTGAACAAGTACTCCCTCGACAGGTTTGTGAAACTATGCCCGCCCAAGGGGGAAGGCAGGGTGGTTCTCTATACGACGACGCTCAGAGGAGTGAGGAAGACCTTCGAGGCCTGCAATGCCGTTCGATCTGCCATTGAAGGCCTCGGGGTGCTGATCTGTGAGAGGGACATTTCCATGGATCGTGGGTTCAGGGAAGAGTTGAAGGAGCTGATGAGAGGGAGAGACAACGGTGAAGTGGTGCCGCCTCGGCTTTTTGTGAAAGGGAGGTATTTAGGTGGTGCTGAGCAGATTTTGAAAATTCATGAGGAGGGCTTCCTTGGAGAATTACTTGAAGGGCTTCCCAAGATTAAGACTGGACATGTATGTGATGGGTGCGGAGGGGCTAGGTTTTTGCCCTGTTTTCGGTGTTATGGAAGCTGTAAAACAGTGATGGTTGTCAAGGAAGAAGTGAACTGGAGGCGACGGAAAATTGTTGTGGTCAAGTGTTCTGATTGCAATGAGAATGGCTTGGTGCTCTGCCCCATCTGCAGCTGAGCTATGCCACTCATCCCCACTTCTCGTGGGCTGCTGAAAATCCTTCCCTTCGCTCTTGTAAGTTGTCTGAATCCATCATTTTGAATGAAAATTGAGGATTTTATTTCGAAATGTTCTTTGGCAATGCAATGATCTCCCCACGAATTTCATGCTCTTTTGGGTTAATTGCCGTGGCCTTTTCCCATGGCTTGTTGCTAAATATTCAAATTGTAGAGTTAAGGTATCTCGACGAGCCTATCTCTGAGAGTGTCGAATTAGGCTTTTTTTTTTTCTGAAAATCAAGAAGCATTTGAACATTTCCTTCAAAGCCTGTAAAAGGTTTTAGGAGCTCAATGTACAAAAATTTGCTGGTTCAGTCAGTTGAAATTCGTAAGGCTGTGTGGAAGAACAGATTTATCGTTCTTCATGTCATGGCATCTGAAAGATTGTTGTTTTTGAGAATACTATCACACGTGTGTGATCGAGAATCGTTAGAACACGAACACGGACATCGTCAGATAACCCTTGAGCCTAAGCAGATATCCATACCCTACGGAATAGCTTCTATTGAATTAAAATATTTCCCACAAAGCGAAGGAAGTCTCTCGTAGTCTAGGTCGATGGTTCAAGTCTCAATACTCTCATTTTATATGTTCAAAAAAATTATAACAATAGTTTTATTTTTGTATAAATTTTTTATAATATAAATATTTAAATAATATTTAAAAAGTTAAAAAAATAGCTTATTTTATATTATTTTAAAAAACATAAAAACAAGATTCATTAAATCATCAAGAATTAATGATCTTGATTTGTGGGGAACTTTTCCTTGGTATATGGACGAAGTCCCGTCATCCAGCTAACACAGTCCTTATGTATTATGTTTAAATTCTATTATATAAAGATTAAATATAAAAATAAATTAAAAATCTAAAACTAATTTTCTATCAATAAAGTCAATTGTGATAGTTCAAATTTTTATAAAATTATTTAGTTTTTTTAAAATTTTGAAGCCCTAATATTCTTCAGTGATAGTAATAATTAGAGTATTAGATTTAAGAATCAAAATTAAATACTATATTTATATAGATATTTTTTATGAAAACATTTTAGGGTTGTTACCATGGAAGAGGAAGTGGATAGGAGGTTATTTCAAAATCCAAAATATGGCCACTTCAGTTGATTTTATTTAATTATTTATATTTTTGTTAAAAATTAAAAAATTAATATTTTTTCACTTAGACTCATATTTCACTCAATATAATAATCAAAGCCATCATTTGTTTCTTAAGAATAAGAAATAAGTAGTGTCTTTTATGTGTTATAATATATTATATTTTTTAAAATATTATTCAAATATGGTAATATTATTTAATAAATAAATTTTATATTTATTTTAAGTTTAACAGTTAATAATTTTTTTAAAATAATCAACTAATATGTATATAAAATTTTTAGAAAAAAATTATAAATAAATAAAAATTTTATTAGAATATCATTGTCCATATAATAAAAATTATATAATAAAATTTAACCCATTCTAGTTATATGATTGTTGAACCTTAATAGTTGCATGTCTTTTATTAAATGATTAGCAATAATTAACTTATTATTAATGTACTCAATGACAACTTCTATTTCTTCAATGTGCTCCTTTATACTTAAAAATTTAATGTCAATATTTTTATTTTGATTATTATTTTTATTATTTTTAATCAAAAAAATAATAGTTAAATTGTCGTAATATATATTCAATCGTCTCAAAATAGAATCCACCACTTTAAATCAAAATATAAAATTCTTTATCTATATACTATACTCTGTAACCTCAAAAAAAAAACTAAGCATTCGTAATAGAAGTAGTAATTAGGGTCTACTTTACACTCATCTAGGATACAATTTCACCAGTAAGTAAAAATATACATCCAGATATTAATTTTTGTGAATTAATACATCCAACGAAGTCAGAATTGAAGTAACATAATACTTCTAGATTGTCAGTCTGCCTATATATAAGTATGTAATCTTTCGTACTTTGAAAATATCTCATACCTTCTTAGTAATTTTTCAGTGATCCATATTTAGATTACTCTGATACCTTCAAAATATTCTTACCGTAAAAGCAATATTAGGTCTCGTATATATCTAAGTATACATCAAACTTTCAATAACGGAAGTATGTGGAATGTTTTTCTTTTGTTTTCGATCAAAATTATTTTCAAGAATTGTTTTAAATTGAACCATCACCCTTCACAATAGATGTTATATTTAGTGAATAATTTTTCATCCAAAATCTTTGTAAAACTTTATTGATATAGATATTTTGGGATAAATCTAAAATACATCGTAATTTATCTTGATGAATATTAATTCGAATGATACAAGATATATCATCTATATTTTTTATTTTAAATTTATCAGACAAATTATTTCACATCATGTAACAAACTATTATTATTAAATGTAAATAAAATATCATCCATGTCACGAATCCGAATCAAAAAGGTCAATTAAATAATTAAATATATTTTAATTATTATTTTTATAATTTTTAAACCCAAGTGTGATCACAAAATATATAAAAACTCTATAAAATTTTATAATACATACAGGATCTTATCAGATAATATAAATGTAACATACTCTACAAATAGTCTTAAGGGGATAATAAAATAAAAACAATGACTCATCTACCTAAGAAATTGACCCAACAAATTTTTATTATACAAAACCATAGCCTATGATTAGCTGACTCCAACAAAGAATATTATCAGATAATATAAATGTGACATACTTTACAAATAGTTGTGAGAGGATAACCAAATAAAGACAATGACTCATCTACCTAAGAAATCGACCCAATAAATTTTTATTATACAAAACCATAGCCTATGATTGGCTGACTCCAACATTTCAGAACAATTCAAACAAAATCTATTCATACCTAATACATGGTCGATAATATTAAAATTTAAGATATGACACTAACCAGAGATGTACAGTGCTTTGCGCCGAAACTCTTCTTATTACTGTGATGAAGCCAAGTCTCTACTCTGAAGGGATAAAATAGAAGAATAAGCCTAACGCTTAATAAATATCATAGATAAATAAATGAGTCCGAAGAATCCAGAAGGAGAGTCAAATAGATAAATCCAAATTGTCAAAAAATAAAAATTTCATATATAAAATCAAATGGTAGTCTCGTACTCAAATTAAATATTCAAATCCAAAGCAAATATCCAAATCAAAAAGTAGTCATCATCGATACGTATATATATATATATATATATAATAGATGTGATTCAGACCGATTCCAATATGTTGATGTCCAATTCAAGTCCAAGTACAAGACTCGATCAGCTTGTGATTTAGGATATAATTGATAGCCGAATAATCCAATAGCGTGTGCAGAAGCCGAAATAGTATCGCGATAAATTTTTTAAATGTCTAGATTAAAACATATAGTCAAATGATTTATACAAGACATACCAAGTCTAATTATAGGTAAAATCGGTGAATCTCAAATGCAAGTCCAAAATTCTATGTCCAATACAAATCTTTACAGAGATACAAAATCATACACTAAATTTAAATTTTGATTATTTAAATATTAGTTTGAGAAAGGATTATACATAATCTCGATAACCTTAGGCCAAATCAAATGTAAATTAGGCCAGTATTTATTACTACCAATATATTCTGTACCAATGGATAAAGTTACTTACTATATTTTATCACTTGTAATTTTGGGTGTAATTGTTAAATTTATCAGATATATTAAGATATCCGAATATATTATAAGGTCGAATCAAATCATCAAAATGAAAAGGGTCACTACTCTAAACATTTCCTGTCGACGAAAAGAAATTTTTAAATAACAAATATCTCCCCATCGAAAGTTGATCAGAATATCTAATATCTAAATCCAAATGTAGTGACTGCAACCCAGCACGTGTATGTGACTCCATGGCTTATGCAAGTTTCGTACATATTTTCGTTACACATACTGATATAAATATATAGAGTGTCCAATAAATTTTTTAAACTTTTAGAAAAATAGTAAATTTTTAAAATCATAAAATTCATATCTAAAATCTGCCAATGAACTATACATGCATGTTCAGAATAAATAGAACGGTGTATAAAAATACATATATCTTAGTAAAAATTTTAAACAGTATTCAAAATATATTAGAAATTAAATCAGACCAAGAATAAGGGTCATAATACTTGCCTCGACTTTATATTCCGCAAATCTAAAAAATAAAGATTCCAAGGTAATGAATCGTGCGCTCTTTCCATTGCCCTGCGCCACGCGCGTCGCATCGGAGCCCTCTTTCTCTCCACGCAGTTTTGCCGCACAGCCACGGCTCACCACTGTCGTCACCAGTCACCAACGTGCCACCACTGGCCGCCGTCGACCACCGCTGCTTCACTTCCATACACCGCTACTGTGGTTGCTGCTGACAATACCGTCCGCCACTTCGATCTCATCTCACCGAACACTGCCACCGACCCACCATAATCCGGCGATGACTCCTCGCACCTCGCCGCACATCACCGTCGTCGACCACCGTTTCCCCCTTCTTCTTCCTTGCGTAGCAGAAATGACGTCCGATTTTTTGCTTCTCTCTCCTCTTTTGTTTTCCTCTCTCTCTCTCTCTTTCCGGCTCTGCCGTTTCTAGAGCCGTGCCTAAAATCCCCTTATAAAATTTTCTTTTTCCTTATCTCCAAACAGCGCCCGTCCCCTATCTTATCTTTAATCTTATCTTCTTATTTTTTAACCAAATATTATATATTATGTGTGTGTGTGTATATATATATATCCATCGTATACCTCTCGAACGCGTAACGAGCGTCAGCCACAAATTTTGATATTCCTTTCAAAATTTTCCAATATTAAATAATTTTTTTTTGAAATGTTCAATTTATCCAAAATTTTAATAAATATTAAAATATTTTTAATGAGGTCCGAAATATTACAATCCACATATAAAATAATAAAATAAATCTCATTACTATTAACTTTCTGATATATACATTGATTTAAAATATTCTCCTCAAAATCAATTGAGGAGATAATGTTATTAAAATTTAAATGCCATTGATGGAAGGTTTATGTTAATCCATATATGAATTTTTTAAATATGCATATCAATTGCTTACCATTGTTAGAGGAGAATCATTTTATTTGTTTTATATAAACCTCTTTATTTAGATCCCCATTTAAAAAAGTCATTTTCACATCTATTCATTATAATTCTATATCAAAATTTGTAACTAATACGAAAATCATATGAAAAGATTCTTTTTTAGACATTGGAAAAAAAGACTCAGTAAAATCAATTTTTTTAGAAAAAAAATTTTAATAATGAATCTTACTTTATATCTTTTTATATTACCTAATAAGTTCTTCTTCATATTAAAGACTTACTTATACCCTATGATTTTCATCAATTCAAACAACTCAACTAGATCCTAGATTTCATTGTATTTGGTGGAATTTATCAATTTCTTCATAATATTGTACCATAAATCTAATTCATTACAATTTATAGTTTATAAAAATATTTTAAGATTATTTTTATATCAAATATTGTAGTTAAACTCTTATAGATATACTATATAATTCATAAAAATTTTTGATTTTATGCTTCTAATATACATTGTTAATATTATATCAATATCTTTAACAAGAGCATATTATTTAATTATTTCAGGCAAATTTTAAACATTATGATTTATTGAAATAATATCAACTGTTTATGGAACCATGTCGATTGTTTGCTCAACACCAATTTAAACTTGAGGGGTGTTGTGTGTAACAATCAGCCTATCATAGAAAGTGAAAGGTTAATAATCTAAATAATCATTATTAGAAACTATATTTTTTGATAGATTATTTTCACCCATAAAGTCATTTTTAAAAAAATTTACATTTTTTAATTTCATAATTTTAGTGCCATGAAATGGATAATAAAATTTGTATATCTTAAACCGTTTAACATATCTATTAAATACCCACTTATAGTACTTCGATCTTATTTCTCTTCTAGTGGATTATAAATTCTTATTTCAGATGGACATCTCCTAACACGTATATATTTGCTCATCCTGTAGGTATCCGAATCTCTCATCTAAATGGGCTAGTGAAATAGAAGTAAGAAGCGAGTCAAAAATTTAGTAAGACATATAACTTAACCATGAAATATATATCTTTGTATAAAAAATATATTAGAATGATTAATATATCAGATTTCAATGATCTATTGTGAAATTTCATAACAATTACATAAATTAGTTTACGTAAAATTTTTAAATTTTTTTATCATATTCTTACCCAATTTAAATCATCAAATTATATTCAAATCTGATTTTTTTTTATAAGGGAACAAAGGTAGTAGGTTTTAACGATTAAATAAGTGGACAATCAAAATTTGGGTTATATTTATTTTCAAACAACTAATGACTATACAATATTATTCAAGACTTGCAGATAGACAGTTATACATATAACCCTGTAGATCGAGTGAAACGCTACTTCTCACCTGTAAATTATAGGTTCAAATCTCAATATACCATTATAATATAATAAGGCATTCCATAATATATTAGCTAATAAAATTTAATAATGGTTCAATACATATTTCTAGAAAAATTTTATATTTTTTTCATACTTTATAATTTTCTCAATCATATAAAAAATAATCATAATTCTTAACTTATAGTAGAATTTTCATTCAAAATTTTATAAATTCATAAGATGTAACATTTATACTTTCTATAAAAATTAAGTTAAGATGAAATTTTAACATATAGGATACTGAATTAGCATGGAAGTTTAGAAAAGTTCAACAAGTGTGCATAAATCAGCAAGTGCATAAATTATTACTAAAATCCATAACATGCAGCACAATTTTTGTACATTTCTAACGTATATAAGGTTGATACTTAACAATTTAAAACATCTATAACCCTATGTACGAATTTAAAACATGTAAGAATCATTAATTTTATGAATTCAGACATGCAAAATATGGTAGCGTAGGAAACTAGCTGTAGCGTAGAAATTAGCAACAGGTAGAGGGTTTTATTAAATTTTCAAAACCTATAAAGCAAGTAATTCGATGCCTTTAAACATGCAAGGATATCATGCACGATATTAAGCATATAGGAGCATAATATCAAGAATTCAGATTATGTATGAAAGCTAAATTATAGAATTCAGCTAGCTTACTCAACATATATAAACTTACGCATAAATTTTATAAAATTTTATAACAAAATGGAGAGAATTTAACATGCATGCTAACACAAACATTATAACATTGAATTTATGTCATTTATGAGTATTTAAATAAGAAAATACTCATAGAATTATGAAAGAATAGTAATAATAGAAGGATAGGATTGAAATGCACTTACCTTCACTTAATTTTGTACCAAATTCTTGCTTTGATTAACTTAAGTTGGAGTTTCTTAGTCTTTTCTCTTTCATTCTCTCTCTTACCCTCTTCTACTTCTCTCTCATCTCTCAAAAACTTTGAAAAAAAAAGATAGAAATCAGATGGCTACAGCTATTTGTATAGAATAGCGCTTGAGCGCTACTTAAGTGCATTAGGCACTGAGGTTCTGGATTACAGTGCCTGAGCACAGCTCTGGTGTACCATAAGCGCTGACCCCACAGTATTTAGTGCTCAAGCATTTTTTAGACATGCATCAGACATTAAGCCCATAGCTTTTGGCGCTCGGGCACTAGCTGTGCCTTCATTAGGTATTGGGTCATTCGGCCTAATTTTGACTTTTAATCTAATTTTTGTTATCCTTTAACCTTTATTTTAATTAGATTAGCTTAATTAATTATGAGCACAATAAATTAAAGATTTAGACTTTACAGTTTTTTCTTTTTGCTACACAGTTTTTGTTTGGAGAATCAATTATAGTACACTAAGCAACTATCCTACACTCTTAAAAAAATTTTACAAATAGATTGGGCATTTATCATCCTGAATATATTTATCATACTTTTTCCCTATATTTGATCCCACGATTTTAATTTATTTTTCTATTATTTCTCTACTTTAATTTTAAATATTTTAAAAGTTTATGCGACTTGGATTCAGGATTTGGGCGTGTTTAATCAATGCCGATTTTATGAGTAAATGCGACTTTAACTATTAATATCCTAAATCTACATATCACAACTAAATAGATACGAGATTAAAGGAAAGTTGACTTTTAACTCATAATTTTCCTCTGTGAACTCGAATCAATCATCTTTTCCAAAAATAATGAAAGAACGCAGGGACGAAACAATCTAAAATTTTTTATTATTCTGAGATGATTTTGATAAGTACCAACTTTTCAAAAATAAACCTTTCTCTTTCTTTTTCTCCCAAAAATTTTCATTCCAAACAAGGAATCTTTATATTGGTTTCGAGGAACTGTCTGGATCAGATCATTGAATTTGAAAACCCGTTTGCTCCATTTCAACCGATTACCATGAATAGTTTTTCTTACGTGATTTTAAACTATAGGACTTTATTCGTATCCAAATGATTCAATGGCCCAGTGGGCCGTCATCTGTGGACCTTTCTTTATCATTAAATTAACCCATATATTGATATACCCATCACTTGCCCCTCATGTCGACGGTTTAAAATTTTCAACCGATGGCATATTCTCTCTGACGGGACACTTAGGTGTGCTCCTTTTAATGCCCTTCCACTAATCATATCTCATAAGATGATCTTTCTGAATTCATTCATCAGTTTATATAGATACAGGCATGAATGGATATATAGATACGGGCCCGAATGGATTATGCTAACCGGCCGATTTGGACTTTTAAACCGAAAAAAGAAGCTTTACTAGCCGATTTGAATTTTTGGGGCTGAACTTATTTGAAAACGGAAAAATGTCCTTCATCAACCGACTTTCTCAGCCGGCTTTTGAATCAAAACTGGCATTGTCATCTTTATAGTTGATTTGGATCGGAATTGGCATTATAATCTTTATCGGCCGGTTTAGATTAAAATCGGTGTAGCCACCAGCCGATATGGATTGAAATCGGCATTTCTTCTAGCCGGTTTGAACTTAAATCGGCTGGTTCTATCACCGGTTTGTATTGAAATCGACATTTCTTCTAGTCGGTTTGAATTGAAATCGGTTTTTCTACCAGCCGGTATGGATTGAAATCGGCATTTCTTCTAGCCGGTTTGAATTGAAATCAACTGTTCTACTCGGTTTGGATTGAAATCGGCATTTCTTCTAGCCGGCTTGAATTAAAATCGATTGTTCTACCAGTCTGTATGGATTAAAATCGGCATTTTTTCTAGCCGGTTTGAACTAAAATCGGCTGTTTTACCAGCCGTTATGGGTTAAAATCGGCATTTCTTTTAATCAGTTTGAATTAAAATCGACTGTTCTACCAGCCGGTATGGATTGAAATCGGCTTCGACATCTTCAACTCCTGAATTTGGATTTCTTAACTGATTTGAATTGAGATTGATTATAGCCTTTGTCAGGTCCCCTCGGAAAATGGGCTAAATCATAATTACATATCAGCAAGTAACCCATCCGGCTCTGCCACTTACACGTCATTACGACAAGCGTGTCTGTCAGTCATCATACTTATGAAACCGTGCAGCAATGCGAAATCGATTTGAAACCAATTATAAATTCGGCGCTCTCCTCTTTCTTTCTTGCCATTTCAAATTCTTCATCTTTTGTTTTCACCTTGGCTCTCGCGTTCAAGCTCTTCGATCGGTTCTTTCATCTACTGATATAGACTCGATTTATACCGAGTTTAAAATCAGAAGACATACCTTTCATGGTGCTTTCAAAGAGTGATAGGGCTTGTTCCCCTCCTGATTGGTATATCATTGTTCACAAAACCCATTTCAACAACGGTCCGCAAATTCCTGTTTCCCTAGAGTTATGTCAGATTTTATAGAACTTGGAGTTCCCATTGCCAAGTTTCATACCAACACTATCAGGTACATTTGCAATCTTTGTATCTTTTTTTCGCTTCGCGAGCACTCGCTGAATATTACGACGGTGAAAGTGCTTTTTAAATTCAGTCAAAGTAGAGATTGGATTTCTTTGACACTCAAAGAGTTAAATATTAGTGGGGTGATTTACAAGTCAGTTAAAAATTGGAAAGATATGTTTTTCTTTTTTAAGGTTAGTATCGATTTGGATTTTTCTGTTGGTTGGGGTAACGTTCCGCCATATTTTACGGGAAAATTTGAAGATGATGAAGAAGAATTAGCTTAACCATTCGTCGATCTAATTCGGGCAAATCTCAATTCATTTTGTGACAAGGAACGTTTTTTTTTCTTCCGAAATTTTGTCGTTGGCCAAGTGGGAGCCTCGATCTGTGGTTACGGAAGTAGGTACTCAAACTCTAAGACGCCCTAAAAGAAAAGCTCAACAATCGAAAATTAAAAGTTTATCCTCCCGGCATCAAGTGGTCTCGGCCAGTCCTTCTTCTTCTTCTACTGATGTTGGGGTACCAATATCAGAGAGAATGGCGGATATAAGGAAACCAGTAGGAGAACCTATCGTTCCTTCAGCTTCCAAAGCCCCCAGTATGTAGGTAATTGAAGAGGTGGTAGAACCGGCCTCCAGTGTTCAGATTCCGGAGAGAAATGTTAAATCAGAATCGGCCATATTTAGTGAGCTCCCAGCTCTTTATGAAATTCCTATTGAGCCTAGAATTGAGGATGCTTCAGGAGCTATATTGATCGACGATTTCCAATCAACTAGACCGTCTTCAGGATCGGATCCAAGAAGTAGCTCCTACTTTTGAGGTATCTTCTGTGGATGTTGTTAATCCTCCCATCGAGTTAGTTGGGATTCACCACAACCTTGGTGCCAACCCGTCCCATCTGGAGAAAGAAACATATCGTCCAAAAATTCTAACATCCGATCTGATAGATGTTCAGGAGAGGATTCATCCGGATTGGATGAATACACCTGCCTCTTCTTCTCATCCTAGTCTTGAAGGCCATCCAGTAAATCTCGTACGTTATTATTCTGATCGATAGAAGTACGATTATCAATATAAATTTTAGTCTTTATAAATATCAAGCTAAAGTAATTAGATCACTCCCATCATTTATAAATAATTAATATCAACTGGAGTTCTGGTTTTGATAATAACATGTAATTTGTCTTTTCTTATAATATAATAATTGTTCATTTACCCTAAATGAGAAAAAATTCTCTCCTTTCAAACTTTAGATGACCCACACTTTTCAATTTGGATATATCTTATCTAATATCAAAAAGATTTATAAATTATATAATTATATAAATAAAATTATGTACTTAATATACAATAAATTAGACTAATAAATATGAAACATGTTTTAATAAAATAATATCAATCAAATAATATAAAAATTAGCTATGGATTAAATTTTTAATTCAAGTAAATTTATATCAAATCTTTATGATAAATCTATCAAATTTATTCTAATTCTCAATCCTTATTGGCAAATTAAAAAAAAACTAATTTAATATTTTATCATGATTAATTAATTAATATAATAAAATTTTCTATTGAATAAATTTTATTTGTTTTTATATTATATATGATCACATTATATAATTTTATTAGTTAAAGATAAGGTTAATTCTTCATTAATTAAATTATATTGAAAACAAAATATTACATACATATATATATATTTGTAAACATTATACAATAAAAATTATATATAATAATTAATAAAATTATATATATGTATATGTAAATACACATATTTACTCATGTTGGTTCCGAAACAAAGACCGTAATAAATTTGAAGCCCAACCAACGGAATAGTTGCCTAATGGGCCCATAAGGCCTAGCGTTATAGAGCGGTCTACATAATAGCCCGTGCTGAACAGCCAATGGGTGATGTCTGCTCATCAATGGTGCTACCCAGGAATGATGGAAAAGCAGGAGGAACCAGCCAATGGACAAGCAGTCAATGCTACCAGCTGCGATTCAGGCGGCCGCCCACAAACGACTCGCCAATCCCAACTCAAGGGGGAGACTAGGCGTGGCCGGCAACTCCCGGTAATCTGCCTGCCATTACAAAATGAAAGCTGACACGCCGATAATCACCGACAGCGATAAGTGGCCAACAAACTCTAGTAATAGGAGTTCTCGCGCCCAAAATCCTTTCATTAGGGGGCCTATAAAATCCGTCTTCTTCAACGAAGAGGGTGGATCGAGTCTAAGATAATCGACTCAGCGTCACAAACCTTAAGCTTATCAGCTATCCTCCGGATACAAACTCCCAAGCCTACTTGGGCGACAAGAAGTCAGCCACTCGTACCAGTGCACCTAGGGGGATCGGATCCAAGATAATCGACTCAGCGTCACAAGCCTTAAGCTTACCACCTATCCTCCGGATCCAAACTCCTGAGCCTACTCGGGCGACAGGAAGTCAGCCACCCGCAGAGGTACTCCTAGGGAGCTAAGCCTCTCACCACCCGCTCATTATTCTTTCCCACATAAACAAACACGCACCATCCACACATTTTCAGCATACTTCTGCGCACCTCTTAGCGTGTGCCCTATTTTCGTTCATTGCGAGAATTTACTGACTTGAGCGTCGGAGTGGCATTGGTGGGAGAAATTTCGCCGGATTTCAGACCTCTTATTTGTTGATTGTGTTGTGCAGGCCCCAAGTTAATAGAGACGGAAATCAGACCCTTCCACATACCCTTTAGAACGGCCTGGAATCCGAATGCTCCATAATCCGTACGACAACAGAAAACTTGGGATGCAACAACTCATATTTTAAAAATAATATGCTAAATACTGTATAGATTCATTAATCGTGCCACATAGTTGACGAAGGCACGAGGCAACTCAATGGCTTCCAAGGTTTCTATTGTATCGGAGGGTGAACGTTCGACTCTTCCCACCCGAAACGTACTTGTTGACTTTGCGACTTTTTGAAATGGGCCGCGCTAGGCCCACTGTTCGCAGGACTTTGGATATCAGGTTCTAATTCATGGAAGAGAAGCAGACTGGACAAAGGCAGTCCAAATTATTTTTTAATGTGTATTGTGAAAACGATCAAAACGACATCGTTTTACTCGTCTTCAACCTCTAATCGGCTTTAAAGTTTTGTAAAAAATGAACAAAACAAACAAAAGTTTCATAAAAATCGGCTTTAAAAGTTTCATAAAAATCGGGTAAGTGAAAAAAAATGGCAGAACCGTTCAAAGATGAGATTTTAATGGTTTTTATACCAAATATTGGATAAAAATCAATTTTTTTAAAATATTTATCACATGAAAATCAAATGTAGAAATAAATAACGTATCAAAAACTAATCCTCCGCCATTAAAGTTAACTATAATTACTCAAATTTTTATAAATTACCCATTTATTTGGATATTTTAAACTTTAATATTTTTCAAAGATGGCGTATAATTAAAGTATGAGATTGAGGGATTCCAAATCAAACACCACAATTATATAGACAGTTTTCATCAAAATTTCTTTGGGGTGATTACCATCTAAGAAAACAGGTTACCTGAAAATCAGAAAAATATAAGCCACTTCAGTTGATTTTATTCTATTTTATTTTACGAATTTTTTTTTTGTGCTGGAAAACCAATATTTGGTCCATTTCATAATTTCTCTATGTAAAGTTAATAAATTTTGAAATAATATGTACTAAATCTATTTTTTAAATGATTATTTATTATATTATGTTAATCATAATAATAACTTAATGTAACCTTTCCTTAATTGTCCAAAAAAAAAAAAAAGAACGAAATAAAGGGTGTAACCATTCCGTGGGAGCTATGAAAATGTAATGTGTTTATTTTAATTTGCAAAAAAATTAACGCTCGTCCTTCCATGATCATCCCAACCGCTTGCTGAAATTAACCTGCGATTGGGTTCAAAGCAATATTCGTACATCAATGGCTGAAATTCACTGTACATCAAAAGAGATAATTTTTAATATTTGCTACAAGAATAGCTATTTAGCTGAAAAAATAGGTATGTCATATTTATCAATACATGAAGACCATTTTCAAGGCAAATAACACAATAAAAATATGTATGATACACATATTCCTCAACATTATTGCAAAACCTAAAGTGTAAGAAATTATGGAGAAATATCAGCCTGTCTATAATTTCGAGTCTGTCTCTAATTGTTATTCAAATAACGCAAGTGTGAGATGGATTGTTAGTAGGATCCAAAACTAGGGAGCCCCATACCGCTTTTATGCTAATGCAGTTGACACATTACAAATATAACGTAAAATTAAATTTTGTACATCAAATATTTGTCTATCAAATTATGATTAGAAGATGATGTCTTCTCAAGTAGCTTTCATTTGATGCGCATCGACGGCTACTGGAAATTGTTACTGGGAAATGATATCTCCTCCTGTAGCCTGTGTTTGATGTCTTCCAGCAAAAATTTAAAAAATAAATTATTTATATAAAGTATGAAAAGAGAAATTTATAGTAGCAGTATGTAAGTTATTATAGATGGTTGATATTTAAGATCTGAGAGTTGTATAAACGGTTGATAATAAAGATCTGACAATTATATAAATAATTGATAATAAGTGTCCAACAACCAATTAGGAGTACTAATTATTACTTATAAAAAAAATGAGTTAAACTATATAAATACAATAGAGGTTATTTGACTAGTTTTACAAATTGAAAATACCACCCGATCCTTTTTCATATTTTTACTTCTTTCTAAATAATTTTTAGGTCATTTAATCACCCTCTATCCATCTAAATTTTTTTACATGTTTTAGAATTCAATTGGCAAGTTGTTTGTAGAATATTCAAATTTATTGTGCCATTACCGAAATAAAAATTTAAGAAATTCTATACTCTCTTATCTGTTTTAGTAATGTTGTTTAATATTTCTTCTTTCCAAAGAATGATCACCAATTAAGAAATAGTTTTACATGACTTTAGATGTCATCCTTCTTGGCCACGTATATCAATTATCATCAAATATTACATAATGTGAGCTCACATTAGGTATGTAAGATCTTGCCTTTTTAGTTCATCAGGTAAGTATATACTTTTTAAGTATAATAGTCACATCATGTATATTAAAAGCTTAAAAAATATGTGCACAAAAGATTTCATTAATCTCAAACAATTGCCATCCACATTCAATCACCTTAACTTTACGATCAAAAATTACTTTAAATAAAAGCCTCTAATTAGTGTGTAATATGATGATAAGGTCCTGTCGGAAAATAAGAAACCAAGTTAATGCTTCTACCAACTTTAATTGATCATTTTGAAGATAGCTTACGTATAAATCTTTTGCTAATTGTGTCATCAAGAAAGAACTAGACATAATTCGGCAACTTTTACCTAGATTTAATATCTACAAACAATTCTCTATAACAATTTTTCTTCACAATTTGTATGGAATGATAAAAAAAAATCTTTCAAATTAATATTCTATTTCAAGTATATATTCAAATTATTGTTAAAACTTTCAAAAATTTTCATATTTATAATACTCAAATAAATATTTTTTTTCATATAACAATCTACAAATTTATGATGTATCAAGTAGATTTTATTTGACCATATGTATACATAAGACTCTCATTCATTAAACACCATGCTAATCTATACATTCTCGAAGTTGGACTCACCAATTATAACAAATATATTAGAAGTGAACATAATTAGTAATTTAAAAGGGCTTGCTAAATACTTAATATCATTTTATAAGATTTGCCTTATATATAAGTCATGACAAGTATTGGTTATTACTAATTTAAGTGCTTTGACCATAATAGCATTTTGATAAAAAAGGATATTGATGGGAGCCTTGCCACTATAAAAATATAGGAAAATCTCAAGTAATTATGTCGAGAATTATGTAAAAGATCTCAATCCTTTATTATTTTCATAGGTGGTGCCAAATATGATAATATCTCTAAGATATTGATAATTAAGAATTATCACTGTATCTACTTAAAAGATATTAGTGATTCAGATATTGAAATCGAATTACAGTTTATAGAACAAAAGCCAAAATTCTTTATTGTCTATTTCTAAAAATATGTTAATATTGCTCCTGGATCACTTTGCGGCATATGCCATTTTTGCCTGGCACAAAGGTATGATTTTTTATTTTTTTATTGTACACCCAACCCACCCACACAACTTTTGTCCATCACCATGAACTCATATGTCTTAGTTGGCCTCAACTTGATACCATGAGTTATCTTAACTAGTCAGCACTATATAGTTGACGCTTTCCTTTATGATATCAGAAATGTTTTGTTTCCTGTTGCCTAAATTTGTGATTATATTCTGTAATGAACAATTTACCAACAATCTTTATTATCTCTCTAGCAAGCATCATTGATAAAATTTCTGTAGCATCCATATCAAGCTTTTCACCTTATTGTTGCATCTTTCCCATTCTTTTATCTATTTTTTGCATATATATTTTTTTCACAACTAAACCTCATATAAATTTTAACATAATTAATCTTAGACTTTTTAAAAAAAAATTTCATGCAGTTAAACCATTCTTTTACCATACTTCTTCCAACAATTTTACATATTACCTATACTATCAAATTTCATATCAATCGGTAGTGTGTAATTATCCATTGTATATAAAATTCTATTTAAAATTGTTCACATTACAATGCAATGTTCTGATAATAAAAATATATTTAAAGCAAAAATATATATTTTTTGTTGCAATACAAATATTTTAAAAACAAGCCCTAATATAGTTTTCACATGCAGCAAATATAATTGAAACAAGCCATAATAATTTCGCATACAAAATAACCCTAAAATAAAAATAAAAATAAAAATAAAAACTGATATATTATTGTAAGAAGATGAAACTAAAATTAAAATCTTAACTCCAAACCCAAGTAAATAACTGTAAAAAAAATCCTCACATATATATGCGTAACAAATATATATATATATATATTATGTATATCTGGATTCAACTTCAACAGATTCGGATTCGTCTGGATAGCTCGATCCGGTTCCGTTCACTGAGTCCGAATCTTGCATATTACTAAAGAAAACGAGAGGTCAGTGTGTCGGCGGAATGTTGTCCCACCGAAAATATTTCGACGCTCAACTCAGTAAAAACCTTCTAAGCAAGGAAGGTAAATGGGAAAGCAAAGGAGGGAGAGAGGATGGTCGTGATTGTTGACTTGTTGAGAATGTAAGCTCTCACTTCCCACTCGCAGAGCGTAAGGAAGCGGCGTCCCGAGAGCGTGGATGTGCTAAGGAACGATTTTCAGAAAGCCGAAGAGATCTCCAGGAATACGGGGGCTTCTGATGGGATTAGAGGACGGACGCTTGCGTAGAGAGGAGGAAAAGATGAGCCTTTGTCCAATGCTCTGTAAGCGTTCGTGTGGGTGAGACTGTAGGAAGTCTTTCCGGAAGCTAGTTCTCACCGTTTTTAGGAAAATGAGTTAGAGAGAGAGCAAGTGAGCTTCTCTTTCTGAGTAAGCTTTTGTTGTTTGTTCGTGAACTTATCTGTTTGAGAATGCCTGTGTGTTTGTGAGTTTGTATGAGCCCGTAAAAGCATGTAAAAGCGTGTCAAAAGCATGTGTCTTCTAGAACGAAGACCTTAAGCTTTTATGGACAACAGAAGAGCCTCCTTCTCTGGCAAGGTGGCGTGCTCCTCCTGGATTGGCAATGGCGACCCTCTCAGAGTTGGTGGGCTTGACAGTCATGATTTGATGGATCATCTTTCTGCTGCACAGTGTAACGGATCTTCTGATTATCTCATACTTTTGTGACTGTTTTGTTGGGGTTGAAGTCATTGCTACCATTTTTGGAGAAGATCAGCTTTTAGAAGCGACACGTGGCCATGAGAAGGCCGTTGCTTTTCATGCACGCGTTCGCTCGCCGCTTGGGCCAGCTCTGGCAGAAAGGCTTGAAGCCTTATTGGGCCTGGGCTGTTCTGATCTGTCCTGGTCAACGCTCGAGTTGACTGCCTCGCACGTTAGCCACCCGCTTAAATCTGAGATCTGCATAACGCGTTAACGTTGGACACCTTGGGCTTTTCGATTTAGGCACCTTACCTCTTGTTGGGGATTTTTGAATTGACTGCTCAAAGAGCCGTCTTGACCCTCCATCGACCTCGTACGCCATTAGCGTGCACTCCATCAATATATATATGCAAATATTTACAACAAAACATATGCAAAAAATATATATTTTGCAAAAATATAGTTGACAAAAATCTATTTGTATACAACAAAGTAATTATATACGAAAACGTATATTATACTTACAACAAAATGCAAAATGTGAAATATATATATATATACAAATATATTTTCATAGTATAATAAATATATCAGTTGTAAATATACAAAATAAGCCTAAAATCAAAACGAAAATTGATATATTGTTGTCATGAGACAAAACAAAAATTAAAATCATAATCTCAAATCCAAGCAAACAGTTGTAAAAAACAATCCCAAAAACAGAGAGAGAGAGAGAGTGCATGCAACTTGTATCTTACATGCCTCAACATTCTGTTGATTAAAAAAAAAAATTGATGCAAGATGAAAATCTGGAGGCTGCGATGGATCGCAATTGAAGAAGAGAATAAGAGAACGGAGCGCCATCCGCCATGTTTGTTAAGATGAGGTTTCAAAATTTTGACCTAATTTTCAGATTTTGGATTGTGAATGCCGTTGATTGTTTTGAATTAGAAACAAAATCATTTTCAAAGAGGAGAAGAAGATAAATTAGATACCTCAGACTTTTTGTTCATTCAAAAATGTGATGGAATATGAAAATGTTGGGAGAAATCGATCGCATGCAGAGAGGAGTGCCACTGCAGTTGTTTGGAGAAATGCGATACAAAATCTCAGCCCTAACTTTTTGACCTAGGAATGGTAGAATTCAGCCGTTGGATTAAAACGAAATAAAATGCCGAAATTAAATCAACAATTTTTTAATATCAGTCGTTAGATAAAATTTTCAATTCAACGGTTGGCGTTATATTAAAAAAAAAAAAAAAAAACAGCCACTAAACGTTAAATGAAATTTAGCAGCCCACAATGGACAGACAAGGACCTCCATTGCCTTCACCAATGGAATGGCCTTGATGGGGGCAGGGTTCCTACTTCTTAAAGCAGTGATCTTGTCCCTCAAATGAATTTTTGTTTTTATATTTTAAAT
Source organism: Nepenthes gracilis (assembly GCA_033239525.1). Classification (NCBI taxonomy): domain Eukaryota; kingdom Viridiplantae; phylum Streptophyta; class Magnoliopsida; order Caryophyllales; family Nepenthaceae; genus Nepenthes; species Nepenthes gracilis. The sequence goes on from BSYO01000009.1 coordinate 8,389,676, forward strand.
TTATAATATATATATATGCAAATATTTACAACAAAACATATGCAAAAAATATATATTTTGCAAAAATATAGTTGACAAAAATCTATTTGTATACAACAAAATAATTATATACGAAAATGTATATTATACTTACAACAAAATGCAAAATGTGAAATATATATATATATATATATTTTTTTTCAGAGTATAATAAATATATCAGTTGTAAATATACAAAATAAGCCTAAAATCAAAACGAAAATTGATATATTTTTGTCATGGGACAAAACAAAAATTAAAATCATAATCTCAAATCCAAGCAAACAGTTGTAAAAACAATCCCAAAAACAGAGAGAGAGAGAGTGCATGCAACTTGTATCTTACATGCCTCAACATTCTGTTGATTAAAAAAAAATTGATGCAAGATGAAAATCTGGAGGCTGCGATGGATCGCAATTGAAGAAGAGAATAAGAGAACGGAGCGCCATCCGCCATGTTTGTTAAGATGAGGTTTCAAAATTTTGACCTAATTTTCAGATTTTGGATTGTGAATGCCGTTGATTGTTTTGAATTAGAAACAAAATCATTTTCAAAGAGGAGAAGAAGATAAATTAGATACCTCAGACTTTTTGTTCATTCAAAAAAATGCGATGGAATATGAAAATGTTGGAAGAAATCGATCGCATGCAGAGAGGAGTGCCACTGCAGTTGTTTGGAGAAATGCGATACAAAATCTCAGCCCTAACTTTTTGACCTAGGAATGGTAGAATTCAGCCGTTGGATTAAAACGAAATAAAATGCCGAAATTAAATCAATAATTTTTTAATATCAGTCGTTAGATAAAATTTTCAATTCAACGGTTGGCGTTATATTTAAAAAAAAAAAAAAAAAAACGAAGCACTAAACATTAAATGAAATTTAGCAGCCCACAATGGACAGACAAGGACCACCATTGCCTTCACCAATGGAATGGTCTTGACGGGGCCGGGATTCCTACTTCTCAAAGCAGTGATTTTGTTCCTCAAATAAATTTTTTTTATATTTTAAATTTATTATATATATATATATATAGGCTAAAAAAAGATAAAATTTTTCTTTTTAAAGCAAAATCCCCCATTATTGCCCTTAACTTGTATCCTTCAACCAACAATCCGAGGCTATCATCATTGCAGACTGCCCCATTGGAGCCTCAAGCCCATTTCTGTGTAAAGATTAAATCTCAACTTTGTGTATTTAACGGCTATATTTTTACTTTTATTCTTCATAAAGTATATTTTTAATTTACTTAATCTATGTAACTCTTAAGAGTACCTAATAGCTATATATATCTTTAATATCAGTTAATATCAATTAATTAAATAATATGGAATATTTATTTCATATTTTTGCCATTTTATAATCTCTGACAGGAATCATTCAAACCTGACCACCACGTGTCAAGTAGCCAAAGTTTCCTCTTCTAGCTGGCCTACACGTTTTTGGCTCTTTGATCGGCCCACAGTTGATAATGGCGAAATATTGGAGAGGAAAACTGACAATTCACAGTAGAAACATAGAGAGAGAGAGAGAGAGAGGGAGGGAGAGAGAGGGAAAATGGCAGACAAGGCGGCAGGAGTGGGGGCAGAAAAGAGGCCACCGGGGAATCAACCCGGAGAAGTGCAGCACCAGGGAAGGAATTTACCTTTTTGTCCGGTGAGGGTGGCCATCGGAGGTGTCGCTGTCGGCGCAGTGTACTCTAGGAAGCAGCCCGAAGCCACAGCCGTTGAAGCTGCCACCGCGGATAACACCTACCGCCCTCACAACTAGCTTGTAGGAATACTTGATTTCTATACTCGTGCATAAATGTCTTTTTTCATTGTTCTTTAATTTAGTTAAACAACTTAATTAAATTGATAGGACCAATATAAATGATTAAATACTTATAAAAAATTAAAATTTAATTTTTTAATTAATAAATAAATTTTAAATTTTATAAATAATACCAACTTAGTTAAATAGTTTCAGGTTAGGAGTAATTTTATTAAAGTCAAATAACAATATTATTAAAAGGATAATACATGAGAACCGAAGAAAAACACCTGCATGTGTATGAGGAGGTGGCCAAGGGGCTTTAATAGCGATAGATGTGCATACAATGATCGAGCCGTGTGCATCACAATGGCAATTGCAACTATTTTATAAATAATGCTTAGCGATAGTTTTTTTTTTTTTTTCATTTACTTATTTAAAGATATATTGATCGATGTTATATTTATTAACATATATATATAATTGATAGAGACTATTAAAATTGTATAAAAAAATCTAGGATATTGAATATCACGTACATAATATTATTGGTTTGTGGGTTGGGGGTTGAGAGCATTGAGCTTTCAATTGGATGCATCATGCCCATGGACCAAACAGACAGGTTCATTAAAACAGCATGAAAGAGCATAGCACCAACTTAGAGAAAATTATTAAAAGAATTTTTCATGTTTTCTTCTTACTTTTATTCCACATTTTTCAATTTTCTTAATTCAAAATAGCTATTTTTATTATGGTACAAATTCAGTTATAAGAAGAGAATTCAGCTAAATATACAATATTTCTGTCTAAGTTAAGTTTGAAAGATCGAACCTAGCTAGCTATTACATGGAAGGAAGAATGGAAATGGTTCTTGGTGTGTGCCATGGAATGGGAAGATTAAACTCCATGGACAGAAGACATTACGGGCCTAGCTTGCTGCTAGCTACAACATTCATTATTTGTGGACTCAGAAGAACCACCATTGATTTTCTGTAACAATCAGCTTCATCATGCAGCTAACTACAGTGAAGATTGAATACATGAAAAATTACAGCCCATACATAATTACATGATGATTGAACACGGTCCTTTCAATATACATGGGATATTATTATTGTTATTATTATTATTATTATTATTATTTTGAGACGTAACTTATACATGCATGTATATGACATTTTTTTAAGATTAAAAATTTGTACACATAGGATTGTAGGTGATACTCTTATTGTGTAGACTGGCCCAATGAACATCTAATTGCAACAAAAAAAGAAAGGAGAGGGGAGAACAAATTTGGCATAAATATCCTGTGCCATATCATGTTTTGATATGATAAAAGATGGGAAAAGGGGGAAAAAGTGAATATTTGATATTATTTTTAAAATAAATTTCAAAATATTGATGACTACAGCATTTTCAGAAAAGCCATAATTGAAGTTTTTTAAAAGATTATTATAATTTCAATAAATCTTTAATTTAAAATTATTCAGAAACAATTTAATAATTTTTATGTAAATTGTAAAGTATGAAAGTAAATTGTAGAATATAACTTTATTAAAAATTTCTTCATAAGTAGGAAAACAAATACTCCATCATGAACAGATGGAAGTGATGAGAGTAAATCAAAACCCTTCTCATATTATCCAAAGAAAGTTACACATTTGAGAAGAAATGGGGAAAAACAAAGCATTTTACTTTAATAAACTCTCAGATTATCGCTAATGAAGAGATTAAATGAAGACACGCTCAATCCGACGATGCAATACTCCTGCTAGAAACACTCCATTGATCAGCATACGATCCAAGAGCAGAATGACGTCCACATTTAGCGACGATCCTCACAGTGTCAACAAACTCCTGAGTCAGAGCTTCCTGCGACAGGATCTCAATCAACTGCTGTCGGCTAATCACCAGCTTCACTTTCCAAACTCCGCCGTCCTTGTAGTAGTTATCACTGTTGGAAAACGATCTCATCAGCAGCTGTTTCTGACTCTGACTCTGATCGTCCGACGACATACGGTACAACGGCGCCGCTGCAGGCACCGGCACCGCTTTCGTCGGTGCGCTCTTCGACCTCACGTGACCGCCGATGCTGCCAGTGGGGAGCAGATAGTACGTTTCTCCCGAGCGAAGCTTTTCATTCAGCTGCATTGGCATACGGAGGCGTTCGTCGCCGTCGCTCCTGTACATGGCGTGGCCGGTGAATTCATCGATGATGCAGCCGGCTACGATGGGCGGTTGAAATTCCATGATTCCGCCGTTGGAAGTAACCACTTGGACTAGCGGATCACTGCTTCCTCCGGCGGTGCCGCCGAACAAGCAATTCCCCATCTTGTCTCCTTCATACCATGGCATATCTATGTTATGTAATGTGTATATGGTGGAATCATTGCCGTCGGTCAGAAAACTTTTAGTCCTCTGCTGCTTTTTACTTTACAGAAACCATAAAGCAAAAGCAATGAGACCACAAACCTTGACCCCTACAGAAAAATGCTAGAAACATTTTTATTTTTTTCTTAATTTTAATCTAGTTTTTATTTTAATATCAATATCAAATTATAAAAAATATTCAATCAAAATGATTATATTTTAAATTACATACTATTGTATACATATTACATATAATTCTAAATATATATAATGCGAGCCGGATCCGATTTTGAACAGATTCGGATTCGTCTGGATAGCTCGACCCGACTCCGTTCACTGAGTCCTAATCCTGCACACCACTAAAGTAAACGAGAGGTCAGTGTGCCGGCGGGATGTTGTCCCACCAAAAATATTCCAACACTCAAGTCAGTAAAAACCTTCTAAGCAAGGAAGGTAAATTGGGAAGCAAGAGAGAGAGAGAATAGGATGGTCGGGAGTGTTGACTCGTTGAGAATATGAGCTCTCGTTTCCTACTCACGGAGAGCGTAAGGAAGCGAGATCCAGAAAGCGTGGAAGCTTAGAGAATGATTATCAGAAAGCCGAAAAGGTCTCCTGAAATCCGGAGGCCTTTTGTGAGATTGGAGGACGAACGCTTGTATAGAGAGAAAGAGAAGATGAAGCCTCTATTTAAGCTCTGTAAGCGTCCGTGGGTGAGAATATGGTAAGTCTTTCCGGAAGATGGTTCCTAGTGTTCTCAGGAAGAGAAGTTAGAGAGTGAGCCAGAGGGCCCTTGTTTTTGAGAAGCTTTTGTGTCTATTCGTGAGCTTGTGCGTCTGAGAATGCCTATGCGTATGTGAGCTTGTATGAGCGTAAAAGAGCTTGTAGAATCATGTGTGTTTCAGAACGAAGACCTTAAGCTTTTATGGATAGCAGAAGAGCCTCATTCTCTGGGCAAGGTGGCGTGCTCCTCCTGGACTGACAATGGCGGCCTTCTCGGAGTTGGTGGGCTTGACAGTCGTGATTTGACAGATCCTCTTTCTGCTGCACAGTGCAACGGATCTTCATATTGTCTTATGCTTTTGTGACCGTTTTGTTGGCGCTGAGATCATTGCAGCCCTTTTTGGAGAAAAATAGCTCTTAGGAAAGGCATGTGAACATAAAAGGACCGTTACTTTTCATGCACCTGTTCGCCTACCAGTTTGGGCATGGGCCGTAGCAGGCTTGAAGCCCTTTTTGGGCCTGCCGCCGCAGTACATCCGGTCAGCGCTTGAGTTGACCGTCTGTATACGAGTTAGCCGCCTGTTTTCAGGATTTGGCCCTGCGCCTCCTGTTGGGCCGCTTTCGAGTTGACCGTCCAGTAAACCGTCTTGGGCCTCCGTTAACCTTGGGTCAGCCCATATTCCGACGTACCCATCAATATAAAATATAAATAAATTTGTTAGGTATGATCCACAATAAGTCCGCCCAACCTAAAGTTGAAACAAAATCTAAATATCAACGACCCAGATATAGGAGTAATAAACTGATTAGATCTTCTAAATAACAGTTTTGCGGGGTATTAAATGAGACATTCAATCTTAACAAATAGTCATGGTCAATTCAGAGATAATAATATACTAGTAAATGACTTGATTTAAAAACGGCTAAAATGGTTCTCATATTAACAGTAAGACGATTTTATAATTAATTTAAAAAATGGTTACATTCTAGAAATAATGCCTTCCACCCACTATCATGAAACACCTTCCAATACAGGCAACAGTTTTGGGGGGATTGATCGATCGGTTAGAAATCCAATTGTAAATTCAATTCATTCTAAGTCAAAAGAAGAAGAGGAAAAAAAAAAGAGAGAGAGATCCAAAAGAAACACTCAAACAAAGAGTACACCCAAGTAGAGCCATATCTTTCCAATTCACATTCATTTACATTCGCTTTCAAATCAAGCTTTCATTTCTTTTCACCTCTTTCAGTTTCATTAACAAATATCACCGATTTGAGTATCAAATGATGTATCGATGAATGAGTTTCATATACCTCTTACCTCTCATTTGACTTATTGTTATGCGCATGATAAGGATTTGCAGTCACAAGGATTTGACCGATTGCCAATCGAACCAAGTAATCAACCCAACCTCCTAATTCATGCGACAATTCAGATTTTTAGGACGCATCAAAATTATAATTTAACTAATTCTCAATAATTTTCTTCATAATATAAAATTAATATTAAAATAGTAAAAATCATTAAAATATGGTATATGATTTTCATATTACAAACCTTAAAAATATTTCTTCAAGCTCGACTGCATAATGCACGAAACAGGAACTTAGTAGAGAAAATACTAAAAATGTTAAGAACTTTTTTTTTTCTATTCTAAATTTTTAATTCTATTTTAATATCTATTTATTTTTAATGTATCCCAGGGATCTGAATTAACGTACAAATTAGAAAATCAAATTATTTTTTTAATAAGTTTAATATAAAATAAAATATTCATATTTTAAGTGTATGTTAATACTTACGTGATCTTTAACAGTTTACGTACCAAAAAAATCTTCAACATTATATAATATTAAAAGTAAAGATTAATTTCAATTTTTTTCACAAAAAATTGAGTAATTTTTTCTATTTACAATATGAATAAACTAAAATATTAATTTTAGAGTAAAATTGAAAGATAAAATCAAATATGAAATTAAACATTCTAAATAATTTTAATAATTATTCCTTATTTAAATATTTAATCTGATATACGTGTGCTAGTTGACAGCGTAGGCTACCAAAGAACAGAGGAGAAGGTATCCACTGGCTGCTTTTGCTAGTTGCAACTTAATGGTCAATCTATTATTAATCCGTTCTATGATTCCATAGTTTAAGGGTTTGTTTAATGTAATTATTAAAATATTTATAAAAAAATTAATTGAATATATTATTTATAAAATTAATTTAAATAATTTACAATTTGTCAAAATATTTTTCATTTAAACATTAAATATATTGAAGGGACACCCGAAGACACCCTTATAAAGCCTAGCTAGCTAAGGCCAAGTCCACAGAAAGAACAGTTTAGAAATGCTAAAGTCATATGACATTATAAATTTAAAGTTTGATCCAAACCCATATAATAAGTACGGATTATTGATAACCTATGAAAAATACAAAGATTGAACAATACACATCTTCTAAACTTAGAAAAACTTTCACCCATGTACTTGGTACATTAATGCATACAATTTATTTATTTTTGTTAATTTATAAGGCTTGGTTCGGTATGGTTTAAAATGAGATTTGTCCAACCCCTTGTTATGGAGGGAACACAAACCAACATTTTCTATGTTTACTTTAATTATAAAAATTGCAACATGTATAGGATTCAAATATATCGTCATATTATAAGTGACTCTGATATCAATTTAATAATAATATAATGTCAGTTTCATGTTAAGGATAGATGTCTGCTAAATCAACTATATACAGATCTGCGGAAGTAGTACACAACAAATGCCGATTGAGATAAAATCATCATCTATTTATATATTATGTCATATACAATCCTCAAAACTTATCCGAATACTTTACATTGTATCCTTTTTAAAATTTACATACAAAGTCAACTATAAAATAAAACTAACTACAATACATACTACAAAAAAAAAAAAAAAAAAAGCAATAAAATAGCATTCTTGGAAGCATATACTAAATCATTCATTCTTCACTCCTCCTTATCAGGTAAGAATTCATGTGAGTCATCTACAGAGTTAGTAAAATAGTAAAAAAATAAGACCAATACTCAATAAGGTATAATATATAATAAAAATTATGCAATCTTCTTACTTAAAATATAATAATAGGAATAATGATCATCATGGAATATCATGACTTAAAATAAGGTCAAAATATTTATACAATTCTTTTCTGATATCTTGTCTTGATTCTCTTTTGTTGTTCCTTTCAAACAGTGCTGAAATTTTTTTCTTTATTTTCTTTAGGGATCAGAGTCAATACACCTTACTAACTAAAGGAGCAATTGATTGCAGTTTGGACTGTATTCTTCTCCACACAATCAAAGGCCTACGCTTCTATTCAAGACTCGGATGTGGTCAATTTACATATTATTTTCTATAGATGGGGTCAAAATTATATAGCGATACTTATTAATTACACAACGATCTTTCACTATAATATACTAAGGCATGCCATAATATACTATCTGTTGATCAATTCTTTGTTAAATTTCTTACTTCTTTTAAAAATTTCTTATAAAAATGATACACTTGTTGTTGGTACTTATTATGAATTTTCTTTACTCTAGAAGAAAATAATCATATGTATCTTGAATTTTTAAATTCTATGAGAAAATAATCATCTTCTTAATATCATATAGAGCTTCCATTTAACATCCATAATTAGGGCTAAAGCTTAGCATTTAAATAGTAAAATATCAAAGTCTTGTAATATATTAATATGCTGAAAATCAGAATTCGTACTTGATGTGTTTGGCCGAGTTAGTAGCCAATTTGATATCCGGTTGCTGGTTTGATATCCGATTTAGTAGCCAATTTGACCTACTTTCTACAGGCCGAAAATTCAACATCAATAAATGATGCTTTGATCGGTTCATCATCAGTTTATGGTCGGTTTAAGTCGATTCAATATAATTCCACAAGCTGAAAATTTTAGCATTCTTTGGGCTGGTTCAGTTATAAATTTATGGTCCAATTCAATGGCCGATTTAAAGTAAATTTTATAGGTTGATACTTTAACATCATCACATGATACTTATTCTAATTTGGTTACCGGTTCATCAGGTTTAAGGCCCGGTTCAAGGTCGGTCCAGTGGCTGCCATTTCAGTATCAGTATGAATGCTACTTAGTAGGTTCTGTTACTGTTTAGGAGCCCGATTTAGTGATCGGTTCAGGATATTTTTGGTAGCTGGTTCACAGGTTAACAGTTTAGCCTCAATACATGAGGGCTTGGCGGGTTTGGCTACCGGTTCATTGATTTAGGACCCAATTTGGTTTATTTTTTTCAAATTGTCAAATTCAATATCGTATGGATACTTGAGCCGATTTTGTTGCTGATTTGGGACCCGATTCAATGGCCGGTTCAAGCTTAACTCTACAAGTCTATAATTCAACATCATCTTAAGATACTCAGGCTAATTTGGTCGTCGGTTCAGCCGGTTTAGGGTTTGATTTAACCTATTTTCATAGTCTGTAAACTTCAGCATCAGTATAGATGTTGTGGCCGATTCTATTGCTGAATATAGACCCGATTCAATGGCCGATTCAAGCCTACTTTTACATATTGACACTTCAACATCATCTCAAGATACTTAGGCTATTATGGTTGTTGGTTCAACTGGTTTAAGGGCCGATTCAACCCATTTTCATGGGTTGCAACTTCAGCATCACTATAAATGTTGTGGCTAATTCTGTTATTAGTTTTGGGGTTCGGTTCAATTGTCGGTTCGAAGTGTATTTAGCCACCGGTTCATAGGTTGAAAGTACAGCATCAATGCATAATGTCTTGGCTGAATTGGCTGCTGATTTAGCCAATTTAGGTGTCAATTCAACATGATTTCGACAGGTGGTTCACCTAGTGCTGAAAATCAGAATCAACACTTAGTGGTCTAGCAGCCTTTTTTTTACCTTAAAATTGATTTTGAAAAAGCACGTTTTGGTGCTAACGAGTTTCAACCCAAAAAATTATAGCGGAAGTAATAATAAATAATAATAAATATCTAATACACGTAAAAGATATTTAATACTAGATACTAACGAGTTTAACAATCATGCATGATATAAATAATATGAGCAATAAAGATAAAGACTCAATTTTTTGGTGATGAAGTGAAAACTCGATACCCACGGTATCGAGAAAAACACTCCGGGCTTCAACGGCCAGGGAAGCAATACACTATGAAAATCAACTTACAGATCGGGTGGTAACGACGCGCTAACCTAGCCGACTTACTCCCGTCACGTGATCCCTACTAAGGAACTCCTTGGATTTTCCCGCGGCAACGGAACCGGACACCTTCCGATCTTCACGTCAATCTTCCCTTTCGTGCCACTTGAATCGCCAACCACGATCGGATCTCCTTCTTCACGAACCAACGTCTCCAACGAAGGTAGAAGGATGAAAGTTTGAATGGAAAAAGAAAAAGAAAAATGGTGAGAAAGCTCCTTAGATCATGAAGCTCAAAGTTATATCTTTTGGTTTTCCCAAGAGAAGCTAAATCAATGAAGCATGTAAGGCTTTCTTCTCAAGTTTAATGGCTTCACAAGATTTCAACAAAGGCTGTGGCGTGCTTAGGGTTTCAAGAAAATAATATATGAATTTATAGTGGAGTCAAAAACGCGTTTGAAAATTCTGTCCGTTGGGCCGGCGCTCGAGCTGGGCTCGAGTGCGCGGCGAGCGGCCGTAGGGTTTCGTGAGATTCCCTGCGGGCGCTCGAGCGGGGCTCGAGCGCGCAGCGAGCGGGCCCCCTACTGGATTTTCAGCTTGAGCGGATCTCGAGCTCCTGGCAAGCCGGGGACATTCTGGATTTTAGGCTCGAGCGGGAATCGAGCGAGAGGCGAGCGGGAAGGCTTTGGATGGGCTCGAGCGACTGAAGGGCAGACAGAACGGACTTTAAACCGACAACCCATAACCCGACATTAATACAATAATACATATGGTCACGGATTATGTCAATTAGACAAAATGTCTCTAACAATCTCCCCCTTTGGCAATTCCGTGACAAAACTCAGAAAATAAATAAATACAGGTAAATTATGGGTTCAGACACCACCGAGATAGAACCTGTGTGTACATAAAAACCTACACATAGTGATACAAAAGAGATACAAAAAAATGTAAATAGCTATACGAGAGCTGCTGAGGCGATGTGATGAAAACTTGCTTGACTGCCTGTGTAACTTCAGTTTCCTGATCAAGCAAGGTTAGTACCAACAAGGCAAAAAATAATAACACATAACAGCATGTATGGTATATAAGCATGAGAACCTACAACAATGTAATATACACCAATTCTCCCCCTAACAAAAATAATCAATACTCCCCCTAATAGTAATAATAAACTGAAATAACATGAAAATAACAAAAACTCCGCTCCGTCTCACATAAGCTCCCCCTATCAAATTGAATCAAGTCTCTCCCTTTTTGTCACGAATGGCCAAGGGGTAGTTTAACTCACTTTTCTTAACCCAAACTTGTCTCCCCGAATTCACTTTCTAGCTTAGCATTTAAACTTGTTCATTCAATTTCTGAATGTGATCAACGAGTTTATTCATTTTTGGCCATTGCCTTTGATTGTACAAAAAATTCATGGTGTAACATTGATGACGAATGTGACCTATTTTTCCACACGCATGACAAGTAGGCACAAATTTAGGTATGGTAACATGGTCCATAGATCTTTTCTCCACACGTTGAGGCACAGCCTGGATGACTTTGGGTGTGTAGGCGTGTTTGTGTGGAATTTTCGTAGCGGGAATAAATACAGTTTTATGTTTCACTTCATTTTGGACAAAATTCGCAGCATACCCCAAACCTTGTTTATTTCCGCCAATTTTTTCCAACCCGAGCATATGATTTAATTTTGTAGACCCATTTAAAAATTGTTTCAAATCTTTTCGCGAGGCCTCAAGTTCAGATTCTAAAGTTGTTATTTGCTTAGTAACCTAGACTTTGATTCTCAATTTCTTGAGTTTTAGAATCTAACTCTCGGATTGTAGAGCTAATCTTTCTTGTTCCAACTCAATGACCCTACTGTTTAAGGTTTTATTTTGTTTCTTTACTTTCAAGCATACCCTAAACAGTTTGTCATATGCTTCTTGAAGGCCATCAGATTCAGCTTCTGACTCATCCACAGAGTCATCAGAGTGATTAACATTTTCTACCGAATGGTCACACATAGAGGTCATAAAAGCCATGTACTTGACAGGCCATCGTCCAGAACATTTTTCACCCTCTTCTTCTTCGTCATCACTAAGGGTCACATTAGCTTTAAAGACTTGACTTTGTTGGCATTTAAGATTTGGACATTCAGCCCGGTAGTAGCCAAAGCCTTTGCATTCATGACATTGAACTCCTTGAGTCATTTTTTATTTGGAATCCTTGAGTTCACATTGGTCTTTCTTCTCAAATTTAGGTGAACGTTTTGAGTTCACATCAGATTTTTTCGAGGAAGATTTATTTGTCTTTAAAAACTTTTTAAAATTCTTGACAAATAAAGAAAATTCATCATCACTACACGATTCTTCATCGGAATCCCGATTTTGCTCTTCCCTACTTGATTTTAGAGCAAGTGATTTGTTTTTCCTTGACTGTGGCAAGGTGTGCTCATAAGTTTGTAGGGATCCTACAAGTTCTTCAATCTTCATTTTATCAAGGTCTTTGCTTTCTTCGATAGCCGTGACTTTAGGTCTAAATCGTTCAGGAAGTGACCTAAGAACTTTTCTAACAATTTTATTCTCAGGAATTCGTTCTCCTAAATTAAATGTGGAGTTCACAATATCATTTAATTGAGCATAGAACTCATCAAATGTCTCATCATCTTTCATTTTTATTTCTTCGAATCTAGTGGTGAGCATTTACAATTTTAAATTTTTAACAAGCTTCGTGCCTTCATGAGTAATTTCTAAAATGTCCCACGCGTCTTTAGAAGTCTCACACATTGAAATACGTTTAAACTCATCGGGAGAGACAGCCATAAAAATAACATGTAGCCCCTTACTGTTCCAATTACATGCATCGAGTTCCTCTTTGGTCCATGAAGATAAGTCTTTTGGTTCGTTACCAGAGAAACTAGTAGGTGGAGTCCACCCAACTAGGGTACGTGCCCAAACACGCTCATCTAGAGATTTTAGGAAGGCTCTCATCCGGACCTTCCAATAGGCATAGTTACTCCCATCAAAGAAGGGAGGAACGGAAAGCGATCCACTCGTATACATCTAGATCAGGGGTCGCGGATCGGGGTAAGTCTCTGATACCAATTGACAAAGCACGTTTTGGTGCTAACGAGTTTCGACCCCGAAAATTATAGCGGAAGCAACAATAAATAATAATAAATATCTAATACACGTAAAAGATATTTAATACTAGATGCTAACGAGATTAACAATCATGCACGATATAAATAATATGAGCAATAAAGATAAAGACTCAATTTTTTGGTGACGAAGTGAAAACTCGATACACACGGTATCGAGAAAAACACTCCGGGTTTCAACGGCCAGGGAAGCAATGCACTATAAAAATCAACTTACAGACCGGGTGGTAACGACGCGCTAACCTAGCCGACTTACTATCGTCACGTGATCCCTACTAAGGAACTCCTTGGATTTTCCCGCGGCAACGGAACCGGACACCTTCCGGTCTTCACGTCAATCTTCCCTCTCGTGCCACTTGAATCGCCAACCACGATCGGATCTCCTTCTTCACAAACCAACGTCTCCAACGAAGGTAGAAGGATGAAAGTTTGAATGGAAAAAGAAAAAGAAAAATGGTGAGAAAACTCCTTAGATCATGAAGCTCAAAGTTATATCATTTGATTTTCTCAAGAGAAGCTAAATCAATGAAGCATGTAAGGCTTTCTTCTCAAGTTTAATGGCTTCACAAGATTTCAACAAAGGCTGTGGCGTGCTTAGGGTTTCAAGAAAATAATGTATGAATTTATAGTGAAGCCAAAAACGCGTTTGAAAATTCTGCCCGTTTGGCCGACGCTCGAGCGGGGCTCGAGCGCGCAGCGAGCGGGCCCCCTACTGGATTTTCGGCTCGAGCGGATCTCGAGCTCCTGGCGAGCCGGGGATATTCTGGATTTTAGGCTCGAGCGAGAGGCGAGCGGGAAGGCTTTGGACTGGCTCGAGCGACTGAAGGGCGGACAGAACGGACTTTAAACCGACAACCCACAACTCGACATTAATACAATAATACATATGGTCACGGAATATGCCAATTAGACAAAATGTCTCTAACAGATTTTCTTCTTAATATGAAATGTAATACAATAGTAATAATATAGTAAAATAAGAAATTAAAGTATTGGACCAATAATATTTTCAAAAAATCAGTAAGGAATCAAGCAAATGAAGAAAAGTTTAAGGTACACTGGTCAAATTTTTCAGCTAAGTAAACCAGCTTCTAATTTTTCTTTCCCTTTTCTCACTTTCCTTATGTGTCCCGGTTCTTCCTTCTCATCTTTCTCTTATTTTCCCTTTGCTCTTCCAGTCCCTCACATGGCCTTATATAGAGTTAAGGGTAGTTTGCTAAGTCACTTAGTTTGAAAGAGTTGTTGCCAGTAATTCTCCATCAGGCTCCTAATTTCATATTAGTGCCCAGGATTTGTGCTGATTAACCTATTAATTTGGCTCCTTAAAATGTTGCCTTGTTGATATGTTATTGGCCTTGAATAAGCTGATGTTCTGCTACCTTTTCACCTGCTTCCCAGGGGAATTTCAACTGCCTTACTGCTACTGAGCTATTGTTGCTGAAGCTGCAGCCGCTGAAGCAAGCAACTTGTAAGCTGCTCTTACCTTGTTCTTTGGTTGGCTAAGTGTGCCGCGCAGGTTGTCCACCAATTATATCTTATAAGTCACAAATATTGTTACTGATTTTTTTCATTTTCTTGCTATTGTCCCTGCCGCACTACTGAATTGCTGATGTTGGTTCACTGTCAACCGAAGGAAATTTGGTTACTAATCAATTAAAAATTTAACAACCGGGTCGGCTTTTGGTGTGACGGACCCAACTACTAAATATCACCTGTTCTAGCATTTGTCAAATTGAATACAAATCATAATATAAAAATCCATCAAATAAATATCCATATATACACAAAATTCACAACATGCCACAACCTTATGGCTCCAACAATGAATTGAAATATATCACCTTGTTAGACTTTTTTCGGGAAGATGCCTGCAATTACCATCAAATCTGCGAAAATATTTCATAATCCTATATATATATATATATATATATGTATGTATGTATATATTCTAAATTCAATTAAACTTGCATCTACTTCCTTAAATCACAAAATAATACATACATACAATCCTCATGTCCAAAAGAATCATTACTATACCAAAAATATAAAAGACAATGCTTAAATTACGTTATACAACATCCCAAGCCCTAAATCTAGGCATTGATTTTTCATTCCTGCTCATTGGACATAAATCCATGTTGATCATCTGAGAGGGTTAGTAAAAATTGTAAGAAATGGGCCAAATACACAATAAAGCACATATATACATTAAGGAATATGCAAGTTTTATATTTGAATCATAATAGTACATATCAGAAGGAATAAAGATAAATGAATAATCATAAAACATGATCAGAAAAAAAATGCTTTCATAATGCCTTTCAAATTTCTTCAATTCAGTTCTTTTTCTTTTCTTAATTGTCAAATCATACTAAAAACTTATTTTTGTTGGGGATCAAAGCCAATAGGCCCTACTGATTTAAGGAGAGGTCGATCGAAATCTGGATTGTGTTTTCCTCTACACAATCAAAAGCTTTCCCCTCCTATTCATGATTGAGAGGTGGGCCGTTTACATACAATCCCTATAGATAGAACCTTAGCCACAAACGACCCATAGCCACAAACGACCCATAATAGACAACAATCTTCAACTATAATATACTCAAGAATGCCAAAATATACTATTTGATGAATATTTATTGGTCTAATTTCTTAACTTCTTATTTCCGTTAGGAAATTTTGCTCTTAAGTCCATGCATCCGTCGTTCTCACTTTTTTAAAGTACGGTTCATAAGTCCTTAATTTAATTGCAGAATAGCCATCAATAATCTTTTTTCATAGAACTTGCACATTTTTACCATGGCCATCTTATAGTCATGAGAGTTCATTGATAATACAAACAAAATAAAATGTCTAATTAGTAAAACAAAACACGCTATATAAAAATTAAATAAATAATATATTTTGAGCACATAAAAATAATATAGAATAATTTAAAAATCATAAATTTAAAGTACGACCAAGTAGGAATAAGATTTCTAGCTTTTAAATATGGAGAGAAAACTTTCATGACATGCATATGTAATATATGAGCAAATAACGGTAGTTTTTGACAAATCTTACTATAAAAATATGAAAATTTAACAAATATGTACATTTTTCATATTCTTAATTTAAAATCTAAATTAGGATGAGTATTAGAATAATAATACTCAAAATGAACGAAAATAAACAACAACCGAAGAAAAAGCTTAGAATGTAATTGTCTTGTCTTGGCCCGATCTACTAATTTTCTTACTCGGATTATCCAGATTCAATCTCTCGGGACCTCTCATTCATCTTCTCTCTCTTCTTTTTTCTTCCCTTCACCTCTCTCTCTCTCCTCTTGCTCCAATTTCATGCAAAAATGGCAAAAAAAGAAACAGTTGCGCCTTATAACCACTCTGCCGCTCGAGCACTGGTCTAGCGCCGCTCGGACGCGGATATTTTGGAATCCGTGCTCATTCTCTAGCGCGCATTAAGCGCCGCTCAGGCGCGACCATTCTTGAAAATGTGCCCTGGGTGTGCCTCAGGTGTGCCTTGAGCGCGACCATTCTGCCAAACGTGCTTGGGGGCACCTCAGGCACCATTCAAGTGCCGAGCCTCCCAGATCCTTATATGCTTCTGATACTTAATTTTTTACATATTTTAAACCTAATTTTGATTATATTATCTTAATTACTTCCAATCATAATGTTCTGAAAACTGGAATCTCACATCTTGTCACCCCAAAATTAATTCGGTTGTTAATCAGTTGAAATTTAGCAATCAAGTTGTCTTTAGATCATCCAAAGTTAATTTGATTGTCAGCCGGTCCACTGATTAATTTTTGTGCAACTACTGTGTCTTGAGGTGAGCCTTTGGTCTCTGAATTTTTAACATAGTTAGTATAATTAGTATAATTATGAAACAGTTGCGCCTTCACCTCTCTCTCTCTCCTCTTGCTCCAATTTCATGCAAAAATGGCAAAAAAAGAAACAGTTGCGCCTTATAACCACTCTGCCGCTCGAGCGCTGGTCTAGCGCCGCTCGGACGCGGATGTTTTGAAATCCGTGCTCATTCTCTAGCGCGCATTAAGCGCCGCTCAGGCGCGACCATTCTTGAAAATGTGCCCTGGGTGTGCCTCAGGTGTGCCTTGAGCGCGACCATTCTGCCAAACGTGCTTGGGGGCGCCTCAGGCACCATTCAAGTGCCGAGCCTCCCAGATCCTTATATGCTTCTGATACTTAATTTTTTACATATTTTAAACCTAATTTTGATTATATTATCTTAATTACTTCTAATCATAATGTTCTGAAAACTGGAATCTCACATCTTGTCACCCCAAAATTAATTCGGTTGTTAATCAGTTGAAATTTAGCAATCAAGTTGTCTTTAGATCATCCAAAGTTAATTTGATTGTCAGCCGGTCCACTGATTAATTTTTGTGCAACTACTGTGTCTTGAGGTGAGCCTTTGGTCTCTGAATTTTTAACATAGTTAGCATAATTAGTATAATTATGAAACTCAAAACTTGACTTTTACAAACAATCCAATGAGATATAAACCAACTGAATTATTGGTCCAGAACTAAAGAGAATTCGATCGAATTAGTAAATATCCGAATGGTTGGACAATTAATAATACAAAAGACCGAGTATTGAATGACTACTTGGTTAATAAATTCGAATTGTTAATCTTAATAAATGTTATATATATCGAGAAATAAATAGTCAAATTAAGTAAATAATTAAGACTTCTAATGAATATGCATTAGATTTAGGATTTATGTAACGATTGGATCATTCAACTGCCAACCAACATAACTGCTCAATTACTACGTAATTATACATATTTAGAAAGGATACACTGATTTGTAGTGAGATTATAAATACACCTATTTCTATCAAACAAAGAGACGAAAATCTAATCACTCATAAAAAATAGTAAATATAGAATTATAATCCTCTATACAATTACAAATTTGAAAAATTATAGAATCAAATCCTTTTTTTCTTACTCTCTCTCATCCTCTAATAATCTTTTATTTTCTTAAAAAGAATTTTGATTCAAATATTGGATGATAATTCAGGAAACGAGCCATATATCCTTTGATATCTTATAAATTATTATGCTATACAGGACTGAAATTGAAAATTTTAAATGAAAAATCCAATTCTATTTGGACGATTATTCAAAATTGAGGTACACAATAGGTTCAAATCTTCTTTTTTTTCCTTTTTTTTTTTCTAATAGTAGTTTTGCTTTTTCAAATCTAAATTTAAAAGAACTTCTGTCGCCAAGTGATTTAACTTCGAGTTGCAACATGCAAATTTTTGAATTTGGAAAATGTAATAACTGACTTTAAAGTTCAACATCGTGCAAGGTGTGTTCAGCCTTATAATAGAGCTTCCGTCGTATCTACTTGGGTGGTCTTTTGGACCCAGTGCAGACATTCATTGATAATAAAGCTAAACTTTTGGTGCCTAAATTATTTATATGGTCCAAAAGGTTTGGTTCCCTCTTTTTTTTTAAAGTAAAATTTTTAGTGAATCGTTATATATAGTGTTTTTTCCAGGTTAAGTAGCGGAGACTAGCAATCATGGAGCCTCACATCCATATGAGGACCAGACTTAGCAATTCTATCAGCAGCTTTGTCACCCAATTAATCTGTTTGTATTTATCCTTTATCTCCAGCTCCTTCTCGTCATTTCCTTATGATTGAGCATCATCCCTCAATGAGGGTTTTGTTAAGATTTGACAAAAATAAGTACACCCAACATGATGGAATATAATCGAATCCTCTGTTAATCATCAACTACAAAACTTATAAATATAATAAATATAATAATATATAACGTTTTTAAGAAAAAAAAAATTCAATTAAGAAAAAAATTACGGAATAAATTTCAAACAAATATACTATAAAAATAAAACCGGTTATAAAATAATTCCCTCCAATATTCCTTCACTACAAACTCGAATTAAAAATGGTTGAATATCAATTTTCTCAACACACTTAATAACTCATAAGTGACAAATATATTGAGCAATAAGAACAATTAAATGGTAATACATCCTAAAAAACAAGTTATAATAACGTACCCGACCTTGACGAAGACTAAAACTCAAATTGGACCTCACCAGATGTCAAACATCTTCTTCTTATCCCATTTTCTCTAATCTCTCTTTGTACAGTGCTCCTTTTGTGAGAAAATAATTTCGAATACTTTAAAATTGTATTAGGCGTGACTTTGTATTAGAAATAGCACATGAGTGACAATCAAGTAAAACCTCCCCGAATGAATCACACACATGCTTCCCTGAAGCAGACATTCGATGACACTCCTCAGGATAAATAGCACACGTGCATCCCTTAGGTGTCCATAATACACCACTCTACTAATCTTTAATTGATCATCAGTGAATCCATATATGAATATCATACAATCCTTTAGTATCTTTTATCGCTTAGACAACACTTGATTGACCCACCCTCACACAAGTATCATGCAACCCGTGCTTGATATCCTTGCCCGAGCGTACCATATGAGAATATCGCACGTCCTCTTGATAACTAGTTCATTTGTTATAGTACTAATAAGAAAATGACTCAAAATTTAACATATTTTTCCTCACAACCTTGTGAGAGAACTTTCGTCTTTACCGATGACTGTTATTTCTTGACATTTGGCAACTTTTCACTTCCCTTTGACTTTTTCTCCACGATATAGTCACTCCCCCTTACACTCTTCTTCAACATCTTCTTCCTGCCACCTTGACCATTGTCCCCATTGGTCGCCTTATTATTGCTTTTGATAACCAAAACCTCTATCAAATATCAGTTTGAATACTTCCTCTTACCATAATTAAGACACCTTTAGTGAGTTTCCTTTTACATTTTTTGATTTCCATGCAAAAGTCTTCTTCGTTAAGTTTTTTGATTAAAATCACTTTTAATCGTAAGTCCAGAGCATGTCACGTACCCTTCAACATGAATTTCATCTCATCACTTATTTGCAAGCTAACGTTCATAATGCCAATAATTCTTGACATGCCATGGTTATCCATATTCAATATCATATCTTCGGGCGTATAGATGGTGAAGCGGGACTTCCTCGATATCGTAAAGTATGAGAAATTACTATCTATCAGCAAACTCATTTCCTAACTCGTAAAAATTTGTCTTCTTTACGTCAACAATTAGAAGGTCTTCGCAAATAACGATAGAGGTTCGATAATTTCTACGATGATCTCTCCACTCTTGACTTCTGCCACCTCATGTGATCATTTTTGTCACAATGAAAGGACTCTATATATATTAAAACTTAGATTATTACTCCTATCTAACTTGCTACCTCGGTCCTTCGATCTTTCTTACTCTTGACCGCTAATTGATACCAAGAGACTCGACTCCCTTGAAATTTCAATACTTTCTCTCCACTTAGATTTATTTATAAGTAAAAAAGCGATGACCTCATAAATATGAGTATATCATTTCTAAATAGTAGCGTTGTGATAATATGATTATATGAAGCTGGCAAAGAAACTAGCTATACCAGCACTATGTTATCTTCCTCGATCTTCTCATAAAATGTTGATATCTACATTTAAATCTAATTAAACGCATCTAAATATTTCTCAAAACTTTCTCATCCGGATAATTGAAGGCCATAAAAGTTCTTATTTACATGTATTCTCATTGTGAAGAGCTTGAATTTATACTAATCCTCAAACTTCCTCAAGATCCCCACTCAATTTGATAAGCCAATGACCATTTAAATAGTATTGTCTACAATATATAACTTAATCATGTAGTTAAAAAGATTCATCATATCTTACCACTCCTCATCCTTCATCTTCTCTAATTTGTCCTCGTCACTCTAAAGTGCTTAAAATGTTTCTTTTTCATCTCAACGCAAAATAGCAAATTGGTCAACGCAAAATAGTAAAATTCTCGACATCGATGCTATCAAATCACAATTTTTGTAACCCTGAAAAATGTACTCTCTAATACTACTTATTAGAATTCAGCCAAAACACACACCTTGCGCAACAAAGCAAACCTAAACCTCATATTAATTATCAACTATCAAACTCATAAATATAAAAATGTAACAATATATAACGTTATTAACGTAGAAAATCCTTTTCAATAAAAAAATCACGTGATAAATTTTAAAAAAATTTACTATAATGGTAGTGCCATTTACAAAATAACTCAACATGAAATCCCTTCATTATAAATACAAGTGAATAATGGCTAAATATCAACCCCCTCAACATATCAATAACTTACAAAAGAAAAAACACAGAGAAATAAATGTAACCAAATGGCAATTCTTCTTGGGAAACAATATTTGAATAATGAACCCAATCTTAAGAAAAAATAAAATTTAAATTGAGCATCAATCTAATACTAAACCTCTTCCTGATACTAAACTTCTTTCGCTTTTTCTTTTTTTTTCTCTCTTTCCTTGTGTGATATTTTTGTATGAGAAAATAATTTTAGATACCCTAAAATTATGTTTAATTACAACTTTATATCAAAAATAATATATAAGCGCCGATCAAATGCGCATCTGACGCAACCTTCCTAGACAAATAACACACAAGCCCCCTTTAGGTACCCATCAAATATAACTTTTTTGGACAAACTGCACATGTATTTTCCTTATGTACACATTTGGCACCACTCCTCTAGACAAACAACGCACGTGTGTCCTTCGGGTGTTTATCATGCGCTACTTTACTGACCTTCGACCGATCATCGATCAATGCTTGTATGAATATCGTGCGACCGTTATATTTCTTTTGTTGCTCGAACAATCTTCGATCGACTCTCGGTTGACTATTGCATGAATATCATATTACCCTTAATTGATATCTATACTCAAGCGTACTATACAAGTTCACCCAATAATTAGTTTGTTTACTGTGATATCTGTGATGTTTCGGTTCCAAAACATCATAATTAGAAGGTAATTAAAATGATAATAATTAAAATTATGCTTAAAATGTAAGAAAAATTAAGACCGAAAGAAAAATAGAGGGATTTGTGCTCAACGCCTGAGGACCGCCCGAGGCACCACTCGGGCGTAAATAGCAGAACCTTAGAGCCCGAGGGATGCCCAAGTGAGGCTCAAGGCGGATATAATAGAAGGGCCGCGCATGATGACCGCTCGAGTGCTTGCTGGGCGCGTTTGGCAGAATTCCTCACTCGAAGAGCGCTCGAGGTGCGGCGTTGGCAGTATAGGAGGCGTTGGCAGTATGGTCTCGCGTTGGCAGGTGAACGAAGGCTGGAGAGAGAAAGGAAGAGATCGAAACCTTAGAGTCCAAATCTGAGAGTTAGTTATAAAAGTGATAAATCGAGTCGAGACAAATACTCCCATACCCCTTTATTCTCCTCTTTCAATTTTAATTCATTTTTTATCGGGTATTATTGTTCCAATACCCACCCAAATTGTGAAAAATACGTGACCCATGATTAGTACCTCAAATTTTTATGGTTTGTTGTTCGATTCTCCTCCTATTTTGCTCGATTTGGCTTCGCCAAACCCTAACCCACACCAAGCTCGGGATTTTTCCCTTCCCTCAGATTATTTATGCTTTTGTCCTTCAAATATGAACCATCATGTTCCAATTATACATATATATCGGTCGGGTATCCGATCTTATAAGTATCGACCCATTTGTGACGTCTGAATGCTCTGAATCGACATTGTTACTGTTCATCTGAGCCTAATTGTAAATTTTATATGCTTCCATCATTATTAATTGTTATATAAATTATGTCTAATCGTATGTTCAATTGTAAGTTTCAAAAATATGTGTTTGTACTCCATTTGTAAAAAAATGTGCTCCCAGAGGATCCCAAAGTGATAATTGCCTAATGTGGTAGTGAGTTCTAATCTTTCCTATACATTGTGACATTCATGCATCCAAATTGATTGACCTGTGAAAAGATTTAAATTCAAAGGAAAGATAATAATCGTATATGTAATCAGAAGGAAGTCTACAAAGTGATACGTGATTGAATGGTTCTCTCGGATAGAGATATTGTGAAATGAAGTATGGTGGACCTTCCCTCAAAAGAATAAAAAATCATAAAATTAGGACTATGAAATTTATTATGAATGGTAATATCCCTTGGCCCGCCATTAGTATTACAGTAGAAATTCAAGGATTATCCTAACCGTATATTATAACGAATAATACTCTTGACAAGTCTTACGATATTATTGTGAAAGAATGAGGATTGTCTCTGAACCGTAGGAGGTTAGGGTAGCATTTTATTAGCCTTGTATGATCGGGTGATAGGCATACCGCTATGCCACGTAGTGGTCGGCCTATTTACAGGCAACATGTGATGGTCGAGTAACTGTAAACATTAAATGTAACGGATAGTCGAGTAGCTGTAGACATTAAATGTAGCCGACGGTCAAGTAGTTGTAGGTCTAAAATGTAGCCGATACTTTAGAATGTGTAGAGTAACACATTCCTCTCCCCGTTTTTCCGCACCTTTAGTTAGTAATGTTTATTGACCCTAATCCGCAAATATGAATAATTATACATAAAGTATATTTCAAAGAAAAGAAAATTGTATTCCAAAATATATTTAATTATGTTCCTGTTTATGCATCTATTTCATGATTATGTCTCTTTCCCTTACTTACCTTACTTATGTTGTCTACCGCTTTTGATTATGACACACTTGCTAAACTATTGGCTCACTTTTGTTTCTTTTTCCTTCCAAATGAGCAAGTCATTATATTCGACAAGTCTAAATAGACTGTAAGTGCAGGATAAGCAGCTGATACGGATTGAAAAGCTTCTGATGACTTAGTTTTGTTATTTTGTATAATGCATGGATATTGTATTATCTATTTTGATACTTGTGGTCATATATGCATATTTGATGACAATGATGATAGATGTATAGTTAGTTTCCACTGTTCGTTGATGGATGTAATAGTTTTTGTATGTATCTTTTATGATTATAATTGATTCCTAACTAGCATTTTTTTGAGCCAGCGACGTATCGGAGTTGCAATGTTGGTGTCACCCATATATTTGTTGTAGCAATTGAGATCTTGTATTTATGTTGTATGTATGCTGTGGATTCTGTACACGATTTTGTACTGATTTTTGTATTTGGCAGACGTCCATTTTATAGACAAAATTCTATCAGATTTTCGATAAAATTTTTGATCTGTCACAATATCTATAAGAAAGTGACTTAAAATCCAACCGTTCTTAACTTTTGTTGGATCCTTGATTTTCCTTATTGCCAATTTCTAATCGGTTTCGATTATAAACTTCTCAATCTGTTTGTTCCATGCTGTATGTGTAAGCCTTCCAATATTGCTTCCATTACCATTGCGAGGATGTTTCGCTAATCCAAAAGTCTGAGAAGCTGCATATCACGCACGGTTTGTCACCTCTTCCAACGCCTCCTATATAAGATATTACATTCGGTAGTGATCCAAAATCAGTTCTAATTTTGCACCACCCTTCCGGAGGGGCACACCAGAGGGAAGTGCTCCTTGCAGCATGATCTCCACACATCACATTGATTGTTTAGTAAGTGGTGATAGCAGGTGTGATTGGCTGAGTTCTTCAGCCAGGATCCGAACGTTTATTCTCAATTTGTACTGTGTTTACAACCCCTTTACAAAGGCTTCATTGTTTGGTCATTTCCTTGTTGATTAAATGACGACCACGAATATGCAGTTGCTCCCATCCTTCTTTTGTTGCCTATTTGAAGTTATTCAAAATCTACACGTACAAAGCAAGCTTACAATGGCAGGGGGCACAGATTTTCTTTGGAGCTTTGAAGAATGTGTTTTTCACCCGTGCCTCTATAACAATCCCGAAGCTCTACTTTATAGGCGAAGGAGATAAATTCTCATTTTTCTCAATGAGATTTTCATGTGCGGACAAGAGTACTCTTTCGTTTGTTACGTTTGAGATCAAATATTTACAAATAGAACACATTTATTTAGTAGCACATTGAAAAATTTTATTATTACTTTTCAAATATGTCTACTAGGAAACAACATTTAGACCTATGAATGCCTATTGGTGGATGATAGGTGTTTCTATGCAAAAAAGGTAGATTAAAAGAATCGCAACTTTGACACATAAAAGAAAGTATAAATCTAAATGCTCAAATATATATCATTACTACATTAAATTTTGGATCACTCACTTATGAATCTCATTTTTTATGAATGGTTTATTTGGAGGTTTGTTCGGTTCTAGTGCAAGAACTCGTACAAGTAAATGATTAAAGTGTCATGGGAGAGTGCTTGATAGATATATGAACAGGCACTCAAGCATAGGAATAGAAAATCAATGCCTTATGGGCATTTAAGGAGGCACATATGTGCAAATAGCAAAATGAGTTTAGTTGAGGCATGCCTAAAATGCACACATACATGGCTTGTCAACGAAGTTCTGCCTAATGTATACTCGAAAGGCGTACGTGTGTCAACACTAGGTATAAAAATCTTATGCAATTTTTAGGATGAGACGAGAGATCATATTCAACACAAAAGACATTACACGAAGAGAGAGAAAAGATAAAAAAGAGGTCAAATATCTGATTAAAATCTGATTTGTCTTTTACTCTTCCTCAAGTTAAGGTACATTATTCTAATCTTGTTTATATTATGTATTATCATTTGATTGTTCGTATTTCTTAGTATATTATTTTTAGTGGGTTGTTAAAACTTTAGGAGTTATATTCAATTGGTTATTCACATAAATTATTATAAAGGAATTTCGGAGAAAATTATATTTGTAATTAGATAATTTTATAGCGGATTTATTTAAAACATATCCCATGATTTTTTATTAGTTTATAAGAGTTTTTCACGTTTAATATTATTATATAACTTTATATATTTAATTACATAATTGCTATTATTTGTACTGTTATGATATTTGATATCCAATAATTAACTAGAGATTTGAGATTAATTTTAGATGCGCTAATTATGTGCGTATTTTGTGAATCCTAGCAAGTAGTATTAAAAAGTAAATTTTTTTGGTGTGTAAAAATAATAATTTGACAGAGTTGATATTAAAAGGTTTATAATTTAATGTGTGAAACAAATTTATTCTTTGGAAAAAAAGGGGTGATGATCATTTGACATGTGAATAAATAGTCAAAACATTGTGAAAGAAAGAGGAAAAGTAAAAAATAATAAAGGATAATGAATGGCAAAATATTAGGAATCTTACTAAATACACAATCAAATTAAATCTATTAAATAATATTTTTTAAGAAGTCATTACTTTAACGTATCCAGTTAAAGTTTAGATAAAATTTGAAGGCCGATGCAAGTCTAACTATTTGTCAACGAGATTATAGATGTTGTTCATCAACTTAAAAAGTAAATGCCTTGCAATGACCATGGTCGTCTCATATAACTGTCGTGATGCAAGTCGTGGTGGCATTTGTAAGTCAATGCTTCTATTGCCGTATACAGTGACAGTTCCAAAATCATGGTTGTTGCAGAGGGCAGAGATCGTAGCCAAGCATTGGGCAGTGCATAATGCCTAGGTAGTGATGAAAGCCTTCTCGCTGAGGTGAATCTTTATTATGATATGCTTTTTTTCGATTTCTTTCTATTATTATGACTTGGGTGTTTTGCATCTAAAGTGCAGATCTTTCAATTTTCAGGCCTATGAACGTAACATTTTACAGGTCAGATGATGAACATATTGTTTGTAGCATATAGAATTCCCAAAGAAACAGGTCAGATTAAAAAAAAGAAGAAGACAAAATTCACCAGTGCTCTGAAAACTCAATGTCTGCTAACTATCTCGAAGTGTTTCCTGTCAAGAAGCAAAATCATGGAGTTTATTTTCTGGTCCTCGGGATTTTTTCCAATTTCAGATTGTTGCCTAAATGCTTTCTATGGGTTCATGTCCCCCTGGAGCAGGGCACATTTTTCGAGTTCATTCCAAATGGCTCTGCTTCGGAAGTCAATGATGAGATCGATGACTACCTGTAAATCTCATCTTGAAACAGGGAACAAGCTGATGAACCACACAGAAGAAACAAAATATCCTGCAGGGAGTTGTCATTTCAATTGTTCGTCCAAGCAACTTGAGGAAGACTATCTTGCAAAAGTCATGATTAATTGGACTGATGATAAACGAGTCATACCTTTTCAGCTTCTTGGAGGTTAATCTGGAGGTTTGCAAATCTGGGCATTTTGCACACCAAGAAACCCCATCTTTGACCTCATGCCTATGAGCATTCTTGGAGGGAGGAGCCTCTTAGGTCAGATGATACATGTTTAGATATATTACTATTGAAATTTAAGTTATTTTCTTACAAATTTTATATCCAATGTACATACTGATTTTTGGTTTTGCTGCTGATAAAAAATTGTTCGTGCGATGTCTTGTTTAAATGAAATTTGAGAATCAATGTTTAGAAACTTTTACTCAGTATATAAATTTTTGTTAGAGTGAAACTTTCTCAAGAAAATTCTGCAAGATAGCAATAAGTTTGGGAAGAATTTCAGTGCTAGCCATAAGAGAGCCTAGTGATATCTGTTCAAGTGGCTCGCAGGCATATAAATATTCATATTTTTATTTTAATATTAACATGTGTTGTTTTTCAAATACAAAGAGATACCAAACTAAATTGAAAAAAGCAAAAAAAAAAGAAAGAGAGATTTAGACATTCGTCTGTGATCTAATTTTTATTTCATCATTTGCCAATTTCAATTATATTATTCTAACTTTATACTATAGAATGTATTACCTATTGGTTGTTAATCTTTTAAGTTATATTTTCTATTATTTAATTGTTAGAACTTATATTCTTATAGTATTGTTAACTAAGGTATATTTGAAATTAGTGGCACTAATTTTTCATAATATATTATTGTTATGAAAATGTTAGCTTAATATGATTATTTATAACTAAATATCATTAGATTGGAGATATTTTTGAACATGAAAACCCATAGTTTTTCCTTCATTGATAAAAATTTTCTTTATTAATTTTCTTGTAAAATTGGCTGTATAATTTGTATATTTTATTACGTATATTAATTATCTCTCATGCTTCAACTGGGAGAAATGAGTAACTAACGGTATCAAAAATACTTTTTTCCCCGCCGATGGTAACTAAAACTGCCCTCGGCTTGGTGTGGGAAAGGTTTCGGTTGCCCAAACCCCAACAATTATATCTTCAAAAAGTCACACCAATCTATTTCGAAGCTATTGAACAGCATTACTGATCAGATATGGTTTTCCTCTTTATGTCTTAATATCTCAATGACAGGCATTGCCCTTGTTCCAAGGCAACCAAGAAGCAGGACTTCTGGAGATTGCCAGAGAGACTCGTCATTCACCTCAAAGCTTGACACCTTCGTGAGTTTCCCTATTCATAATATAATGCAAATCTGTGAAGAGAATGAATGCTTCTTTGCCGCACAATGTATATGAACCGACTGTATGCCATTAGGAAAACCATTATTGCGGTCTTGTGGTGGCGGTGGTGATGGTGGTTGGGGAGTGGGGGCACTATGCAAGGGTAAGGGAAATCTCTAATTCAATGTATACTGGCTCTTTCCCGATAATTTGCCTTCTGCGGGTACTTTCTTCGTACCAAAGAACAATCTTGATGTCAAGGCCAGATCTCTCATAGGGAGGGGAGGGAGTTTGAATTGGGCAGTCTTTCTGAAAATATAATGCAAATGTAGACTAAATAAATGCTTTGAAATTTAAGCGATGGTAAAACAATTATCCTTTTTTTTTTTTTTTGTAGACAACCATCTTAAGTTCGGGGATTTTGCTTAAACATCATTAAGATATCTATTGCATTAACGCCTTAGAAGTCCATTTTTTTTGTTTCCCAGTAGACGTCTAACTGTCGTTTTTGTCAACTTTTTATTAATGAAATGGCTGGATATCAGGTAATTAGAGCAACACGTTTCTTTAAACATTTGAATAGGAAGAAACTACAAATCTGAAGGCCAATTTTGCTTCCAGATAGTGAGTCACCACTCGATTGTGTTCTGTGGATTCTACACCAAGTTTTACTGCAAAATACAGATTTTGAATGCATCTTGTGACACTTCTCTAATGTCAATTACTCCCCGAAGTTTTATACAGGTAAAAGAATGAAGAAAACGGAAAAAGCTTAATGAATGAATTTCCATTTGACTGCATTTTTGTGCTGTATGGTGTTGGTGTTCTGATTAGCTAGAACAGAAAATTGTGCTTCTATTATATAATATTGATTCAAGTGCGACCAAAAACACAGCAGATTGAATTGTTCTGAACCTTGTTTAAGACACTATGCTTTTTCACATTTGTAAATCTAATATGAGTTGGGATTCGACACCCAAATCCACCCGATCTAGTAAAAACGAAAAACTCGAATCCCCCCGTTATCGTCAACCACCATTTAGTAGGAATAAGAAACAAAGGAAATGCACAACATTTTTTTAACGTGAAAACATTTCTCAACTAAGGGGAAAAAAATCACGGGACAAACTTAGAAAATATTCCACTAGGTAAAATGTGATTATAAAAACCCAAAGATAGAATATAAGCAACCACTCTGACTATACAAGTCCTAAAGGCGAATACAAAGAACAGAGTACGAGAATACAAAACATTGCACTTTGTGTTTCACTCATTGCTTTCTTTTTCTTTTCTTTCTCTTCTTTTTTTTCATTGTGGTGATTTCTACTTACACATTTTACAAGTATGGTGAAACGACAACCGTCATTTTATACCTGCACATAGTGGCCCAACGCACAGCGCCCACAACCCTTGGTGCCCAGCACCAAGGCTCTTGATATTTCCTCACCATACAAAACTAAAGCTCCTGGTGCGTCTTTATAATGACTCGGCATCACCAAATCCCATCTGCTCCACTAGCCACCTTGTTGATGATTGGTCACGCCGTCCCTGTCATTTCTGCGCTTTCACCCGTTCCCGAGCTTTCTGCAGACGGCGCCTATTTTGCACTGTTCAGAAGATGTGCCCTGCAAAAACCTACCACCAACTTTTGACTGCCAGCTGTCCACAACATGCTACTAGTTTTCCACAACGTCCTCGGTCATTTCTACACTCAAGTCTCCGGACCATCTGTGCCTTGGTCATCACAGAGTCCTCTGGCGTTCCTTGGTCTCCAGGCAGTGACAACGACGTCGGACATCCCATATCCTTAGTCATCATTATGCACAGCCCATGTTTTCGGACGGTATTGTGCACTCAGCCATGTCCATGAGCGATTCCATACCGGTGATTCCACCAGTAATTTCTCGCACCTTCATTTGGCACTTTGGTTGACCGGCAAAACTTGCTTTAAAGGCTTCCGCGTCTTCTTCCTATTTGCTTCCTTTGACTGGTCAAAGAGTTGACCGGCCATTTGTCCAAAGAAGTCTGGCCACTTTTCTTCAGCCGGTCAACTCGGTCAACTCTGTTGACCGGAATCCACAACCGACCATTTGCCTTTCGTAGGTCAATCTCCATTAATCGGCCAGTGTTCTCCGGACTTCCACTCAGTCAAATGAACTCTGTCATTTACTTTCCAAAAATCCTACGATGACAAACTAATTTGTTGGTTAACCCACAAGGAAGTGACCAATTCCAACAAAATGTCCCAAACAATGGAGGCACTATCATTCTAACACTGTATTTGCACTATACTCACACGAGATTTATCTTATATGTAATTCATGTGTTCTAGAGCGAGGTATTCTATTAGTGATGTTGGGAGACACCTTTGGAAGACTTGCCATATTTTTGTGAACCATTTAGTCAGATGCTCGGGTGAAACCCACAAGGAAGTGACCAATCCCAACAAAATGTCCCAAACAATGGAGGCACTATCATTCTAACACTGTATTTGCACTATACTCACATGAGATTTATCTTATATGTAATTCATGTGTTCTAGAGCGAGGTATTCTATTAGTGATGTTGGGAGATACCTTTGGAAGACTTGCCATATTTTTGTGAACCATTTAGTCAGATGCTCGGGTGAAACCCACAAGGAAGTGACCAATCCCAACAAAATGTCCCAAACAATGGAGGCACTATCATTCTAACACTGTATTTGCACTATACTCACATGAGATTTATCTTTATATGTAATTCATGTGTTCTAGAGCGAGGTATTCTATTAGTGATGTTGGGAGACACCTTTGGAAGACTTGCCATATTTTTGTGAACCATTTAGTCAGATGCTCGGGTGAAACATCGTGTCATTAAGAGCGTCCCATCAAGTCATTCCATTCTAAAGCAGAAAGGATACGGACAGTAGCAATGTTAATATTATGCTATTAAATGGTATCAATTTTATTTCACAGTTCATTCGATCCTCATTCTAATTAGTTGATTGTGCAGTAACGATACTAGCCATGGAATTTTAGGGATCGTAATTTGTTGCGTATCCAGCGTTACAGGACTCTCTCACAAGATATTTTAGCAAATCTGTGGGCTAGCTTATTCTCCAACGGGCAGGTTTAGTGCAGGTCTTCTGTCGGGAAGATCCCGTATGTTCATCAACTCTCACGTCTTTTCTTTTGCTAGATTGGGTTCTAATTTGTTGGTTTTGTGTGTGGGGGGGTGGTCTGTTGGGGGGTAGAGAATGTGACTTTATTCCAACACTTCTGCAATTTTTTTTATAAATAAATATCTCAGTATCTCCCTTAAAAAAGATGTATTAATGGGATACCCTCCAGGACATCCTCATAACGCACGTCTCATTTATCCGTATATGTCAACTGATCCATATAAAAACAAATAAATGGATAAACATCTCATAACTCGAGAGGGTCTAATAGTGGCTAAAGGATTCCCCTAAATATTTCTATATAAAAATGAACGAAATCCTAGAAGACAAGCTCGCATGGGGGAATTGTATTTGTCCTACTCTAGAAATTGGAGTTTGAAAATAAGAATGATGTGCTTAAACTTTGCCATGAAAATGGTCCACTATTAGGTTTATATTGCTAAAATTCTATACCCAAGTTTCAAGTCCATTAGAATTAGAGCCACTTTGACATTTATCTTTTCAAGCAAAGTACAAAAAAATGTTACAAATTTAATCTTCTTCAAAAAGATTGATAAAAAATATTTTAAAATTTTTTCAAAGGTTTTTCAAAAGCAACCATAAGGACATTGGGAATGAGTTATAAATATAGCTTTAATCAAAAGTATTTTTCAAAAAATATCAACAGACACCACTACAAGTATACATAGTAATCACTAATTAATGGATGCTACCCTAGAAGCAAGCAGAAGGGTGCAAAATCCCATCCTAGTATCTGTAACAGCTTTGGCGTTAACTTAGATGGAACCCTACAATGCAATTATTGAACTTATTCTCTGCCAAAATAATAGAAGAGAGTAGATGAGGAAGCAGAGGCTGAAATGCCAGCAAGAAAAAGTAGGTAAGGCATATCCATCATTTCCTCCTCTTCTCCTTTCAACTGACTCAAGTAGGCATCTGTTCGCTGTTCACTGAAAATGGGGAGTGTCCAATTAACCAAGATCCTTTTACCATATAAGATGGATAACAAGTGGCTCAGGTGAATATTAGGCTGGCTATACTTTTATGTATCAAAATATTAGACACTCAAATAAATGTTTAAAATTAAGCACTACATAGATGGGACACTAATATGGATGTTTATAATCACACAGAGAGAAAAAAATGATGACATTGGAACACATTAAGAAGTGAACATTTAATATGGTTTAGACGATTAAAGCATTAACCAGACAAAGCATCGGTGAAAAAATGTGAATCATTAATTGGAACAAAAATGAAGATATATACCTAGTAAAACATAAAGTGCTGTAATATAAAACAATCTAAAAGTTTCTTGTATTGTTAAAAGATATTGCTTTAAAACGAGCGGAATGAGTAAAGTTTTGCCGTTGTAGCTCATTTGATGCACATTTGAAGGTGATAGGTATGAAAGAGATCTCGAATGCTATTAGTAGTTACCCCAGAAGAACGAATGTCATGATTTATAATTCATATAATAAAAGCATGAAACAGTGTACAAGCAAAGGCAGCAGAATTTTCACCTTTCCCTAAGTCTGAAGCTCCTTATTATTCCCCTTTTAACATCTATCTGTCTATAGCATTCAGGGCTAGTAAGGTATCGAAACAGTCCCCCTCGATGTGATCTAAAGCAGCAGTGGCAGCAGCAGCAGTGCTGTGGGGAAAAGTAATGCGAGTCCAACTGATGAGTATCTTTCCTGAAGTTCAAAGAAACAACATTTGCATCGCAGTAAATTTCATTGAAGTTAATAAACCTCAGCAGAGCTAACACAATGGCAAGTGACCCAATGTGGCCGATAATGGAAGAATGGAACAATAGTGGTTTCATGTGCTTAGAAATGTCACGCAATTTCGCTTAGTCTAAAGTAAGAACTAGATTGCCCTGTCATTGGTGAATAAAATAGAACCAACAGGGAAAAGCCATTTTTAATCAGCTTACCCCTCTTATTAACTAATTGGGCCCATAATTCTAAGAACTCTAATTTTAAGCTGTAATCGGAACCCTATCTCAATTAACTTCTTTGTCGAGTTAATCTAATTCTAGCAGTAATGCCCAGCAAAGATGTTAAGCTCACCCAATGTTTCCCATTACAGATGCTCGTTTCATGCAGAAGTGTGCAACATGATCACTATCTATGTTACTTGGAGCTGGGATTAAGTCGTGAACATGGCGGCAGATGTTGGGGTTTGTATCAATTATTATCTCATTTTTTCAAAACATATCTCCACCGGTTTGGAGTATACAAACCCAACATAGAAATCTGGATCTCAGTGGCATTATATTAATAAACTAATAAACTCTAAAGAATCAAGACCTCGAATTGCGCATTTGCACCTCATTAGCCGGGCAGAATAAAACGAAAACAGTAAGTACAGGAAACTCACCGTAGCATAAGAAATGGATACATAACCTGTGGAAGAGCTCGCCGGCGGCGACCCAGAACTTCTAGAACTTCCGCTGCTCAGGCCGGTACTCGTGTTGCCAATCGTCTGGATCCCGGCGAGTCCAAGTTGATACGCCGGCGTTCCATCCGGTTTGAACAGCCCGAAATTCCTCTCCGACGTTGGTCCGGGCTTCATGTTCTCATTAAACAGAGCAAATACATAGATGTTCAACTCCGAGTTCGGCCGCATCGGAGTTCCATTCTTCTGAGCAATCAATCTCATCAGATTTCCGTTGTACTTCTTCGCATTCTCCAGAGTTGCTCCAGCTTCGTCCCGGTCTCCTTTGGAAGGCCACCCGGTTTCCGAGATCTGAACCGGCAACTTCTTGTACCCCAGAGAAGCAAGCGCAGAGTAGACCGCATCAATCTGAGCGAACAACATGTTATCGTATCGCAGATTTGAGCCTGGGTCTACCACGCCTTTGTTTGGTTGAAAGAGCACGAAATCCAGCGGCACTTGCTTCGGATTCGACTTGTAAGCAAAGTAAGGATAAGCATTGATGAGAAACGGAGAACCAGTTTTCACGTGGAAATCCAAGATCTGAGCGAGATAATCGGCCAGATCTTGCCGGAACGCACCGGCGGACGGCGGATACGACGTCTCAAGAATAGCGAGGGAGTGCGCCGTCGTCACGGTCACTTGCTTGTCGAGTCCTAAAGTGACGAGAGCGGAGTGTACGCTCTGCATCGCCGGAAGTAAGTCGCCGCTCAAGGAGGTGTCGTTGAATGTCAAGACTTCGTTGCCAATGGCTATGCAGGTGATGTTCGTCGCGGGTAAGAAGGCTTGGACGTTTGTTGTCACCCAATCTTGTGCTTGCTTCGCAACTCGCATTTTGGCCAGGTATTCGTTCCCTAGCCCGACGATGAACTGTACGCCGGTATTGGCGAATGCTTTGAGCACTCGAGGGTCCGCGTCATAGAGTTTAACCCTAGTTGCGCCGATTGATCGAACCAGTGGGACTACGTTCTCCGGCAAAGGTAGATTGTTCGCAATCTGACCGTAATTTATACCGATTGAAACAACCATCGCCGGTAACACAGAAACTGAAAACACACGCAGAAAGTGAAGAAAATAAGTTCAAATTACTCTGCTTTACCTTTAACGCTGCGGAGACAACGAAGAAAACGAAAATTCAAACAACAATACCTGCCAGAAGAAGAAATGCTACAGAATGAGGATATCTAGAGCCGAAACCCATGGCCATGGACGTTTGCTCGGGGCTTTGCAGCAAGAAATACTAAAGAGTTCAATCGCCGGTAAATCGCAAGGTCGCTGCTTTTTAGAAGATCTTCAGAGCTGCTTTACCCACCTTATTTTGAGGTCAAGTGCTGCCTAATCGGCGAAGAGACAGCGAGAATGCACTCCGACCAGCCGCAGTAGGCTCGCACCTGATAGTGCTTAGCCCTACTGATTATGAACGGCGCAAGTCTGTATAATCCCTGCTGGCATTGAACAACGGGCAAGATGCATAAATAGACTGTAATGAATCACTAGTGGTTGAAAACGGAAAAGAACCAACGAGTGACTCATACTACTGCTGCCATTGGAGGCAGATGAGTGAACCTTTTTCGTGCTTTGGAGTTTGGCATCAAGAAACGTATTTGGCTTCCGACACGTATATTTTATGTGGAGCTGACATCCCAGTTAGTGATCACATTTGTCATCTGTACTTAGTAACCCGTTATGCTAAAGATATTTTGCAGGGAAATAGAAATATGATATTTGAGATATTTATTTATAAGTATATCGTGTCAATATAATTAATTATGCTGTTAAAAATAATTAAAAATTATTTTTCTAATGCCACACTATTTTGCAATCAACTTCTTTTGATAATTAAGAGGAAAAAAAAAAAGAAAATGGGTTTTGTCGGCCCATCTCAGATAAAAGGCTGAATTTTTGAATTCTAATTTTATATATCATAA
This sequence comes from Nepenthes gracilis, assembly GCA_033239525.1. NCBI lineage: Eukaryota > Viridiplantae > Streptophyta > Magnoliopsida > Caryophyllales > Nepenthaceae > Nepenthes > Nepenthes gracilis. Next base: position 8,425,760 of record BSYO01000009.1, read on the forward strand.
TAAAATAAAATTTTACTACTCAAAAATAAAAAGCAAAGGCGACATGATAATGAATTGGCTTGTTATGGGTTAGCTCGCTAGAGGGACTTTTGGGGCATGTGGTGAAGAGGATCAGGAGATCTTATTTTTTTTAAAAGAAGTAGAATCCTGCTTCTCTAATATTTATAATTAAATTATTTTTAATTCAATGGTGATAATTTAAAATATTAAATAAAAATATCTAAATATAAATTTTATTAAAATTTTTTTTAATATTTAACTTAATATTTACTAAATATTAATATTATAATAAAAAAATTTAAAAATTAATTATATATAATATTTTTAATGTGTTAAAATTGTAACTATTTAATTTTAATCTAATAGCTAAAAAGGAAGAAACAAAGAGAAGTAGGGAATGGGGAGAAGCAGGACCCCCTATTCCGTGGTGCAGAGGCTTTAGGGGTTTCTTGTTGAAGAGATAAATGAGTCGGGCAAGCATAAGGATTGCCTTTGAATAGCTTTGGGTATCCTGCTTCCCCGATATCTACAATTTGATTATTTTTAATTCAATGGTGATAATTTAAAATATTAAATAAAAATATTTAAATATAATTTTTTATTATAATTTTTTAAATATTTAACTTAATATCTACTAAATATTAATATTATAATAAAAAATTAAAAAAATTAATTATATATAATATTTTTAATGTGTTAAAATTTTAACCATTGAATTTTAATTCAATGGCTAAAAAGGAAAAAAACAAAGAGAAGTAGGAAATGGGGAGAAGCAAGATCCCCCGTTCCGTGGTGCAGAGGCTTTAGGGGTTTCTTGTTGAAGAGATAAATGAGTCGGGCAAGCATAAGGATTGCCTTTGAATAGCTTTGGGTATCCTGCTTCCCCGATATCTACAATTGGATTATTTTTAATTCAATGATGATAATTTAAAATATTAAATAAAAATATCTAAATATATTTTTTTATTAAATTTTTTTAATATTTAACTTAATACTTACTAAATATTAATATTATAATAAAAAAATTAAAAAGATTAATTATATATAATAATTTTAATGTGTTAAAATTTTAACCATTAAATTTTAATCCAATTACTAAAAAGAAAAAAACAAAGATAAGCAAGAAATGGGAAGAAGCAGAATCCCCCATTCTGTGGTGCAGAGGCTTTAGGGGTTTCTTGTTGAAGAGATAAATGAGTCGGGCAAGCATAAGGATTGCCTTTGAATAGCTTTGGGTTGCTCAATGCTCTCATAATGAAGAAAGCATTTAAGATAGAGGTGCTAATTGAGTTACATTAAATATAGTTTATGATAAACTGTGTTACACGGTATCAAATATAATATAACATTTTGATCTGTATTAAATTGTGAAACAATCAGTCCGCAACATATGGGCCTAATAATTAATTAATGAGTCATATCACACACGGTTGGTTAATTAATTATTTTTTAAAATTTACAACGGTCATATGACTGTTTGATTGCTTAGACAAGGCAACGGTTGAGCAAACTATTTTTATACAAAAATAATTAATTAGGAAACAAATATATAAATACCTTATCACTAACCACACCTTCTACTTGTAATTTATCTCTCTATACTCTCACTTTTGTACAATAAATAATATTATGATACCAATATAGTTATATTAATTTTTATTTATAATTTATATATTAGTATTATTATTTTATAACTTAATTATTGATTATGGTATATATATATTTTTAATTTTGATAGTGAAGGGATATAAAAAATATATTCCAACACACCCACTCCGACTACATTACATACAGATATTGATAGTAATTTTAATATATCAAAATTATAATCTATCTCAAATATTACTATCACTCCTTTCAATTCCGAATATCCTAGAAGACATTTTACTATTATATGATAACTTTTTAAAATTAAATTAATAAACAATCAAAAATAGATTGTATGTAATAAAAAAATATATATATATACTTAAGAAAGTTTTAAATATGTTAAATACCTTAAATGACACATAAAAAAAATATAAACAATAATAATTTATTCTCAACTCAAACTAATCTAATATTTTCAAGTAGTGTAGAGTTAGATTTTTTAGTAAGCTCAAAGGCCGAATCAGTAAGGAATAATAAAATATATAATTAACTCAGAGCGTCCTTTTCTCATGACAGAATATTATAAATTTAAAATGTACATATAAAAATATTTATAACTCAAATATATAAAAATATTCTGATAATTATTAGAGATAACATTACCTGTCTTTTTTATAATTTAAATAAAATTTAATTATAAAATAAATAAAAATATAATATAATATTTTTAGCCGGTAATATGTGCTTGTTATGTAATAACTTACCTTATATTTTTATTATCAGACATTAAATTTTTAAAAATTATAAAAAAAAATTATTGATTTTAATTTTTTAAGTACTCACATACTACTTTCATAATTTTTAAAATAATTAATATTATTATAAATAAATATAAAATATTTAATAATATTTTTATTACTTTTGATAATATTTTAAATAACAATTCTGATTTTTTAATTTTGAATTATGACTTATTTCATAGAAAATATATATGTTATATTATTAATCTTTATAATAATAATATTTTATAATTTATTTTTAATTATATTAAAAAAAGTATTTATTTATTTATTAGAATACCTTTTTTCAAGAGTAATAGCTCAAAACGATAGACCGATAAAATAAATTTAATTACAAAAATATGTAAATTGATTATGCAATACAATAGAACACTACTTATTATATGTTGAGCACCACATAATTTTTTTGTTCTATTTTAACCATATTTTATAATAAAAATATTTTAACGATCAAATCGATTATTGATATCAATTGAAAGATGATTAAATTAATTAAATATTTTTTAAAAGTATTTTATTTTAGTAGTAACTAATTTAGATGTATCCATTATATAATACAAAATAAAATACTAAGTCTATTATTGTCATTTGCTGGTAATTTTAGCTTTCTTGAGATGATTACAGTTTTCAACGTATAATATTTATAGTAGAGGTAAATATAAAATTTTTAAAAAATAATTTTAAATAAATATTAAATTTATTAAAAATAATATAATTTTTAATATTATATTTAACTAATCTTTTTTTAAAAAATTCAAAATATTAGATAAATCCTCCCATAGTAGCCTAACTCTTTATAAGTATAGACCTCTATGTGAATTTAAGTTGGTTACACATGCTAAAAAATTGAAGAACTAACAGTATAATAAAAATAAAGATATAAGTTTATTACAACATACATATAATATATAATTTAAATACATTATAGTTAACACTAAAATTGTCCAATTAGTAGCAAAAGCAAGTAGCATCATAGGTGATCTGCAATCTCCTGATAAATAAGATTTACTTTCTTTGGTACGGATTCAATATGGAACACAAATAATCAATAAAAATATAATATCAATTAAGTTTTTTCACCACTTAAGATTCAACCATGTTTTAAATTTTATAAGCAGTCGATTAGAGTTCATAATTTAAAATTATAAAAAGTTAATAAACATACATTTTTTATAATTATGTTTATGATATAGAATCTCTTAAACCCACCAACAAGTGTAATATTATCAGAGTCAAATTTTAACATTTTTGGTTGAGCAGTTGACAAAAATAGAAGTTGGATGATATTAAAGATAATATTTTAGGATGAATTAAATATAAAAAAATACGAAAAAAATTCAATTATTTTGAACAATAGTAAAGATAATGATTGAAAAAACAATAATACCTGTACAATTAAAAATATAAGTAAATTTTTAGAAGTATTTTTTTTACTTTCACAAATTAAAATATTAAAAGTATTCAATAAAATAAATAAAATATAATATATATATTTTTAATAATATTTCATATAATTTTATTTTTTATTTATTTTAAAATTTTACATTATATTCGTGCCTAAACTTGCACATCCCAACCCAACATAGGTAGGCCACGTGCTATATTATATTTGGACAAAATTATTAGCATGATATATTTATATGTCAACCGTTCAAAAGAATAGGCTGGGGTCATATCAATTTGAGGACACACTTAGGAAAGAGTTACTCAGCGCTCAAATGGGTTCATCAGAAATAAGTAATGATTCTCTGAAGATTCAACTTTCAAACTTGATAAGTGGTGGGATTTACTAGCACGACTTGCTTTATGTCTTGGTTGACCCAATGCAAGAACTTGGCACAGTATAATGGCTATGGGCAGGTTATCTAAATTACAAAAATGTCAAAATAATAAATAAAACTTAATTTAATGGAATAATAAAATAATAATTTTATGGAGATTTTTCTTTCTCATATTAAACTTTATTTTCCCTTTTTTTTTTCTTCTAATGTTGTATTTTTGCTTCATTACCTATATTTACATCTTTTCCTTCTCCATTTAGAAATTCTTGATTTATAATAGATATGTAGATATACTTTAAGAATTTTATTTATATTGCTTCGTTATAGAGCGGACAGCTTCCTTCTATGAGGTAAGATCGTTGTCTTTAAATCATGTTGAGATATTTGTGAGCGGTATAACATTTCTTCCTATGTTTTAGCTTTTCTTTTATTATTAAACTTGGGACGAAATTTTTCTATATTTTCAGCACCTCTAGCAAATGTAGGGTTATAGCATTAACTTTTTTTCAGTCTTTACATCATTTGCCAGTGCCTTGCCTGTGTAACCTGTCCGAGGTGGGAGCTCGATGCTTCCTTTGGATTGCCAATATAACTTCTTGCTTTAAGATCCAAGTAAGGAAAAAATTGAACTTCTTTGGGGTAAATATCATTCCATCTGAAATGGTTGAACTCTGGTGCAAGAGTCGCTACGACACATGTCCCGTACAGTGCCTGTATGACTTCCTATCGCAACTGTCAAATAAAAATCTAATATCGATCGTTAACCATTTTAATTAAAACAAACATTTCATTTTATTTTTCTTATAACAAAAAAAGATTGGTGTTGTATCTCTATCCAACGGCTGCGTTGTAGCGCCATACATAAACCGTATAGGGGTAATTTTTATGTATATCATATAATTCTTTTTAATAATTTTTTATCGTAAAATTATTTAAAATATTTTGTATAATTATTAACCCCACGTATATATCTTTTTATACATATATATATATATATATATATATATAAGCTATATATATATTATCTTTTATGTATATTATAAATTATATGATATATAATTTTTATATTTTTGGACCATCAACCGTAAAAGATTATCTGATTGAATATATTATTATTAGAAGATGTGGAGAGATTAGAATGGTGCTCGTCGGATTTAATCTAACAGGCAGAATTCCTCCCTCCCTTTTTATTCTTTATTTTATTTTTTTCTTTTCCACCGTTTTCTTAATTTTGTTTTATATTATATTTTTTATAAAATAAAAAAATATCAAAAAATATTTATTTGTAATTTTTAAAATCATATTAATATAATAATATTTTAAAAATATATTATTATAAAATTATTATTTTATAAGTTTATAAAATATAATCTTTTTATATAATAATATTTTAACAATATATCACTATAAATTATTATTTTATAAATTTATAAAATATAATCTAACTTGTATAATAATATTTTAAAATATATAATTTTAAATTTTTTTATAAATTTAAAAATATAAATATAAATATTTAATAAATAATAAACATTTGATCTAATTTATAAATAAGTTTGTTTATATATTTAATTTTTATATAAGTTTATATTTTATTAAAATAATTAAAAATATATATAAATAATAAATATAAAAAAAGATTAAATAAATTAAAATAATAGGGGGAAAAAAAAAGGAAAAACGGGGAGCCCGTTGGATTAAATCCAACGGCACTGTGCCCCCTCAATCCATTAGAATGAATTGGTCCCCTTCTTGCTTGCTGAGCATAATATGACCGCATTCATTAAACAAGTTATTTAGGTTCCCTTGGTATGCTAAAAAATAATTAGTTAATTTTTTTTTAATGCTTAGTATACATGTAAAAAAAAATTCATATTTTTTAAATATGTGACGTATATAGAATAATAAATTAACAAAAAAAAAATAGTTTTTTTAGTAATCAAATGCAAAAATATCTAAAAGTGACAATAAAAATGAGAACCGTGGTTCTTACATAGATAAAAGTGACAAAATATAAGAAAATTAATTTTTTATAATAATTTTTATTTAGGTAAATAAAAAAATTTATACGAATATATAATTTTAGACTTTAGAATCTCTACGGATTTCAAAGTAAAGCTTTTTTCAAATGCTTATATAAAAGGAGACATGCAAGACAAATTACATAATAATTTTAAAATTATTAACAAATTTCATGAAATTATGAACAAACCTTCCAAATCTTAATATTTTCAAAATATATGGACATATATACAAGACAATGCTAAGAATAACAATAAAGATTAACATACATGTATATTAAAATAAAAATTTAAAAAAATATTTTAAAAATTTTAACAACAAATAAAAAAATGCTTAAATACACTTACTTTAGGCTAAAAATCATCAAAATATAACTCTAAAATATTTCAAAATCACCTTTATTATGTTTCTTTCTTTTTTTTCCTCTTCTCTTTCTCTCTGATACCAAATCTGTATGCAAGATCGTATTTCAGAAACATAAATACAAAACAGCACGTAAACTAGAGAAAAACAGAATTATACCAGAATAAGGCTGAATTAAACTGCTGAACTTTGATTGATAACGTTGATTACATACTTTGAGAGTTGGTACAACGAAAGAAAATTTGTACAAAGAAAGGAAAAGAAAATTTACAAGGAAAGAAAATAAGAAAAGGTTTAGAAACGATTTTGTTATGGAGGTTTGGCTAGTTCTTTGCTTTCTTCGCTCTGAGCTCTCAGCTCTATTTCAAACTCTCTCTCAAACTCTGCCTTCAATTGACTGGAGGAATCCTTTAAATAGACGTCTGTGAAGGTTCTGTACCGTTGGATTGTTGAAATAATTGAGTATAATCTGAACCGTTAATAATCAGCATCATAATTGTTAGGAATTAATTCTGTTTTACGTCGTTGTCAGCATAAATTAATTCTGTTTTGCATCGTTGTCAGCCAGGAATCAATTCTGTTTTGCGTCGTCATCATCATAATTACAGTTTTGTCCTTATTTGTTGATGAAGACAATTCTGTTATAGGTCAATTTAATGAATAGTACTGCATAGTATCTGTATAATATCTTTTGTTGAAATTCTGATTTCTCTGCATAATTGCATGTCAGAATTGCTGCATGTTGGCACTAATGGTTGAATATCTTTTTGACTTTGCTGCTTTTATAATTACAAGATATATATATATAGTGTTATATATATATCTATATAGTACCAAATAGTGCATAGTACTGCATAGTACTATGTTCCATCGAAAAATATTGTAATATGGTGTGACAATGAAAATTTTTTGTAAAGTCCATCTGTTCTTTGGATGAGTCCTTCGAATATTTTGTAGAGTCCATCTGTCCAGGGAGTAGTAATAATTCTTATCAATTTGGCTTTGATTTTTGATGTTAAAATGGTGTAAATCTAAGATGTCGTTTGTGAATCTTGGTTTATTTTTCTTGACATAAAGAATGCCAAACTGCTGATGATAAATTTTAATGATATCCATTACCTGCAATGTAACACAAATGTTAGGATTTTTTTTATTTATTTAGTTTATTCAAAAACTGAATGGATCTTGGGCATATCTAGCGGCATAAAGAGGCTGTGGACTAGCAGTACGCGAGGGCGATTGAGTAGATGAATCTGATACTGAATCATCATCTGATATGTCAGCCCATTTGGTCTTAAAGTCTTGAACTTACTTTGAGAGTTGTTGATATATTTGGGCCATCTGGAGCATCATTGTATCTAATTGGGCCTTCTGGGCTTCCATTTGTTTCGTAACTTTAGTAGATCGTTTGGAGGAGACAGATAAAGTTGGAGATCCACAAACTTGGGGACTTCTTGGTTTTGGCATTGAAGTACTTTGTACCGCTGGATGTTCTAGCATATAATGCGTTGGTGTAGTTTGTAGGATTTTTGAGACAATTTTTATAGTTTAGGCTAAAGCTTGATTTTTTTTGTAATCTGCGTCAATTTGGGTATAGGTGATCATGACATAGTTAAACTTATCACACTATTTGATTCTGAATTCTCGAACAATAGAGAGAGGAATAACTTGAATAGTTAATGGTAGATCTTCATAATGCTGATGACAAGTAAAGTGCCATGACATAATCCATGGGATTTCATAATCAATATGAAAACTGATTATTCCGTGTTGTAAGAACATATCTTTGTATAATTCTTCATAATGCATTCTTGTATTGTTAACACCACTTGGATAAAAAACTGGTAATAATCCGAAATAAAGCCACCATTCTGTAAACCATCTTGGTAAAGGTTTTGGACAAGTTTTGTCGAATCGGATAAACCAAGAATGAGTATAAGATCGGAGATAAAAAGCATTGAACCATACTTCTTTGTAATCTTGGTAATTGTATCCTTTTGGTTGATAATGAATAGAAAAAGGTTTAGTATTCCAAGTATTAAGTCTAACATATTAAAAAAGTTTAACATATTTAATTTTGATAGTAGAAAAGGTAATTGTATTGTCTCGAGGATTGCGGTGATATTTGATTTCAACAGAACCAGAATCAATTGAGATTAATTCATAGTACTGTTGAGTTTTAGAAATATCCGCAGTTTGGTATAGATAATTGGAATAAAACATTTAGTTTTTTAAGGTAATGAGCTCATTTAGTAATGATTTTTGATAGTAAGAGGTAAAAGTAATATGAAATTTAAGTGGTTTGGTAAAATAATGGTTATTATTAGAAGTAGGCGGCACTGGTTGGGTAGATGAGGAAGTGGAGGTAACAGCTTCCTTGAAACTTAGTGGCAAAAAGTCACGTAAGGTTGTATATTTGTTGGAGGTTGGTATAATATGTGGTTTAGACATTGCATAATCGTGGACGGATTATTTTGGTGGTTGCTTTATTGGAGTATAAAAAAATGAAATGTCCTTCCCTTTTCCTTTAGGAGGCATAACTTCCTGTAAAAATTTTTTTATTAAAATATCTAAAATATGTGTTTCAATGAATTGTTCAATGTCAAAAAATATTTGCCATCGTACTGAAGTGAAATCTTTTATGTCTTTACGTGAAACAATATGAATGTTTTGATAAACAAAAAGATAAATAAAATCACTTTGGCTTTTTGATATGTAAAAAGTTTTTTGTTAAAATATGAAACATAATTGAATGAATGCAATGGTAATACTTTGTTTATGGAAATCCTAGTATTAATGTTAGATGGTCTAATATGTTGTATTTCTATATTGGATTCGGTATTATTTTTACAAACTTCTGATTATAGAATTGGTTCTAAATTTTTAGCATCAAATTTTCTATTAGAATATTTATTATCTCCAATTTTAAACGGAGCAGACTGAATAGTTAAATTATCTTTGAGTATTTTTAAACCAGTTAAGGGAGGATGAACAAATATAATTTGTTGTCATTTAATGATTTTTCATGTGGAAGTAATTTTTTTATTAGTATTTATTTGGTGCATTAATTTTTGATGTTTCATTATTAACTTTATTAGATTAAATTTGAAGATAAAAGATTTTCTAAAATCTTTCTTTTTTTAGAAAATATTTTTGTAAGTAGAAATTTCTTGATATTTGATTCAAATCTGTAATAATGATTGATTTTTAAAAATATTTTAAAAATCTAATTAATTTTATAAACAACTTGGGTTTAGAGATATTTCGTTGATAATTTTTAATTAGTTATTTATTTATTTGTTTGATCAGATGCATGACTAAAATCTGCCTTTGATAATATTATTTTTTATTTTGTCAATTTCTTTTTTTTATATTATAGTTTGAAAACATATTTATCTTTTGTATAAAATTATATTTGTTAAACTTATGATATATTTGATTTTTATTTTAATCATATGATTGTTGCATTTTCTTAATACGATTATGTTGTGATAGTTTTTTTTTTTCACTTTTGGTGTCATGAAATACTTGTAATAAAGTTTTATTTATTAATTAATTGTGAATTTGTTTTTTCAATAATTGGTTATTATTATTATTGAATTGTATTTTATTTGGAATCTCGGATTGATTTTTAAGTGTTAAGATATTAGTTTTATAGCTCTGTATTGCTAATTCTTTATAAGAAATCAAATAATATTTTATAAATGAATTAGATAATTTGTTATTGGATAATATATCATCATCAAATATTATCTTGTAATATTTCTGATTATTATATTGAATTTCTATTTCTATGTTATTCTTCAAAAGCATTTGATAATCTATTGTCTATATTGGAGTTAATTGAGAATCTTCATTCTTTATAAAAGTAAGTTGTTTATTATTTGCTAATGTAAGGTTATTCTTATTATTATTTTGTTTAATTTCTAATCTTGTATTTATCTTGTCATCCACAGAATAAAATGAATTAGTTTTTGAACATATTTGTTTTGGTAATTTCTTTTGTAAAAAGATAAAATAATTATTTATAATTGACGTATGTAATTTTATATCAGAAAAGATATTGTTTAATCTTATAGTATATGAGTTCTGAAAATTATTATTATATAAATTTTTAATAATTATTTGATTTTTATCTTTACATAAGGAAAATGTCAATTGATTATAATTAAGTAGATTAATGTATCTAATAATTTTTTTATTTGAAATGTTTAGTTTAAGTTCTGATTCTATAGAGAAATTAGGTTGTTTAATATATCTAATAATTTTTTTATTTGAAATATATTGTTTAGGTTCTGATTCCATAGCTAAATCAAACTTATTTTTTAATTTTTATTTTAATTTATATTGTTTAGACTTATATTCAGGTTCTTTATATTTTCAGTATATAATTTTTAATAATTTAGTTTTTTGAGAATTTTTATGTATTTTAGATGGGTTAAGTGCTTTTATAGATGGATAGGGTATTAAAGAATTTTCTTTAATATTTTCTTTGATCTTTATGGATTGTGATTCAGAGAGTAAAGAAGGTGATTTGGTTAGAGTATTTTCGAAGAAAGTTGATGAATTATTAGAAGTTAATTGAATACTTTCTATAGGAGTTTTTTCTTGCGGATTTTGTATTTTATTAATTTGACTTATTTTCGTTGGAGACTTAGATAAATTATTGATTTTCAAAGTTAATTTATCTAAAAGTGCTTTTCTTTGTTGGGCAGAGGAGGTTAGTATAACATGATCTAAAATTGGTTAAGAGAATGATTCAAATTGATCTATAATTGATAAAGTTTTAGTAGATCTTGACTTAGGATGAATTAGAGTTTCTAAACTAACTTCTTCTTCTTCTTCGTCTTCAGTATCTTCTTCGTCTATTGGATTAAGAAGATGGTCTAACCAAAATTCTTCTTTATCCATCCCTTCCTCATATTTTTCTTTATCAATCTCTTTCTTAATTTCATCATTTTTAGTTTCTGTTGTTAGGGTTGTTTCTATTGCTAGGGTATAAATCATGTTCATATTTGATTGATAGATATTTTGTTTAGTCACATTATTATTTTTATTATCTTTGATAATAGGAGATAGATTATTTTGAGAATTGTTCCAAATATTTTTATTTCTATCTAACTGATGAACATTTCTTATATACGAAATAAATCATTCAAAAAATGATAAATTTTATTTAAGTAAGTTCATTATTTGTTTCTACGTAGTTCTATATTCTTCTGTTTGTTCTGTAGTAAAAGTATTAAAAAATTAATTTTTAAAATTATTATATTTTTCTAACATAAATTCTTTTCTAAGTGCATCCATATCTGGAATAAATTCTTTTTCAATACTTATTACATTAATAGTTTGTATTTCGGATAGAGTTGGTGATTGTAGGGTTGGTTATGTAATAATTTTAGGAATATGGTTTTTACTTTTTACATTTCTTGTATCACGAAAATATATAGATGGGTATCTAGTATTTATTGATGGTCTAGAAGGTTCATAGTTATTTCTAAAATTTTCATATTCAGAATTAATTGACGGATGTCTTATATTATTATAACTTAATGTTCTAGGTAAATAATTTTGTGGTTGACTAAAATTGAAAATGATATTACCTTCAGGTGTTTCAGTAATATTAGTAAATTCTCTTCTTATTATATTCTAGCTGGTTGGGAAAGATTCACTTGTCAGTTTTGTGGTAAAGTAATTTTATCCCATTTTAATAATTTTAGAGTAAAAGTAGCAGCATGTTCTACTTCTACTTGTAAAACGATTGTCTCACCAGGTGGAGTCTGAATAAGACATTTTGGATTAAATTGACTAGTGAGTAATTTAAAATAAATTTGATAAAGGATTAAAAATCCTCTTCGGTCTTCTTGTTGGGCTAAACCAGGAAGATGAATATTAAGAACTAACGTATTAAGTATAGTTGGGTCATTGAGATCAATGAAAAAGTTAGGTGCACAATTAAAGTAGATTGGTCTGTTACATAAATTAGATTGAACAATTGCTATAATAGAGCCTTTATATTTTAATAACGTTTGATTACGTAAACATAATAGAACTAGTGTGTCAATTCCTAATTTGGTTAATCACTTTTTCGTTGATCTCAATGACCCAACTATACTTAATACGTTAGTTCTTAATGTTCATCTTCCTGGTTTAGCCGAACAAAAAGACCGAAGAGGATTTTTAATCCTTTATCAAATTTATTTTAAATTACTCACTAATCAATTTAATCCAAAAATGTCTTATTCAGACTTCACCTGGTGAGACAATCGTTTTACAAGTAGAAGCAGAACATACTACTACTTTTACTCTAAAATTATTAAAATGGGATGAAATTACTTTACCACAAGACTAACAAGTAAATCTTTCCTAATCAGCAAGACATATAACAAGAAGAGAATTTACTAATATTATTGAAACACCTGAAGGTAATATCATTTTCAACTTTAGTCAACCACAAAATTATTTACCTAGATCATTAAGTTATAATAATACAAGACCTCCGTCAATTAATTCTGAATATGAAAATTCTAGAAATAACTATGACCCTTCTAGACCATCAATAAATACTAGTACCCATCTATATATTCTCATGATACAAGAAATGTAGAAAGTAGAAACCCTATTCCTAAAATTATTACACAATCAATCCCACAATCACCAACTCTATCCGAAATGTAAACTATTAATGTAATAAGAATTGAAAAAGAATTTATTCCAGATATGGATGCACTTAGAAAAGAATTTATGTTAGAAAAACATAATAGTCTTAGAAATTAATTTTTTAATACTTTTACTACAGAACAAATAGAAAAATATAGAAGTACGTGAAAATAAATAATGAACTTACTTAAACGGAATTTACCATTTTTTGAATGATTTATTCCATATATAAGAAATGTTCATCAACTAGATAGAAATAAAAATATTTGAAACAATTCTCAAAATAATCTATCTCCTATTATCAAAGATAATAAAAATAATAATGTGACTAAACAAAATATCTATCAATCAAATATGAACATAATTTGTACCCTAATAATAGAAATAATCCTAACAATAGAAACTAAAAATGATGAAATTAAGAAAGAGATTGATGAAGAAAAATATGAGGAAGAGATGGATGAAGAAGAACTTTTGTTAGACCATCTTCTTAATCTAATGGACGAAGAAGATACTGAATACGAAGAAGAAGAAGTTAGTTTAGAAACTCCAATTCATCCTAAGTCAAGACCTACTAAAACTTTGTCAATTATAGATCAATTTGAATCATTCTCTGAACCAATTTTAGATCACGTTACACTAACCTCCTCTGCACAACAAAGAAAAGCACTTTTAGATAAATTAACTATGAAAATCAATAATTTATCTAAGTCTCCAACGAAAATAAGTCAAATTAATAAAATGCAAAATCCGCAAAAAGAAACTCCTATAGAAAGTATTCAATTAACTTCTAATAATTTATCAACTTTCTTCGAAAATACTCTAACCAAATCACCTTCTTTACTCTCTGAATCACAATCCATAAAGATCAAAGAAAATATTAAAGAAAATTCTTTAATACCCTATCCATCTATAAAAGTACTTAACCCATCTAAAATACATAAAAATTCTCAAAAAACTAAATTATTAAAAACTATATACTGGAAATGTAAAGAACCTGGATATAAGTTTAAACAATGTAAATTAAAATAAAAATTAGAAAATAAGTCTGATTTAGTTATGGAATCAGAATTTAAACAAAATATTTTAAATAAAGAAATTATTAGATACATTAAACAACCTAATTTCTCTATAGAATCAGAACTTAAACTAAACATTTCAAATAAAGAAATTATTAGATACATTAATCAACCTAATTATAATCAATTGACATTTTTCTTATGTAAAGATCAAAATCAAATAATTATTAAAAATTTATATAATAATAATTTTCAGAACTCATATACTATAAAATTAAACAATATCTTTTCTGATATAAAATTATATACGTTAATTATAATAACTATTTTATCTTTTCACAAAAGGAATTACTAAAACAAATATGTTCAAAAACTAATTCATTTTATTCTGTGGATGACAAAATAAATACATGATTAGAAATTAAACAAAATAATAATAAGAATAACCTTACATTAGCAAACAATAAACAACTTACTTTAATAAAGAATGAAGATTCTCAATTAACACCAATATGGACAGTAGATTATCAAATACTTTTGAAGAATAACATAGAAATAGAAATTCAATATAATAATCAAAAATATTACAAGATAATATTTGATGATGATATATTATCCGATAACAAATTATCTAATTTATTTATAAAATATTATTTGATTTCTCATAAAGAATTAGGAATACATAGATATAAAACTAATATTTTAATACTTAAAAATCAATCCAAGATTCCAAATAAAATACAATTCAATAATAATAATAACCAATTATTGAAAAAATAAATTCACAATAAATTAATAAATAAAACTTTATTACAAGTATTTCATGACACCAAAAGTGGAAAAGAAAAATTATCACAACATAATCTTATTAAGAAAATACAACAATCATATGATCAAAATAAAAATCAAATATATCATAAGCTTAACAAAAATAATTGTATAAAAAGATAAATATGTTTTCAAAACATAATATAAAAATAAGAAATTGGCAAAATAAAAAATAATAATATCAAAGGCAGATTTTAGTCATGCATTTAATCAAACAAATAAATAAACAACTAATTAAAAATTATCAACGAAATATCTCTAAACCTAAGTTGTTTCTAAAATTAATTAGATTTTTAAAATATCTTTAAAAATCAATCATTATTACAGATTTGAATCAAATATCAAGTAATTTCTACTTACAAAAATATTTTCTAAAAAAGAAAGATTTTAGAAAATCTTTTATCTTCAAATTTATTCTAATAAAGTTAATAATGAAACATCATAAATTAATGCAATAAATAAATACTAATGAAAGAATTACTTTCACATAGGAAACCAATAAATGATAACAAATTATATTTATTCATCATCCCTTAATTGGTTTAAAAATACTCAAAGATAATTTAACTATTCAGGTTGCTCCGTTTAAAATTGAAGATAATAAATATTCTAATAGAAAATTTGATGCTAAAAATTTAGAACCAATTCTATAATCAGAAGTTTGTAAAAATAATACCGAATCTAATATAGAAATACAACATATTAGATCATCTAATATTAATACTAAGATTCCCATAAACAAAACATTACCATTGCATTCATTCAATTATGTTTCATATTTTAACAAAAAAACTTTTTGCATATCAAAAAGCCAAAATGATTTTATTCATCATCTTGTTTATCAAAACATTCATATTATTTTACGTAAAGATATAAAAGATTTTACTTCAGTACGACGGCAAATATCTTTTGACATTGAACAATTTATTAAAACACATATTTTAGATATTTTAATAAAAAATTTTTTACAGGAAGTTATACCTCCTAAAGGAAAAGAGAATGACATTACATTTCCTTATACTCCAGTAAAGCAACCACCAAAATAATTCGTCCACAATTATGCAATGTCTAAACCATAGATTATACCAACCTCCAATAAATATACAACCTTAAGTGACTTTTCGCCACTAAGTTTCAAGGAAACTGTTACCCCCACTTTCTCGTCTACCCAACCAGTGCCTACTTCTAATGAATAATAAATTAACAAAAAAATAGTTTTTTAGTAATCAAATGCAAAAATATCTAAAAGTAACAAGAAAAATGAGAACCATGGTTCTTACATAGATAAAAGTGACAAAATGTAAGAAAATTAATTTTTTATAATAATTTTTATTTAGATAAATAAAAAAATTTATACAAATATTTAATTTTAGATTTTAGAATCTTTTCGAATTTCAAAATAAAGTTTTTTTTTTCAAATGCTTATATAAAAGGAGATATGCAAGACAAATTACATAATAATTTTAAAATTATTAACAAATTTCATGAAATTATGAACAAACCTTCCAAATCTTAATATTTTCAAAATATATGGACATATATACAAGACAATGCTAAGAATAACAATAAAGATTAACATACATGTATATTAAAATAAAATTTTAAAAAAATATTTTAAAAATTTTAACAACAAATAAAAAAGTGCTTAAATACACTTACTTTAGGTTAAAAATCATCAAAATATAACTCTAAAATATTTCAAAATCACCTTTATTATGTTTCTTTCTTCTTTTTTTTCCTCTTCTCTTTCTCTCTCATTTATTGAAATGCCAAACAAAATAACCTAAAATTTGATTCTTAACAATTATTCTCAACATTTATTATTCTAAATAATTATTCTCTTCCCTTTCTCTCTCTTTTATTATGTTTCACTTAATTATTTGATTTATCACCAAGAATCCCTGCATTAGATCATCGGCTATCAACATCCTTGACTCTCACTAGTCATCAGCCAATGACACATCTATAACTGTCGTTGCTGCTAAACATGTCACCAGCCATTGACCAATAGTGTCCCTAATTTTGCCGCTAAATAAAAATTACCACGTTAAAGACCGGCTAATAGTAAATATAAATATTTTCTCAGCAATAAAATTTTATTATTGTCCGATGATTAATATTTTATCACACATGCAAAAGCATCAGAAAAATATTACAAATAGAAGCCACTTCCTTTGAATATATTTTCATGAAAAATATTTTATAAGAAGACATTTTTGGTTAAAAAATATTTGTTTTGGTAAATACTTTCTTATAAATAAACAAATCTCGAGTGTGGCGTTGAATTACAGTCTTTACCTGGGTCACTAGGTTTAGACGTAATACCTAAGTGCGATTTTTAAATGATAATATTTAACTTGATGTTTTTACCATCATTGTGGTCTGTGGCCCCCAATTTTGCCGTGCTCGTGCTCAGGCTAATTTATGACAGGTATAATTGGCACGTTCTTAATTTAAGTAAAATCATTACGTTTAACATGCACATAAAAAATATTTGTACATATTTATGATAGAATAATCATATCTAATGTGTACTTATTAAACATGCATGCACCAATTTTGAAGGAAGACGACGGGTTTTATAATTTTCTAGGGTAAATTGAGATTTAATTACTATTTTATTTAAACATTTTTCATCCTCTACTGGGTTTACTGTTGATATATATTGTGCTATGAATATCTAGATTTTCATTAATTTAGTTAAACATGAGATACCGATATAAATTCTCCTATCTTGAAATCAAATATCGATGATACGATAATAAATGTCAGCCCTGGTAGCGACGGGTGTTTCACCTGTCGCCACAGGTGCATGGCGGTGCAACCTTACCGCATTCATGCTAGGGCATTATGGGGCCAAATAGGGCTGTGCAACCTTACCGCATTCATAGTACTCATTCACTGCTTCCTTTTTCTCTTACATGAAAAACATAATGCAACTGAGAGGGGACTGCAAGCCTTCTCATACTAGCAAGCAAAAGCTCAGTTACATGCAGCAGTCACCCACCAGAAGAACATTCATCAACAACCCTATAGTTGGCACCTGATACTTCGGTTGTATAAACCGAATGAAACTGTAACATTCTGCCCCAACAAAGTAGGTTACCACCATGTAAGCTTGCTGGTATAACAGCCACCAACCGTCTAAGAAGGCATCATGGTGTGGCAACGTTTTCCTTGGCAAGTGGAGCAATTTCCTCCCCTTCAATTCCAGGTTCAAGACCAACAATCTCGAGACTCAACAGAACCTTTTCCCATAGCTTGGCAGGTCCCTGCATCATGCCATTGACCAGCCAAAGTAAAACTTAAGTTAGATACAGACAACACATCAGTGTGATAAAAAACATAACCTTTGAGCTCATAAACTACATAATTGAATGATGAATAGAGTTAGGGGAACCCTCTTAAATAACATAGCGTCTCTTCCATCCATATACACTAACGGATCCACATAAAAATAGATTGATGGATGGATACCACGTTGTTGAATGGTGTTCCAAAAATGCCCTCGAGCATTTTTCATTGAACAAAATGAACAACGTGGGAAGTGTGGTGGTAGCAGCAATAACTAGTTGTACAGACCTTCCAAGAAAGATCTTGAGCCATGCAGTTCTGAACCATCTCCCTCAAGGCAGGGGTACCGTAAGTAGCAAGTGCTCTTTTCACAGTAGTTGCCACAGCAATTGCATCAGCAGGATCAACAGCATCGCACTGGAAATGACCCACAAGCATATTACACTCCAAAAACAAGCAAGTAAAAGTTAATCAAAGATTGAGGTTCTGAACAGGAGGGAAAGGCTTCAATTTTCTAGCAGCACAATTTTGTTGCGGGATCTATTTCCCATGCTTCTGAGGGGATGGTATTGACAATGGCGTTGCCATCTTTAAAATAGCCAATTTTTTAAGAAGAATAGATTATTTTCTTATCCAACCACACAATAGGACTATCAGCGTCTCACCTCAACACTAAAAGCTCCCATATGGAATCCTGTAAAACCTTCCTTGACGGTGTCCACAAGTCCACCGGTTGACGAAACAATGGGCACCTGCCGAGGTAGCATCAATGGAGTTTTAGCAATTAGGATGAGCATTTTTGTGAGACTAATGAAATGTTAACAACAGAAAGTATAATTGAAGCATCATAGAGATGAATATTGAGGTTTAAGGCCGTTACTGTTCCATATCGCATGGCATTCAACTGAATGAGACCACACGGTTCAAATCGGCTGGGAACTAACAAGAAATCAGCTCCAGCAGTAATCATATGGGCCAAGGGGACATTGAATTTTGCCACACCTCTGGCCTTGTCAGGGAATTTCAGCTCCAGTACTTCAATCTGCCTCTCCAGGTGCTTTTTTCCTGTTCCCTATAAAGAAAATATGCAGAAAACAGATACATAGTCCCACCCTTTCCATTGCAGAGAATCATTAAGCGGGTGGAGAAAATGATCTTAGTTGTATACTCACAAGGACAATTATCTGAACATTCTGTCCAATGAATTGAGGAACGGCTGCTGTGAGAATGTCTGAACCCTTCTGCTCTTCAAGTCTACCAATAAAGCCAATCAGAGGGATGTTTCTGTCCACCGGTAACCCAACCTCTGCTTGCAATGCTTCCTTCAAGAGTGGCTTTGCATCCATTACCTGAAAAAGAAAAGAAATATGTTGAGCTTTACCCCTCAGAATATTCTTGTGAAATAGAGAATCACTATGTTATCTTACCGTTGTAGCATCATAGTTGACAGAAATAAATTTGTCTGTGGCTGGATTCCACTCCTGGACGTCCATGCCATTAGTTATACCTGAAATGGTTGCCTTGCGAAGAGGCTTGTGCAATTCCACACCCTTTGCTGGGCCAGAAATAAGTTCCTGGGCATAGTTTGGACTCACAGTCAACACCCTGTCCGATTCCAAGATACCAGCCTTCATCCAGTTAATTTTCCTTCCCTGAACTGGCTTATCGTACCTGTAAAATGAAAATGCTATAGAATGGTTAGAAATAGGTAGAGTTGTTCAAGTCCTTATCAGGTTTTAAGACAACAGAAATTGCCAAAGAAAAAAATCAATCCTTGATGCCACATACCCATCAATGAAATCAAACGAACCCTTAAACTTGTCAGGTAGATTGAGGAATGAGAAATCCGAAAAGGCAAATCTTCCTTGGTAGGCGATGTTGTGAATACAGAAAACAACCTGTTATTATTTGAACACAAATTCATGTACCAAGTTAGGCTTTTCTGCATCTTCAAGTGTTTTAACTAGTGTAATTTTTGGCAAGTTAGAGAAAACCCACCTTAGCATTTTTATAGATGCCCCTTGATTTATACATAGACTTAAGGTAGCATGGCAAGAGAGCAGTGTGCCAGTCATTCGCAATGAAGACAACATCCTCCCCTGCATAAAGAAAAAGGAAAACACATTGTAAAATTTCAAGCCTTCATGATAAAATTGTTTCTACTTGGGGAAAGTATATAGCAAAACCCAATCTCAAGGGCCAGCATCAATTACCATATGGTCCGGAGTGGTATTTGCTGTTGTTCAGATTCAGAACCCTTGGAGCCTCCAGAGCTGCCTAAAGAATTGTAAAGATATATGAGCTACAAGATCTTGCTGTCACCCAATTTATAATTACAATGAACAGAAAAGTATGTGCAATCAATATTGGGTTGGAAATAAGCACAATCACTGTAGATTGATTAGTTTTCTGAATGCTTGCACATTATATGGATATTTATTATGAACTAGCATGACCTCATAAATACGCATAGAATGTATACAAAGAAAGTACAAGAGTGAATCCAGCCACATTACAAAAAGCATTAGCAACCGCTCCTCTCATTATTGAGGAGTGAATTAGAAACAAGTACATGGCATTATATAGTTGTGCATCTTGAACGAATGTTACCAGGCACAACAAGCTGAATCGAAGTTGGTTGTCATCATAATCCTTTCCTGCTCTGGGACCATAAATTTTGGATCCAGTTTTGCCCCAGACCTGAAAGCTCATGAACAAAGCAAACAAATGAGCATACCTCTTCTGCTGGGGTCAAAGATTTACAGTTATATGTTTAACTTATCAAGACATAGCATCTATCATAAATGAGTTATTCACAACCTTCTGAAGGAATATTGGGTGGTCCACAAAAACACGGTCAACTCCCCTTTTGTAGCAATGGAAGAAGCGAACAGTTTCAATTCTATCTCCAACTTGTATCTACAATAAGTACTTAAAACTTGGTCACCATTGTTTCATCTTCGCATACACATACAAAAAATCTGAGTACTAACATAAATCTGCCAACGTACCTCAACAAGTACGTTGGTGTCCCATCCATCTTTGTATTGGTCATAGCGAGGGCAAATAGTCATGGTCCTGTATCCCCTTGCCTGGAAGATGATCAAGAACAGACATTAGCTAAGCACTGTTCATGTGGAGAATACACCTATATGATACTAAAAGAAATGTTCCAACACTTACTGCCATGGCTGGAGGTAGCCCTCCAAGAACGTCACCAAGCCCACCAGTTTTGCACCATGGAGCAACCTCAGCTGCCAAAAAGATCAAGCCCACGCAACTTCCACAAGCACTAGCACTCAAAGGACGGTCATTCTCAGTCTGGCACCCGTTTCTCTCAGTCCTCTTAGTTAATGCTTTTGCATTACATTTAATCTGCGACATGTTGACATTGTTCAGTGATCTTAACCCATTGCGAGTCATGAATTGATTTTTCAGGTCAAGCTGAGCCAAGCTTGATTTGCTTTCAGAAATTGCAGTGCTGACACGTGTGCTTCCTGATACATATTGGGAGGCAGTCACAGTGGCCATTGGTGATTGTGCCCTTGTCCTGGAATGGATAACCAAGTTATGAAATTTTGTGCATTCTAGAGGATTTATGAAAAATATTGCTAACACAGGTACAATAGTCATGAACCCTGGACGATATTGCTATGTTTGTCTTAGAATTGTTCGAAATATTGGTGAGGCTATGGTTTTGTCAATTCTATTATGTGATCACAAAACACTAGGTGCTGTATAAAAAGGGATGTAAGCTGACTTATCCATTCGGGTAATATTATGTAGACATTATAATATAAATAGCTCATACAGTGATGATGAAGAAATATTATAGAAGAATTGTGGTTTATCAGCAAAATCATACAAGCCACAAACTTTACATACAGGTTTCAGAACCAAATTCAGCAGATTCAAGCACAAAACCCTTGGGTACGAGACTAAAAAATATGCTCTTTATAAATTAGCAGACGCCGACACAAAATGCATGCAACATGCATATTTGAAAATGTTGGGGTTGAACCTGAATACACACAACACGACGCAGCGGAACAAAACCCGAATCCTCCATCAACCATTAGCCACCAAAATTGTGAGCATAAAAAATATAATAATACATAACATTTTTAATATGGAGAACCTTTTTCAACTAAGGAAAAAATTAGGGAATAAACTCTGAACAAATCTACTATAAAAGTGCCACTTACAAGAACCCATTCTGAAATCCCTTTATTACAATATCGAATAAAGAATAGTTGAATATAGCCCCCTCAATACACCAAATAACCTATAAAAGAAATACAATAGAAAATAAGAGTAATCAAACGAAAATACGCTTCTAGAAATCATCTCCAAAACAATATACCCAACCTTAGTGAAGAACGAAATTTAAGTCGGACCTCAACCAAATGCCAAACCTCTTCCTTTTCTCTCTTCTTCTCTCCTCTCTCTATGTGGTCCTCTTTGTGTGAGAATGATTTCGAAATTTATCCTAAAATCACGTTCACGCGATTTTATAACCTAGGCTGCACTCGAGCACTAGTCAGGCACGACTCAAGCATGGGCACTACTGGAATCGGCACTCTAGCAAACCTCGAGAGTAGTGTCTTGACCATCAATCTAGAATCCTCGCTTCAGGCCTTCATCTCGTGCGCTTCCTCCAATCCTCGCACAAAGAATCACTCCCCCTTGGACTTCTCCTCGGTCTTATCTTCCTGCCACCTTGACCACTGCTCCGATTGGTCACCTTGGCATTATCCTTGACAACTGAAATCTTTATCAAGTACCAGCTTGATTGCTTGCTTTCCCTTACCACAACTGAAGTGCATTTGGCAAGTTTCCATTGGCCTTTTTCGAACACTGTGTAAAAGCTTTCTTCATCAAGCTTCCTGATTAAAATCACATTCAACCGCAAATCAAAGACAGGTTGCACGCCCTTCAACGCGAGCTTCGTCCCGTTGTTTGTTCACAAGCTAACATCCGCGATGCCAACAACCCTTGATGAACCATTGTTACTCATCTTTAATATCCTATAGTCCCCAGGCGTATACCTGGTGAAGAGGGACTTCCTCGATGTCGCATGGTGTGAGAAACCGTTATCCATCAAGCAACTCATCTTCTAGCTCGAAAAGCTCCGTGTCTCCTCTGCATGGACAACTAGAAAGTCTCCGCAGAAAGCGATAGAGGCCTAATCATTATCATCCTGATCTCTCTTCTCTTGACGCTCGCCTCCGCCCTCCTCCTACTTTCTTTTAGAGTAATCCCGTTTTATGTAGCCCTTCTTGCTATAATGGAAGTACCCATGCCCTGAAATTTGGAACGACCGTTAATTCTCTCCAATTTACCACCTCGATCCCTCGATCTCCCATGTCCCTGACCATTGGTGAATACATTCCCCTCCACCTTAACTCATTTAAAAATAAGGAAGCAATAACTTCGTCCACTTTGATCGTGTCCTTTCCAAATAACGGCGTTGTGACAATATGATCATACGAGGTCGACAAAAAAGCCAACAATACTAATGCATTGTCTTTCTTCTTGATTTTCTCATCAAGTGCCGACATTTGCGTCAATATTTGATTGAACTCATCCAAATATTTCTCAAAACTTTTCCCTTTCGACAAACGCAGGTCATAGAACTTCTTTTTCACATGCAATCTCGTCATTAAGGACTTGGACTTATACCGATTTTTAAGTTTCTCCCAAACCTCCGTAAGATCTGACAAGCCAATGACCTCCTGAAGAGTGCTATTAGTAAGATATAATTTGATCGTGTAATTAGCAAGATCCCTCTTATCTTGCCACTCTTCCTTCGTCATATTATCCGACTTATCTTCTTTCTTTCGAAATGCTTTTAGCATTTCTTTCTAGGTCAAAATATTTCTCACCCTTTCTTATCAAAGAATGAAACTATTTTATCCATTAAACTGCTCAACACAAAATGGCAAGCTCCTCGACGTTGATGCCATCAAATTAAAAGTTAACAATCTCTCTCTGATACCACTTGTTAGGATTCGACCCGGATACACACAACCCAACTGAGCGAAATAAAACCCGAACACCTCATCAATCGCTAACCACCATAATTATGAGTACAATAAATATAATAATATACAACGTTTTTAACGTGGAAAACCTTTTTCAATTAAGAGAAAAACCACAAGACAAATTTCGAACAAATCTACTATAAAAGTGCCGGTTACAAAAATCTCTTTCAAAATCCTTTCATTATAATCTCAAGTGAAGAATTGTTGAATACAACCCTCTCAAAATATCCAACAACCCACAAGAAAAATGCAACGAGAAAAAAGAGTAACCAAATAAAAATAGCTTTTAGAAATCACCTCCAAAACGATATACCTAATCTTGGTGAAGAATGGAACTCAAATTGGATCTCAATCAAATGCCGAACCTCTCCCTCTTCTCTCCTCTCTCTTTGTGCAACACTCTTTGTGTCGACAATGATTTCAAAATTTACCCTAAAATCATGTTCGAATGCTAGTCAGGCACAACTTGAGTGAGCCTTGAGTGTGGTGTCTTGGCCATTAATCTAGAATCGGCGCTCAAGCGTGATTCGAGCGCCATCAATTTAGAATCCGTGCTTTAGGCTTTCGTCACGTGCACTTCCTCCAATCCTCGCACGAACCTCACATGTCCTTCCAATGACCTTCCTTTTGTTGTGACACAAGGGAGTGACCAAAACTAAGCAGAATAAACACACGGCTATATGTGAGTAACCATCATGCAAACATTGCAGTAAAGGAGGGGGATGGACAAATACAATAAGTTTTCCTCACAACTAGCAAATTGCACATAAATTTATTCATAATGGTTCCCGCTTTCAGGCATAATAAAACAAGACAAGTAACAATCATACACAGTCACAAGTTACTATTGCTCTTACGTTATACTTGGTTGCTAGAATAAAAATATATATATATTACCTAAGAATTATGTGGAAATAAATATCACATTACTTGGTTTAAATGGGGAATAACTATACCACCCAAGAACAAAAATTTTATAGCATGGGGATTGCAATTCTAAGTGCTCCATATGATAGCAATCATGGTGGTGGGCAGCAAAAGTGGCCGAACGTAGTATCAACAAGAGCACAATATTCAGCCACAGTATTAAAATGGGCAACCACGGTTTGCTTTTTCCTGTGCCATGGGATGAGTGAATCCCCTAATAGGTAGAAAATCAGCAGTTGGTCAATAGGGTCGTTTGTCCAATCAACATCAGAACATACTTAGAACTCCAAAGAAGAGTGAGAAGAGAAGTGTAACTCATAAAACAGGGTAACTTTCACATAGTGGATAATACGAAGAACAATTGAGTAGTGAACAGACCGGGAACTAACATAAATTGACTGATAAAATATAAAGTATAAGAAATATCATGTCTGATAATAGTGAGATATATGAAACTCCAAACCAATTGATGATAAAAGGTAGCATCAAAGAGAGGTTTGTCAACAGTAGCATAGAGTTTGACATTATATTCAAGAGGATTAATAGATGTCTCATAGTTAGTAATCCCAACACAGAAAACAAGGCCAGAAATATACTTAGCCTGTGACAAATAGTAGCCATCAAATGTGATAGTTATCTTAAGTCCAGGAAAGTAATGAAGAAAACTGAGATCCTTTATTTCAAAATATTAACCCAAAAAATATTTAAATTCAAGAATACTAAAGCTATTATTATCAGTAATAATCATGTCATCAATACAGCATAAGAGAATAGTGATACTTGCAGCAATATAACGAGTAAAAAGGGTGGCGTAACAGGGCCTAGAGGCAAACCCAAGTTGTGAGATAGTAGAGCTAAACTTGGCAGACCAAGCACGGGAAGACTGCTTAAAATCGTATAATGTTCGTTGAAGAGGACAAACCTATCCAGGAGAATCAGGATAACCTGAAGGAGGCTTCATGTAGACTTTCACAGTTAAGTCACCATGTAGAAATACATTCTTTGCATCCATTTGATATAAGGGCTATTGACGTGTAATAATAACAACCAAGAGATCAGATAGGAGTGATGCGGCCAATAGTAATGAAATCTTTCTCATAATCAATGCCATATTTCTATGTAAACCCTTAGCCACAAGACGAACTTCATATCGCATTTTGAACCATCAAAATTTATTTTCCATTTGTATATCCATTTATTTCCTATTGTAGTCTCACCAAGCTAAAGATCAACCAAGTTCCAAGTGTAAGTCTTGTAAAGAGTATCAAGCTCTTTAGACATAGCTCGTTCCCACATAGGGTCAAAGTAGGCTTTGTGATAACTGCATGGCTCATGAAAAGCAGCAACAGTAGAGAAATAGTGATAGTCACGAAAATGTGTAGGAAGGTCGCATACCCAATTGGAGCAATGAAAATCCATAGTGGGAGATGGCTCCAAAGGGGTGAGTGTGACATCGAAGTCATTAGACGATCTAATATCATTAGAAGCGGGTGAACTTATAGACTTTGCATAAAACGAGAAATCTGGAAAAAGATATATGATCAAATTAGTGAAGATTCGAGTGGAGACAGAATAGTTTGAAGAAAATAAAGAAATAGCAATGAGATTTTATTTTCCCATAACATAACATTTCTAGAAATATGAAAACGCTTCGTTATGGAATAGTAACACTGATAATCTTTATATTTAGTGCCATAACCAAGAAAGTAGTAAAGTTAAAAGCGAGATTCAAGTTTTGTACACTTATAAAGAGGGAGGAGGACAAAGCAAGTAAAATCGAAAACTTTAAGAATGGAATAATCGGTGATCTTTCTATAGAGATACTCATATGGTCATTGGTTTGGAATGGTGGAAAATAGAACGTGATTTATAGTGTAAATGTCTGTAAGAGGAGCTTCTCCACAAAAGGACTCCAGAAGAGAAACAGAGGTGAGGAGAGTACGAACAGTATCAATAATATGATGATACTTTCGTTTAACATGACCATTTTGTTTGGAAACGTAAGGACATAAGCGATGAGACACGATACCCATTTGTTGGAGTTCGTCCCAAAACTAGGTGGAGATATATTCCATAACATTATTGGAATAGAAAACTTTGATAGTGTTATCGAATTAGGTTTCAATTATTAGGTGGAGATATATTTCATAACATTATTGGAACGGAAAACTTTGATAGTGTGATCGAATGAGGTTTCAATTATTTGTTGAAAATCGCAAAAGGCATTAAATAATTTAGAGCAGTCATGTAAAAGATAAATCCACATATAGTAAAAGTAATCATCAATAAATATAATAAAACAACAAGACCCGCCCTTTGTTGGAACATGAGTGGGACCCCGGATACCAGATGAACTAAATCAAAAGGTGTAAAAGTCAAAGAGTCACTTTTATTAAAAGAAAAAAATAAGGATTGTTTGTTTGTCTATGTTACATGAGATGTGGTCAAAAGAGTCCAAAGTAACTCAGCTTAAGAAACCATGAGAGACTAAAGTCCGAATACAATGTAAAGAGGAGTGGCCAAGTTGGCCGTGTCAGAGATTGGAGACAATGGCAGCAACTAGATGAGTGGAGCTTGAACGTGGAAGATGTAGAAATGTAAACTCAAAAAGGCGTCAAATTTTATACCTGTTCCTAACGAACCAATTAATCTTCTAATGCTGCATATCACAACCTTTGTGAGAAAATGTTAAGTGAAGACCACATTCAACACATTGTGTAATACCCGGATTCCCATATGATGTATTCTGGATGTATTTAGTATCTTTAAATTTATTGAGTGCATTTAATTCGGATTTGGATGTATTAGTATTTGTGGAAATTTTAAAGGATTTGGATTTGGTAATTCGTGCTTGAGGAGCGCTTCGGGTGAAGTGAGATGCAAATTCCAATATGTGGGTGCTCGAGGAGAGCTTGAGGCCCACTCAAGTGCTGATTCTAGATTTGGCCGTGTGTGGGTCTCGCTCGAGCGCGAGTCAAGTTATAAATACGTGCACGAGTCAGAGTTTTGTCATTTTTGCACCATGGAGCAAAGAAGAGAGAGAGAGGAGAAAGAGGAGGGGAGAGAAAGTGGTGATCGGGCATGTCGGAGTTTTCATTCATCAAATTTGCAGAGTATAAAGTTGAGACGAGCATCTATAAGCCAAATTCTTGGTCTATTTTCGTATCTGCTAATATTTGTTTATATTTTGGAGATTTTGTTTACATGTATGTGATTTTCGTATACCCCCTCTGTTTATTGCTTAACTGCATATATGTTTTACTTTTTGTTCGGCAAATTTTTTATGAGTATTTGTTATTTTAGAGGATTTTGTGATTCATGAAAACCCGGACAATATATATGTATATTTGGATATCCGTATGTTATGAAACCATGAACCAGGCCTTGTGTCAATCCGCATGCATGCTTCCGGAAGGTGAGGTCACTCTGGACATGGAGGTCCGAGACCCTAGTGGGTCGTTTTGTGATCCGAGGCATGAAATTTGTATGATATCGATCCCGACGGGGAGGCTTAGTCCCGACGGAGACGTATATAATATGTGGCCCCTTTCCACTAGCAGAAAGGTTGAGGCGTATTATAGTTGACTTGCCCTACTGTATATTTAAATGAGAACTATCATAATGAATTAACAAAAAATAATATATTCAGATGTCCCAATACATAACTAAATTTGAGGTTGTACCCAAAACCGTAGATGATAAAACATATTGAGCAAGTTCCGAGTCTAAGGAAGACAAAGTATATAGATGACCTTGAGCTGCCAGCCTAAAATGCAACTAGGCCTTGAGCTACCGGCTTAAGGTGTAACTGATATAGCCAATGTTATCGGACGAGTGTAACCCTTTTTCAAGTTAGTCTAATAATTTTTAGTTCTCCAATTTCATGCATACTTTATATTTCTCCATATATTTGCATGGACTATGATTTAAGATACGTGGATTGGCCTACAGATTGGGCGACAAGAATATCTCATGCGTATGGATATGTGTTAAACCCGAAACATGTTTGTTTATATGTTTTGATTCCGGTATTTTCTTTGTTTGTTGCATATGAGATTATGAGATTTGGATCCGGACAATGGTATGTGTCCCACGCGAATGTGGTGACGGTCGTGATTAAGTGATATGATCTCGGATCGTATGATGATATCGTCTATGATATTTGACCGAATCGCTCATTTGTTATAATTATATCCCAAATGGACTCTTTGATACAGATGATAATTTAGTACGAGACATCTCGATTTTTAGTGATTTTGATGGACCTTATGGTTTGTTTTATTGGAGTTTTTATTATTATGAATTATTGTTATTGACCTACGTATTTATACTGGCAACGTGATAAGTTGACTAACTAATAAAAGATTGAGAAATAAATTGGAAAATGATAAATATTTGGAATATAAAGGTCACGTATAAATATATGACCAATATGATTGACAAACATATAAAAACCATTAACTATATAAATATGAGAGACGTAAGCTGAAGGCATCTTATGAGACATTAATGATTCGTTAGATGCTATGTGATTGAAACAAGCAGAATCAATAAAGTACGAAGAAGATGTTTCGAAAGAGACAAATAGTGTAGTTGAGGTACGAGACAAATTCTGATTGACAATTACCTCCAAATCAACTGTAGTAAGAGATGATGATGTAGGGAAAAAATTTATCAAAGTTGTAGAAGCAATAGTCATTAGTTTTCCAAAGGCCTTGCCCGTTTTAACATCCTAACATTCTTGGCTTTTTTTTTTTTTTAAGATAGCCAGAAATATGATATCCCTTTTCTCTATAATAATTGCATTTGCCATTGGAACAGTGTAAAATAAGGAAAATAGAAGCTACAATCACAATAGCAAAGATCGATGATGTAGTAGCCATGACTATAATAATAGAGAAATGATGACGAGCCTTCTACTAAGTTTCCTCACAAATAAGTTTTGTGGAGAAAGTAGAAGCAACAATCGAAACGACATAGTTTGGTGATGTAGTAACCATAACTGTATTAGTAGAGAAATAATGATGAGTTTTCTATCGAGATTCCTCAAAAATAAGTTCCATAAGAGCAACATCAAGTGTAGATAGAGAAGAGCGATAGGACAACGAGGCTCTAATCTGTTCAAAATCATTTTGGATATACAGTAGAAAATGAATAAACTAACGGCAATCTTAGTACTTTACAAAGAGTTTAGTAAACTAAATATTTGGCAATGCCAAATTGGCTTAAGAAAGTTGTTCCCAAAGGCTACTGATTAGAGAGTAAAATTTAACAATTGATTGGCTAGACTCCTAATGCATTTGATAAAATTTAGATTCCAATTGAAATTAGAGAGCAATATCACTAGAGCGGTTTTAGCGATTGGCAAGAAAATCCCAAGCAAGTTAGGTATTTCAAAATTTTGGAAGGATATATTGAATGGAAGGAACATATATGTTAATAAACCAAAAAAGTGTCTTACAGTGAGTTTCTTTCTATTCCTCAAGACATTCGTCAAATTCTTCCAATATCACATTGTCTATTTTTGTGGGTTTGGGTTTTTTCCCGATAACAAAACGTCAAAGTCTACAACCAATGAAAAAAACAGATATTTGCTCAACCCAGGCATTATAGTTGGTTCCATCCACAATAATTTCAATAGGATAAGCAATATCATTTGAGAAAGACAAAATGAAAAGGCGATAACAAGTACAAAAGATTGGGTCATAGAGCCGTGGAAGAATCGCTAGAAAATGTGCCGAAGAGTTGCCAAAAAAGTCACTGAAAAATGCTGAAAGTTGCAAGAAGGTTGCTAGAATATTTTTGAAAACTCACCGAGAAAGTTTCCAGTGATTGGTGATAGTGGTGTTCAGAGGCCAGCGGTTGCCGAAGATGGGCCAAAGTCCAAGAAGAAGTGAAATGGACCAAGAAGACCGAATGGGCCGCAAAGGAAACAAGCAGCCGGTCGCTGAAGACCAAAATGATATGTTGAAGTAGAAGAAAGAGAAAAACTTTGCTTTCCGTTATGACACAACAATCAATTCTCCTAGCCGCATTTAGTGACTTAGCTTCACTTAAACGACACGTTTTATGAGCAACAAAATGGCACGTTTTAGTTCCAAGTGGTCTCTCTTGTGAAATGAAGTGCTGCAATTTGGTTCATTTTCTTTGCCAAGGTTCTGTGAGAGTGATTCACAAGATGGGCCAGGGTTCTGAAAGCAAAGATGATAGGTCAATACCAGAAAGTGAAAAGCGATAGAGTCGATGAAATACAGATCCATGCCGAAGCAAGGTGTGGGACACAAATCTAAAGCTTATGAGCCCAAATTTGAGATAGGAGAATGAATCAATGCAGAATAAGGACCAATTCGGGAAACTAATGTGATTGCCGTGGTCACCAAGTAGTCTAATGCTAGAGAAGACGACAAAGAGCAGACGGCATGGCTAAGAGAGAGGTTAGCTACAATAATCGATGGCCTGCAATGATTCTCACATAAGAGATGAACAACAAACAACAAGAGAAATCAAACAAAGGGAATGACAGAGAACACAGGAACAATTTTTTCTCTTATACCATGCAGAAATTTTAAAGGAAGAGAGAAAGAAAGATTTATGTATTTTTGTGTGTCATAGACTATACAGCAGGTTGTTTTTTTTATTAAAAAATGAGGTAATTTAAAACAAGAAAAATTATAATAATAATTTATAAATTATTTAAATTAGAAGATATTAATTATCTAATTTACAAATAATATAATATATATTACAATATATATAATTAATGCGTCCTTGGATCTAGGTTACTGTTGGGGCTAGAAGTCCACTTGATCTTCCTCGTCGGGTAAAACTAAAGCGGGTCTGGGACGGTAGCTCCGAATCTGGATCCTACACACCACAATTGAAAATGATAGGTTAGAGGACGGCAAAAATTACTTCCACCGTATATCCTCTGACGCTCAAATAAAAAATCTTTCCCAAAAAATGGAAAAATGTTAGAAGGATGTGAGGAATGCATAGATGTATATAGTTGTGGATTGAGCGTTTGGATGCACCAGCTGACGGGCGACTTGGAGGTGCACCGAGGGACGACTTAGTGGTGTGCCCGTTCAGGGGTGGCTTAGAGGTGCATCTGACTGAGGAACGGTTTAGGGATACACCCGCTAATAGTCGGTTTAGAGGTGCGCCTACTAAGGGGCGGCTTAAAGGTGCGGCCGGCCGAGGGACGTCTTGAAGGAGCGCCTGTAGAAGGGTATTTTAGGGGTGCGCCTGAATTGTGGCGGCTTGTGAGAAATGCATGCCTGGATGGCGGCTTGAATGAGGATGGGTGTTCAATGTGGAACGTCTTTGGATGAGGAGAGATTATCTACCTTTTCGGCAGTCTGCTACGGGTTCCTTTTTTATGTTTCTTTTTGGTGACTGAGCAGTTTGCGTCGCGGGTAGCCTATCGGAGCTAGAACAGGGGCTAGCCTCCTACTGGACGAAAGGCTATTCGACCCTAGGCCGGACTAGAGAGGTGGCTGTCTGGAGTGGTGGCCGGCCAATGGCCGTCCTAGAGAGGTGGGCCGGATGCTTCTCCAGAAGCTTAGGCATAACTTACGTCATTGTGGTGGTTGGACTTGGAAGGAGCTGGGCCATTGGACTCTTGGAGCTCTCTCCCTCCTCTCTTTTTTTACCTTTTCTTCTTCTTTGCTGGAAATGATTTTTTAGGCAGTGTGAGGCCTTGTCTGATTGTGCCCTCATTGGGGCTCTCCTCTCTGAATTTTCTGTCACCCCTTCCCTGCTATGGTGAAGGGATATTTATAACTGGCGGAGGTGGTTGACGACAGCTAGGAGTGCTGAACTGTCGTGATAATTGAGAGCATCATTTATGGCAACTGCTGTTTGTCCACAGGGATCATTTCCTTTTCTGAAAGGATCATGAAAATCGTAGTGTAATTGCGTCCTCCGAGGAGTATTCGACGGGTCCTTCTTGCCATCTAGGGCGGCAAATAATCCCACACAGAATCTCGTCAGCTTCAATTGCCATTCCGGGAGGTGGGCAAATTTGGGAAGTATCCTGGTGATATCTATTGAGATCAGTGTGGCTTTGGAAAGATACCCTGCTGAGCTGTGCGCTGCTGGCAAATTAGAAGTTGCCATTCTTGGAGAAATCGCAATCTTAGACAATGTTTGTGGGATATTCCCTGGGATTGGGGGCAGCTTTGGTAAGAATCTCTACTGAGTCGTCTCAGGTGATCCGAGAAAATACTGTGAGGTGGATATTACCGCTTGATTTCAGTCCGGCGGATTAGGTATGGGCCAGTCCACCCAAATTGGCCTTTGGATATGGGCCACCACCTGTTGGGCCTTTGCATTAGTTCATGGGCTTGGGTCAAGGCCAGCCTAACGTAACGATAGCCATCAATAACTAACTTAAATTAGAATATATTAATATTCTATATTAGAAAGAAGATATTATCTTTAATAAAAAATATATTATATCCGCAATAGACACTCAGTTCCTAAGTAACAAAAAAATGATTTAATGGTTGCAGCATTAAATGCATTGATAAAGAAGCAAGAAATTTGTCAATTGAATATGAAGAAGAAATATGAATGAAAAAAAAAAAAAGCTGAAAACAAAAAAGCAAAGGCAAAAGCAGAAATGTTAAGTTGGAGTAGATGAGGCAAGTGACGAGTGAAATTGATTTTTCGGCGAATCGTTACATATGATGCAAAATCGACCTTGTTCTAAAGTGTAAAGAAAATCCTTTCTTTTTCCTTCTTTTTATATAAAATGACGAAACTTTTTTCTCAATCCAAATCACTAGTAATCATACAACTTACAAGACGGAAAATGGAAAAGAATAATGAGCGTGTAGAGGAGTAGAGAAAAAAAGCCCGAGAACGTCGTTTGCTAAATGTTGAGCATCGCGAAATTTCCCTGTCTGGAATGGAAATATCATTTCGAATGTTACCGCAATTGATTACTAAAAGATTAAATTCGTAATCTGAATTAACCGATCAAACATCGAGAGACAGAAAAAGTTGCAACAGACGCAGAAAAATCTGGCAAATTGAATTCCATTTTGATGGCCGAGGCAGAATGGAGAGAGAAGAAAGGAGAGCATACTTACGGCTCAGAAAGCCTGAATCACTCACTCGACACAGCCCCAATCAATCACTCAACACAGAAAGATGTTGAGAGAGTGTGTGTGTGTGTGCGTCCCCGCGTGAGCGCCTGTGTGTGTCCGGCCACTGAGGAAGAGGGAGGAGGACCGCGTAGTGATAGCTGGCTCGCGACTGGAACCCGCCGATCGTCTATTGAGGTTAGAGTTATTTGTAGGGAAGGTTGACACCGGCGAAGTTCCATGACACGTGGCGTGCGAAGAATGGCAAAGGTCTGTTAATGGTGTAGGCACCATACGATCTGAGAGTGTTATTTTATTAAGACTCTCACGGGATGCCCTCCACCACAATAAATAAATATTTTTAACTTTGTTGAATTTTCTTCTTTAAATTCTATTTTACATCTCGTTTAAATAATTGTATTTAAAAATTTTAATCAAATTAGATAATTTTAAAATTTTTAGTCTTTAAAATAAAAGTCAATTTATTGATTTACATAATAATTTAAGCAAATTTTCTTACATAAAATAACCTTTTATGAAACTAAAAGTCCAAATTCTATAAATATAAATTA
Organism: Nepenthes gracilis; assembly: GCA_033239525.1. Taxonomy (NCBI): domain Eukaryota; kingdom Viridiplantae; phylum Streptophyta; class Magnoliopsida; order Caryophyllales; family Nepenthaceae; genus Nepenthes; species Nepenthes gracilis. The sequence goes on from BSYO01000009.1 coordinate 8,460,749, forward strand.
AGAATAAAAAATTCAAAAAACTATACATTTGAAATAATGTCACCGTAAATAAACGGAAGCCATGAGAAAATTTTGGCAAAAAACTATCACTATCAATCTTTTTAATTTTTTTTAATTATGTATCAATATTTTGATATTTTAAATTTTTAATAAATATTTTAGTCAATCAATCATACACCTCAAACTTTAATTTTTAAAAAAATGTCAAATATAGAATAATATTTAATTTATTTATAATTAAAAAATGATTTATATACTTAACTGTATATTTAATTATTAAAATTATTAAAAATAATATAAATTTTATTCTATTTTAATTTTAATTTTTTATTAAAAATAATAATATTACCCTTTATAATTTAGGTCATTGCCCTTGTCGCTGTCTGCAGAATTTTTTAAGGTGACGGTAAACGACGCCAAAATCCTTGATTGAGGAACAGTCCGTGGGTCCCCTCAGCTCTCAGCACGGACGGCTGAGAACCTTCACGGCGCCTCAACTTTCTGATTTTTTTTCCCCCGTCTTCGTTAATTTATTTAGGATATCTTTAATTATGCTTTTCTTTTTAAATATTTTAATATATTTTAATGCAATTAAAAAATGAGAAAATATTAAGTTAAAATTGTTTTTTTATTTTATCATTGATAGGTTACGGCTTGAGATTATAGAATTCCTTTTGACAATTAATCTGGATGTTCATTATAATTTGGATTTAATTTAAAATATTTATTGTCAAATTTCTAGATTTAATTTAAATTCTACACATCACAATCTGAAATAAAAGTCATAGATAACGAAAAATATACATACTTATTATTTAACTTTTAAATCAGTTAATATCTTGTTAAATTGAAGTGCATAAGAGAAAGGGAATATTAATATGGAATTTGCTAGGTGATACGACCCTAAATCTAAGTTATTGTTTGGGCTAAAAATTCACTTGATTTTTCTTATCAGGTTGAATTGAAGCGGGTTTAGAATAGTAGCTTTAAACCTGAATCCTATATATATATTTTTTTGGTAAATAACCTGAATCCTATATACTACAATTGAAAATGAGATATTAGAGAGCGGTGAGAATTGCTCTCACTGTATACTTTTGACATTCATACCATAAATAATTTTTAGAAAATAGAAAAACGTTAGGAGGATACGAGGAATGTATAGGTGCATATAGTAGTGGATTAAACATTTGGATGCGCTCGACTGAAGGGTGACTTGAGGTGCGGCGGCTGATGGGTGGCTTAGAGATATGCCTGGTTGATGATCAATTTAGAAATTTACCCAGTTAAGTGATGGCTTAGAGGTACGCTTAACAGAGAGGCGTCGTGGATGAGCATCTACAGAAGAGTATTTTAGTGGTGCACCTGAGTTGTAGCGGCTTGTAGAAAGGGTGCACCTACATAGCGGCTTGAATGAGAATGGGCATTTAACGTGAAACGTTTTTGGATGAAGGGAGATTATCTGCCTTTTTGACAATATGTTGTGGGCTCCTCTCTGAATTTTTTTTTTTTTTTTTGTGATTGGACGGTTTGCGTCACAAGTAGCCTATTGGTACTAGAAGAAAGGTTGGCCTCCTATTGGATGGAAGACTGTTCAACCCTAAGCCAGATTGGAGAGAGCTGGCCATCCTGGAGAGGTGGCCAGCTCGGGGGCCAACTGAAGAGGTGGGTCCAGATGCTTTTTCAGAAGCTTGGGCGTGGCTTACGTTATTATGGTGAAAATTGCTCCAATTAGACTTGGAAAGAATTGGGCCACTAGACTCTCAGAGCTTTCTCCCTCCTCTCCTTTTTCTCTTTTTTTTTCTCTATTAGAGGTGGTTTCTTAAGCGACGTGAGGCCTTATCTGATTGTGCTTTCTTTGAGGCTCTCCCTCTCTTTAAATTTTTCACTCCCTTCTCTTATTATAGTGAAGAGGTATTTATAGCTAGTAAAGGCGATTGAATCTCCACTGGCTTCAGCAGTTGGTAACAATTGGGCAGGTTGAACTAGCGTGATGATTAAGGGCGCCGCTTATGAGAACTGTTGCTTGTGCACGGGGATTGTTTCATTTTTTGAGAGGATCATGAAACTCGTAGTGTGATCGCGTCATCCGAGGAGTGATTCACCAAATCTTTCTTGCCATTTGAGGCGACAAATTATCCCACGCAGGATTTTGTCTACTTCGATTGCCGTTCCAGGAGGTGCACAAATCTGAGAAATATCTTAAAAAATATTCTGACAATATTCGCTGAGCTATTCAAATTGAGCCGTATGCGCTTGTTGGCAGCTACGCGGAAAATATCATTGTGGGATGGGCTTCTGTTGCCCGCTTTTGGCCGCCGGACTGGGCTGAGGCCAGCACGCCCAAATCGGCTGCTTCTAGTGGAGTTGCATCATGGGCCTTCTTCCGTTAAGACTCCCATTGGCTCGTGAGCTTGGACCTTGGGCCAACCCAATCTTAGGAGTCCCATCACTAGGGTTAGGTAGGATCTTCTTATTGGGAAAAATAGCGACAGACTTTTCCACTTAAATAACACAGTAAGGAATATAAACGAAGAAGAACAATGAACACAAGAATTTTACGTGGAAAACCCTTATCAATCAAGGGAAAAATCACAGGACAATCCGTCCACTGAAAAACGTATTTCACTATGTGAGAGATTTTGGGAACCAGTTTCCCTGTTACACAGTAAAGAGCAAAGAGAAATCGAAGAACAGAGCAATAGCAACACACACACACGGCTGTTTTCAATTTCTCCTTCCTTCACCGTTTTTCTCTTGCTCACGCTGGTACACCGGTACTCAACACAGTTATCTGTCACACACAAAAACAATTTTCAAAACGTGTATATGGCAAGTTACCATCATCACCTTTTTGAAAACCGCACGCTGAGAGATCTAGGGCAATTTTACCACTAGAAAGGACAGGATCAATTCTCGCCAATAATATGAATATTCCTTGTCAAAAAACGTCTCCAACATAACAGTCTGAGATCACACATCGCCAAAATATCTGCTGAGTTGGCGTTGTATTGGATTTCCCAGCGGGCGGCTAACCAATAGCCGTCCGCGTTCTTTAGGAAACCGGTCAACATTCCTGTTGACCGTCTAAAATTTGTCCTTCTGGAATCTCTCAATGAATCCGATTTACTTAACCGCCAAACCGGTCAACATCGTTAGCCGGTAATATTGACCGCCAATCCGGTCAACTCTCCGTTGACCGCCAATCCGGTCAACATACTTGTTAACGGAATTTCTTTCCTTTATAAAACAGTACATTCGTGTTCCGCCCAAGTTTTTCGATCACAAGAACTTCTTCACGGGAGTGATCCCCAACACTTTGTGCCACATTTCCTTAGTTTTGATAATCTAAACTATTATGCAAATAATCATGATTTATTGTGCTTTCTCAAAATAATTTGTTTATACAAATAATTTTTCAAATGATACGTTTACATTTCACTGTCTATCATGCAATTTGAGCTTCCTTGACCTTAGCAGATGATACTTCTCTGTTTTCAATTTATGGAGCATAATGGTTTGAGTTTATAACAAAATTAAATTTTTAATTAAGTCAGTCTTTTAATTATTGACCTTTTTGAATTTAAAGTGAATCCTAACAAAATGCCTATCTAGCAACACGTCCCTATAACAAGGTGACATTGCCTTTAACACTAGACGCGTTGTGGCAAAATTGCCTTTGGCAAGATGTTCTCCCAGAGGGCAAGATGTTCTCCCAGATAACTAGTTCTTCTAACAGTCTACCTCATTATTTTTTTCATACCATTAAGACAATCTCGATTTTGATATTTGAATTCAAATTGTATAGTTATATTATGAGAAGCTCTTGAGTTTCGAACCTATTATCAATATTTTGTACAAAATATTGAATCCAACTTGTTGGGCCCCAATATAAGGGCTCATAAAAGTACGGCCCAAAGGAAAGGTCCAAGTGAAAGGGCCAGAAATGCGTTCACGATCCAAGAAGGCTGGACAGCCTGAAAGGTCCAGAACGGAGGTCCAAATCAGGGGCCAACATCCTGAAAGCCCAAGGCCACGGCAGAAGTCCGAGAGGTCTCGTCCGCTCATAAGGAAGCCCAAGAACCCCAAAAGTCCTGCCAAGTCTCAGAAGTCGAGAAGAGACTCGAGGACTTTCCTCAAAGAAGCTTCCGAGAGCTCCCTTTTCTGATGAGTCCGCGAACTCACAAGAAGCTCCACGAAAGGACGAGGACTGCCCACGCATGGCCGAAAATGCCAACTCAGCAACTTCGTCGATTCCCAAGGAACCTGCAACCACTGCCAGTCGCCGTCTCAACAGGGTACGCTTGGTCAAATCAAGACTGACGCTTAGACCCTATGCGCCTGACACGCACAGGCCTACCAGCGGCGCCAACCGCGTGCTCTCCCGCATACGTCAGCACCATTAAATAGGGTAAGTGGGACAGTGGACAGTTTTCTGGCCACCTGCTGGCTGCCACGTGTTTCATCCCCAACGGCACATTCTTCCCTATAAATACCCAGCGAAGCCCCATTCGAAGGGGGATCTCTGGGGACCGACTCTCTCCTCTCTGAACTTATTCCAGAAGAAGGAAAAAGCCCCACTCTCTCTCTCTCTCGGCCACTTAATCCCTCTCTTCCCAACGAGACGAAACAAAAAAGAGTAACAAAGCTTCCCAACGAGAATGATAAAGCCTCCCAGTGAGCAAAACTTCCTAGAAAAGAAGTACAAAATAAGAGATAAGGAAGAAATGATCTCTAACACTTGTACTTTGTAAAGACTTCCAAGAAGATAGTGAAGCACTTCAAAAGGCCAAGAGCCTCGTGGTTTTTTCTCCCCATTTACGAGGAGATTTTTCATGTAAAAATCCGGTCTTAATCTCTCTCTCCACGACCTTAAATCTCGAACACTTGTGTTGCACGTAGACCCCGAGTTCTGGAACGCAACACAACTTATTATCACAGTCCTTGTTAGTTTTTTGGTAACTTTTTTGAGAAAATATTTGAACCTCGATGACCTATAACATTGTCATCGACATAATAAATCTATTATTTATAACAGAAAACCAACTTAAATGTGGCTAGTAAGAGCCCAAAATATATTAAGATTTTTTTTAAGGCCAATTTTGTTAGTCTAGTCTTTTTACTATAAAGTTTTGTATTATAAGTCCTATCTTTATGTGTCTTGATACTCACTCAAAATTCAATTGAAGAGTGCTCGAGTATCAAAATTTGGCAAAGAATTTCACTTGAGATATGCTCAAAATTTTGCTCCAGAAAGATATCATTTTTTTTTTATAATATAAATCTCTATAACTATTTTGATTGACTCGTGGGTAATGCTATTCGTTTTGAAACAATTATATATATACTTATACAACTAGTAACTGATTGTCCATTAATCAATACCTACTAACCTCTTCTCTAATAGCATTTTGCCTGAGCCTTAAAATGTGGTTTAGATTTTCAAGGATTGTAAATATTATTGCATTCGGAAGAGATACCATCCCTTGAAGGATTTTTATATTTTCATTTGATAAGATGTTCTCAAGTTGTTTCAAAATATGCATTTTAACTCATTTTTTTACCTTTCAATGTATGACTAGGTTTAGATTTTTTTCACCATATGGGCCGTAAGATTAATTTTTAGTAAAATTATTTTTTATTAGCTTTAGATTTTTGAAGGATTTTTAATTTTAAATTGATTAGGTCATACTTTTCTTTTAAAAAATAAAATTATATATTGTCTATATTTTCATAAACTTTTAATTATTTTATTATGTCTATAATTTTTCTAGTGTAGGTGCATTCGATTTTAAAATAAATATAAACCTTAATTTTCTAATTTTCTTATAGCAAAAATCAAAATTATACATTTTATCTCGATATTAAACTATCAATCCCCGATAGAACCCGAGGTCACCTTAAATATGAGTAGCATATGATTTTGATATTTGAGGTCACCACACGTGGATGCCTACCTCTTACTGGACAAAATATATATATATATATAGACTATAATTAGGATAATTTGTAATTTTTTTAAAAAAATTAATAAATTCTCTTTAAAAATTATATAAAATTTTAATTTTATATCTATTATTTTTAAATTTAAAATAAAAAATTATTCCTCAAAAATAAGGTATAACTCCCTAATTCTGTGGTGGAGTTGTAGTACTAACAACACGTGATTACAGTGAATTGCCTGCCTTGAAATTGACGTTGGTGGAAGACGATCCTCTCAGACGTCTACATCCGCCACTAGACTCGGCCCCAGAGGAGCTGCTTCGCACACATGCAGCACAGGCGTGCGTGTTACCCGTTGGATTTAAATCCAACGGGTAGACTCTCCCTCCTTTTTTTTTTTTAATTTTATATTTTTAATTTGTATATATTTTTAATTTTTATAATATATTAACTTATAAAAAATAATAAAACATAAGTAAATTTAATTATAAATTAGATCAATATTTTATTATTCATAAAATATATATGTTATTTATATTTTATAAACTTATAAAATAATAATATTTTAAGAATATATAATTATAAAATTATTATTTTATAAATTTATAAAAATAATCCAACTTATATATTAATATTTTTTAAAAAATATAATTTTATAAAAAATTTAAATAATAAAAAGTAAATATATAAAAATAAAACTTTAAAAAATAAAACAAAAGTAAAACGTTAAAAGCTAAAAAAATATAAATTCTCTTTCGTTAGATTTAATTCAACGGCGGATATCATGCGGCTGCACAGAGCCACTCATCCTCACTGGACCCACTCTTTTAGGAGGAGGAGGGGGCCCTTGACTCACCGCAAGTGGCCCCACAATATTTTAATGCAAATTGAGGACGTGAAGGGTATCCAAAGCATCTGGACGTTATCTCTCAGAATTATCCCTTGCTTCGTGTATTAGAAAAATGTGCTTTTGCAGCTAATTACGTGACCTGTCGTCTATGAAGAAATGACAGCCCGAAATTTCAATATTACCTGCTATAAGAGATGATTATCGGTTATTTTTCCCATATTACAGAGATAATTATTTTTATTATTTGAGTTTTCAATTTTTTTTATTTATTTATGGTAAAAGCAGTTTTAATAGCATACCAATAGTCATTCTTTATTAAGATTTAATATTACAAAAAATTTTGGGAGTGATTAGATTCTGTGTATATTTGACATATTTGCACTTAGATTCTGAATTTGTTCATCACATTTATATTTTATTTTATTTTGTAAATTATTTAAAAATACTATTGATGTATTTATTGTATAAAAATATTTAAAAACTATCTTTTAAATGAATGTTTGATTTGATAAAAAGTAATACGAAGAAAACTGAATTAAATAATACTTAGATATAAAAATATGTCATAATAGTAACTATTTTTTTATTTTTTAAATGTGATAATAGCTATTTATAGAAATGTCCTTCAATAGTGTACCAAATTCATACAATGAAACAGTATATTCTAAAAAAAAAAGAAGGGCAAAAATGTAAATTTTAAATTATAAAGTTAAAAAACAATAAAATAGGAATAAATTTGACATTAAAAAATTATATAACTTTTAAGTTCTTGTTGGTCAATAAATAGAATGATAGTTGCTTACTAAATATTCAATACCTCCAATAATATCCAAATTCTTCAATTGTCTTCAGAAAAGGCATCGTAGAGCATCTCAACCGACTTTATGGATACACCTCACCTGTTTTGGCTCCATATTGAAAGATAATGGTGGATGGAGTAAATTGATTGTTAAATTATTAAATTACCACCAAATAAATAATTATAGGTCAGATAAAAAAAAATTAAATTGTAATCAAATCATAAATAAACTAAACTAATATTTGAATAAAATTATGATTTTTGGTTCATCCCCTACTTTATATAATCAAGCAAAATTTTGACAATATTAGGTATTTATATAACTATAATCCTACATTATGTTATTTTTAAGTACCACGTTAATAAGCAGCGTAATATTATATATTGTTATTTAGTGGTAGTATATTATTCTAGGGTATTAATTGATGTAACTTTATTAAAAGTAACTAAATCCTCGAACCCCTTTATTTTATTTAATCCTATATGTAAAGAATAAATAAATTACGTCACCCCCTTTAGACAATTTCTCATTCTAACTATCACATCCCTTCACATTATTACTCTATCTTCTCCCTTCCAAATTATATTCATTTTTTTTTTCTAAATTTTGGAAGCTTTACGCCTTCATCCAAATCAAGCTTACATAAGAATCATTAATTCAATTAATTATACTAAATATCTCTCCTTTCCCTACAAATGATAAAATATTTATTAATCATTATTCTATTTTTTTTAGTTTATTATTACATTTAATAATTAACTCCATATATTTATTTATTAAATAGGCATTAATAACATTAGAGAACAATTATATACATGTCAGATATTAAAGTAACTCAAGTCTAATAATTATTTGTATAACTTTTACTTAAATACTCTCATTTCACATGTATCAAAACTTCTACAAGAGTCATATTTCAAATCAATTTTATAAACTCATTCTCTTTGATACACCATAGTATTAGCTACATAAGTAACCATGAGACTAACTACTTTTAGTGGACTAACATAATATATACCATCTAATTGGATCATTAATATCTATCTCAATAGTTTTAATATAAAAAATATTTACAACTAAAACTTACAACCAACTAGAACTCAAAAATATAATCTCTTTGGAATTCTATAATTATATTGCTCAAACACAAGGATTATATTATGCAATAAATAATCCATTAATAATGCATTTTATCTGATACCATTGGCCTCTAGAGCATAATATTTCTAACACCTACAGTCATGAAGTTTCCTCCAATGGCTTTTGTGCCTGAATCATGGGGTCTAGCCAATGCAGCGCCCTAAGCTTTCTTGCAGGCACTCCTAGTCGCACTATGCATGGCCCCAATCACCTTGGTTAGGTCCAGAAGTCTACTAAATCAGGTCACCTGTGACTTTTCACAAATCAAACAGCATCAGCACTTCCGAGGCCTTTGGAACTCATGAATGGAGACCACCAAGTAACATCCCTTTCGAGACCCTCTACACTTGCAAAACTCACAAGAACGCAAACAAGAGTAAAAAAGAACCACCCCGCCATGCATCCTGTGGGCGTGATTGAATGCTTTTAACGAGAGCAAAAAGAATATGCCTTCAAAATATTGACCTTGTTCGATCACCTTTTTGTTTGAAGAATACTGGGAGAGATTAGTTTAGTAAAGTACTCCCATTAGGGTTTAAACCCTGAAGTCCCACCAAAAAGAGAGTGAGTTCCGGACTTGTTTGATGATCAATGAATAAGTAATAGCATTTTTCCCCCTCAATCAAAACAAGCACTTGTGTGCAACCAACGCTTCTTACCTTCCCCATACAAGCATGGTTCATGGCTGCATCTTAGCCCGCAAAGTAGTCTATTTGCATGAGAACACTGTGAAGGCAACCTGAAATTTATGATAATTTCCGACTGGATCTTCACTCAAGAATTTTTGGGTTAATACACAGAAAACTGTCAGCTCCATCAAAGTAAAATCAAGCCAGAAAATTATAGTTTCCATATTAGCTCACAGTCGAAGAGACATCGATCAACTTTATTAGATTCCCAAGACAGTCATTTAGGTGTAAGAATACATCAGCAACAGTCATTTAGGCGCAGAATACATTCCTTTCGGTATGCTTGGAAAACCTTAAAACTCTAAGCAAATGCAATAGTTTCTTCCCCAAGCCCAATGTCTTTGCTTTGCTGAATCAAAGTCCATCTTTCAATTCCATGTTTGCTCAAGCTATAAAATTTAGGTAATTGCCAACAATCACCAATTTGTATGACATAGATCTATATGTTGCCATTTTCATTCAATAATTCACATAAGAATCTGGTGATGGATCATTGATATCTCAGAACACACACATACTATTCGCACCCATGTGAAATCGGGCAATGGGAATTGAAGACAGGATTTCACAGCTTTCTACATAAAACGAATGCGCCAGAAAACCAATCAAACAGGCAACCTGGTTAAATGACTATTTCTCAAAACAAAGGTAACACTTTCTCCCATAATAAATCAATGGCCAAAGATTCACAAACATCCAGGCCAAATCAAGCCATCTGGATTCAAACAACGGCAGAAGCTGATGCACAGATCGTGCAGAATTCCATCAACCAAAACAATAGAGACGAAACAAAACTGAGGCCAAAAGATGACCACGGAGAACCTCTTAGAGGGTGGTTGGAAACCGACTCAATTAGCAAGCCTAGGTAAAATTAAAATAGAAACAAATATGCTTACTTTCTTAATAAGTACTGTGCACAAACAATGATCAATCAATCGAATGGTAAGTTCATTGAACCACAGCAACGATTACAGACAGAGACGACAATAACATCCATCACCTATGAGCAGTCACCAAAGTCTCTATAAACCTCAACCCATCAAATCTCGGAGAAAATTTCTCTTTTGCATACAAGCTACGCGCGTTCCCGTCCCCACGTTCCTCCGCATTAACAAATGAAGAGCTCTGCATTTTAGAATTTAGCATCATCCAAGTTGCGGAATGGAAATAATAACTCCAACAAAACAGTATCAAAAATATTTTGAGCATGGCATAAAGGATCAATTTTATTGTGTATTCTAATAGTCATAAATTTTACACTCACCTAGCTACAATTAGGCAAAAATTGAATCTTTAAAATTTATTCCGTAATATATACAAATTAAAACACGGGAAAAAACGTGATCTTTGACAAAAATTTCACAATGACTTCGGAAATTGTCCGCAATTTCAACCAACATAATTGCTAAAATATATTGAACGGTCAGCTGCAAATATTTTGAAAAAACTGCGCGGACAGAAATTTCGATCCAGATGGAAAATAGAATTATTTTAATCACAACAACGAAGCGATAAATTCAAGAGCAAATATTTCATCTCTTCAGCACCTAACTCCGACAAAGATCAACAGATCGGTTAAAATGCTAAAAAGTGAGGGAGATCTCGCGAAGTATAATTTTAAAAAAGCAGTACAATTATAATATGCATGTACATTATAGAAATCCATGCACCAAATACGTAGAATCGAAGAGACAATGTACCTCATCGGAGCGAGAATTGAATATGGCGACGCGATCGACGGAACTTGAGGAAAGAAAGATCGTGGATGCAGCTAGAACCGACGCAACAAGGGCGCTGGATCCCTTCATCTCTAACAACGTTTCGATCGTACGACCTTAGGAGCAACGGGTACAGAGAGACCAGGCTAGAGCGACGGAAAGAAATGGACCAAATCCGACGAAATCCTCCGGACCTGACCAAACTTTCGATCTTCCTCCGCCGCTTTTGCCTCGTTATCCCCGCAGCTTAAGTTATTCTCCCGCTTGAGGATGCATTGGCATTTAACGGCACGGCGGACGATGAGGACGTGTCCCTTGCATTTAACACAATTTAATATACTTTTTAGTTCCGGTTCGTAATGGAACTTTCGCAAGTACGGATCGGTCTCGTGCACTTGTAAATGACATTAATTTTTTTTTAAATTTTAAATAATAATAATAATATATTTTACATTAATTATCAGTTATTGTAAAATCCTATAATGATACTAAACTTTGATTTTTATAAGCTTTATTACCATGCGTTTAACAAAATTATTATATAGAAAGATAAATTAATATAGCCCAATCTATGAATATAAAAGTCTTTATTTGTAAAGATAACCCATGTAACTAGAAATCTGAATTATTTTTATCTTGTAAAATGAGAATTAATTTTTCGTAGCCTCCCTTAATAATGATCGTATTCTCTATAATTGAAAAACAACTAGTATATAGTATTTGTTTTTTCTTTAATATAGTTGGGAGAGGGTTAATTTTTAAATTATTAAAATATCCTTTTTTTATATAGTAATATCTTATATAAATTTATCTTTTAAAAATTTAATTTCTCCAATGATAAATAAATAATTATTACATTTATATTATAAATTAGATCATAACCGTTGGCAGAGACAAGGAAGATGATCATGGAAGAGGCACATCACTCAAGATATAACATACATTTAAATACCACAAAGATATATCATGATCTAAAAAAGTTTTTTTTTGGTGGAATGGTACGAAGTGAGATATTGCAAAGTTTATATCTAAATGTCTGATTGGTCAACAAGTTAATACAGATACCAAAAGCTAACAAAAAAACTATAATTGATTTCTATTTTGAGCTAAAGATGGAAGCACATCTCCATGCTTTTATTGTTGGACTTCCAAGAAAAACAAGGGGTAATGATGCGATTTAGGTTGTTATAAACCGAAAACTATAAGGTTAACTTACTCATTGGATCGACTAGTTGGACTTTACATTGATGAGATCATGAAATTATATGGTGTGTAAGCTAATATCATTTTAGATCAATACTCAAGATTTGTTTTGCAGTTTTGAATGAGAGCTTGCATATAGAGATGGCAACGAGACCCAGGTTCAATATTGTGTTTCGTCCTCAAATTGTCAGATAAATAGAGCGGACCATCCATATACTCAAAGACATGTTGAGGGGTTCTGTGTTGAAGATGAGAGGCAATTGGGATACCTATCTAGTATTGACAAAATTAGAATACATCAATAACTTTTAGGCTGGCATCAAGATAACATCATTCGATGCCTTACAAAGGGGAAAGTGGCATTCATTTCAAAGTTAGAAAGAAATAAGAGATTGTCAGACTATGAAATCCAACTTAACATAGGAGACTACAAAGAAGATTCAATTATATCGAGAGTACAGGTGGATATTCTAGAGTCAATAGAGAAAATTATACTAAAAAGAAATAATAAGATCTAAGTTTTAAGATCAGCAACACAATATTTCTCAAGGTTTCACCCACGAAGGGAATTGTTAGATTTGAGAGATCAGGCAAACAAGATTCATTTGATTGTTCAAGATCCTAGATTATATTAACAAAATGGTCTACCATTTGACTCTACCACTATCACCGGTAAGAGTGCATGGTGTATTTCACATGTCTTAGTTAAAGAAGTACATGCATGTTGAGTCACACATCATTAAATACAATCAGCAGCAGATTTTGGAGAACCTATTTACATTGAAGCATCGGTGCGGATCACAAATTGGCAAGATAAGATTTTATATTTTAAGGTTGTATCTCTTATGAAAGCTCTTTGAAGTCATCAAGAGAAGGAAGTCCAAAGTGGAAGAGGGGACCGACATGTAGATAAGTATCAAAGATTGTTCAAAAACTAAGGTGAGTTTTTAAGGATGATAATCTTTTAAGGGGGTAAATTATAACACCCTTAAAAATTTTGATTTAGTTATTTTATGTACGTAAATTTTAATAATAAATATTTGAATTATTAAAATAACTTAATAGATTATTTGGTTTGAACTTAGTGGGCCATCAAATTGGGCTTAAATTATTTAGTGTGACACGTTGTACTAACTAAACAGTGGACTTAGCTAACTAAAAGGCCTTAGTACATTAGACTTAGTGAGCCAAAAATCTAATTATGTTGTTAATTTAGAAGGGCCGGGTTAGTGAAAAATGGGATCATGATTAGACAAAATAGAGATAAATTACTAATTAGTATTATAGTAAGGGTATTTTGAAAATTAGAAAATAATTAAATCTTGATAAACTATTATATTACATAATAAATTAGAGCCATTGTTTGTGAATTAACATACCTAAAACTCAGTTGATATGAATAAAAGAGTTAACTCAAAACCCTAGTATATCTTCCACCTCAAAACACTAGATTCTCTTGGGAACCATAGCCGCACCCTTATTCTTTTAAAACCCTAAGAGCTTTAGGTTTTCCTCCACCTTTTATCATTACAACTGAAGTGTTGAGAAGGGAAAAAAAAGGCAACCATGTGAGATCTGAAGAGGAGAAACCAACAATGAAGAAAGAAAAAGAGAAAGGTTAGAATTTGAGGTCACCACAGTAGTAGGGGTGGAGGCATGTGAGATCCTTTTGGTACTGTAATGAGAGCAGTACAAAGAAAGTTTATGTGACTTACATAACCAATGAGACAAAAAGAACATTGGCTTTTAGCTCACAATCGAAGAAATAAATTTTGAAAGATTTCTTAATATTTTATCTTGTTTTGATTGTACCTCGAATGTGAAATTTGATGAAGTTCATTGATATTCAAGAAATCTAGTTTATTGATATCTTGTGATGATTTGTTGGGATATTGTTAGTATTAAATTTTGAGATAATTAAAAAATATTATTTTGTTTCCTATATTGTATTTTGTTATACTATTGTAAATGAGTTTTTTATATTATTTATTGACCTTTATCGTTAACTTTGTTCATATATTATTTGTTAGGTATTCGACTGACATTTTCTACTCTTCCCCGTTTCATAGGATAATTTAGATAATTGTAAAAAACCTATTTTACGGTGGCGGTGACCGCGGCTCAATACGTAGACACCAATGTCTCATAAAAGACTACATAATGTTTAGTACAAATATTGTAATATCATATTATCTTGAGAGATATTTTTCTCCTCTCGACGGAATGGTCCGACCTAAGTCATGACAAAAAGGAACATCAGAGGAATTGCCTGCCATTGTGGCACTATAAGGTGGATTAATATTTGACAGGCCACCATCCATTTAACATTTATGGATGATAATTTATAACTAAATAGTATACTTTAGTGTAAAGTTATATTAAATAAAAGTAAACTGTTAAGCTGAAACAAGTCACATAAATTATTAATATGCATATTTACATTCTAAATTTGTGTTACGACGTATAAATCTTAAGTAAATTTCCCGCTAAACACAATATGACTATGTAAGGAAAAAGAACATTATGATTCCTGTGTATAATGCCTGTTTTATAGATTCAAATCCTAATTAATTTTTCTTTAGTAACATAAAAATATTATTTCAAAGAAAAAATCAATACTGACAGAATGATTCAATTGGAAGACGCAAAGAATAGAGAGATGCTTAGTTAATATTTTAATTTAAAAATATAAATTTTAAAATATTTTACATTTATACATATTTTTATATAAATATATTAAATTTTAAATAAAATAGTTGAAAATAAAACATTTTTTTATAAATCGATCTGATACGTTATTTAAATCTAAATTGTTATATGAATTAGAAGATTGGGCAAAATTTTAGCTGATCTGAGAGACTAAAAGTTTGGTCTTCGTTGGGAATCATAATATTGTGCATCGCAATAACTTAATGAGGAGTTAGAGGTGCAAGGGACGTATCCCTAATATATCATCCGATACTAAAATTAATAAGAAAGGACGTGGAAAGAAGTAAGAAGAATTGGAATGAATGTTGGATCTTTATGGTTATGGAGAATTCGACATAGTTTTGAGAACACGCTATATGCGAGAGTGTGATTTGTCCTCATTTTTAGCTAGTAATCTATATTTATAATTGAGATTCTAGTTAGTCAATCTAGAACTGTCACCTATAACGAAAAGCGTTTAATTGTATTGAATACCAGCCATTTCCTTTGATATATAATCATTATTTTAATTGGTTTAATAACTGTTTAATTATTAATAGTTAACCTTTATTTGAATAAAATTGTTCACTTGAAGATATTTATCCTTCAATTAATTATAAGTATTCACTAGGACTTAACATCTTATTTATTATTTTATTAGGTCATTATTAATTTTAGTCTTAACAAGTTTTTTAACATTCAATCGTTGAAAGAGTCATCTTTATATTTGACATCAATATTCAAATTGTTGGTGTTTGAATCCCCTCTTTTAGATTAGATTAGGCCAATTGGGCCTGGATTATACCCTACACAATCCAATTTAAATTGTAAACAATATAATTATAATTAACTAAACTTTAATCTAGAAGTTACAAATTTTTATCTAAATTTAATATATATTTAATTTAAAATTAATTTTAATCAATCCTACCTCGGAAGAAATGATCATAGCGCACATATCTATAATTATATAATTATTTTAATTTGTTCAGTCAACCCAAAATTGCCAGACCAGTCAAAGCTGGAGCTTACCTCAGTCACGTTCCAGATATTTGAAGTCCAGTCCGCCGCAGGTCCCACCCCGGCGCCGTCATAACACGCCTAAGTCGACAAGTTCATTGAATTTCAAACTCCTCCAGTTGTTCCTCTCTCTTTCCTGCTCCGTGTCTTGCCCAGCCATGCCGCCACCCTCCTCGTCTATTTAATTCATGTCTGCGAAGACAGAGCCTCACACAACACAATTCATCTGGTTCATTTTTCGTCTCATCCTCTGTTTCCGCTCTCTCTCCCTTTCTACTCATAGTCGTTCTGATACCCTGATCTTTCAGTGCTGAATCTCATCTAAGCATAACTATCAGGATGAATTCGATTTTCAGTTCGTTCGAGGTGTTCGGTGCTGAATTATTAGGCCATGTGGTTAAATATTCATCTATGACAAACAAGGATTCGAGATCTGAGACCGACGACAGCCGGGGTAGCAGAAGAGGAAGCGGCGGCGGACGGAGCTCGTTTTCTTCTCCGGCTCCGGCGTACGCGAGGGAAGCGTCTCCTCGGTTTGCGTTGGAATTGGATGGGCTCAACTGCTTTGAAACCGTCGTCTTACACTGACCTCGTCTCTAGGTGATTGAGAACTTGGACCAACAACGTCGCATCACTTGCGATTCTTTAATTTTTAGATCGGTAGTATTTTTAAATTAGCATGGGATGTAACAAAAGTTCAATCGTTAGGTTCTTATTAGCTTTGATTTATTTGATTGTTACATGTATGAATTGAGCGTTCAATAGCAGCTACGATTGAATGCATCAAAGAATCATGATCATATAGCCGATGATTCTCCAAATAGCAACTCTTTCTTCGTTACAAGAAATCCTCATCCTCCCAACATAAGAATACAAAAAGAAACTGGGGAAAGAAAATCCACCTCATACGACACTCTGTTAGTGTTTAATTTCTCTTTCTCTATTTTCAATCTTTCATCTGAAAGAAGAGGCGGGATTTGTTGTCTGGGGAAGTAGATCCACCCGATACCCAAAACGAGCAAATGAGAAGATCCATTTACAAATTTCTCATTCTCTATCTATTGGACAATCTCTGATGACCATAAAAAGCATCCCAAATCACAACTTCTTTCCCATTTTCACAAATCTTCTGGCCACGCCAAAGATAACTGCCTTAGTCAAGAGTCCTTGATCGAGACTACATGCTAAGGCAATCGCCCCACCGACTATAAGAACCTTAGGTATGTTGATCCCAGAGCGCTTCCCGGAGGAATCGTCTTTGACAAGCAGCTCATTATCGTCGCTCTCCAAGGATCTTAGGTAGTCTGCACCAACTCTGGTATTAATCTGAGCCATGAATGCACAATGAGATAACGGAGCTCCAGATGCTCTCTCCTTTTGGTATGCACGTAAGCCCGGATCTATCTTCTTAACGGCTCCCCACATACCCTGCCGGATCCCGAGCTTGGCAATTTCCCAGGGTATTCCCATGTCTTCGTGATGGAAAAGCAGCACCTCACACGCAGTCAGCTGGCCATCGCCTTTTCGTGATTCAACTGGTTTGTTCCCAAGAAGAAGATAAAAATCTCATAATTTCTACTCTAAAAACTATAATTTCCTGAATCTCATGAGCTTGACAAATTACCTGCACGAATGCACCAACTCGAGTAATACAGGTCAACGCGTCTTGGTTTATTGCGCCTGGGAAGAGAGCTGCAAGGTACCCCCTGAGACATTAAGAAGGATAACAACCACGAAAACATGAGATTGCTGGGGAAAACATGGCCACAGCTGAATAATAATCACAAGCTCTTCAACAAGTCATTCATAGTTCAATTACTACTCGAAGCAACAACGTGGACAGCAATCACAAAAATCAAACTAAAGTCAGGTAAATTGAAATCAGAAATCTCAACATTGAAACCAATCAGAGCAGAAAATCAGTGCTCTTTTCCAGCTCTTCCTGCGGGTGAAAGGGAACGAAGAAACATCAATAAACAAAGGATAGCGAGTACCTTCGTGACACAGTAATAGGATCGCCCACACTCCCAAATTCGACGTCCAATCACATATTCCCTATCACTGCAGAAGAATGGGAACTGTTGGACAAAATGATCAGAAAGGAACATACATTTAGATAAAAACAACCTTAGGCTAAATAGAGGAAGAAGATGATCTTCCTACCTTCCTAACCCAATGCACCATCATTGCCCCTGTCGTCTGGCACTCTTCCAAAGTTGCATGCTGTAAGAGCATGTCATCCCACTTCATACGAAATTCATCGTCCCAGAAGCAATCCCTCACAATCTCTGGAGTAGCATCCTCAAAGACAGTTCTGCTTCGGTATTGGGGAGGGCCAGTCTGCAGAATCAATAATTAACATCATCCTTGGATTCAAAATTGCTGCATTTCATCTACCCATTTCATAGCAAAAGAACTTGATAGTCTAACGGCGGCAACCTAGGACGTGAAACTATGGCTATGCACAAGGTCTAGAGACAGTCAGACTACTTTTAGACATGTTGTATATAGGCTGTTTTCACAAATCAAATTCGTGACCATCAGATTACATGACAACAGCTCTAGGAATTTCCTTCAGACCAACGATCCAAATGCACAAAAAATTTCAAGTTTTTCCAGTTCAAAATGAGCAGACTTTTTCAGGTTCTTCTTTCACAAAACAAAAGGCTAGACAGGCCTTAAATTTGTGAAATACCACAATAGAAACAAAGGGGAAGCCAACCTGGGGATCTCTGCGCCATGCTTGGTAGCTCATATTAGCCGTAGAACGATCCATCATCTTAATCCAAGAGGGACCCTCATCTTTCATCTCAACAAGTTGCCATAAATGCCTCAAATCAGCTTCATTGACAAGGGCAGAACTATTGCTTTCATGCTTGGACAAACTGTTCATGTACAATTAGAAAAACTCAGTGTTGCAGCTAAAAGTTCTGGCAAGTAAAAGATAAAGTCTCAAATCATTTTATTCCAATGTCCAGATTATTATGTTTGATTGAATCCAATCACACTTAAGACTTGCGGAGAAACACACGCAAAAACTGAGTCCAAGAAACCTGGAATCGGATTCTGATGCTTGAGTAGCAGAAAGAGCTGCATCCTCCACTCCATTAACAAGAAACCAAGGTACAGAACTGGGAAACAGCAACTTCAATGAAATCAAGCTTGGAATCCGATTGAAACCCGGAAAAATCCCGCTTGAAAATGAGCTAGCAGAAGAAGAGTCATTGGCACGTGAATTGTCCGAAAAGTTTCTCCCCATATTTGCCCACTTAGGCCTCCATGCCCATCCGAGAACAACACCAACAACAACAGCAAGCCACAACGGAAGCATGAACATCAGCAGCTCCATCAACACGTCCCAGAAAGTGCCCCTCTTTAAAATCTCGAAAAGCATTGATATCAAAGCCATTGCACCCTTTAAAGCTTTTTTGTTTGAGAAAAGAAAACAATGATTATACCCAATCAGATATGAAATGAAGATAAACCCCCTCGATTCAATCGACAAATAACTTGGCGTTAGAAGCAGCGATGATAGGAGGAGGCCTTTCTGAGGGAGGAGGAAAAGGAGAATCACAATCAGATGAACCCCTTAAAAACTAAATTACCACAATGTAAAAAGAAAAAAAAAAAAGAAATCAGACGAATTTAAGAAAGAATAACGAAATAAACGAGGATAGAGATTTAGATAGGAAGAAGAAGACAAAGGGGTATACTTGGGGATTTCAGAGCAGTAGGGATAAGGAATGAGAGATAAGCGGCGAAGAGAAGGTACGCCGGGATTTCCGTAGGACCCTTTATCTGGATTGGATCTATTGTTCTTCGGTCACTGACATGATGGACGATAACTTCTGATTAACACCCACTTTTGCTGGTTCAATATATCTTCTGATAATCCAACATCAAATTCACATGCAAGCAAAAAAAAGAGGGAAATCGAATCTATTAATCCAACAGAAACTGACAGGCTTTGAATATTAGATAGGATTAAAGACGCGGATTGACTGGCATATGCTTGAAATGTGAATAGGGTTTGGGACACGGGGCCATTAACTGCTTGCAAGATTAACAGTGGGATTTGGGTCTTGATTTATATGGAACGCATTCTGAGGGAAGTTAAACGCCGGGATTATCGTTCAACACGTTGGGTAGGTGGTGAATGGGGTGAAGAATGAGAACTTCAAACTTTGGGGCTTAGACTTTCTGCCCCTTTTCCAAACACGAATTTGATCCGTTCATATGAATGTATGAAACACGAGTCATCCAACTTGCTATATCAAATGCTAGAACCGAAGTCAAAACATGTTTTAAGTTCAACTAGAATGGAAGTTCAACCATTTTTTCTCAGTTCAACCTCCAAACTCTTTTAGTTTTACCTAATAAAGTTCATTGGAGTATAATAAATCACTAATTGCACAATTTAATTAATAAAATTGTCAAAATGAAAAAAAAAATAATAATAAAAGTGATAAAATCAATTAATTAGTTTTTTTAAAATTTTTAATTTTTTCTAGTTTTATTATTTGTTTAGTGATGTTCAATTGGTGACTATTAATTTATTATAGCCCGAAGAACTTAATTAAAAATTAAAATGATTGAAAACTTTGATTAGCAAATAAAAATAGTTGAAAACCACTTGATCTTATCTTTTCTTTCTCTCATTTTAATATCCTTACTATATATTTGTTATAAATTTATATTTAAATAGAATGGCTATTTTATTTTTTTAAAAAAATTAAAGATATCATTCTTTTACATTAAATCTGACTCCTCTATGTATTTAGTAAATATATTTGTAACTAATAAATATAATTATAAACAAGTTCTTTTATAAACTTAATCATTCTAAAAAACATATATAACTTTTCGAGTGTATAATTTTATTAATTTAATAAAATTTTTGTATCTTAAAATATTTCTGTTGGATCCCAGAAATAATTTTTTTTCCAACACTATATCAAGATATTTATTAATTATTTTTTTATTAATAATAAGCTTTTGATAATTATAATTACTAATTTTCCCCCCCTTTTGTTTAGCTCGTGATTTTTTCCATTTACATGGTAAATCTTTCAAATGTCAATGTGAACATGGTGAGGGTATCTAACCACGGATCCAGGGGATGTCCTTCTTCCTCAAGAATGGCCTACTTCTCTCCTTATTTGAACCGTGCGGATGTAAAAATTCAACTACCACACGAATGAATGAATAATATAACGTGGGCTGTTCAATTTTAAATTTTATCATCCAAAACATATAACCGTCGGATTCTACATCCGACGGTTCAGATGAGGAGAAGGACGATCCTTCTCTACATGGGAGAAGGACGCCCCTCAATCTATCTAACCACAGAGCTATGAGCCCAATCCAATTTTAAAAACAATATTGTTAAATGGTAAGTTTTATGAGTTTTAAAATTATTTATTATTATTATTTTATTATATAAATTACAATTATAAAATTAAATATTAACAACATGTCTCAATCTATTATTACATTTTTTCTGAAAAAATAAAATTGACCTTTTCTCTGTTTAATATTACTGTATATGTTAATGAGAGCTAAAACAAGCACGCATTAAAATTCAAACTTAATTATTCTGACTAAAAAATAAAATGAGATAAGTGATTAAAGTAACTATTGTTGTACAACTTCACTTATATTTTTAAATTAGAAAAAAAATTTTAAAATAAGAAGATAAATATGTCTTTAAATGAATATGAAGATAAGAGATTATATAATTATTTAAATATTATTTTTTTAATGAAATATTAGACTCATTATGTTAATAAATTTTTAAATAAAAAAAATAAAATAATGTAAATAATAATCAATTATTCTAATAAATTATTCAATATAAGGGTGACGAATTCTAACATAATTCCTGATATTTAAAATGGCCATCATTGATACGACAACGATGTTGGAAGAACCTCAGCCAAGAGGCTATCATAAAAATGCTAAAGTGGGGCTAATAATTCCTATTTCTTAATAAGATAAAAATATTTATTTTTTAATTTTAATTATTTATTTTTAAATAAATAATTATAATTTAAATATTTTAAAATAAATATATTTTTAAATTTTTTTAAAAATAATTTAATTATAGTTATTTATTTTTAAATAGATTAAAAAAATATAATGAATGTGTCTCTCCAAACTACCCCAAACCCCCTAGCTCAATAATAATTTGATAATAAAATGATATTTCAAGTGAGATGAGAAAAATTTTAAACATCTATTACAAAATGCTATATATTTTTTTTATAAATTTTAATTAAAATTAAATATATTTTTGATTGAAATAGGTACTTATATATAAGTCATCTTGATGCGTTATGGAACCAAATTTCAAACGAGTTCGAGTTACATCGATCGTTGAATCTGACTCCGTCCACCGAGTCTAGATCATGCATACCAATAAAACAAATGGGAGGTTAGGTGTCGACAGGATATTGCTCAACTGAAAATACTCAAACGCTCAAATCAGTAAATAATCTTCCAAGAATCAAGAAGGTAAAGAAAATGGTGTTATGAGGGTAAGAAATAGAGAGTGTTCGGGGTTATGATTTGGCTCTCACTGGGAGAGGTTATTATCGCTCGTGAGGAATGGTATTTTTGTCTTAGGGTTTATGGGGATCGAAGCGACAGGAGAGAGAGATAGAGCGTGGGCGTACTATCAGCATGGGAGCCTAAGAGTGCACCGCGTGAGCTCTAATGGATTCCTTATGAAAAAGGAACATGGGTGTGAGAGCGATTCAAGTAGGTATAAAAGTGTTTGTTTTCTTCAAGAAGGCGTGCCCTGGAGTGTGGACTCCATGGCCTTCTTATAGTCGAGAAGTTGGGCATCATTCCTTAGGCAGGGGTGCGTAATTCGAGTACTCTACTAGAACAACTTCCTTTCTTGACGTTGGCATTAATAGCCGTAATGGCTCCTTAGGAGGATTACCTTCCTTCTGTGTTTTACAATGGTCGGGGTTTACAGCAGACAGAGGAGAGAATCTAGTACTTTTCTCATGGGGTGAGCGTTGAATCTGCTAATGACTGTTACCGTGGAGGTTGTCTTTTGGGGGAGTGCATAATTAGGAAAAAAACCGTTGCTGGCTGCAGACGAGAATGCAAGTCAAACTGGGCCTGGCTTTCATAAGGCTTGTTTGTGGGCTAGCCCACTGTAGTGCTGTCGATCAGCAGAAATATTGACCGTCCTTTCTGCCAGTTGCTCGTCCTTATGCCGACTTCTTTGGCCATTCATCCGATCAACGGTTTACGTTGACCGTCTAAGCTTATATGTGGTCCTTTGTGGATTTGGACCGTTCGTTCTTTTTGGGCCTGCCCACTATGGGTGTACCTATCACTAACCCCCATGCTGGTGGTCTGAATTTGAACTTCCAGCATGTCCATGGTGGGTCATGTGACTTGGCGTCGGTCAAGATCCATTGACAGGAATTGTTGACCGTCTTGGCCAGAATCCGAGAACTTAAAGATTACCCGTCGAGTCTTCCTCTTTTAGTCTATCCCCAGTAGGGCAAGGAGTTATATTTGTGCCTTGCCATATCTAACACGACGTTAAGCTCAATGCTGGTGCGACAGCAGGGTGATGGACAACGGCCTGTCTACTACGTGAGCAAGACCTTTGCTAACCCAGAGACCAGGTATCCACACACGGAGAAGGTTGCATTAGCACTGGTATACTCTGCGCGAAAGCTTCGACCGTACTTTCAGGCACATAAAATAGTTATCCTGATAGATCAACCACTGATAGCCATATTACAGAAGCCCGAGGTGTTAGGACGACTAATCAAGTGGGCTATTGAGTTAGGTGAGTTCGACATAGAATTTTGCCTGAAGTCGGCCTTAAAAGGCCAGGTCCTCACCGATTTTATTGTTGAAACAACAGCACTGGTCGCCGATAGCGTAGAACGCCATGGTGAATGCAGGCAAAGCGAAGTCGCGATGTGGACATTACACATGGACTGTTCTTCAATGAAGGACAGCAGCAGAGCAGGTGTCGTATTATCCACGCTGGAGGAATCAGAGATCAAGTATTCGATGACCCTTGGGTTCTCGGCCACAAACAACGCTGCAAAGTACGAAGCATTGATAGCAGGACTCCAATTGGCCAGGACTCAGGGCTTTGTGACGGACAACGGGGCCCAGTTCACCGAAAAAATTTACCAAATACTGCACCAGCCTAAGAATCAGGTTGGTTCATACATCAGTTGCATATCCGCAAAGTAACGGACAAGTAGAAGTCACAAACTAAACTATTTTGCATGGACTTAAAACTAAGCTCGAGGACTCAGGGGGCTCGTGGGTACATGAATTGACATCCGTACTCTGGTCTTACAGGACAACACTAAGGGAACCCACGAGGGAGACTCTTTTCAGCCTTTGTTATGGAGTAGAGGCAGTCATTCCAGTGGAAGTCGGGCTTCCAAGCCTTTGAGTAGAATGTTTCTGTCCGATCGACAATAATTAGAGACTTCGAGAGAACCTTGATACGCTTAAAGAAGTTCAAGAACAAGCGAGGATAAGGATTGCGGCATATCAGCAAAGTATAGCCCGATATTACAATAAAAAGGTGAAGGCACGACAGTTCGAGATAGGTGACCTGGTGCTAAGAAATACAGAGGCCACGGATAAGAACATCGGCCGAAATAAACTCTCCCCGAATTGGGAGGGCTGTCCTGGTCTCGGCTGTCCTTCAAAATGGGGCCTACAAATTACACACCCGAGATGACAGATTGGTTCCCCTGGATGTGGAACGCTGCGCACTTCAAAAAATATTATCAGTGAATGTACAAATGGCAAGGGTCCATCATGCGAGTGTATTTGTCACACGATTCGTTAGTAAAACAAAATCCCTTCCCCGTATTTCTTACATTGCATATCGTTGAGCACTTCAAGTCATTTCGTTGACTCACAAGTCCTAGGCGGCACCTAAGTTAAGAGGTCAAAGTTAAAACTCGGCAACATCCGAGTGGCCCAAGAGGTCGAAATTAAGACTCGGTAATACCCGAGAGCCCAAGAGGTCGAAAATAAAATTCGGCAACCTCTGGGCGGCCCAAGAGGTTGAAAATAAAACTCGGCAACCTCCGAGCGGCCCAAGAGGTCGAAATTAAAATTCGACAACATCCGAGCGACCCAAGAGGTCAAAAATAAAATTCAGCGACATCCGAGCGGTCCAAGAGGTCAAAATTAAAACTCGACAATGGTCGAGCGACCCAAGAGGTTGAAATTAAAACATGACATGTCCGAGCGACCCAAGAAGTCAAACTTAAAACTCAAATATCCCCAAGTGGC
This sequence comes from Nepenthes gracilis, assembly GCA_033239525.1. Classification (NCBI taxonomy): domain Eukaryota; kingdom Viridiplantae; phylum Streptophyta; class Magnoliopsida; order Caryophyllales; family Nepenthaceae; genus Nepenthes; species Nepenthes gracilis. Next base: position 8,486,100 of record BSYO01000009.1, read on the forward strand.
CCTAAAGGTCATGCTCAAAACTTGGCCATGATGCTAAGTAAAAAGGTTGGACTAAGAACCTAGGGGGCTAAAAACGATGATCGTAGAACGACCTTGAGGGTAACACTTTCAATCCAGGACGATTAAACAATTCAGGCATCACGCCAATATGAGATTGAGGATTTCTTGCAAACCTTTCGATAACGCAAATAAAACGAACCGAGAGTTCGCATTAAAACCATGAGTTTGTTACTGAAATAACTAATATTTGTACATCCATGCATATACAAAAAAAAAGGGAAAGAAAAAAGAGAAAAGGGACAGGGACCAAATATTGACGGTCAATCGTCAAAAGGTCCTGGATGAGGAGAGCCCTCTTGCTGCTCCGCACGCTCCAGGGATCGCGGCTGTTCAGAAGTTTCACGGCGACTTGATGACCCTGCCACAGGAGGACTGGGAGGTCCGCTCCTCCCTGGGAGGCCGTACAAGTCTTCCCTGCAAGTGGCGCTGGCGTTCCGAGGGTCAAAGATAGCAGTGGGAAATCGGGACTCAGTAGCTTCCCCACTTGACGGCACGAGTTGATACCATCCCAATATTTACTCTCCATTACCGAGCAATATCCACGGCCCTCACCGAAGCCCTCAGCATTTCCTCTAGTTTAAGGTTCCGGTCCCTTAACAGTTTTTGCTGAACACGTTGGAATTGTAAAGTATTTTCAAGGGAGGCAATCTTACCCTTGGCAACAGTGAGCTCAGCTCCTATGACTTTATAGGCTTCTGCAAGGGCCCTAGAGGCTTCCAGTTCGGTATATACATCGGCAGCCTCAGTAATGATTGCGCCAAGGCCATTGGCCGTCTCCTGCAGCTGCAAAGGCTGAAACGGGTTAGCAAGATATTGTCATCAAGAGACGGAATGAAAAGTAACATGAGACCACACCTTGTCCACAAAGGAACTAGCTGAAGTACTCGCATCTCCAGGGATCTCAGGCCCCTCGGCCCTATCAGCCACGATCTCTCGCACAGTGTCGATTTCATCCCAAGCCTCGGCTGCGGCAGTGAAGTCGTCAAAAGTTGGGGGCTCGGCCACTTCGGCTTGGTCATTAGCCAGGACCTCAGCTAATCGTGAAGTCCCTACTCCCTCGCCAACCAGGGACTCCTCCTTGGATGCGGACGAAATGATTGAAGGGCTATGAACTTGAATAGCAAGGCACGGGGGTTGGGAAGTTGAGACAATGAGCTGATCGGCTGTACCATTTCCCTCGGCCTCGGTCGTCTTCGCAATCGTCATGACTATTGTTGGAGCTTCCTCAGGCTCCCTCACCATCTCCTCTCGAGTAACACCCTCGGGTGGGGTCATCAAGCTAGTCCGAGACCCAACAGTGAGGAGACTAGCCAGCTGCCCAACGAGATCAGGAGTGTGCCTCGAGGATGCAGCAACTTCAGGCCGGGAGCCTGGCCTTCTCCTCACAAGGGAACCCCCATCTAAGTCTTCATCATCAGATGAAGGGTAATCGACTATTGATACCTGACTCTTTGAAGCTCTTACCCGACGACTTTTTCTTGGCCGCTCGGATGACCCCTCATTCCCCAGTGGTGCCTGTTTTTTTCTCGACTTCTTTTTCGAATGGGCAACGACAACAGAGGAATTGGTAGGGATGCCGGACCCCTTGTTACAGGGTCCCGACTTGGCCTTCTCCAAATTCGAAGGCTACAACCAAATGTTCTGTTTGTTTTGGTTGAAAGTACCAAGATTGGCTAGCAACAAGTCCATCTCCTGAGCGATCTCTCTCTCTATCAGAGAAGGATCTCCCTCTACGTTTCCCCAAGCATTGGGAAGTTTCCAAATCGTGTGGATCCCTAGAAAAAAGAATTTATTCTTCTACCTCTTCGTGGAATCCGAATTGCCACCACTCATAATAGTAAATTCGGGACGAGGGGTGACGGCGATCCAATCTAAATTCTGAGTGAAGCGAAATATCGTCTTCACCATTGCGGCTTCAAGCAACTGTCATGACAACGAGCAAAGACGCATAGCGAAATGAGGTACCTAATGGCGTTGGGCTGTAACCTAGCAAACGGTATCTTAAGCGCCCTCATGATGAGATAAAGCTCATCCGGGACGGGAAAGCAAAGCCCACCCTTGAAGTGGACTTCGTAGATGGTGACAAAGTCGTCCGGTGGGCTATAAGCCCTCTCATGGGGCTCCAGAATCACCATGGCCATTAAATTAGAAATATGGTATTTGGCCCGAGTGGCTTCAAGCCTGGCCAAAGTGATGGTGGAAGCGATATCCTTAACCCCAGGAACCATAGGAATAAAAACGAAGAAAATCAAGAAGATATTGAGAACGTATAACATAGCCCAGGGATTTGAAGAAGAATGCTTGATGACGCACAAAATGAAAATGGAGGCAAATCAGAGAATTCAAAAACTATGGGAAAAGCAAAAGGCGCACGCTATAAGGTCCTTGCCACGTGTCGGCAACCCATATGTCGATAGGATAAGTGGACTTTTGGCTTCCCGATGTAGTTTCAATCAAAGCGACGCGCATTTAAGGCGCCTTATTGATCAAAAATAGTGGCACAGCCCTGTGTCTCGGACCAAAAGGAAGGTACGTGGGCAGGCTCTCGACGAGGACTTTAGTCCAATGAATACCTAAGAATCTATGCTAAAGTTCACAGATGCTATCATGGGTCGTGCAGACAAGCTTGCAAGTCCCAAAGGTTCCTCGGACGTTATGTTCAGTAAACAAATCTCTATGAGTACCCGGACGATCTGATCCGCACACCCTGAACAACAGTCCACGGACGCCAACAAGATAAAAGCGCGAGCACCAGCTTCTGGCAAAAATTAAAATAAAACAGCGAAGAAAAAAGGACAAGCGGGCCATAAATAGAAGTACCCCTCACATAAAAGTTGTCCGCGCCCCTCAGGGATATCAGAAAAGGATAAATCCACATGACAAGTAGGAGAAGTGAAATCAAAAATTACTGCTTTAATTCATCAAAATTCCTTTACAAGTATATAGCTGTTCGTAGCAAAAGTATAAGAAATGAGCAGAAGATATCGAACAGGGCATAAGCCCAGGTTGGACTGCTCTAGTTTCTTGGAGCATGATGGGCGAAAAATGGCTCATCACCGGTAACGCAAGAAGCCCAAGCCACCAGAGCTGCCTTGCGCCTCCCCTCCAGACGGTACAAACGACGATTCAAGTAAAGTAGAGACTATGAGTGGCTCGCCACACCGGAACCAAGGCGTCCGACAACGAATCCACCATGATTAACACTACACCTGAAATCGCCACAGCTTGAGCGAAGACGCATGACGATGGCAAAATGGTCAAGCCATCCTTGTTAATCTCGAAGAAGGCCCATAGAAAGGGCATAAGGATAGTCTTCATCGCAAGTTTCCGGTCTCCAGCCAGCCCATCTGATTCCGTCAGGTTCACCCATTGGAGACGAGGCGCCCCAAGGCCTTCACACAATTCCCCCAAAATCGACCAAGGGATAAACTCGACCAGGAGATAAACTCCACTGATTAAGAAGTCCACTTATTTATAGGCAAACTGGCGCCTTACTCTCACTCAATTAGGTACGCATCCCAAGATTCGTAATTTATGGGTGAGACCTCCAATACAAGCTGGAAAGTCTGCACGGTGATATGGGAAAGGCGCGATGTCAGACTGCCTGGGGAAGGCGCAGCGTCAAAATGCCTAGGAAAGGAGCAACATCAGAAAAAGCCACGTTAGGACAAGACAAGACGTGATATAGCTCGAGAAGTTCGGCGTAATGACCGCCCTGACACAAACTTGACATGCTAGGTCTCGATTACAAGTCGGCTCAGGCATGGGAGGACAGTGTTGGGTTCCAGGGCTGAGAACTCGTTAATAAAGTCTAGGCATCACAAGGGCCCAACGGGCCTAGGCGGTAAGGCCAGTCGAAGCAATATAACCAATTAAAAGGCCACAGAAGCCCACGGACTCGAAATGGCCGCGGGAGGCAACATCCCAAGGATTCGGTAAGCAACCCTGACAGACCGTACGACGAATGGTGGCCTGCGGACGGGATCGATCACTGCAGATGTGACTTCACAAGAGGATAATCAGGCATGCACGTCACTCTCCTGATAGCAAGGACTACGCAGGTAGAGTTGGTGACCGACATCAGCATGTATCAGCGCCACGTGGACAACCAACCAAAGATGGTTCAAACACTATAAATACCATAACTGTACATCAAATAAAGAGAAAGGAAAAAAAAGAAGAGAAATAGGCTTATGATATTCTGTAACTCATTTGTAACCCGAAAGAGTATAGTAAGATCGGTTCTCGAACACAAGTCCCGTGTTTTGCCCAACCTTATTCACAAGGGTGGTTTTCACGTAAAAAAAAATCATCTCTTCGTTGTCCTCGTACCGATCATATCTCCCATCCATCCACACATTAAACTCGTGTTACTATCGAATCATCGTCCTAACCAGAATAAGAATCCGAGGATGCAACACATATATAAAAAAAAAAATAGGGTCTTACTTCTTTTTAAATTAGTAAATTTTTAAGTCCATTATGGACCCATTTCACACTCGCTCTAAACATTAATTCCCTTTCTCAACCCAAATATCATCACAATTAATTGGCAAACAATTAAAAATAATTTCTCTTTTCATTTTATATAAATTAAACTTTATCGTCACCTATCATGTCACAAGTTGTCATGACAACAAGCAAAGATGCATAGCAAAACGAGGTACCTAATGGCGTTGGGCTGCAACCTAGCAAACGGTATCTTAAGCGCCCTCATGATGAGATAAAGGTCATCCGGGACGGGAAAGCAAAGCCCACCTTTGAGGTGGACTTTGTAGATGGTGACAAAGTCGTCCGGTGGGCTACAAGCCCTCTCATGGGGCTCCAGAATCACCATGGCCATTAAATTAGAAATATGATATTTGGCCCGAGTGGCTTCAAGCCTGGCCAAAGTGATGGTGGAAGCGATATCCTTAACCCCAGGAGCTATAGGAATAAAAACGAAGAAAGTCAAGAAGATAGTGAGAACGTATAACAGAGCCCAGGGATTTGAAGAAGAATGCCTAATGACGCACAAAATGAAAATGAAGGCAAATCAGAGAATTCAAAAACGATGGGAAAAGCAAAAGGCACACGCTATAAGGGCTCTTGCCACGTGTCGGCAACCCATATGTCGACAGGATAAGTGGACCTTTGGCTTCCCAATGCGGTTTCAATCAAAGCGACGCGCATTTAAGGCACCTTATTGATCAAAAATAGCGGCGCAGCCCTGTGTCTCGGGCCAAAAGGAAGGTACATGGGCAGGCTCTCGACGAGGACTTTAGTCCAACGAATACCTAAGAATCTATGCTAAAGTTCGCGGATGCTGTCATGGGTCGTGCAAACAAGCTTGCAAGTCCGAAAGGTTCCTTGGACGTTATGTTCAGTAAACAAATCTCTATGAGTCCCCGGACGATCTGATCCGCGCACCCTGAACGACAGTCCACGGACGCCAACAAGATAAAAGCGCGAGCACCAGCTTCTGGCAAAAATTAAAATAAAACCGCAAAGACAAAAGGACAAGCGGGCCATAAATAGAAGTGTCCCTCACATAAAAGTTGTCCACGCCCCTCAGGGATATCAGAAAAGGATAAATCCAAATGACAAGTAAGAGAAGCAAAATCGAAAATTACTGCTTTTATTCATCAAAGTTCCTTTACAAGTATGTAGCTGTCAGTAGCAAAAGTATAAGAAATGAGTAGAAGATATTGCACGGGCATAAGCCCCAGTTGGACTGCTCCAATTTCTTGGAGCATGATGGGTGAAAAACGGCTCATCACCGGTAACGCAAGAAGCCCAAGCTACTAGAGTTGCCTTGCGCCTCCCCTCCAGACGGTATAAACGACGATTCAAGTGAAGTAAAGACCATGAGTGGCTCGCCACACCTGAACCAAGGCGTCCGACAACAAATCCACCATGATTAACACTGCACCTGAAATCGCCACAGCTTGAGCGAAGACGCACGACGATGGCAGAATGGTCAAGCCATCCTTGTTAATCTCGAAGAAGGCCCATAGAAAGGGCATAAGGACAATCTTCATCGCAAGTTTCAGGTCTCCAGCTAGTCCATCTGATTCCGGCAGGTTCACCCATTGGAGGTGAAGCGCTCCAAAGCCTTCGCACGATTCCCCCAAAATCGACTAAGGGATAAACTCGACTAGGAGAAAAACTCCACTGATTAAAAAGTCCACTTATTTATAGGCAAACTGGCGCCTTACTCTCACTCAATTGGGTATGCATCCCAAGATTTGTAATTTATGGGTGAGACTCCCAATACAAGCTGGAAAGCCTGCACGGTGATATGGGAAAGGTGTGATGTCAGACTGCCTGGGGAAGGCGCAGCGTCAGAATGCCTAGGAAAGGAGCGACATCAGAAAAAGTCACATCAGGACAAGACAAGACGTGACGAAGCCGAGGAGTTCGGCGCAATGACTGCCCTGACACAAACCTAACATGTCAGGCCTCGACTACAAGTCGGCCCAGGCATGGGAGGACAATGTTGGGTTCTAGGGCTGAGAACCCGTTAATAAGGGCCAGACATCACAGGGGCCCAATGGGTCCAAGAGGCCCTGGCGGTAAGGCCAGTCCAAGCAACATAACCAATTAAAAGGCCAAAGAAGCCCACAGACCAGGAATGACCGCGGGAGGTGACATCCCAAGGATTCGGTAAGCAGCCCTAGCAGACTGTACGATGAATGGTGGCCTGCAGATGGGATCGATCACTGCAGATGTGACTTCACGAGAGGATAATCAGGCACTCACGTCACTCTCCTGATAGCAAGGACAGAGTAGATAGAGTTGGTGACCAACTTCAGTATGTATCAGTACCACGTGGACAACCAACCAAAGATGGTTGAAACGCTATAAATATCCTAACTGTATATCAAATAAAGAGAGAGGAAAAAAGAAGAAGAGAAATAGGCTTATGACATTTTGTAACTCATTTGTAACCCGGAAGAGCATAGTAAGATCGGTTCTCGGACACAAGTCTCGTAGTTTTCCCAACCTTATTCACAAAGGTGGTTTCTACGTAAAAAAAATCCTCTCTTCGTTATCCTCGTACCCATCATATTTTCCATCCATCCAAACATTAAACTCGTGTTGCTGTCGAATCCTCGTCCTAGATAGAGTAAGAATCCGAGGACGCAACACATATATAAAAAAAAAGGGTCTTACTTCTTTTTAAATTAGTAAATTTTTAAGTCCATTATGGACCCATCTCACACTCGCTCTAAATATTTATTCCCTTTCTCGCCCCAAATATCATCACAATTAATTGGCAAACAATTAAAAATAATTTCTCTTTTCATTTTATATAAATTAAACTTTCCTAACAAAATTGGATTAACTTTTTATGTTAAAAACTTTTGGCTAAATTAGCCTATCTTTTATTTAATTTTATGACTAAGTTAGCAAACCTTCTATTAGAACCTAATTATTTATAACTGATAAAGCTTTTGTACTACATTTTTTTCTCTCTCATTTTCTTTTAATTTATAAAATGAACCCAAATTATTCATTTAACACATATAAATAATCTATATAGGTAACATATAAATCAAAAATAGTGGTGGGCATTTTCTATTCATTCTTAAAAAAATGTGATATAGTATCAATTTACTATTATATTAACTCATATATGAATAGTTAGATAATATATCATGTTATAAAAAATATCTCAAAAATAATTAAATATTTTCTTATAAATATATATATATATATATATATATATATACTTATTTAAAGTCATAAGGTAGGCTACTACTCGTATTCAAAATACAAACATAGAATGTCCCGTTAAATCAAACATTTCAAATTTCAAACGTCTCCCCACCACGCATGCAACTATAGACTAGGCAATTAACATAATTCAGTTTCACGGACCATACAACATAATTAATGCATAAAAAATAAAGTTTTGATTCCATAATTATCAAGGTACAGAAATACACAATAAAGTTTATATTCTTTACGTAACTACAGAGATAACTAATAATTGAACATATCTAAATAATTTAAGTAAAACTCACAAAAATTACTGTAGTTTTACGAAAATCTTAAGACATTATGATTGAATTTATAGTTATGAGTTTAATTTTAATTAATAAGATATGTATATATATATATATATAGCCATTGCTTGGTGTGCATGGCTCTGGGCTATTAGGTCATATACTTGTAGTTTGGTCCAACCTTATAAAATAAATGTGAAAAGGTAATTTCAGTAAAGGCAACATTATAAAAATGAATTCTTTATATTTTAAAGTTGAATTTCCATTATTCTATGCTCGTGATTTACGTTGATCCCATCAATGAGGATTTTCTTCTTTTCAGATTAGTCATAATTGATGTCAAAGTTTATTGATATGGAGCATTATACACTAACGATTAAATATAAATTTATTTATTATTTTTCTGTTTTACAGTTTCAAATATAAAGTAAACAGCTGAAATCTGATATAATAATTTTAATGGAAAAAATCGACTCAATTTTATTAATACATTATAAGTTGACTCAAATAAAGAATGACAATAAAATCAATTCAACATAAAAATATAAAAAAGTAATTTTGCATTTATAAATAATTAACTCTCATGACTTTATCTTCTATAGTCGTCATAAAATAATAATAGATGAGTATCGAATACTCATTAGATAATGAGCAACTTGATTAGCTTTCATAAACAAATGAAAATTGTCGGAACAACCATCAATTTACAATTTTTTCATATATAGTTTAAAAGGAATAAGAAAAATAAAATGGGTTATCTCTCTAACTATGCATAAAAATATAGGTATAAAAGAGTTATATATAGATTTTGTTGCGTCACAGATTAGGGAGCCTTTCAATCTTCCGCTGCGAGTCGATCTGGATCGGGTTCGGTCTTCGTCGCTGTTAACATAAAACCTGTACAACACAAATAACAAATAAGAGGTCAGAAGACAACGGAGGACTATCCCCCGTTGTCACTTTAATGCTCAAATTAGAAATTTTTCGCAATAAATGAATGAACGTACGTTTAAAGATAAACGTAGCAGGAATGTAAAGATGTGGTGATGAGAGGAGTGTAAGAGGGATGTATTTGGAGGTTTGGGCTCCATGAATGCGCCCAATAGAGGGGCGGCATAGATGTGCGCCCGCAGATGGCAGTTTAGATGTGCACCCACGGAGGATGGCTTAGAGTTGCGCTCGTAGAGGACGGGTTAGAGATGTCCTCAATTGGGGGTGCCCCCGCGGAGGGTAGCTTAGAATTGTGCTCGAGAAGGGTGGCTTGGAGCTGCCCCCGCTTAGGAGTCAGCTCTTGGAGGGAGGCTTAGAGTTGTGCCTGCGGATGACAGCTTGGAGTTGCCTCCGCTTGGGGGTGCACCTGGGGAGAGTGGCTTAGAGTTGTGCCCGCAGAGGGCAGTTTGGAGCTACCCCCACTTAGGGGTGCATCCGGGGATGGCGGCTTAGAGTTGTGCCCGCTGATGGCGGGTTAGAGATGCCCCCGCTTGGGGGTGCGTCCGTGAAAGGCGGCTTAGAGTTGTCCCCGCGGAAGGCAGCTTGAAGCTGACCCCGCTTGGGGGTGCGCCCGCGGAGATCGGCTTAGAGTTGTGCCCGCAAAGGACGGTTTGGAGTTTCCCCCGCTTGGGGGTGCTCCCGCGGTGGGCAGCTTGGAGGTGCTCGCAAAAATGGGGAAGAAGACATGCATGTGGGCTGTGGTGGTACTTGGAGGTCTGTCAAAATGCATGGGGATGAGCGCGGGGCCTGTTGGGCTTCACCCGCTTGGATTGTCTTGGTAGGCAGCTAATCACGGAAGAGCCCATGAGGGCCAGACAAGTTGAATGGGACGGCCTAATTGTAAAAGGTACTAGACGGATTCCTTTGGGGAAGCTCCGTACTGCTCTCTTCTAAATACTCTAATGCTGGGCGACTTTCTAGGGAACTTCATTCCCGTTCTGCTCAAGGGAATTGATCGCCATTTAAGGGGCTTTCTCTGGCTTCGTCTTGATGCATCTGGACGATTTTCACAGAGAACTCTACGGCGTTAGATTTGGCAGGGAGCTCCAAGAAACCCTCAACGCCAGCTCCATAGTTCCTGATTTGAAGACGAGGAAGCTAGGCGACACTCTCTAGGAGCTCCTCTACTCTCTGCTTCACCGATAGCTTTAGGGAGTCACGGACGCCTTTGATGGGGAGCTAGGAGCTCCATGTTGGTCTGATGTGGATGAGAGTTGAACTCTATTTCAGGGATTCAGCCCCGTATTCTACCCTTCTTGTGAGGCTCTGGACTCCACTTTAGAGGGAGCCTCACCGAGTTCCTTGGCCGCCATTAATGGGAGCTCCAGGCTCTGTTTTGACTGGGAACACTAGGAGCATGAGACACCCTGTCAGGGGCTTCGTCCTCCCTAATTCGAGGAAACGGTTGCTGTGTGTTACGCCCGTACCCGTTTCCATTTCCCGTTCCCCGTTTTGTTCCATTACCCGTTTTCCGTTTCCCGTCTCCTATAATTGTAAGGTTGCAACCCAATGAGAAAGGAAGGAAATTAGTTGCCTCTCTCACTCTCTCTCTTATCTTCTTCTCTCTCCTTCGCCTGCTCTTCTCCCTCTCCCGATTCTCTCTCTCTCTCTCTCTCTGTTTTCTCTCTCTCTCGAATCTTCCCCTCCCCATCGCTTTTCTTCGTCCACGTCCCTCGTCCCCGTAACTCCCCTTCCCCCTTCACTCCCACAAGAAACCAAAGACGGCCCACTGAAAATCGTCCGAGCCCGTTGCGGTTGCAACAAATTGGTGCTCTCGTTGAGAGGAAATGGCGGACGGGATGCAGACGAGGTACGGGGCTCACGAGGAGTCCATCGCCAGCATCACGCAGGATATACGCTCAATTATACGCCAAATTCTGGTTCGCCTCGATCGCCAGACTTCACCTTCTCCAAATTTCCCCCTATTACCTACTCCAATCCCTAGCTTACCAGAAAAGACGAAGGAGTTCCACGAGTTGCAGACGGCTGTACCGCCACTCCACCGACTCGAGCGCAACATTAAACGGTCAGTGACCTCTTCACCTTCTGTGATTTCTTCTACTTCTCCTCCACCCGTTCTACCAGTTACACCGATTGTTTCGTACCGTCACTCTCACCAACCGGAAATGTCGTCCATCGTGTGTTCTGTACCACCACCAGTTCCTCAAATAATCGTCCCTGCTTTCCCGTCGACTTCAACTTCATCACCGCATTCGGCTCCCACCTTCGCTAATTCCCCTTTACTCGCAAACTCACCAGTGGTTGTGGTTTCCAACACTGAAGCGTTTCGAACCTCCATCACTGAGCCTTTGCCGCCTCTGATTCGAAACGAGAAACCCCATCCACATGCGACTCCTGATTTCCAATTCGAAGAGCCACCGATCACATTAAAGCCCATGCTTCCTCCACCACACAGCTTTTCAAGTCCTTCACAGATCATGCCTGCCTCCCTTACCAAGTTCTTCACTCAAAATTGTCCAAAGGTTGCAACAATTATGGATTCTGAGAACGTGTCCGGCGGTTGTCTTGAGACGGCTACAGACCTGAGCAAGGCCTCTGTACCCGTTCCTAACCCGACATTGCAAGGGTTGAACGATTCGGACCTTACAGCCTTGGTTGTAGACCATACCAGTGACGCGGTGTCCCACAACAAAGGTAAACCTCCACTGTTGACTGCTGATGCTTTTGTTCAACCGGATGCTAAGTTGGAAAATAAGAAAAGTGAGGCTCTGTTATGGTTCCGAGGTATGGCTCCTTTGCTCCATCCTGTAAATAATCTGGAGATGAAAATACTTCCGGTTCCTTCCTCCGCCAATTCGGCCAATCTAAACCCCAAATCCCTGGAGACATCCCACCAGGATGTCTTCTTGGAGGCTGTGGTCCTTGCGCAACTGGTGGAGAATGGGGCAAGCAATGTTAGCCTTGCCAGAGTACCTCAGACTTCTTCGTTAGATAATGAAGATATTGAAGGAACTGATGGGGGTGAGGAGAAACATGGAACTGTTTTCTTGGATCCAGAACCTCAGGCAATTGATGTTTGGCCTAAGAAACAGCAACCATTTGATGGCAACGGGCAGGAATTGAGCCCACTTGATGACATAGATTTGGTTAATGGCTCAGGCGATTTATGGAATGCTGACCAAAAAACTGAGCGAAGTGCTGTTTATGATTTTCTATATCCTAGTAGAGAGCTCCTTCCTGATGATAAAGAGATGAGCATCTTTGATCATCTTGAAGAGCGGCGCCAGAGAGCAATTGTGCCAATTTTGGCTGATGGAGCTATGATTTTGGGATGTTTTGCATTCTCTAAAGAATTGATAATGCTTCTAGAATCTCCTGTTAAAGAGCAAGGTGTTCGATTTCTGCAACTAGCCCCTGGCGAGTTTTTTTTCACAACTTTAAAGGGGGGCTCTTCAAGTAAAGTTGTGGACTGCATTCTTTGTCTAAAAGGTTACTACGAGTGGAAGCAAGCAGGTGGGATTGGAGTATGGAGATATGGTGGCACAAAGTGAAGGTTAAATCATTTCATAAAGAAGAGTCCTCATCCTCTTCTATTTGCGGTGAAACCGCTTATGAATCACCCGATGATTATGAATCCTTGCAATACGAAAGGTTGTCGAGTTTCTCTACCTTTCTATTACGGTTGCTAATGAAGAGTCCAAAGCAAAAAAGCCCTCTCTTTACTCTTTGATAGTTTTGGGCTTCATATTCCGTGCAGCTTATCTTACGAGAGGAATGGAATTGCGACTTCCCTTTGAATGCAATGGTAATTGATACTTGTGATCGGGAAGGTAGTTAAGGATTTCTCCTCCCCGCTTGTTTCTCGGGGAATCCAGCTTGGGCTTATATTGAAGAACATTCTCGAAAACATGTCACTATCAAAGGAAGAATTCTTGGAAGCCATTTCCCAATATCTTAGCCAAAGAAACTGCTCCAATAAGTGTGGTGATTCGTTGGAATTCTCGCCGGCGGTGGGAAAAGAGAGACTATACAACCACTACTATGGGATTTAGGGCTTAAAATTGCAATTGAGCTGCCCGAGGCTTTGCCTTCTTACACACATTAGATGGCCGAGTCACAGGCACAGAGACATCAAGACCTCTAACACCCTCCTAGGTGGGACCTACAATGCCAAAATCTCGGACTTCGGTTTAGCAAAACTGGCCCTCTCGCTAGTCCGTCTTAATCGATGAGGGTGATGAGCACAGAAGGCTATGCAGCTCTAGAGTATGTCTCCACGGGGCATTTATATGTGAAGAGCGACGTGTATAGCTTTAGCGTCGTACTGGTGGAGAGCCGGGGCAACGAGTGGAGCTACGATCAATGCAGACGACAATGGGACTCGGAAAAATATTGCGGCGCGCGGATCCTTGATACTTTAGAATTTTATCTTTGTGTCTAACCTTGAGGACAAGGTTCTTTTGATGGATGGGGCAATGTTACGCCCGTACCCGTTTCCATTTCCCGTTCCCCGTTTTGTTCCATTACCCGTTTTCCGTTTCCCGTCTCCTATAATTGTAAGGTTGCAACCCAATGAGAAAGGAAGGAAATTAGTTCGTCTCTCACTCTCTCTCTTGTCTGTTCTTCTCTCTCCTTCGTCTGTTCTTCTCCCTCTCCCGATTCTCTCTCTCTCTCTCGTCTGTTCTTCTCTCTCTCTCGAATCTTCCCCTCCCCTTACTGTTCTTCGTCTACGTCCCTCATCCCCCAGAACTCCCCTTCCCCCTTCACTCCCACAAGAAACCAGCATCAGCAGCTGGAAAATCGTCCGAGCCCGTTGCGGTTGCAACACTGTGCGCCTTGGATGGTGTGCCTCGTGCTCTGCCTAGCACTGAATCGAGAGTGAATTGCTGGTGCATCGCTTTTGGGAAGGCTTTTTGCCCTGGGATTCCCTCCCTCTTTTTCCTCGCTTGCTGCCTCTCTTTTTATTGAGGGAGGAAGTGAAAATTCTCCCGCCAAGTGGAGTAAAATTTTTCTGCCAAAAGAAACCTTTCCCATCAAGATGAAATATTTTTTACGTTGGCGAAACTTCTTTGACACGCTTCAGATTTAGAGTTAGCCCGCAACACCGGATCCTTCAAATTTGAATGAGTATTATTTATTTAAACAAATTGTTCACATAATATCTCAAGTCAATAAATAGTTTCTAAAACATTAATTCTTTGATAAACACTGTCATCTTTGTAGTTATATATAATTAAGTCTCATATAACATTGGTTGCCTTTGTCAAACATCTAAGTAGGGATTGAGAAAACTTCAATTAAATCCTCCAAAATTTCCAATTTCTATCTTAAGGGTCCACCAATAAAATAGTAACAATTGGATCCGAATATCAAAATAAAGACAGCCTAAACATACTAAATTATCATAGTGATGGACCTTTAGATTAGTCTATCTTACTAGAATTTAAATTACTAAAGAGAAACTAGCAAACATATGAAATGTTGGGATACAATCCCAATGTTAGAGACTGACTATTAGTAAGTCATCCTATCTTAAGACCTAATTTGTCATAGAGCTGATGTGATATCCAAATATTAAACTAGTATAATGATATTTGAATTAAACATAATTTATAGATCATTGAGGTTAATTATGGGTTTGGTATAAAAATCAAGTGCCAGATCATAGTGGTAAAAGCTTGAGAGGTATTTGAAGGACATATGAGTTATGCATGAGTTTTTCTAAGGTAGTATCTTTGCACATGATATATACATGAATGATGCTTGTGCACATTTGTTTTACTATTTCAATGCCTTATGCAAGCTTGATAGACATATGTGCAATAGCCATTATTAACTTTCATGTCTGATATACACATGATTGGCGCATGTCTACAATCAGCTATTTAAGGATTCTTTTTGTTTTTCAGCATTTTTCTTTTAGGTTTTCTACAAAAAGAGAGAAATGAAAAAAGGAAGAATGAGAAAGTAAACTTAAATTAAAATTGAGCAATTTTTCGATAAATTAATTTAAGGTAAGTATATCTAAACTATTTATTTTAATAATTGCTAAATTTTTAGATATTCTTCTTTGTTATTATCTTTTATTCATATGCATGTATCATATTTGTACTTCTCTTATATTTGTCGTGCATCTATGTCATTATTGTTAATGAATTTTAAGATTTTAAAAATTTGTACCTAACTTTATAAAATTTGTGAAGAAATCCTAGAATTGGTTGGGTGCTATCCTCTTTATGCAAAATTTTGATGAAAGCTCCATAACTAAGTTAAGTCAAGTTATTTATTTTTTAAGTTAAAAATTTATTTATTTGGTTGAAGTCTTTCTTTTGTCAAAATAATAATTATTATAAAAAATTAATAAAATATATTGAGATATATCTTAATGAATTAATTTGTAAGTAAATATCGTTATTAAACATACACGAGTTAGAAATAAAGAATTTATCCTATCTATAGGGTATAAAATGTATTCAATTCATCCAAGAGTTTTAAATATTGTCGTATGGCCTAGATTATAAGGTAAAATTTTGGTGTTTGACCTTTGGTATTTTACCCTAGTCGGTGAGGTTATCACAAATACTAAGTTTTTATATTTTGATATTTTGTTTATGTTTATTATCATTGTCCTTCTCATGCTTTGTCTTGTATGTTCACATATATAAATATAAATACTTTATTGAGTTTTAAATTCACTCTTGTTATATTTTATCTCTTTTCATATTAGCGGATACAAATTACTTACAAGTTTTAGATATAAGGGATTTTAATAAAGGATTGACTTAGAAGTTATATTATTATTATTTTAGACTATAATATGTTTACAAAAACACTTTGGAATATGTTCGGTGTTGGCTTGGATTGTGTTGGAACATTGCTTTTATAGCTGATGGGTCTCAATATCCGGTTTGTATGATTGATGTTGGACTATAATTTGTTGATGGTTTTTCCTTCACTTTTTGACGGATATTAAGTAGGTTTAATCAAATTATCACATATTTTGGACTTTTAGCTATATCTTAGGACGTTATACATATATTATTAAATTAATCTAATAATTGTGTAGGCCATGGTCAATATTAGTTAATTGTTACGATGTCATTATAATTTGTTTGATACTAAGATTATTATAACTAAGTTGTCAGTCTGAATAAAATGTGAAACTTTTTGTGCTTTTGATGCAAGTCAAAAGAGTCCATGCCAGCCATCATGCCATGTTAACAATGATAAAATATGTTGTTTGAGGAGTTATATTTGTAGTGCACTGTTCATGAACACCCTAAGGCCAACAATCTTTCAAGTTGTTGTTTGGACCCTAATATGAGAGAGATGTAGTGCAATATCAAGATATTTTATTGTACTATGACCCTAAGAAAACTCTATGAGTGTGACAAAGTGAAAAGTTAATAGTCAGACTTATTTCGAATTAGTTAATTAAAGTATGAATACCTCATTTTATAAAAAAGAGAAACAACCTTCGTTCTTAATATTTCAATATAAGTGCTTATGAAGACTGAATATTTATTAGTTAGAATAATAGACTACTCCAAGTGATCAAAATTGAGTGATTACTCAATCAAAAGTGGAACTTACTCTAAGTTGTTATTAGACTAGGGTTTATTGAGTCACTTAAAGAATATACCCAATGCCTTTATTAATACAAATTCCATTAACATAGAAGGAGCATTTTTCTTATTTCTAAAAGCATTGTAAAAGCTACTATTAAAGCACAAATCTCCCAACACTTAAATATACATAAAAAGGTCAAAACTAGTCCTCTAAAGCATCTTTAGCACCCTAAAAAGCATTCTTAAGGCATGAACTTATTCTCAAGAGTCCTTCCATTTTCTTCATCCCTTACTATCTAATTTGTTTAGTACAATATTGACTTAAGTATTAAAGAATAAATATAAAATTTTTTATGCCTTTGAATTCTTACTTATATTTGTTGTGTGTATGATCTTGATAAGAAGATTTAAAAGCCCAATAAAAATATTTTCAGTCAAATTCAAATTCACAATATTCATTATTAGTATCGTCTATGAAAATAAGTTAATCACATTAGCTTTCATAAACACAAAGTATTCACGTATCTACATCAAGAATTATCTTTAAATTTAACATGCTAAACACTCAACTACATGGGCATTACAGCCATATTTTCGGTTGCAAAAACCCTAGCGGATAATGATAATCATAGAAGCAACTAACCACTAGCAAATCCAAATTATGGCTTTATAGCTGCACAATTTTAGGATATATCCTAGATGGTTACGATGCTCTAAGAAATGACTGGAAATATGCCTAAGTAGGTTGAGCATCTACTTTCTTAGATGTCACCTTTTAAAAGGAGGGCACATAGAAAGACAACCTTGGGAAAGTCACATGCATCGCATTGACCTCCTCAAAGCATCCATAAGAACAATGGAGCAAACACCTCCCAAATTTGATCTTGGAGATAGAGAAACGAGGCTAGATCAACACAACTTCAAATCCTTGTAAGTGTCGCAAATCAAGACTTACAAGGAGGAGGGGTCTTGTAGTACTATTTTTCAACTCTGTTCATATGTGTTGATATCTCATGTATCCTCTAGCCACACCAAAAATGAGACTTTTCTAGATGCATGGAGGTTAGCCTTCTCTACATAATAGTAAAAAGAATTCACATGGCATAGAAGCAGGTGTTTCTCTAGATAGGTTGGGCCAATCAATCTAGATAGATTGGACACATTTCATGACCAATATATTGGGACAGTTGCAATCAAAGAAGTTCAAAATGCTAACATAAGGATGTACAATGGAAGCATATATCTGATAGACCACTTGGACTACTTCTAAACCCGATAAAAATCTTAAAATTTAATAAATGCAGCTTTTTACCTTCATTTTTTCTAACATTGAGAGGAGACACCATAGCTTAGTTCTGTCAACTAAATTTAAACTTAATTGAAATCTTTTAAGAACTCTCGATTAACTTTGAGTGGAAGGATGGAAAAGTATCACTGATACTTAGCAAATATCAAACAGGCACCAAATGAGAGCCTTTAAGTATTACTTGGCACACTTTGAAGTTGAAGTCATATGTATTCCGAATCCCATTAATGTTGCAAAGTTGAACTACTTCATAATGACTACACAATTCAGAGACTTTTTATCCGATTGATTTAACGGTACCCCAAAACCTTCATAGATGTGGAGATGACAATGAAGGATGTACATGGTTACCAAGGAATTGAACAAGGCACTGGAGTTTGAGAAGAATAAGAGGCATAATCAGGATCCTAAATTAACTACAGCCAAAGGTTATGCAATAACGAGCATGACTCATGGTGCCCACCTCAACCAAATCACCTCACTCCTTTGACAAAGACATAATCACACATCTTGATACAAATTTAGAATAAAAAATTTTAAAGTGGCCAATGCTATTCATGAAACTAGAGACAAGCAATTAGACAAAATATCATCGCTTCCACATAAGCTTAAGAAATGACATTGAAAAATGCTGCAAACTACAAGAAGAAATTAAAGCCTTCATCCAAAGAGGCAACTTAAAGGAGTAACTATACAACTCAATTAAGATTGGAGAAACTATATGAATATTGTCTCCAAATAGTCCTGGTAAGAAAAACTAAAGCATGCAGGACTAGATCTTTTAAGTCATCAACGTTTAGACTAGCCCAAAGATCTAAGAAACACTGGCCAACAAGACCGAGTGTTTACCACAAGAAAGCTTTAGCCACCCTTTTAAGTTCATAGAATAATCATCTTTGTGGATCAACCTCTGAGGAAGGCCACACGAAAGCATAAAGTTTCAAAACCAACTAAACAATAGGCTGTTGAACTTAGTGATTTGACATTTAGATGTAAGCTTGACCCCTCATAAAAGGTTAAGCTATAATAAATTTTATTTGTGAAATGCATCATCTCAGATGTGTTTAAGTTGACCAAGGTGTTAGCAGTGGAGCCAACCATGGTGACATCTCGATGGACCCTACTTGTATCATTTATTTGTATGACGAATGGTTTACAGAGAGTTATACACTGTTATAATTAAAAAGTAAAATAAGAGCTTTTAAAATGGATGACTTAATTTTCTACCCCGTAAAAGCTATTGGAAAAACTATGCACATGAATAAGGTGTCTTTTACTTGGGAAAGATTATTCCTATTAGTTGTTATACTTTGAAATGGAGTGTACAAGCTAAAAATCCAAGATGACAAACTTAGTCGTAGAATCTAGAGCACATCTACCCAAAAATACTATTAATAGTGCGGCTCACCTTTTGAACAACATCAACAACAATTGAGGTAACTTTCTCCTAAGACTTGCTTGATTGTTTATCTGGATGTAGCCATTTTATTTCAAAATATTAATAAATATTTTATCTCAACATTTATATTTTACAAATAAATACTTACATATATATATATTTAAATATTTATAGATATCTGTAATCTATCTAGTTAACTTGAGTTGGACATTTAATCTTCACCAATTGAACCATATAAGAACCAACCACTAAGGTCAACCACGCTAGTGTGGACATGAAAGGGCCCTATAGCCATCAAAATGGTAACACATCACCCCCTCATAAGTCTCAAGCTTGGGACTTAAAATCGGTCCAACCATTTGGCCAAAACTATTATGATATTGGTCTTTTGGAGGTAAGGCCTTCTCTCCATCAAAGAAAATAGCTAGACCGAAGGTATTGACCAAGCATTGGGGAGCCGTCACAACAACGATAAAAACCAACTCGAAATCTAAACGATTATTTTAGAAACGATACAAAATTTTTTTATTATTTTAAAAACATTTCATAATTGATTACTTATTACGTATTTTTATTTTATTTGCTATATTATTTTAAAAGAAAGGGTGGTCAAAATACAATTATTATTATCTTGTGAATTATTTGTTTAACTTTTATGTCTATTATCATAATTGATAATATTTTATCTAGCCTTTAGGTTCCAAAGTTTAGTAACAAAACTTTTCAAAATCAAACTGACTAATACATTCACAGTTTGGATTGGGTATTTTAATTGAACAATTTAGCTTGATTAATACATTAGAATCAAAGTCTAGCATTTAAATATGGATAACTATCTAATTAGTATCAAATCGGTCGATGTAACGTAGTAACAGAAAAACGACGTCGTTCACAGGACCGATAGAGCGCTGTTCTTTCACTCGAGAAAGATGATATGGTCGAAACGGGCGTCTATATCATCCACTTCTCTCTCTCTTTCTGTGTCTCTCTCTCATCGATGGCGCACTCTCTGCCCACCTACAGTAACTTTGCTCCCAATCACCTCTTTTCAAGAAAGAGTTGTTCTACAGTGCTATCTTCTTCCTTCTTCAGTTTTTCATTCTCTCTTCAATTTGCAAGCAACAAACAACCCCTAACCCATTATTGTTCTTCTTCTTCTCCTCGAAAACCTCGCTCCGTAGTCTCAATGGCACCTCCGAAACCTGGAGGTAAACCCAGGAAAGGTAATCAATCCCATTCTTTTGTCTCCTCCATTTTTGTAGTATTCAATTTTTGCTTCTATCCCTTGAAATCATAGTTCTCTGATAAATCAATGAAATTATAGTAAATTGTTGTTGTCTATAGTGATTGGAGTGATAAAACTGGCTCTGGAAGCTGGAAAGGCCACCCCTGCCCCGCCTGTCGGACCAGCTCTTGGTTCCAAGGGTGTGAATATTATGGCTTTCTGTAAGGATTATAATGCCAGAACGGCCGATAAGCCTGGTTTCGTTATTCCTGTGGAAATTACTGTCTATGATGTGAGCTTCGCTATCCTGTTCCTAATTGCTCTTTGTATCTTTATCATTGCTCAGTGTTCTTTTCATAGCGAAATTTGCCAGAGTAACCCATCTCCGGCATGCATTTCTAGTTGTAATGGGAGTGTCATAATCTAACGGAATTACAGAAATGGATCTAAGCTCTTAGGTGCGACATTGTTAGTGGAGATAAAATTTTTAGTGATTAAATAAAAACATGAAAAATATAGTGGATATGTAAAAACGGTCTTGATGTGCGGTAGAAGAGTGAAAACCCTTATTTATTTGTTTTTTTTTTTTTTAATTTGATGTTTTGTCTCAAATTTTTAATCGATTGTGATTCCTGGCCGGGGTTATTTCGTTATATTGATTAGTGGAGCGGTAAACACTTTTGATGGATAGAGTGCCTATGTCACGTGGAAACATGACCTACTGGGCTGATCAAGGCTCAAAATTGAGCATTGTAGTTCACTGATTTTGACTCTAGGGAAACTCATTTAGTTATGGAACGCCTTAAGAGTTCTTAAGGAGGAGAGAGAGGGACTAAACGCATCATCCTTAGCTGGAAACTTGATTAGACTCTGTTAGGTTATAGGTTAGCCTCGTGATGGGTCTCACATCCATTTGACGTGTCATTCATTAGCTCACATGGGGACGCATATGTATTGTATAGTTATAAAAAAATTACAGTGTGATCGCATGTGCGCTGATTCTAGATTGGAGGGCACCTAAGGATCTTCCAAGGGGTACACGAGCATGATTTTTAGATTGTTCAACGCCTGATGGGCATCCGAGAGGGCGCTCTCACGCTGATTACAGTGGGCTCACGCTCGAGCGTCATTCTTGATATAATTGTGTCTGACACAATTTTAGAGTTATCACTTTTACATATCTAAGACTTTGAGCGCTAACTCTGTGAGTAAAAATGGAGAAAGAGAGAGTAAAAATGGAGAAAGAGAGAGAAAAGAATGAAGTGGAAGATGCGATTATCCGAACAAATTCTAAATCGTGTTTCAATCTCTACCGACCTTGGATACGCTGTTCTTTAAGTTGAGAAGAACGTTTTACCGGTTTCATTTTTTCTCTTTTCTCTTATACTCATTATTGTTCGGGCTTATTTATTTCAAGGCGTTGTGTCTTTGTATTTATTGGGGCTTGTGTAAACGAACATATATTGTATAATAGATATTTCGGACATATAGTTCCGTAGTTTTTTCCTATCATTCACAATGAAGATTTTCCATATAAAATTGTGTTCATTATTATTTGTAATTATTACTTGCTTGTTACACATTGTCGATTATTTCTTTATGGTTCAAATAAGCGGTCCAGTCCCCAACGGACTCATGCCCTTAGGAACCAACTCGGAGAAGTGGTGCCCTAAGCTATAGGACAACTAATTAAACCTTAACAAACTAATTTAATAAGCGAAGTGGGATTCACCTACTTTCCTTCTGCTTATTGGTTTTACTTTATGGTGGATTGCAATTGGATGCCTCTGTATTGATCATGGTTCTGTTGTATTTCTAACAGGATAAAAGCTTTACATTTGTTTTGAAGACTCCACCTGCTTCTGTTCTGCTTCTCAAGGCTGCAGGTATATCCTCTTTTGTTTATGATAAATTGCTATATCTATAATTTTCTTTGGAATACCCTATGATATTTGGTTTACTTTATGGCCAAGTGCTTGCGGAATCAAGCTCTTACAATTCTTGTAGGCTTGATTAGCTTTCCATTATTACAATGTGGATATTCAAAGTTCCGAGCCACTTGTTGTTCTACTTTTATCTTTCATTCTGTTGATGTATTTTGCGGGTTTCACTGCATAAGCTCTACAATTTTACACATTGCGAGCCTTTCGTATTCATCCCTCCATAAGGTGATCTTGGGTTTTCATCTTCTTTTCAGAATATACTTTGAGAGTTAAGAATCAACGGTATAGGTTTGCTTGCAATGCCGACTTTTGACATTTTTGTCAAATAGATCACCCAAAATTGTCATTTTAAGAACTTAAATTTGTTTCTTTTGATCCTTATTTATAATGACTGTATGAGTGAGGATTAGATATATTATGAGAAAATGACGTTCATGCCTACGGATAGCTAGAGAGAGTAAATAGGTGTTTTTATGCGGAAGCACAAATCAAAAAGATTGTAACATTGACATTTTTAAGGAAATTGCGTGTCTAAATATATATCATGATCATCATTTATATGTATATAATATAAAATAAAATAGAAAAACAAGGAGAATATAAAATATGGTTACAAAGGAAAACTCTCAAACAACTCGTTCAAAGAAAAAGAACCGTTTTAGATTGAGTTTCCAACTGAAAATCTATTATACTGAAAGAATCAACTTATGGGCTAGCAAATAGATGTGCTAGACCCCCTAGCCAACTACCACCGGACGTGACTATCTAAGAGTTCATTAGATTTGCAAACCTGCAGCTACTCAGATGACTTCAGGTTCCTTCAAGATCTTCGGTTGACTAATCTATTCCAGCCGCAAACACCTCAAATCTAGAAATGAGCCTCAAACAAGAGCTCCGTAGTTTTGTAGGCTAATAAATGTGAGGTTCAGAATCATAACAGGTAAGAGATGTTAAAACATTAAGGCTCTCGTTAGCAATATAAAGGAAGGATCTATCAAAAAATTGGTGGTTCTCTAAACTCACTAGAAAGCACTCTTGAAGTCTCTAGGTAAGTTGTCTCAAACACCTTATATCTGAAATTGGTCTGGCTTTTAAAAGCAGAAGGAAACCTCTAATCGAAGAAGTTGTATGAAGTTAATATTTCAAAGAAATCATATTTTTGCTCGACTAAAATGTCATGTGAATGTCATGTGAAGCAATTATGTCAAGATAGGTTCGAGCACCTGTCACCTTTGGACCTTTGCACCTGTCATCATGCGGATCAACTTTGGACCTTTGCAATATGTCTTGTGGCCATCTTGCTGTTTGACTCTAGATTCTTGCCACATAAGCTTCTGTTACGCAGATGTAAAGCAGGATTTATACAAAGCACCATTAGTTCACAAATATATGACAAACAACCTCTCTGACACAGATTGAATAGTAATGGATCTTCTCTCGAATAAAACTTCTCGCAAACCTGGCAAGAAAGCCCTTAGCCTAGAACTTGCGCAAGCCAAACAATAGTGAACTCAACCTTCCACACTTAACCAATACAACCCTAAACTTAGACCGACACAAAAGAGTGGATAAAATAACAAACTTGCTGTACAACACAATGTCACAAAATTCACCAATGCTAAAGACAAATCCAACATGTTAGTCCACTGTGGTTTATTGGTTACTGAAAAGGACAGATTGGATGTAAAAACAATGATCATTAGAGTAGCGAGGGATATTGATGCTATTGAAAAAATATGGATTCTGAGTTAAATTTGAGAAACCATAACTGGTCATTAAGGTCCTATTAGGTGCCAATGGCAAAAATGTGTATGCTTGTGGCTTTAGCACCTGGGATATGATAAACAAGATAAGGGCATTTCCAAGCATCAATATTTGAGTTGTATAGTGCCTGAGCTTTGCACTTTGTTGGCATTCTAATTATGTGTCGGTTTTGGTGTGCCTGGAAGTGTAGGCATTGTGTTATTGCTTGCAAAAGACACGAAAAAAATGAATATATCTCAAAAGGTAGTCGTATCCTGCTGGAAGCATTGGGGAGTTATATTCAGGATGAGGTACCTTGTTGCATGTAGTTTGCAGTTGATATTGTCTTAATTGATGAGTTTAGATGGTGAGTAGAAGTAAAGAGATGTGGTAGAACGCTTCTGCAATCTAAAGTTCTAATTCACTCCAATACGAAATTTCAACGTACAAAGGGCACACTTGTAGGCTATATTAATTCCAATAACTGAATGATAACCAGAAAAATTACAAGTCTTAAAGTAAATGACTGACATTAAAAAAGGCTCAATATCCTATGTTTAGAAAGTTAGAGCTCATTCAGTAAGATTTGTCACATCAAATACTAAGATGGAAACTTCCTTTATGGAGATGTTGACTGAAGCCAAGCATCAAATTGGAGATGTGCACTGTGCAGTGCCTGGCATGTACCCTTTACACATTCTAGTTTTTTATCACCTTTCTGGTGCATCTTGTGATGTGAGCTTCATGTTCATATTTGCACCCCCACCCCATGAAAAAAGAAAAAAATTTCCTGTGTTGCTAATGTAGCTCCTTACCTAGTTGTTAGCTGCTGTGGCATTTTGATTGTTTTTAGAATGTGTTGGATTTGCAAAGCCGCAACTAAGCCAAGCTTCTACACCTCTTGACATTTGAGGTGTAATGGAATATCATACCCATGAATTATGACATGCTTCACAATAGACGAGGCTTCAACTCCATGCATGTTTTTTATAGATTGTAAAGCTGGTTTTACAAGAAATTTAAATTTTCATTTGGGCAATCTGTTCTACCTTTGCTCAAATGTGTTACCCATTTTTCCATAATGTGATTATAAAAAATAATGCTATTGTAGTTGTATTCCATTTTATGCTCATACTTTGGTGCAACTAGCTCTAAGAATGGCTTTTTTAAGTGTCATTGACCGTTATTTAGGAGTTTGTTAACAATAATAGCTTGGGTGATCAATTTTTTTTATATCTCACTTGTTTTTATGAATGAAGCAAACTTATTCCTTTTTCTTTTTCATTGTGAGCAATGAGAAATTTTAGTTATAGGTAAAGAATAAATTGATGGGAGGTAATGGTCCAAACTATATCATTCCTGCAACATTAACTCCTTTTCCGTCTCCAATGACCCGTATTTCACTCCCATTTCAGAATGCTTAGTAAAGCTGCGATTGCTTTCGATTTTCCTTGCTACATTTTGGAGAATATTACGCCTTGATGAGTACTTGTTCATCATCAATTGGTAGCCCTGCTTAGGGAGCATATCTATATTAAAAGCCTGCATATGTCAGACAACCGTACTTCACTCTTCGTTCTGCACATCTGTGAACAGTAATTCAATGCAGCCTCGTCACTTTAGCTTAATAACACATGGCCATGTGCTTCGAAAAATCGTAATTTGTAGACTCTTATGGAGTTATAACAAACGATAAGGGACTGTTGACAATAGCGTCCAAGAGCACCTCTCTTCCTGCATTACGGAACATTTTTTTCCGTCCAGCCATGAACCCTTTTTAAATTTGGTTCCTGGTATGCAGAAAGATTTGACCCTTCAATCTCCCAAAATAGGTTCCGTGCGCTCTCTTTGATGAATGCCAAGTGCATTGGAAATTGCCTTCAGAAGCTCCTCACAATGTGCTGAATGTAACCCAAAACTTTGGCTAAACTAGCTCTATTTGTGGCGACCTGGGCGTGAATGGCCCAACTCGGCCAGATCAACCACGTGAAACCTCAACCCATAGATATAACTGTCTTATGTCCACATAAATTCAAACATTCCTCAATATAATATCAACTCCTCATTATAACAACATAAAAATAAAAACGCAAAAATATTAACCGTTAAGGGATACAGCCCTGTAAATAAATTCCATGTCTCTATAGAAGAAATCCTTTTCATCTCTCAAAATGAAAGCTGCTAATCTCCAAAATCCTCTCCACCTATAAGTTCGGCAACAAATGAAAGATTCTTGTTAGCGCTGTATATTTAACTTAAATCTACAATTTACAAAATATAAGAATGAGTCAAATACTTAATAAGTAATAATAATCAATAACATATAATAATTAATAATTATATCAGGTAAACAATATTAATATATACGACAATAATAACAACCATGTAAAGCTCAATAATGAATTCTATCCAAAACTCTATAACTCGTTATAATTATGACTCAAAAACAACAATGAGGAGAGGTCCCATTGGGACTCACATATCATGAAGATAAAAGAATTTCATAGAATTCCGACCTCATCAATAAAATGTAGGGATTATTCTGACTCCAAATATCATAAGAAAAATAAGGATTACCTGAATCTGAATGTTAACATAAAAGACCCAGATGTTTTGTATCCGAATAATAATATAACTTTATAGATTCCACAGATTTTGAATTTCTCTGAATTCACCTTATGGATTCTCTTTAATACAAGTATAGATTTCACTAAATCTTAAACTCAAGCAGTATCAACAATAATGATATATTATGAAAATATCTTAGATCTTATTTTGATATTATGAACCAAATGCCACATATTTATGCCATTGATTGCTGTGAAACTACATGAGGTAATCGATATTCAGATGTTTGACATGCGACCGAATCAATAGTCTCGTAAGACTTTGCCACGGTAAGTCTGCAAATGTCCCCTCAACACGTGCATTCCCTCCACCTACTGAGGGTATGGGAATATCAATATTTAGATTCCCTCCACCTACTAAGAGTACGAGAATCGTCACAGCATGTCAAACCCAATCCCCCATCGTGATATTATTTGATATCATACCATACGATGCTTACATGGCCGTAAGTATCTTCCACACTGTGCATTATACCTCATCATCATATTGATACGGAAATTAATATCGAATGACTATTGACCACACTAAAGCTTCGTAGATTTCATATTTCTTGAGACGATAGTGTTTTCATATAACATTCTTTACCCTAACCGTAAGAAGCCAGTAATATATTTACGCAATTGAGTGTAATGCAAAGGAACTCCCCAACGTGTAATGGTAAAAGTGTCATTCGATACTAATATGAATTACACTCATGCAATCAAAGCTAATATAAAGAATGTCATAACTGAAAAGAATAAGGAAGATCCATAGATACACGAAGAATTCGACCACCATCATCCCATTAGGTCTACATACTTACAAAGGTTTTTAAGTGATATATATGATTTTTGAGTTTAATTCATCCTTTCCATATTATAAAAATCAATTTCTCTAATCTTAATCACACAAATACGCTCCACATACTCACAAAAATCTCTAATTAATAATTATATTATCCGATATTATGTTTCATGGTCAGCGAAAATTTGACGAAATACCCTCCAAAAAATATGGAGAATCTGACGTGTCTAGGCTTCTCATAAAGTCACTCTATGCTCAACTGTAAATTACCATTTCTAAAGGACTTTATTTATATATTAATTTTCTTAAATTAATGACCTTTATTGATCGCATATTTAAATAGCCTAAAATGAAAAACTGCGGTGTTACACTGTCCCTATAATCTTGACAATATTTTAATATAAGATTCAACTGTGCAGCAGCTCCCACCTTTGCATGCTATCTCGGGCAAAAATTAGACTTTGCACCGGGCTCCCCTACAAATTTTATTCTCTTCTCCCTTCGGGCTTCCTGAATGAGCCGAGTGTGCCCTTCTGAATTCAATAAGGACGATTTTGGTGAAAGAGGATCTCCTTGACGATTACCCATAATAGGTTGAATATTAACCATATGGGCTGTCAAAAAAGATCAGCACGTCGTTGAGAGATCACCCATCAAGATGCTGACCCCAACTTCTGCATTCTATTTGCCTCTTTCTTATTTGCTTGCCTCATTTCATTTCAAGAAAAAGATTTGGCAAAGATAAATCTGACTTGAATTCTATCCTCGTTCTTTTGTGATTAGATTTGTCATCATCTAAATCCAAGCACTGGCATTGCTATTCTCAGGATCCATTGACTACTGTCGAGGGCCTTCTGTGTGAATGTAGTGTTTTAGGAACTTGGAACATTGAACATGCGCTCTCTATCAATTTTTGCCTTCTTTGCCAATATAATTAGATTGATATTCGGGAAACACTTTTCTATCTATCCATATTAATAGACCTATGTGATGGGACTTGACATTCAATCCTCTGAGTGATGGGACATCCCACATAGATAGAAAGTCACTTTAGAATATTTATGACCATATAACGACTCATATATAACTGATATATTTATAAGAATTCAGGTGTGGAGAAAGGTTCAAAAGACCCAAAGAAAGAGAAAGTAGGGAAGATCAGTATCGAGCAACTGAGAGCAATTGCCGAAGAAAAGCTGCCGGACTTGAATTGTTCCACAATCGAATCAGCAATGAGAATTATAGCAGGAACTGCTGCTAATATGGGCATTGATGTCGACCCACCTGTTCTTGAAGAGAAAAAGAAAGAGCAGCTGGTCTAGTCATCCATCCGCCTGTTTCCCTTTCCTCTCCCAAATTCAAATTCGAAGTGGGCCTCCATCTGTGGAGTGGGCTTTGATAGTTTATTGGGCCTTGTTGTTGGACTTGCACGAATACACCTTGTTGCAAGTTCTCATCAAGGTGGTGCCTAATGTTAAAATTTCATTGTACAACAGCAGGCTGGTTTCGTTGGTATGGCTATATTTTTGCTTACAAAAATAATTTTTTTTTTTTGGTGAAAAATACGTTTATGAAAAATATTTTTCATTTTTTCAAAAGAACAAATTTTCCCATAATATTTTCTTTTACGTTGGTGGGTTACAATGATTCTGGATTATCACAAATCCACAGCGAGAATTTACGATGGTGTTGATATTTTTGTAGAGAGATTTTCGATCATTAGTGATTTTATATGGCCATTAAAATATCTTTAGTCATTGTTAATCAGTCAATGATGTGATTCTTTGGGTAGCTGTACGATCGGAGATCTCATTAGCCAGCTATCGAAATAGCACAGGTGGGCCAGGGAGCACCATGGACGGTTGTGATGTTCCATTCACAGAACAACTTTAATTAATGGGATGGCCTTCAAAATATAATTTCCTTTTGTTTTAAAATGATAAGGCATTTTCTAATGTTCAAGTAATTAGAAAATTATTTCTTGTTGTCTTAATTTATTTTTTTTATATGTGGGTCAAATATTAGAAATTATGAAAAATAATTTATTATTCTTGCTAAATACCAAAAATTTGTAAGATTGTTTGGGATTCTTAGCCCAATCTGATTTATTGTAGCTGTACAAAATTGTCTTTTTCTTACTCTTAGTTGTGAAGAAGTGGTCACACCTACGTGTTAGGATGTTGAGGTTGGACCAACTTTTTTTCATATAAAGCAAATAATTTAGGGTGTGTTTGGTTGCAGTAATTGGGGGAGAAAAGAATTACAATTTCTTCAAAAATTGTTATTTCTCCGTTTGGTTAGCAATAAGGTGGGAATTGTTATTCCCTGAGAATTGTTATTCCCACATATATTTTTTTGTTTTATTATTATTATTATTATTATTATTATTATTATTACTACTATATATTATTATTATTATTATTATTATTAGGTATTATTATTATTATTATTTATTAGGTATTTTATTATTATTATTAGATATTATTATTATTATTGTTATTATTATTATTATTATTATTACATATTGTTGTTATTATTATTATTTTATTCTATTATTAATAATAATAATATTATTATTACATACTATTATTATTAGGTATTATTATTATATATTATTATTATTATTATTATATTTATTATTATTATTTATAAGATATTATTATTATTATTCCTTATTATTATTATATTTATTATTATTACTATTATTATTATTATTATTATTATTCCCATCTTATTCCTCATACTATTCTATAAACCAAATAATGAAATATTAATTTTCACGTTATTCTATTCCAACAACCAAATATAAGAATAAAAATTTTAATTCTATTCCCATCCTTTTCTATTCCCTATAATAACTATTCTATTCCCACCTAATTCTATTCTAGCAACCAAACGTACCGTTAAGGATTAAACTTTTGCTTGCTCCAAAAAAAGTCTTATTTATTGAATTGATTATTTTGTTGGAATAGATATTTTTATTTTTTTTATTTTATAAATATGAGTCAAAAATATATAAATCTATATATTTTATGTAACTATTTTGTATATTTATTTTTATTTATGGATCAATCAATATTTTTTATAAATTTTAGCTTGGGAGGGTCAATTTAATTTCTTTTAATTACAATCATTCGATTAATATTATACGGTTGAGATCTTTTTAAAAAAAATTAATTTTTTTAAAAAAAAGGTATAACTATTTAATTAAATATTAAACAATTATTATTAAAAAAATTAAATTTACCCCTTTTTTTAGATGAATAGGCTCCCCAATTGTGTCTTGTGCAATATACAATGCTTGATTAGAATTTAATAAATGCATTAACTCTTATAAGAGGTATATTAATAAAGTTACTCCATTATAAATTAAAAAGGTAATGATTTAAATAAGAAAAAAATGATCTCTCTATACAATGCTGAGATCGAGATTATATATATATATATGATTGTTGTATAAAGAGGGGGAAGAATTGAAACAAAGATATCATATCCTATTTTGTTATACTCGAAATTTAAATTTTAGATCTAATTTTGATTTTGCTAATTAACATTAGATGAAATTAAATTTTTTATTTTATTTTTTGATTCATTGAAATTAAAAAATAATGTAAAATAATTATTTATAATTCTTAGAAATAAAATAGATAATTATAATTTTTATACTAAATATTATTTGTTAATTAGATATGATAAAGTTA
This sequence comes from Nepenthes gracilis, assembly GCA_033239525.1. NCBI lineage: Eukaryota > Viridiplantae > Streptophyta > Magnoliopsida > Caryophyllales > Nepenthaceae > Nepenthes > Nepenthes gracilis. The sequence goes on from BSYO01000009.1 coordinate 8,517,398, forward strand.
AATGAGTTAAGACGCAATTGTTTAAATTTTCTTTTGTTCGTTTGGGTCGGACAGAGATGAGGTGACCGTAATTTTATTTATTAGTTTATTTTTTAAAAAAATTATATATAAATATTATTTAAACACTTATAAGTTAAAATTTTAATAAACAGTATTATCTAAAAGCACATAATTTTATAAAATTTTGTTATATTTAAATTTTATATATAAAAAAATTTATATTTTATATTAAACTACTTACTTATCTTTTTTATATATGGTTTAAAAAATTAACTATATATCAATTATTTTTCTCTCAAAATTATAATTCCTTATAAAATTCAAACAATAGAATTTAAAATCTATCCAATTTTAATTCCAATATAACTAGAATTATACTTAAAACTTTTAATTTTAATTCTAATTTTATATTCTAAATAGACACTAATAATAATAATAATAATAAAGGAAACTCAAGAAGACAAGGAGATTATATGGAGAGACTATATAATTTAATTTATGAGATTAAATAATCCGAGACTATATAATTTCATAAGCCCAGAGCATGGCTTATGAAAGTAGTCCCTTTTATTACAATCTGCATCAATTATGAAATTTAAGAATGCTTTCCTTTCATTCAAATCTATTACAGATCCAGTAGGAAAGCTTTGATTAAAATAAGGCAGAGGCAGAGGACGCTAAGCTCGAAAGAGGTCGAGGCTGCTCTGTGCGGCGAGTTCTCTGTTCCAAAATTTCTCATAGTACTCGGCATATGTGAAGTTCTTGTAGGCGGCGGGATGATCGCCGTCGATTAGTTCCCGAGCAGGTTGCATCACCGCATCCGGAGATGGGCAATAGAACGTTGGCACCGAAATCCGCTCCTCCTCTTTGTTCACCACCGCCCGGTGGAGCACGCTCTTGTACCGATCGTTGCTGATCACCTGATAGGCGGCCGCACACGCCACAACATGAAAACAGAGTCGGTTCAATGTGATTCAGCTAGCTGCCGCTCACCATACGTCCCAATCTGGGCATTAAATTTAGAGGTCTAGGTGCCCATGAGTTGACTACATGGGTACAGGTTAGGGGCGCTTGGTCCCATCAATTATGGGGCCCAGGATCACTGTGGGTCATTCCAATGTACGGCCACAACCTATTGTACATTCTCATTATTTTTATTTTTATTTTTTAGTGTTTGGCATGTGATAATCGTTGGGGCATACTATTGGTAGAAGTTTAAGCATTGATTTGATATAAATTGGGCGATTGATGCATATAGGATAAGCATTTAAGCAGGACACGTATAGAATCTTTGTGTGTGATTGATGCTCAACCGACATATCAGTTTTTTTATATAAATTAAATATTATTATATAGTTATTTACGGTTTTTTTTTTATCGAATTGTTTCATATATTGATAGTAAATATAGAGAGAGGAAAATAAGAAAAAAAGGGTATTATTTATAAATTTGGGAGATATTTTTGTTCAGATTCATTTTATTCTTTGATATATTATACTAAATTGTGTACAAAATATTTATATAAATTTAGATTTCTCAAATTGTATTTTTATTTGATGTAAATTTTAAATTTATACTTATATAGTGTTGAGCATGAAACTTTGTTGAGAGACAAATTATATCCTAATTGAAAGTCATGGTAAATTTGTGTAATAATGACTAATTATAGTGAAATTTGATTTGGATAGAACTTTTCTCCCATTAAATTGAAGAATTTTTATACCAAATTAGAGTATCTTTTATGATTAATTTATATTTAACACAATTTTTGTATTATATTATGAATATATAGATATATCAAAATTAAATAAAATTTAAAGAGGAAAAAATTTTAAAAAACTTTCAGTAAAAAGTATTAAAATATCATTTTACCTCCTTATAAATTTATTTAATTATTTTTATCCAAAAATTAAGTCATATCAACCTATCTAATAAACACATTAGATTGAATCTTTTAAAGATAGTAAAATTTGAGTCAATTTAAAAATTCACAGGGTCTCCTATTTTTAAGCCATGATGCTAGCAAAAGGACGGTGTACCTGCATTTGGTCGCCGATGTTGACAATGAAGGCGTACGGGATCGGATCGATGGCGACCCACTTGGCATCCTTGAAGACTTGCAAGCCAGGCACTTGGTCTTGCAGAAGAATGGTGATGAGATTAGGGTCGGCGTGGCCAGGCAACCCGTAAGTGAGCTCTGGCTGTGGGCACGGTGGGTAGTAATTGAATGCCATATGCTGTCCGTGCTTCCCTATTGCTTTATCAATGAAGCCCTTCTCCAGCCCTAAACTCTCTGATATGGCTTCCAGGAGCTTCAGCGCTAGCCCTCTCACCCTCGTGCAATACTCTGACACATCCTTTCTGCATGTTTCCATCACGTCAATCTCTTGAAAAATTATGTATATATATATTTATATATATATATCGAATCTTAAAATAAAGGGAAATATTATTTGCACGGCAAAGTCGAAAATCATGATTAAAGTCGAGGGAACGGCCTCGGCTTTTTAGATGAAATCTACCTGTGTAGTCTTTTTTTTTTTTTTCTTGCTTGTAAATTATTAAAAAAAAAAAAAAATCCACCGTCTAATTTTATCCAAATGACCGAAATTTGCGACGCAAGTCCTTTGTCGTGACTAGTGCAAAGCAGGCCTCTGAGTGGATGATTAAGGGTGTTTAGTTTTCCATTTTAGTATTTGAAGCTACCTAAAAGATGGAGGATTCGACGGCCATTGGTGCACGTAATCTTCAAGAGGATAGCAATGGAGTCTTAGGAAGTCTCTCCAGTTGGAAACCTTCTCTGAATTGACATTGAAACTCGTGGAGAGCCTGACGGACTTGGTGGGATCATCGGAATACGTCTTCTGCCTTTCGTTCTCAGGCATCCGGAAAAATTCTCTGGTAACACGCAGAAGGTCGTCGATCAAAGTTTCAGGTATCCCGTGGTTTGTAATCTGGAAAGAAAGAGAGACGAGGAGTAAGAAGGTATTGAATTAGATGCTAATGCCGCTGGGTTTTACTCACACACCTGAAAGAAACCGAAATCTCGGCAAGCTGAGCCAATCTGTTTGATGGTATCAGAGCGGCCGGAGCCTTGAAGACGATGGAGATCGATGAGAGGAATGGAAGAGGAAGCGTCGGATGACTGAACCGGCTTAAGGTCTGGGCGGTCGGCGATGTGCCTGATGTAGTTGGAAGGAATCTTCTTAAGGGCGCCACCGGACACCAGGTCTGTAAGAAGTAAATTGGATGTAACCATGGCCGTCGAGCAATTTGTTTATGCAGATGGGTCTTTCCTCTCGATGCTCTACGCTGTTGTTAGCCGCTGCCGGTGTCTAATTTATAGGAGTTCCTACGCCTTGGCAGAACGATATTCATGACCTGCGAGAGCCTGAGCTGAATGTGACCCACGTGACATTTAGTACCAAATAATTAGTATAAGATATTTATATAATTATTAAATTTAAATAAGTAATTATATTTAATATTCATTTTAGAAAACACTTTAATTATTTGTGCTACCATTTAATAATATATCTCATTATATTATATAATTTTTATATCATTACCTTTTTAGTTTCTATTAAGCAAAAACTGACCAAAAATATAAGAGATTTTACTAAAAAAAAAGGTCCCCATATATGCTTAAAAAATAGAGATTGACTAGGTACAATTGATCGTTAATTTTTAAATTAAATGATGAAATAATAAATGTTATAACCATATATCCTATATTTGTTAAATGTGAACACGATCAAGGGTATAAAATGGCTATATTGCCCTTCAACATGTCATAGTCTTATAAATTTTGTCGGAGATAGTTCAAAATGAGATTGGCTCAACCCATTGTTATGAAGGACCCATAAACTATCAATCCATAAAGTGATATAACGAACCAATTTATTAGACTTGAAATGAAATAGAATCTGATTGAATTATTCGATATTTGAATAACCCGATTGCTAATATTACAAAAAAAATGATATCTCAAACAACTATTTAGTTAATAAATTTAAACAGTTAATCCCAACAGACAGTTACATGGATCAATAGATAAATAGTTAAATACGTATAAAAAAGATATGTTAAATTTAAAATTTATATAACGATTGGGCCATTTAATTTCCAACAAATATAACTCATCAATTAATGTACAATCATGTATTCTCATGAAGGGCATACTGATTAGCAAAAATGTTATAAATATATCTATTTTTCTCACATAAGGGGACCGAATCTGAATTGCTCATAAAAATAACAAGTAAAGAACTCTAATCCTCTATACACTTATAAATCCTAAAAATTATAGAGCTAAATCCTTCATTTCTTACTTTCTCTGGTTCGTAATCTCTCATCATTTGTCATTTTTCTAAAAAGATTTCTAATTTGAAAGTTAAAATATATTTTAAGGAGTGAGTCTCATTCCTTTAACCTCTTATTAGTTATTATGGTGTGTAATATTCGAATTAAAAGATTTAAAAAATTAATCCAATTTTATTTGGATAGCTATCCAGATATGAAGTACATATCATTGATATCGTCTATGGGAACATGGCTAAACTTTTTGTTCCTAATCGATTAAAATTCTGCCTATTTGGGAACAACTCTTGTCTTTGATAAAGCAAAAATAATAAACAGACAAGTACAAAGATAGTCAAGCTAGCTACTGAAGAATGTCCCATCACGTGGCGTCGTCTCACAGGAGGATGGTTTTAGAAGTACCCACCCATTGACCAATCCTAGCATTGGGGACTTGGCCTCTTAGTTTAAGATATGTCAAAGATATTAAAATCCTTATGGGACAAAATTGATGGCTAAACCCACAAGGTCCAAATCCTCCAGACATAAGTATCGACCTCATAAAAGAGATCGAAATTAAAGAAAGTTGTTTCAAAGAAAGGCCTCATTCAGTCAAATATTCCAAAGGCTCCTGAGGCACTCGTTCTCATGGCTACTTTTTGACTAGAAGGAAGCTTGAACTTTGAAATTAAGAAAGAGAGTCCTGACCGATGGAATCCTAGATATATCCAAGATTTTGAATGCCAGTTAACTAGGAAGAGTCATACAACAGCAAGTCCAAAAGCCTCTCAGTCAAACAGATATTAGACGCATTTACTAATCATTTGAAGTTGAGGATATTTCTTAATACCAAAAGATTATCCTCCACCATTGAAATGGAAGAGATAAAAAAAGATTGAAAAGCCAATTTCTTGGAAAAATACTATTATGCAAATGACCAAATTAGATTGTCTACCTTTTACTTTAGAGTTAAGGAGGTGTGGACTCCCTCACAGCTTTAAAATGTCAATAGTAAAGCCTTTGGATAGAAGCACTCATCCAAAGGATTATCTCGACCATTTCTGAACATTACTTGGCTTTTGAAATTTATAGGATGCCACGCTATATCTCTACTTTCATTTAATTTTAAATGGAGATGCGGAAATTTGGTTCCATAGGTTAGGAACAAATTTTATTCAATCTTTTTAAGAATTGGCAGATTAGTTTTTATCATAATTTGCCTCCAATCAGAGAAAAGAAAAATAACCTTGACACCTTATTAGGATCAAATAGGCTCCGAACAAGAGTCTAAGGCTTTTTCTTGCCATATCTAAAATTGAGGCTAACGGCATATTAAAACTCATCGATGAGGTAAAGTTGAAAGCCTTTATGATAACTATATAGTCAAGTGATTTTTTAAATATTTAGTTTAATAGGGCGCTAATAAATTCTTAGAGGCAAAAGTCATTTCCTAAGTATATATTACGGTAGAAGAGGCCAACAAAGTAAAGCAACCAGAACACTTGGATTATGTGAGCCATCTAGAGTCAAAGGATGGAGAAAAGAAAAGAAACGACAATAACCCTTTCGCTTGAGATTACAGAAAATAATAAAAAATTGAGCCGAATATTCACAGAGAGCACAAGCTATTGAATCTCACGCCTTTAAATGATGCCTGAATAAACGTTCTGATATAAATATAGAACAAAAAATTTTTAAAGTGGCCCATGCCAGTAAAGAACCCAGTGGAGAAGATCAGCCTAAATACTACTTCTATCATCAATCATTGAAACACAATATTGAAGATTGTCAAACCTTATAAAAGGAGATTGAGGCTATAATACAAAAGAAGAACCTAAAAAAATATTAACAAAACCTTGGGTTCATCTAGGTAATGAAAAAAAAATGATAATGAGTAGACTAAGTGGCCGTGAAACCACGTGGCAATAAAAGTTATTAACATGGTGTTTACTAGACCTGTCAATAAAAAGGTTTTAGATTATCTTGAGAAGACTTTTTCTAATAAGAGACAAAAAATAAGTGAAGAAAATGATGTCATTAGTTTTAATAATGATAATATGATACAAATAATATCTCCCCATTTAGATCATCTTGTAATATTTATTCTCATTTAAGATAGAGTTTATGACTACTAACTAAAATGAGTCTTTATAAATGTAAAAGTTTAAAAAATATTATTTACTTTGATACATTTATCAAGTTTGGGCTTAAAAATTGTCAAATAGAACTATTAGATGGGCGACTATATAGATTTGACAATGAACCAATCTAAATGAATAGTATAACTGTAGGTTAAGCTAGGGGCATATCTAAAAATGGCCTCCTATATGCTAACCTTCCTGGTTATTGATCTTTCCTCAATTTACAACACTATATTAGGCTGACTATGTTTAACAACATTTGGAACGGTTACTTCAATTCCGTATCTTAAATAAAGTTCCTAACTAGATATAAGCTTGGAGAAGCCATGAGAGACCAAATCAAAGAGTGAATTTGCTATTTGATGCAAAGTAATAGCCCAACACCTTCCCAACTCGTTAAAGAATCTAATCTTTGGTATGAAGCTTCTTTTCAACAAGCACAACCCATAGAGTTGCCTCCAAATTCCTCTAAATCCTATAGACTTGGATAAGTATGTTTAAATCAACTTTTTGCTAGCCTAATATTTAAAAGAGAAGTTAGTTGAGTTTTTACGTAATAATGTGGACATCTTTACTTGGACATAAACAAACTTGCTGAGAATCCCAATGAAAATAATGGTTTACAAATTGAGCATCATCTAGGCATAGAAGCCGATCATACAAAAAATATAAAATTGTTTAGTAAAAAACTCATAATAATCTACAAATAGGTCAAGAAGTTAACTAATACTGGTATCATGAGGGAGATAAATCATTTAGATTAATTATCCAACATTGATCATGTCAAAAAGAGTAACGAAAAATATAGAATGTGTGTCGACTTCACAAGTATAAATAAAGTATGTCCAAAAGATAATTTTTTCTTCCAAAGATTGACTAACTAGTAGATTCAATATCCAAACAACATTTGCTTAGCTTTATTGATGGTTACTTCGGGTACAACTAAATCCACATGAACGTAGTAGATGAAGAGATAACATTGTTCATCATCGATCGGTGAACCTATTGTTATAAAGTAATATTGCTTTAATTGAAGAATATTGGTACAACATACCAGATATTGATAAATAAAATATTTGAGTAGCAGATTAGAATAAATATGGAGGTGTTTATGAATGACATGTTTCTCAAAAGTATACTTACCAATGAACTTATTAACGAATTAGTCAAGATATTCGAAGTACTTAGAATATATTGAATGAAGTTAAACCAACTAAATGTGTTTTTAGATAATTTTTAGTAGATATTTAAGGTTCATTTTCTAACAATATAGGATAGAGGCAAATTCGGAGAAGACAAAAGCCATAATGATTATAAAATCACCTCGAATTGTCAAGGAAATTAAGAGGTTAACCGAAAAACTGGCTGCATTATCCCAATTTTTGTCGAAGCCAGTCGAAAATATCTCTCATTATTCAAGGCAATAGAAAAAGCCAAAAAAATGGTTTCCAATTGATGGATGAGTGTTAACAAACTTTCTAAGAGTTGAAAGAATATTTAGCGCATTCACCTTTATTGAGCTGTCCTAAAGAGAATGAAGAATTATATATCTACCTGGCTATCTTGGAGATAACCTTGAGCATAGTTTTGGTTAGAAAAGAGGCAGGGATATAGAGATCTATTCGCTATGTCAACAATATCCTAACATGTATGGAGATTTGGTATATGTGAACGAATAAAGTAACTTTAACCTTAGTTTTTATTGCGAGAAAGCTTCGACCGTATTTTTAGGCCTATAAAACTGTGGTCTTGACCAATCAACCGTTAAAAAGGATCTTATGGAATTCAAAAGTGTTCAGATGCCTTATCAAGTAGTTGATCGAGTTGGGTAAGTTCGATATAAAATTTAGTGTGCAAACCCCCATAAATGGTCAAACCCTTACAAACATTATTCTTGAAACAATGACCCGAAACTCAAAAGAAATAAATGAAACCATGAAAGCAACTCCGAAAGGATCAATGCTCGCATGGACGTATGTTGACAGAGTATCCTCACAATCAAGGATTTGAGTTGAGATAGTATTAACTTTATTTGAAGGATTCGAGATGAAATATTTAATCACATTTGGGATCCCTACCACTAACAGCGTGGTGGATATATGAGACTCTACTAACCGGCTTAAAGCTGGCAAATGAGTATTCCGTCAAGAACCTAATTATTTATGGTCATTCTAAACTAGTGGTCAATAAAATATTGCTAATTTTAAAGTATCCAATCTGTACCTAGCTATATATCCTTACAAGGTATGACATTTTTTTTATCTCTCGATAAGCTTGAAAGTTATCCATTTACTGAGGAAAATAATTGAAAAGTCGAAAGACTTTTTAAGTTGGAAGCATCCGATTGTCTAAAATAACAAATTCAAATATAAGAGAAATGCTTCAAAGCTTGGCATCAAGGAACAAGATGAGGTTCTCCAAATGTTAGATAAAGTATGTTGGATGACTACATAACTAAAATAACTTGATAGCAGAATAAAGTGATTTATAGAGGCAAAATGTATTTTAAAAATGACTGGTCAGTACACTTTGTGGACTGGTCATTGTACAAATAGAGTTGTTTGATATCCTACATGTGTTGTCTACCTCTAGTGGAAGCTGATTACATTCTCAAAGAAGTGCATCTTAGTATATGTAGAACGCTCGTAGGAGGTAAAAATTTAACCTTGAAAATTATGAGGTAAGATTATTGTTGGCCATCCATAAAGAAGGATGTGACGGAGCTCGTTAAAATATACGAGAATTGTCAAATTCATAGTAACGTACCTAGGCAACCACATACAGAACTCTAGGCACTACTAGTTCCATGATCGTTTGTATAGTAGGGATTGGATACGTTAGGTCCATTTTCTATAATAGTCAAACAAAAGAAATTTATTATTATTGTGGTGAATTATTTCATGAAATTGGTTGACACTTCTCTGTTGGCCAAAATTATAAAGCAGAATGCAATGAAATTTGTGCGTTAAAATATTATTTATAGATTAGGAATATCAGAGGTTATAACGACTGACAATGGTACCAATTTCTCTAACAAAAGGCTCACACAATATTATAACAGTCTCATAGGCTTTTACATTAATCTTATACCCACAAATAAAATAATAAGTAGAAATGGCAAATCAAATGATAGTAAAAATTAAGTTAGACAAAGTTAGAGGAGCATGGATAGACGAACTATCATCAGTACTTTCGTCATACCAAACGATTCCGAGAGAGCCCATAAGAAAATTATCCTTTAGCTTGTGCTTCAAAACATAAGTGGTTATCTCAGTGCAGATAAGGCTATAAAGTTTTCGAGTGAAAAATTTACTTTGGATCAAAACTCCTAACTCATAAGACAAATTCATATAACTTAGAGGAAGTTATAGAGATGGCACATATTCGGTCGACAGCCTATTAATAAAAAGTTATTTGGTTCTATAACAAAAAGGTGAATGTGTGGACTTTTGAGGTCAGTGACTTTATATTAAGGAATATTGAAGCAACCCAAAAGCTAACACGTAGTAATAAACTATCTCTAAGTTGGGGGGTCCATTCTTATTATCAACAATGCTCCATAATTATGCTTATAAACTACATACTTAAAACAAAAAACTAATCCTTCAAATTTGGAATACTCTTCACCTTAACAAATAGTACCAACAAAAAGCCTGCCTATTAATATATAGATACCCCCTGCCCCTCATTTTGGGATGCTCATGTGTTGTAATTTGTTCTTTCAAATTTTAATAAAGTTAATTTTTTTATTCATTTCTTATCAATTTATATGCTTCTATGTAACTAATATTATTATGACAAATTTTGAGTCATATGATTGGTTTGAGCACATGATCTATAAAATGTATCAATTCAAAGAAACAATCTTACTATAAGTTCAATAAAACCGTACAACTCCAAGCGCAGTCACACAACAATGATTTCAAAATACTCGAAGGCTAGAAAACTAAGCGTTCAATTTCTTTTAAGAGATCAAAAGATAGACCAAATAAAGCCAATCAAGACTCAATTAATAATCATCTGACCTATTAAATCTCAAAAATATTGTTAACGCATAAATGTCAATACACCCTTCCACATGATACACACAACCAATCAATCAATCTTGGACCATGATCCTATTTAGTTGGCGGCAATAATAAAAAAGACTTAGTTGGCAATCAATCCAATCATCTTATGGTTGCTTAATTAGCGATAATAGTTAAAAAACTTAGTTGGCAAATAATTCAGCCATCTAATAATCAAAAACTCATATACATATGCTTGAAAGTTTAATTGCTTGATCAATATCAATTAAGGAACAATGGATACTTAAAGATTAAAAGTCTGAATATATACACTAGAAATTAGATTACATTTTCCTCACTTATAAGTATAATTGGGATTATAAAATTCAAGGATAGCATACCAGTTAACCGCATCCAACGCGGTTGGGATAAAAAATTATCAATTTTGTACAATTCAGCTGTATTCGTTTTTATTAGATCAACTAGTGATTTAGCCATTGTATGCTTATTGTCAAGAATCAGTCCAAAAAATGTAATATTGATATCACCCCATTTATTTAACAAAATTTAATTATTAAAAACCTTGATATAAATGAATTTGTCTTTCTAATTCTTCACCGAATTGGAGTTTCCACCACTTATTTTAAATTCTTTCTGGGAAGTTAGGAAGATCCAGTTTTGATTAAAGCGAAAAACTATCATAATAGTTCGGATATCTAACTTAAGACTTCAATTGTGGAAGAAAATGTATAATGCCATAATATATTTAATGGCATTGGGATGGTGATGGCTGACTAAAATCTCTAAGGTCTTAATTATTTCTTCAAATTCTCTCGCCAAGGAAATCTAGAGGTCATCCTTTAGATAAGTCTCATATATAATAATAAAGTCGTCCCTGTGAAAGTAAGCTCTCCCATCAAATAATGGAACGTGAAAGAAAATTGCAGAAAAAATATTATACTAATCGTAAATATCCAATACATCATCCATGACAAGATAAGAAGCAAAGTCGACAACATTCTTTAAAGGCACCATGGGAAACTATGGGAAATTGAATGTTGGACAATTAGAGAAATCAGAAAGCTTGTACTTTGATGTAACCCGAATGATAATATACCATTAAGATTTAAATAGAAGAGTGAAAGATGTTAAAATTTAAAATGACAACTAAAGTTGAAAACGATACATTTCAAATGGAATACTGATCCAAACAATGTGACGTTCAAATAATGGTACATCTTCTTACCCTCTCTCAAACCCAAACTGTCACAAACTAAAATATTTTAAAAACATTATAATTTTTAAGCCATCTATCATTGTATTAATAGTGTTGTTAATGAGTCACTTCCTTTACAAAAGTAATGATAGTACTTGCGTCATTAGGCAAGTCACAAAATTATGTTATGAAAGTTCGATACGCCTCATAGAATCAATCTATTATCCCTAGTAATCTAATGTCTCAATCAAATGGTTAAAGATACCAATTTGTCATAAAGACGAATTGCCAGAAAATCAAACTATTAAAAGTCCTAATTATTTAAAGATAAAGTTGTTAGAATACCGAATGGATAAATCTCTACCAAATTAGAACCTAAAAAATGCTAAGATATTGTGGCTAAGAATTAAAAAAAAAATCATTTAGTTAATTTTATTAATATAAACTTTTAACAATTTAAAATTTTACACGAAAAAAATATAAGTCCAATAAAAGAAATAAATTAAGAATAACGACTCAAATGCGAAAAATAAAATTTGTCTTTATTTTATAGAGACATTTATGAATAAAATATATCTTTACAATGCAGACGCTGCGATCATTTGGACTAAAAGAAAAAAAAAGGTAGGAAAGGATGGTCCAATGACCAAAAGAAGATGGAAATCAAGAACACACAAATATTCGCCCTCATCTCAAATTTAACATCTAGTCAATCAGCTCTGACAAGTTAATATAAAAATCTGACAATTACATCATAACACAAGAGTCAAGAGGTATTGAAACTGCTAATCCTCTCAAACAAACTGTGAAATATTGATATCCCAAATTTCATGATGAGGGGTATTAGGAATAGCCACTCGAAAGGATAAGTGCCCCGATTCAGTATATTACGTAACAGAGAAAAATTAAAATGGTTTCCTGTATAAAAAAATAACCAAGTAAGATTTTATTAATACCTCCTGAAAGAATACCAAAGCACCCAGAAGAGCTCTTTTTTTTTTTTTAGATTCACCAAACGAAAACTCCATCAAATATTAGGATTAAAGGTCTAGTTCAAAATTGAACGAAACTCTATCAGATGTAGAGACTTAGGATTTGGTTAAAAATTAAATTAGAGCAACTCTTTTTATAGCTAAAAATGGGTTTGAAACAAAGAAATATATTCAAATAGTCAAAAACTCCTAGTCAATAAAATAAATAATCATACTTTGATTGATAAGATCGATCAACAATCAATATGTATTTATTAATATTCCATTGGGAATGAGCATTTAGACAATGTTTAAAGCGTGCCACTTGAATTTGTGTTTTAACATACTTAAAATATGAATTCAACCATCGACTATGGGTGTCGATGTTGGATGCAGTTTAAGATGAGATTGGCTCAATTCATTGTTATGAGGAGCCCATAAGCTCTCGGTGCACAAGTTGTCAGCTCATTAATGGATATGAACCAACCAAGTTGTTAGATTCGGAATAAAAAAATTTGACTAAATTATCAAATATTTGAATGGTCGACATACTGGTAATACAAAAGATTTGGGTATCGAATGACTAATCGGTTAATTAAACTCAACTACAAGTTTTAATGAATGGTTTCATGAATTGATGAATAAATAATCTAATCAAATGAATAGTTAATACACCTAAAGAATAAGGGTTAGATTTATAATTTATATAACGGTTGGATCATTCAATTTCTAGTCCAACATAACTCCCCAACTAGTGCACAATCGTACGTCTTTAGGAACTATATATTAATTGATAGCATGGTTAAAAATTTAGCTATTTTTCTTAAATAAGGGAATCAAATGTGAGTCACTTATAAAAATAGTAAGTACATAATTCTAAATTTTTATACACTTATAAACTTTAGAAATTACGAAATTAAGTCTTTTATTTCTTACTCTCTCTAATCCTTAACATCTCATAATATCTAATTTTCTTAAAAAGATTTTTGATTTAAACATTTGAGTATAATTTGAGAAAAAATCCCATATTCTTTAACTTATTGTTGATTGTTATGATGTGTAAAATTCGTATTAAAATATTCAGGGAATCAAACTGATTTTATTTAAATGATTATCTAAACTTGAATTACGAATCAAGTTCTATAGCCAAATTTCAGATATATATAGATAATGTCACAATCAACCATTTTAAAATTCAAAAGTAGGCATAAATTAATGGACCTAAAATTCAAAAACATCTAGAAGAAATATTCTTATAAACAGTCTTGTTTTATATGAAGCTTTCACGAGGATGTAGAATATTATTAATTAATTTGAATTAAAGAACACAAAAGTTGAAAGCATCAAGAAGATATAATTTTTTGATAGCTTGGTTTTGCAGCTAAATTATCATGAGAATCTAAATATTTTTAATTAATTTTAACTAAATGGTTTTGATTGTACGTGAAGTTTTGAGTTATTTTGATGTTTCTTAAATTGATAAAAACAATTAATAATTCCATTATAATATATTTTAAAATCTGCCCGGTAACAATAATAACAATTTATTTTCAATCTTAATAATTTATCTTTAAATAAATAATAATTTATTTATTTTAAAATAATTAAATTTTCAATTATTTTAAAAAATTTTAGTTGCAAATATTCAATTTGAAAATAAATAATTACACGGCAGATGAAGCGTGGCTGGATCATGATTTGGCAAGCAAGCCCTTGTTTACTTTACGTCATCAAGGTGACGTCTCCGGCCCACGTACTGCAATTGACGTCAGTTATGATTACCTTTTCGTGCTTTTTTTAAAAAAAAAAAATCTTATTTTTAATATTTTTGTTTTTATTTTTTTAAAGAAACTGTTCATCCTTTCCAAACATTATTTTTTTTTGCCCTCGGCAAACTCCTAATTTACGTTGATAATACGGCCAGCTGTCATAAATTAGATTTGTATTATTATAATCAAACTATATATATTACGGTTTAAATTTATACAAATTAAATTAAGATATTATGACACAAATATTTAAAATTAGTAATAAATTAATAGATTTGACCTAAAAATTGGTGCTAATTTTTTTTATAACAGAGTTAATAATCATTGAAGTAAAAAAAAAAAAAAAAGAGAGAGAGAGACTTAAATTCATATTAAATATGAATAGTATTGATAAATATAATTTTATTATCTTATGCCACCTTGTATCAAATCTTAAAACTCTTCAATAATTATGTATTTAATTTAAGTTATTATATGCATAGCTTGCAATGATAGGGATATGATCAAACTATAATTTAATTTTAGAAGATAATAAATTTAATCAAATTTTATTTTTTAAAAAGGTAAACTATATAAAGACATGATTTTTTGTCTCACTTAGCTGCCCTTACATAAAGCAAAATCATTAAGCCCTTTCTAACCTATATATAAAGTTATATTTAATAACGATTAATAAATCTTAATAAATTTTTCTGCCTACCCTTTTTATAAGTTATTTGTCAACCATAATTGAAGATGTCCCACGAGGGAGTTCGTACTATAAGCCCTTGTAGCGATCGTGTTCCCACCTTAGCTGGATAGTTGCATCAGTACGTTTCTTGGGACCCACTTTTGGCATTGTGCATTGATTGATTAAGGCATTTCACTTTCTCTACAGAAAAATAAAATTATTTTTTTATTTAGACTATTAAATTTTAAAATTTAAAGATTAGGTAATTTTATTTAAATATTTAATTTTATTATTTTATAAAAATAATATAATTAATATTTAATAAGTATTAATATTATAAAATATTTTTTTTGAATATAACTTTTTTTGATATTTTTAATTTTTAACTGTTAAATTTTAATTCAATAACCTATTTAAAAATTATCATCCTACTTTTTAGATTCCAATTTTTGCGTATTGAGATGCCTCTTGATTTCTTCAAAGGTCCACTACCATTTCTTCAAAGGTCATCGTTTCTTTCTCCCTCCCATTCCTCTCTCTCTCTCTTTTTTTTTTTTTTTTTCTCATAATTTCAGACCAAAATAAGCTAAAATTAAATATATGTACACCAATCATGCTTGTATAAAGCATAAGGTTTCTGCCTTTTATAAATATATGTGCCTATCAAGCTTGCCATTAAGGTTATGATTTTTATTTTTTAACCATATATGTCAATTATATTTATATCAGGCTTATTTTAAACTCATCTTAAAAGTGCTAGTATTTAAATCCCATTTGAACCAATATTAACCTTAATAGTTATTACAGGTTATTCTATAAATTACCATACTGATCCAAATTAATACTTGGGTGTTACGAATAAAATTCAAAGAGAAGCATAAACAACTACATGCATGGAGGTTTAATACAACAAAGAAGAGAAAAAATTTAAAATTTAGCTTGGAAATGGAAGAGAAATGCAAATACTTAATCAATTTGAATTGAGATATATTTTAAATGACTCTAATTAGGTCATTCTATCTCTTCTTTATCCATTTCTTTATTTTTTCTCTTCTCCTTCTCTTTCTATCTTTGTAAGATTGGGCTAAAATGACTTGAAAAGAATTAAGCACTTCTTACATGGGATGATTGTCGTATGTGCACTTGGGGCTTGAGCCCCCTCTAAACAATTGATACAAGTGCACCCTCTTATGTGCAGATCAATTGTTTACATTTAATCCTAAATATACATGTATGCCATTCATACTTGCATCAAACACTAGGTTTTTGTAAAGAATTAGCACGTGTACTAATCGAGCATCATTTTCAAAATAGTTAATATTTAGGTTTTATTTGAGTTCAAACTACAATATTAAAATTTAATGTAGATCATATTTATAATTAATTAAATGCTTTAATTCAAATTAGTGCTTGGTTATTATATCATATATCTCATAAAGACATATTCTCTATATTTTTAATTTTGATCCATCTATTTTGAAATAAAAGGCCATGATATGTCTTTAAATTTGAGTTGTTGTACGAATTAGGGAACCACATAATCTTCCGTATCGAATCGAATTGAAACAAGTTCGGTCTCCGTCTCTAATAACCTGGGCCTTATACAAATAACTAAAAAATAAGAAATTAGAGGATTGATAGAACTCACTCTCTATTCTATCATCCGACGCTCAAATCAGAAATCTTTCTCAATGGATAAAAAGATTTGAGGATGTAAGAAAATACGTAAAAGCATGTAAGTGGAAAAGAGTGAGTGATATTGGAGAACTTGACTCCGATAGGTACACTCCATGGGGAGTAGTTTCGAGGTGCACCTGATTGATGGAGGTCTTAGAAGTGTGTTCGGTTGAGGGGTAGTTTAATGGTGTATCCGGTTGAAGGGTGGCTTAGAGAGACACCCGATTGATGGGTTATTTAGAGATATGCCTAATCAAGGAACCATTTAGATGTGCGCCTGATTGAGGGATGGTTTAAATAGGTGTCCAGCTGATAGACGATTCAGAGGTATACTCAGTTGATGGGCGATTCAAAGGTATGGAGGACTGAATTCCAGGGTGAACCCAACCAAAGGACGGCTTATAAGATGGAAGACGGGGCTTCTGGACGGGCCGCAGACCTCCTGGATGGACAGCGGGGCTCCTAGACAAAAAGCGAGCCTCTTGAACGAAGAGTGGGGCTTTTGGGCGAAGAGTGGGCCTCTTGGATGGAGAACGACGCTCTTAAACAGAGAGCAGGCTTCTTGGGCAAGAAAACGACCATTTAGGACAAAGGGCAAGCCTCTTGAATGGCCTATTAGGATGGAGAATAGGTTTCCTGAAAGGAGGGCGGTTTCTAAATGGATGGAAGATCTGAAAGGAAGGAATGCCTCCTAGGGGCTTTTGGATGGCCTCCTAGCCGGAGGGAAGGACTCCTAGATAGAGGGTAGGCTTCCCAGATAGTCTCTTGAGATAAATTCCTAGATAAAAGATAGGCCTCCTAGATTACCTATTGGGATGGATAATAGGCTTCTTAGATAAAGAGTAAGCTTCCTAAAAAGAATGTAAGACTTTTGGATGGATGGCAGGACTCCTAAATACCCTCTTGAAATATAGGGCAAGCCTCCTAGAAGGAGGGCAAGTCTGTACTCGTGGGAGAGTGGTTGACGACGGTTACGTATTTTTTTTCGCCATTGGAACCTGCTGGAGTCTACTATAGTAACTGTTTTTATGTTGTGACTTGCAAAATCGCCCCTATCTGCCTAAATGATGTAGAACCTTAGGAAGGATATATTGAGAAGATTCGGTGGGCTCTACATTGGGCCTAGAGGAGCTTCTAACGGACTGTCCATCTACTGCGATTGGGACTTTGGGCCAGCTCATAATATTGGACCTATCAAATTATGATTTGTTGTTTTAAATAATCAAATTTAACATATTTTTTATTTTTTTAAATTTGCTAAATTGCAATTTTTATTTTAAATTGACAATTAAAATTATATATATATATATGTTACAACTCCTTGATTGATGCCGTCTCCCTCGATCCTTTCACCGTGATAGAAAATCTAATATATCCTGTAGCATAACACACATACACACGCACACTTGAATCTCTCAGGGAACATATCATCGTCATTTATTTGTGGCACGGAGGCCAAACTTCGAGGGGGAGATTTTAAGACCCGCCAGCAGTAATAAACAAACTCACCAGGTAAACTAAATCGCCTAATAAAACGTGAAATATTCATTTGAAAGATTTTTCATTACATTGAGCAAGACGTACAGGTGGAGTTGAATACGATGTCCCAAATTCTGATGCTGTATAAGAGAAAATCTCCCTCTTCATATCTCCTATAACTTTTTTTTTTGTTAAATACCCATGTCCTGTAACTTGTTGATCTCAATCTTCTTCTTCTTCTATGATTTTCCCATTATTTGGATAGATATCAGAGATATATTAGACATGCTATGATAAAAGAGTTATATTATTATGTTGATCATATATCACAAGTCCTACATTTTATGATAAAAGAGTTATATCGAAAAGTATATTATTATGTCTAATATATATCGCAAATCTTATTACTATGAAGATTATATGTATATATATATATATATATAACTTACCAAAAAAAAAAGTGAAGATTATATATATTATCTTTTAGCTAAATTAGATTTCTTATGAGTTATGTGTTATCATTCTATGTAAATTCTTGGTAGGTAGCTTTAAGTTTCTAGCCTCCATTAATAAAGCTTGTGTGATATCTAGGAATGCCAAAACCAACCAAAGAGAGAGTAAGCAAGGTGTGGAATTGGGCCGGGATAAGAATAAGGAGCAAATATTTAAGGCCCATAAATGTAATGGCCCAACCTGGCATAGCCTTCTTTGTGGAGTTTAAATCATTGAGAGGAGAAAGAGCGAGGGGCCAGCGCGGAGTGATCGACGAGGGAATACTACGGAGATATGGGTTCGTTTTCATCGCCGCCGGGATCGAATGGATCAACCCCTCCCCAATTCCGAACAGAGGAATTCATGAACGAGCTCAAAGACGCAGCTTGTCCAGACTTACGCTGAAGAGTTCCTCGAGGTTCGTGGATTGCCTTCTTTTCTGTTGGTGATAGCAGGTCTCGTATTTTCATAGGGTTTTCTTTGAGAAGTACTGAGAGCTGTTATTACTAATTAGGTTCAATCGGTGTAGCAGATTATAATGCAAGGTAAATTGAAATGTAGAGAACATAGTATCCTGTTTAATTATATCGCTTTTCTATTATATTACGTCGTACCCTTTTGCCAACTAAACATGGACTCAATTTCTTCTTCCCCACCAAGAACAACTTACTGCTGTAGATGCCCTTATTATCAGCGTTTACTGTAGAATACTAATCACTTATGTCACCAAATATTACCCAGATGTGCCATGTTGATCCTGGTCACCATTTTTTCAAAGTAAATTTTCTTATGCAGCAACAATGATCTCTGAATAAACAGTGAAGTGGGTCAATTTGATATGTTATGAATTCCATTCAAGAAGCATTTTTGGTTGAATCTGATCATAAATTGCTCAGTCAAATGAATAATTTTAGCATCATGTTTGGTTTGGGAGGAATTCGACTGAAATAAATATCGCCAATTATATTTGTTCCAACTTCATTATCAAGGCCTCGTTTGGTTGAAAAATATCGACGGGGATGAAGTAAGAACAACTAATTTCACATTGGGATAAGTTCATTTATCGTTAGACAATTTACTAGTCCCACACCTCACTCCTGCCCCTACCTTGCTGCGACACACCAGCCATTTGCAGATGCCGGCCCACAAGTAGAAACCCTGTGGCACCACCCCTCCTCCATTGAACCACCTCCAGCCTGGCCCACCTTCCGCGTCTCACACTCCTGTCCTGCACTGTTGAGTTGCCACCATTCCACAGCCCTCATTTAGACACCATAATGGTATTTTCACCTTATTTACAGAGGCAATATTTATTCCCAATATAGGCCTAACAACATAATATTTATTCCTACGTTGTTTTTCGTAATACTAATTATGGATTCTATTTATTCAATTTTTTAATTTATTTCTTTCCGGCAATCAAAGAGAGCATAGAAGGGTAAAAGTAGTTAATTTTTATCTATTTGTTTATATTGTTTTTTTTTTTTTTTTGTTCTGTAATTCAGACTGTAAGGAGGGAGTTTTTAGAGAAGTGCATCACAAAACCGGGCACAAGCCTTGGTGTAAGAGGCGGTGCATATCAAGGTATATGGAGAGCGCTCTTCTGCGTATTGTGATGATTCTTGAATCAACACATAATGCAGTATCAAAGTTGTCCACACAAATTTTGTTGGGTTTTAGGCTACCCTGATTATCAGGAGGACATATAATATTAGCGCATGGTACACTTAGGTGAACATGTTAAGTAAGGTTGCATGATACTTTTGCGAGGGCCAATATGGGGTTATCTGAGCAGCAAACGATGCTGAAAGATTGCGCAATATTCTTGTAAGGGTTCACTGATGACCGATCGAAGGTTAGCAAAATGGTGCACGATGATCGCTTGAGGGACACAAGCGTGCTGTTATATCCAGAGGAGTGGCGCTAGATGCACTTGAGGGAAGCACTTGCATGATTTGTTTAGAAAAGTTGCGCCAAATACGCACCGAGAGAACACTTGTGCGCCGTTTGTCTTAAGAGGTCGTGCCTGATCAGTACTCGTGTACTATTTTTGATATAAAGTTGTGCCTACCGTAATTCTAGGGTATCTCAAATTATTTTTTATTATAAAGAGTATCGCATAGTGAGAGAGAAGAGGAATGGGTTCAATATTCAACTGATTTTCAATTTAAATTTTATTCTTTATTAAAGTCGGATATATTAATTTAGTATTTGTTTCTACAATGTATTTTCTTTTGGTTGATTTTACTTTTTAGTATTTTTTCTCTTGTGGATTTGCTAGATATCCTAAATGGGTTAATATTCAACAATTTTTTACTTAGGTTTGTGTTGAAAGAATTCTTGTGGGGATTATTTATAACCGGTACTATTATTATAGTAGATTTGTGAGATATCCTAAATGGGTTTTTTCTTGATTGAAAACAGTTTCTATAATAAAAATATTATATATTATTGTATTTTTTATTTTATAAATTGGTGATCGATATTTGACGAGAGATTTGAGTTTATTTCATTATGTCAAGTTGTACATGTTTTTGGTCAAATTTCAACAAATCTCATAACATATGTGCATTATGTTCTTGATATTACAGTCATTGTTCTAATATGGGTCTTTGGGTCTTTAAGATTGTCATCGCAACTTGTTAATTGGATAAATTTTGTTCTGGTTTCATTTTTGAAGGGAATGACTGTTTGTGCCTATGTGGAACAATTGTAAGGTAGCTAAAGGATAAACATGGGAATTTATAAAGTAACTTGTGGTAATTATTATGGTCGGTATTGGTCCAAATAAGACTCAAATATTGGCTCTTTTACGATGGAGTTTGAGGCAAGCCTAAATATGATGGACTTCCATAGTTAGAAAGTCGAAACCAGAACCTTTAGGCAAGTTTGATAAAAGCCCAACAGGCAAGCATACTTGTAAGGGGTAGAAGCCTTATGCTTCATACAAGTACAATTGGTACACATGTACTAATCACTTTATAAAAGTGGGCTTTGCTCAATTTTAGAATGAAAGAAAAGAAGAGAGAGGAAAGGGGGGAAGAAAGAAAAGAGGCTTTAAAAGAAATTCTTGAGAATCTTTTAGATTTTGCTTAATCCTAGTGTATTTCAAGCCACTTTTTTCATTTTGTTGCTAAAATATTTGAAGTTTCTCTTGATTCATATTTTAAGTCACATGCATGTTATCTTTTAAAACTTTCATTAAATTTTGGTGAAATTATTCATAAGCTACAAAATTTTAAAAGTTTGTACCTTAATTCAAACAAATTATCGAAGAATCCTAAAATTTTTTTCAATAACATTCTTTCATGTTATTCTTATGCGAGAATTTTTACAAAAATTTATAATAAAGTTTAAGTCAAGTTATTTGTCTCCATAATCTAGAAAATTTCTCATTTTAGTATAATTTTTCTTTCATCTAAATAATAACCATTGTGAAGAATAGATAGAATAAATTCGGACATGTATTTGTGTATTAATTTGTAACTAATTATTAGAAAGGTAACATTGTCTCCGTTTATGGAGTATAATATACAGTCAACTTATAAGGTGTGAGTTTTAAAATTTTAGATTTTATTATGATTAAATTGGGTTTAGAAGATGAAAATTTAAGGTTACCGAAAAATTGGGTCAAAGTTAATTTTGGATCCAGTTATATCGGGTTAAATGACGTTTTATTAGCGTCTAACATAAACACCTGTGTATTCTAAACAGAGAAGTCGCATATGAAGAACGTCTAATTGGAACTTGAACGCAATTTTGCAGAATGTTCACATTCGATACGTGCTTAAGGAACGGTTGCGCTTGACGCACATTTGAGGTGACACTCGTGCGCAATAGTATTTTTACCATGGTGGCAGATGCACGCTTGATGGGCACACGTGTACCAATCTTTTATAAAAATTACGTCTTGCTAATTTTTAATTATTTTCTACTAGATTTAAAAAAGAGAGAGAGAGAGAGAGAAGGAGAATAGAAGAGAGAGAAGTAAAGAAAGATGGCAAGAGAAAGTCATTTGAGGTGAATTGAATAATGATTTTGATAAATTTAAAATCAAGACAAGTATATCACTAGTTTCTTTTTTTGTTACTGATTTTTTTTACCTTTTTGAATATTTATTAGATTAAATGTTTATGTATGCTATATTTTTATATTTAAAATATTTATTTATTATATGCATTTACCAATCTCCTCATTTTCCTGCAAAATTGTGTAGAATCATTATCTAAATCTATATACATTGTAGTCTTTTGTTTATTTCTATATCATAACTCTTGCGTATGCTGAAATCATATTTAAATGGTTCTTGTATATTTTAAATTTGTACATAATGTACTTATATGTTTAAATCAATAAGTATATACATTGCTTGTTTTAAAAATTTGTAATTTATCCCCGCATATTTAACATTTGAGAGGAGATATTAGTATTACAAAATTTTACTAATTTTTTTCTAAAATTATTAGGTAAATAGCCCATATGTTAAAAATATTAGAATGTGGCTTTTGTATACTTTAAAATTTGCACATTTAATTTTTTGTAGAATTTTATGTACCACATTATAAGTATTTGAAAGAATTGTGAAGAAAACTTTTCAATTTGTGAAAGAATTAAAAATATTTTTTTCGATATAAAAAAAATAAAAGATTATTTTTATTTGTATATAGTTTTTCTTTCGTTATGTATCGAATCATTGTACAAAGTTGACGGTGATATATTATGATATGTCTTAATATATTATAATGGTAATCAAAATTTAAATCTATCATCCGACTGGTGAAAGTGTTATCCAGCCTTACTTATAGGGTTACATATATATAGCGACTCACCTACGAATTTTGAATAATAGCATAAAATATTTAGTTGTATGAAAATAAATATAATTCGAGTTTTAATTATTAATTCTTTTATCAGTAAGGCCCTACTAGCTATCGGTCCATAAGAATTAGTATGATCTGAATATGTTTTTGTAGTGTGTTGGTTAGAATAAGAAATTACGTTATCAATTTGAAATTATGGATGATTGTTATGGAAACCTTATGCCATTGTATCTAAATTTCGATCATATTTCTTCCAATATAGTTTTGAGATAAATTATATATTTGATTATGTCTCTTATATGTCTTACTCAATATTTAGCTCACCCTTACTTTTAACTTATTTGCTAACTCATATCAGATTAGCGGGTTCGAGCATAGACACTTGTAGGCAGAGGATATCACTGGGAAGACGATTCTAGGATGTAGATTTTAAAGATCGAGTTTCTAACTTATGTGTTAATCGTAGTTAATTTTATGCAAAATTGGCACTGTAGACCGCTCAAGGCACACCTTGATCCAAAATTGCGAATGCAAATTTGAAGGCTTGGGCTCGACGCTCATCCTAGTGAGCCTTCAGCTCAAAATGTCGAAACTAAAACCCTTTGACCTCACCCTAGATAGGCTTAGGCGAGCTCGTGGTGCAAAAATGCACATGTGAAGGGCTAGGAGCACATTCGACGCTCACCTTGGCACCCAGAGTCGCTGAACTCAAAACGGAGTTTTTCGTAGGGCCGCACTTAAGGCTCGCGTCGACGCGGCCTTGGCACAAAAATGCAAATGTAAACGGAATCGTAGTGCGCTTAACCCACACCTCAGCGCACTCTTGGCACAGAATCTAGAACCATCTAATAATGAAACAACGCAAGTCGTGTATATAAAAACCACTAAGGTTCTTACACCGCCATTTTTGAGCTGTGGAAGGAGAGAACACAGAGAGAGAGAGGCGACTTGAAGAGCGAGAGAAGGAAAGAGAGCAAAGAGAGGGAAATAGCTTCCGATAACTCAAGTTATGATAATCGAGTAAAAATTCCAAGTAAATCAGGTTGAGGTGCACCCTAAGTTCCTTCTTTCCTTTGTTATTATTTATTCCCATTTTTTTCGATTATTATTATTCTAAAACTTGTCCAAGCTAAGATTCTAAAGTAAAAATATGAAATTATACCTATTTGTTGGTTTTTCATGATTTTATAATGAAATTTATTAAGAACTCACATTTAATTATCTATATCATAAATGTGTATTATTTTAAAATTATCTTCATGTTTAGAAGCATAATAATGGTTCCTACATATTTGTATTTTGAAATTGTCAATTTTAAAGTATTGCATGCTATTTGGATATGCTTAAAATATGCTGCATGCTTATTAAATTTGTATTAAAATTTTTACTTTTTTTTGCATGTTTTACTGTCAAATTTTATGTTTATGTAATATTTTGATAAAAATGTATATGACATTATAAAAAAGAAAAGAAAATTATGTAATTATATTAAAAATATATATAAATCTTTCTCCAAAATAGTGAGAATACAAAACTAAAAAGTAAAGTGTAGAATTTTTCCTAAGTAAACAAAATAAATAAATTGGACCAATGATTATAATTTAGCGGATAATATACTTTGGTATGTCTTAATATGTTATGGTAGAAGATCATCGTCTGAACAGAATCTATATAACTACGGGTTAAGATGTGGCAATTGGCCCCGTCTATAGAATAATATGTGGACAGTCCACCTATGGATCTTGAATAAGAGCGTATAACTTTTGATTGTATAGACATACAAATACAATCTAAATTTTGATCGACCGCTCCCTTTAACTTGTAAACCTATTAGCCCTAATTCTTAAAGAAAGTAAGTTTTTAACATATTTTAAAAATTAAGGAAAAGATAAGAAATCTAAAAAGGCTTTACATAAGTACTTTGTTCATATCTTATGTCATTATATTCTATTATAATATCTATTTCTACTATTATATTTTAAATATAAAGATTGCATGTTCTTTGTTATATATTGTGTCTTGTTGAATATTTATCTTACTCTCTTACTGTTTTACTAATTATTTAGATAAATCGCACGAGTTTTTGCTCGATGAGTAAAAGTAAAGATTGACTTATTAGTATTTGTATCCTTAAAGATATTGTATGTTAATCTCCTGATTTGTATCTAGATGTTATCTTTTGGTTAGATTAGTATAGTGAAATATTTATAGAGCTATCATAGGAATTTTTCACTATTTATATATGAATGTAATGGATGATACATTTTGGTTAATGTCTAATAATTATAAATATTTACAAGTATCTTTCCTTATAAAAGTTCGACATTGCATTATTATTTGGGACCTGTGTATGATTATCTATATATAGTTCATGTCTTAATGACTGAAAAATGATAATTAGTTATGATTATGAATAATGATGGATTTAAAATGTGGTCCGTCACTATTGGTATTAGAGAATAATTTAAAAGATGTCTTAAGATTTAGGTTGATTGATTTTAGTTTGAGGTTTAAGTTGATCTTATCAAAACTCGAGGCCTAAGTTGAGATCTTCATTTATGTAGTCTTGTTGGGTATGATACGATGATCTAACCTAACTATTAATATTTTGGTGATTGAATTTCAGAAATAGCAGGGCGAGGGAAAGGTACTGGAGCAAGCTATCGTTTGAATAAGGAGGATAAATATCTGAATATCATGGGGAGAATGGCATATATCATGGAGTTAATAGCAAACGAGCAACGTAATCCTAAACTAGCTCTAATTCCAGCCCTAGCAGATTCATGAATGACGGCCTATGACTGGTTTATAAATAAACGAATGCTAGAATTCATGAGAGATCCAGACCCAACAAAGGCAGAGATGTGGAGTAGAAGAATTGAGAAAATCTTTACAGTAATACATTGTCTAAAAGAAGATAAGGTAACTTTTACAACATATAAGTTGAAAGGCAAAATAGACCACTGGTGGTCAATGAAAAAAAGGGCTATGAGTCTCGTTGATCATGGGGTTTTTTAGAATATGTTTGAGGAGGCAACTATGGAAAAATATTTTCTGACAAGTCTTTGAAAATTTAAAGAAGATGAGATTTCACGGTTGCGGCAAAGAAATTGATCTGTGGCTGAATATAAGGCTAAATTTACAGAGTTACCACATTATGTTGCACACATAGTTAATGACGAAGCCAGGAAGGTAAAAAAATTACAATCCAGATTCAGAGATGAAATTTGAAAACAGTTCGTGACCCTCAAACTCTGAGATTTTGGAGATATTTTGGATAGAACTCTCTTATTTGAGAAAGAGTTTAAAAGAGAACAATACTTCCAAAAAAAAAAAAGATAGTGATGATCATATAACTAGTATTTTGATCTTTGGCTCTCAGATTTTGTATGTTTTAAATTTTTATAATTTTACCTACGTTGTATTTGATATTTCAAAATATTTGGTCTTTATAATATTTGTAAGATTTAGATCTAATATTCAGATTTATTCGAATTTGAATATTTGAGTTTTTAAAATTGTGACATTTGAATATTTGAGCCTTCTAAAACTAATTGATTTGTGCCTTTAGAATGATTTCGTATCGTTTAGACTATTAAATATTCGCATATGAATTATAAATATTTTATACGAAATTAAATTTGAATATTCAATATTTGGATATTCAGATATTGAACATTTAATGTATTTGGATCATTTGATGTATTGAATTTTGCACATATTTTTTAATTCATTATTACTTTATTTGTTTTATAGACATATATTTATTATATATATTGATACTTATTAAATTTTAGACTCATATTTTATAAATTGTTTTCTTACCCTCAAGATTAGTAAGCTATGGAAACTTGTAGGAATTCGGTCAGAAGATATCTAAAAATTTTATTTATTTACATTGTATTTGAATTTATATTTAGAATTTATATTTGATGATTAATATATAATTTGATTATTACAGTTTGTTCATATTTTTGTTGATGTTTTTTGCTTGCGAGTTGTCATGGGTTGAGGAGGTTTAACCAGCGGTGACATATTTCCCCACATGTCATAAGCAGGATAACCAGCGGTGTGAGGTTACTTGCCACTAATTCATTGGAAATATGGGCATCTTCTTGGTAAGTAGATTTAACAATGGAATGTGAATATCATTTGCTTTCTATTCTTATGGATAACGATGGCACAAGCCAATGTCATTGATTTAGTGAGGAGCCTTTTTTTTAATGTTTATTTGGTGGGGAGCTTCGGCCTTTGTATTTTTGTGTAAATAGTATGATGGCAGTGGTACGTTTTCGAAGGAAACCCATCGTTTCTTTATAAGGTGTTCAGGCGTGTTAGGAGTCTGATTGGTAATTGGGCCCCATGTCATCGGTGGTGGATGTATGTTATAAATAGTAGGTTAATTCATCATATTTAAAATTTTATATATATATATATATATATATATATGGTAATAATTAAATTAAAATTTTTTATTGATCATATTGAATTTTTTAATTAATTCTGTTAAATTTGTTTATTAGTCGTTGTGACTGAATTGTCTCTATAAGATTAGTCGATATTTTACAATTTTTTAGTCAAAGTATATTATTATTTGTTTTAATTTACTACATCAAAATAGGAAAAGATACTAATACACTATCTACTATACGAAATTAGTCAACCTAAACCCTAAACTCTAAACTATTATGTTTCAATTAGTTACAAACTATTCACGCAAAAGTATACAAACATATATATATATATATATATATATTAATTTTATAATAACTGATTAGAAGCTAATTATCTACAATTTGAACAGTGTAAGAGGTTAACCAATGTTTGTTAGTTTACAGATGCTAAACAAACACATATCAGCTTATTTGGTAGCTGCCTAAATGAGCTTAAACCTAAGTCCACCAGCAATAGCATTGATAAAATAGAAGCATGGCAGTCCAGGTTCCTCTGATGTACAGGCTTCTGTTCTGCTATGCATATGGAAGCAGTCTTGTACATGTTGCAAACCATGCTGATACACCCATCAAACTGATTCACCATCGAGTGGATTTGAAACTGAAAAATAACAGCATCATGAAGGATACACCAGAAATGGAAGAATATATCTATACAGCCTCTCAAAATAGAGAGCAGAAATCTCTAACTCCGATCCTGGATAATGGAAACTGAAATTGGGGTGAAGGCAGGGATTTGGTAAAAACGCGTAAGGGCTGAGAGGAGAATTTAATAAAACAAGTGTCGATGATGCCCTCTTGGATTTTGTCTCAAACAACATGGTAGTCTAATTCAATATGCTTAATTTTTATATGAAATATTGGATTAGCTACTATATGTGAGGTAGATTGATTGTTACGGTACTATAAAATTGGTTGAGAATGTGATACAATAAGAGCAGCTAGAATAAACTCAGATCCACATAATTTCACAGGCCATTGCCCTATACTCAGCTTTTGCTAAGCTTCGGGAAAGGGAGAATTATTTTCTAGATTAGGAGGAACATGATGAGGCCGGCGGTGGAGGAATTCTTGACCAAACTACGGATGCTCAGTATAAGTTGAATGGTGGGATTTATTTAGTCAATTTAGATGATTAAATACTCATAAAAATTAAAAGCTAATACATTATTAATATTTTGAGAGGTAGACTAGATTAAAATTTACATAAAAAAAAACTGATCTTATATTTAATGGGAAGAGGAATGGTTAGCAGTTAACGACTTGATGCATAAATAGAGTAAACAACACCATTAAATGGTGGGTGGCAATCGCATACTTTAAAGGAGCCCCCGAGTTTTTTTTTTTTTTTGGGGAAACTTCCTTGGAAAATATGAAGCATTTGTTTGGTGGGGAGGATTAATTAAGGAGAGGGGTAGTTAGGGGAGAGGGTTGGCCGTGGGTGCGGAGGGGGAGGAGGTTGCCGCATTGTTAGGAAGAGAGAATATGTTAATTGAAAATACAAAAAAATAAATCCTTTGCATTAGAATATGACTTATTAATTATGCAATTGTGATAACGAAATCATTTCAGTATATGAGAGGTAAACTAGATTGAAATTTTAGGATTCTTGCAACATTTAAAACGTGTTGATATTTTCTTTTAATTGTATTATTTCATTATGGACCTTTGTAAGAAAACATGGAAGGATTTGAAGAATCCGAAGCTAAACGAAGGAGATGACGAGAAGCAAAATCGAAGAAAGATGGCAGCAAAGCTGCCGTTTCATTTAATGCTCAATGGAGAGCTCTCGATTACTTCATGTCTCACACTGCACGAGGGTGGAGATATTTATTTACAAAACTAGCCTAAAAACGAATACAAAGGTTGCCTAAAACAAATAAAACCTATCCTAAATATAAAATACAAAATGTACGAAAATATGGAAATACAATAAATCAACCCTAAATACAAAATATACTATAATACAAAATATGAAAAATACAATATCACGTATTTTCTAATACACCCCCGCAAGATGGAGCGTATATGTTAATAATGCCCATCTTGGATAAATGGAAGTTCAACTGATGTGAGGGTAAAGGCTTGGTGAAGATATCCGCGAGCTGATTGTGAGTAGTGACATGATGCCGAATGTTTCCGTCTTGAATTTTGTCACGAATGAGATGACAGTCCAGCTCGATGTGTTTGGCGCGTTCATGGAAAACTGGGTTGGCGGCGATGTGAAGAGCTGCTTGATTGTCACAATATAAAAGTGTTGTATGGGGATGCAAAACCTGCAAATCAGTCAAAATATAACGAAGCCAAGACAATTCACAACAAGTTGTAGCCATGGATCGATATTCGGCTTCAACGGATGAGCGAGAAACAACAGATTGTTTTTTGCATTTCCAAGAAATAAGGGAGTTCCCAAGAAAAACACAATAACCAGTGATGGATCGACGTGTATCTGGACAGGAAGCCCAATCTGCATCACAAAAGGCTCGGAGTTGAATGTTAGATGCTGAAGAAAGTAGTATGCCTTGGCCAGGATTTAGTTTTAAATATCGCAATACTTGGTGTGCAGCATTTAAATAACTCATGGTGGGTTGATTCATAAATTGACTTAAAATTTATACTGCATAGGCAATATTAGGCCGTGTGACAGTGGAGGTACGAAGGTGACCAATGAGTCTTCTATACACACTAGGGTCTTTAAGAGCAACTCCTGTTTGCTTACACAATTTCAAATTTTGGTCCATGGGTAGTTTCTGAGGTTTGGAACCAATGGTGCCAAAGTCAGCTAAAATATCAAGAGTATACTTGCGTTGACAAATGTGGATACCCTTTGGTGACCAGGCAACTTCAATATCAAGGAAGTACCGTAAAGTACCCAGGTCCTTTATTTTAAAGATCCGATTTAGAAAGGATTTAATAGAGGTTATCGATTGTAAATAATTACCAGCAACAATAATGTCATCAATATATACAAGGAGGATTGTAAAAGATTGATTATCTTGTTTAGTGAATAAACTGTAATCTGCCTTGGATTGAACGAAACCAAACGTAATTAGAGAACTGAAAAATTTTGAATACCATTGTCGAGAGGCTTATTTAAGACCATAGATACTTTTTGACAGTTTACATACTTGGTTAGGACCTTCCGTGATGTAACCAGGAGGTGATTTAATATATATTTCTTCGTTTAGGTTTCCATTTATAAAGGCGTTATTGACATCAAAGTGGTATAAGTGCTATCCTTTTATGACAGCTATAGCTAAGAGATATTGCAAAGTGCTAAGTTTGGCAATTGGAGAAAAGGTTTCATGATAGTCCACTCCTTCCTGTTGTGTGTATCCTTTTGCTACTAACCGACATTTGTATCTTTCAGTACTCCTATCACTATTGAGTTTTAATTTGAAAATATATCGACAGTCGATTGCTTTCTTTCTAGGGGGAGATCAGTGACAATCCATGTGTTATTTGATTCTAGAGCATTTAACTCTGCTTTTATAGCGTTGCGCCAATTAGGATCAGACATAACTTGAGCGTAGGTTTGCGGTTCAATTTGTGATGAGACGGAGGATGAAAAATGGCTGTAGGCTGGAGACAATTTGTAATAGGATATATAATTTTCAAGGGGATAAGGCGTGCCAGGGATATTTGGCACTGGTGCTTAGGTGGATGTAGTTTGATATGCGTGATTACAGTGAAAATCTTTGAGGTATTGAGGAGCTTTTCTAGTTCTAGTGGTTCTACGAAGATGAGTTTTATCTTGCATAGGAGATGATAAGTGTGTGACGGAATCAGTAGGAACACTGGGTTACGGATGGCCATCTAAAACTCCTAGAGTGGTTTCCAATGGCCCCTGGTCAGGGGTTAAGGCAGGCTGTTCTTCACTACTGTGAGGTTCAACAATTGGTTAGTTGTCATATATAGTGTCTGGATTCACAACAAATTCAGGAATGATAGGGAGTTGTTTATCAGAGTCTACTTTAGAGGCAGTTTCAGCATTACTTTGAAAAGGAAAAATATTTTCATGAAAGGTGACATCCCAAGAGTAAAATGTGCTGTGACTATGTAAGCCAAGTAACTTGTAACCTTTAACACCAAAGGGGTGGCCCAAAAATACACAAGTCCTATTTTAGGAGTTGAATTTTTTTCGCTCCTGAGAAAGTGTGGCAGCAAAACACAAGCAGCCAAAAATATGTAAGTGATCATAACTTGATTTAACTCCAAATAGAATTTCATATGGGGTCTTATTTTTTAACACGAGAGTGGGGATTCTATTTATAATATAAGTTACAGTCAGAATGCAATCACTCCAATACTTCAGTGGAAGGCCTGATTGAAATCAAATGGCTCTAGCTACATTTAATAAATGTTGGTGTTTGCGCTCAATAACACCATTTTGCTGTGGTGTTTCCACGCAATTGCGTTGGTGGATAACACCTTTTCTACTATAGAAATCTCCCAGGCTGAATTCAGACCCGTTGTCAATGCGAATAATTTTAATATTGACATTAAATTGTGTTGCAATAAGATTGTAAAAAGCCTCTAAGCACATTTTTGTGTCAAATTTTTGTCTCAGAAGATAAATCCAAGTACTTCTTGAAAGGTCATTAATGATGGTCAAGAAATACTTATATCCGTCATAAAATTCTTCCGAAAAGGGTCCCCATAAGTCACAATGCACCATAGCAAATAAAGTGTGTGACTTATGGATGCTGGGAGTGAAGGGAAGGCGACGTTGCTTAGCCATGTGACAAATGAAACATGGAGTCTCATTAAAGGAATGTAATGCTTCTTTTACAACGGGATCATGTATCAATTGAATTCTAGAATGAAAAATGTGTCCTAATCTGTAATGCCATAAGTTAATTGGTAATGAAACAAAATTAGCAGAGGGCTGTGCAATCTGCTTTGGAAATTTGGAGAGAAGATCGGCCAAGGTATTTGGTTGCACATCATTATTCAGCAGATAGTATAAACTATTTTTCGCTTCACCCATCCCAGTCGTGGTCCAGGAGGTAAGGTCCTGAATCAAGCAAAGATTAGAGAAAAATAACGTGCAGCAACGAACAGAAGCAGTAAGAGCTTTCACAGAAAGCAAATTAAATCTGAAGGAGGGAATGCATAATACGTTTGTAAGTGTAATCCTGGCAGACAGTTTAACATCACCAACGTGAGACACGGGCAATCTACTCCCATTAGGCAGTTTCACAGAGTTAGCAATTGCAAGCCGTTTATGCAAATACAGTGAGGGGTCGTAGATCATGTGATCTGTGGCCCTTATGCCCAAAATCCAAATGCAGTTTTTATTGCAAGCAGAAGGGACAGAGTAAAGATTAATACCGGTCATGTTACCCATTTTGGACTGACCACCAATGGGATCAAAAGGGGAAGCAATTTATTTCGCTGTTTGGGCAGAGACAGCAGGGTCTTTAGACTGCAGTAAATTCATGAGTTGCCTGAACTGAGTTTTCGTCAAGGCTACTTTGTCATCCACTTTGCCCTCGTGATCAGCAATGATGTTAAAATTGGAATAATTGGCCGAAAAAGTATTCGTTTTAGACTTACCATGAAGTTTCGAATTGAAAGAGAAACCATAAAGTTGGTAACACTTATCAACGGTATGACCCGTTTTATTGCAATGAGTACAAATAGGCATTTTGGCATTCCCACCTTAAAAGCATTGTTCAATGGTGTGTCCTGAGACACGGCAATGGACACAAAAGGGCCTGTCTTTCTTTTGCATAGAGGTATGTTTCACAAATTTCTTAGGGTTAGTGACAACCCGTAAGGCCATTGGTTCGGTGTGAACAGAGGATAACATCCAATGATATTTTTCTTGTTGCTATATAATGGAGAAGACTCTGTTGATGGATGGGAGAGGATCCATCAACATAATCTGGTCCCGAACATTAGTATAAGAATCATTTAAACCCATTAAAAACTGAATAACACAATCCCTCTGATAGCGCTCGACGAGCACCTTTAATTTGCCGCATGTACAATTTGAGATGGGGTCATATATGAGAAGCTCATCCCAGATTGTTTTCAGTTTTCCATAGTACATACTTACCGGATCTTGCTCTTACAAGAGACAAGCCAACGATTTTTTGAGTTGGAAAATACGAGGCCCATTTTACTGGGTAAAACGATCCCGTAACTCCTTCCAGATTTCGAAGGCGTCATCAATAAAAACAACACTAGCTTTAATGGATGGGCTAATGAAGTTTTGTATCCAAGATATAACCATATCATTGCATCGTCCCCAAGCTTCAAAAGGGGGATCGTTGGAATCGATGGGTTTCGGAACAGTGCCATCGATGAAGTGAAGTTTATTTTTGGCCCTCAAAGCTCGACGCATGATTCTGGACCAAGTAGAATAGTTGTCAGTGGTGAGTAAATCGGCGACCAATATAACGGCAGGGCTATCACCGGGCTCCAGGCGAAATGGATTTGTGGGATCTAAAAAATTTTGAAACCGCAAGAGATTAGGGTTGCAAGCGGTCGTAGGAAGGTCGACGTTGGACATATTGTCGGAAGGAAAAGGCTGTGATTCCATCTCTCTGATACCATGTAAGAAAACGTGGGAGGATTTGAAGAATCCGAAGCTAAATGAAGGAGACGACGAGAAGCAAAATCGAAGAAAGATGGCAGCAAAGCTGCCGTTTCATTTAATGCTCAGTGGAGAGCTCTCGATTACTTCACGCCTCACACTGCACGAGGGTGGAGATATTTATTTACAAAACTAGCCTAAAAACGAATACAAAGGTTGCCTAAAACAAATAAAACCTACCCTAAATATAAAATACAAAATGTACAAAAATATGGAAATACAATAAACCAACCCTAAATACAAAATATACTATAATACAAAATATGGAAATACAATATCACGTATTTTCTAATAACCTTCAATACAAGATCTTTAAGGAATGATTCCTTTCATTCATATTGAATTAAAGACCCTTATCTAATCTAATGATCTTAATTTTTGTTTAAAATTGTGTTCCTATAAGAGCATAGAAATATTGCAAGTGTGTTCTAGTCTCATACTCTTGTTTGGTGAAATAAAACCAAGTACATTTCTTGTGATAATCAACAATACTAAGGAATCAGACGGACTAATGTCACAAATGAAATTCTATTCAATGAGAATATGTTTGATAACAAGTTCTTCAAAAGGCTAAGTCTGGAATCAGACGGATGTCCAAGCCTTAGCCTATAATGTCCTAGAACATATTAAGAATGATCATTATAAGACAGCAAAGAAGTATTCAGTCTGTCACACCCATTCCTTCAACACCGGGGAAAAAAATTATACAAGTTAAATTTAGATAAGCCACTGTGAGCTTTTCCTTTACCAATCATATTCCAAGAGGTAAGACTCCGCAAGAAACAATCATTAGGAAGAAAAATAAAACGGAAAATCAAGTCATGGCTCGGTTTTCTGCCAAAAAGGAGATTGAATTCAAAAGATGGTACGCGTAACACTTCTTTTAGAATAAGTTGCATATTCAGCTGTATGTTTCTTTAATGTGTTACTACTAGAAGCTGCCCATTAGGAAGCTTAACTTTATCAAACACACAAATGAGAGTGTTAGAAAACATAGATGGGTTGGAGATCGTATGATAAGTAGCTTCAGTATCAATACTCCAAGGACGATTGAAAGAGTCTGGACCAGTGCTGAACACAAAAAGAAAATACTAGTAACAGTTATCTTGGTGCCTATGTTTTCTTCTTGGGACGAAACCTTTCGAACATGTTTGGATGAAGGCTTAGAAATTTGAGGCTATGGCCAAGTCATAAAATCTTGCTATTGGTCATGTGTCGTTGATATTTCATGAGATTGTTGACTACTTAATGTGGCCTCACTCAAAATTGTTGACGCAGAAGATATAGCTGTCTTGTTCTAAAACTTACACCCATTTAGAATTTCATTTAAGTCTAAAATGATTTTCTATATTATAGCCTCGCATCTTACGATGTGAGCAATAAGAAGGCTATCTCAAGATGACATGTGCTCTAAAGCACTTGTGAAGACATGTCCATTCATTTTACTAAAAAGTGCACTAAGGTCTTTCAATTTTGGAAGAATACAAATTCTTTTTCATTTCTTTCCTTGAGAATGTATTCTTAGATGCAAGAACAAAGGATTCATCATTGTAATTTACAGAAGAGACTTGATTCCTTTTCTCCTGTCATTGAACAAGTGCATATGTATCATTCAAAGAAGTCATTGGTTTGATGAAAAGAAACTGAGCCATTATATTACTGAAAGACTTGTTTAGTTTCATCAAAATTTCATAATTCAGTCTTTTACTGGTTTTCAACCATTGATTTCATTGCCTCGTATCTACGATTGGAAGTGTGTTCATAATTCATAAGCTCATGTTGTTGGGCCCAGAACACCGAAACTTTGCAATCAAATTAAAAACTAATCTCTATGCAAATCAAAGAATTGAGCCTTTTGATTGAATTCATGAAAAAACGAAATGATAATCTACACAATCTTAACAAAACTACAATAACGAACAAAAACAAGATACACGAAAATTTTTAATGAAACCTCTTAAAAAAAGTTAAAACCATAGGATCATAAATCCATATAATATCCACTATAATTATGAAATTGATTGTACAAACTCCCAATATTTCATTTAGTTTCACAATAATATTCATAAACTAAAGTAAATTTAATAAAAGAAAAAAAATAAGAGAATTATTGATAAGTCTCCAAAAATAATAACTGAAATAACATACCGAAAAATAACAAAAATTGAAACAAGATTCGAAAATTGAACAGTTGGCAAATATATTATCCTTTTTTTTCTCACTCTTCCACTCTAGTCAACTATCCAAAATGTTACAAAATTTTACAGTAAATATCCTAGAAATTGCTAATATCTTTTACATAGCACATCAACGTCTAAGTGTAGGATGGGTGCGCATTAGGTGCGCGAATGATCCAGGGTTGTTGTCAATGTCCCACTAAGATAAACTTGTACTGCTACTAGCGTACATGTGCTCCTCATGCGCACATGAGGGGAGTATATACTCATGTCGGTACATGTGCATCCTCGTGGGCACCCATCAAGCATAGGACCAATGCTATTTAGGCATGTGCGTCTCAATGTGCACTAATCAAGCATCATCTTCCTCTAATTAAAAAACATCATTTACTCGAGTATAGATCATCTAGACTTTTTTATAAAATTTCATACAACTTGTTGATGAATTGAAGAATATGGACATATATAATAGGAAGAAATTCATAATGGAATGAGTCATCCCAATGCATCTGAATATCCCGTCAATTTAAAAAAAAATAAAAACTCGGTAATTCATCACACTGTGACAATGTATTTATTGATTATTTAAACTCATAGAATCTAGGGCGATTTTTTTGAGCAAATCATGGCTCAATTTCCTTCCGCAATTGGCAGGTTGTTTCAATATACATGATGTTGTTCTTGATCTCTAGACTCGTAACATAACAGAAGCATAGTAGCTCGACCTCCCCTGATATATAGGCTTCTCTTCAGCAATGAATATGACAGCAGTCGTATAACCATATGTTGATACACGCACCAAACTGATTCACCATCTAGTAGATTTGATAACAGAATGGCATAATTGAAGTATGCCATGGAATGCATCAGAAGCAGAAGCATACATCAAAACATATTGCAGTTGAGTAAGTATAATTATTTGGAAAGGGTAGGAAATGTCAGAGGACAGCTCTCAGATGAAACCTGAAAAGTCAAGTATTAGGAATTCTACGACTCGTAACAACAGGGGAGAGATTATCAGGTTAATTATTATATGCTAATACAGTACTATAATGGAATAAACGGACAAAAGATGCGTTGGAATGGCTCACTAAAAGACAAATTAGTGGGGACTAATTAAATCTAATTACTTGATTATAATTGTGATTTAAAATTTTTGATTAGTATAATAATTCTGTGTTTGGGATGCGAGAATTTCAACTGGTCCTGAGGACCGAGGCCAAAGCCCGAAGCGCTGGGATAAGAGGGGAGAGAGAGATTAGGGGGACTCCTGAGCCCTTTCTTAACTAAAAATGCTTTAAAATGGAGTTAATTAGGCATGTAATTACTGTTAATCCAACGAATTGATTCTCATGTTGATTAAATTCAGAATAAGCAGACGTCAGTCATGTCAGTTCGTCGTTGATGACGAAAGCCACTTAGGGTTTGGCGATCTTAAAAATGATTAAATTATGTGATTTTTTTTTTTTTTTATTAAATGAAGGGGTTTTCATATCCAATTTGAAGAGGTTTACAAGCCATCTAGCCGGTAGTTTGGAGACACACACATGCCGACAACAGACGAGGTATAAACAAATCTAGTGCTTTACAGGAGTGCTTTTTGACACCATTTTTTAAGTAAATTGGTTATTGATAAATCCATCTATTTCTCATTTAAAATACATAAAAAAAATATTTTACAGTTTTTCAACTTTCAATTTATTTAATTTTATAATCAGCTATATATGTAATGCTTAGTATCAAGTTAAGTATAAATCTGACTTACTTACCAAAAAAAAAAAAATTAAGTATAAATCAAGCTAAATATATTGTTAACAATTTAACAATTATTGCTGTTATAAATTAATATCGTTAATAGTTGCATTTGTCTTAGTGGTAATTGTCGATAAACAGAAATTGGGTAATTATTTTACTGTAGTCTTGAATAAATAAATTGCATAGCTCAAAATTATGTTTAAACTCGGCTTATTAGCTGACGAATTTAACTCCAATTTTAAATTGAAAAAACTTGATTTTATTATAAATTAATATAACAAGTACTATATATCTTATTCATTTTTTATTTTTTTTTATAATTATTCTAGTTGACGACAAAGGGATGCCAACCATCACAAAAGTGTAGCTTCTGGCAATAATTCATGTTGGTGTGGTTCGTGTAAGTTAAATGACAGTAAGTCAAAGCCTTTAACCCTAGTTATTAAGTTTACGTATTAATGTATATGTATATGTACATGTACGTGTACGTGTAGATGTATTTAGTAAATTTGACAAGCAAGAAAATTTGTCGCATTTGGGGTTTTGTTGATGAGACTTCAATTTATAACTCGTAGCGCATTTGTCAAGAGAAGAGACACGGTGCTTCTGTGTAGACCACAGAAAAAAAGAATTTAGTTACCACAAGTTGGAGATAATGATTATATATAGGCACGTTTTAATGAAGTTTTTTTTTTTTTAAATATAAAACATGGAGTATTTTAAGTTAAACAAGTTGATAGATTATAGGAACTGATCGATCTTCGCCGTTGATTATGCTAAATTTGTGGGAGTCTGTACATTAAGTTCATGTGTCCTCAATGCCTCCAAATTGTGGTATACCATGTTACACAAAGAATGTGATATTGCCTAAATTATGAAAGGATTAACGTGAGCTGGTAATTCTTAGAATAGTTATTAATTATTTGGTAGGAATAAGTTATTAAAGTTAAGATTTATTAGGAGTATTAAAAATCAATATTAAATAGGCCTATTATTTCAAGTTAATAGGATTTTAGTCAAGTTATTCCAGTAATCTTGGGATATCTTTTATATTTACATGAAGTATATATGATAAATTTTTATAAATTAAAAAGTTATTAAATTTTTAAAAATTTCTTTATAAATTTAGAAGTTTTAGAAAAATTTAAAATCCCTATTTAAAGTTTAAAAATATCTTAAAGCACTTTATCACTCAATAATAAGTTAACCTTATAGGGTTGGTCTGTTTTCACTTTCACTCTATAAGCCCATAACATGTTTCCAGGGTAAATGATGTATCAAACGGTGGCATTCAATTAATGCCTATCAAATGGAGTTGGACATATATATTTTTCATAAGTTTTAGTGTTGAAGAAGACGTGGGACGTATTTAATATATATGATAAATTTTCATAAATTAAAAAGTTATTAAATTTTTAAAAATTTCTTTATAAATTTAGAAGTTTTAGAAAAATTTAAATTCCCTATTTAAAGGTTAAAAATCTCTTAAAGTACTTTATCACTAAATAATAAGTTAACCTTATAGGGTCGGTCTGTTTTCACTTTCACTCTATAAGCCCATAACATGTTTTCAGGGTAAATGATATATCAAACGGTGGCATTCAATTAATGCCTATCAAATGGAGTTGGAAATATATATTTTTCATAAGTTTTAGTATTGAAGAAAACGTGGGACGTATTTAATTGTTAGTCCCGTCATATATTGTTTTGCTTTTGCAAATACATTTCAAATGAAAAATGAAACTTCGTCTATTATGAGTAAGAAATAACCTCTCCGCTTAACCAATATTAAACATTTCATCCTAATGACAAATTTTAATAAAACAATAGTCATAGTTTTTTAATACTATAATGTACAACAGGAGGATACTGTTCTAGTTCAAAGGTGATTAATTAGAGAGGGAAAAAAATGACCATTTTCCCAGGAAAATGTTTTTGATGCAAATATGTTCCACACACAAAAAATAAAATAAAATGAAAAAAAAAAATAAAAACAAGCTTGTGCTATCAATATTTGAAAGAATTTGGAAAACTTGTTTACCTACTTGGATTAATTTTACAAACAGATCTCCCTCTTCATCGGTGAAATATTATAATTATAAAGTTATCATCACACGATAATTTTAAAATAAAAAGGTTTATAATTAGTTATACCCTATCTTATCGGTTTACATCATTAATGCCGTTAAATTTAAAAGGTGGACCGATTATAGAGTTACTTGATCAATCCATGATTAATAGGTAATTGTTATGAAACAGAGTTTGATGGTTGAATATTTGTCAACTTTGCAACAGGTATAATAATACCATGCCTAATCAAAAAATTATAACCTAAAAATTTTAAAGTATTTTTTTTTAGTATAGATTAAAAAACGGTATTACATTCTAAAATTAGAGATATTTTTATTTAATAATCACATCAATTAATAAATGATAAATATGATAATATGCTTTTGGGATATATAAAAGGTCAAAAAAATTTCAGTTTGTAAGTTTAAAAAAGAAAACGGGTATCTAACAAATCTTATGTGCAGGCCAAATCTATTCTCCTAAATAACAAAGGCCTAATTACTTTCTGATGGAGATAAATTATCTTAGAAAAATTACACGATTTCTCCCCCCTCTTCCCTTACCTGTCCCCCTTAAGAAGAGAAAGATTTGAAAATGTTAACAAGTAATTAAAGTTATGTTCCTTAGAAATCTTTCTTCATTTACTCCACGTTGACCATCTCCTTTCATTAGAAAAGCCATCTCAAATGATAACGACCAAGTAAATTTAAATTATGAAGAACATAAATATATATGCTGACATACATACATACATGCATACATACATTAAATAAAAGCATTGGTATGATGATATACTATGTGTGGTCATTATGAGGCACTGTTAATAGTAAAGGCCACACAGTTAAAAATGGTGGGGAGTTCATAAGCTGTCATTAGACAGTGGTTTATGTCTGTCTGTGGGTAGTTTTACCACATAGGCGATTGGAACTGTTGAAACCAGCCAGTGACTGGAACTGAACATGAGGATTTGTATTAAAGAAACATTATTCAAAAAATAATCCAGCTGACAGCAAACTCTTGTAGCCAAAATTATGCAGTGCCTTTTGAATCCTTGTCCGTACAAGTTAAAAGTTGCAGCCAGTCAAAACCAAACCTTCACCATGGTAACTGTAATATATATATATATAATAGGGTCTTTTTTTAATGGGGGATTTGGGGTGTTGTTTGGTGAATAATTTAAGGCTAGTAGTTGCACTTTGACATTAGACAATCTTGAGACAGGTATTTTTTTTTCCAGAAAGTATTTATTTTCCTATTATTATAACTTATGCTCATATTTATAATAGAATCGAAAATTGTACAAGTTCCCATTATATAAAAACAAAAACCCAGTCTATTACATGATTTAGTTATAATATTCTAAGCCGTACTTATTAGTTGTGGTTGCATATTATAGTGTCATGGAGTTAAACTAAGTACTTTCGTTGTGTAGTACCCCCAAAAAAGAAAGAAACATTAAATATATTTTTAGATTTTTAATTTTGAATCTTATTTTAGCATAATAATTTTTTAGTTTTCTTTGACTGTACTTACTCTAAAATTATTTATATCTAGTTCAATTATAAATGATCTTATACTTATTGAAATGATAACATTAGGGGGGCTGCGATAAAAATAAAAAGATTCGATATAAAATCAATTATGAATTATCTTCAAGGCTATGATTTATTATACCTGGAGGATTGAAAACATGATCATTTTTTACAAATTCCCCCACAAATCCTTCCTCTATAGTGAAGATTATATTCTCAACCATTATAAGCAGGTATCATCTCTTTTAAATTTCTTTTCATCAGATGATAATTGACGCTTTAGCAGTTTTCTTGGTCTCCCTTCGTCATGTTTCTATAAAGTGAATTTTTCTCATATCTTTTAGTTATTTGTTATTGTTTCTTTCTTGTTTGTTTACTTTTTTTTGGGGAGAGGAGGGACTAAAATCAAGCTCTTTTTGAGTAATATTTTTTGGATTGTATTTAGACTCTGCCTATAATTTTTGTTGTATAATTCTTTCAATTTATAAATTTGTTATCGGTTATCGGAAAAATCTCCTCCAAATCAAACAATATAAACACTACTTTGTTAAAAAAGGAAAACAAAATGGGGATGAATTAGAAATCTTTTTCCAAAAGACAAAAAAGAGAGAGAGAGAGAGAGAGAGTGGGAGAGAGGGAGATATAGAGGAATTTAAATGGGCCAAGTTGCAGAAAATGAATATAAATACGGGCTAGGAGCAAATAATGAAATAAAGAAAAACAGCTAACGTTTTGGGGACCTTATCGCGATGGAAATAGTAGTATAATTGCAAAAAAACACCACCCAGCAGCAACCCTCATGATAGGGACAAGCTCACATGAGCCCAACCAGATAATTCTTGGGGGACCCTACGTATAAAGTCTCTCTCTCTCTTATCTCTCTCTCTCTCTCTTCCCCACCGTCCTCACTCCTTCTCCCTCCCTCAAAGAATTTATTCAGGATGACAAGTGAAAATTGCCAAACTTTAACTTGAGAAGCTTCAGGAAGGCCACAACCACAACCTCACCACCACCTTCACCTTCACCTTCACCTTCACCTTCACCCACAACTACCGAAGAAAACTACGTTAGCTACCCACTTTTCTCCCACTCCCAGAAGGTCAACATTGGGAGGAACTTCTTTTGCCCCTTCTCAACTCTCTCTCTCTCTCTCTCTCTCTTTATCTCTGTGATTCTATCATCGTCCATGGATTTGGAAAATTAACTTCCTGTTTTAGTCGAATAATGAACCGCCGACCTGGGTATTGTTGAGATCTTCCTCACCCAAACCCTCCCTAATATTCTTTCCACTTGCTCTCTCGGATTTTATTTTATTTTTTTTTTCGAAGAAAGC
The DNA here is from genome assembly GCA_033239525.1 of Nepenthes gracilis. Classification (NCBI taxonomy): domain Eukaryota; kingdom Viridiplantae; phylum Streptophyta; class Magnoliopsida; order Caryophyllales; family Nepenthaceae; genus Nepenthes; species Nepenthes gracilis. Next base: position 8,560,864 of record BSYO01000009.1, read on the forward strand.
AAAGGAAAGGATCCGGAAAACCCTAGAGCAGGTTGATTAGTATTTCCTTCATTCTTACATCCAAATAGATCGACGCACCACAGCTGTCTTCATATGAATCAGTCTCTTTGGTTATAGTTTGTTCGTGTTGTTCAGTTTTCCCTCTTCCAGGAGTCGAACTCCTGGATCAGGTAATATATATCTTCAGAATAAGAAGAGAAAGAGAGAGACAGAGACAGAGACAGAAAGAGAGAAGAAGTCAATGGATTTCCCATCCTCATCGTCGTCTTCGTCTCAGTGTAGGGGTCTGCTTCCTGTCAACAATACCAGATGGGAAGGCAGCCTGATGTGTGAGAGCCTGTACCAGCAGCAGCGGCCGCCGCGTGAAAGAAACTCATGGCAGCTGTTCAACAACACAAATAGCGATAATCTGGAGCCACAGGAAGTAGGTTCTTCCATTTCTAAGAGGATTAGTTACCCTCGCGATCCGCAAAATGCAATGATTGAACCTGTCGACGGATCGCTAGAGGTCGTGCACCAAGACAACGAGGCCGGAGATCAGGAGCTGGCAGCTGGAGGGAGCAGCAGCGGCCCTGCATCTGAGATCGAGAGGGAGCACATGTTTGATAAAGTGGTGACGCCCAGCGACGTGGGTAAGCTCAATCGGCTTGTCATCCCGAAGCAGCACGCGGAAAAATACTTCCCCCTTGACTCTTCAACCAACGAGAAAGGGCTTCTTCTGAATTTCGAGGATCGCAGCGGGAAGTCGTGGAGGTTCCGGTACTCGTATTGGAACAGCAGCCAGAGCTACGTGATGACCAAAGGGTGGAGTCGGTTTGTCAAGGAGAAGAAGCTGGATGCCGGCGACATCGTCTCTTTCCAGAGAGGGGTCGGAGAGCAGGGAAAGGATATGTTCTACATTGATTGGAGGCGGAGGCCGGACGCTCCGCCGCCGCCGCCGCTCCTTCCCCCACACGAGCCGCTCCTCTTCCCGCACCACAATTACAACTTCAACCTGTCTCTGCATCATAGGTCCATCCCATGGAGCACGCCGCTGCTTCTGAGGCCGCAACCGCCTGTGCCCCTGCTTCCGATGTCCGTGAGGGACCACGCGCACACCGGCCACTTGTCTCAGATGAATATGATAGGCATGATTCCTCAATACCCAAACACCAACACCAACCACTATCACCGGAATGCTGTTAGTTATGGCGGTAGTAGCAGCGGAGGTGCTTACGGTTACGGCAATTATCATCTTCATTACAACCAAGAACATCATGTGGTAAACCCCCCAGGATCGTCTTCGTCAGTTGTTTACTTTAGACCGGCGGCCCCCCAAGGGCAGCAGTTGCGGACGGATGGGGGAGTGGCTGAGCCCCTGGTATTCCAGTCGGTGCCGGTGGTCCAAGGCAAAGCTGCTGCCAAGCGACTTAGGCTGTTTGGCGTGAACGTGGACTGCCCCATCTCCCAAGCTGATGACTGCGACGTCTTGTCTTGCACCCCTTTGAATATCTGTACCAATTCCGCACTTCGTCCTTATTCCCAGCTTTCTTCTTCTTCTTCTACAAGTCCCAACCCTCATTTCCAATTAAGGCTCTACAATGGCGACCCGCTCCCCTCGAAGCCTCACCCGGACTACCTCGACGACAAAGGCAAGTCTTCCTCCTCCTCCATGTCCTTAGATTTGGACATCTAGATCCATCTGAGGAGATTAATTCAATGGTGATGCTACGAGAGCGCGAATCCATTGAGGACTTGATGAGGAGGCGAGTCCTTGGGAAGGACTCCATTCCAATTAATAGGGTGCATGCGCATCAACGGCAAAGGCACAAGGTTTTCATGCTCCCTCAGTCTCCAACCCAGCTCCTGCTTGTTCGAGAATGAAGATATTTCATTTTAATTCGTTGCATTTTCGCCTTCGAGGATACGAATCCTATTGAAAGGCGTGTGATCGACGGAGAATTTCCAGTTGAGAACACGGCGCTGCCAAGTATTAATTAATTAGTCCTTTTTGTTTTACTTTTTCGCTCGTTTCCCCCATTTGATGTGTGTGTTGATACTCATAAATATATATATTTATTTATTTATTAATATATTGTCTTCGAAAGAGAAGGTTCGTGATAGTTTTAATTAAATTAATATAGCAGCTCAGAGAGATAGAACCTTCATCCCCGTGATTTCACGTATTCCTTTTGCAGGCCCTGTTGTTTCACAGTTTCTCACCCCCTTCATTTGCATATAAATTTCTCGTTTCTTCTACTTATGATTGAGTTTATTCCTCTCTAGCTTCTCACCAACCAACTACTCTCTCTCTCTCCCTCTGCAACTGTTGCGATCTTAAATGGTTGAGTAACAACTTTTCTGACGCCTGATCAAGGACAGTGCTCGCTGCTGCTACTGCTGCCTCATGGGATATGAGAATTGAGGTCTCTAGCTCCTCCTTCCCCTTCCTTTTTGTTTGTATTACTAATTTGTATTCGAGACTAATGTTTTCCTTGGTAGAGCTCTTGTGCCTGCTTCGTTGGGCCCGCTCAGGAAGAAACAGGTTCTTGCTCAGAGAGTTTCAGAGCCCTTGCAAAAGGTACCAGAGTTTCCCTTCCTCCCTCTTACTTCTTCACAGTTACATCCTCTTTATTCTATCACAATTCTCGGTTTGCCCAATCCTACGTCTCTCTCTCTCTCTCTCTCTCTCTCTCTCTCCCCCTTGAAGGTTTTCATTATTGTGCGCTCTAATTTCTATGTACCAATTTAATCCTTCATCTGACATCTATAATTCTTCATCCGTTATGATAATCCACATTGGAGCACAATTAGCCGAAGCAGTTCGCAATTCTATTCTTACCAAAAATCCCAACTTAATAAAGTGTTGAAGTACGAAGTTCATCCTCGTACATTTACCTGACAATTTAAGATTTCAGGGTAAGTTAGATATTTGATATAGTATTTAAGCCAAAGATTTGCTCGTCCAGAGTCTCCGGTCAATCCTTATTTGCTTCTAGTTGGTAGTGTCTTCCGCCAGATTATATCACCTAACATCAAGGAAGTCATTACATAACAGCATATAAAAGGTAAGTCTTTACTTAATTCACACTTCAAATTCCATGGATATTTATCTAAATGAACATGCGTAAGGTAATATAGATCTCATTTCTAAGGATTTTCCTGATAGTTTACATGTTTGAACCGGTTGATATCAAGTACCCCTGAGTAGCAGAAAAGGAAAAAACAAATCCATGTACTCGCCCTACTTCCCCCCTTTTCCCTTTTGTACAAAGGATAATAATGATTACTTTAGTCTTCTTGTTAATATGGATGTATCATTTGTACATATTAATTAATACTATTACTTTAGCACAGAAAGTTCTCGTGTGCAGTACGTATAAAATGCAGCTTTTGTGCACAGCCATAGGAGCAACTTTACAGCAAATTAGATGGAGCGCTGGGAGGGGGAAGGCCTGAAGCCTAGTTAAAGGGGAAGGTATGTCCATAATGCATGCTGTATTTATATTAATGGATAATGTTAAATGCCCTATTAGAAATGGGGATTGATGCTATTTTAACAGAAATATAGTACTAGCAAATAGGGTCTTGGCACCACTACATGTCATATATATATATATATATATATATGTATATATTATACGTTGACAGCTAATAATTAAGCTGGTTTTAGATGGGTCTTAATCATACCCACTGCCATTTTCATGTGCTCCTAGCCAGTCAACCGCTGTATAAATGCAGTACTATATGCTATGCCAATCAGAGATTAAGCTCCTGTTCATCCACGTACATATTTTTCTTGTACCCTTTTTTATTTATCTTTGTTTCGTTGTTATTGTTTCACAGTGGAATGAAATTAATTACTAGTACGTACTCCAATGGAGTTCCTAATTGGTCCACAGTAGCTAATCAACCTTATTCCTGCTTCATATGTATGCATAGTTGCTTTTAATTGGTTGGTTGATTATCCCATTCTTGATGTTCATCACTCAAAATTACTACTTTCTCTCATTCCAAATTGATTTTCCCTTTACTTGCATGATGGAGTTTTCTCTCTCTTATTGATTGGGATATGCTTGGAATCCCAGTGCTCTCATGACATTGATGGAATTGCATTCTTACTATTTTGAATTTAAACTACCTAGCAGATATGATTGATTAGATTATTGGATATGAAGAATTAATTTCATTTGTAATTAATTTAATGAATTGGAGATCAGGTATTGTTGTACGTAAACCAAGAAACTCGTTCATAATTCAATTCATTGCTTTATGTTCTAATATTATCAAAGTTTTATTAGCTGGAAAAAACTAATAATTATTTCCGACCTTAGTAAAATTTCGAGGAGCAAAGAAAAACAGAAAGTTCTGCTGGTTGGATAATAACTTGAAAGGAGAAACAGTTATTCTCTGAAGGAGTCATTGAAGTTAGTAGATGAGCTATTCGTTCTCTGGACCCTTACAGTTTATGGTATCTCTTAGAAGAATCATTGTTTAGCTCCATTTTATCGGAAACCTCAACTAATTTGAACTTGGAAAATTACACCTTTAAAGGAATCATCCAACAGCTTTCAAATGATAACCTTAAAGCATAAATGAATAGGATTTTTTTTTAATAATAAAGCTGGATCCTAACTAGGAAAAAACAAATAACACTAAATAATCCTTTCAGGATAGAAGGAATATCAATTTCCTGATTTAGAGTACGTTCGCTACAAAAGCTCATCCTGTGCCAAGCAATTACAGACAAAAACTCCTTTAGTATAAGGAAGTCAGTCTTGTTCTAAACGCACACAAATGCATGTGATGCAGTCCAATGAGAAAGTTCTCGATCAAAATAAAGATGCCCAATCTTAATTGATTGGGATTCACTCAATCAATTTAGAGAATTAAATATTCATAAAAATCTTAGATAATTTTTTAATTAATATTCTAAATTTTTATTTTATACGTAGTCCAACATACTTAAAATAAGCTATTCAATCTTAACTTCAAGATTAATTGAGGGAGATGAGGTTTAGGGATTAACATTAACTATTACTTTATCAATAATAAGGAAATTCAAGAGGGTGGGGAGGTGAACGGCCGCATACTCATAGTTGGGCGGCAATCAAGGGCTTTAATGGGAGCCGTGTACATCAGTATGTATATATATGTGTGTGTAAATAAATAAAGGGTATACTATATGTACTGATGAGATACTTGATTACATTTTTTTGATGATTATAGAAAACCCAGTTGCTAGATGGTGGAAAATGCTGAGCAATCTTCCATCAAAGTTTGCTTTCAGAGAGCACGCGCATACACACACATATAGGTTATGAGATCGGAATCCCCGTGTATATTCTAAAGCAGTTCTCCAAAGAAAAATTGGGACTATATTTACCAACCGATCATTCCTTCTGATCCTACTACTTTTGATTCCATTCCTCAGTTCTTACTGAGGGACCATTCCCCTTGTTTGCGAGCTGGTTTGCTTCAGTTGAGCCATGTGAGTTTGGCCTTTTGTTTTAATTAGCTAGTCCTGCTACCCTACTACATATACTGTAGCCTTCTTCTAATGTGCATGTAAACTAGCCAGCCTAGAGTTTTGACATGAAGGCATTCGCTTGATTGCTTGGCTTGCCACGTGGGCCTTGTAATTAGTATGGATTAATTATGGAGCAATAAGTATTGCAACAAGAGCTCACAATTTAATCGATGGATTGAATGTATGATGCTTGGTCGAGATTTTAGCCACTAAATATACTTATTATAAGAAGCAAACAGTTGCAGAATCTGAGATATTCTACTTGAGATGTCCCTTCCATTGCCTAATTCAACGAAAATATGATTGCCATAGCATACTATTTGTGGAGTTCTAGGGTCTCTATCTCTTTAAGAGGAAAATTGATTTAATATTTTTTAATCATAATTGTTCAATTAATATTAAAAGATTGAGATATTAGATAATTATGAAAGTAATGTAGCCATTTGATCTAAATTTAACGATTATAGTTAAAAGTAGTTAAAATAATATCCTTTTTTAAAAAAAAAAAATAGAATCCCCAAAGGATGGTTATTTAAAGTGAGAGTAAAGTCCCCAAAGGGTAGAATCCCCAAAGGCCTCTTTGTAGACCTTAGATAATGTGAAGGGTGGTTATTTAAAGTGCACTATATCTGTAATGATTTGAACTAACCATACAAAAGAGCTAATTCTTGAGAGTTGAGGAGAACTAGCTACAGATATCTTTCCCTTGCACGGCTTGTGTTTTTAGAGCTTTTCCTTCCATCTTGATACATATCGTAGTGGAGAGAAGAGATTTTGGGAAGAAATTAAAACAATAAAAAATAATAAATTAATTATTGAAATACAAGTTAACAAACACAATAAAAAATAAAATTTTTAAAATGTTAAAGTAACTTAAAAATTTTAGACACGAGTGAATATTAAAATTCAAGATGCTGAATCAAAACAAATCACTCCTAATTTATAAAAAATTTAAAACAATAAAATAATTAAACCGTATAATAAAACTTCTATATTTTCAACTACCTTAAGCCGGCAATGGTGGTAGCCTGAGACATGGAATAGAGCATCCTAGGGAGGTTCGTTCATTGCTTGGGCAATCACCTTAATTGTTGTTCCACTTTCCTTCACTTTTTATTTATGACTTAATGGTTGAGTGTTGAGTTTTGTACACTCATTACCATCTCATTAATATATGTCACATCATCATAATTAGTGGCCACATGACCATCAGTAAAATGATCTTCTTTAACTTAGACTGAGTCAAATTTCTTCCCTTTCGTGGTAACTACTTTCAGTACTTTCTCCTCCTGCAACCAGTCTTAATGTTGCATGATGATGGCATCTGAACCAGCTGATCAGCTATCCAGGGTTCTCATGGCTGCATGATCACCCGTTGCTAAAATGACTTTTCAGGTGCTGTAGGCATATCAGATACCACATGTTTCTGTCCAATTCAGAGATTTTAACCTTGCTGTTGGTGTAATATATGCATGTTGGTCCACTTTCGATCTAATTAAGATGGTGAAGATGATTTGGCCAGACTTGTTGCCTCGAGATTTTTACTGAACTCCCGATCAAGGTATAGGACAGTGAACATGGTGGTAGCTGGAGATGGCGGTTCCATGCATGCTCATCCGCTAGCTATATCCGGTGCTCTGGGCAGTGTAGATCAGCACGGACAGTTCGCGCAGAGTAATATTGTCTTAAATCTTTATCAAGATCATCCCATTAAGGCGTGCATCCAAATTCGATTCATTTCGATCCCATATATCAGAAAGTAAACCTCCAACATGCAGTAACAGGGGCTACTGAGTAAAAAACAAGATTATTTCAGGCACCCCCTTAGATTCACCATCTATGTTATGTATCCCTTTCTTTCGCTTCACATTTAGCTGTATATTTGAGAATTTTAGCATGAAAAAAGGTGTTATCTTTGGGAAAAATTTATAGTTATTAGAGGTTAATATAAAAAATTATTCATCCATTTTTGGCACTTTCGAAAAAAAAAATCTTTTTTTTTAAGAAAAAATATTATTATTCGTCTAATCTTCTTGATGTTATTTTATTTTAAAATTTTTAGCCAATTCAAGTATTCTTGAACATTATATAGAATAATATAACAGAAAAAAAAAAAAAAACTAAGAGAGGATTAGAAAAAAAGACGGATTTCTTGTTAAATTTTTGTTGTCAATAAGAGATTACGATGGAAAGTGCTTAATTGTCAAAAATAACTCAAAATTGAATAATACTAGTAATTTTAAAATGAATAAATAAATTTACTTCAAAAAAAAAAAATTGAGAATAAGTCCATAATGTAAACGTTTATGAATATAGCTGTTATTTTACCCTAATGTGATCTAAAAGTGTTTTTATGGCTTTGAGATAAACTCCATGTATGATCCTTAATGTAATTATCATACCCCAAAAATAACAATAACAATAAGTATTATACACCATTAGATGAAATTATCTATATAAGCTTATTTTTATTATTTTAGTTAATTTAGTATAATATCATTCATGAGTATGAATAATTATAATCTATTTTGTAACATGTTATTCTAAATTTTTTTATGTATCGTTTTTTATTTTAATTATAATTAATTTATATTTTTTTATTATACTTTTATTAATTTATGTTTTAAGTCTTCAAATCGTCTTAGAAATCTTTTATTATCTTATCTTTTATGAATATAGGTTTTAGACATTTACAAATATTATAATTTTTTATCTTATTTTTTAGAATGTCTTCCCAAATTCACCTTAACATTTTTATTTCTATAACAGTTAACTAAACTTAGCTACCATATTTTAAGTAGTTTTTATTAAATATATGAACCTGTGCTGGTTCATTCTAAGTGATTGCTTTTGAAATTTACTTCATAAATGGATAAAATAATACACTTCCATGGAACTAGAAAAGCACTGATACAGGGGTGCATTAAAAAAACTTGAGCAGTCATTTTTTGATTAATATAAAAAATATGAACGACCAAAGTTTCAGAAGGTCCGAACTGCTTTACAAGGACAGCGTTCTGCATCAACAATGTAGTAATAACTTTATCATAGAGAAATGCATCTCTTATAGAGAATTAATTTTGTTTTATGAAAAGAAAAATAACGTTTAAAATGGAATAATTCTCAAAATAGATACAGATATACAATAGCAACATGAAACAGTCCTAATATCCTACAGATAATGCAAAACCATGATCAATTCAAACTTCATTACTCCATTAATATTAATCTTTACCTCATTTCTGCACATCTTCTGGTTTTTCTTTTTTTTCAAATGGAGACCTCCATTAAGATGTTGTAACATTTTGTAAGTAAATTTTAATTTGTAAAATGTTCTAGATCAACATCTTCCTAATTGAACGAAAATGAAACTCTTACTTACGAAGGGACAAAGTACTCTTGCTAGAAACTACTAGAAAGATTTGAAAGAAGAGATACTCCACTTGTTGAAAAAGGAAATAATTTATCCAAAATAACTATAGTGAATGTCATCTGACATGATACATATTGAAGCGGGTTAATAAAATTTTTAATCAAAATTTAACATATTACAAACTAAAATAAAAGTTTAAAGGAAAAAAAAATAATTTCAATATCTATCCTTTGGCACTCAAACAAATGCATTAACTAAACTTAAATGTGTGATACAGAGAAATAAGAGATTTTGAATTTTTGAGGGCAATTCTTTGTGCAAGCTTAACCAATAGAGGACTTATATTCAAACAAGTATTTTGGAATCTTTTTGGGTAAGAGTAAATACTTTGGGATGCTAAGAATTCTTAAGATGCTTAAATTGTTAAGCAGCAAGATCCATTTAATTATAGATGTAATAAGCCTATCACAGGACTTACTGAGTAAACTCCTAAAATTTATAGGTTATTTTCCTTTTAAAAGATTAATGTCCTTTATAAGATAATTTCTCTTATTCTAAAGAGTGAATGTTGTTTATTGAGTAATTTTCTTCTTCTTATGAGTTAATTTCTTCAAATTAAGCATCACATGTATTAATGTAGATTTAATAGATCCTTATAAATTGATTATATTCACTGAAGTCATAAAATTGGACTATGCCTCATTTATTTCAATATTAAAGGATATTTCTGAAAATTATGACTTTCGTGATGTACTAGTTAGTGTTTGCTCATTGGAGTCTAATCATCAACTCTTACTAATCTAGCGTTTTACTCGATATAACAGTATAGTATACTAATAAGTCATTCAATAGTTTCTTCTTTGGAATAATAGTTCCAATGACAAGCTTTAGTTAAGGAGAGCCAATCTAATAACACCGTATTTAACTACTCGGTATCTAAACAGCTCGACGGCTAAGTGGCTTTGCAAGATAGCTAGCCGACTACTTGGCTACATGACGATCCTATAATTCAACAATTCATACCATGTGGATCTAAAATCTCTAAATTCTTGGTTTCAAAGCCTACTGTTTATTTTTTAAACCCTTAGTCCACTTAATATTTTAAAAATAGGTTAGTTGGATTTGAAAAATCACTTACTATTGACATAATAATAAAAATAATAATAATAATAATAATAAAAGAATAGAATGAATTGCGGAAAGAAGATAGCGACACTTATTGAAGAAGGAAATAAATTATCCATAAATTTTGTAAATCTAAACAGAGAGAGAGAGAGAGAGAGAGAGAGAGAGAGAGTAGAATTAATTTGACAGAAGATAGCGACTTCCTAATAGCCAAAATAGTTCGATAGCAGCATCAAAAGAAGAGGAGTTACGGAGAGGGAGTAAAAGAGCGGCTAGGAACAGATTTAATAAACCCTCAATGTTTGATTTTACAGAGTATTTAAATAATTCTTCCCTAAGCTAAAATTTTGAATATTTTGAATTTATTGTTGAAAATAACTTTATCCTAACCCAGATTTCTTTGATCCCAAAAAAAAAAAAATTATTGTTACTGTTGGTATTTAATTCAAAAAATGACAAAATTACCGTCCACACAACCAATTATAATATAAAATTACGGTATTTTTAATAAAAAAAATTCTTAAAATCAAGACTACTCCCCTTAAAATCACTATTTTGAATACTAAACATAATCGGACCATTTAGATCGAAATGACAGATTATTTGTCTTCAAATTCTCTGATTTCTCTTTGATAAGCTTTTAAGTGGTGGCTTATGTGGAGATTATTGTTCATATTGCCAAAGGGAATGCACGGTGTCATTGAAAAAATATGTGATAACTCGGTATAAATCCATATAAATTTATAAGACAAAGAATCGGTTATCTTAGTAAGATATTTTCTATGACTCGAACCTATATATGAATCATTATTCTGATATATGTGTATATATTTACCGATAAAAGTAACCTTATTCTAATAATTAAAACAAAAGTTTAAATTATTATTTTTAAATAATTTAGCTATTTGGCGTGATTGGAAAATGTTATTTTTATCCTAAGTTTATATAAATTAGGCCAAAAATCAATTCCTTTAGTTTGATAGAATCCAAAAGTGATGTCAATTTGAAGAAAATGGAGACCTAAATACGGACTAGTTATTATGGGTTTTTTTAGTAAAAAAAACTTCTATATTAATTTAATATTTAGTATGAAAAGTTAGGTAAACAAATAATAAAAATTAAATAATAATTTTAATTTAATTTTTATAATTTATTTACTTAATCTTTAATTCAGATTGCATGGGTGTGGTTGGTTAGGCTGTCATGCTTTTGATGGACAAACAGCCCACAGCCATGCAAAACTTGAGAACTGAGCCCTCTCCCTCTCCCTTTCCCTACAGTGCCCACACTATTTACATACAAACACACCTACTCCTATTTATCACCTTCCAATCAATTAATAAATAAACGTATATAGTTTTAATAATTAATTAATAACTAAAACATGGCAAGACATTATACCGCCCGTACAGCTTACATAAAATTGACACATCAAAAAAATTACATATAATTTTTTTTAAATATCATATTATTTAATAGTATTAATTATTTTTTCAAAAATATACAGCCATTATATATATATATATATAATTATATATGTCATCTGGATAAAAAAAATTTACAAAATAATTCCAGATCATGAAACTGAGCAATTAAATAAATACATGTAAAAAATTAAATTTGGTATAACAACAATGCTAGAAAAGTTGAGTGAATCGACCATGTAAAAATATGATAATATATTTAAATATTTAAAATTTATATATATAAAAAATGAGATGAGTGAATAATCTTTAAAATTATTTAAATACAAAAGATGCAAGACATATAATGAATTATCTGTTAAAAAAAGATAAACTATTTAAATTTTATTATTATTATTATTGTCACACATATTCAAATTACACTTAAATATAATAACATTATAGAGACATATGATATTTTTTATTATATATATGCACGTACTGGGTTATAATTTGCAAGGATGTGGGAGTGTGGAGTAGGGACTAATGTTAGGTTATCACCAGCATAAATAGTATCAAAGCCGTATATACTATAGTAATTTTTGATGCATTATTAATAATATATTATCTTATTTAAACATATAAATTATTTATTTTATATAAAAATAGATAAATAAAATCATATTTAAAGTTAATTAAATATATAATTTGACAACATTTGTACAGGATAATTAGTAGCAGGAGGTGTGTGGGGGGATGAAGTAGGCAGGGCCCCACCCTAAAGAAATTGGTGCAACTGATATGAAAGGGATAGTACTAGTAGCCTAATTAAGGCTAAGCTGGCACCCATATAGGCCACTAGTACCCCCCTTCCCCTCCCTACAGACACTCTAGATAACCATGCCAGACCTCCCATCACCCTCCCAGAGGTCAGACTAGTCCTATTAACTCTTCTTTATATCCTCTTAAAAATAATGAAGAGATATTTATTTATATATCTTTATTATTAAATAAAAATTATGGAATAAAAAATTTAATGTATAAAAATTTATATATGGTAAAAAATAAAAGAAATAGGATTTTTTTTTTTTGAAAAGCAGAAACCTTGAGTACGGAAGAAAGAAGGGGGATATGTGGACACTGTGTCCTTTTAGGGAGATATGCTTGATATATATATATATTTTTGGATGAAAAGTTAATTGGATAAAATTTAATTTTTTTTAAAAAATTATCTGAATAATTTTTTTAATTATGTGGTTAAATGATACATTCTAAATAATTATTTTATTAATTTTTATTATATTATATTTAATATATGTTAATAATTTAAAAAATTTATAAATATAATTATGTTAAATATATATATTTATTTTAAATTTTGATAATTAAATTTTAATTTAATAATCAAAATTGGATTAAGCAGGTTCCCATTTCTTGTTTCTCGTTCACCATCGGATTTGGGGTCCCATCTTTTTCTTGTCGGCCATTGAATTTTCATATAATGGTTGACATTAAAAAATTTAAAAATAATTATATTTTAATTTTTTTAATAATAATATTATTATCTATTAAATATTAAATTTATTATATAAAAAATTAATAAAAATATCTTCTTAATGATATTATTTAACATTTAAATTTAGATAAATTTAATTTTTTTAACTAAAAATCTAGATGAGGGAAGTACAAGTCTGTCCACAACCCTTTCAAAGGCGTCGGATGGTGCTAATTTTATGCCTTGTTTGGTTGGTGGTTAATTCTTAAATTTAAGGGCATGTAACAGTCCAAATTTAAAATCCACTCTTTATGAATGAAGCCCTATGTATATTAGGCCTGTGATTTCACATGTTATACGTAGTGGGGGCTTTAATTACCAGTTCTCTTCGTGTACTCATCCTCTGCTCTTTAACAATTTGCTAATCATTTTCTTTTTCAAATTCTATTTTTTTTTTTTCAAATTTCTTAGAGCCTATGTAGAATATTTATAGGTCAAATCGACCCATGTTTTCAACACATGTTGTAATAAATATGCATCTAATAATATAAAATTGTAAAAATAAAAGGAAAATTTAGAGCTTTTATTATAATATAATTTTTTCACATAAAATAAAAGCCAATATTATAACATAATCTATGTAATTTTTCTTGCATGATTACACTCATTGAGCTTTAAACGATATGCTTATATTAGTATATTAACTAATTATTTTTCATAATGTTAGATATTATTATTCTACGTATTTATTATTATATGATATAGATTATAATAATATATGTATATATATTGTCAATTAAGATACTGAGTCTGAGTCTCATCGTGGGTACGGCGGTGGGGGACTTTGGGAAGTGTGTGAGGATGACGATCCGCAGCAGGCAGCAGCCGAACAGGCAGCAGACAACCGTAACGAAACGGTGTTCGATTCCTCCTCAGTCTTCATACATTTAGCAAACTGTCTGCCCTTCCTCACTTCTCTTACCTCTCAGCCTTTTTCCTCCTCCTCTCTCCTACTTCTAGCTTCCAAGATTCCACTATTTACCCTTTGTTCCTTTTCTCCTTCTCTTTTTTTTCTTTTCTTTTTTAATTTCTTTCTCTCTCTTATATGTGCTTGGGATCCGTGGGGAGTGAGGTTAAGGACTATATATCCTATATCCTTAACGCAAAGTATTAATAATAATATAAAAAATATACATAAAATATCATTTAATCACTCTTATAGTATTATCGAGTTACATAATCTTTATCTATTTATCTAATCTTGCTTAAATTTATCAGTAAGATAAACAGATAAAATATTATAATAGTAATTTTATGACATCCTTTTAACGACATCCATAATATACATGTTCTTTTTTCGGTTTAAGAAATAAAATTTTCATACCTAAATGTATAATTTGTTCTAATTGTTGCTAATATTTCTTGAACAAGCTTATTTTAAAATCTAACATATTGTCTACAATATTACTCTAAATAATATTATTATTTATTATTATATGTAAATAATATCTCACTAGTTTATATATTTGACTGTTATAATAAAATATATACTAAATAAAAATATTACATACAAATAATATTATTTAATTTGCCTATGCCTAAATTACTGTGGATAAAGTGTTATCATCACAGCCATAGTGGGCAGCGCAGGGTGGCGTCGGCAACCGAAACAAGCCGAGAATAATTTAATATGACAATAAACAATACCGCTTCTGTTGGATGCTAAGTTTTTTATTTTTTAATTTGTTGGTTTTTTTCGCAAGAGTAATTATTTTCACTCAGAAATCTTATTAATAGACGACTCGTGTCTGTCAATCCAGCGAGTGGTCCCCTTTTGGTGCCCGCCGATGATTTAAGCGATGGATCAGTTGTTTGTGTAAATAATTTAAGGAAAATAATCTTATTTTTGGGTAAATAAAATTAAACCAATATATATATATATATATATTTCTATTTATTGTAAGTAATGTTGAATTCATCAATAGAATAAATTAAAATCACTGCATCTTAGGAAAATATGTTTCATAATTGTTGTCTAAGGCTTCCTCTCAAATTGTCAGGACCTTTAAAATTCTTAAGTAATTTAATTTTATTCTTTATTAACTATCATAAAACAATATAAGATAATTAGAAATCTTTCAATTTGAGGCGTAACTGAATGCCGGATCGAATAAAAATAATTATTGACAAGATAATTTAAATTGAATCTAATAACAAATCAAATGGTCCAATATTGGGTCTTTTATGTTAAATTGATAGTTTGTTGTTTTTCAGTAATATGGCACCACTAATATGCTGGATTATGAGTCATTTCTATATAAATTTATATCTATTTAATGTGCTAATTGATAGTATGGACGAAAAGTTTTCCACACGTGCTTTGCGCCTGCAATGAAGGCCTAAAGCGTATATACAAGAAGTATTACGCTTGAGGCGCGTCAAAGGAAAGCCATAAACACCAATCCTATAAGCATTGCGCTTGAGGCGCGTCAAAGGGGAGCCCCAGATGCCAATTCTAGAAGACCTGCACTCGAGGTGCGTCTGATAAGTGCTCGAGTGCAGCTCATAGCTTAAAAAAGTACCGATGTGTTTTTAGGGCCATCTATGTATATTCAAAGCGCTGTTTATAATAGAAAATGAAAAGAAAGGGGGAGAAAATAGAGAAAAGGAAGATTCGTGTATCTGATTGAATTTTAAATCGTATTTTAATTTTCATCAATTTTGGGTACGCTATCTTTGAAATTGAAAAGAATGTTTATTAATTTTATTTTTTTTTAATTTTATATTATCTACTATTTGAGCTCGTTTGAAATAAGGTGTTATGACTTTATATTTATGGTTTATATATTTAAAATATTCTATAGTAAAAATATTTACAGACGAAATATCTCGTATTTTTCTTTGTCATTCTAAATAGAGTTTTTCGCTTAAAAATTATATATTATATTATTATTTATAATTATTGTGTATTTATTATGGGTCATTGATTCTTTCATTATGATTTAAATAAACATTTTGGTTCCAACATAGTATACATATTTTTTAGTTAATTTTGATATAAAAAAGACATTTATAATGTATTTGATCTTGGCTTCATCAGAGGCAATTCATATTTAAGGTTTTATGTATTTTCATTTTCCTTTACAGCGTTTTATGTTATAATAGGTATACTTATTTCTTTTTCCTCTCATTTTGTTAAGGTATATGCCATTGTATTGCAAAATCATAATTTTATATATATGATTTATTCACTTATTTATATATTAGATGCATATCTCAATGTTGTAAAATTTTTAGTTATAATATGATATTTACGTTTTCTTAATCAAAACACCCCTAAAATCAAATCGGACCGTATTGAGATATTTCCCTTGTGTCAAAATGATAATATAAAAGTAACGGTTAATGGGATAACTTGTTAAATGCCATCCACGGGTCATTAGATTTATCAAAAGTAATTTATAACGAACAAGTAAATATCTCATACTATTATTGACAATATTAACAAATAATCTAATTTTAAACATACAAATTATTAAAAAAATATTTTATTTATAGGTAATTATGTAAAAATTAGCAGTATGATATGTAAATATTTCATTTTATAAAACAAGGTCAACTATATTGGATTATTATACATAATCTTACCATCATCATTTAAGAAGTCAATTTCTTGACTTAATTATGTGATTACTAGACCACTAAGTCAATGATTCTACTACTAGCCTAAGTCTCCCCCTTTTTTTCTTTTTATAATTATATAAAAAATATATATTCTCTAGAAATATTTCATAATATTCCTAATAAAGCTAGGCCTTTGGGTTACCCCTCTTCTTTATATAGCTAGCCAAGTAACTAAGGATGTACTTGTACCCGCATATAATGCCTGATGGTACACTTGTTACGGGCACCCATCTTTTCCTTGGAAGTCCTACAAGAGTCAAATTGCCATCAATTACATTGATTGAACACTTTCGACTCTCATGTTATAAAATTTAATGCCCACCTGTTTTATGTCTTTGTAATTTTTTTCAAACTTATCTTATAATATTTTATTTTCTGTTATAATCCTTATTAAAGTATTATGTAAGTAGATGGACCAAAAAAAAAAAAAAAATAGTATTGGCAGTGACCAAATTAGCCAAAGCACAGGCAGAAAAAAAGATTATCAATATTTTTAAAAGTTAAAACCCTTTTAATTTTATCCTAATTTTTAATATTTTTACACATTCTTTTTAATTTGGATTAAACATTTTACTTTATATTAAATAAAAATTATAACAGTTTTTTAAAATAAAATATTTAAAATATATTAAGCTAGTTTTCCCATCGAAAACCTAGCTCAAGGAGGGAAAAAGGCCAAGAAAAGCTAAAGATATAGCAACATAGTTAATATGGTGAAGCACTGTTGAAGAGTCCCCACTCTAGAAAAGGGATGCCTATTGGTTAGACTTCATAGGCGTAATCAATGACGACAATAAAGATAGCAAGGGATCTAAATATAATAATAATTATTACTATAAAAAGAAGATGAAGGAGAAAATATAATTTTAAAATTTTTTTTTTTAAATTTTGCTTTCTACAAAAAAAAAAAAAAATCAAAAAGAAAAAAGTAGAGCAGAGGAATCCTTACGCCCACTCTTCCTCATCGTCTTCTTCCTCCTTACTCCGGCGTCTTCCTAGTCTGACCTTACTGTTTGCAAAGAGGATAAATAGTAAAGATTAAATTAGATTATTTTTTAATATTTATAATTTATTTAATTAATTTGATTGTTAAATAAATATAAAAATCAAAAGAAATCCCGGGTCGGTGTTTGGGATGGACCACGTCAGAATTTCACCGCCTCCGCCACCGTTCTGGTGAAACCCTTCCGTCCTGGCCGAGGACTCCTTTCTCATGGTGAAAATTATGCAGCTCCCGACCATGAATTTAAGAGGCGAAAGAGAGAAAGAAGAGCACGCTTTCTGCCTCCGTACTCCCCCGCTCAAGTATCTCAATTTGAGATACGGTCTGCTGCAGCAACTAAAGAAAGTAGCCGTTGCCAATGGCTAGGCTGCGCCGGGCTGGCTAGGGCTGCCGTGGGCTGTGATTCACGGTCGATACGGCACCGTAAGCACACCTTATAAAGTAAAAGCTTTCTATTTCAAAAAAAGCATAAATTATACAAGCACTTAGTGTTTAATTGCCTCTGTATGTGTGATTTTTAAAACCCACCCTGATTTTCATGCCTTTTTTTTGTTTTTTTTACCCAATATTTCAAATCTACTCCATTGTACTCTCTTTGACCGAGCACTGTATATATGTAAATTATAGTGAGGGCTTGTATTTGACTTTTCAGGTAACTTAAAGCCTAAATTATTTTTATAAGTAATTTTTTTTAAAAAAAAAAAATAGGCTGACTTAAGATACAATATATTTGAAATAATTTTAGTTTGCAGATTATTGGACAAATTGAATTCATAAAAAAGTACGTAATCAAAGATGATTTTACCTAACAGGAAAAATCGCATAACAAATATCTTATTTCTGAATAAATTGAGCATAATTAACACGTTGTGTTGTATCTTATTCATGAAGAGTTGGCAGGCCTGCCCATTTTCTTGGAACTACCTTAATACCTTCTTTTTCTACTAAGAGATTTTATTAGTCTAGTAAGCTGAGATCCGCATGCGCATTAGAAGAAATACTGATGCAGGCCAAGAAAAGAAACCTAGAAAGAAAGAAAGAAAAGAAAGGCTGGCACAAAATTACTATATCTCTTCCACTGTTATCAGTCCATTAGTTATCTGGGGTGTTCCATTTATAATCTAATTACTATATCTCTTCCACTGTTATCAGGACATTAGTTATCCGAGGATGATCCGTTTATAATCTGTATCTTTTATATTACGAAATCGGTGTTTATATTGTATGTGAGTATAATTATGCATATCTAATTTTGTTTGAGCCCGATGACAATGTCGGAGCCGTGTACGTTAAAACGGTCGGGTTATGACCACGATGAGGATGGAAAAAGTGGGGCACGCAGCAGCATGCAAGAACAGATGACAGCGAAAAGAGAGAGGGGGAGGAGGAGGAGGAGGAGGAGGCAGCCGATCCCAGAAAACCACTGAGGAAATGCATAGTTGGGGGAGAGAAATTATCACCATTATTGCTATTATTATATTATTATTTTGGTTACAAGGGAGGGGAAGGGAAATTATGGAGAAGAAGAGGTGGGGGTGACAGCAACAGCTCACGAGTAATTAGCAAAAGCACAACCACCCACAATATAAACGCACAGCCGTGGAGATGAGAAAGAGAGAGAGAGAGAGAGAGTGGGCCTGGTCGACGGAGGAGAGGGGAGGGGCAGCGCTTCCTCTCCCTCTCTCCCCCTTTCTTTCAGAACTGTTCCGATGAGGCAGAGACACCTGGCGTTGGCATGGGAATGGGGGGGATGAGAAAAGCAGGCATATGTAAAATTGGTCCTGAAACTTTGTCCTCTTTCCCCCACCTCTCTACTTTCTATCCCTCATTTATTGCCGAGTAGCTCTGATTTCGCAAAGGTATCCCACACCATCTCCTCCTTTTCTTGCCCCATCTCTCTCTATCTTTCTCTTTCTCTCTCCTTCCCTAATTATCTGTTCTTCTCTTATTCTCATTTTCCTCGTCCCCCAACCATCCCTTACCCACCATACTTTTGTCTCTACTGCGGCGAGCACAGAAGCTCCCATTGGCCCCTTGTCCTCTCTCTCTCTCTCTCTCTCTCTCTCTCTCTATCTATCTATCTATCTATATACTTCCTGAGTATGCCAAGCTGCATTCTACATTCGGCAATACTAGTACAAATACTTGCTTACTAACGAGTGGATATATATAATAAAGACATGAGATAAATTGTGCTTTGATTATAGGATAATCCATAATCAAACATGCCCATTGTGGTTTGATTATTTATTAAATTGAATCAGATTATCAGTTGAGATAAATTGGAGATTCAATTTGGGTGGCTTATAATAATAAACTTATTAGTCTTAAAGAATTTATTTAATTTTATATGTCACATATGAAATCAAAGTGATAAGCAATAATAATAAAACAATAATATTATCTCAAATATATTCCCGAATAACGTAATAAAAATGTAGAAAAAATAAAGAATAAAAAAAAAAACAATACTATAAGTGACAAATTAAATTTGATTAAGAACTATTTCAATTTTAGATCTAAACCTCATCTACAATATTCTGAAGCTAGAATAAAAAAGAATTATAAGATATTATTAAGAAGAAAAGTTATACTAAAATAAATAAAACACAGTATTTGGAAGATTAACTATCACATAAAGTAATTTCCCTCTAATATGTTAAAAAACATGCTTAAAATATGACCAATTTTGACTATAAACAAGAGTATCTAAAATTTTAGGTCATAATGAACTATTAAAGGGATAAAAAAATTTGACCTTGAAAGGAAAGTTAAGTCATAAACATAGTAGAAATACATAACACATCTTTAGTTATAATTAAAAGTGGGCAAGATATTCATATGTATATGTGTGTGCCATCTAGATTAGTTTATTTTGATTAAAGTTCTAAACTAGTTCGGATAAAAAGCCAATTTTCAACTAAATAATTGATAAGTCAGACCATTATTTACTGTTTGAGTTGGTTTAATTTGGACGATTTGAAAAAAATTATTTACCCTAGTAGTAATATTAATAATAACAATAACAATAATGCTACCAACTTTTCTTTTTCTTCTTCTTCTTTTAAAATTTATCAATTTTAACTTTTTATTTCAGTTCCAAATCCGTATTTGGAAAGTAAATTAGATCCTAAAAGCAATGAACCAAGCACTGGACCAATAAATAGTAAGTACTATATATCATAAACATAAGCAACATAAGATTGAAATATCTCTCCAGATCCCCTTCAAAACTAAGTCATTAATGCTCCAGATAAGCTAGAATGCATAATAATGCATTGATTAAATACCTCTTTGGCCATAGAAACGTGAGAACAATGGATGTGGGAGCCTATTTAGAGGGTGATGAATTGAATCTTATTGGATAATTGACTTTGTTACCTAGGATAGTACTTTGTGAGGGTAGGGTTTTTTCCTTGGAGGCCTAGATTAGAAATGACAATTGAACTATGCTGCCTAGGGCACAACAGGCCTACAATAAATTGTCTTGGATAGTGTATAGTATAATCCAATACCACGTATCGTGTTAGGCTATGGGTTAGCCAGTTTGGGTGCCATGTTAGATCATGGCATGATTGAACTGTGCTAACCTATAGTAGACACAATTTAAAATTTTTATACAATAAATAGTCATATAATTATTAAAATTTAACAATCATATGACCGTTGAAGGAGAGGAGGAGCGAGGAAAGGGGAGGGGGAGGGGGCAATGGTCAAGTCATATATGCCCTATAAATATACCTCATCTTCCATGCATTTATACATAGTCTAATCTCTCTCTACCTTTTCTCTGTTCTTTATTTTCTATACTCTTATGGTATAATAAGTGATATTAGTATAATATTTACTAACATATTTATACTATTTATATTAATTTTTATTTATAATTTATATATCAATATTATCATTTTATAAGTTAATTATAAACTATGGAATATATCTTTTCTTGTTTTAATTGTGAAAAAATATGAAAATATTATACCGATACTTCTATATCGGTTATATTATATACATATATTTTGTTATAAAATATCAAAATCATAACCTACCATAGATACCACTACTACACCTTTTCCTAATTTTGGCTACCCCTATAAAACATTTTAATAGTATATGATAATTTTTAAAATTAAATTAGTTAATATTAAAAATCAAACAGTTGGTAATAAATATAAAAAAGATTATATTTGTAAAAATTCTAAGTATACCGGACACTAGAAGAAACAAATTAAAAAGATGAGAAAGAGCAATTATCCTCAAACTAAACTAAACTAATATTTTCTAGTATTATAAGATTAGGAGTTTTTCAGTATAATTAGAGGTTAAATTAGAAGGGATGGATAGAATATATAGTTTAGTCATAAAATCATTTTTTATGATGAAATACTATAATTTTAAAAGGTATGTTCAAAAGTATTTACAATCTATATATATAAAAATATTTTGACATATTGTTAGAGGTAAGGCTGTTTTTTTTTTTTATAATTTAAATAAGGATTAATTTTATAATTAATAACCGTAAAATCTAATATTTCTTTAATTAGAAATGCATAATTATTATATAATAATTTGTCTTATATTTGTATTACAGTATATTAGATTTTAGGAAATTAAAAATTATAAAAAATTATTGATTTTAAAATTTTTGAATATCTACTAACAACTTTTACAATTTAAAAAAAAATTAGTGTTGTTATAAATGAATTTAAAATATTTGATAATTTTTCGTTATTATTTTAACAATATTTTAAATAACAATTTTGCTATTTTTTATTTAAATTATAATTTTTTAATTTTAGATATTGAATGATTCCATATAATATGTGTATATCGTATTATTAATCTTTGTAGTAAGTATATTTCAGAGTTTATTTTTCTTTATATAAAAAAATAAAGAATATTATTCAATTTATTAGAATATTTTATTTTTAAAAATAGTTATTTAAGATCTTATACTAATAAAATAAGTTGATTTATGAGAAGATAAATATTGAGTACCCAATATGATGGAACTCAACTTATTAGATGTTGAATGCCTTGTATTTTTTATTCTATTTTGATGATCTTTAACAATAAAAGATTCTAATAGTTGAGTCGACTACAGATATTAATTTGAAGATGGTTAAAATGATTAAATATTTTTTAAAAATATATTATTTTGTTACTAATGTACTTATATGTTACCAAATCATTTAAAATTGATTGTTAATTAATTATTATCATTTACTGATGTGATTATATTTTTTCAGATTATTGTGATTTTTATTAAATAATATTGGTAATACAGATAAATATTGATGGGTCTGTACCATTGTAGGTCGACTCAGCACCAGGCCATCCGTTGGCATGCTAGAGATATTGAGACTTGCCGTGGCGTGAGGCTCAGAAGGCCTACGACTGGCCGAATTGCGGGCCACCTTGTGATGAGTGGACAAAGGCAAGTGCTAAGTAGGCCCAACAGATAGCCTAGGTGGACCGGCCAATCGTGGCACAAAAAGCCCGCCAGCTTGGCAATCGACTATCTGTTTGCAATGATCTATGCTTGCATGTAGCACCTACAATCTTCAGCAGGACAGTCTGGCAGGTGTCTGGCGAGGGCCATCAATTGTGTCACAGCAGCGAAAAAAATTATTGGCATCAGTGGCCTCCACGATTGCCAGGATAGTCCAATAATCTTGGTGGGACAATTGTTGCCTGCACCGATGCCAAAATTATATCGACACTAGTATTATAAATACCCTTCACCTCTGTCGGTGAAAGGGAGAGGAAAAAGGAAGGACAACCATTGCTTTCGATTGACCAGATGAAACAAAGAGTTCTCTCTCACACAAAAAGGCACTCCCTGTCGAGTGCATCCATCGGAGTCAAGCCTTCTGACACCATTCTTAAGCCACTCTCCATCGGACGCACTTGTGGGATCTAAGCCATCCAATATCACTCATAACTCGCTCCTCGTTGAGCATAATCGATAGAGCCAAGGTCTTCGCTATCATTCTCATTCCCTTCACTCAGTATTATAGAACTTTACATCCTTCATCTTTCATTTTTCTTAGAAATATTTTCGATTTAAACGCAAGAGGATAAACCAAAAAGTGAGTCCCACCGATACTTTGGCATCTTATTTGTTCATTGTAATACGTAAGATTCAGATTATCAGGGATGGAGACCAGACCGGCTTAAACTTGACCCGTCATGACGGTTCAGGAGGCCTCCTAATTTGTACAATAACCTAAATTCAGGGACGTTTCAAATATATTTATATACTTCTAATTAAAAAAATTAAATAGATATTAAAATTATTATAAATAGCATATTCACTAATAATATACTTAATAATTTTTTTTAAAAAAAATTTAAAATATTGGAGAAATCTTTCAATGTTAATTTGTCTCGTTATAATTATGGATCCCTAGGTGAATCAACGTGGGGTGTATATTTGTTGCGTTCTGTTTTCACGGGTCCGAGAGACGCAAAGGTTGGGGACGTCCCAACCGGATATCCCAGGAAGGCTCGTTAATGAGGGGTGTTGGATCCGAGAGGTCCAACACGGCCGAGAGATGCACAGGCGCGTCCCGTCCGGTCCGTGGAGTCAGGCAACACAAGTGAATGATGTGTTGGACACGAGATGAGGATTGAGACCGAATGTTTTACGTGGAAAACCTCCTCTTGAATGGGGAGGAAAAACCACGAGGCTCAGGGCCTGTAAAGAGCTTCACTATATGGGTCGGAGATTTTACAGAGTACAGTTTTGAGGGTTAATCTCTTCCCTATCTCTCGCTTTGTGTTTCTCTCCTAAGGAAGCTATGCTTGCTGGGAGTATTTTTTACCCTTCTCTGAGGAGTTAAGTGTGGAGAGAGAGAGTGCCCGGTTGAAGCTTTAGGGCTCAGAGTCGTTGAGTCTGGAAAGCTCTCCTGAAAAGGAGGTCTTGCTGTGTATTTATAGTGGAAACCGAGCCGTTGGGGAGTAGACATGTGGCGTCCATATGGCGGTTGAGGAGCTGGTCCACTGGCTTCCTTTAATGCAGCTGACGTGTGGAAAGTGGCATGCGGACGGCGCCGCTGCAGCATCTGAGCGTGTTAGGTGTACGGGATCTGGATATTAGCCTTGATTTGACTAGGCGTGCCCTGTTGATACGGTGACTGGCAGTAGTTGCAGGCTTTCTTGGAAACCGGTGAGATAGGCTAGCTGGCATTCCCGGCCATGAACGGGCGGTTCTCGTCTGGTTATGAGACTCCTTGTAAGCTCGCGGGCTGGTGAGGAGGAACAGCTCATGTGGGGCCCTCTGGGGAAAAGTTTGAGAGATTCTTCTTGGCCGCTCGGGCAGTTGCGAAACCTCTTGGGCTCTCGGCCCTTGGGCTTCTCACTTGGGCCACCTGATCTCTTCTACTTGTGAGAGTGTCTCTGGGCTTCTTTATTTGGGCCGTGCTTTTATGGGCCTTCATACTGGGGCCCAACATAGCCCCCCATGCCAAAGGACCCGAAGTTTTCGGTCGTTTGGCATGAAGTCGTCGGTCTGCTGGAGAAGTTGGTCGTCCGAGAGCGTGCGTCCTGGTGGCGGGCTCCGCGTTGACCTTGACAGGTGGTTGTCCTCGGACCTCTTCTGGGCCACCGTTTCACTTTCCTGCCGGAGCATTAAATGCCGTATCCTACTGATGTGACGCGATATCAGGCGCCTTGGGAAGGAGAGATCGCCAGACTTCTGGGACGAATGGCCTGTCGACGCGTGGTAAGGGTAATGAGTACGTTTTTCCGTACTCTAGGGTTTATTTAAACCTCTCATTGCCTTGGTTTTTTCATCTTCGCGCCTGTTTTTCGTTTCCTTCTTCGTTCGAGCTTCGTCTTCTCTTCCCTTCTTTGGCTTCCATGGCGCCTGGAGTGAGAGACATTGCTTCCACGGTGACGCTTGACAAGCTTGCGGAGATCCGAGCTCAGTATCAGATCCCTGAGTCTATGGCTATGATGATTCCGGAGCCGCATGATAGGGTGCTGCACCCTCCGGATGGTTTCATCACCGTCTATGAGGCCCACTTCAAAGGCGGGCTACGGTTTTCTATTCCGATGGAGCTCTATGACATTATGAGGGCGCTCGGCGTGCCTCTCGCTAGGCTTCAGCCGAATGCGATGAGGTATCTGGTGTCCTTGTGCGTCTTCTTCCGGTGCCATGAGAAGCTCTTAAATGCTCTTACGGTCAAGGTGTTGTTCCGCTTTACGCAGAACCTTGACTGGATTGTGATGACTCCCCGCCCGGAATTCTCTTCGCTGTGTGGGGGCAACCCGGATTCCACGAGGCGGTGGAAGGACAAGTTTTTCTTCCTTGGCGTTTACGAGCACTGGGCTATCCCTACCGCGTGGGGGAAAGTGGCTAGCTAGTACTGCTTTGACCCTTCAAGGGAAAACCGGAAGGAAGTGAAGGCGCACACGGACTTGGTGCTGGCCAATCTGTGGACCTTCCATTTGAACAAGCGCAACATCTGGTTGGCCGCTGATAAATTCAGGGAAGCCAAGTGGGAACCACGGGACGAGTCTCCCCGCCCAGTTCCTCTCGTAACGGCCAAGGAGAGACCCGCCGCTGAGCGCTCCTCGAGTGATGATGAGGACTTTGACATTGAGAGCATGAGCGACGATGATGTGGCTGCTTCTCTGTTCACGAGGCCGGGGACCGGCTCGTTTTCTGGGTCCTCGAAGCCTGGGGGTCTCACCTTCACTGTCACTGCTAATCTCTCGGCCGGGCTTTAAACCGATACAACCTACTTTTCAAACTTAAATATTGCCTAAAAATATATCAAATTGTATTATTTAACAAGCTTTAAAGCTATTTGAATAACGGAAATATAAGCTAATATTATTTGAAACTGTCTAATCAAATAAAATATAGCATTAGACTCGTTACTTATCATCTGAATGCTATCCAATCATAACATAATATAATTGACATTATCCGAAATTATCAAACGGTAATAATTATCATTAATTCATTACTCTAAACTCACCTTATTAGCTTGACCATTAAATCTTGATTGCCTAACAAGGACTCGTGTACTTCATTTGAAGGGTTAATAAAATAGTAAGAGAGTGAGCCAAATACTCAATAAGGTACAATATATGTCGTAGAACATGCATACTTTATACTTAAAAACATATCAGAAGGAGTATGGATCATAATAAAATGTAATTGCATAAATTATGAGTAGAAAAATTTACATGATACATTTTTGAATTTCTTATCTTAATCTTTTTTAATGTTAACCATCAAAATATACTTAAATCTATCATGAACAGATGGAGTGACATGAACTTGTGCAGAAGAACTCATATGATGTAATTTCAGATTTCTTATCTTATTCTTTCTTAATCTTAACTATTAAAATATGTTTAAATGTTATTTTTTAGGAACCAAGATCAATAGGTCTTAGCGGCTAAATAAACGGTGATTCAAAATTTGAATTGTGTTTATTTCATATAATCAAAGGGTATACGCTCCTATTTAATAAATAGAAGTGAGTCGTCTATATATAATTCTATAGATGGGATTAAACTCCTCTTCTTAAACTTACGATTTTATAGGTTTAGACAATAATCTTTCACTATAATAAATTAAGGCATGCCGTAATATATTACATGTTAAATCATAACCTTAGTTCAATTTTTTTACTTAGAAAAATTCTACACTGTACTTAATAATTTTTTATTTTTACACTTTTGGAGAACGATTTATCAATTCTTAATATATTTTTAGGGTTTTCCTCATAATTCTTTATTTTCTTTTCCTTATAAATTTTGATAAAATTTAGTGAAACCAAGGAAAATTAGCAATGACTCATGCAGAGAAAAATTTAAAATACTTAATACAGATTTAACAAATATATAAGATATTTTAATGAATTTCAGAGTATGCAATAATTTTATAGGCAATGGCTTAAAATCAACAATTCGTAGAGATACATTGGTACTGGGTTTGAAGTCCATACATATTGGAGCAAAATATCATATTTTCAGACATAAAAAAGGGTTCAGAAACTAAAATATAGTACATATGGTATAATACAAATATTTGGATATGAAATTTTTTCATAAAATCGTAAGAAATTGATATATATATACAAGATTTATTTATCATAGTTTCAAAATCTTAATTTGGATGAGTATTAGAATAAGAATACTAGAAGAAATTAACAAAAACCAATAATAAGAGAAACAGAAAACTTAGGATGTACTTATCTTGGCTTAATTTACTCAAATCCTCACTTTGATCATACTGATTTGTGCTATTAGAGCCTCCTCTTACTTATTCTCTCTTCTTCTTGGCTTTCTCTCTATTTCTCCCGCCACCCACTTTCTCTCTTTCATAAAAAATGTAGAAACCTAACCTGTGGATGAATTTATACCAGTCTAGCACTGGAGCATGAGTTGAGCGTGTATCGAGCGCTGCGGTTCGGCATTCAGTGCTTGAGTGCTATTTGAGTGTTACTTGGTCGCGACCCTTCTCTTGGGTAAAAACTTTTTGAAATTTGAGTTTGAACATATTATTCGGGCATGTTTCAAGCATTTAGGTTTTGTTTTTGGCACCTCGAGCTCGTCTTAGGCTTGTGTCTGGTGCACAAGTCATGCAAGCCTAAATTTTTTACATCATTTGACTTTTAATTTTGATTATATTAGTTTAATTAATTATAATTAATATAGTTGTAGAAATTTAGACCTTACACGACACCGCTCGATGACATGCACCGCCTAATATAGGCAGGCCATATGTTGTGTTTGGCCAAGATATATATGGCCTGTGCTGTGTCAGGTATAGCTAGTGATGTAAACATGTTGTGAAAATATGGCTCATTTAACACCAGTAGCTTAGATAGTCCCAAGCCCCTTGAGTGAAGAGTTGAAATTTAAGATAACTTATTCTCAAAAAGAGGTAATAATGATTTCTTGGTTGAAATTGTACAGTGTAACCCTGGAATATTAATTTTGGATACAAGCATTTTGTTATAAAAAGTAATCAACATTAAGTTTTAAGGTTGAGGTATAGATCTAAATGAGATCCAGGTGTTAGTTCTCTTAAAAAAGACATATGAAAGGCACAAGAGTATTTATTTTGGTAAAATATTCATGTTTGAGCTGTAAATAGAAGGTGTACTTTAGATAGAATTCTCATGCTTGATCCTCACATGAGGGAGCACATATGCACCAGGGAATTATTTGAGGTGCTTGAGGCATACCTAATCGGAACATTTGTGTCAATCAATTTTGCCCAGTTGCACCATTTAGCCAGGTATGGTAAAATCGTCGATTTGCACAAATTTACCGATATAGGTGAAAATACCGGAATACCTGGAATTTATCGTTATGATTGAAATGACCGGTATGGATGGATTTACTGGTATGACTGAAATTGACCAGTATGTTACAGTGCCAAGTTTGGGGCAAAATGGCTGGTTGCGCTATTTTGCCCGGTTGTGCCATTTTATTAGGTTTGAAAAAAAAGACCGGTTTGCCCAAAAATAACTAAGATACAGATAACGTCCAGGGACATGGGTTGATGCCTGGAGACTTGGACATGTGGATGCCAATTGAGATGATTGACTGAGCATGTGTAATCTCTGATGAGTTGGCACCGTTTTGCAGATCACGATGATTTGGAGTGCATGCATCGTATGTGCAGGTGGCAGGTTGTAAAATTGATAGCAGGTTGCAGAGCTGTTGGTCGCAGGTGTTTGTCCACACGCAGCATGCTTGTTGGCTAGATGGTCTCTAAAAAAATTAATATATATATGCATGCAGTGCAAGGAGAGAGTACAAGTGTGAGGTACAAGTGTGTGACACTGCGTGTG
This sequence comes from Nepenthes gracilis, assembly GCA_033239525.1. Classification (NCBI taxonomy): domain Eukaryota; kingdom Viridiplantae; phylum Streptophyta; class Magnoliopsida; order Caryophyllales; family Nepenthaceae; genus Nepenthes; species Nepenthes gracilis. The sequence continues at coordinate 8,590,281 of BSYO01000009.1, forward strand.
AAGAAGAAAAGAGAGTGGAGTGCACTATAAGTAAGAAGGAGAGAAGAAAAACAGAGAGATAAGAGCGAAATGAGTCTGGTGTTGTTTTTCTTAGTCTGTTTTAGGTGTGTAGTGGATACTCTATTTCGAAAATTTTTATAACCAATCTTCGTATAGTGGACTTGTTGTGGATTAAGTGTTTCGTAATTTTTTCATTCGATTTGTGAAGTATTTTCATATAAAACTTGTGTGTTCTTCTTCTCCCTCTCATTGTATGCTTGTGTGCATTTCTATCCGACTGGCCATTTACCTCCAACAAGTGGTACCAGAGAGCCAGGTTGTGAACCATTGGTTGGATGACGTCGTCGTCAAGGAATGTGCTGTTCAGTGTGGAGCAGTTCAATGGGTAAAATAATTTTATCCTTTGGAAGGAAAGGGTGAGAAATATTTTAGCCAGAGAAGAAATGGTAAAAGCTCTTTGGAGAAGAGAGGAGAAGTTGGAGAATATGACCAAGGAGGAGTGGCAATGACAGGAGAGATTTTATAAATTATACGATCAAGTTGTATCTTGTAGATAACACTCTCTAGGATCTCATAGGCTTGTCAGACCTGATGAAGGTCTGGGAGAAGTTTGAGAGTTGGTATAAGTTCAAGTCTTTGACAACCAAGTTGCATGTGAAGTAGTTCTATGGCCTGTGGTCATAGAAAGTTGAAGACTTTGAGAAACACTTGGACAGGTTCAATCGGCTCGTGATATAGATATCGACCTTTGATGAGGAGATCATGGAGGAAGATAAAGCGTTGGTGTTGTTGGCGTCCTCACCAGCCTCGTACGATCACATAGTCATGGTGTTACTGTTTGGGAAGGATACGCTAAGATTGGACGAGGTCATAACTTTCCTACTTATAAATAAGTCAAGGCGGAGGAAAAGTGGTGAGGCCTCAAACTCTCAACCAAGTCTACTTGTGGCGACTAACAATTGGGGACTAGAAAAATTGAGAGAATGAGGCGGAAGAGGTAAGACGAAGAGGAGCAACAGTCGGAGTAGGCTTCAGGAGAGGATGTGCTTCTGTTGTGATAAGAAGGGCCACATAAAGCGAAACTGTTCGAAGGGGAAGCAGGAGCAGGAGGGCAGAAGTGATTGTCAGGAAAAATGGGGTGATAATGATGATCCAAATACTATCGCTTTCTGTGGAGACCTCCTGGTTGTTCACACAAGGGAAGCACGGAGCCAGTCGTGCTAGGAGACGAGTTTGGTGATAGACAGTGGGGCTTTACATCATGTGAGACCGAGGAAGTCTTACTTCACGAGTTGCATGCTTGTTGGCCATAGGGTATTGAAGATGGGTAAAGGTGGCTCGTCAAAAGTTATTGGTGTTGGGGATGTTTGCTTGATGATAAGTAACGGGAATAAGCTTGTGCTAAAAGGCGTGCGACATGTCCTAAATTTGAGGTTGAATGTGATTTTAATTGGGAAGTTGGATGAAGAAGGTTTCAGGGCGACGTTTGGTAATGGCCAGTGAAGGTGCCTCAATTATGGCAAAGAGAAGCAGGGGATTAGGGCGGTACCAGATGAAGGTTTATGTTGCCAAGGAAAATGCCAAGGTGATGAAAGGGGCGTTGGTTAAGGTGGCAGGAGGAGGTTGCCAATGTAAAATACAAAGGAGAATAACTCTACTGCAGTGAAGGAACTAAAGGGGAGTGGGACCATTTCAGGTTTAGCGGAGCAGAAGAAGATGACATTCAGACTTGTAGAGGTTGATGGTGGAATCCCAGTTGAGGGAAAGTTGCTGAAAGGAACATGATGATGATTGCCGGATAAAGGACGAAGGTTCCCTACAAGGTCGTGAGGAAAAGTTTGTTGGGTTTGGTTATTCCCTTATGGGTATTCAACAAACAAAGACAACATTAGAAATCGCACAGGATTTGTACGGAGTGCTTCAAACTGGTTGCAGTAGAAGGGCCGAGGACTTTGTGAAGATAAGGTTCGAGGACTTTATGCAGTAAAGAGGTGAGGACTTTACGGAGAGAAGGCCCGAGGACTTTATACAGTAAAGGCCCGAGGATTTGAGGAGGAATTTGGGAGTAGAATTTCGATGTGGGCGATTTGCTGAAGAGAGAGCAAATTGACCGGTTGGCAAAATGGTCGGTCAATGGGCTGACCGGCCAGGAAGGCAAAGTGATCGATTAACGAAAATGCCAGGAACGCGTTGACCGCTTGATTATGATTTTGCCCGGTTGCGCCATTTTGCTAGGTATGGAAAAATGACTGGTTTGCATAAATTTATCGGTATGGGTGAAGATGCCAATATGGCTGAAATTTATCGGTATGGTTGTAATGATCGGTATGGTTGAAATTGACTGTATGCTACCAGTGCCAAGTTTGGGGTAAAATCGCCGGTTGCACTATTTCGCCCAGTTGTACCATTTTTTCAGGTTTGGGCAAAATGATGGGTTTGTCTAAAAATAGCCAAGATACAGATAACGCTCAAGGACATGGGTTGATGCCTGGAGACCTGGACACGTGGATGCCAGCTGAGAAGATTGACTGAGTATATGCAATCTCTAATGAGTGGGTGCTGTCTTGCGGAGCACGATGATTTGTAGTGCATGTGCTGTATATATAGGTGGCAGGTCGCAGAATTGCTGGTGGCAGGTTGCAGAGCTGCTGGTGGCAAGTATTTATCTACATGTAACCTTCTTATTGGGTAGATGGTCTCTAGAAAAATCAATATATATATGTATGCCGGGTATGTAGTGCAAGGAGAGAGTATAAGTGTGAGGCACAAGTGTGCGGCACTGTGTGTGAAGAAGAAAAGAGTGTGGAGTGCACCATCGATGAGAAGGAGAGAAGAAAAATAGAGAGATAAGAGTGAAGTGAGGGTTTCCTTTCATTGGTGTTATTTTTTTTAGTCCGTCTCAAGTGTGTAGTGGATACTCTATCTTGAGAGTTTTTGTAACCAATCTTCACATAGGGATTTGTTATGGATTAGGTGTCCCGTAATTTATCCTTTTTATTTATGAAGGGTTTTCATGTAAAACTTGTGTTCCTCCTCTCTCCATTATTTTGTGCTTGTGTGTATTCATATCCGACAGGCCATTTACCCGCAACACTTGAGGCATACCTAATCGGAATACCTGTGTTAATCAATTTGTGAAGAATCTCTTGTTTCTTTTCACTTAGTTTTTAATTTGATTTCAAAGAGAGATATAAAGAGAAGGTTAAAAGAAAGAGAAAGATAAAGAGAAAGAAATGAGGGAAAGATCAACTTAGAGTATTTTTTAAACAAAATTTTGAGGTTTCTTTCCAAATTGGTTTAGGTAATTGCATTCAAAAACCCTTTCTTTTCTATTTTGAAGCTCAAATTTAGAATTCTTATCATCATTTGTTAAAAATTGAGTTTGTTGTATTAAGCCTCCATACTTATAGTTATCGATGCTTCTCTTTAGTTTATCTTTTCATGCATGGCTAAGTTCTTGTTATTTTCTAAAATTTTGAATCCTTAGCCTAAGTTCTTAAATTAGTTCGGACCCATATATATAATATGTTTAAACTTCATGGCAAATATTTATAACCAAGCACATGATAAGTTTATATGTTTTCAAATTCTATAAATATGTTCATTTGTAGATATTTCTTTCTCATAAGTGGTCTATTGTAAGGAAGCCCATGTCATTATTTCAACTGATGAAGAGTTTTCTAATTGGTAAAACATAAAGGCAAATTCTCCATTTCCAAGGAATTGATAGTAACTAAAGGTGGTGACATGTCCAGCATACTAAGTAATATGGAAGGACCAAGGAGGCCCAACTACAGGATATATTAGTAATTTTAGGCTCCATCTATAGATTAAAACATGTTGGTTCTTGTTTTAAAATTATGTAGTTTTTACATATATCATTTGAAACATTTCGGTTATGATCAATTATGTGTCATTATATTTTTATATTTTGTTAAATTTGTAGCTCATTATTATAAAATTTACTACCTTTAAGAGTAATAGGCTTGGTATTATGTGGTGATGACATTAGATTTGTGGATCATCTGTTGCTATTGAAGGACTTTTGTTGGAAAAGTTAGTTCATGTATAAGGTTTAAATTGTGGTATAATATACTATGATTTGTATTTTAGATGATTTTTTTTTATAAGTGATTATTTTATAAATAAACCAAAAGTTTATGTATACGAAAAACTGTAAAAAAAGACTATGACAAATATAGCATCAATCTAAGAGAAAAGTAAAGAATATTAAGTAGATAAATATGAAAAAAGTGAGAGCGCTTCCAAAATAATTTTTACTATCAAAGCCCATTTGCATCAAATATTGGCATTGGCTTTATCTAATAAGCTCTGTAGAATTATAAATTTTCTAATAAGAGAATTTCAAATGACTGTGATAATAAGGTCTATCCTAAAACAGTGCCATAACCCTAGTATCGAATTGAAAACATAAATCTTCTCCTTCTCTCCTAAATCACCTCTAGCCATACTAGCCTTCAGTTGGTTTTTTTTTTTTTTCATTTTAAAAATTGAATACCTAAGCATATCTTTTAAAATTTAAACCGTTTGCTATAATTATCCATCTATTTACAAATAAAAATTTATATTAAACTTTAATTTTGTACCAAAATCTAGATGCAAAACCTTTCTAAAATTTTCATACAAATCTTAGGTTTCAATCTAATATGATTAAAGCTAAAACTCCATGTAGTTTCATGATTTCCTTAGTGTAGGGCTTCACTAATCCATTGATAGAGGGCATTACTCTAACAACAATAAAAAGCTTCAATTTTAAAAACCCATCTACTATCATCCAAATCGTATCATGGTTTTTAGTTATCGTAGGTAATTTATCTGTAAAAGTTATAGTGATATGATCCCATATCCTAAAAGGGATTGTCTTGTTCAATGAAGACCAGTGGCATATTATGGGCTTTCACTTGGTTGCAAATAGAATATTCTGATGTATAAGCCATAATTTATTTCTTTACATTCTTTTACTAAAATATCTTCCGTAAATCTTGGTATATATTATTAACTTTTGGATAGATTGTATACTTAAGCTCATAGGATTCATTCAAAGTTTCTTTATTATTCCTTTGATATTGGGCATGCAAATGCGGTTCCAAAATTTATGGGTTCTATTATTTTGAATGTTGAATTCGACTTGTAATTTCTTGTCCCTATATCCAAGATCTTCGAAAAAAAGACTCATATTTTTTCTTCACAATAAAATTGAAGCACCCAAAGGAAAATACTTGTTTAGACAAAGCCCTTGTTAAACGGTTCTTACAATTGCAATTATATAGCAATTCTATCAAGTTTTGTTGTCTCTGTTCAACTACTTTTAGGAATACATATACTTTATAATATTGTGATCTCAATATATGATATATTCCTCACCATAAAGAAAATGTGTCCAAATTTTGAAAGCAAAGATGGTGACCACCAACTCCTGATCATATCTAAGATACTTTCCCATAAGTTTTCAATTGTTTAGATGCAAGCAATTTGTTTACCCATTGTGAATAACAACTTTAAATTTACTTGACACAATATACACATTAACCACACCAATGGCCACACAACTTACATCACAAAAACAAGCCACCAAACAACTATGTGGTAATTTTTTCGTGGTCAATTAACACAAAACAAAGAACACAGCCAATCTTCTTTTCCCACGATAACAACAGTTTGTAGCCTTGCAACATAACTGCTAAATGGGTCTGTTAACACAAAACAAAGAACATAACCAATCTTCTTCTCCCACGTTGACAACAATTTGTAGCCTTACAACATAAAATCTACATGTAGCACGATGTAAACCACCCTTAATGTTAATATCACCTATTGAAGTTTGCAGCCGATAGCATAACATAAAGATGTACACTAATATGACAATTTAATGCCCTCCCTTTCCTTTTCTCGCCCCCATGTCCCCCACATAATCTATTATGAAAACTACTACCACCTAGCATTGTCACAATTTCTAGGCTGTGGATTCACAAAAGATCACATATTCGATAATTTGGACAATCCTCATCTTCGCAGTCTACACAAACTATTTCAATTATATATAGGTTGACATTCATTAAATGCTGCCAATTTATCCATTGGTTATACTAAAATTTAGCTTGATGATATCACCCCAATCAATAGACAAAAAGAGGCGACTTATAAATATGTCTAAAGTTATGCTTATTTTTTACGAAACTAGCAACAAAACGTCTAGTAGAAGTCAAACTAAATCAAATCAAGTCGAACTATACCTTAAATATCAGCAATAATCATTTGAAAAGGATGAAGCATTCTTTTGTATCAATTGAGTTAATGGAATGACGGTCTTTAAGAAACTTCTAACAAATCTTCTTTAGTATCTAACAAATCCAAAAAAATTACACAAATCTTTCAATTTAAATTTTAACTAGCATTTATTGCACTAAAATTATGTTGACCATTCTCAATTTAGATCAAACATATAAAATTACATAAACTAATCCTTAATTGGATGTCTAAACCAAGTTACATAGGCCAAACCTTAACTTACAAATGCCGATGTAGTATAATTTATCCTCAATCATACTAAGTGCAAATTGGCAAATGGTGCAAACAAACTATTCACATGTATTGTAAATCCTAAAATTTTAATAGTATTAAATAACACAAACTGTCCTTTGGGACCTCAATCCTCAATCAAAAGAGAACGTCACTCTGAAATAAATTTTCAGATGCAAAAAACTAATCCTCGTATGCTTTACTAAGTCCTCAAAAACATAGTATAATATTATTCTTGTCACGACCCTGATTATTTACATAAATATAATTATAATTATTGGGTAATGACGTAATTAATAAATCTTTAATTAATAAGTAAATTAAATAACCTAATATCAATATTGACCAATTCGAATATAGTAAAATGGACTTATTATATGCTACTCTGATACTAAGTTTGTCATGACCCAAAACATCAGCCCATATAGTTCTCAAATATCCTAATCAAGATGCAATATAGAATTCATTAGTAATCCCAAAATAACATTATATATCTATCGTAGGATATAATTAAATTTTTATCTATTTGACCATTGATCTCTTCACCTACTCAATCATCATATAATCAACCTAAAATTTATACATATCTCTATCATATGTCAACTATGATACAGCCTATCAACTACTCAAGAAAAACTATATTAAAATTAACACATGCTTGCTGATACAAATTCCATTAAATTATATCAAAATATGATTCACGTAACTTCAAAATTGGCAAAATTATTCAAAGCTTCACATAAAGGTCCTTTGAAGAGCACCCACCAATCCAACTTAGCCAAGTGATCCTAAGCCTACTAATTAAAATATAATAAATTATAAGAGTGAGTTAAAAATTTAATAAATTATATAAACATGACTCGAATGATGACAATCATTTTATTATGAAGATGAAAATGTCTAACAAGTATCATGTGAAAATAAGAAACTTAGAACCAATGAGAAGTGATAAAATTTCGTTGATAAGGCCAAAATATAAAAAGTCAATCTATATATTTTCACCCATAGATGGGTCATAAGCAACTATTTAGAACCAATGAGCAAACTATTTACATGTTATTTCATATAGATGCGATAGAACATAACTTTTCTAATATGTGAATATTAGATATATAACATTTCGGTTACTAAAAATATGAAAATATACGTGATAATATATTTTGTAAATTCCTTATAATAGTTCTCTAATAAAAAAAAAAAGACACTCTATAAAATGAATATATTTTTTTAGAATTTGGAAACAAGTAACTTAAATTTTATTATGAAGATTTCCCAAAATTCTTGCATAAATACGTACATATTAATAAGATTCAACAATTCATAATTCTAGTTCAAATCTCATAAACTTGGGTAAATGACATTAATACCTCAGAAAATGAGATGTTTATCTCTATGCATGAAAGCCAATTGCAAAAGGGAACATAAATAATATTGTCCTTAGAATTTTAGGGAACATAAATAATATTGCCACGTCCTGAAATTCGATCATAATATTAATACTAAATTAATATTAATTAATCAATTAACTATGAAATAACATTCAGATATGAACTCCACGTTGATACCGTGAACGATTACAAATAGAATAACAACCCATCATACACAGGATCTAAATACGTGCCACGTCATAATATGACACCGACATTGGCTCAAATAACACGATATGGGACATTAAGTAAGGATTGGTGCATGTGCAATTCAATAAGCAACATATAATCATCTACAAAAGCAATTGAACATCCATAAATTTGACTGAACCGAAGTTCATATCATCAACAATATTAATCGACACCAAATCATGAACATATGATACCCAAATTATAACATAGGATTATAGCGGATTTTAAACCTATACAACTTGTAAATAACCGTCATACATCTCAAAATGCAACCCTACTGTCTAGCTTTAAAATATCATCTAAAATACATCATAATTAGAATCTAAATATATTCAAAAGTCAAATTATATCATTCAACACATTCTAAAGTTGTTTGAATAACCAAAATATAATCTAATATCATCCAAAATTGACTGACCAATTAAAATATAACATTAGACTGATTAATTATTGTCCGAATGTTGTCTAAACATAACACAAATATAATTAGCATAATTTGGAATCATTAAATGGCAATAATTATCAATTCATTACTCTAAACTCATCTTATCAGCTCAACCCTTCAATCCTGATCACTTGTCAGGGACTCATGCACTTCATTTGGGAGGTTAGTAAAAATAGTAAGAAAGTGAACTAAATACTCAATAAAGTACAATATATATATCAAGAAATATGCATACTTTATATTTAAAAATATATTCGAAGGAGTAGGAATCATTATAAAATTTAGTGGCATGAATCACGAGTAGGAATAAATTTTTTATCTTAATCTTTCTTAATCATTGCTATCAAAACATACTTAAATCCATCATGAGCGAATGCAATGATATTGACTTATGCAGAAGTACTTATATGATACAATTTCAGATTTTTTATCTTATTCTTTCTTAGTTTTTGCCATCAAAATGTATTTAAAACTTATTTTCTTTGGGGTTTAAAGCCAATAGGTCTTATTGACTAAAGGAGCGGTTAATTAAAACTTAAATTATATATATTTCCACACAATAAACGGTCATATGTTCCTATTTATGACCCAGAGGTGGATTGTCTATATATAATCTTATATATAGGGTCAGATACTGTTTCTTAACCTTCGATTTTATAGGTTCAGATATCGATTTTCTACTATAATATATTAAGGTATACCATAATATACTACCTATTGAATTAATACCCTGATCCATTCTTTAACTTAGAAGAACTCTACACTTAAATTCATAGTTTTTAGTTTTTACCGTTTTGGAGAACGATTCATTATTTTTTTAAACATAGTTATAGAGTTTTCGGCCATAATTCTGTAATCTCTTTTCCATAATAATTTACACTTTTGTAGGAACTTAGTTAGGGCAATTTTTAAGGTATGAATTTCATCAAAATTTCAGTGAAACCCATCAAAAATCAGTAATGGCTCATGCAAAGAGAAAATTTGGAAACTTAATACAGGCTTAGTAAACATATAGGGCATCCTACTAAATTTTAGAACATGCACTATATATTTTAACATACATTGACTTATAATCACCAATTTATAGGTATATGTGAATATTAGGCTCAAAGTCCAGACGTACAGGAGCAAAATAACATGTTTTTAGACATAAAAAAGGATTTAGATTAAAAAAATATAACACATATTACATAATATAGATATTTGGACATGAGTTCTTGAGAAATTTCTTCCTAAAATCACGAGAAATCAACATGTATGTAAGATTTATACATTTTAACATCAAAATCTTAATTTGGACGAGGATTAGAACGAAAATACTCAGATAAGTGGCAAGAAATTAATAACAAATAAAAAAGAAAACTTAGGGTACATTTACCTTGACCTGATTTACCTAAATTCTCACTTCAATTGCTTTTATTTGAGCCCTTGGAGCCTTCTCTCTCTTCTCCTTGGTGTGTTGTCTCTTTCTCTTCCTCTCCCAAATCGCGTGAGAAATGGTGAAACCCTAACCTGTGGGGACTTTTAAACCTGATTCGTGCTTGATCGAGCTTGGGTCCAGCGCTGCTCGAGTGAGACTTACTGAAAATTGAGTTTGAATACCATTCGAGCTCCACTCAAGCGCAAACTTACTAAAAAGAGTGCTTAAGTGTGACTCAGGTGTGCATTGAGCGCCAAGCGCACAGAAATTCGGGCTCGAGCGTGTGTCGAACGTGCATTGAGCGCCAAGCAAATTGGAATTAGCACTCGAGTGTGGCTCGAGCCTCTTTCAGGTGTGCGTTAGGCTTGTATCAAGCACACATCAGGCACGAGCCATTCGAGTTCAATTTTAATTCTTTTAATCTAATTTTTTTATATATTTTAACATTAATTTTAATTATATTAACTTAATTAATCATGATTAATATAATATAAAAACTCGACCCTTATAAATATTATCCTTGGAATTTTAGAAACAAGAATCTCAGGATTGAACAAATTGATCAGTCAGTTTTTTGAAATTTAGCAACAAACTGAGGATGACAATATCATGGGATACACTTATTTTAATAAAATTCATAAGAGTTTTCAAGCATTGATCTCTAAAATCACAGTCCATTGTTTGTCTTTCTCTCTCTCTCTATTGTTTTCTCTTTTCCTTCTCTCTAATCTAACGAACAAAGTGAGCTAAAACAAACAAGTATCCATAGTTATATACTAAAGGGCTGCATGAGCGAGTGGTTCACAGCTCACTTGCAGCAACACTCTGCCAGAGGGAGATGCTATAGCAAAAATTCTGTATTTTAAGTCCTAATCTCGCACCTCACTTGTGGATACTTTGACAAAGGTGTGCATGAGGGCTTACTAGGTAAATATTAGGCGCTTCTCAAATCACATATTGCATAATAAAAAACATATGGGATTCTATTTAGATCCACAATTCAACATTAAAACTTAACATAATTTATTCCAAATTTACTACGGTCATAAAAAATTATATCCAAATGTTGCATGAGTACCAATTTTGGGATAAAAATAGTTATACAGAAGTAATTTGTATTTACTTATTGATGTCTAGTTGTTGGCTCAAATGGAATCCAAATATTAGCTTTTTTAGGAAAGTCACATAAGGGGCCCATAAACTACAAACATGATTACTTCCAATAGAGTGCTTCTGCATGATGCATCCATGATAGGTGGATGTGCCCAATTTGGGCAGTATGGATGCATTTGATTTGTGCATAAGGGAAGCGTTGTGCAATTTTAGTAAAGTAAATTACACCTGATATGTGCATAATTAGGAGAGTTTTTAATAGAAGAGAGAGAAAGAGAATGAAAGAAAAGAAAGAAAGAGAGAAAGAAGAAAATGTGATATTTGAAAAAAATTCTTAAGATTTCTTGTATAATAGACATAGTTAAGTGTATTTCAAACTTTATCTTTTCCATTGTCGGTCTTAAATTTCAAAAATGCATGTCTATGTCTTATAAAAAACATGAAATCCTTGTTTCTCTATCCCATGCATGTGTTTATTGTTATTTTTTGGGAACATTTGTCGTGTATCTCATCTAAGGGGGCTAATAAAATAGTAAAAGAGTAAGCTAAATACTTAACAAAATATAATATATATCAAGAAATATGTATACTTTATACTTAAAAACAAATCAGAATGAATATGAATTATAAAAGGATGCAATAGCATGAAACACGAGTAGGAAATACTTCGTGATTTATTTTTAGATTTCTTATCATATTTTTTTTAGTCTTAGTTATTAAAATATGCTTAAATCTTGCCTTTTTTAAGAAGTAGGGCTAGTAGATCTTATTGGCTAAAAGAGTAGTCAATTGAAACTCAGATTGTATATATTTTCATACAATCAAAGGCTATATACTTATATTTAAGATTCAAAGGTGGATCGTCTACATATAACTCTATAAATGGGGCCAGACGTCGCTTCATAACTCATAGCTTCTTTGATTCAGATATTGATTTTCTACAATCATATATTAACGTATATTATGATATACTATCCGTTGAATTATAATATTGGTCCAATATTTAATTTCGGAAAAACTTTACACTTTGTTACATCGTTCTTAGTTGTCACCATTTTAAAAAACGGTTCATCAATCTTAATATAATTGTAGAATTTTTCTCATAATTTTATAATTTCTTAGTTTAAGTATTTCCTTAAATATGCATAATCATTTAGTGCAGAAAAATAACTCATCCATAATTTCGGTAACATGCAGTATATTCTTTAACATGCGGTAACTAGAACTCAACATTTAGGAAACATGCAAGAATATGGGTTTGAAATTTAGACATATAGGAACAAAATATCATAATTTTAGCAACATAAACAAAATCAGATTGAAAATACTGTACATCTCATGTGATATGGACATTTAAATATGAGTTCATGAGAATTTTTTTTTGTAAAATTATGAGAAATCAACATAGATGTAAGATTTACACTACCTAGCTTCGAAATCTTAATTTGGCAAGTATTGGAATAAGAATATTCAGAGAAATGGATAATAAATCGCAACAAGAGAAAGAGAGTTTAAGGTACACTTACTTTGGCCTGATCTACTTAAATTTTTACTTCGATTATATTGATTTGAGCCATTAGAGCTTTCTCTCTCTTCTTTGCGACTCTCTCTCTCTTTCTTCCAAATTGTCACCGACTGATGATTTCATGTGCGAGGGTTTCTTAAATGCTAGACTCATGCTTGAATGCGGGTCAAGCGTATATCAGGTGCAACGGTTCGTGTTTTGGCGCCTTAGGTGCAAGTCGAGTGGTCTTCGGGCGAGCAAAATTTGGTTTTCATGCCAATGGAGCGCCTTGGGCGTGCATCGGGTTTGGGCATTCTGCTTTTGGCTCCTTAGGCTTGCGTTAGGCCTGAGTCAGCCTTGAGTCATTCAGTACAAATTTTGACTCTTTCGATTCAATTTTTTACATCATCTGACCTCAATTTTAGTTATATTAGTTTAATTATTTATATTTAGGAACTTGGACCATACAGAACCGGCATAGCACATTTGAAGTCGTATATGTGTGAAAGTGTAGGTCCCCGATTAATTGCTAACACGTCCACGGCCAGAGACTTATGGGGTTCAAAGAAGATTTACATGGTTCTAAGCTGGCTACGAGTGGCCCGAAGACAATAAAAGAATTATATAGATCAAAAAGTATAAAATTTTAAGAATGTATCAAAGATGAGTTTTGAAAGAGATATTTACACTTATTTTTTTATTAAGATACGTAAATTTTAAGAATGAAATTTTTATAAAGAGGTGAAGAATATAACACACAAGTATTAATTTGGATCAAAAACATCATATTATAAAAATGACACATATTATTAAAGTGTAATCCTAAATGTGACCCACTAATAGTTGTTATGACCCAAATTATTCAAATCATAAACACAAGCTCACAAATTTGAATAATGACATTACACAAAAATTATTAGTGATTCAAATATTAAATGTTGTCAAAGGAAATCTTTGAGAAACTGACAGTTAGAATAAGTCAATAATCGAAATTGCACCTATTTGTAAATATAAAATTTATCAAATTGTATCATATTATAGCACATGTATCACCTCTAAATTAATTTAAAAAAAATACATTATAATTCTTCAAAAATCTTTTAGAAAACCCACCGGTTTGACTCTAATGTCAAGTGGTCCTGAGCCTATAAATCTAAAATTTGGTAACTTATAAGGTTGAGCCAAAAGGTCAATAACATATAATCATGATATAAATAGTGGTAAATAATTTACTACATACAAACTAGAAAGGCTAATAACAGACATGGACGCAGTATATAAACTTAGAACCAATATTTAGTAATATTTTTTTTGATAGAGTTGAAAATTAAAGGTCAATTAATATGTTATGCCTTATTGGCAGAGCCGTAATATACTATTTAAACTAATGAGCATGCTGTCTATATTTTGTACCATATAAACGAGTATAAAGATCACCTTAAAACAAAAATCTAGTGATATTTTTTATTGACAGAGTTGAAAATTAAAAGTTGGAGCCATAATATATTATTTAAATTAATGAACATGCTGTCTATATTTTGTACTATATAAACGAGTGAAAAAGTCACTTTTCTGACTTATGAATAGTAAATATATAAATTTTACAAATAAAAATATAGTAAGCATGCCACAAACAATTGCAATCAATTCCTTGTAATTATTCTAAAAAAACGAATGCAATCTCCATAGAAAAAATAAAAAACACATTTTTTCCAAAATTTGGAAAACAACTAAACCTTTTATAAATATAGTTGTACATACATGACATGATTATCAAACAAACTTGCACATGCAAATGAGTTTTCTAATAATTTCAACAATTTGGAAGCAAATTGTAGAAATTTAGGCAAATGTTTGAAAATCTCAGAAAGTGGGACACACTTTGCTATTTATACAAGGTAAATACAAAATGAATCAACAATGAACATATACTAGAACCTAGGAGTAATCATCTAAGCATTTATCAAAGCACAACTTTGAGGTTTTTAAAAAATAATAGAAAATTGAACCGAGAGACTCTTGGAATAAACTTGTTTTAGTTGATAAAACAAGAATTCCAAAATATTTCTTTTAAAATCACATTCCTTTATTTATTTATTTTTTTCTTTTTCTCTTCATTTCTTGTCTTTATCACTCTTTTATCAAAAAATTACATGTAAATAAGTTGAAAGAAATATGAGTGTCATTTATACATAGGCATTAGGCATCATTATTTGTAAGGTTAGATTATGTGCAACCCCTCGTGCACATATCTGGTTTGCCAAGTTGTCTAGTCTAAACACATGCGTTAGTCATACATGTATTAAGTACAATCATCTATCTAGCTAAATATATGCATGGCTCATGCATTTTTTGCATGCTATTCTCATCATAACTAGTACTTAGGATCCTATTTTGTCTAAATTTTAACATTAACAAATAAATATGAATTACTTTTGATCAAATATTACATCCTAAAATTAGTACTAAAGGTACTACATTACCTCTATTGAGAACAACACATGAGGGACATATGATAGGCGCACATATATATTTTAGACAAAATACTTACACTTAAGCTATACATAAAGGGCACACATGATTTTCGAGCAAATTGTCATGAATGATCCATTCATCATTTTCTAAAGAAGCACCCGCACCTTTTTATTGATAGAGAAAAAGAGAAATAGAAAAAAGATTAGGACTAACTAAGAGTGATTCTTTTAAAAAATCTTAAAATTTACATATAAATTGCTTAAGATAAGTGTATTTTAACTTTATTCCTCAACGAATTTGAAGTTAAATATTTTATTGTTTTACTTATATATCGGTATTAATTGTATATATGTTACTACCTATTAGTCAATTGTTGGCATTTAACCATGAAAAAATATTAAACTACTTTTTTAATGCCCCCCACCCCCACACACCAAAAAAAGAAAAAAAAAGAAAAGAAAATCAAATGGCTAGCTTAAATTACATGCTATTTAAGAAGTGGGGGGGGGGGGGGAACTTGGGTAATTACATAAAGTCGACCAAATTTTAATTGATGGGTTGCTGGGGTTAATTTCACTCTTGCTTTTTCCCAATTCCTTTTGATGGCATTATTGAGTCAAGATTATATGGTACTTTATAAGTCTTATATCACTCTATAATTTTTTTTTAAAAAAATATATAATTATTTATAAAATAAATATAAAATTTAACTAAATTTACGATATATAATTAGTACATATGTTTTTATAATTAATTAATATTCAAAAGTGATATGCTTCCCCGACCTTTCTTGATTTAATGATCTTGTCATAGAGGAAAGTCTTTTGCTATGATTCTTTTATTCTTTATTTTTCCATGTATTTTTAAATATAGAAATTTTATTCCAACAACTTATACTTTCTAAATCATTAACTGATCTTATATTCAAAATAAACTCTTTAACATAAAAAATATATAAAAAAAAATTAAAACAAAATGACTCCAACAACACATTTTGCTTCTAAATGGTCGACGAGTTAGGCTGTGTGGGCTGCCGTTGTACTTCCAACTGCTCCAGTTGGAAAGGCCAGTTGGAAGGCGTCTGCTCGTGGTACGACCACCGACACATCCTCACGATGATCGTGTTGGCCGAAAATTGGCGGCCTACCGACACAAGCACACAAAGATCGAAGAGAAGGATAGAAAGATAAATGACAAACGATATTTACGTGGAAAACCCTTATGAATCAAGGGAAAAACCACGGGACGATGAGTCCGAAAGATTGCACTATATTTGTGAAGAAGATTACAAAACAGTAAGGCGGAAATGCACACACACTCAGTCGGGCCTTCTTCCACTCCTTCGTGTTTCTTTTCCCCCCTTTTTTTTTTCTTCCTCTCACACTTAGTTTTTCTGTGTCCTCTCAATGCACACATACACATATATAAGCATATACAATACCACCGAAGCCAGCACGTTCATCCTTGATAGGTGCACGGTTCCCAAGAGGCATGCAACAGCCTAGCAGAAAACGGCGCATGCCTGCAGTGAATGAAGGATATGGATTCCCAAGGTTACCTAAATAGGCAGGTCAACCAACTCTCCTTTAATCAAGGAAGGTGCTCAGAAAAAACCTTAAAGAGCCGGTCAATATTCAATTGACATCCCTTCCGGTCAACATCTTGTTGACCGACCATCCGGTCAACATTCCGTTGACCGCCCATCCGGTCAACATTCCAGTTGACCGGAATTTCTTCATGGGAGAGATTTCCAACAAACTTCCCCTCTCGACCAAGAAGAAGTTGACTCTGCTAGCCCGGCCATCTTGCAGCATGCTTCATTCTTCCCTTTTGGCAGAATCTTCGTCATCATATCTGCCACGTTCTCCTCCGTGCTAATTTTATCCAATGACAGAAGACCTTCCTCCAACACCTCTCGCACCCAATGATATCGAACATCAATGTGCTTAGATCTGGAATGGAATGAAGAGTTCTTACATAAATGTATGGCACTTTGACTGTCACAAAGTACCACATATTTCTCCTGTGTAATGCCTAACTCTCGGACGAACTCTTTTATCCACAGCATCTCCTTGCAGGCTTCAGTGACTGCAATGTATTCAGCTTCGGTTGTGGATAGAGCTACGCACTTTTGTAGCTTGGATTGCCAAGAAACTGCACCGCCCGCAAATTTTACCAAGTAACCCGATGTGGATTTGCGTGTGTCAACATCTCCGGCCATATCCGCATCTGAATATCCCACCAACTGAGGTTTATCACCTCCAAGACACAGGCACATCTTGGTAGTACCTCGAATATATCTCATGATCCACTTTACAGCGGACCAGTGTTCCTTTCCTGGATTAGACAAGCAAACCGCTAACGGTCCGAAGCGGATGAAGCGATGTCTCGTGCAGTGCAAACCAGAGCATACATCAAACTTCCTACAGCTGATGAGTAGGGAACGTCTTTCATGAATTTCTTCTCGTCATCCGTAGTCGGACACTGACGAGTGCTCAGCCTATAGTGATTTGCTAATGGAGTACTCACGGGCTTTGAGTTCTCCATATTAAAACGTTGAAGCACCTTCTCAAGATAATTCTCTTGAGACATCCAGATCTTCCTTGCCTTTCGATCACGCAGAATTTTGACTCCCAGAATCTGTTCGGCAGAACCTAGATCCTTCATGGAAAAAGATTTTCCAAGCTGCTCCTTCAGCTCCTGTATCCGATCTCTATTGCGTCCGACGATCAACATGTCGTCAACATATAGTAGGAGAACAACAAAGTCATCATCTGAGAATCTTTGTACAAATACGCAATGGTCACGAGTCGTCCGCCTGTACCCCTGACTGGTCATAACAGACTCGAATTTCTTGTACCATTGCCTGGGAGCTTGCTTTAACCCGTACAGACTTTTCCTTAATCGGCAGACAAGCTTCTCCTTCCCCTTGACTTTGAACCCCTCCGGTTGCTCCATATAGATCTCCTCCTCTAGTTCACCATGGAGGAATGCCGTCGGACATCCATTTGTTCAACCTCCAGTCTTGGGCGCGGCCCGAGGCCAAGCACAATCCGGACGGAGGACATTTTGACAACCGGGGCAAAAATCTCATCAAAATCAATCCCTTTTCGTTGACTGAAGCCCTTTACAACCAACCGTGCCTTGTACTTAGGCTTCTTGGTATTCTCATCCTGCTTCAGGCGAAAGACCCATTTATTCTTGAGGGCCTTCTTCCCCTTGGGAAGTTTTACCAAGTCATAGGTGTGGTTTTCATGAAGAGAGCTCATCTCCTCCTTCATGGCTTCCAGCCATTCCTTTCTACTGTTGTCCTTTATTGCCTCTTCATAATCCTCGGGCACTCCGGCATCAGTGAGCATTACATATTCATTTGGAGATAGACGGACAGATGGCCGTCTTTCTCGTGAGGACCGCCTAACATGGACATTCCCAGCCGGTTGAGGTATGACTCCATCAAGAGTAAACCTCCCTTCCATTTTCTTGAACGTCTCTGATCAGGATCCTCTCCTTCTAATGACACCGGACGGACAACTTGGCGCCCATCCGGGTCCGTTTGGGCGTCGTCACACTTGACATTTACATCCGATGTCTTCTATTGTCTCATTCTCAACAAAAGTTCGTCCACGGACCGGACGAGTTTTAAGTTCTTTGGATCATAGAACCGGTAGCCCAGTTCATCTTCCCCGTAGCCCAGAAAGACGCACTGAGTCGTCTTTGGCTCCAACTTTGTCCTTTCATCTCTAGGGACATGTACAAATGCTTTGCATCCGAATACTCGCAAGTGATCATAGGACGGCTCCTTGCCCGTCCATATCTTTTCTGCCACTTCACCCTTTAGAGGCTTGCTGGGCGACCTGTTGATGATGTAGGCCGCCATCCGGAGTGCTTCTGCCCAGAACGACGCATGAAGCTTCGCTTCGGAAAGCATACAACGTACTCTCTCCAAGAGCGTACGATTCATTCGTTCTGCCACTCCGTTCAGTTGAGGTGTCTTCGGTGGTGTTTTCTGATGCCGAATACCGTGCAACCTGCAGTAGGCATCAAAAGGTCCCAAATATTCACCGCCGTTGTCGCTACGGACGGCCTTTAGCTTCTTCCCCGTCTGACGCTCCACAAGAGCATGAAAATGCTCAAAAACTCCAAGAACCTGATCCTTGGTCTTTAGTGGATAGACCCACAGCCTTCTTGAGCAGTCGTCAATGAAAGAAACAAAATATTGGGCTCCTCCAAAAGACTTTTCTTTGAATGGCCCACACACGTCTGTGTGAACTAGTTCTAGGAGCTCCGCCCTTGGACCGGACGACTCCCCATGGAATGAAACTCTTCTTTGCTTTCCTGCCAAGCAGTGAGGACACACCTTTTATCCTTCCTCCTTTGCTCCAGTAATCAAGCCTTTCTTGGCTAAGTAGGATAGCCCTTCATTACTCATATGACTTAGCCTTCTATGCCACAAATTCATCGTCTCGGAGCTGGTTGTGGCATTCACGTCTCCTGTCACTTTACAAGCTTTCATCTGATACAGGCCGGAGGCCTTCTTTCCTCTTGCTACAACAAGAGATCCTCTCGTCAGCTTCCACTCACCATCACAGAAGGTGTTGCAATAACCTTCATCATCCAGGCGTCCGACTGAGATGACATTCAACCGGATGTCAGGAACATGACGAACATCCTTTAGTATCAGCTTTGTTCCGTTATTTGTGACCAGGGCAACATCTCCTCTGCCTACAACAGGAGATGTTCCTTCATTTCCCATTCTTATCTCTCCAAAATCTCCTGGAGTATAAGATCTAAACAGCTGCCTTCTGGACGTGACGTGCAAGGTGGCACCAGAGTCGACCACCCAACCGGACTCCTCATCCGTCAGACTTGCCACGTCTCCTTCACTTGTCGTGAGGAGACCGCTTCTTTATTCTGGCCGAGACGAGGACTTTTCCTCCTCCCGTCCACTTGTCACCTTTCTCCTTTTCCGCATTTTCCCTTCCATTTGAAGCAATGCCTTTTAATGTGGCCTTTCTTACCAATGGTGACATTGAGTTTTGATACCTCGATCTTGACTTGCTACGAGCTTTCTCACCCTGTTTCTGACCACGGCCTCTGCTCCTTCCTCTGGATTCGGTCACAAGTACCTCAGATATCGAGGCCCCTTGTGACCTCCTTGACTCATTCATGAGTAAGGAAGCAATAACAGCATCCAACTCCAAAGTGTCCTTACCAAATAGCAAGGTAGTGACAATGTGATCATAAGAGGTCGGCAGAGAGGCCAGCAGGACCAACGCCTTGTCCTCCTCCTTGATATTTTCTTCAAGAGCGGACATCTGCGTCGATCCGGTTAAACTCATCCAGATGCTTCTCGAAGCTCCCTCCTTAGACGCAGCCGTAAGCCATAGAATTGCTTCTTTATATGGAGCACGGTTGTCGAGGACTTGACTTATATCGGCTCTCCAACTTCTCCCAGACCTCCGCCGGGTCAGTTAAGCCAAGCACCTCCTGGAGAGTATTGTCAGCCAGACAGAGCTTAATGGTGCAATTTGCAAGGTCTCTTTTGTCCTGCCACTCATCATCAGTCATTCTTTCAGGTTTTTCATCCACCTTCTTCAGCGCCTTAATCGTTCCTTCTCTGGTGAGAATGTTCTTCACCCGTTCTTGCCAGAGAATGAAGTTACCTTGCCCGTTGAACTGCTCAACGCTAAATGGCAAGTTCTTCGATGATGTCGACGCCATCAGAACAAAATTCTCAACCTGTCTCTGATACCACTTGTTGGCCGAAAATTGGCGGCCTACCGACACAAGCACACAAAGATCGAAGAGAAGGATAGAAAGATAAATGACAAACGATATTTACGTGGAAAACCCTTATGAATCAAGGGAAAAACCACGGGACGATGAGTCCGAAAGATTGCACTATATTTGTGAAGAAGATTACAAAACAGTAAGGCGGAAATGCACACACACTCAGTCGGGCCTTCTTCCACTCCTTCGTGTTTCTTTTCCCCCCTTTTTTTTTTCTTCCTCTCACACTTAGTTTTTCTGTGTCCTCTCATTTTTTACATGCACACATACACATATATAAGCATATACAATACCACCGAAGCCAGCACGTTCATCCTTGATAGGTGCACGGTTCCCAAGAGGCATGCAACAGCCTAGCAGAAAACGGCGCATGCCTGCAGTGAATGAAGGATATGGATTCCCAAGGTTACCTAAATAGGCAGGTCAACCAACTCTCCTTTAATCAAGGAAGGTGCTCAGAAAAAACCTTAAAGAGCCGGTCAATATTCAATTGACATCCCTTCCGGTCAACATCTTGTTGACCGACCATCCGGTCAACATTCCGTTGACCGCCCATCCGGTCAACATTCCAGTTGACCGGAATTTCTTCATGGAAGAGATTTCCAACAGATCGGTGCAGTTCCTCAGCCCTCTTTAATTTGCGTTCTCACATTAGGCATCGAATTTTATCCAACCAAACAAAGCCTTATCAAAACTTAAGGTTTGAATTTAACGTTTCAATTTACTACAATTAAGACTGAATTTGAATCGTTATCACGATAAATAGACTTTGAAATTAGCCAAGGCCTGGCAAGCATCAATTTACTCTGCCTATTTTCATTGCCCAATTCATTATTATTATTATTAGTGTTAATGTCTGGATTTTTTCTTTTCTTTTTATTTATTTATTTTTTGGAATGGGAATAAGCCTTGTTTTTTAGGTCAGCAAAAGGGCCAAGATGATAATTTTTGTACCGTGGAGCACGTGCTGCCGCGACATGATGAATAATTTTCCAATTGCGAAACTTCGAGTGATGAGATTAGGCTTATAAGTCCTCAACCCAATTCCTCTACTGCAAGTAAAAAGAGTGACTGAATTCAGATTGATTGACTGGTCCAAAATTTCAAAGCATATGTTTAAAATAGAGTATTATAGACAAATATAATTATAATAAAAAATTAAAATTACACCTGATTAAATATCATCACAGAAGTATTGTTCGAGGGATTCAATGGTGGTGCATTGGCTCACCCATTTTGATTAGTGAGTCAAATAAAAAATTATTATTTAATTTATATAAATGATTAGTATGAACGGTCTAATAGATTGCACAATACTATAACAGATACATATAATTTAAAATGATAACATAAACCGCTTAATTTAAATATTTCAAAAAGGCAAACCATTGTGAAGACTCTTAAAAGACATTAGTTATTCCACTGTCACACCAGACACTTCAGTTACCAAAATTTCAGTGATTTATGCAAAGAAAGCCTAAATTGCTGCCCCATTACCCCTATGGGTATAAACGGGCCATGAAAGGGGTCAGCTTAGTGACATATTCGAGTTTATGTATTTAACATTTGAATCAACCAGGAGCTCGAGCTGCGCCTCTACTGATCTCTATAAACAACTGTCACATATAAATAAAAATGATATAAAAAATATTTCTTACAGAGATTTTAGTTAGAACTTAATTTTTGAATATTAAACAGTCACATAGTACCTAAGATGCAAAAATGATAAACATTAGGAAACTATTTACCAATCTCTTAGTAAACCTATCCAATGTGTGACTTTTATAAAGATCTAAAGCCTAAAAAGAGTACAGTCTGTGATGCATGTACAATGGTGGCCGCCTATAATTCAACCGGACTGGTGACTGGCAGCAGAGAAAAATTAGAGAAGAAGAGGAGAGAAAGGGAAGTTCAACAGAGGAAGAAGAAAGAAGCAGGGGATAGAGACCAAGGTCCTTCACATAGAGAGAGTGAGAGAGAGAAAGAGAACATAGAGAGTGAGAGAGAGATAGCAGAGGGAACCAGGGAGAATGTCAAAGGAGAAGAAACGAGAATTAGGCAAATATCTCCTTACTCTGAAAAGATAAACAGTAGTGATATATGCACCTTAAGGCCCAGCATACTAACCGAGTGTCAAGTGTGCTATCTAATAGAAGCATTAAACTGTCCATGTGCAATAATAAACGGAAAATAATATAAAATAACATGTGTATAGGGTTAATGGGGCTAACAAAAATAACTGAATATATTCTCTAAATTTAGGAGGCGATTGGACAGCCCGAGAGCTTCTGCTTCCGAAGGTAGTCGGGAGAGGAGGTATCACAACTGTCACGGGTGAATTGATGAGCCCCGTAAATTCGGTGAGTGAGTTTTTGAAGGTGTATCAATTAGCTCGTAACAGTCTGGATATGAATTGAAAAACCAAGCAAGCTAGCTCTAATCCCTACACAAGCCTATCCAAAATGGCTGTTGTTAGACTCAGTTTATGAGCTTGTGTTCTGACTTATCCATCCATATAGAAATGTCCATCAATGAACGCAGAAAAGCTACTATTATCAAGCTTATTCATAAGCAATTCACCAAACATATTGGTCTACTTTTGCCCCAAAGATCCACTTCCTTCAATATTTTTCATGATCTAAGCATGCGAGTAAGAAAATTTCACAGAATATTAGAAATATTTCGAGAATGTTTGAAGTTCTTTTTGTTTGTTTCCTCTCTGAAACTGTGGAATCGATCAAAGGAGTGAAGCAGCATACTTACGATATCTGCTCAAAACTCTATCATAGACACAATGCCAGGTGTCCAAAATTGAGATTAAGCCGCTCACAGAGGCACCCCAGTTTCCTCGTTAAGATAACGAGATCCAGATTAGTGTTGAACCACTTCTTTTCTTACCCTCCCTGAGAGCAAGGCAAAGGTGCCTGAATGTGCAGCAAGATGAACTGAGGAAAAACATGAAGCAGAAAATTTTTCATGCCAAATTCTTGATAGATACAGCGAGATACCGTTACAAGATACTGAGAAGAATATTAAACAGGGAAAACAGAGGAAAGATTGTTACGAGTAACTCCGCTAATACAGTGGAAAAAGAGGAAAGATTGTTCTGAGTGACTGCTAATACAATGCCATCAAATAGGGAATAACTACTAAATCTGAGATGAGGCGGCAGTGTCAAGTCTACCTGGAAAATAACACACCACATAGATATTCTCAGTGCAAGTTCTTTCACAGCATATTAACCGGTAGGTATTGATATTAGAAGACTTCAATACTGATGTTTCCCATTACTGGAAAACTATCACCGTTGTAAGGCATGACTCCTGAAAATTACATTAATGATCTTAAATTAAATTAATTGATGAATTTTTGATATTAATTGTAATTTTGAGTAAAAAATTTAGAGTTGGACTGAAGTTAGGCCCGAGTTATGCCTGATCCATGCATGACTGTGTTTTGGACATAATACTTGTACCTAAGGTGTACACGAATGGCACTTGTGTGTTTAGACCAGAATATTAGCACATAATGTACACCTGTTAGGTGTTTCTGAGCAGTACGGAATTAGCCTCGGTGTCTAAGCTATGCCTGACAGACACACGTATACCAATTTGTTATAAATAAGCTCTTCTGGCTGATTTTGGCTCATCTTTAATTAAGATTTGAGAGAAGAGAAACAAAGAAAAGAGTAAAAGAGAGAGAAGAAGATAGAGAAGAAGATTGCGAATTTTAGGAGACTTCCAACAAATTTTAGTAAATCCAATTGAATGCAAGAACATGTAAGCCCTTTTCTTCTTTTATGGTTGTTCTTTTCTGAAATCTTTAAGTATTTCTTAGTCAAACGCTCTCATATATGTGATATTTATTTTATATGATTTTACTTCGTATATATGTTAATCTATTCTCATTTCGTAAAATTTTATAAAACTCATGCCTTAAATTCATAAATTATACAAGTACTGAAATTTTTGTATAAATATTCTAACATGCCACTAATTTTCACATCTATATTTTTACATGTCATTAAATTCTATATATTTGTTCCTGTATATTCTTAAACAAAAAGTGATAAAAACTCTACTTTGATTTTGATGAAAGTAATTAGTTTCTCCAACTTAAGAAAATGTTTATATTTATATTTTGTATAAAGTTTTCAATTTTGACTAAATGAGGACTATTGCAGAGACCTAATAAAATATATTCAAATATATTCTAATATATTATTTGCAAATCAAATGTAAGCCTAACATCCACGGGTTAGAAAAGTGACGCTTGATCCCCACTATAGGAAATAACATGTAATCGATCCACCAATGGGTCGTGTATAGTGGCGTATGGCTTTTGACTATATGGAAACAATTATAACTCGAATTTTAATATTCAACCATTATTAATGAGATCATTATTGATCCTTAATTATTATATGTTTGGATGATTTTCATATATTTCATGTTTCTATACGTATTGATCAAATTTTGCTTGTCGTATGGTTTTAAACATTTACATGATTTTAGCATAATTTCTGCACTTGTGCAGCTTCTAACATGTTCGTTTATTAGTATACATTTTTCATATTTATCAAAATTTGATATTATCAGCAACTCAGATTTTGAACATTATATCATCTCTAGATATTTTGTTCGATATATATCAATATATAAAAATTTATATATACTTTGCCGAGTGTGATACTCATTTTTGCCACTTATTACTAACCTTTTAGATTAATAGGTTTAAACATATTTGCAGGGATTTTCGGATTGTGAGAAGGTCTTATAGAGAAGAGTTCTCAGTATATTTAGATTTTGTAATGTAATCTCAACACTTCAGATTGGTAGTTTTCGTTTGAGTTCAAATATATTTGTTTATGGCCAACGGTTAATAAGAACATTTATGTCTAATTTGAGTACATTGTTGAAGTTTTAATGATGGACACTCCAATTTCGATTTAGATATTTTTTCCTTATGGTTTTAGTCGAGTAATGTCGAGTTTTGAGTCACTTTTGGATGTGACTTTTTTATCCTGTGTTTTGATAATCATATTACTATTCGAGCAGTTTAACAATATTTGTTACAAATTTGAGTCTCGACATTTGGTTTGCATTTAAGTCGGTTAAGTTGTTTTTTTTTATGGGTTGAAATTAGACTCTAATTTGATATTAATGAAATTTGACTTAGGATTTACACATATTACAAGTGAGTTTGATTTTAGGTAAATTAGCGTTTAGGAAAATAAAAAAATTTGTGTTTTGGACCGAAGGCATATCAGAGAAAGTCATAAGAAAAACATCGTAAATGATTTGAGGAATTAAAATGGTTAATTGTGACATGATAGATACGAAATGCCGGCTAGACAATGTGAAATATGATCTAGCAGAGAGGAGGAATATCTTACGATAATGGCAAGGATGGCGGTGGTGATAGACCGGATGGTCTAGAGATAGCCAATTCTTAAGCCAGCTATGATAAATTTAAGAGTTGCATTAACGGTGTATGATTGCTTTATAAAGGAGTGGGCACTAGAGTTTTTGGGATATCCAAATCTGACTAAGGCAAAAATTTGGATTTGACAGATCGAGATTTTTGAAGTAATCAATGCCCTAAAGAGGATAAAGTGAAGTTTACATTTTCACATTAGACGGAATAGCCGGCAATTGGTGGGTCATAAGAAAATGAGCTTAGGAATAGAGAATGAGCAGATTCCGTGGAATGTGTTTTTAAAAGTGTTCTTGGATAAGTACTTTCTTACAATTTTGCGGTGGTAGAAAGAAGACAAGCTTATCCATTTGCGGCAAGGGAACATAACCTTGATAGAGTACGACATCAAATTCACTAAATTGGCTCGTTATGCTATATGTGTTGTGATGGATGAGAGAAAAAGAGTAGGGAAATTTTTGCAATGGCTAAATGACACTATTTGGAAGCAATTTGTGACTTTAAGGTCGAGGACATATGCGAAAGTTCTTGATTGGGTCTTATTGTATGAGAAGGAGCTACAGAGGGAGAGTTTTTGAAAAAAAGAGTGCAAGTCAATACGACTAAAGTTCAAGGTCAGGTAGATCTCATTAAAGATCAAAGTTTTGATGACAAGCGGACAAAGGCGGGAGCTAAACTCTAAGGCGCATCGGGACAATAGCAATCAAAGCCCATGTGCCACATTGTGGAAAGCTATATGGAGGAAGGCCTTGCTATGAGTAGATGGGAGCATACTTTAACTTTGGCCAATCGGGCTATATGATCAAAGATTGTCCTTATCCTTTAAGGCAAACAGCTAAAAAGTAAAGTGCTTTGGGAAAAGCTTTTGTAGTAAAGACTAGGGATATGGATGCATCTCCTTTAGTGTTATAAGGTAAACTTTAAATTTTTGAGATTTCTACATATGTATTGTTGGATTTAGGGTCTACACATGCATTTGTGTCCTTTAAGTTTGCATGCCACTTACATTCGCCACCGAGGATTATGGACTATTTATTAGTGGTGTCTACGCTTATAGGTATGTCTCTAATAATTGATATTATATATACTAAGCATATTGTTTAGGTTAATGGGCATGAATTGACAATATATTTAATTTTATTGGACATGATGGTTTTGACATAATTTTAGGTATAGATTGATTGGCATACTATCATACTAATACGGATTGTTTCCACCAGTTACATTTTACAATTCCGGATTGTAAACCTTTGTATTTTCAAGGAATAAAGCAAAAAGCGTCAATCTATATGATTTTAGCCTTCTATGCATGCCATTTGATGAAATGTGGGTGTCAAATATGCCTAACCTATGTTGCTACCGCCAAAAGTCATAATGTGTCGACAAAAGAAGTTCCCATAGTAAGAGTATTTGAGGATATATTTTCGAAGGATCTGCCAAGGTTGCCGCCAAATAAGAAGCTTGAATTTGAAATAGAGGTAATATTAGAATCGGTGCCAGTGTCTAAAGCTCCATATAAGATGGTATCTTTGGAGTTAAAAAAACAATTGCAATAGTCGTTGAAAAAGACCTTCATTCGACCAAAGTATGTCACCTTACAGTGCACCAATTTTGTTTGTGAATAAGGATAACTTTATAAGATTGTATATAATCTTCGGAGTTAAAAAAACAATTGCAAGAGTCATTGAAAAAGAGCTTCATTCGACCAAAGTGTGTCACCTTACAGTGCACCAATTCTGTTTGTGAAGAAGGATTGGTTTATAAGATTGTATATATAAAATATTAGTAGCTAAATAAGTTAATCATTAAGGATAAGTACTTGTTGCCGAGAATAGACGATTTGTTTCATCAATTGCAAATATTTCAAATATTTTCAAATATTGATCCTCAATCGCATTAAAAATTTAGAGATACTATATATGGAGAGAGATTTTTACTGCATTCAAATAATAAAAAATTAAAATATTTATTCTTCCAAAAGGAACAGAATATGAGGTAAATGAGATGGATAAATTTATTAAAGAATGACGACTATAAAATTTAAAATTGATCAAGGAAGGCTAACGTAATAACAGATGTATTGAGTCAAAAAGCAATGAATTTAATGGTACATTTAAAGATTAAAGAAATGTTTATAGCGTAAAGGAGTATGACATCAAAAAACATTATTAAGGTACGTGTATAATCTTGTTATATTTTCAGGTGTAATCGGAGATAATAGAAAGAATAAAGAGAATGCAAATAAATGATCTATTTTTAACAAATATAGTCGAAGACATAAATATGTAGTTGAGAGCTGATTTTAATATTCGGGCTGATAGAGTCTTGAGATTTTGGGATTGGATATGTGTATCCAATTTTTGAAAATTGAAAGAAGAAATTTCAAATGAAGCACTTGATCCAAGTACACTATCCACCTGACGATTAACAAAATATATTAACATTTGTAAATGATCTTTTAGTGGAGGAACATGAGGGAAATTACCGTTTTCATAGGAACTTGCATGATTTGTTAATAAGTGAAGGCCGAACATAAGATAATACCACGTCTTTTGCAACTCATGCCGACTTCTAGTTAGAAGTAGGAGTATATGATGATGGATTTGTGATAATTTTGCCGAGAATATCGAGGAATCATAATGCAATATGGGTAATCATTGATTGACTAACCAAGTCAGCTCGTTTCATCATTATGAGTATAGCATTTTCAAGGGATCGTTTAGCGTGATCATACATAAATGAAGTAGTTAGACTTTATGAGATCCCAACTTCGATCATATCAAATTGAGATCCCAATTTGTATTTAAATTTTGGGAGAGCTTATATTGAGTGCTAGGCATAAATTTTAAGTTTAGCATGGCTTGTCATTCCCAAACAAATTGACAATTTAAATTCTAGAAAACATGTTGAGAGCTCCAATCTTGGAGATGAGAGAAAATTAGGACGACTAATTACCGTTAAACGAGTTTATATACAACAGTTATTAGACAAGCATTGGTATCACTCCCTTTGAAGTGTTATATGAAAAGAAATGTCGTTTCTTAGTCCATTGGGAAGAAATTAGAGATAGGAGACTTTTGAGACCAAAGGTGATTCAAGAGAGATTGGGTAAAATTCATATGATTTGAGAATGGCTTCAAGCTGCCCAAAGCAGACAGAAGAATTATATCGATGATTAAAGGTTTGAGTTTACTTTTGAAGTCAAAGACCATGTATTTTTGAAGATATATCCAATAAAGAAAATCTTGATTTCGGTTGAAAGGAAATTGAAGCCTAGATTCATCAGACTGTTTAAAATTTTAGAAAGAATTGAAGAAGTGGCTTATAGACTAGCTTTATCTCTAAGCTTAGGTGAAGTCCACAATGTCTTTCATGTTTCTATGTTCTATAAATATGTCTACAACCCTTTACATATTATTAAATATAAACCATTGAGGATCAATGAAAATTTAGCGTATATTAATGAACCGGTTAAAATTTTAGGAAGATGAGATCAAGTACTTTGAACTAAGTTTATCTTGTTGGTTAAAATCTTATAGAAAAACCATTCATTTGAAGAGGCCACATGGGAGAAATACGATGAAATCCGGGAGAAATATTTTCATTTATTTCTTCATTAATGAATGTAAACTTTCAAGAACAAAATTTTTATAAATTGGGAAGAAACGTAAGTTATGAATCCCAAAAATTAATTTCATGATCCTAAATAAAAAAAATTGATTAATTTTTGAGGTTATATGCGATTTTTTTGTGAAAAATTTAGTGTTGAACTGAAGTGACTTAGGCCTAAGTGGTATTTGACATGCACTTGACTCATATATAAACGTATTTGGGACAAAATACTCGCACTTAAGGTACGCAGGAGTGACGCTTGTACATGTTCAAACCATAATGTTGGTGCTTAGCACATACCTGTTAGGTGCTCATGTGTAGTATGGAATTAGCCTATATGCCTAAACTGTGCCTGATCGGTACACGTACAACTATTTATTATAAATAGGCCATTTGGCCAATTTTGGTTCATTTTAGATTTGAGAAAAGAGAGAAAAAGAAGAGGAAAAGAGAGAAAAGAATAGACAGAATGAAGAAGAATGTGAATTTGAAGAGAGTTCAAGCAAATTTTACTAAATTTAAGTGAAGGTAAGTATATCTAAACCCATTTATTTCTTTGTTTTGCTACTTTTTTTCAAAATCTCTGAATATTTCTTATTTAAATAGTCATATATTTGATATTTTCTTACTCTAAATAATTTACTTTGCATGCATGTTAATTTATTCCTATTTTTTAAAATTTTATAAAGTTAATATTTTAAATTATACAAATCATATTTAAATATTGAAATTTTTATATAAATATTCTTGCATGTCACTAATTTTTGCATTTGTATTTCTACATGTCATTAAATTCTACATATTTGTTCCTACATGTTTTTTATTTGAAAGAAAAGTGATGAACATTCTATTTTAATTTTGATGAAAATAATTAGTTTCTCTAACTTGAGAAAACATGTGTGTATTTGTATATTGTAGAAAGTTTTTAATTTTGACTAAATAAGAACTATTGTAAAAATTTAACAAAATATGTTCGGATATATCCTAATAAATTAATAGCAAATCAAAGATTAAATCTAATATTTAAGACTTCAAAAAATAGTATTTAATCTCAATTATAGGGAATAATATATAGACGGCTCACTCACAAATTATAAATAATAGCATATAGCATTTGGCTACGTGGAAATAATTATAGCTTGAACTTTGATTTTCGACCTTTGTTGGTAAGCTCATCACCAATCTTTGATTATGATTTTTATATATTTCATGTTTCAATACATATTGATCGATTTTTAAATGACGTATGATTTTAAACACTTACGATTTAAGCATGAATTCTGTATTTGTGTAATTTTTGATATGTTCGTTTATTAGTATACAACTTTTGCGTTTATTGAAATTTGATATTATCGGCAATTTAGGCTTTGATCATGACATCATTTCTACATGTCTTGTTTGATATATATATATCTACATATAAAAAATTATTGAAGTTTTACTGACATTAGGCTCATTCATGCCACTTGTTGCTAATATTTTTGATTAGTAAGCTCGGATATACTTGTAAGGATATTTAGATGTTATAATGTAATCTTAATGCTTCAAATTGGCAATCTTCATTTAGGTTCAGATATGTCGGTATATGACCATTGGCTGACAAAAATATTTAATTTTAATTTCAATACATTGTTAAAGTTGGAATGTCAGATACTCTGATTTCAGTTTAAATACTTTTTCTTTATTTACAGTTTTAGTCAAGCAGCATTGAGTCTTGCGCCACTTTTGGGTGTACCTGTCGAATATTATGTTTGGATAGTTATATTACTATTTGAGTCATTTAACAGTTTTTGTTATAAATTCACATCTAGACGTTTGGTTTGGATATAAGTTAGTTGAATTACTGTTTGTTTATGGGTTGAAATTGAAATCTAATTTGATGATAATAAAATTCGATTTGGGATTTAAACGTATTAAAATTAAGTGTGATTTTAAGTTAATTAGCGTTTAAGGAAATAAAGAAATATGGGTTTTGGGCCAGGGATGTGACAATTGTATTGGTGGCATATGGTGGTAAATTAGTTGACATCTCAAATAGGTTCAAGTGAAAATGGTGCTTCAACGGCCGTGTAAATTCTGCTCGTTTGGGTGGTCAGCAAGCTACTAGCAAATTTGTTCAGAAACTCCTTTGCTGCTATAATTATGCCATGTCATTTTAGGTATCCAATCAGATAATAATAAGGCTTATTAGTGGGTCCCTATTGAGGCTTTTGATCATCCCTATAGTGACACATCAAAACATAAGAAGGCTGAGGTGGTTGCATGAGCTTGTGTTGGGCCTTGCGTAATTGAGCTTTCTCTACGCATTTGTAATCAGATTTAAAGAGCTTGGGCAGAAGTGCAAGATGAAAAATATGTGTTTAATGAGGAAAATTAAGAAGTTCTTTTGCAATGCTGATAGATAGCAAGGAAATCATGCACTATGGTCTCTTCCTTGTTTCCAAGTATAGGTTATGACTTCCATCTTTGTTTCCATAAGGTTCCCTTCGAATTTGTCATGTTCTCATTCATTTGACCTTAAGAATTTCTGATGTCATGTATGTTGGGAAGCCTTACAATAGTAAATCTCAATTCCAAATTGAAGCCAAAATAATATTTGTTCATAACTGCCCTCGCTTTGCTTAGCCATAAATTTGGATGATTCTTTTGTGAGTTTGTCATTAGTTCCTTCGTTAACTTTGCTCTATATAATCTGAATTTTATGTTTTGCCACTTTGCTAGACTCCCATAACAAGAACCTTGCTTTGGGAGTTATGAAATATCCTATAGAAGAGTATGCGAGCACATTCATTTAATTAGAAAGCTTCCTGGGCTGGGCCCCCTGGTATAAAACTTCTATTTGAATTGTCATGAATTTCCTTCAAAAGATAGAGTTTTATGATTCTCTACATGTTTGATATCCATATTGTAAAATCTTGCTCCTAGTGTAATGGAAATGTCCTAAATATGGATACATTATTTAATACCCTTGAACCATTTATTTATTTAAAGGAATTATCATTTTGATTTAGTTTTTGACATGTCTATCTATATTTTTGTGTGAAGGTGGCGATGGCCCACAAATGAATTATAACAGTGATGAATAATTCTGTCTCCAGAGTCAAAGTCTATAGAAACAACTGGCCTTCCTATTTGGCCTTGCCAATGGGGATATTTGTCAGCTGTTGGTTCAAACATTGTAAGTGTTAGTTATCCGGTATTTGTATTGCATATGATTCTTTTGGTTTATGAAATTCCAAACTCCATTTGGCATTTAATGTGATCATCATATTTGTGGCTGCTTTGTTGCATTTTGAGCTCTATTGTCTATCGATGAATTTGATATTCGTCATATTATTCATGGATATAATTATTGAGTTTTTATCTCACCCTTGTACTCTCCCTATTCCAGATTTAGTGACATTGGTATTGGCGGAGGTCGCAGGTTGATGAAGGAATATTTGAAAACTTTTTTTTCGTCTTTCGTGGAGTGTTTTGTGTATTTGCTATATTGGAAACCTTTTAATTTTTGGAATATATATGATTTACAGTGTGATTTGCAATGTTTGTTGCATCAAAGTAGCACAGCGAAAGCATGATGCTTAAACATTTGACTATAGATTAAAGAATTATTAGTGCAGCTTTGTTATCTAGGAGATCAGGCTCATGTATGTTATTTCTTGGGTTATAACAATTTTTAAATGTATAAATAGATTATTAAAGATGGTTAAATAAGTACTTTGATGTGGTCAAGAGAATTTTTCTTGCATCCCCCATGCTTGATACTGATGTGTGTCATCTGAAACTACTAATACTAATATATACACAACAGATGAAAATAGCACTATCAATGATATGAGGAGGATTCGGACCTGGAGGTTGCACAATCTTGAATGGTCAACTGATTTTCAGCTCAGATTGTCTTCCTTCTAATACACAGGAATATCAGGGGATTGATTATGGCAAAATAGCAGATATTCTTTGAAGGCAATAAACTATTGAAGAATAGATATACACATATATTGATAGGTTCAACTGAAATACAATTTGACCCAAACCCACTAACCTGCGCCATGGATGAGATGGAGGGCCCAAATTATCAGGTACAGATTTGACAACAACCTAATTCAAGTGCAAATAGCCCTAAGAAAAGCTCGATGAGCAATTTTCGGCAACAGGCCGAGTGATCATGTAGTAGCTAACTAGGTGACTGAAAAATTGAAAAAGTCAGAGCATGGTTACTAAAATAGTAGACTAGTAAAGGATGATTCAGAATATCAAGTTAAAGAAGAGTCAAAAAGTCAATTTGGACAACCCACTCTCCATACTCAAATAAAGTTATCTACCCTTGAGTGTGACTCATTAGTAACAGGGAACGAGGGGGCGTCCAGCGCGGAGCCCCCTCCAACGCCCACGGGGCCGTTGGATTTGAAATCCAACGGCCCCCTTTTTTTTTAAAAAAAATATTATAAAATTTAAAAATAAAAAATATTAAAATTTATATTTTTATAAT
Organism: Nepenthes gracilis; assembly: GCA_033239525.1. Taxonomy (NCBI): domain Eukaryota; kingdom Viridiplantae; phylum Streptophyta; class Magnoliopsida; order Caryophyllales; family Nepenthaceae; genus Nepenthes; species Nepenthes gracilis. Next base: position 8,624,727 of record BSYO01000009.1, read on the forward strand.
CAAAATATAAAAAAATATTAAAAAAATAAAAAAACAAAAAATATGTTTTTTTTATTATAAATTTTGGGCCGTCGGATTTTTCAATCCAACGGCCCAAACGGCAACTGGACGTCCCAGCGCTTGGGGAGACGCCCGAATCCCCGAATCCTCGATAATGATCATAATCCCGAAACAATTCTTCCATACTCACATTAAGAGGAGGCCTATTAACAGTCAAATTCAGGCAGCGAATTAGAACAACCCGTACATTCCACATTTAGAAAATGTGCATTAACTCCTTTCTAGGAGAACTACCAGCAACTACTCTTCAAGAGAATCGCCATCAACCTCTATGAGAAGTGGCAAAAACCACCTAGGATAGTTGGCCTTGTGACTCTATAAATATGAAATCTCTTTGCAATTTAAGGGCATTTTTTGATAGATCCAACAATTAGAGAATCTATTTATCTACTGATCCTTAAGATCTCTAAAATACAAGAGCAAAAGTACTCAAGCCTGTAAGTGAAAGACGTTTGGAACTTATCCTTCATAATACCGCCCCCATATAAAATATTTAAGGAGTCTAGTCCTACAATCCTCTACACTCATTTCTCACTCTCCCTTTCTAGCTCATTTGTTGAAAATACTTGTTGATTTGAGCTTTTGAGGATAAATCAAATAGTCAATCCTGTCACTCGGAACTCTCATTTTAGCTTGTGTGCAGGATAAGTTGTAAAAGATCCAAGAACCCACTTCAAAAACTCCCAAGGCTGAGTGCAAATCAACAGTACGCATCACACACAGATGCACGTGCATATATGTATACATATATGTATCCATATATATATATATATATATATATATATATATATACACACACACACCCGCATGTATACATATTAGTATATATTATATATAAAAACATTGATTAAGTTTTAGATCAATACAGATAATAAGAAAGCTACTAATTCCACCCACAACAACTACCTTGGAAGTGTACTATTGAATTTGACATGATTCCTGGTTCGTAGCAAAGATGTTGAACCATATAAACAAGGGGAAAAAGTAATGATATTTTAATTAATGATTTTAACAAAATTGGCTGGAAAGTACTGCATGAAGAGAATATGTGAGTTAATCACATTTTTCCCGTTGGTAATATGGGGGGTAGGAGGCCTTGGTGTTGCGGAAAATTATGGTGGTTGCCATCCGGACAACACAGGCCAATGAAATGCACACACACACACACATTGGAGGGATATAAGAGAAGAAGAATACAGAGGATTTTTTACGTGAAAAACCCTTTTCAACTAAGGGAAAAACCACGGGATACTTAGTTTACAAACAATTTCACTATATATGTTTTTGGTTACAGAAACTCTTGTTACGTAAACCCCAGAAGGAGAGAATAGAGACAAAAGCACAATTTTACTCACAGTTTTTCTCTTTACACAATCTCTCACACCCACACTTTGGTTTCAATATAGCATATATATATATATATATACTATTTGGTAACCACCTTCAAAGGTGTCGCACGTACACCATAACCTGTCATCATCAACAATGTAAAGCTATCCTGCAAGTCATCATGCTTTGTAGAGACAGCGCCTACTCTGCAGAAATTATGCCTACTCTGCAGAGATCATGCCTATTCTGCAGAGATCGCGCATGCCTTGCAAAAGTCAATTTTCTGAGTTGGTGTCATCAATCGTTTTCAGCTCCCTTGCTTTTGCCTAGTGTCGTCGGCCTTTATCAGAGACATCGGCCCTAAACAAGTTCTCGGGCCTAACAGAGACTTCGGTCTTTTATCTACGCAAAGTCCTTGTGCGCTTTCTGCACCCAAGTCCTCGAGCAAAACTGTGCACAAGTCCTCGGGCTATACTGTATACAGGTCCTCGGACCATACTGCTTTCTTTTATGGATGATCAACTATCCGTTGATCGGCTTTTCCTTACAGCCGGTCAACATCCCATTGACTGGCTTCTGCTATTTGGTCATCCCATATGGGAGTGACCTTATATCCCAACACTGGACGCAGGATTGATCCAATATTAGCTCAATGTTTGGAGAGGACATGCTTGCTATGCCAAAGGCAATTTAACAATGCGTTGAAATAATAGTGAAGCGGTAATGTAGAGGTAAAGCCAGCTGATGAAATGGAAGTAATAGATAAATACTGATGGATAGGGAAGTATATAGATAAAACTATGGAAATAAGCCTTTGTCATGCGTAACTTGTAGCTGATACACAACTCACAATAAGCTGCTGAAAAATAAAGCAAAGCAGAAGAAATGCCACTAGACGGTAAGCATCCTCCCCAACAAAAAAGGGGCCATTGAAGGACAAGAAGGGTTCACTATCCAAAACAGAAGTCAGAATTCACATCCATTTGCACATAATCACAATTTTGTTTGTGTATGAGTGTATCATGCAGCGGATTTATCCAAAACAGAAGTAATAGTACCCACTGATTATACAAATTTCCACCAGGAATTCTATCAATCACCACTTCAATTGTGACCTTATATTACAATTGCATTATCTGCTCTAATTATAGGAGAGAAATGAATCTATATCATAAATAAAAATATCGGTATCGGACAATATGTATTGATATTGAATACATTGAAAGAAAAAAAATTTAAAAAATCGTAAACTGACAGGATTATATTGGCTAATATATCAGATGTATCAGCCGATATACCAATCAAGTATCAGGTAATATATCGCAATATATTGCTTCTACAGAAACATAGTGCGATTTTGTCGTGAAATTGGAAATTATCAATATTAAAGGGGCCAATACCGATACAATGTCCAATGATTTGGATATAATGTTGATACACCTTTTGAAATTTTTTAGTGCCTCCACTGTGATCAGTGAACTTATAAACACTTGTACCCAACTAGGAAAGAAGAATCACATTTTTCTTTAATACTGACACATGAGAGACATTCTGGGAGTTCTCACAACTCCATCATACAACTGTATCTAAGCAATCAAGCACTACCAACTCCTTACAACTCTGAAGTTGAATTTTTTACCAAACGTCAAAAATTATCCGCACACTTAATGTCCTTTTCTTGTTTTGGGTTATTGTTTAATATCAACATTTATTCAACAATCCTTTGTACTTCACTATTAAATTCAAACATTTCCCAACATTTATTCAATCTCAACAAAGTGGATTGTAATTTTGAAATGAAATTTTCAAGATTTTTGTAACTTCCTAGATATAGTTATGATATGAAATAAAGAAAAATAAAACTTTCAGACATGTCTCCATTGCTTCATTACTTTTTCCTCAACAACACAATGATTTAATTTTATTGACAATTGATTTCAACAAATGACTATATGGCCTTAATAAAACAAGAAAACCATGTTCAAGGAGAGTATTTACGAAGGGTTCACCATTATCAAGAATCCAACTTACATGGAAATCAGAACACTCACCAGCAACATATGCCTCTCCATCGGCCTGTGTCCCTTCTTAGCACAATGCCAATAGACACTTCCGTGTTTCAGTTTCTTGGGCACTTCTTAACAATGCATGTCTATCCTCTACTGGCCATAGCTCCACTTTCTGCATCTCTTGGAGTACATGGATGAATTATGAGCAGCTTGTTTTAACCACCTTCTAAGAGAGAGAGAAAAAATACACGAGGGAAAAGGACAAATAGGGCATTTTGCATGTTACCAAATTGCTCAAATAGACAGAATGTTGCATGACTCCCTTCATAAAAGCTTGCCAACTAGAATGTAATTAACACGCTATCCAACTTGAGTTTGTCTTCCATGCAGTAACTAAGGTCATGCACAAACTATCATGAGCACAACAAGATCAAGGCCTTGGCCTCATCTTCCATTATCATGCCAATGGTATCAAGCTGGTTTACGTATCATGAAAGCATTTGGGTTATCCAAGACCATGGTGCCTGCCTTCATCTTTAATGACTAATTCCATTATCTAAATAGAAATACAACCAAGGAGATACTTGGTTTGATACAAGCTTTCAAGCCTTGCCACAACCCTGTGACATCTTATCTACCTTGACATCAAATCAGGCATCATCAAAAAAAAAAAAAAAAAAAAAGCAGATCATGAACCTGTTTTTGTGTCTTCCTCCTCTGCATATCCATCGGGCAAACCCTGTGCCCCCTTTTCCTTACCAAGCAACACTTCCTATTTCCCGCATTTCACGAACACATAATGGAATTTACCTTCTATGACTCAAATTTGTTTTTCATCCCATGTATCCACCTCGAACCAATTCCAGCAATTTTATCTATCCTAGCAATGTCTAGAAATGGCCTCCACAAGCCTATGTTTGATACTACTTTGTTAGGAACAAGTTCACCAAGAACAAGGAAAGAATCAAATTACTACATAAAATGAGTAAAACCATGAGACAAGTTAAGTGGTTCGGCATTGAGATTACCCTGACAAATGATCCAGCATGTTAAGATAAACAAGACAATGAGAAGAAAATAATCACTCCTTATGATATCATATGAACTAACAACACCCTTTCCCACCACCCCGACCAAGACTTCAACAAAGACACTCTTGAACAAGTACCAGTAACCAGTCTTACAAAATCGGTTAAAGAAAATTGTTGAGAAAGTGCCCCAAGCCCTATTGTTTTCACCCTCTTTCTGCTGCTTCTGTGAACTGGAATTATAGGCTTCGAACTGCTGCTAATACAAACAATCAAACATTTTGATTAGCAGGGGAAACTAAGCCTCCACTGCTGCTTCCCCATGAATGCTATTTGGATGTCCAAGGCAGTTTCACTCGGTTTCCAGCAAATGTCAATGTTCCCCAAGCTTCCTCTTTTCTTTTAGTTAATTTACAGCTGGTGATTTGGTATCAACTACAACATATAGGAAGAAGTTCTTTTCGTGTTTTTGTTTCCCTATTGATTTTTTGAATCTTCATAGCCTGCGTATGACTGTTTATGTATCCATTCATGAAGAGTAATATAATTTGACTTGCCCCAACAAAACATCGATCGTTTCAAATGCAATCTTTCATACTCCTCATCAGTTAAATAGTAATAACAATTTCATTGTAAAGTCCAGTTCGGAGTCTGGAAAGAATAGCACTATTTTTGAGTCTATAATACACGTTTTTAATTTATATTATGAAAAAGTCATTTCCGACTTTTAACATCTAACCATCGAGGCGACTGCATGGTCGCGCCTAGCTCCCCTTCATACATATAATGTTCTCTAAATGATAAAATTTTAAGAAAGTAAATAAAAAAGTCAATACATAGCTATTCGGAACACATTGCGGAGTCGTCGCTTAATTCAAATACGAGAAACAGAAGCAGAGACATTGCATAATATATTGGATTAACCACGATTTGTAGACGTGGCAGAAGCTAGAGAAGGGAAAAAGAGTTAGAGACTGTAAAAATATTATTTAGTTATAGATGTTCCTATGCTCTTTTCGTTAGAACTGTTAGGATGAGTTTGTTAGAAGAGATTCTTCACCTTGATATATATGTACATCTTCGGATGGAGCGAATGCTTGGAATGAAAATGATATTGATCCATTTCTTTTCTCATCTCTGCACTGACATCACAGCTCTGCTTGTGGGTTGAGCCTTTTTACTTTTTCTTCTGTTTCTCAATTTGCAGATCACGAATCTGCAGATTCACAGATTAAGGAATTTCTTCACAGACGATGCACGCTACATCTGAAATTCGAAGAACAGCAACCCGTCAAATCAATTAGCGCAGCGCTGCGGATCACACTCAGCCACTGCCATCAGCCATCACAACTTAGCAGCATTTCTGTGCCACTTCACTAGAAAAACCTTAACTTCAACTTCGATAAGCAATACACAAAAGTAGTGGTACCCCTCATTTATGATTGGCTTTCAAATTACACCTTTGTAATTTAATGGGCAACCTGGCAATCTAGAACAATTACAGAGATCCGGTCCTATTTTGCTGATTGACGCCCTATTGAGAGAAGCCGCTGTTTGTGTAAATTTTAGGTGAATGGTGAAATAGGGTTTCGAGAAGTTCAGATAAAAGGATGAAGAAGACGAACAGTGAAGGAACGAAGATTAAGAAGAGTGCAAGCTTGACTTAAAGTCTGATGTATCGGATTTAACTCTGTGTTTTCTAATCTCAAATTATCACCTGCTTTATACATACAGAAACCAGCTTAACAGTTAAAATTAGCTGCTTATAAATAACCTAATTTGGTTACAAACAGAAAAGTGTGGCATCACAAAAGAATAATATAAAAAATACTAGGAACACAATTATTTACAATTATATCCCCATAAAAAATTAATTTTTGGTATTGGACCTGTCCAGCTGATTGGCCCAATCCTTGTTTTGTAATAACCTTTTGCAAGATGAAGAATAAATGTCTTCTATTTGCATGTTTGATAGGTGAGATGAAAATAAATAATGATGCAATATTTTGATAAAGATATTTGCTATTTGATATTTAGTGGCAATATAAGTAGCATTGATCATTTATCCTTGAATCTTATCTCTAATTAGGTCACTGCTTAATTTATATGTTTAATTCGTTTATAAAACATTAGATTTGTTGTAATATAATTAGTAGTCTGATTGTCACAATAGAATAAAGTACCGTATGGGTGATTAGTTTGAAAATGTACAAGAACATAATGTAACTAAATTATCTCGGAATAAGTAATTGTCATAGTATGATATTCAACTTCTGTAAAAGAATGAAAAATAATTGGCTATTTTTTTTTTTAATTTTCAAGAAAGAAGAAAATTTTTAAGAAAATATAGTTACTAGTCATTGATTGGGTATATTTAAACATGAAGCTCAGTCAAAGTCACAAAAAAGCCTTTAGTTTTACCAATGAAGAGTAGTAGGAAATAAAAATTCATATCCCGCTACTTTATTGAGTTATTTTCGAATTTGGTGGGTAGCTATCAAATGTGTCAAAATTGATTTATCTATATATCAACTCAATGTTTAAACTGTATAACTTATATTAGGATGAATGATAGTCAAGTAAAGAAGTCAGGCAAATAATTTACCTAAAAAAAATAAGGATTAATCTAAATATCATATGTATATTTTCATTGACACATTTAAGTACCCTTTGAGGGCCTCACTACTTTAATTGCCATAAATTATTTTAAAGAACCAAGGTCCTTTGTTTTGAATTTACTATTAATAAAACATTTAATAAAGTTTATAGATCTAGCACGATTGTCAGTCACAATGATATCATCCACATAAACTAATAGAGCCGTGAAAGAGTTTCCATCTTATCTCATAAAAAGACTATAATCCACAGGGGATTAAGTAAAATCAAAACCAATAAGATCAATAAAAAATTTGAAATACCATTATATATACACTTATTTAAGTCTATAAATACTTTAAAAAAAATTTACATACCTAATTTGGTTTACCCTTACTGTATTTAGGTAGGCTTTTTATATAGATTGCTTTATCTAGATCTCTATGTAAAAAAAAATTTGTTAACATCAAACCAATTTAAGTGCCAATTTTTTTTTATTATTATTGCAATAGTCAACAAGTATTGAATAGTAACAAATTTAACAACATAAGAAAAAATCTCATAATAATCTTTTCCTTCTTATTCAGCTTTCATTCGGCATCCAATCTGACTTTATCCGTTTCAATGCTCCCATCACTTCGATATTTGATTTTTCGTCTTTCGTGGAGTGTTTTGTGTATTTGCTATATTGGAAACCTTTTAATTTTTGGAATATATATGATTTACAGTGTGATTTGCAATGTTTGTTGCATCAAAGTAGCACAGCGAAAGCATGATGCTTAAACATTTGACTATAGATTAAAGAATTATTAGTGCAGCTTTGTTATCTAGGAGATCAGGCTCATGTATGTTATTTCTTGGGTTATAACAATTTTTAAATGTATAAATAGATTATTAAAGATGGTTAAATAAGTACTTTGATGTGGTCAAGAGAATTTTTCTTGCATCCCCCACGCTTGATACTGATGTGTGTCATCTGAAACTACTAATACTAATATATACACAACAGATGAAAATAGCACTATCAATGATATGAGGAGGATTCGGACCTGGAGGTTGCACAATCTTGAATGGTCAACTGATTTTCAGCTCAGATTGTCTTCCTTCTAATACACAGGAATATCAGGGGATTGATTATGGCAAAATAGCAGATATTCTTTGAAGGCAATAAACTATTGAAGAATAGATATACACATATATTGATAGGTTCAACTGAAATACAATTTGACCCAAACCCACTAACCTGCGCCATGGATGAGATGGAGGGCCCAAATTATCAGGTACAGATTTGACAACAACCTAATTCAAGTGCAAATAGCCCTAAGAAAAGCTCGATGAGCAATTTTCGGCAACAGGCCGAGTGATCATGTAGTAGCTAACTAGGTGACTGAAAAATTGAAAAAAGTCAGAGCATGGTTACTAAAATAGTAGACTAGTAAAGGATGATTCAGAATATCAAGTTAAAGAAGAGTCAAAAAGTCAATTTGGACAACCCACTCTCCATACTCAAATAAAGTTATCTACCCTTGAGTGTGACTCATCAGTAACAGGGAACGAGGGGGCGTCCAGCGCGGAGCCCCCTCCAACGCCCACGGGGCCGTTGGATTTGAAATCCAACGGCCCCCTTTTTTTTAAAAAAAAATATTATAAAATTTAAAAATAAAAAATATTAAAATTTATATTTTTATAATCAAAATATAAAAAAAATATTAAAAAAAATAAAAAAAACAAAAAATATGTTTCTTTTATTATAAATTTTGGGCCGTCGGATTTTTCAATCCAACGGCCCAAACGAAGCGCTGGACGTCCAGCGCTTGGGGGCGTTGGACGCCCCCCGAATCCTCAGTAACAGTCATAATCCCAGAAACAATTCTTCCATACTCACATTAAGAGGAGGCCTATTAACAGTCAAATTCAGGCAGCGAATTAGAACAACCCGTACATTCCACATTTAGAAAATGTGCATTAACTCCTTTCTAGGAGAACTACCAGCAACTACTCTTCAAGAGAATCGCCATCAACCTCTATGAGAAGTGGCAAAAACCACCTAGGATAGTTGGCCTTGTGACTCTATAAATATGAAATCTCTTTGCAATTTAAGGGCATTTTTTGATAGATCCAACAATTAGAGAATCTATTTATCTACTGATCCTTAAGATCTCTAAAATACAAGAGCAAAAGTACTCAAGCCTGTAAGTGAAAGACGTTTGGAACTTATCCTTCATAATACCGCCCCCATATAAAATATTTAAGGAGTCTAGTCCTACAATCCTCTACACTCATTTCTCACTCTCCTTTCTAGCTCATTTGTTGAAAATACTTGTTGATTTGAGCTTTTGAGGATAAATCAAATAGTCAATCCTGTCACTCGGAACTCTCATTTTAGCTTGTGTGCAGGATAAGTTGTAAAAGATCCAAGAACCCACTTCAAAAACTCCCAAGGCTGAGTGCAAATCAACAGTACGCATCACACACAGATGCACGTGCATATATGTATACATATATGTATCCATATATATATATATATATATATATATATATATATACACACACACACCCGCATGTATACATATTAGTATATATTATATATAAAAACATTGATTAAGTTTTAGATCAATACAGATAATAAGAAAGCTACTAATTCCACCCACAACAACTACCTTGGAAGTGTACTATTGAATTTGACATGATTCCTGGTTCGTAGCAAAGATGTTGAACCATATAAACAAGGGGAAAAAGTAATGATATTTTAATTAATGATTTTAACAAAATTGGCTGGAAAGTACTGCATGAAGAGAATATGTGAGTTAATCACATTTTTCCCGTTGGTAATATGGGGGGTAGGAGGCCTTGGTGTTGCGGAAAATTATGGTGGTTGCCATCCGGACAACACAGGCCAATGAAATGCACACACACACACACATTGGAGGGATATAAGAGAAGAAGAATACAGAGAGATTTTTACGTGAAAACCCTTTTTTCAACTAAGGGAAAAACCACGATACTTAGTTTACAAACAATTTCACTATATATGTTTTTGTTTACGAAACTCTTGTTACGTAAACCCCGAGAAGGAGAGAATAGAGACAAAAGCACAATTTTACTCACAGTTTTCTCTTTACACAATCTCTCACACCCACACTTTGGTTTCAATATAGCATATATATATATATATATACTATTTGGTAACCACCTTCAAAGGTGTCGCACGTACACCATAACCTCGTCATCATCAACAATGTAAAGCTATCCTGCAAGTCATCATGCTTTGTAGAGACAAATACTACTGCAGAAATTATGCCTACTCTGCAGAGATCATGCCTATTCTCCGAGAGATCGCGCATGCCTTGCAAAAGTCAATTTTCCGAGTTGGTGTCATCAATCGTTTCAGCTCCCTTGCTTTTGCCTAGTGTCGTCGGCCTTTATCGAGACATCGGCCCTAAACAAGTTCTCGGGCTTAACAGAGACTTCGGTCTTTTATCTACGCAAAGTCCTTGTGCGCTTTCTGCACCCAAGTCCTCGAGCAAAACTGTGCACAAGTCCTCGGGCTATACTGTATACAGGTCCTCGGACCATACTGCTTTCTTTTATGGATGATCAACTATCCGTTGATCGGCTTTTCCTTACAGCCGGTCAACATCCCATTGACTGGCTTCTGCTATTTGGTCATCCCATATGGGAGTGACCTTATATCCCAACACTGGACGCAGGATTGATCCAATTAGCTCAATGTTTGGAGAGGACATGCTTGCTATGCCAAAGGCAATTTAACAATGCGTTGAAATAATAGTGAAGCGGTAATGTAGAGGTAAAGCCAGCTGATGAAATGGAAGTAATAGATAAATACTGATGGATAGGGAAGTATATAGATAAAACTATGGAAATAAGCCTTTGTCATGCGTAACTTGTAGCTGATACACAACTCACAATAAGCTGCTGAAAAATAAAGCAAAGCAGAAGAAATGCCACTAGACGGTAAGCATCCTCCCCAACAAAAAAGGGCCATTGAAGGACAAGAAGGGTTCACTATCCAAAACAGAAGTCAGAATTCACATCCATTTGCACATAATCACAATTTTGTTTGTGTATGAGTGTATCATGCAGCGGATTTATCCAAAACAGAAGTAATAGTACCCACTGATTATACAAATTTCCACCAGGAATTCTATCAATCACCACTTCAATTGTGACCTTATATTACAATTGCATTATCTGCTCTAATTATAGGAGAGAAATGAATCTATATCATAAATAAAAATATCGGTATCGGACAATATGTATTGATATTGAATACATTGAAAGAAAAAAATTTAAAAAATCGTAAACTGATTGGGATTATATTGGCTAATATATCGATGTATCAGCCGATATACCAATCAAGTATCGGGTAATATATCGCAATATATTGCTTCTACGAAACATAGTGCGATTTTGTCGTGAAATTGGAAATTATCAATATTAAAGGGGCCAATACCGATACAATGTCCAATGATTTGGATATAATGTTGATACACCTTTTGAAATTTTTTAGTGCCTCCACTGTGATCAGTGAACTTATAAACACTTGTACCCAACTAGGAAAGAAGAATCACATTTTTCTTTAATACTGACACATGAGAGACATTCTGGGAGTTCTCACAACTCCATCATACAACTGTATCTAAGCAATCAAGCACTACCAACTCCTTACAACTCTGAAGTTGAATTTTTTACCAAACGTCAAAAATTATCCGCACACTTAATGTCCTTTTCTTGTTTTGGGTTATTGTTTAATATCAACATTTATTCAACAATCCTTTGTACTTCACTATTAAATTCAAACATTTCCCAACATTTATTCAATCTCAACAAAGTGGATTGTAATTTTGAAATGAAATTTTCAAGATTTTTGTAACTTCCTAGATATAGTTATGATATGAAATAAAGAAAAAATAAAACTTTCAGACATGTCTCCATTGCTTCATTACTTTTTTCCTCAACAACACAATGATTTAATTTTATTGACAATTGATTTCAACAAATGACTATATGGCCTTAATAAAACAAGAAAACCATGTTCAAGGAGAGTATTTACGAAGGGTTCACCATTATCAAGAATCCAACTTACATGGAAATCAGAACACTCACCAGCAACATATGCCTCTCCATCGGCCTGTGTCCCTTCTTAGCACAATGCCAATAGACACTTCCGTGTTTCAGTTTCTTGGGCACTTCTTAACAATGCATGTCTATCCTCTACTGGCCATAGCTCCACTTTCTGCATCTCTTGGAGTACATGGATGAATTATGAGCAGCTTGTTTTAACCACCTTCTAAGAGAGAGAAAAAATACACGAGGGAAAAGGACAAATAGGGCATTTTGCATGTTACCAAATTGCTCAAATAGACAGAATGTTGCATGACTCCTTCATAAAAGCTTGCCAACTAGAATGTAATTAACACGCTATCCAACTTGAGTTTGTCTTCCATGCAGTAACTAAGGTCATGCACAAACTATCATGAGCACAACAAGATCAAGGCCTTGGCCTCATCTTCCATTATCATGCCAATGGTATCAAGCTGGTTTACGTATCATGAAAGCATTTGGGTTATCCAAGACCATGGTGCCTGCCTTCATCTTTAATGACTAATTCCATTATCTAAATAGAAATACAACCAAGGAGATACTTGGTTTGATACAAGCTTTCAAGCCTTGCCACAACCCTGTGACATCTTATCTACCTTGACATCAAATCAGGCATCATCAAAAAAAAAAAAAAAGCAGATCATGAACCTGTTTTTGTGTCTTCCTCCTCTGCATATCCATCGGGCAAACCCTGTGCCCCCTTTTCCTTACCAAGCAACACTTCCTATTTCCCGCATTTCACGAACACATAATGGAATTTACCTTCTATGACTCAAATTTGTTTTTTCATCCCATGTATCCACCTCGAACCAATTCCAGCAATTTTATCTATCCTAGCAATGTCTAGAAATGGCCTCCACAAGCCTATGTTTGATACTACTTTGTTAGGAACAAGTTCACCAAGAACAAGGAAAGAATCAAATTACTACATAAAATGAGTAAAACCATGAGACAAGTTAAGTGGTTCGGCATTGAGATTACCCTGACAAATGATCCAGCATGTTAAGATAAACAAGACAATGAGAAGAAAATAATCACTCCTTATGATATCATATGAACTAACAACACCCTTTCCCACCACCACCCGACCAAGACTTCAACAAAGACACTCTTGAACAAGTACCAGTAACCAGTCTTACAAAATCGGTTAAAGAAAATTGTTGAGAAAGTGCCCCAAGCCCTATTGTTTTCACCTCTTTCTGCTGCTTCTGTGAACTGGAATTATAGGCTTCGAACTGCTGCTAATACAAACAATCAAACATTTTGATTAGCAGGGGAAACTAAGCCTCCACTGCTGCTTCCCCATGAATGCTATTTGGATGTCCAAGGCAGTTTCACTCGGTTTCCAGCAAATGTCAATGTTCCCCAAGCTTCCTCTTTTCTTTTAGTTAATTTACAGCTGGTGATTTGGTATCAACTACAACATATAGGAAGAAGTTCTTTTCGTGTTTTTGTTTCCCTATTGATTTTTTTGAATCTTCATAGCCTGCGTATGACTGTTTATGTATCCATTCATGAAGAGTAATATAATTTGACTTGCCCCAACAAAACATCGATCGTTTCAAATGCAATCTTTCATACTCCTCATCAGTTAAATAGTAATAACAATTTCATTGTAAAGTCCAGTTCGGAGTCTGGAAAGAATAGCACTATTTTTGAGTCTATAATACACGTTTTTAATTTATATTATGAAAAAGTCATTTCCGACTTTTAACATCTAACCATCGAGGCGACTGCATGGTCGCGCCTAGCTCCCCTTCATACATATAATGTTCTCTAAATGATAAAATTTTAAGAAAGTAAATAAAAAGTCAATACATAGCTATTCGGAACACATTGCGGAGTCGTCGCTTAATTCAAATACGAGAAACAGAAGCAGAGACATTGCATAATATATTGGATTAACCACGATTTGTAGACGTGGCAGAAGCTAGAGAAGGGAAAAAGAGTTAGAGACTGTAAAAATATTATTTAGTTATAGATGTTCCTATGCTCTTTTCGTTAGAACTGTTAGGATGAGTTTGTTAGAAGAGATTCTTCACCTTGATATATATGTACATCTTCGGATGGAGCGAATGCTTGGAATGAAAATGATATTGATCCATTTCTTTTCTCATCTCTGCACTGACATCACAGCTCTGCTTGTGGGTTGAGCCTTTTTACTTTTTCTTCTGTTTCTCAATTTGCAGATCACGAATCTGCAGATTCACAGATTAAGGAATTTCTTCACAGACGATGCACGCTACATCTGAAATTCGAAGAACAGCAACCCGTCAAATCAATTAGCGCAGCGCTGCGGATCACACTCAGCCACTGCCATCAGCCATCACAACTTAGCAGCATTTCTGTGCCACTTCACTAGAAAAACCTTAACTTCAACTTCGATAAGCAATACACAAAAGTAGTGGTACCCCTCATTTATGATTGGCTTTCAAATTACACCTTTGTAATTTAATGGGCAACCTGGCAATCTAGAACAATTACAGAGATCCGGTCCTATTTTGCTGATTGACGCCCTATTGAGAGAAGCCGCTGTTTGTGTAAATTTTAGGTGAATGGTGAAATAGGGTTTCGAGAAGTTCAGATAAAAGGATGAAGAAGACGAACAGTGAAGGAACGAAGATTAAGAAGAGTGCAAGCTTGACTTAAAGTCTGATGTATCGGATTTAACTCTGTGTTTTCTAATCTCAAATTATCACCTGCTTTATACATACAGAAACCAGCTTAACAGTTAAAATTAGCTGCTTATAAATAACCTAATTTGGTTACAAACAGAAAAGTGTGGCATCACAAAAGAATAATATAAAAAATACTAGGAACACAATTATTTACAATTATATCCCCATAAAAAATTAATTTTTGGTATTGGACCTGTCCAGCTGATTGGCCCAATCCTTGTTTTGTAATAACCTTTTGCAAGATGAAGAATAAATGTCTTCTATTTGCATGTTTGATAGGTGAGATGAAAATAAATAATGATGCAATATTTTGATAAAGATATTTGCTATTTGATATTTAGTGGCAATATAAGTAGCATTGATCATTTATCCTTGAATCTTATCTCTAATTAGGTCACTGCTTAATTTATATGTTTAATTCGTTTATAAAACATTAGATTTGTTGTAATATAATTAGTAGTCTGATTGTCACAATAGAATAAAGTACCGTATGGGTGATTAGTTTGAAAATGTACAAGAACATAATGTAACTAAATTATCTCGGAATAAGTAATTGTCATAGTATGATATTCAACTTCTGTAAAAGAATGAAAAATAATTGGCTATTTTTTTTTTTAATTTTCAAGAAAGAAGAAAATTTTTAAGAAAATATAGTTACTAGTCATTGATTGGGTATATTTAAACATGAAGCTCAGTCAAAGTCACAAAAAAGCCTTTAGTTTTACCAATGAAGAGTAGTAGGAAATAAAAATTCATATCCCGCTACTTTATTGAGTTATTTTCGAATTTGGTGGGTAGCTATCAAATGTGTCAAAATTGATTTATCTATATATCAACTCAATGTTTAAACTGTATAACTTATATTAGGATGAATGATAGTCAAGTAAAGAAGTCAGGCAAATAATTTACCGAAAAAAAATACAAGGATTAATCTAAATATCATATGTATATTTTCATTGACACATTTAAGTACCCTTTGAGGGCCTCACTACTTTAATTGCCATAAATTATTTTAAAGAACCAAGGTCCTTTGTTTTGAATTTACTATTAATAAAACATTTAATAAAGTTTATAGATCTAGCACGATTGTCAGTCACAATGATATCATCCACATAAACTAATAGAGCCGTGAAAGAGTTTCCATCTTATCTCATAAAAAGACTATAATCCACAGGGGATTAAGTAAAACCAAAACCAATAAGATCAATAAAAAATTTGAAATACCATTATATATAAACTTATTTAAGTCTATAAATACTTTAAAAAAAATTTACATACCTAATTTGGTTTACCCTTACTGTATTTAGGTAGGCTTTTTATATAGATTGCTTTATCTAGATCTCTATGTAAAAAAAAATTTGTTAACATCAAACCAATTTAAGTGCCAATTTTTTTTTATTATTATTGCAATAGTCAACAAGTATTGAATAGTAACAAATTTAACAACATAAGAAAAAATCTCATAATAATCTTTTCCTTCTTATTCAGCTTTCATTCGGCATCCAATCTGACTTTATCCGTTTCAATGCTCCCATCACTTCGATATTTGATTTCATAAACATATATACATCCAATGGCCTCCTTTCCGAGTGGCAGGTCAATGATACCCCAAGTATTATCACTTTTCAGAGCAATTAATTCAACTTCCATGGCTTTACACCAATTAGGGTTTTTAAACACACGTGGATACGTATTTGGTTCATTTGTGACAGAAATAGATGAGGAAGAACCTTAAAAGTTTGATGATAATCTATCATATGAGGAAGACGATGACGAGGAAAAAGGCTTACCTGAAAGAAAACTTTTATTCTTACTCAATTGATTGGTGTTTGAAGTGAGATGGACTTGTTGACAATGGAAATCTTGTAAATATTGAGGGGCTCTTCTGATTCTTATGGACTTTCGTGAAGCTGCTTCGTTGTGAGGTGAAGCCAGAAGAATCAAGGTACTGTCTTCATGCTCAGGTAACAAGTTGTGCTCTTGGAATTTGCCGTGGAATCTGTTCCAAAGCTTATGGTGGCTCAGTGGGCAGGGTGCTGGAATGCTCTTGTTCTTGTAGGAGATGGGGAGTGATTTCTACAGTTTCAGTGGGTGAATTTCTTGGGACTTTGTGTTCTTGAACAATTTTCTGGATGCTTGTGGATCATTTTTAGAAGGAAACAAATTTTCATGGAAAATCACATTTCTAGAATGAAAAATTACTTTGTTCTCAACATCAAATGTTTATGGTCCTTTATTCCAAAGGGATAATCTAGGAAAGCACATTTTCTTTCCCTAGGTTTGAATATCTTTTTGCTTTGAGAAAGAGTAGAGGCAAAATATAAGCATTTATAAATTCTGAGATTTTTATAATTAAGTTTAGCATCAAAAAATAGTTTATATGAAATTTTATTTTTCAAAAATGATATTAGTATCCTGTTTAGAATATAAACTGCAGTCAGTATGTATTGATTTAAAAATTTTAAAAAATCCTATTACTCTAGTAATATTTAAAAGATGCTACTGTTTTTGTTCTATAATGTCATTTTGTTGTGAGGTCTTCACAACTCCTTTGGTGTATTATTCCCATTTTGTTAAAATATTCATTATTTAAAATTTAATTTCATTATCACTTCTCAATATCTTTGTCCTAATTTTAAATTGAGTTTTAATTAAATTGTAAAGAGATTCTAAATAAGATTTTATATGAGATTTATTTTTCTAAAAAATATCCAAATACTCTTACAAAAATCATCAACAATTGTTAAAAAATATATTAATCTATCGTAAGCCTTTACAAAATAAGATTATGAAAGATCAAAATATATCATGTCAAGGATAGTGGCACTCTTGTGATGGTTAATAGAGAAATGAAGTTTATGCTGCTTAGCCAGGGGATAAATGTGGCAAGGATCACTATTAATAGGATGAACATGATTTTTAAAATAGGGAATATCAATCAATTGTAATCTAGAATCACACACACACACACACATATATATATATATATAATAAAAATGCTAAATGTTGAAAATGAAAAAACTATTGGTCGAGACATTATTACAAGATGTAGAATCAAGGAGGTTGGTGAAAGCTATAGGGAAGATTTCAATATTCTACAGGAATATAATCCATTCCTCACTTTACCTATCGTAATTGTTATGTAAGATGAAAGGTCCAGAATAAAATATGAGTTTGAGAGGAATATATGACAACAGTTGTGGGCATTGGTAAGCTTCTTCGTTGAAATTAAGTTGAAAGAAAAAGGTAAAACATATAAAGATTGTGATGTGGATAGGATATTGGGAGGCACAATCAAATTTCAACTAGCTGAAAAACCATAATGAGCTCATTTGTGACGAGGGCCTAGTCATATTTTTTAGTTAGCTTTCTTTCAGTCTATTTAAATATAAGTAGAATTGTCAATTAACTTTCATTAAGAAAATTAGATAGTTAGTTATTATTAAGGTTTCTTAAATTATATAAGCAATGTATATGCTCGTTTGGGATATCTTTTTAGAGAATTGTGAACAAAACTTTAGGCATCACTTGAAGCATGAGACTAATAAGAGTATTATTTTTAATGTTTCGATAATTTGTTATAAGATTTACTAAAACTAATATGAGTTAGTTATTTTTAATTCTTTTTCTGATGTTTGGATAATTTTATTTTTAATCTCTTAATTTTTTTATTGTGCACTTGTGGGATATTTCATTGAGTTCATCTTGTCTACCGTGCATTTCATTGTATCTGAATTATTTGTGTAACATCCCGAAAGTTTGACTCGGGATTATATAGTAATAAAATTAATATAGTAATAAATAATTTAAAATGTTAATATTAATAAATATTATAAATTATAATAAGTATAAAATAATAAATAATAAACGATAAATGATAATAATAATAAATTAGAGTAAAATATATTTTAATAAATATTAATAATAATTAGTAATAAATAATAATTATAATAAATTATTATTAAATATTATTTAGGAATTTAATAATAATAAATATTATAAAATAATAAAAGATATAATTAAATAAATTCTAATAATATATATTATAATAAATAATAATAATTATAATATATATATATATATATATATATATATATATATATATATATATATATATATGTTTTATAATAATAATAATAATAACAATAATAATAATAATAATCATAACAAAAAGAAGAAAAAGAGAGATAGAGGAGAGGGAAAGGAACGGGAAGAGAAGGATGAAGAAGGAAAGATGAAGAAGAGGAAAAGAAGAGGAGAAAAAGGGGGAAACGGCGTGCGAGGGTTGCGGCCAGGATGGAGGAAAGAAGTTGAGGCCATTCGCTATATAAAGAAAGGGTGGGCAAGGAAGTCTGGAGATGGGAAAACCCTAGCGGTCTTTGCCGCCGCCGTTGGCGTTGCTCATTGCCGTCGCATTTGTTCCTCGCCGTGCCAATGCTACTGCCATCGTCGACCGTCTTTGGAAGAAGATTTGCCCTCGCCGTCATCGCTCGAGTGGTTTGCTGCCGCCGCCGACAAAAATTGGTACCGGCCGCCGCCGTTGCCGCTACTTGCCATCGTTGGGTCTTTGCCGGAAGAAGAGTCGCCGTCGCCGGCTGGTGTCACCGCCATCGCCGATTTGTGCCGCCCGCCATTACGAGAAGAAGAGAAATTGAGGCAAGTGAATCCGTCCTACCATTTTTCTCCTCTAATTGCAAGTGAACCCCTCCACTGTCGTTCTACTCAATTTGCAAGTGAATCTCCATTAATTTCATTTCTTTTTCGATTGCATGCTAATTCGTAATCTCTCATTTATGCAAGTAAAATTATTCATTTATTCTCAATGATATTGACGTGCTGAAATTTGTGGGAAAATTGACCGTATTTGAGGAATTTGGGAAAACAGAGCCCTTGCCTCCGGACGGTGAGAAAAACGGGAAATTTCAAGGGGATTCATGATGTATGGAGGCTTCGAATTCTTGGAGTCATGGAATGAAATAATTGTTTTCATACGGTTGGATGAAAAATTGAAATTTCGTTGAAAACGGAAGGGAAGGGAGGAACAGAGCACTGCGCCTTGTTCGAAAATTTGTACAGTGGGGATATGAACGAGTATGTATAATTATACGGTGTACCTGACGTGTAGTCATACGTATGTGTACATCCGTGTGCGTATGTGAATGTGGATTGGTTGTGTGGGACGCTGTGTGTGGGTTGTAGCTGCTCTGCGTGGGCTGTGTATAGAGGAGCAGCAGAAGCTGCTGCATGGGGGTATGCTGCGTGGTGAGTGCAGTGTGTGGTATGGGCCGTGGGCTGGAGTGTTTGGTGTGAGTGTGTGTGGATTTGGTTGGCAGGATATGTGTGGATGTGTATATATATGTGTGTGTGTGTGTGTGTGTGTGTGCGTATGGATACATGTGTGTGTATATATTAGATTGTGTATGTGGGTATGTATATATATATATATATATATATATATATATATATATATGTATGTTACTATATGAAAGTGCTTTGTATAAATATATATATAAGTGGGAATGTATAAGTGTATATGAATGTAGACGGATAATGAAAATATAGGTATGTTTATGTGTGGACATATGGGTATACATGAGAATAAAAATGTTAAGGAACATAGAAGGCATTTACACTTTGTATATGTGGTATTTTGAAATATACCGGCCTGTGTTAATAATTAGGTATGTACATTGATTGTTTGTGGAGAAATAAATATTGCTTGGGGATGGAACTTGAATAAAAGTAAAGATCGTTGGCCTTAGTTGTAGGCATCGCTCCAGAACAGAATGGAAGAACAGTTGAGTAGTTGAATTAAGCACATAAATCATATCTCGGTCCTTGTATGCCTTTAAACGTCTTGAGATATATTCCTTTGTGTTAGATTTGATGGAGTGAGTACGGTCTGTGTCAGCACTGAACGACATTCTTATCATTGATGTTGCAAAACCTTCTTTGCGTCATACTCGGTTGTGTGAGTATCTTAATTGTTGGTTTTCTACGGTCAAGGTTGAGGAGAGTGTGTGAAAATATTGAAGTATCTGGTCGAATGGGAGGCTTTGGTACTTTAATGTGGTCTACGCTTATCCGATACTGATTTCCGTATCCTGGTGGTGTTGAGGTACATTGCCTAGTTCGGCGGGATGCTTATAGCCATGTGACCATCGTAGGAGATGATATCAGGGATATCATTTGGCGAGGGGTATCACGGATGGTATCGGCATGCTACGGGTACAGCCTTTGGGAGGACTGTAGGGGTAGTTGTATACCATGGATAACCTCATTGCACTTACCCAGCCGTTGGGGGCGTAAATTCTCGGCCTTTGATTCACGGTGGCAGGATAAGATCCAAGGAGATTCTTATTATCTCGTACAGTTGTGACCTCAATTTGAGCTGATAATCAAATTCTTGATATTTCGTACAATGAGTCAAGAGGGATGCTTATAACCTAGTGACCATCGTAGAGGATGATATATGAGATATCATTGGCGAGGGGTATCGGAGGTGGTATCGGCATGCTACGGGTACAGCCTCTGGGAGGACTGTAGGGTTAGTTGGATACCATGGATAACCTCGTTGCACTTACCCAGCCGTTGGGGGCGTAAATATGCGGCCTTTGGGTCACTATGGTAGAATAAGGTCCAAGGAGATTCATTGTGGTATTTTATCATTGTTGATATCTCGTGAGTTTGGGATTCGGTTGAATCTAGAGTTATATTTTGTAGAATCCATGGATCGGATTTTACGTTATTTGGATTTGGTGGAATCTATGTTGTTTATTGATATTGATGTTCAGGTCGTTCACGCTGACATATGGACCGGAAAAATCCCCAATCATCGTTGATGTCGGATTCCAGGGGATTACCGTTATTTATTGGCACTCTCGTTGTTTTTGGATGTGCGGGTCTTGTGAGACCTATTTTACCTAGAGTCGTATTTACGACGTGTTGTAATTCTTCTCGGATATAGTAGATGGTTAGATTTATACTGAGATTTTGATAGTTTGATATCCGAGATTGTTATTGTTATTAGCGTCCTTGATTATTATCACTTGCTGGGCTTTGGCTCACCCTTGTGTTTTATTGGCTCCAGATTAGACAGGTTGACACCATGATAGAAGAGATCGCGTGAGTAGACTCCAGGCAGAGATGATCTCAGAAACTGAGGCTTTTCAGATAGAGACTTAAGATCTTGGTAGTTTAGTTACTATTCAACTTTTATTAAATTTTTCTATAAGAATTGATACATTTGACATTGAGGTCATTTATTGAAATTATTTGTCATTATTATGGATATTTATGTGATGATGCATTTATGATGAATATGGATTGTGTTTTAAATGATATTATAGAATTTGTTAAAGTTGTTTGGTGACGCGTAATTGATGATTTTGAGATGATCCGAGATTTTTACCATGACAGTCCGGATCGGGTTCGGGGATCCGAGATCGGGTCGTCACAATTTGGGTGAGTGATAGTTGTTAGAATATAAAAAGATAATTTTGTATAAAGGAAAAATGATGAATAGACTTTAAACTTGAAATTTATATTCACTTTACTCTTAGTCTTACAAATATTACAAAATTATATGAGTATATATACTACTCCTAGATACATGCAGAATTTCAATACATTAATCACTTTAATACATCTACTAAATATATATATGTTAACCATCCATTAAATAAATTAAAAACTTGAACACACATTAATTAGGTTTATTTTTTTTATAAGTTTCATGAATCTTAAATTAATACACCAATTAAGTTTAAGTCTTAACACTTTTCTTTAAACTTAATTCCGTGTAACTCCAAGCATTATTTTCATTCTCGTAAAAGTATCATACTTGATAGGCTTTGTAAAGATGTCCAACATTTGATCATGATCCTCATATACTTCACCTCCACCTCGTTTTTCATTATGCAATCTCGAATAAAAAGATATCTTGTATTAATACACTTGCTACTATCATGAAAGACCAAGTTCTTTCCCAATTAAGTCAAGGGCTTGTTGTCAACAAAGATCTTCATAGCTTTTATTTGTGGCATTATTTCTATTAGCAATTTTCTCTACCAAGTATTATGACAAGCACATGATACAATAGCAACACATTCGACCTCAGATGTAGAAAGTGTCACAATTGGTTACTTTATTGAATACAAAGTAAATGCTATATTTCACATATAAAAAAAAAACTTATAGTACTTTTTCAGTAATCAGTATCTCTAGCCCAATCACTGTCATTGTAGTCCACAAGCTTATATTCTCTAGAAAATGAATAAAGCAGATCATAATCAATCGTCCTTTAATATAATGATGGATTTGTTTAACTATTTTGAAATGTGTCGTGATCAATATTTTTATAATTTGACTTTAAAAGGAATATTTGGTCATATGTAAGTCAAGTATCTTAAATTTTTTACTAGACTTTTAAAAGTCATAGAGTTTATATTTTCTCTAAATTTTTTCTTGGGCAATTTCAAAACACATTATATCGGGGTGCTTATGAATTAACAATCTTCAATCTTAGATTTCTTAAGGATCAATTTAGAAAATCCTTCTTGAAAAAAAAAAAAATCATTCTCTCTTTGTTTGATCTCAACACTAAGATGATAAGACATGAGACCAATATTGGTTATCTAAAACTCTTTGGTAATAGCATACTTAAATTCTTCAAATATACTTAGATTATTGCCCATGGAAATCAAATCATCAACGTATAGATAAATGTTTATATTATCACCAATTTTTCATGTATTTTAGTACAAAGGGCATACTCTTGGAAGTACTTGTCAATAGGATTGTTCCATACCCTTTGCGCTTATTTTAAACTATACAACACTTTCTTCAACTTTAATATATGTCTTCATGACCATTTATTACATGACCCGCTAGTTGTTTATTGTAAATATCTTCTTTAAGAATGCTATCCAAGTAAGCTATTGATATGTATATGATGTATTTTCAATTTCTTTTACACTGTAAGTAAGATTAACAAACAAATGGACTCTAACCAAGTAACTGGTGCAAACACCTGACTATAATAAATTTTAAGATATTGCCTATAGCCCTTTGCTACTAACCCTGGTTTGTATCTCTTCACTTCTCCCTTAGCATTATTCTTTCTTGAAAACATACTTCACATCAATGAGTTTTTGTCTTTTTGACAATGTTGCTAACTCCCAAATATTGTTCTTTTTGACTGCCTTGATATCTTTGTTCATGACAATTTGCTATTTCTTATCTTTTAGTGCTTCTTTACAAACTATTGGCTCACAATGGGCAAAATAACAATAAAGAACAACATCTTCATTTAAATTCATTGTTACCTGACAAAGATCTTGAAGGCTCTGCATTCATTGTTGCCTTTCACTAGAGCTTCCACTTAAAGAAAATGATAGTCGTGTATTTGAAATTGTTGGCGAGTAAGGAGGTATTGTTGGTCTTGTGCTTCTCTCCCATGCTCCTCTTCCCAGAGGAAAGGAAAGAAATCATATCTCTCATCATCTTCATCACTTCAATTCCATGCATCTTCTTCATTAAACTCCACATCTCCACTTACAATGATCTTGCTGGCATTTGGATTATAGAGTTTGTATTCATTGGATCATTGATCATACCCAATGAAGATGTATAGCGTGCTTTTGTCATCAAGCTTAGATATCTCTTGATAAGGTACATGCACATAGCCAATACTTCTAAAAACTTGCAAAACAAAAACATTTGGCTTTCTCCCAGTTCATACTTCCTGAGGAGTTTTCTCCCATAAGCTTCTTGTTGGACAATGGTTAGACAAGTACACCGCACAATTAATCATTTTAGTTTAAAACTGTTTCGGCATCTTTTTTGCCTGCAACATGCTTTGGGTCATATTGAAAATACTTTTATTCTTTCTTTCAACAATACCATTTGTTGATGTGACAGTGAAATAGTTAAGAACTATCTAATGTCATTTACTTCATAAAACTCATTGATGTCATTAGAAGTAAACTTCTACACTCCATCTAATCTCAAGGATTTAATACAATTTTTATTTTATTTTTCTATAAGTGTTTGAAAGTTCTTAAAATAACTGAAAACTTAGATTTTTCTTTCAAAAAATATACTCAAGTTTTTGTATTGAAATCATCAATAAAAAAAAGGACCAATTTATACCTAATGAAGATGGCTTTATAAATCCACAAATATCAGTAAGAACAAGTTCTATTAGCTCACTTGCTCTATAAGTAGCTTCTCTAGGAAAACTCATTCGAAATTTCTTGTTAAAAAGACATCTTTCACATAATTGATCTGGTTGATTGATAGACAATGAGGCTTTGAACATCCCTTTTTGGTGAACAATTTCAAGCTTTCAAAGTTCATATGCCCGAGCCTTAAATGCCAAAGTCAAGGAAGTGTCTTTTATGCAAGTCATAAGGCATTTTACAACATTAGTTTGGATATCAAACAAAGAATATTCTATTTTTTGTCATGGGTATCATGGCTATCCTTCCAATATTCATAAAATAAAATATTTTAATTTTTCAAGTTAATTTCGTAGTTCTTCTCTAATAATTATCCCAAACTCATACTGTTATTTTTTATGCTTGATATTAAATACTACTTATGTCACAACCTTGGCATGAATACAAAATAAATAATTAATAATTAAATCTAAAAAAATTTTAACAACTAATTAGAACCCAAATATCGGATTAGACCTAACAAACCAATAAACACAAAATAGACATAAAATCCATAACTGATAGCGAATACATAATATGATTGAATTATCCTTATCCGATCTCCAAATAAATAATATAATAACAAACTTTTTTAAAATTAATTTATTAAAAAAATATCTAACAATTATCCATACCAGCAAGATACAAAGTTGTACAAAATTCTAACAAATCATTATTCACAAATGTACAAACTATCATAAATCAAAACTAAACAATATGGGCAACATAAATCAAAATACACTTCGAATATAAATAAATAATAAAGTCTTTAAATAGTCTTTGTCCAATACTACAAGTAATTTAATAGCCTTCTAATTTAAAAGATTAAATTATAAGTCTAAAGCTTAACAAATATATATATATAATATATAAATCATATACATAAATTAGATAAAAGGACTAAAAAGTTATAAATATTATGTGAAAATCCAATATGTCCAATATTCCAAATCGGTAATCCAAGTCATGATTTTGTATGCCAAAATTCATAATATATATACAACTATCTAATAATCTAGCCGTGTGAAATCGTTCAAAGTCTAAATCACATTATTCCAAAAGATTCAAATATCCAAAATTAGATAAATTTGAATACCATATCAAATATGCAAAATTTTAAAAGGCCGAATATTTCAATCACTAAATAACATACTAGTAAATATTTTTGAAAATCCAAAGGTATAGTTACACTGCCTAAACTACGCATAAATGCTCCAAAGGAGCCTATCAGACACAGCCTTATTGTAGAAAACACGAACTGGCGTGAGAGAGGTACTAATTAGGCATTAGCCTACTTCTTTTAAAATATAATTTTTCTCAAATATTATTATTTAATTATTTTTTAAATTGGTTCAAAATTATCATAATAATGTCATAAATTATAATAAAAAAAATTGAGTTTTGTAACTCTCTCTTAGTTACAAAATTTCATCTTTAAAATTTACTTATCTTAATGATCAAATAAGTAGAGATACTTCTCTCAGATTTCGTTCTTATGTTTTCAAGTTACTTCTTCAAAAAAATGATTCTCCAAAATAATTTAACCAGTGAAATCACCTTGGCATGCAAAGCTTGATCTTATCTCTCCAAGATTCAAACTGAAACCTTAATATATGTCAATTTGTCATCATTTTTCAATGGTTCATACTCTATGATGTGTAAGGAATTGAACACTTCTGTAATATCGAAACATGAAAGACGTCATGATAATCTGCCAAATTAAGAAGTAAAAATGATTTGTTAGCCATATCTTTAACTCACTATAATATTTTGAATGGCCCAATAAATCTTGGTTTAAGCTTCCCTTTCATCCCAAATATTGAGATCCCTTTCCTTGAATATACCTTTAGAAACATATGATCATCCACCTCGAAATTTAAATTAGATCTTTGGCGATCAACATAGTTCTTCTAATGACTTCGAGCAACTATCAAATGATTTTGAATTACTTTAATCTTATCAGATATGTTTTGGATAATACTGGGCTTCAGAAGTATACAATCACTAATATTTTTTTCTAATTGGTAGGAGACCGACATCATCGTACATATAAAACTTCAAATATGACCATTCTAATACTCAACTAATAGATGTTATTATTGACAAATTCAACAACTAACAAATAATTATCTTCTTTTCATCTCTAAAATAGAGGCTCATAACATATATTCTAAGATTTGAATTACCCTTTCTGATTATTTATCTATTTGGGGGTGAAATGCTATACTAAATTTTAGATTTGTATCAAATTATTTGTGCAAACTTTTCTAAAATTTCAATACAAATATTGGGTCTTTGACCAAAATAATTGAAATGGAAATTTCATACAATCTTACAATCTCATTGATATACAAGCATACCAATCGATTTCTAGAAAATGTTGTTTTTATTGGTAGAAAATGGGCTAATTTTGTCAATATATCCACAATCATTCAAATTGAATCATAATTCCTTACCGTCTTAGATAAATCTAAAATAAAACCCATTGTGATATACTCTACCTTTCAGTTAGGAATAGGTAGAGGGTATAAAAATTCTAGAGACTTCTAATATTCAGCTTTAACCTATAGTCACACAAGACATTTTGTCATATAAGCCGCTATCTTTCGCTTTATGTTTTTCTACCGAAAGAGTTTATTCATATCTTGATATATCTTGTTAACTTCGGGATGAATGTATACTTTGATCTATGGGTTAAAATTTTTTCCTTTAGATCCTCAAAGTTAGGCATACAAGTTTAATTTTAAAATCAAAATACTCTATCTATTTGAATATTAAAATTCTCTCATGATTTACTGTTTAAATCCTTAGCAATCTCTATCAAATACAAATTATCTATTTGGGATTCCTTAATTTTGTCCTTGATCACCAGTTGAACATGAAAATATGGCAATATTATTCTTGAGTCTTGGGAGTGTAAGTGAATATTACAGTTTTTTATCCCATTCATCATCTACCACTCCTCGAACATCATACGGCTATTATATCTAAAGACTTATGACTAAATGTGTCAACTATAATATTCATCTTTTTTTAACTAATATTGGATTTTATTATTATAATTTTTCAATAAATTTAACCAATGACGCTATATTATATTTGATTCCTTTTGTGAGAATAAATAACTCAGACTTTATAATCGGAATACACAATAAACTTTTCTCCATATAAATAATTCCTTTAACATTTTGAAGCAAATATAATTGCCACCAACTCTAAATCATGGATAAAATAAATTTGGTCGTAGACCTTGAGCTATTTTGATTCATAGGCAATAACCCTACTGCGTTGTCTGAAGGCACAACTCAATTCTTCTAAATATCACAATAAATCATGAAACCTCTTGTATCCTCTAGAAGTACTAAAATTGGCAGAGATTTCATTATATTTTTGAACTCTTGAAAGCTTTTCTCATAGTCTCATCCCAATAGAAAGCCATCTTCTTTCGAGTTAGATGTATTAACAGTACCATAATCCTCAAAAAGTTCTTGACAAAACATTTATAGTATCCGACCAGTCAAACAAAATTACTAACTACACAATATTTGTCAACCATTCCAAATTATCCACTCCTTCAATCTTCTTCGGATCCACCGACATCCTTTCTTTTGAAATAATATGCCGAAGAAAAGATTCTTCTTCCAGCCAAAATTCATATTTCTTCAATTTCATGAATAACAGTCTATTCTTTAAGAATTATCAAGTGGTTCTTAAATGAGCCTCATTCTTCTCAAAACTACTCGAATAGAACAAAATATTATTAATAAAAATCAGAGCAAATCGA
This sequence comes from Nepenthes gracilis, assembly GCA_033239525.1. Lineage (NCBI taxonomy): Eukaryota > Viridiplantae > Streptophyta > Magnoliopsida > Caryophyllales > Nepenthaceae > Nepenthes > Nepenthes gracilis. The sequence goes on from BSYO01000009.1 coordinate 8,653,554, forward strand.
TCTAGATATAATTGAAAAACTTAATTCGTAAGATCTATGAAAGTTGTAGGCATATTAATTAATCTAAACTTTATCATCAAAAATTTATAATGAATGTACCATATTCTGAATATTGTCTAATGTGTGTCCTCCTCATTGATCATCAATTGATGATACCCTGAGTACAAATTAATGTTAGAGAAAATCGTGCTCCATATAATTGATTAAACATATTGTCTATACTTGGAAAAGGGTATTTTTCCTTGATTGTGATCATATTTAATTCGTTATATTTAATACACAATCTCATTGTTCAATCCTTCCTTTTCACAGAGACTATTGATGCTCCCCATAGCGATATACTTAGTTAAGTAAATCCTTTATTCAACAACTCTTACAACTATTGTTTCAACCTCTTTAATTCAAATAGGGCAATTTTATACGAAGTCCTTGAAAGAGGCAGTGATCCAGGCATCATATCAATGGCAAATTCAAATTCTATGTTTGGAGACAAATTAGGCAATTTTTTTAAAAATACATTCTCGAATTCACATATTATCAGGGCCTTCTTAATAGAAATGTTATGGCTCTTAGCAGATGTGACATAAGCCAAATAAACTTTGCACTCATCTTAAATCAAATGGCTCGCTTACAAAGTTGATATCGAATATGTTGATTCTTTATTAGTATTTTCTTAAAATTTAAAAGAATTATACCTCAAAATATAAAACAAAATAATATCAAACAAAACCATCTTATTGAAGCAATTGACATTCACATGATAGCAAGTTAACTAATCTATCCCTCAAATAATAACAAATTCATGTACTTCTAACAAAATTAAATCCATAGATAAATCAAATCCACCAACCCAAATAGAACAATTGGGATACATGATATCCACCACTAAGGATTTGTCCATTGGAGTGAAAACAGCAAAAGCATAGTCCAAAATTTAAGGAAATGAAGACAAATAGCAAACAAATTTAAGAATAACAAAAGAATATGTAGATCCGGAATCAATTAATATATTAGCCATATAAATAAATATTAATATGTTATTTTTAACCATCGATGGATTGGCATAAGCATCCTTCATCATTGCCATAGACGTATTTTCAACAATAGTGAATTTCCTCTCCGTATGATTCAGTGAGAATGGGCTATCATTTATTGTATGGCCAACTTGATCATAATTGAAGTAAGCTTCAGATTGACGATAGTACTATCTCCTCGGGTGGTATTTACCATAGCAGTCACATATTGATCTAGGGTGTTGTGGCCTCATCGACAAAGATTTAACCCCAACATAATTACTATTTTCTTAAGCCCTGGACTTTAAATGAGATCCTTGCAATCCCGAACCTTGACCTCCTTTGCTCATCGATCTCTTCTTAAAGAATTTGGTCTTCTTTTCCTCTTGCTTGTTAACCAAAGCTCGGTTGAGCAATTCATCAAACGTCCTTAGACAAAGTAACGCCAACTAATTTTGGATTGAGTCTTGAAGCCCTTGCAAAAACATTATGGCCATCCTAGCATCATGCATAACAATGTTCTAGGTGAAATGAGATAACTCCATAAAATTAGTATTGTACTCCATCACTATCTGGCTTTCTTGCTTCAAATAAAAAAACTAATATTCTTTTTGTTTACGAATAGTCGCCAAGAATTACTTTTGAATGAATGCCTCCAAAAAGATATTTTAACCTAAGATTCTTTAGTGCATCGTCCATCATTAATTCTTGCTTGTAAACCACAAGCTTCATCTTCTCCTTAGAATAATCAATAATTTCAAACAACTTTTGCACACTGTGGATTTAAAATTTTGTCTTTATAGGGTTTGAATCTCCTAAAAACTCTAAAACTCTCTCGTTTGTAAAGTGGTCAATCGGAGTCAAGCCATAACCCTGATTCCCAGTTCCTTGTCTCTCCAACAACTTTATATCTTGGCGTTGGACTATTCAGTCCATATTATCTGTCATCTTAGCCATCATCGCCAAATAATCTTCCTCCTAGCTAGATTAAATTTCTCTTCTTCTTGATATTTTTAGTACCTATCATGCAATAATTTTGAATGTTTAGTTTTCAAAATCATATATGATACTTTTCTTATAATTTTCTTTAATATCATTACTTTCATAATCTCGACACAAGTAAAAAATAAATAATTAATAAATAAACATTATTAAAATTTTAACAACTTATTAGAATCCAAATAATCGAAACATTGGGTTGAATTTAACAAACCAGTAAACTTAATATAGACATGACATCCATAACTAATAGCAAATATAGGACTTGAAGGAACTAATCGATTTGATCTCAAAATAAATAATATAGCAACCTACTCTTTTTAAACCCATCCATAAGGAAAAATATCGACAATTATTCATACATGTATGGTACAACAAAATCTAACTAATAATTAATCTCAAATATATAGACAATCATAAATAAAAACTTAAATAATAGTCTAAATATAAATGTCAAATACAATCTGAATACAAATAAATAAGAAGGTCTTCAAATCTTCTCTATTTAAACCCTACGAGTAATCTAATAATCATTTAATTTGAAAAGTTAAAAAATATAACAAGTTATGAGCCTAAATTTCAATAACTATATAAATATATATATATTTATATAATATACAAATCATATGCATAGATAAGATAAAAAAATTGAAAAGCTGTAAATATCATATAAAAATTCAATATATCCAAATATTCCAAATAGGTAACTTAAGTCATTATTTCAAGCATCAAAATTTATAATACATATATGAATATCTAATAATTTAATTGTAAAAAATCATTCAAAGTTCAAATCACATGATTCCAAAATGTTCAAATTTTTTTAGTCAAGTAAATTTGAATACCATGTCAATTTTACAAAATCTCAAGAGACCAAACATTTTAAACACCAAATAGAAAGTATGTAAAAATTTTAAAAATCTAAAACAAATTAAAACTGAGAACCAATAGCCAAAATGCTAATTTTAATAAAGGGTTACACGTACTCTTAGTTATCTTAGACTAAAATACTTAATTTAGATATGTATGCGAGCGATCTATAATTGCACTTTTAAATGATATCAAATGCTTCTTTTTTTACCATCTATGAAAATAAATATAGTCATTAAGTAAGTTTAATATATTAGGATATCTGAATATATTATTTCGTCGATTATTTACAATAGTTTTTAAATAAAATAATAAATGAATAATTTTATAATAAATATCCAAAACTTTTCTACTTTATGGGCAAAGTATTAATCTTTTCACTATATAAAAAAGTATAAATTTATATTAAATCAAAATATAATCCTACCAAGTACTTACATGAACTGATGTAAGATTAAATGTATAACTTTTATGACTTTTTTTGTTTATAAATATTTTCATATATAAATATAACATCTCAAAATATTGACTTGGCCTATAAAAAAATAAACAAATTATTTAAATTTTTGATAAAATTAAACAAAATTTTAAAATATTTGTAAGAAAATACATGCATGTAATAATATTTAAAATATGCAATGCCAAATATATAACTATTGTACATTTGTTTTATAAATATTTTCAATATAAGATCTCAAAATATTAACCCAATTTATGAAAAATGAATAAATTCTTCAAACTTTTGATAAAACTAAACAAAATTTTAAAATATTTAGTAAAAAATACATATATTCAATAATATTTAAAACATATGATGAAATGGTGACATATATAATAGTAAAAGAATATAAGAAAAATTGAAGGATATGTAAAATAGACTAAAGAACGGATTATGAATACTTAGTTTTAACCTATGATCTAACCAGATCTGGCTCGATAAGCTCAAAAGTCTCATTCTTATTCTTTCTCTCTCCTTTTATTCTTCTTTCCCTCTTCTTTTTCTCTCTCTTTATCGCATGAAAAAATTGTGCACTGATGTGGATTACCTTAAATACCCAAAACAATCCACAAGCAACAAATATGTGCATATCAGATGCCATTCTAAAATCTCGGGTGCGCATGGACACCGTATTAGATGCAACTAAAGTGTCAGTATTTTGCCTCTACCTTATATAAGCGTTACAATAGACGCATATCAAGTGCTTCTAATTCTACCTAAAATATTCGTGAGTATTAACATATGCGTACATCATGTGTTACTACTCTGTCTAAAACCATGCATGAGTGCTCCAAAAATGTCTATTAAGCACAACCTTACTAATAAAAATACACACTATCATGGGATAGGTGTCAATTAGGTGCTGACTTATTTAAATTTTATTATATAATTATTTTTCAAATTGATTGTAAATTATAATAATAACGTCATAAATTATATAGAAAATTGAGTTTTACAACTTATAAGTTGATGATCATCATTTTTCCTACAAATTAAAATTGTACCTTTGCGTCAAATTGAAACTTTGGAGTAATCTCCAAGAGTAATGGGTCCAATTATGAACTCATCCATATCTACAAATTTGCTTTTATCTACACACAGGTGATTGCTTGTTGCATTATCAAATTACCATAAATTTGTTTAGCTTTCCCTTCCATCATAGGTTAGTGGCAAAGTGGCTTGCATCCTCATTCTCAATGAAATTCAATGTTAACGGGAAAACTCTGAGATTTTTAGGTTTAATGTGCATTATTTTAACAATTGAAATATCAAACTTTGGACTTGTCGAATTGCTTCAGGTAACCTTCACTACCACATCCTTGTGAGGATTGACCCCTATCGTCATCGTTTGGGTTTCAAGAGCCTCGCCGGCCTCTTCCGCTTCCTATTCTTTCTCTCTATTAGTTCATCTTTCTTATTTATTGATCACTTAGTGGTAAAAGACTTATTTAATTGGCTTATCTTTTTTCTTGTTAATTCTCTTTTCATAGGCTTGTAAGAAACCCACAAGTTAATTAATTATTATGGTTTCCAAATTTTTTGATCCCTTAATGGCTATGACAATATGATCGACATTTGAGTGTAGAGAATAAAATGCTTTTTTAATGACCTAGACGTTATTTACCCTTTTTTTTTTCCCCATATTGTTTCATTTGATTTACTATGATTAATATCATTAAAAATAAATCTACAATAGACATTGATTCTTGCATTCATGAACTTTCAAAATTTTCTTATAATATTTGAAGGTACACTTTTTATACTTTATCAACTCCTTGGTTAGAATTTTGTAAAATCTTCCATGCTTGATTGGCGATGGTTGTATTAACCATTCTCTCAAACATGGCTTAGTCCAAATATTGCTTGATAAGAATAAGTACTTGTTCATCCTTTTTTTTTTTTAAATCTTTTGCAATGTCTCCCTTTGAGCAGGTGTCAAAGTGACATCTTCACTAGACTTGTCATGACCTCTATCCACGTTCCTATATCGGGGAGCTTAAGAAAAAAAACTTTCAATTTATAAATTTAGGGGACTCTCCTTTCTATGGGGTGTCCTTTTGGGGTGGGTTTTTTATCTGAGCTCGTACTCGCATTAATGGTATTTTTATTGAGACTGACTCTGATCCAGAGAAGGCTACCTGCGGAGGGTTCTGACCGAAAAGAGGCACTGCGGAGGGCTGACCTGCTGCAGATACCTTAGGGCGGAGTAAAGTATCACAGAGTGAAAACCGCCGAGTGAAATGTCTTGAGTGCAACCACTGAGGGCTGCGGCTATCAAAAGGGGGAATGATGTGAGTTCCACATTGGGGAGCTTGAGGTAGAATATCCAACTTATAAGTTTGAAAACTCTTCTTTTCATAGGGCGTCATTTTATGATAGGCTCTCTCCCTGAACTTGTGCTCGTATTATACATCTTAGAATCGAAGCAAAAGTTTTCACACAAATACACCAATTTTCTTATCTTTCTTTTGTAAAATGAGAGAATTGAAGTGGGAAATTGGAATTGGCCATCTCTAGGATCATAATATTTTGGCACTTTGATACTAATTTGTCAGAATATAAAAAAATAATTTTATAGATAGGAAAAAGAATGATGAAACTTTAAACTTGAAATTCATATTTACTTTACTCTTATTCTTGTAAATATTCTAATACTACATGAGTTTTCATACAGTTTCAGGATACATCCATAATCTCAATACATTGATCACTTTAATACTGCTAGGAAATATAAATACGTTGACCATTCATTAAATAAACTAAGACTTAAATATAAATTAACCATGTTTATTTTCCTATAAATTTTATAAATCTTAAAAATAATACATCCATTAAATTTAATTCTCAACAATAGTTGGGTGAAAGGAGCTTAAATCTAAATCCTCATCGGGTTTCATGAGATTGACCGTCCAATTTTTCTATAAACTTCAGAGTCAGATTCTAAATTTTTTTTTTGGACAATATTGCGCCGTCTAAAATATCATAAAATATAATATTTATCCACATATATGAACAACAATAAGATCATGAAAGGTTACATGCATGCTCAAAGTATGCAGCCACTTGGAGCAAATTATTAAAAAAAAAAAGCTGGTTAATACTAAACGCTAATAGAAATATACTACTCGCTACTTGGCAGCTAGTTTAGGTAAATTACACGACGCAAATATGGACGTATACATACACAATACACACAAGCCTAGCTGATTAATAACCAAATTACCCAAGCACAGTACAGCTGACGACTCAGACCCATGCAATGATATCGACAGAATTAGGCTAGCAGCAGTGGAAGTGGTGGCTACATAAGGCAGCAAGCATTGACATTGTCGTCGTTGAACAGGTTGCTGACTTTGTCATCTCCACGGTGAGTCACAGGGATGGTTCCGTGCTTGTCGCCAACGTTGTAGCCATGGCGGTAGTAGTTGTAGCTCTCTTTGTAGTCGTTGCTCAGGTCCTTGAAATAGTCGTTGGTAGAGGTGAAGTAGAGAGGAGGGTTTGGATACGGCCAGAACTCCGCCCTCTTCCCCGCCCTCCTCACGGCCTTGAGCACCTTGTTCCTCTCCACATACCCCACCACCGTCACCTTCTCCATTTCTAAGTTTACCTCCACCGAGTCCACCCCTGAAGTACATATTATGTTGTAGTGTTTAATCAGAACTTAATTGATTGTTATGCAATTCATAGACCTGACTATTTAATACGTCACATCGTTAATTTTGGAAATTAATTTATCTTTCTTATACATATTAATATTTATTTATATTAGAGAACGTTCTACCTTATCAATTAAAAATATAATCATATTAAAAAATATGATAAATAAAAAAAGTAGATATAGATATATTAGTAACCTAACTAATTTTTTTTTATTAGACCCGTTAATTTTTTTTTATTATCCCATTAAATATATTTATTAACTAATATGACCACTTATCTTTTAAGATTAGTCGATTTTTAATATCTTTTTTACCCAAAAAATATTACAAAATTACTTTAAATTTGCTATACATATTAAAACTATAAAATTGTTGATTTTTTTTTTTGATAATTTTTATAAAATAATTTCTATAATAATCTTACTAAAAAATACTCTAAATTTGACCTCTCTGTTTCCTTTAGTAGTAAGAATCATAGCGGAGTAGTATTAATTCCAATGGAGTAGCATAAAGCTTTAGTTAATTATACATCAAATTATATCTCTTAAAGTGTAAAATCATATATTCTATTAATGTCCGATTCCTCATTCATTTGTAATTAATCGTCTAAAGAGAAAACAAAAATGATGTGGGATTCATAAATTAATTGAATAATACACCTTTAAGCTTCAAAATGGAGTCCTTGACAACTCTCTCACAGCCAGTGCAGCACATTCTGACCTTGAGCTCCACAGTCTGCACGTTAACAAGCACTTAATACAGTTCTGTCAGGATTGCTTTGCATGAGTAAAAACACAGTCCGTACTCTTCGCAATTACATATATCTATCTAAAATAAACCGATGGGATTTACCCCTTTTTTAATAATTAAAAATTAAAAACTTTAGAAATAATTTAAAATTTTTAAAAGTCAGTTAAATTATAAATATCTATTTCAGATAAATGATTAAAATTATGAGAAGTATGGTCTACCCTTTACCCAATAAAGTAACATTTATAGATAAATGGGGGAGTTAGTATTAGTTATAAAAAATTGAATCGTCGAACAATAAATATTTGCTTTATTTTTTAATTAAAAAAAAAAACAGCAGATTTGTTCGAATTTATGGCCCCAACCCCATCCATGGCTATGGATCAAAGCTCTGAACTCTTTAAGCGGGGGCTCCTCATCATTTATTAATAAATCATTAATTTTAGTTCATTCATGTGAAGATTAAATGAATCAAATTCAGGCGACTTATACAACAAGCAACCAAGTTAAATATAAGTCACGTCGAAGAGTTCCAATCCAATTTTGATTTTGATAAGTTAAGATTAAAAGGCCCACCAAATAGCCTGTCATCAGATTTAAATAAATAAACCATGCCAATTTAATTTTTCATCCCTCACAATCCAGTTTCATATGTTGAAAAACTGACTCATAACAATTTTTTTTTTTAAAAAAAACTTACACTATTAGCCAGGTGAAGGCCAAATATTTATTAATATATAATCACACCTACCTTATATAGGCATGAAGGTTACATATGTTTGGTCCATAGGAAAATTGGGGTTCTCGAAAGCTATACTTCTGAACTGTTTAATTAATAAAAAGGGTCTAATATGTATCATGTAAAAGATCAACTTATATCTAGATTGCTAGACGATGGCTAGAAAGGTATACTTAAATTTTCTGGTCCATAGAATAACACTTGCAGAAAAAGAGAAGGTAAGGTTAACTAACTACTTTCCAATCCCATGAAACAGTATGCATGCATATAACAAAAGGCATGCTATGATCAAAGGCCATGGAGGATTTGTTTGTTGTTTTCTCCATAAACAAGACAAAGAAGGAGAAGAAAAAAGACGGTAACCAATAATATGAACGTAGTTGCATGGATGAAAGCGAACCTGTAAAGAAAGAGGTCGACTCTTGGGCATGTTGTACTTGGAGTTTGTTTCTACTATCGAAAAAAACTGTCGATACGTGAGGGGAACAAGTCGATAATCATATATATCTCTTTAATGATTAAAGTAGCTTTGAAAAAAATGCTTCCCTAACTATATATAAGAGCATAACGAGGTGTTTGGAGCTCAGTGGGGAAGAGGAAAGAGGTTTGAGATGAGATCAATCAGATGAAGGAAAAAGGCGAGGCCTGGCTAGAAAGATATTCCTTCAGCTGATCCAAAGCATCGCTTCCTCAAAAGTTCTAACTAATCCCCCTTTTGGATTATATTCCCATTCCAAATGCTAAAGTTGCAGGTCTAAATATACCATTCCATCTGCTGCACATCTTCAGTTCCTTGTGCTTAAGTTAATTGCCATGAAATTAGGGTTTGTAAAGTTCGCATGTGGGTCATGGTCATTAGCATATTGTTGCCCAGTTTAATAGATATTAACTCCCTTTTTTTTTCCCTTTTCTTTTGCCCTAGTGGGATACATATTGCCTTACATTATACAACGGAATACCCTATAAACGAAATTCATGGGGAACTATAAATAATACTTGTTGATCTCTTGACACTAATTATATATTAATAAATACTGTAAATTGTATTTGTTGTCAACGTCTATAATTCCTTCATCAATATTATAGTTATGGAAGGGGAACTATACATGATACTCTGTTACAAATGTGTGGATTGAATTAATAATAATTTACAACATTTAAAAGAATTTTTACACTGACTTACAAGTATATATTAGCTTATAATTAAATAGACTTGTATTATTTTAGGTTAAAGATGATATGTACAAATATAAGTCCCACTAATTTAACATGCTAATTTTCTACTATGCAACTCCCAGCTTAATTAGTGCGGCTGCTTTTCCTAATTTTTGATCGTGGCTTCAGACCGTAACGCATTCTTACGTAGTGTTATTATTTTAACATATCCATAGTTTATAGAGTTTATACCATCATTTGTGCGGTGTAAAAGCATATGGCATACAAATTATTGATTATTCTGTATCTGGTTCAAATTCCAAAATAGAAATTTGTAAAAGGAAACAATAAATAAATCTGAGCAGAGAGTTCAGCTATCAAAATCTCTTCAACGCATTCTTCGTCGATCTAACTGGTATAGAAATAATTATATTCCTTTTATGAAAAAAACAAAACAAAAAGGAATGGTATAAATAGCCATTACACGATAATGATGCTGAAAATGTCGGCAGTGGTCGCCTATCCATGGGCAGGGAGATTATTATACTACCATAGAAAAGATAATATAAATATTCTTATTTTATATAATATCTCTTTTGTTTTTCTAACTCTTATTCTTATCTTATAACAATAATAATTTAATTTCATTCTAAATTTCTTATCAATTAACACAATTTATGTCTAATAACAATCACCCAATTTTTAAAAAAACCTAAAAATATAGAAAAAAATTGTTATATATCTACTTTTTAGTTCTTTTAGGTCATATGCAAAATCCAGCCAAGTATTTTCCATAGCATTATATAACTAATACAAAAATTTTTAAAAATAAAAATTAAATTAAAAAAAAGGAATAAATCGAGAATATAATTAATTTTTTTTCCGTAGTAGAATAATGAATATATGGTGATTTATTAATTAGTAGCGATGGAAATGGGAGGAATTTTGATGCAAAGGCAGCACAAATATATTCTTAAGAAATCTGCTTTTGAAACTGCACCACCTCAGCAAGGCACTACTCAGCTTGCTGAGCCGTTCATTATCTCAACACTAACCAGAAAGATACTATTCCTCCTCACTTTATTTAATTCCCAAATAAATCTATAGGTTTTATGCTCTTAATATATCATTAAACCTGATTAAAATTAAATTTAAACAGTATATAAGCCATATTTATATAAAATTTTCTCATCCCAGATTGAGTTAGTTTGAATTCAACTCGATTATTGAGGCCAAAAATTATATCTATGTCGATCTATAATTAAAATCAATATTTATATGATCAAATGATTTGATTTTGATTAGATCTATGTCTAAGTTTCATGATAAAAATAGATAATTAGCAAGATTGAATATTTGAAAAAATAGTAAAAAGAAAGAAGCGGAGTATAAAGTCGAGACAAATATCTTTAACTCTTTTTCTCGGTTTGATTTACTATCTGATATATTTTGGATACTATTTAAAATTTTTATTAACATGTATATATTTTTATACGTTTGATTTGTTTATTCTAGACATACATATATGACTCATTGGCTGCTTTGGGGGTTTTTGGTATGAGTTTTATAATTTTGGAGGGTTTGATATATATTTAGATACTTTTTCAGACCTATTGCCGATACTAAGTAGCAGTCACAAATTTGTATCTATTTTTCATGATATATATATATATGTCCCGATGATTATTATTTTCTGATTTAGATATTTATTTTAAGTTTGGATATTTGATTTGAGTATGAGACTTCTATTAGATTTCAAATTTTAGATTTCTATTGGATTTATTATATTGACGATTTAGATTTATTTTATTATTTAATTAAATATTTATCCATTTAACCGCCCATTTGATTATTAGACTCATTTTATTTAAATATGATACTTGTTGAACTTTAAACTCAAATATTATATTTTGTTCATTTAGAGTAGAATGTTCGGCTATATTGTCAAAGTAATGATATAATCTGTTAGTTATTCATCCGATTTGGTGAGTTTTAGTTTCTTTATGTCTTAAATTTATATTTGATGTGATTGAATTGTGAAATTGGCCGGGTTTATACCCATGGTTATATTTCGGGTATAATTCAGATATTATATTATATCTGATTATAATTTTGGTTGAATTATTACCTTCTTACCATGATTTTAGAGAAATCGTACTTAGATTGTCTGGACGGTTGTCCGATGAAATCCTGTTTAGATTTTGATTTATTGGGTCTTGTATATTTAATTTGTCACACCTGAATTTTTAAAATTTAATATTATTTATTAAAATTATTTAAAATTTAAAATTTTAAAAATTATAATTAATTATTCAAGTGACCTATTTGATCTGAATTTGTGTTATAAACCGAATACAAAATTAACGTAAAAAAATTCATTAATTAAATTAAAATTAGGATCATTAACATAATTTTTGAGATTTAGACTGTACAACAACTCACTGCCAACTTATATACTGTTAAAATATAATTATTGAAAATGTCAAAGATAAGGTTTGTGATGCACCCTAAGATTTAAGTTATGGTGCGGATTAGGGAGCCACTCGATCATCAACTATTGGTTGAACTATAACGGGTTCGATCTCCGTCTCTATTAGCTAGAAACCTACACACTACAAATAACAAATAAGAGGTCAGATGATTGATGAGGCTTACTATTTGATTTATTTTTTGATATTCAAATTAGAAATTTTTTTCAAAAAATAGAAAGATGTAAGGAGAATGTGAGAGAATGTAGAATTGTATTTTAGATGGAGGACGTGAGATGAGGACTGAACTCCTGTATGCGCTCGGCAGGGAGCAGTTTAAAGAGATGAAAGATTGGGTTCTAATGTGTGGTATTTAGTAAGTAGCTTACTAGAAGGTGCTTGATAGGAAGAGGCTTAGAGAGGGAGAAAGGCATTTGATTGGAGTAGTTTACTAGTGATGCACTTGGTGAGTGGCTCACTATAGAGGGTACTCGACGATGAGCGGTTTGGAAAGGAAAGAAGGTACTCCACTAGAGTGGCTCATTAGGGAAGCATTTAGTGAGTAACCTTTGGGGAAGGAGAGGAGATGTAACAACTCGAGCTCGAGTACCCAATCCCGACCAGAACCATCCAAGTAAAAATTTTAAATCATTCAAAATTATTAATTACACGTCATAAATTATAATATCAAATAACTTGAATGCACTAAAAATCATCACATCACTAATATTTAATATACCATTAATGATCATTATAATTACATTATTAATTGAATATCCATAATACCGATAATAAATTTCTTGAAATATAAACAATGATGTCTATAATGTCAATTTCTCATAAATAAAATTCTGATAAATGTCCAAAAATGAATAAACCAATAAAAATCTTAGATCTTTATTATGGAAGTCTCAGTCTCCGAAATCTCTGTCTGATGTCAACTTGATAACAAGCAATCTCTTTTATCCTAATATCTATCTGTCTACTGTGGAGCCAATAAAACACAAGAGTGAATCGAATACCCAATAAATAAAAATAATCAACAATAAGGGAATACGAGTAAGTATCTTGGATAATACAACAAATGTATAAGATTAATAATAGTAGGTGTTGTACTTGCCCCTGTCCGAGATTCAACGACAAGTTGGGTCCATGATCCTAAAGCCATATGAACAATTGAGTATTAAGAATGTAACATGGATTCCATCGAGTTTGATCATCAACTCGATATGAGGTCACAATTGTATAAAATAACAATAATCCCTATGGATCTTATTCTACTTTAGTGAATCAAAGGCCACGTATTTACGCCAATAACAATTGGGTAAGTACCACGAGATTAGCAGGTATCTATAGTATCATCACTATCCCTACAGTCTTCTTAGAGGTTATACCCGTAGTATGCTCATACCATTTCTGATATCCCTTACCAATGATATCCATAAAATCATTATCTACGATGATCACTAGGCTATAAACATTCATCCTCAATGGCAATGACCTTAACCAATTGTAGGAAATAACAAGGATCTGTTATTAGCCCAATTTTAGGTCACAATTGTATGAGATCACAAAAATCTCCCTAGATCTTATTCTACTATAGTAGACTAAAGGCTGCGTATTTACTCCATTAATGGATGGGTGAGTATCACGAGATTATCTGGTATCCATAGTATCCTCACTACTTCTATAGTCCTCCCAGAGACTGTATTCGTAGCATACTCATACCACCTCTAATACCGTTTGCCAATGATATCCCTGATATCATCATTTACGATAGTCACTAAGTTATAAACATCAATTCTCAAGATCAACGATCTCGATCTCTGGAATAGAATAAGTATGGAAAAAGTATAGACTACTCTACGGTCTCATGAACTCTCATTCGCTTAGATATTGTAGAGTCTTCATATACTCTCATTTACTTATTTATATAATATTAATAAAATATACATACACAGTCAAAGTCAACACAAAGATCGATAACCACGAGAATAAGGGAAAGCCTAAGGGAATTCAGGAGATTCGGCCAACCATATATATATGTATTGTATCATATTCGATCATAATCCGCCTTCCCGACATATCAAATCTCATTTCTAAGGTTACAAAATATCCTCAATTTTGTCACTATTGAATTAACCTACGATTCTCATCTTATTTAACTATCTCGATTAATTTCATAAAAATTCAATCGAAATTGTAATTACCAATAACTTTCTCTTCAATCAATTAATAATTTCAATGTATATATACATCACTTACATTCAAAAATCTATACGAATAGATATAGATATACACCCACATATACATACTATGGACCACGGTAGCACCACTATCTCCTCACTGCCAGCTCATAACACGGCGACTGCGGCAGCTCGTCCTTCTCACTGCCGGCTCACAGCATGGTGACGGCAACAACACCACCTTCTCACCACCCGCTCACGACTTGGGTAATATACTCACGCTGCAACACGCACACAACACAGACACACACAAGCATATCATCTTCATAAACATACCAATCGGCATTCCCATGTATTTATACATGTATATACATATATATATCGGATACATACATACAAAATTCTAACCAATGATTCGCTTGATCACGCACTAGACCCGATTGCCCTGTTTTACTAGTGAGTTTGAATTTTCACGATAACAAGGTAAAATTTTGGGTTTTTAGATTCAGACGGTGACAATAAGAAATTGATAGCACAAACCTATTAATTACAATGCCCAAATCATCATGGTACCCTCGAATTACTTTTGTTTCCTTCGCCACCTCTGTTTTTTTCCAAATTTCGATTTACGAAAACAAAGACACAATTCCCACACAAATCAATGCATGGAACAATTGCTTGCAAAAATGGGAATTTTACTTGTGAAAAAATGGGGTTCAAATCTTCTTGCCACTATCGGGCCACTGGACTCGGTTTGAATATCGAAACAGAGCACCGATGCCCTATTTCTCATGACCGTAGCAAGTCCCCTAAAACCAAAAAGTATGACATGTAAACAATACCTCAACACTCCATTAGACAAATTACCAAACTCAAATTCATCATTAAGCCCAAGGTGTCGGTCGTTTTCTCACAGAGCCGTGGCTTTGCATTTAGTTCCCAATTCGCAATCCTAATGTCGTGTTTGGTTGTAGAAATTGAGAGGGAATGTAATTCCTATTTCCGCGAGAATAGGAATTTCCCCATTTAGTTAGTGGTAGATGAGGATTGTTATTCCTTGAAAATTATTATGTTATTCCCACACATGTGGGAATAATAATTTTCACATATTATTATTATTATTTTATATTATTATTATTATTATTATTATGTATTATTATTATTATTATTATGTTTTATTATTATTATTCTTATTATTAGGTATTATTATTACATATTATTATTATTATTATTATTATTACTATTATCATTATTATTATTATCACTATTCTCAACTTATTCCTCATACTATTCTACAAATTAAATAATAGAATACTAATTTTTACATTATTCTATTCTAATAATCAAATATAAGAATAACAATTTTAACTTTATTTCCATCATTTTCTATTACCTGAAATAACTATTCTATTCTTATATTATTTTATTCCAATAACTAAACATACCGTAAAAGTTTAACCGACTCTGCACCAAATCAATGTATAAAATCAGAGATTCAACATTAACAAGAATGAATGAATAGTTAGTTTTGCGATGTAAGAAGTTTACTTGTATCGATTTTGTGATCTTCTTCCAACAACGGCAGCAGCTTTGCTTGCTGCGTTCCTCCCTCTTTGGTTCCTCCTCCCCTCTCCTAACCCTACCGTCTCCTTATAAAATGAATGGTGCATCTAGGATTTTTGCAGGGTTTCCATGTGAGGGTTGATTCCTTCCTCCTTCGCTGCTGCCTATACGCACGTTCTTCTTTCCCTTTTTTTTTCTTTCTTTCCTTCTTCTCATTCCCTTTCTTTTCTTTCTCTCTTTTTTTTCTTCCTTTTTTTTTCTTTCTTTTTCTTTTCTTTCCTTTCCTTCCTTCGTTGATTCCTCTGTTGTTTATTATTATTATTATTATTATTATTATTATTATTATTATTATTATATTTATATTTATATTTATTTATGTATTACTATATATATATATATATATATATATATTAATATCTTAATTTTAGTATTTTTTAACATAATTTGATACACTAAGACCCACCTATCACATTTTAATTTACTTAACTTGGTTCATAATTAAATTAATTTAATGTAATTCACTAATTAATCTAAATTTAATTTAGTGGTCCAAATATTTATTCATAAATTTATTTATCCAAATATTCTAACTTATTGGGCCCACGTATCAGTCTAATTATACAAATTTCAAGACCAAGGGTGATTAAGAATAATTATCATAATTAATTATATAAAATATTCATGGTATTACAACTTTCCCCCGCTCAAAAGATTTTTTGTCACCGAAAACATACCTCAATCCTCGAAAAGTTGTCGATATTTTGCGCGCATATTTGCTTCAGTCTCCCATATTGCATCACCATCATCTTGATGATTCCAAATACTTTTACAAGCGATATTATCTTGGAGCGTAGAATTTTGTCTTATTGGTTTATGATCCGTGTCGGTTCCTCAGTTTAAGATAGGTCATCCTGATTTTGTAATTGGTCATGCGCAATTACGTGTGACTCATCGCGTATATATTTTCTTAACATGGATACGTGAAACACGTTGTGCACCCCCGCTAAAGACGGTGGTAGAGCTAGTCAGTAGGCTACCTCACCAATCTGCTCCAATATCTCGAATGGTCCAATGAACCTAAGGTTCAGCTTACCTCGTCTTCCGAATCTTACAATGCGTTTAGTAGGTGATACCTTGAGAAATACCGCATCACCAACGTCAAAGTTTAAGTCTCTGCATCTATTATCAGCGTAACTCTTCTGTCGATTCTGAGCTGTTCACAATTGTTCCCTAATCAAATAGATCTTTTCTGTGGTTTCTTCTACAAGCTTTGGTCCAAATATCTACCGATCGCCTACTTCCTCCCAACTTACCGGTGAGCGACATTTCCTATCGTAAAGTGCTTCGAAGGGTGTCATCCGATACTGACATGGAAGCTATTGTTGTATGCAAATTCTGCTAATGACAAGTACTTGTCCCATTTACCTCCCAACTCTAGGATCGAGCTTCTAAGCATGTCCTCCAACGTTTGAATGTTTGGCTCCGATTGGCCATCAGTCTGAGGATAGAACGCCATACTGAACTTCACTCTTGTCCCCAATTCTCGATGCAAGCCCCTCTAGAAATGCGAAACAAACCTTGGGTCTCGATCCAAAATGATACTAGTTGGTACACCGAGTAACCTTACAATCTCGTCAATGTATAGTCTGGCTAATTTATCAAGCGAGTACGTCAATCTCATGGCTAGAAAGTGCACCGATTTAGTTAGTCGGTCTAAGATTACCCAAATTGCATCATTGCCGTTGCTGGTCATTGGAAGTCCTATGATAAAGTTAATAGAGATGTGCTCCCACTTCCAACTTAGAATTTGTATTGGCTGAAACTTCCTTACCAGTCTCTAGTGCTCCGCTTTGACTTGTTGGCAAACTAAACATCTGGATACTAACTCCCCAGTGTCTTTCTTCATTCCGTTCCACCAGAAATTTTTTTCTCAGGTTGCGATACATTTTAGGCGTGTCAGGATGCATCGTATACTTCAAACAGTGTGCTTCATCCATGATCTCTTTCCTTAATTCCATCATACTTGGTATGCAAATCTTGCCTTTATATGTGAGGATCCCATCCTTCCTGACCTCATAATCTGGTCGGGTCTCGCTAGGCAACATTATCACGATATCTGCTAGTACTGGGTCATCCTTCTGTGCTATTCTAATTCTTTCCAGAAGTATCGGCTGTACTTTAAAATACAAAACAATTACCTGTAGGTTCCTCGGGTGTAATGTAATATTGGAATTCTTAACTTCATCCAACATCTTCCATTCCCTCATCATCAAGTGGGCCACAAGACCAGCCGATTTCCTGCTAAGTGTGTTAGTCACCACATTTGCCTTGCCTGGTTGGTACATAATTTGACAATCATAGTCCTTAAGTAGGTCCAACCATCGCCTTTGACGCATGTTTAGCTCTTTTTGAGAGAACAGATATTTCAAACTCTTATAGTTAGTGTAAATCATGAACTCCTCTCCGTAGAGATAATGTCTCCACACCTTTAGTGGGAATACGATTGCAGCTAACTCTAAATCATGGATCAGGTAATTCTGCTCGTAAGCTTTCAGCTGCCGTGATCCATAGGTGACAGCCCTTCCATGTTGTATTAGCACATAGCCCAAACCTTTAAGTGATGCATCAGTGCTGATGTTAACCTTTGCTTTAGCTCTTAGAAGCTTTGTTCGCATTCATTAGACCATACGAACTTAGCATCCTTTGGTGTCACGCTGCGACACACAGAAAACACAGACACACACAAGTATATCATCTTCATAAACATAACAATCGGCGTACCCATGTATTTATACATGTATATACATATATATCTCGGACACATACATACAAAATTCTACCCAATGATTCGCTTGATCACTCACTGGACTAGATTGCCCTATTTTACTAGTGAGTTCAAATTTTCACCGTAACGAGGTAAAATTCTGGGTTTTCAGATTCACATGGTGATGATAAGAAATTGATAGCACAAACCTATTAATTACAGTGCCCAAATCATCACGGTACCCTCGAATTACTTTCGTTTCCTCCGCCACTTCTGTTTTTCCCAAATTTTGATTTACCAAAACAAAGCCACAATTCCCACTCAAATTAAGCATGGAACGATTGCTTGCAAAAATGGAAATTTTACTTGTCAAATAATGGGGTACAAATCTTCTTACCACTGTCAGGTCACTGGACTCGGTTTGAATACTGAAACAGAGCACCGATGCTCTATTTCTCATGATGGTAGAAAGTCCCCCAAAATCAAGAAGTATGACATGTAAACAATACCTCAGCATTCCATTAGACAAATTACCAAACCCCAATTCATCAGTAAGTCTAAGGTGTTGGTCATTTTCTTACAAGGCCGTGGCTCTGCATTCGATTCCCAATTCACAACCCTAACGAGTTTGGTTATTGGAATGAAATAAGATGGGAATAGAATAGTTATTCTAGAGAATAGAAAATGATAAGAATAGATTTAAAATTGTTATTATCATATTTAGTTATTGGAATAGAATAAGGTAGAAATTAACATTCCATTATTTGATTTGTAGAATAGTATGAGAAATAATGTGGAAATATTGATAATAATAATAATAATAATAATAATAATAATAATAATAATAATAATAATAATACGTCGGAATTGTTATTCCCACATTTGTAGGAATAACAATTCTCAGGGAATATTTATTCCCGATTAAATTTGTAATCAAATGGAGAAATTTCTATTCCCATTTTATTTTTTTCAACCAAACATGATGTAAAGGTTTCACTTGCTCCCCACCAAATCAAGGCATAAAATCAAATATTCAACATTAACAAGAATGAAGAAAGAGTTAATTTTGCGAGGTAATAAGTTTACTTGCCTCGATTTCGTGATCCTCTTCCAACAACGGCGGCGGCTCTGCTTCAATGCGTTCCTCCCTTTTTGGTTCCTCCTCCCCTCTACTAACCCTACCGTTTCCTTATAAAAAGAAGGGTTGATTTAGGGTTTTCGCAAGGCTTCCATGTGAGGTTGATTCTTTCCTTCTTCGTTGCTGCCCATACGTGCGTTCCTCTTTTCTTTCTTTTATTCTTCCCATTTCATTCCATTCCCTTCCTTTTTTTTCTCTCTTCCTTTCATTTCCTCTCTTTTTCTTTTCTTTCCTTTTTTTTCCTTCGTCTGATTCCGATTATATTATTATTATTATTATATTATTATTATTATTATTATATTTATATTTACATTCATTTATATATAATATATATATATTAATATCTTAATTTTAGTATTTTTAAATATATTTTAATACACTAAGGCCAACCCGTCACATTTTATTTTACTTAACTAAATTCGTAATTAAATTAACTTAACCTAATTCATTAATTAATCTAAATTTAATTTAGTGGCTTAAGCATTTATTCCTAAATCTAATTTAGTGCCTAAATATTCTAACTTATTGGGTCCACGTATCAGTCTAATTATATAAAATTTAAGCCTAGGGGTGATTAAGAATAATTATCATAATTAATTATATAAAATATTCATGGCGTTATGGAAGAACTGTGAGAAGAAGGGAGAGAGAGCTTGGTTCTTGTTTTGCCATTGTGTCTCGCTTAAGAGTTTGTTTAGTTGGAGATCCTTTGTGCGTATGGGGGTTTTGCTTCTCTCCCTCTTCTTACGTTTCAAGGTACTCTCCTCCTCCTGCCGTCTTTTTGGTCCTCTTCCTCTCTTTCGTGATGGTGATGAGTATTTGTAATACTTTATGGAGAATGCTTTGGCGCCAAAGCCTATGGTAGGTGTCCCATTAAGCCTATGGCAGGTGTCCCATTAGGATTCTGTAACTATTAGGGGCATTGATGGTAGCCAATGTTGTCAGTTGTCACTTTGTGATGGTGATGTGGCCATGGGCGATCCCCTTAGTACATTCACCAGATTGTTGCGGTGATGGCTGTAGGCGGCATCTTCATATGCGTGCCCTGACCACTACATGTGCATGTTTTGACTACTCTGGCCAAGTGACTTCCTAATTGGTTTGTCCATCTGTGTTTCCATTAGGCCCTAACTCTTCTTCATGTGCTAACAATCGAGTCCAAGACTAGATTAACCCATTGTACTATTGGACCTATTACTAGTCTCCCATGTCGGGTGACTGTGCTTCGCCAGTTCACAGTATGTACAATGATGTGACATTTCCTGTGGGCCAGCTTGCGTGCTCCTTCTCGAGATGTTTCCTTTTAAGGCTTTCCTAATCAGTGTATCTCACGGCTTTCCATGTAGGGTGTCATCATCGTTGAACTTTGATTTGGAAAGATTTTGGGGCAACCCCAAGGTCTACGCGCTGATCCCCTGTTAACGGTATTGCAAACGAGGCCCTTTGCATTAATAGCTCGTCGACCTTTATTTCGGTTATAAATAGGGGGACCTCTCTTGCTCTATTGCATAGATCATTTTCCATCGACCAAGTGATGTGAGTGATTAAGTAAGGAGTGCATCCTAAGCTGCCAGGGTGGAGGAGTGGCTGAAGTCTTCTGGGGCCTGAAGTTGCACTCAAAGCTCACTTGGAGCCCTTGTTGTTGTCGCTCAAGATTGGTAGAAGTCTTAGGATACTTGAGATTGCAGTTGGATCTCATCGCCATATCCCTTCTCGGGTTGTTCCCTTGTTATGATGAGGGTGGCTTGGTCATCGGGCCACTATCATGTTTTTCCTCCATGCTGGTGCTCGGTGGCGAAGTCTTTGGAAGAACTTTGAGGCGCAATCGCTCCGTTTCTGCCATCTCGAATCTAGAGGAGCGCTTGGTCCTCGGTTCCTTTCAGTAGAGGGTTGTTTGTGGAGCTTGCTGGAAGAGGTATTTTGGGAGTTTTTCTAGGGCCAGACTGTCGACGCCGCTATGGGTTAGACTTTGCCCATTGGGGTTATGGTCGCTCTTGGCGGAGAATCTCCTGGTAGGAGGCCTTCCATGCGAAATAGTGGCATCTCATCTCTCCCCTCGTTTGGGAATGGCTGCCCATTCATTTCTTGCGGCGTCTACCCTCTAATCTGGGTGCTTCGATTGGTAGGTAGAGGGCGACTGTTCAAGCATTTTAGCTGCAGTCGATTTCCCTAAATCTGTCTTTCTTGAACTGGTTTCTAGGCTAGCGTCATGGGGTCATCATTCATACACTTCATTTTCCTTTTTTTACTATGTACATTTGCTGTTATAAATTTTGTACTTTACAAAGGAAGTCAATGAATGAAACTTCAGAGCAGTGCTTTTTCTTTTGCCTTTGTAACATAATTTTTGGATAGTTAAAATGTTTGCATGTAGTCACAATCCACTAATCTTTTGTTGACTTGGTGATTCGGTCTTATGGAGATCCGACACACACCGATCAGCCTTGATGCTTGCTCACGGGATGTCTAATCCGATTTGAGACGAACCATATCTTATTACCCATCGTTAATTTTATTCATAATGTATTATTTTTTATTTATTAATATTGCTATTTAAATATATTATAATCAATGAGACGTGAGCCTTCCCTGTAGCTACTCCAAATCACCTATACATAAATAATAATCTCAACATACACATGATCCAAATACATTACTACGTCATCTGTGGCTTTGACATTAATCCGACAATAATATAACGTCAGTTTCATGTTAAGAAAATATACTTACTAAATTAATTATATACAAATCTGCAAAAATAGTAAACATCTACAATATTTATCGAACCGATATAAAATCATCATTGAGATATATTATTCCTTATATAGTCATCAAAATTTATCCAAATATTTTACATTATATCCTTTTCAATCTATATCTAAAGTTAACTATAAAATAAAACTAAATACAATACGTACTACCCAAAAATATATGTTAGTAAAAATAATAATTTTAGAGGTATAAATTAAACACTTTAAGTTTCACTCCAACTTGTTAGGTATAAACTTATACAAATCATCTAAAGAGTCAGTAAAATAGTAAAAGAGTGAACCAAATATTCAATAAGATATAATATATAGTAAAGATCTTATAATTTTTTTTATTTAAAATATAATAGTAAGAATAGAGATTATCATATAATATAATAATTTAAAATATGGTCAGAATATTTAAGCTATTCTCTTTCTAATTTCTTATCTTGATCTTTTCTTATTTTTTCTTTCAAACTATGCTAAAAATTTATTTTTTTTAGGATCAGGGCAATTAGGTCTTACTAGTTAAAAGAACGGTTAATTAAAATCTATATTGTATTTTTTCTTCACATAATTAAAGGCCTACCCTCATATTTAAGGACCTGAAAGTGGGCCATCTACATATTATCTTCCTATAGATTGGACTAAAACCGTATAGTGGTACTGAATCAAACAACAATATTTCACTATAATATATTAAGATATGTCGAACATACTATTTTGTTGATCAATCATTTATCTAATTTCTTAATTCCTTTTAAAATTTTTTGTGAAAATTCTATACTTATTTTTGATACTTCTTATTAATTTTCTCAACTCGAAGAAAAAATAATAATACTTCTTGATATCATGTAGAGCTTCCACTTAAACTTTCATAAATATAGAAGTTAAAATTTAGTATTTAATTATCAGAGATATAGCAATTAGTAGTGAAAATAGTAAGGTCTTCTAATATTTACATATGCTGAAAATTCAGATACACCAACTTATGCTGCCCAGCTAGTTTGATAGTCAATTCAGCCGGTTCGGTAGCCTCAAAATTTATTTTTACATATATGAAAAATTAGAACTTACACTTAGTGAAATTAGCCGGCTTAGTAGCATCAAATTACTAACTTTTATATGTTGAAAATTCAAATGCATTAGCCAGTTTCATTGCCTCATAACAAATTTTACATATGCTGAAAAATCAAGACCAGCACATAGTGCATTTAGCCGATTCGGCTGCCGGTTTGATGGCCAGTTCAACCTACTTTTTGGAGGCCGAAAATTCAGTATCATCACATGATGCTTCGGCCGGTTTGCTATCGGTTCAGTGGATGGTTCAATGGCCAGTTCAGGCTTATTTCTATAGGTTGAAAATTTAGCATTATCATATGATGCTTCGGCTGGTTTGCTACCAATTTAGTGGCTGGTTCAACATAATTTTCATAGGCTGAAATTCCAGCATCAGTAATGATATTTTAGCTAGTTCGGTTGCCAGTTCAAGGCCGGTTCGATGGTCAATTTAGGCTGATTTTTACAACCTAAAATTCAATATCAGCAATGATGCTTCACCTGGTTCGGTTATCGATTCAGGCTGACTCCTATAGACTAAAATTCAACATCAACAATGATGCGTCAACTGATTCAATTGTCGATTCAGGGCCAGCTTGGTGGCTAGTGTAGGCTGATTTTTACAGCCTAAATTTCAGCATCAGTAATGGTATTTCAGCCGGTTTGATTGCCAATTTAGGGCCAATTCGGTAGCCAGTTTAAGCTGATTTCTACAACCTAAAATTCAGCATCAGTAATGATGTTTTAGCTGGTTCGATTGCCGATACGGGGCCGGTTCGATTGCCGATAAAGGCCCGGTTCGGTGGCCGATTCAGACTGATTTCTATAGCCTAAAATTTAGCATCACCAATGGTGCTTTAGCTGGTTCGGTTGCTGGTTCAAGGCTTGTTCGGTGGTCTGTTCGGGCTAATTTCTATAGCTTAAAATTTAGCATCAGTAATGATATTCAGCTAGTTACTGATTCAGGGCAGTTTAGTGGCCAGTTCAACATACTTTCAGCAGCTGGTTCAGAGTCGGCAGCAGCTCACTGATCTGATGGGCGTTAGCGCCGAGCGAGAGAGGGAGCTATTGTCTAGGCTCTGTTCGGAGTACGTGGCTTCACTGCTGAAGGGTTAATTTTAGGAGGGCATCCGTTTCTGCAAGCGGATAGTCTCTCTGGCTATCTTGGATTTTCTTGCTAACTATCTTGATGTGAGGAACACTGGAGCTAGATGCCGAGAGAACCTCATCAACTTCTTGACGGAAGGACCGCCTCCTTTGGGGGGTGACTACTCTAAGTAGCTTGTACATAGCTTCTTTGTTTTGTTTTGAGATCACTGGATACCGTTAATGTATGATGTGACTTTTAATAAAATAATTCAACAATATTGATCATTGTGGTTGCATTTTTCTCACGTACTGAGCT
The DNA here is from genome assembly GCA_033239525.1 of Nepenthes gracilis. Classification (NCBI taxonomy): domain Eukaryota; kingdom Viridiplantae; phylum Streptophyta; class Magnoliopsida; order Caryophyllales; family Nepenthaceae; genus Nepenthes; species Nepenthes gracilis. Next base: position 8,678,571 of record BSYO01000009.1, read on the forward strand.
TTTTTTGCCCTATTCCTCTTTTTATTATTGTTGCATGGCGTACATGTTGGTCTTGGCAATTCCCTCTTGCCGCTCAATCGCTGTTGCCTGGGCCATGCAAGCCATCAAGGGTCGAGTGACAAGGGAGTCGGAGCACGCCGGTGGGGCAATCATGAGGCCTCACCTTGAGCCCCTAAAAATTGGAGGCCTTGGAGGTGGAGAAGCGATCGGAGAAACAAAAGTCCCGGGGGCGTCTCCTTCTATGCCACCAGTAGCTAGGGTCTTGTCACTATGAAGGGATCTGTTTACATTGGCAGGCAATCCAACTGATAACTAATGCCGAACTTTCCAGCTGCTTCTTTCCTTCTGATGAATGCTAGCACCAAATGGGAGTCGGAGTCGAATGGTTACACCAAGAGCATCGTCAGTCCGTTGTCTTGTCCTGCGAGGAGCCCATGGCAAGAGGGTGCTCCCCCTTTGGATCGACAGGCAACTTTTGTACTTTTCTTGGCCGGTAGGCCCGCTCTGCATGCCTTCGTTTGGCAGGTAGGCCAGCGTGAGTATTTTCACTAGCACCACTGTTCTAAGGGTAATATTTGCCTCCATTTTTTGTGTGGGCACCTTGGCCCATCCGTGCTCGTTCTCTCTGGAGAATATCGCGGCATGCTCATGGGTGAGTCTTGCTCAGGTTGATAGGGTTTTTAGGTCGTGACCATCGGGCTTTGGTGAAGTCGTAGGTCGTTGCCCACATGTTACCACTTTGGCACTCTATCCTGTTCGAAGGACGTCGTAACCCATATGTGTTTGAACCTAGTTCGCCGACCATGGCTGGCTGACGGTACTCGTCCCTTCGAAGGGAATTCGCCACATGTATGCTTGAAGAAGTCCCCTAAGATTCTAATGGTTGCCTGATAGGGGGTCCGATGCCTAGTTTGTGAGCCCCTAGTCTTGTGAAATTTGACCGCGCTTGGGCCACTCGGCTACCTGAGTCAAACTTTGAATTTTATCGCATTTGTGCTACTTGGTAGACAGGACTGAGTTTCTTTGACCATTCTTAGATCGGTTTACAAGCGAGCCACAACACACCTAATTTAGGAGCAACCTAGGTTATTTGATTTTATATAATATCATGCAAGTATTCATGCAAATAAATGTATGATAAGTATTATAGTTATTTTATCAGTTTAAATATAACACACATTACAAGCATGCCCAATGATATATGTTAGTTGTACTTGGGTTTGACTTGTGGTAGTGGGTTGTGCCCTCCAAGGTGGGCAACACTTGGCACCTTAGGGACTAGTTTGTCGCCCCGGGCGCACAACCCTTGCACGCCATGTCAGAAGATTGTTGAGTCGAGGGGTGGCCCTTCCCAGTTAAAGGGGGTGGTTTGTTCCTGCTGGCGGTTTCGCCGGTTGTCTCTTCTCTCCATAGGACTAGGTCTCCCCACTCGGATCACTAGGGTGCCCATCATGGGTCGTGACACCGCAAGGCTTGCTGTTGACAGTTCACTATGCATATTTTGGCTGTGCCTTGGGCTTCCCTTAGCCATCTTGTGGGTCAAGGGCCACCATGTAGATGGAAACTTTTGATCCTAAGGCTGAGCTGCATAGTCCTTATTAGGATGAGGCCATAGTATGGGGGAGACTCGTTGGTTCAAGAACTCCCAATGTCCTCCTACTCTACCGAGGGCCTGCCCCGGGCTTCGCAGGGACTCTGCGAGATGCCCCTTCTTGATCAAACTCTTGATCTCCTATCACAGTGCTCGGTAATCTTCAGTGTCGTGGCTCAGGGACCAATGGTATTGGCAATACTTCGATGGGTTTGCCGCCTTTGGGTACTTGATAGGCTTTGACCATTTAAAAAACTTATCATTCTGAATTCTCATGAGGATATTGGTCTGGGTGTCATTTATAGGGTTTAGGCTCAAGATTCTAGGCCCCCTACGGGCTTTTGATACTTTCCTCGATCGCTTGTTGGGATCTCAAGTTCCAGCACGGTCTCCCTTCCTTTTTTTTTAGCTGGTGGTGAACTATAATAGAAAACTATTGAAAAGCTCTTGGAACATCTAGATTGAGCTTGACTGAAGATGATGAAACCAAACTTAGGCGGCCCCTCGGATGGTCATGGGGAAGCGCAGGCATATGGTGGCTTCGTTTAGGCCCCAGGAGCCTAGCAAGGCTAAAAAATGGTTTAGGTGGTCGACCAAGTCGGAGCTCCCACTATATGGCAATATGGGTGGTAATCGGAGCTCGTTGGTGGGTGTTTGAGACCGAATCTCTATTGTAAATGGCAAGCTTCCCAGGCTCGTTAAGTATTTGTCGACATCTCCCTTGAACTCAGATTGTTTTGTCTCCTGCATCCTTTCCTTCGTCCAAGGGGAGAACGTAACCCTTAAGGCATTGAGGGGGGTGATCATCCTCGAGTGGTTCGAAGAGGGGCTCAGGACTGTGTGGTCACAGGTTCACAGTCGTCGGGCACTACAGGAGGCCTCTTCGCAGGTTGCGGGCATTAGGTCACCATGGGATTGACGTGGATCTTGCATTGGGCTTTGGCTCGGTGCTCTGGGAGCGAGTCGAACCTCCTTCTGGAAGCAGGCCCTTCCGCTGGGATCCTCCATAATGCTGAGGTCGAAGAGCTGATGAGGCAGGATCCGGTGGGCTGTGCTTTCCTCCGATTCCCTCCTTAGGGCGTGAACATTGTGTTGGGCAGAAGGAGCCCCTAGCCGCATAAGCGTCGAGGGCAGGCTGCATGCCCCCTACCTACTCCTATGGGTCGTTGCCAAGGGAGGCACCGTTTCTAGTTGAGATGTACGCTGGAGCATTGGCGCTAGCCATGCCTGTTCGGCTGGTGAGTGATGATCATACTTTTAATTGATTCCCCATAGACGGCACCACTGATGTGCTAAAGATCCAAGTTGTATTATGGATTAGAGAGTCATTTGATCTTCGACTACTGTCAGATTAGAGTGGGTTCGATTTTCATATCTATTAATTTGGAATCTGTGCAACTACAAACAACGAATGAAAGGTCAGAGGATTGGCTGCACATACTCCCTAATTTATCCTTCAATACTTAAGTTAAAAATTTTTCCCAAAAAATAGAAAAAATGTAAGAAGAATGTGAGAGAATGCAAAATAACATTCAGGTGGAGGATATGAGAGGAGGACTGGACTCTTGCATGCACTCGGTAGGAAGTAGTGTAGAGAGATGGAAGATTGATTTTCAATGTGTAGCACTTAGTGAGTGGCTCACTAGAAGGTGCTCGACGGAGAGTGGCTTAGAGAGGGAGAAAGGTACTCGACTAGAGTGGCTAACTAGGGATGCACTCGATGAGTGACTCACTAGAGGACTCTTAATGGGAAGCGGCTTGGAAAGGAAAGAAGGTACTTGACTGGAGTGACTCACTAGGGATATATTCGGCGAGTGGCCTTTGAGAATGGAGAGGAAAAACTGTGAGAAGGAGATAGAGGGCTTGGTTCTTTCTTTGCCTTTGTGTATCGCTTGAGAGTTTGTTTAGTCGAAGATCTTCTGTACGCACGGGGGTTCAGCTTCTCTCCTCTTCCTACATTTCGAGATCCTCTCCTCCTCCTACCTTTTTTCGGTCCACCCCCTCTCTTCGCGATGGTGAGGAGTATTTGAAATGCTTCGTAGAGATAGCTTTGGCGTCAAGGCTTATAATAGATGTCCTGTTATAATTCGCCAACTATTGGGGCGTTGACGGGAGCCGCTATTGTCAGTTGTCGCTTTGTGACTGTGACGCGGCTGTGAGAGGTCCCCTTCATGCATTCGCCAGATTGTTATGGTGACAGCTGCAGGTAGTGCCTGCATACACGTGCCCTGACCACTGCATGCACATGTTTTGACAACTCTGTTCGAGAGATTTTCTGATTGGTTTGTCCGTTTGTATTTTTTGTTGGGCCGTTGATGCTTGTCGCATTAGCCCATCGTTCTCTAAGCCTCATCTTGGTCGTTGTAGTTGTGATTAGGTTGGGCTGGATCGATATTCTTATTGGGGCTATGACAGTGGTTCATTGGGCCCTCACTCTTTTTCGTGTGCTAACTGTTGGGCTCGGAATTAGATTGGCCCATTGTACTACTGAACCCATCAGTTTGTAATATATATTGACTTAACAATTAACTTCTATATTGTCTCCACAAGTGAAAATTTTTTTAAAACAAGTAAACAGGAAATATATAAGTTTATTTGATGATTTATTATAAAATCACATTATTTATAAATATATTCTTATATTTAATTTATTTAAATTAATATTATATTATTATTATTTTTCAAAAAATAACATCCATTCTTGTTTATTATATTATGACCGTATTAATATGTTTTCTTCTTAAATGCCACATATTACAAGTATCGAATTTAGTGGATATATCTATTTGCTTTTTCCAGTTATGACGAATCTAAACTTGTTGATGGCCCAAACAACTAAACCTGAGCAAGGAATCAAGCTGATTTCTTGTAAGGAAAGTGGTTTTTTGCTATTACGTTTTGATTAATCATAATTATAACAATCAGAGTTCGAATGACTTGAATAGGATTCGAATTACTTTAATAGGCTGAGTGTTTAGAGAAATAGACAATTCTGATTGTATGTCTTGAGAAAAATAGTTGGATTATTAGACTGGCAGATTATTATAGAGCTGACTTGTCAAAATGGTAAAGTACCGAAAGGTGAATTGTTCCAAAGGCTATTATGTCTTAGAACTATATTATCAGTCCCAATAAAATGTCCAATTGGATTGGGCAATCGACCAGAGAGAAATAAGCCAAAACCAGTTAGCACCCTATGACACCCACAACCAATAGACCCCGTTTGAGGAGCTTAGTAAGTGGTAAGCTAATCAAGAAAGTCTATAATCTTCGAGACAATTGTTTAGATCTTGAAATTAAGAAAGCATGGCACAATATTATGACCCATTTTAGTAAAAATGTCATCAAGATTCTTAAAAGCCGCAAAGTTGTCAAAAAAGTGAAGATAATGGGCACGTTTATCAGGAACAGTTATAAATACTGAATAAATACTCAGCTAATTATTCATATTAACTAAGATTTAGTTATAGAGTAATCATTCTATGAAAATTGCCATCAAGATAGCTCCAATACTTATATAAATATTAGACCACTAAAAATGTCAAGGACCGAGGACATCAAGTAAGGATTGAGGATTCTGTTGAAAGAATAATAGTGAAGATTCTTAATTAGAAACCAAAGTCTCTAATTAAGGCACGAGGTCCTATGATAATGGCTGAGGACTTTACTTAATCTACAAAGTCTGCGTACTAGAGTTGGTGGCTGACTCTGTCAACTGCAAGAAGGTAGGAAGATGACATCTGTGCAAGCAACTTTTCAAAAGAATATTTAACTTTTAGAGATGGGAACTGGTTGGTAGATAAGGTCAACTCCTCCCAACAGGATGACACTTAGTAGAGTTGGTGGTAGGTTTTGCTCACATGCAATCTACCTATTGGATAGACGATCTTTGGAAAATATATATATATATATATATATATATATATATATATATATGCATGTTGGGCATTCAAGAAAAGTGGGTGTGAAGGCAGAAGAGAGCAGTGAGAAAAGAAAAACGAATAAATAATTGTATTCTTACTCTTATTTTGTTCTCAACTCTTCGAGAGGTTTTTAAAATTAGGGGTTTCTGTAACTATCTTGACATAGTAAAATTTATTTGTGGACTAAGTGTCTTGTGATTTTTTCATCTTATTTTAAAAAAAGACTTTCCACGTAAAAATTTGTATGTTCTTCCTCCTTGCATATCGTGTGTGTGTTTGTGCAATACTGTTTCACGGCCAACAATTTTTCCCAACATTTCATACCTTGAAACATTATTAATCTTAGCTTGATTTGTGGACAATGTGTTAAGTACTGTTATTAATCGTAGCCTAATTCATTGTGGTTACAGGTTTTTTCTCTAATAATTTTAAAATAAATGATAAAAATGAAATTACCCAAGTGATTGTAATAGAAATATTCGATAAGCAATCGCGTGGATTTATAGGACCATCTTGAAAATGATATATCAAATGGATAGATTAGAAATCGAAAACACCCAGCTAGTGTTTGAACATAAAGTTACAAGCAACAGAAATTATTTTTAATGTAAGGCTTTTTAGATACTTCTCATTTACAAACTGAGGTCAAATTATTTGCTCGTACTGTAATACATTGAAGAAACTATATCATAAAATGATATGAAACTAACATAACTCATATTTATAAACTTTTTAACCATAGTATAATAACGACTAAACTGTTAAAGGATTATGATAATACAAACCTAATCCTTTGTCAAATGGCTGTCTGACTTTCCAAGGAGCATGTTGTTGGCGCAAAGCTCGCGGAAGTCACGGTGACCGGTCGGACAAAGTCACTCGGACAAAACACAGAGTAAGCTCTCGGACGGACACAAAGAAACCGATAGAGAAACAAGAGATAACACCGAGAGTTAATGTGGAAGTACCCTCCTTAAACTGAGGAAAAACCACCAAAGAATAATACACTATGTATAATGATTACAGCCTTTAGCTACACAAGCACAAAGACAAAAGAATCACAAGTGTTTAATCTCTCTCTCTATCCAAGTATTTCTCTCTCTAGTCTCACAAAGTGGTTGCTCCAAAGGCACAGCCCACAACTCACAAAGCCTTCTCACTTGATGATAATAAATGATCTCAACCACCCCATATATATATACATGTAAATAATATATATATATTCAAAAGAGGGGCTAGGAGGCTACCCACCACCCTAGCACTAGGTCGGGCAGCCAGAGCCGCTGCCAGCGCACGCTGGCAGCCTCGCAACACCTTGGAAGTTGTGGCCGCATTTATTGCTTCTGCAGATCATTAATGAGAGGAAAGTCAACGCACACGTGGATGGAGTCCTCGTCCAAGTCCTCGATACCTCTCGGATGGGTGCCTTGAAAGAGTCCTCGTCCATCTGTTCCATGGAGTCCGCGGACATACCACTCGGGAGTGACCCCAACAAACTTCCCTCACGGCCGAGTGGGAGTGAAGTCATTTAAACCAAAGAATGTCACAACAAGTCTCCAACTTTCCCTTTGGTAAAATCTTGGTCATCATGTCCGAGCCATTATCTTCCGTTCGGACCTTTCCAATGGATAGCTGCCCATCCTCAAAAACATCTCTCACCCAATGGTATCGCACGTCAATGTGTTTTGACCGAGAATGGAATGAGGAGTTCTTGCACAAGTGAATGGCACTCTGACTATCACAAAGGATCTCGTACGCCCCTTGCCTTAGACCCAACTCTTGGACGAACCTCTTCATCCACAGCATTTCTTTGCAGGCCTCGGTCACGGCAATGAACTCGGCCTCGGTCGTAGAAAGTGCAACGCACTTTTGCAACTTGGACTGCCAGGAGACCGCCCCTCCTGCAAACTTCACCAAGTATCCGGACGTTGATTTCCGAGAATCAACGTCCCCAGCCATATCAGCGTCTGTATACGCGATCAATTGAGGCTTTCCTTTTCCAAATATCAAGCCCGTCTTGGAGGTCCCGCGCAGATATCTGAAAATCCATTTTACCGCGGACCAGTGCTCCATCCCAGGGTTTGATAGAAATCTGCTCACAAGGCCGACCGCATGAGCAATGTCCGGCCGCGTACACACGGCCGCGTCATGATGAGATCGCTGACGGCCGAGGAGTAAGGAATCTTACTCATACGCGCCTTCTCAGTGTCCGAGGACGGACACTGCTCCTTACTCAGCTTGAAATGGTTGGCCAAAGGGGTGCTGACAGGCTTGGAACCTTCCATGTTGAATCTTCGAAGCACCATTTCAACATAGCTCTCCTGAGACAGCCAAAGCTTCCGGCCCTCTCGGTCGCGAGAAATTCTGATGCCCAGAATTTGTTTCATGGCCCGAGGTCTTTCATGGGCGAAAGACTGTCCCGATTGCTCCTTTAGCTTCTTGATTCGCGCCGTTAAATAAAACAACCACATGTCATCCACATAAAGGAGAAGGATGACAAAGTCGTTTTCCGAGAACTTCTGTATAAAGACACAATGGTCCGAAGAAGTCTTATGATAGCCTTGCTTGACCATAACGGACTCGAACTTCCGATACCATTGTCTCGGGGCTTGTTTCAGCCCATACAAGCTCTTCTTCAATCGGCAAACAAGTCCTTCCTTCCCTTTGGCTTCAAAGCCTTCTGGTTGTTCCATGTAGATTTCCTCGTTCAAATCTCCATGGAGAAACGCCGTTCGGACATCCAGCTGCTCTATCTCGAGGTCCAACACTGCTGCTAGTCCGAGTACAAGGCGGACCGAGGACATCTTCACGACTGGTGCAAAAATTTCGTCAAAGTCAACACCTTTTCGTTGACCAAACCCCTTCACCACAAGTCGTGCCTTGTGCCTCGGAGCACTCGGGTCCTCGGACGCCTTTAGTCTGAAAACCCACTTGTTTTTTTGAGCTTTCTTCCCCTAGGCAATGTGAGCCAACTCAAAGGTGTGATTTTCATGGAGGGAGGCCATTTCTTCCTTCATAGCCTCCAACCATTCATCCTTTTGAGTGCTACTAACAGCCTTATTAAAATCCTCAGGTTCCCCAGCATCAGTGAGGAGGACGTACTCACTGGCTGGGAGGCGACGGACGGGACGTCTCGGCACCGGGCGACCGTCTCAAAGGTGCATCCTCATCTCGCTGAGGCACCAAGTCATCAACTCGATCCAGGGCGCCTGAATCGCCCGATCTGGTTGGCACTAGGTCTTGGTCCACCGTCCTCGGACCCAAGACGCCTTTGGACGGACGTTTTCCAACTTTGTCCGTCCGGAAGTGTTGGGAGAAGACTTCATCTCTTTTCCACAATCCTCTATGGTCTCGTCCTCAACGAAGACCACATCACGAGAACGAACCAGCTTCTTTGCCTTTGGGTCATAGAGTCTATACCCAAATTCTTCCTCACCATAGCCCAGAAAGACACACTGCAGTGTCTTTGGCTCCAATTTGCTCCTTTCATCTCTCGGCACGTGAACAAAGGCCTTACAGCCAAACGTCCGCAGATGACTGTACGCTGGTTGCGTCCCCGTCCAAATAAACTCAGGAACTTCCCCATGCAGAGGCTTACTGGGCGAGCGGTTGATAACATGGGCTGCCGTCCTCAAGGCCTCGGCCCAGAAGGATCCTCGTAACTTCGCCTCAGACAGCATGCATCTCACCCTCTCCATGAGGGTACGGTTCATCCTCTCGGCCACTCCGTTCAGCTGTGGCGTCTTTGGCGGAGTCTTCTGGTGTTTGATGCCGTGAGCCCTGCAGTAGGCATCAAACCTTCCAATGTACTCACCACCGTTGTCGCTTCTCACGGCCTTGAGCTTCCTCCCGGTCTCCCTTTCAACAAGGACGTGAAACTGTTGAAAAGTTTCCGCGACCTGGTCCTTGGATTTCAGCGGGAACACCCACAACTTCCTCGAGCAATCGTCTATGAAGGTCACAAAGTACTGTGCACCTCCAAAAGACTTCTCCGGGAGAGGGCCACACACGTCCGTGTGTACAAGCTCCAAGATCTCGGACTTCTTGGAAGTTATGTCTCCGGAGAAGGAGACTCTTCTTTGCTTCCCCGCCATGCAGTGAGGACACGTCCTAGGCATGTCTCCATCCACCTCAGGGATGAGACCCTTCCTGGCCAAGTGACCCATGCCACGCTCACTCATGTGTCCGAGCCTCTTGTGCCAAAGGTCCGAGGACTCCACACTCCTCGTGGCATTCACCTCAACCACTTCAGCCTGAGCTTTCAAAACATAAAGGCCAGATGCCTTAGGTCCTCGGGCAATGATCATGGAGCCCTTGGTCATTTTGATACTGCCGTCACAGAAGACGCTGCAGTAACCTTCGTCATCCAGTCGCCCAACTGAGATGATGTTCACTGATGTCGGGGACGTGCGGACGTCCTTTAGAGTCGGCTGGCTCCGGTACTCATCACCAACGTGATGTCTCCTCGTCCTATGAACTCGGACGTCTCGCTTGTGCCCATTCTCGGCCTCTGGGGCACAAGGAGCATAAGTGGAGAACTTGATTCTCTCCTGGAGGTAACGTGGATCAAGCGCGGAGTCCACTACCCAATCAGAGGACCGTTGCCGCCACAGCCACCAAGTCCTCGAGACTCACAAGTCACGAGGAGATCTTCTTCTCCACAACAGACCGAGGACTCTTCCTCGCCTCGTCTCTTTTCGCCCTTCGCTTCCCGAGCGTTCTCACGCTTCCATTTGTAGCAGAACTTTTGATGTGGCCCTTCTTGCCACAATGATGGCACTCCATATCTTGAAATACCGAGCGTGACTTACTCCGCCCTTTGTCTTCGGACTTTGGGCCACGTCCTCGGCTTCTTCCCCTTGTTTAAGTAACAAGGACCTCGAAGTCTTGAGAGGTAGACGTCTCCCGAGAACGTCGCCTTACTTCCTCGTTCAAAGACGGCTCCTTTACCATCTCCAGTGTCACCACACTTTGTTCGGAGTCTGTGTTGGCGATCGTGACCCTCATGGTTTCCCATGAGTCCGGAGGGTTGCTAGGAGCCAAAGTCCTAGCACTTCGTCCTCGAACTTAATGCCCATCTTTGTTGAGCCGGGTCCACGCATCCCTCAAACTCATTTAAGTGGTCGGCAATGAGAAGATCCGTCCTTGTCTGGGATATGGACCAGCCGCATCAAATGGTAGATTTTATTGTTGCGGTTTGGAGGCAAAGAGCTTCTCCAACTTCTCCCAAAGGGCTTTGGCATTTGTCTCCCTACGAACGTGGTTGTACACGTTCTCGTCCACAAACTGCCTAATGAACCCGCACACCTGTTTGTGCTCCAGAGTCCATACCGCGTCCGTTTTATCAGCTGGTTTTTCTGAGGCAAAAACCGGATCGTGCATGGACTTGACGAAGAGCAAGTCGGACATCTTGCTCTGCCAGATGTCAAAGTTTGAACCATTCAAACAGACCATCTTGCTTCCAAACTCCATAAAGATCACCGTGTAGAAAAAGAACCAACGCTCTGATACCACTTGTTGGCGCAAAGCTCGCGGAAGTCACGGTGACCGGTCGGACAAAGTCACTCGGACAAAACACAGAGTAAGCTCTCGGACGGACACAAAGAAACCGATAGAGAAACAAGAGATAACACCGAGAGTTAATGTGGAAGTACCCTCCTTAAACTGAGGAAAAACCACCAAAGAATAATACACTATGTATAATGATTACAGCCTTTAGCTGCACAAGCACAAAGACAAAAGAATCACAAGTGTTTAATCTCTCTCTCTATCCAAGTATTTCTCTCTCTAGTCTCACAAAGTGGTTGCTCCAAAGGCACAGCCCACAACTCACAAAGCCTTCTCACTTGATGATAATAAATGATCTCAACCACCCCATATATATATACATGTAAATAATATATATATATTCAAAAGAGGGGCTAGGAGGCTACCCAGCCACCCTAGCACTAGGCTGGCAGACCTGTGCCGCCGCCGCCAGCGCACGCTGGCGCCGCAACACACTTGGAAGTTGTGGCGCGTTTATTCTTCTGCAGATCATTAATGAGAGGAAAGTCAACGCACACGCGTGGATGGAGTCGCTCGTCCAGTCCTCGCGATACCTCTCGGACATGGTGCCTTGAAAGAGTCCTCGTCCATCTGTTCCATGGAGTCCGCGGACATACCACTCGGGAGTGACCCCAACACATGTGAATTCTTTGTTGATTGTAGAGAAGCAAGACAAACGCTACAAAACTCGGTGACCCCTAATCCGTCTCCTTTTGTGCAGTGCAGAGGTCAGCTGCCGATATATACGATTGAAAGGCAAACCAGAAGACGAAGAAAACAGGGGAGGTTGAAAGGAGAGAGGCAGAGAGGTGAAACGATTTACACACTAGGCAGGGGAAAGACGCAAAGCACGGCGAGGCGGCGAAGCGAAGGGCAGATTCCTGAGAATAAGGAAACGGACCCTCCTAGGGAAAGGAGCCTCGCTAAACACCTGCTCTAGAACCCTCGTCACCATTGCCGTGTACTCCTCCAGCAGCTCCGCCACTATCGCCACCAATATCATCTTTCTTATTCTTCACGAGATTATATTTTGGTTTGATTTTGAACTGTGCCCTCTGTCGTCTCGTCTCGTCTCGTCGCCCTTTCTATGTGTTGAGTCTTCTCTCTCCTCCCCTGTTTCGCGGCCTCATCCTAGACTCTTTTGCTTTCTATCCAGTGAGCCGGATGCGGCCGACGGCATGGCCAGGTGACGATACCACGTGGACTCCGCCATCCATCGCCGAGTGCATGCCAGTCTTCAGAAGATAATATTGATTTATATCGATTGACGTACGCGCAACTCCACGATGGTCGTGCGCAAGCGCATATATTCTGTCTAATTTTACGTGCATATTTTATCATATATTATTTGATATTATAATTAGTAATGATTTGTGCCCTAAATTTGGATTAGTATCTGAATTTACTGAATTAAACTTCCGAATCTCCTTATAATGACAATGAATTAAGGCTTTAAACTTTACAATCAACTGCCCAACCCAGGCCGAGAATGTTCAAACCAAAACCATTACTTGTTACCCATGATCTGAATCCAAATGAGAATATTTTGGGGTTGATAAATTAAATTAAATCTAAACTTAATCTAAAATCATTTTTATTTCTTAAATAAAAAATACATAATTTGATATATTAATATATTTATTAGTCAATATTAATAATGTTGAATATGGTCCGGGCACAGTCAGGCCAGCTCAACCGAAAAAGTAGAGTCCAAACTCCAACAGTTTGAATATGAATTCCCGAGTGACTGAATGGCAAAAAATGTGTAAGATCGAGGCAAATAATGGTTCGGTAAAGTAATAAATAAAATATTAAAATTTGATGAATAGTTACAGATATATGGGTGATGAATATCTACACACAAACAATCTGATTTGGTAACAACCAGATAAATGTCAACTATTAATGATTGAACGATTATTGAATCAATCCAAATAGTAATTACATATCAAAAGTAACGGTTAATGTTTAATATAATATAACGTCTTTTATTGCATGCAATTGTTTTGAGCTGATCAATCAGCCAGAACTCCAACTATAAATATATATCCCCAACTAAAAATGGGGGTAAAACATACTTTGATATATAAGTGCTCATAAAGAGTATATTTAAAATGGAGCCTAATCCTTCTTACTCACGAAGATTCAACACTCATCCCCTTTATTATTTTTTTCTCTTTTTTTTACATCTTTTTATTTTTTTTGAGAAAGATCATTAATTTAAATATTAAAAAATATATTGAGGAACGAGTCTTGTGTAATTTTAACCTCTTGTTAAATTGCTATGATGTGCAGGATTAGGGTTTTCAGTTACGAATGCCAAACACATAACATTTCAAATTTGTCAAAAAATTCGTTCGGCTCTCTAATTTATACCACAATTTAAGTCAAAAGAACACATCAAATAATTTAATTAAATACTTAAATTTATAATCTATTTAATATAATTAAGCTCTTAAAAACTATAAAAAAAACATTTTTAACTATCAAAATATAGTAAAAATATTCTGAATCTCAAATATATATGAAAAATAGACTATCGATGTCTCTCCAACCATTAAAAAAAATCATTAAATATATATCACTTTAAAATCAAAATTATAATAAATAAAATAAAATAAATATAAAAATTTAATTAGAATTGGGATTAAATTAGTTTTTATATGTTATTTTTTGATATATATATATATATAGATCAAGTTTAGGTTGGAATACAGTGAATTAAGATAATTTTTTAAAAAAACCTTTATGATTAAGTTTGTGACTACAAACTTAATTACTATAGATAAAATTATACATTTAAATTTTGGTTATAACTTACAAAATAAAGTGAGAATTGAGAATTCTTCATTTCAGAAAATAAAAGATAAAAATTGAGCCAATTATATATAATGAGAGTATAATATATCAGTCAGTATGATCTTATTTACTATAAACGAGCGTGCACCGTTTAAATGCACACCTAATAACGTTCAACCGTCGCAATGATGGAAATCTCAATTCTCGATATAATGTGGGATGCACACATTGGATTAGGAATGATAACCAGGCGGGATTATATAACATATCTGTTTAGAATTAAATTTATTTTTTAAAATTATTATATTAGTCTTCTATACTATTATATTTTGAATTCTATTAATAAAAAAGATGAATCACCTCAAGCAATTAAGGATGCATACTTAAAGCTAAAGTAGCTTTATCTCCAATAAAAATAGCGATGCTCATTTTTTATATTTTAATTATTTTTTTTAAAAAAATAATTATAATTTAATTATTTTAAAAAAATTAAAAAATTAATTAAAATAAATTATTTTAAAACAATTAAATTACTTTCGTTTATTTAAAAATAAATGATAAAAATATAGAGACTAAGCCTCTCTATTTATTGAGAGATAAAGCTCCCCTCAATCCGGTTGAATACTATCCCACTATTTTTGACGGTGCAAAATTTCATGTTAAACTCAGGGCAAGACCGATAAAATTCAGGACGCGATGCGCACGATGGCTCAGCACCTCTTTTCCACAGAGTTATGTCTTGGGCAAGCCACAATGTAATTCAAAGTGCCCTAAATATCCCTTCACCTACCTTTCCCACTCTACAATGCATATGAATTCTGAGAACAAAATGGACAATATTTGTTTAAAAACAAATCTTTTTCACATACTTTGCTTGGGTTAATTTTATTCTGACTCTTAATTTAATGCAATTCTATTCTATCTTTGTAAAACTGGATCAATTTCCCCAATGAAAAAAGAGCATATAGAAATATCCTAACCTGAAAAGGCAGTGTCAAAGCAGAAAAAGCTAACCTGAAGAAAATACCATTTCTTCTATCTTCATATTTGGATATCTTGAATGAGAAAAGAGCAAACACAATCTTTAATGCCTTTATCTATGAAAAGAACATGTCACCTGGAAAGCAACAAATCTGTTAAAAAGAAATATACATAGAGTGGCCAAATCGATTTTCCATAGTCCATAGGATTTTACATGTTCACCTACAAAGCTGGATGGTATCCTTGATTTACATTTGCGTCTACCTGTACCAGTCTCCTTACACTCCACTGATGGCAGAACTCCAGGGCCAGCCGAAAAGCAGTTCCAAGTCCAAGCAAAACAATAACACCTGATATTACTAATGAAAATCAGCAAGCAAACTGATCTGCTCAGAAGATATATCTGTATATATCAAAATGACCGTCCAGAAAAATGTACTATGCATAACAAAATGCCAGACTTCTGCAGAACTTCATACCCTATCCCAGAGGGTCTGGTTATTAGACATTCTGAACTATAGTGCAGTTGTATGCGTATCAGTTACTCAACCAAAATTCCCAATGTTATAATATGAAGCAGTCATACAAAATGGTAGTTAAGTCCCTATGTCTTTCTTATACACTTAGCAAAACATGGAATATTGGTTTACTAAAGCGTGGTGTGATTTGGAATTTGGAACAAAACATCCTAATCACAATTCATCAAGAGCACACTGAATTATGGCAACTCTTATTCATAAATGCTCTATCTTTTATGCTGCCATAATATATCTGGTCATTTATGCTTAAAAACAACTTCAATACAATTTAAAGTACAGGGAATACACTAAACTAGTTTTCTGCATAAACAATGAGTGTATTCCTTGTTTGATTTGATATGAAAGCTGGATGTGCATGCCAAAGGGTGTAAGATGCGCACCAATTATTATGTTCACAGGCAACGGAGATACACCTAGGCTGATGGATATCAAGACGTCCAGCAGAAGACCACCAATGAGAATTGAGAAAGCAACCCAAAGTGGACTGAAACAACCCTGTGACATGAACAGCAACAACACCACAAAATTTGTCCATGCAAGTTGAAATTCAGATATTGATTGCTAAATGCAACTCCAACATCTAACACATGTTTACATCTCCTTACCGTTTCATGTTCTGGTGCAAAACCAGGTTGCCTAAGGACTTGATCACCCCTCCAGACCTGATAATTTGCCTGCTCCATGAAACACATAACACGTTATATTCCTTAGATACACTATCTCACCTGATATAAATACTCAATCCACATATAATCTCTGAGTTACTACAACCCAGACATCAAATACCCATTACACATATGCCATGAACTTAATACATTCTTAGAATTCATGCAATCCAATATCATAGTAAGATCATGGAAGTTGGATTTCTGTTGTTCATTCTCTATCATCACATGGAGCATGATTAAAGGCACTTCTTTTATCTTCTTCTTGACTTATTAGTAAGGAGGATGGAAGTGTCTACAACCAGCCAAGGTTAAGGAAATTGATATGGTTTCTCTAAAAAAAATTACACATTTTTGAAAGCTTTCCTCTTCAGTTTAAGGAGATTGCCAAACATAGTATTTCGCTACAGAATGGCAGCGGCTGGCTACTGAACTGCACATTCAATCAGAACAATGATGAACCATTTAGGAAGCTCCAATGGAAAGCTACTAGTCAACTAATCATGGAATTGATTATAAGATGTAAATAAATACCCCAACACTGAGGTTAGTGGAAATAACAACTGTTATGCAGACATAATGTTGCAAACCAACACCTCCAAGTTCGCAAGTGAGGTGAAAACCTGAAAAATCATATTGAGGCAACTAGTACAGCTGCTCCTCCCATCAACTGTACGTAATTGTTCCCCTTCCTCTGATGTGTTTAGATGGGTAATCATGATTTCAAGAAGAGACCAATGAGGTGCCACAACATATATGTTACTAGTGAGGATATTAGCTTAAGGGTATGACATAATTGCATGACTAAGTTTTTCTTATAGTACATGTTTAGTGCTCATTAGGGCACTAAGTCGTTTCTACCAACCCTTCTCTCCACTCTCTTCTCTTTCAATATAGTATCACATATAGGTTGAGCGGAAAAACCCTAAAACAGAGCACATTAATAGTGCTGCAGCAGTAAGTAGTACCTATTTCAGAAAATTTTAGATCTACTACAAGCCACAAAGTCAATTGAAGATTTGACGGCACTTGGGGGTCACCTAGGGAGTCAGGTCAGGAAAACACTGCTAACAATGTGGAGACAACCCATTTCTATGTGCAACTTTTTGAGTGGCATGAGAATCCCAGGATTGGCCTGTTGACTGGTTCATGAAGCCCATGTGCTTCCAGGGCCAGAATTTCTAACCTTGCCTTCTATTATTCCTCTCTAAACTCCCATTGAAAGATATTATTGAGTTTGAGCCCTAAAGTGATGTTCCCTTGCCAATGAAAGCAGAGTATTTCCTTATATTAACAATATCACCTGTTGTCCTGTGAACTGTGAGTGCAAGAGGCTACAGTGCACAGTGTTTGTGCTTGTTTAATAGTGTCCAGTATTTATATGTGGATGGCTACTTTTTACCAACAATTACAACATCAAACTCAATCCTGCAATCATATGCATTGGCTGTTGTTGATGTATGGTTTCTTAGACAGCGTCTGGAAGATCATCTCACTAAAAAAATTTGAAACATGTCTCCTATCATAAGTAAATTTTGGAAGCTTACTGATGCTCAGTTATTGAGCTTGTTATGACAATATATTGATAATGAGTTGCCAGATCTTATCTTGCAAATCAATGTGTCCACTACCAAGGACATATATACCAGGGATGCCACTCAATATACGATGTGATTAATAATTTGAACTAATCAAAGCTTCATGATCATTGGTTGCCACAATTATTTGGACAGATTAGATGGAAGACAATCAGTTTACCAAGATCATTCCACTTATCAATGATATTTGCACCTTTCAAATACAATGCAAGCAACTCTTTCTTATTCATCTACTACGTGGCCTACTTTTAAAGTATGAGCCCATTTGTAACCAGTTTCACCGTACGCCTATGCTCCATGTAATGAGGCATTTTCTCGAGTTATATGTGCTAGCTCATTTTAGAGTCATATATCCATCTATTGAACAGCTATCCCTTGTCAAATATTATACTGGCATGATGATTCTCATGGAGACAGTGGTGAGAAAGGTCATTTTGGTGTCAAGCATTGTGAGATCAAAATCCTAAGATTTACATAATAATGTTAAATTTTAGTAAATTGGTGGATTACTAAGGTTAATTGCAAGTTCGGGTTAGAAATTAAGCATTAGATTATAGTGGTGCAGGCATGAATGGGGCCTGATGTGGACCTGAAACACTTATAAGCATATTTGAGGTAGAATCGCTGTACCTAAGGTGCCCATAATGGGCGCTTGTGCACAAGTTAAAATCAGCCTTTGCACATGACCCGTGCATGACTAGCGCATGTGTTCGAATATGCTATTTAAAGAAAGATATATTGATTTCTACACATTTCTCTTGAAAGTTTGAGAGAAGGGAGAGAAATAGAAGAGAAAAAGACAGAAGAAGAGAGAGGAAGAAAAAGAGTGAATTTGAAGTGATCTTAAGAAAATCTTTGTTAAATCTAAGATAAGGTAAGTGCATCTATGCCTATTTCTTCTTTGGTACTAAACTTTTTAGAAAACTCCTATCATTTTTTGTTCAAATGTTCTTGCATGTGGTATTTGCCTACTTCTTTTGATGAAATGTTGCATGCATGTTAATTTTGCATTCATTCCATGAGATTTTGAAAACTTGTACCCTAATTTCGACATGTAATCTTGAAATCTTGAAATTTTTGAGAAATTGTCCACTATTATTATCCTTTGTTAGCCTTTTAAATTGGTGGGCTTGAATAGTTTTACAGGAATTTCGGATGTTAGGAGAGAGCTTTTATGAAGGAATAGCTTTTAGGTTGTTTTATTATATTTTGATTAGTAGATTAGGGGTTAGCTAATTTGGATTTGAACCATTTGTACCGATGGCCATGGGCCTTTAAATTATATTGTAGTTTGAATGTTGGATATTTTGTTATCGAGTTTGAAATGCTTATCCTTTCAGATAATTATTGTTCAGATGAAATTTTATTTTAGAGCCACTTTTAAATGTGGCCTTTAAATCTTGGGTTGTAATATATAAATTATTAGATTGTCTAACGGTATTTGTTGCAAGGTTATATCCCGATTTTGGATTAAGTTCTAATAATTAATTATTTCATTATGTGTTTAGGATCGGGATCATGACAAGCATTATGGTAGCTGCAGCACTCAATTTTGCTTTTGCAGAAAATAAGGCCATGTTCATATACTTGCTTAGCACTCCTTAGTTGGCCACACTATTCAGCTAGCACTGCCCAGCTAGATGCTATGGACATTACTTCACCTAAAAATCTCTCTTAGCCTATGACTCCTAAATCCGAGTATATTAAGTTCTTGTAGTTTCAGGATACAATGTTGCACAGTAGGCTAGTCAGTTTGTTTCGCAATCCATTGCCTTGCTTGTCCAAACTGGTCATAGAAAACCTACCGCATGTTTGTCCAAACCACAACTAATTAGGGTCCATGGATAATTGATTCTAGTGCCACCAATCACATTAATGACAATGTTATTTAGTTTTCTCATATTTGTTCATGTGGTTCCTTACCCAAGGTCACGCTTGCACATGGCTCTTTCACTCTACAAGGGAGATTGGGTATACATTCTATTTCCACACAATTTGATACATATTTTCATTAATGTGATGTCTTTTTGTAAATCAACTGAACTTCTTAACTGCTCTAGAACCTTTTCTCCTACCCCTGTAACTGTTTAGGATCTGAGGAGCTATGAAAAAATTGGTTCCGTGAATAAGTTCCAAAAGCCTAAACCTAAGCAGATACACGATCACTTGGATAGTCCCTCTTTATATGATTGAAGAATATGGTTTTCGAATCTTAGTCATGTTTCTAAAGTCATATGTCAATTTTGTCAATTAATAAAGCATAATCATAGTCCTTTCATAAGTCCAAAAAACAAATGGGCCTATTCCTAGTTGTGTGGTCTTAGATACTAAGTATTCTTATTTTATTACCTTCACTGATAATTGTTCTTGAATGACGTTCTTTTTTTTAATGAAAGATTATTCTAAATTATTATTTTTATTTTTTAGTGTTCCTGTTGGCATTTATGCAATGACAATGCAAAGGAGTGCTTTTCTTCTCCTTTTTGTTTGTTTATGTCTAATAGCGAATCTTACACCAGCCTTTTCGCTCTTGCACTCCAAAACAAAATGAGATTACTAAGCAGAAGAATCTCCACCTCATTGTGATTGCCTTTACATTACTATTTATGAATGTCTCTTTGTTGTTTTGGAATGATCTAATCCTAAGTCTATTATCTGATTAATCACATCCCTTCATCATCCCTCATAGGCAAACTCCCTTCTCTATTTTGTTCCCTCATAACTCTCTTCGCATTACCTCCACATGCCTTTGTATGTGTGTGCTCTGTCCATGATAAATTGGTCCTCATTCTATCCAATGTGTGTTCCTATGGTATGTCAGTCATAGAAGGAATATCGTTATTGTTATCCTCAAATGTATAAATTCTTCATTTGTGCAAGTGCAAACTTTTTCTTATTTGTCCCTGATTCTTATTCTCCTTCCTGTTCTTCTCTCTGTCTCAGGTGCTTCCTTTTCCAGTTCCTCTTTTTACTCCTTTTTTCTTCCCTAGTTATATCTTTTGTCAATGCTTCATCCTGCTTGGACAAACCAGATTTGAGAGTATATATGTGATGGCCACACCCTCCATTTGACATACCTGAACTAACCACCTCACCTCCTTCAAATCCACCACAAGTACACCATACACTACATCTGATATGGACCTTATCGCTCTACGTAAAGGTACTCATCATTGTACAGCTTAGCCTATCTCTATTGTTCTCTCTCTTAATTTTCTGCCGCCACCTTATTTTTCTCTGATTACTTCTTTGTTTTATGTCTTTGTGCCCAAATCTATCAGCAAGGCCCTTGCCCATCTGAGCTGACAAGAACCTATGCTAATGAATTGTCAGCTATTCAATCTTAAAGGACGTTGGACTTTCCTCCTTGTAAGTCAATTGTTAGTTCCTGTATGATATATACTGTCAAGGTTTCTTCCGATGGCACCATCGATCGTCTTAAGCCTTCCTTGGTGGCCAAAGTATATACCCAAATTGATTAGCTTGATTATTGTGATACCTTTTCTTCGATTGGTAAGACGTCATATATCAGTATATTTGTGGAATTCACTACTATGTGTGGTTGGCCCTTATATCAATTAGACATAAAAAAATGCTTTCTTGAATGATGATTTGTAGGAAGAAATTTATATATAGGAGCCACTTGGGTTTGTTGCTCAGATTTAGTGTAGTAAAGTTGCTTTAAAGCCTTTGTATGGATTGAAGCAATCTTAGGTATGGTTTCGTCGGTTCAACATGGTAGTATTGTTCTTTAAACAAACTTCTATTTTTTAGTGACACTCATCCACTAGGAAATTCCTACAGCTAATTGTCTATTTGTATGATATAATCATGACTAAAGATGACTTAGAAAGTATGAGAGAGCTAAAATTATTTCTACAACAACAATTTTACACTAAAGACTTTGGAACCTTAAGATACTTAGGGATTCAAGTTACAAATTCTAAGCAAGGGTATTCATTTTTCAGCAAAATTATGCACTTGACACTTTGAGTGAAACATGCATGTAGGCTTTCAACCATGTGACTCATCAATAGATCCCAATGTCAAGTTTTTACCAAACTTGAGGAACCCAATACCAAATGCTGGACGATATTAAGGGGTATAAATGTAATTGTACCACTAAGATTTTATTATAAATGCATATTTAATGCTCATTTGGCCATTCAGTGGTTTCTCCTAACTCTCTCTGTCTCCAATCTCTTCTTCTCTCTTTCGATAATATTCAATGAAGAACCAAAGAAAATAGGATCCAAACCTCCATGTTAAATACCAGAAAACAAAAGTAAACCAATACCAAACTGAACCAAGCCCCCTGCCTCCCTCTCCCCCCCACCCAAAAAAAAATTAAAAAAAAAAAATCTGTCCTTGTATCATTTAGCACTCTCTTGAAGCCTTTGCTCTCTTCAACATTTCTCCTTGCTCTTGGAATCTTCGTTCTTACAGTTAAACACCTGTTAGTCCTTCCTCCTAATCTTAGTATCATCAAACAATATCCTGTCTTCATGTTTTGTCTATTAAATGAGATGCTCAAGAATAAATCAAAATAATACCTGGCTTTAAAACAGTCCTTAACTACAGAAGCATCCTATCGGAAACTTCCCTCTGATACTTCTTGTCATCAATTTCACCTTCTCCATCTCAAAATTCATCAGATATTAAATATTCCAAAGCCCAACATTTCTAAACCCATCTTGCACTTCAATCCTACTGACTATTTAATCCTGTTGAACCTCATTCCCCTTCTACAGTTGATATATCTCATGCTAGCAATAAAGAATAGACAAAAAGCACCAAGCATAGCCTTTACGAATTATTAAACTTTTCCAGAACCATGAACTCAGACTACAGACTTCTGCGGTGAAGCCCTTAAATCACTTTGACAAGGAGAAGACTTATGATGCCCCCTTCATTCTTGTGGTCGAAACCCTCATCCCTCACCTTTATCAAGACCTCCCCCACCTGCATGGGACTATCAATACTACAATAAAAACCATGGTATAACAAGCATCAACTTTGTGCTACACCACATTCATATAAAGCAGACCCAATGTTGTCAATTCCCAGAACAACAGCAGGAACAAACAGCACAACTATCTGAATGAACATGAACAAGCTCCCATTGAACCCTATCACTGCCTTCAATTTTTTGGCTCCAAATATTTCCACAAATTACACTCTCCTATCGACTACTGTAATCACAAAGGTGCTCCATTGGCAGTATCTACCCTTCTAATTTCTTTAGACTCAAACAACAGCCATAAATCTTCTCCAAAGTTAACTTGTTTGGCCTTTACAATAATCTGATTCAGGCCCCTCCACCGCACCCCTCTTTATTTGTGTTTAGAAAATAGACAATTGGGCACCTCGTCGTAAAAATTAGACAAATTGAGCTTGATAGAAAAATTGGCCCAGAATTAGGATGAGTCCCTCTTTAGTCAAGAACATTCAAAGCAAAGACTCAGACAAAAAATGAACCAAGTTAATGAAATGTGTCTCTTCCATCCAATGGCAAGTATGCCCCCTTTCTGCAAGTGCAAGTGCATGTGCATTTCATCTTCCTAAAAAAACCCAAAGGAACCCATCTTCTCCAATCCCATTTTTGCCAAACAATCCCCTTTTCCTTTTTATGGATAAGGATTAGATAGCAAAACTTCATACATAAGACAGCAAGGGTATGAATTAGAGTTCATTGAATTTGTCTTGTTCATTTTGACTAATTGTGCTTGCTTGAATTTTGACTAATTATGAATTTTTTAATAAATGAGTATTGGCACAAGGTAATGTTCTTCCATTATGATATGGAGGTCACGGCTTCCAACCACGAAAGCAGTCTTTATATAATGCAGGAATAAGGCTATGTATATTTGACCCTTGGACCTCTCTAAAACTTTTAAGTGTTGGGCCACCTTTTTTAGTTTAACTAAGGCTTGAAGCCCCTTCTATGCACACAGCCATGTAGCATGGTAACAGAGTAAAATATCAGCTGTAGTATTTCAATATCAAGAGACCTTGATACAGGAAAAAACATCTCAATATGTCATTGGTACAGTGTCCTAGATATATCAACCTTTTTTCCTTTGCTTCACTTATGGAAGATCGAATCTATATATTTCAAATGTACCTAAAAGTTTTAAGAAATCTAAATCTATATGTTTTGGAAAGGTGCAAAACATATATAAAACAAAAAATTTGGATATTTTTCAATGGCCTAATTTCTCAAACTCAATTTTGATAAAACCTACTAAAACTCTTCAATATATAAATAAATAATTAAATAATGTCAAAATTTAAGTATATAACTTACTTGATATTAGAGGCAGATCCATATAATTTTTTTAGTGGGTTCAATACACAATGTGTATTACACTTTTATTGTTTCATAAAATAAAAATAACATACAAAAGATAATTAAATTTAATAAAAAATTTTGATAAATATTTACTAATAAAAATTACAATTGTCTTTGTCAAGACTTCACATCCAAAAAATGTAACTCAAAAATTTATTCAAATTCAAACTATTTGACTAAATCAAGTTTGAACTATTTCATTATATTTCGAATGTCTAATATGGATATCAGTTCGCATAAATCTAAATTTAATATTACCTAATCAAAATCTAAGAAAAAGGAAACCATTATGTAAGATGGAATTAATTCAAACTATTTGGAATTATTGGTAATAAATTATTTCAATTTATGAAATATGAATAACAATTAAAAGATATGAACACACTTCAAAAATTTATCAGTATATATTATTATAATACCCAAAAATTGTAATCCGAAAATTTAATCAAAATAATTCTTCAAAACAAAAATGAAAAAAATACACAATAATTAACGTACCTTAAACTTTCTCACTAGTAATTCATTAAGATAGATGGGAAAAAGAGACATGATATGAATTATTCAGCTTGATCTCATCCTTAATTGAGTAGAAGGGAGCAAAATGGAGTCGGTTGGATTAAAGGGAGGACAAAAGAAATAGTTAGGGTTTGCCCTAATATTTTTTTAAATAATAAATAGCTAAACTTGGATTGAAGGAAAAATTGACAATAATGATTGATTATAATCTTGTTAAATCTTAGTTGTTGGATAGACTACTTGTTTCTTTTTTTTAAACAAATATTTTTCAACAAAAAGGGAAAAAAAATAAACTTTTTACCAATTTTGAGAGAGAGAAAGGGGGGAGTCGTTTTGGGTAAGTAGAGAGAAGGATGTTGAGCATGAGGAATTAACTATTGATAATCATTATGTTTAATTAAATAAAATGTTTATGAGTGAAATAACAAATTAACGAGGTAAATTAGCCATAATAATAAATAAATAAATTTAATATAGTCAATAAAAATTTTTAGTGGAGTCGATAATTTATTTTAGCTTAACTATTACATATCTAATATTTTTTTCTTATTATTTATATTTTTTTAAGTAGGGTTAATTGACCCCACTATTTCCTTAATGCATCCGCCCTGATATTATTTACATATCTTTTTTTTTAAATTTTTTTCTTTTGTAATAAATCTATTCTAACTTGTAATTTTCACGAAATTTATTCCAAATTTTCCAATTCATGCCATATTTTTGTTGAATTTTCTAGACAAATAGAAGATTTTTTGTTGGTCACTCAACACCCTGTGATCATGAAAATGCTGATGTGCAACAATTATTAACGTGGACCATGGAATGATATGCAGGTATAAAGCCACTTGATACCATAACAAAAATCACATTATGTCTCCCTATTGACAATATATCATAATATATTAGATGATGTTCAAAATATTGACTAATATTCCCCATGTTCCAATTTGAAATAAAAAAAAAAAATTACATCTCATACGGCCAATATCTATACAATAATGACATGGCCTCAACTAATACTGTTAGAGACTTTTGTCTAATTGGCATATTCCGTGACCATATGTATTATTTTATTGATGTCGGGTTGTGGGTTGTCGGTTTAAAATTCATTAAAATTCATTCGGTCCGCCCTCCACGAGCTCGGGCCCGTCCAAGGACCGCCCGCTCGCTTCATGCTTGAAGTCCGCTCGAGCATGTAATCCAGAATGGGGGCCGCTCGATGCTCGCTCACTAACCGCTCGAGCGGATAAACCAGAACATAGGCCGCTCGATGCTCGCCCCATGCCCGCTCGCGCGCTCGAGCGCGCGCCCAACGGGCAGATTTTTCAAACGAAATTTTGGCTCCACTATAAATATTGGACTTATATTTCTCAACCCTAAGGATTCTGGACAGAGCAATTTCGTGCCCCCTTGAGAAGAAAAGGCTCTTATGCTCCATTGTGATTGTTCCTTTTGAGAAAACCAAAAAGCTACAACTTTGAGCTCCATGTTCCAAAGGTTTTCTCATTACTTTTTCTATTTCTTTCACCATTAAAGCTTTCATCCTTCTACCTTCGTTGGAGACGTTGGTGCGTTGAAGAAGGAGACTCGTTCGTGATTGGCAATTCAACCGGCACGAGAGGAAGAGTGGCTTGAAGACCGGGAGGAGTCGGTTCCGTTGCTGCGAGCAAATCCAAGGAGTTCCTTGGTAGGGATCACGTGTCGGGAGTAAGTCGGCTAGGTTAGCGTCGTTACCACCCGGCCGTAAGTTGATTTTCATAGTGCATTGCTTCCTGGCCGTTGAAGCCGGAGTGTTTTCTCGATCGGTGGGTATCGAGTTTTCACTCGTCACCAAAAATCGGGTCTTTATTATTGTTGTTCATTATTATATACATATTGTGCATGCTTATTAGTTGCTTATACATCTAGAGTTAAATATCCCTTACGTGTATCGGATATTTAATTTAATTAATTTATTTTATTGCTTCCGCTATACTTGTAACGGGGTCGAAACACGTGAGCACCGAAACGTGCTTTTTCAAATACAAATGGTCCGATACTGATATTTTCATCTATGAAGTGAACTATTTTGCAAGATGTGGCAAAAAGCTTGTTTAACAAAAATTAAAAATATATAGATAAATAAATAGAGTTTAAACCCTAACTAGCCCCTCCCACCACCACTTATCCCTCCCTCATCCCCATCAATTCAATAATATTTGAATTCTTTAATGGTCTTAAGGGAAGGCATCAAAGAGGATCTTAACTAGTTCTAAGGATCTCAAAAGGTGTGGATTTCCTCGACCAAGTGGGATATAACTTGCCTTCTTCCCGATTTTCATTGGAGGATGATGACAGAGGGGAGTGGATCGAGCTGAAAAGCTTGTGCAGCTCTATTTTTTTTCATTGTATTAATCTACAAAATCTTATTGCTTGTCGGAGGAGGTTAGACTTGTCAATTATCAATTTGCATGGAATGTGATACCCTACCACCAACCGACAGAACATCCCCTCCTTAAGCGCTGCCTCCTGAAGGGGAATTGGCCAGAATCACCGCATGGAACTTTAGAGAGAGAGAAATTATGAAAGGAGCAACCCCTATATCAAAAGCTCAAATAGTCAATCAATGCCCCTCCCCCTCTCCCACTCAAAACCTCTGCAAAATTACAAATGATTCCACTGCAAACAGTCTATTTCACAGGATATCTCTGCTAAATCACCAAAGGATAAGGGAGAGCGGGAGAGGAGGTAGCATCCCAAGGGGAGGATGGTTGCTGGTGGTGGGTAGAGAGATAAGAGGGGGAGAAAAGGGATAGATAGAGAGTGGCTCACTGGGCCAACAAATGGTGGATGGGGACTGTGTAGTTGACAAGGGGAGGGGACATTGAGGTTGACAGCAGGTGGAAAGGAAAAGGGTGATTGTGGTGGCTTAGAGATGGGATGGTAAATGAAGGGTTGGAGCCTTGGAGATGGTTGTGGGTGAGGACAAATTGGTGCTCTCTTTCTTTTAGTTTTTTTTTTTTTATTCAAATTTTTTGAACGCATCAAATTAATGAGCCCACTTTTCCTACAAATCGTACATGTTAGCATTTTCTGTCAACATGTGCAATCAAATGACAGGATGTCAACAATTGACTGAAAAATATAACATAATAAAATTAGTGAAAAATGAACAGTTCAGAATAAATTTGGCTGAAAAAACAAAGGTGAAAATAGAGTTTAAAAAGTGAAATGTTAATAATAATTGGACAATTTAGCCCTACAACACGTCTGTTGCCCAATGATTTACTTTTATCAATCTCTTCAATTTCAACAAACAATCTAACATAGCTGTAAAAACCTTAAAACTATGGAACAAAATAAAATGAACCTAACCATGGCTGAAATTAAATCTGCAAAATACTAAATGAAAGAAAAAGAAAAATACAAATACCTACATTTGGTGAAGGCTCTGGAGGTGAGACATTTGCTGCCACATGTCTGCATACAAGTGTCAAAGCTTATTAAAATGTAGTTTCATGTTCCAATTGAGAACTTTCTATTTGTTTTTGAACAAAAAAAAGTATTTTATGATCTAAGTCGACTTTTTGGTAGAAACTTACTGGCAAATCTCACATTTATTTGAACCTCTTGTCCTGAACCAGTTATTAATGCATGACTCATGTGCTTTTGCAAGCCCCCCACGACATTGACATCCAAGTTCTATCAGAATTTCTTCTTCTTCCTGTTGACAAACTCTGCAAATAACAAGGATCACCAGATCTGCAGTATCTGAACATATTCACCCGTGCAGCAATTCAAGGAACAGTTAAGTATGAGCAAGATATTTACAGGTCTTCCAGATGCTGTTGAAATACAATCTTCAGTAAATTCTATTTGTCTCTAATGAAAACTGTAGTGTGGCTAATTAAGCTCGGAATTTTTCCTTTCAGAAAAAAAAAAAAAAAAAGCAGACATACCAACAGTATTCAATTTAGAAGAACCTGGAAAATAATATCAACAGTATTCAATTTAGAAGAACCCAGAAAACAAAAACATTTACAGGATATAAGGATTTGAATGGAAGGAGAACTAGAAGCAACTGGACAGAAAGCATGAACAGCAACAAAGTATATCTCTTTAAGAGAATCTTTATTTTGTAAGAAGTGATTTTTTTAAAGCCCATTCTCTCAATCCCCTATTCAATGAGTTATTTTCCTTTTCAGTTCATCAAAGAAAGAGTCTACTTTGTTAAAATAAAAACCTACTAAAATCATCATTTTTATATTATCCTTGCACAAGCATTACATATTTGAATTTTGAGGAAAAATTTGGTAGTGAGACCCACTTTGAACCTTTCAAATGCAAATTTAAGAGCAAATTTGTGAAGTAGATCTAAGATATACCATAATACAATTTATAAAAGTTTGTGCTATTTACAACTAACACCTTCAATAGAGGGTGTGGGTATATTTTATTCAATCTGCTACTTCTATGTGATACCCTGTGAAGTTGTATTCTCTCACACATTCTGAATATCAGAAAAGAAAGCAGGTGTGACCTGTTTGACATAATGACCATTACAAAGCCAAAGCTGCTCCCCTCCCCCTCTCCAGAAAAACGAAAAAAGAAAAGGAGAGAAGCACTTATACTATAATTGATGCAGATGCATGTTTGAAAAGAAATTGAAATTTGGATTGATGATGATAATTGATGCAGACGCACACTTTTATAGGAATTAACCATCAACCACCTCATGTTTGTAAGCCTTGGAACCTGTTGGGTAGCAAAGCTCCTCTTGGAAATCTTCAGATGTGCAAGTGGCACTAGATACTTTGCGTGAGTGGCCTTCACAAGTCTAGCAATTCATTTAGGTCACGTTCATCGGGCTATTTCCTGGGTTTTGGGGCATGTGGACATGTACTGCATCAATAATCCAAATGAACAAGCAAGAAAAGCAAAGTTTCCTTTGTTCCCAAAATACAGGACCTTTAACTCTCTTCAACGATGTTAATGATGCTTTTATATCCACAAGGGCATGACACACACCCCTCTTTGAAATAAGCAGCCTAATAGCATATGGGTAACCCAGGAGAAAATTCCTCCCTCCACCAGTCCAATGGAAAAGACAATCACCTAGGAGCAGCAATAGATTCCCAAACTCCAAGCAAAGAATATCTTCAACCTCCATCTGCCAAAATCATGGAGGAAGAAGCAGCATCAAAGCAACCTCTTTTGGGATGCTAGAAAAGCCAACTACTCTATTATCTTCAGTGGATGCAGAAATGCACCATTAAACACACCAAGGAATCCCTCCGATGAATTATTTCAGAGGATGAAGAAATGTGTAGATAAGTGTGCCAAGGAATTGAATAACTAATCATAATGGCCCATCCAGAAGTAACTCTCCAAGAGACTAACCCAGCTCTTACATCTATACATCAGCAAACACAGTCATTTTGTTTTACTTCAACCAATAAATATGAGAGGTTATGGGGCTGACATTGCCCCACCTATAAGACTAGCAAGTTGAAATTGAAATTGTACAGCTATCATTAGAGATTGAGATGAAACATAAAGAGGAGGGGAGGCTAACAAGTAAAAGAATACAACTTACAGGCATAAAAATAGGAAGACAAGGTCAACGTGTTAGAAATGGGGAACAGGTGAAAAAAATATAAAGGAAAATACTTCTCATAGGGGTATCATAAAGAGAGAGAGAGAGAGAGAGAGAGAGAGAGAGAGAGAGAGAGAGAGAGATTAGTAATTAAGAAACTGTTTTCTTTTGGAATGAGAGAGATTGTAAAAGCACGCGCTTCTCTGCAATCCTAAAGCATAGAAATAAAAACAATTTCATCTCAAAGAAAATTACATCATAGAGATTACTATTGATCTCCTGTTCAGGCAATCTTTTATAGTTTAGATTACCTCTATAATTTGCACCATATTTGATCTCCCCGGTCATCAGTGAAGCTAAATATGGCCTTGCTGGCAAGAGGAGGGTGATATCAGTAGATAAAGAGAATGGAAAGGAAGAGAAGGCATTAGGGTGTGGCTGAGGAAGCCTCGTTGACACAACTATGCTAAATTAATGCCGGTTGAAGCACGGATGGGGGAAGGGGTAAGGGTGTTGCCCCAGGGCTCAGACATTTTGTAATGTTATGCATGCCAAATTTGC
The DNA here is from genome assembly GCA_033239525.1 of Nepenthes gracilis. Taxonomy (NCBI): domain Eukaryota; kingdom Viridiplantae; phylum Streptophyta; class Magnoliopsida; order Caryophyllales; family Nepenthaceae; genus Nepenthes; species Nepenthes gracilis. The sequence continues at coordinate 8,709,218 of BSYO01000009.1, forward strand.
AGAAGAATCAGTTGTACAATGTTGGTGCCGGCTCCTACAGGTTCTATCTTTATCCCTGAGGTTGGCCACTTAGAAAAGAAAAGGCTAGTTTTATCAACTTACACCAATTTTATCGCTTTACTAGCTGGACATCTCATCAAAAGGTTGCAAGGCCATTAGCATGAGTCAACCGACAATGAATTGTATAAGAGGATATTGACCAACTAAAAATCTACCATGACATTACGGCATTGTATTCCATCCCCACCAATTAGCAATAGTGCAATGAATCCTTCCAGATCCACTAACTCTCCAGATAACGAGGCCAGGAGGTCTTGTTCTGAATAATTTTTATTTCTCATCCCATCTTCTCAAAGGCACTATTAGGACATATTTGAGCTATTGTTATCGACCATGGAGTGTTCCTACATAAGTATCCAATGGTCAGTGATAAATAAGACAGCGTCATGAAGGCCTCTGTTAATTGTTCCAAATGCTCTCAATTGAGAGTTTTTTTCGTTAAATAAAATATTTCTTACCCTAATTACGGCATTTTATAATTTTACATTTTTCTAAATTACAGTTTTAATTATAATAATTGTAAACAATTATAATAAATTAAAATCATCTAATTAAGGTAAATATATATATATATACTAGATAAATATATACATATATCCAGCAAATCCAAGTAATTCCTGTATTATATTCGACTGACATCTCCCCCTAAATTGATATTGGCTGATCAAGATGTATCAATTTGTCCACCATAAAATAATGCCGTCGGCAAGAGAGAGCTTTAATAAAAACGTCTACTATTTGAAGATGAGTAGAGATGCGAGGAAGAGTGATTACATATTGATCAAGTGCTGTACAAATATAATGACAATCGACCTCAATATACTTTGTGCATTCATAAAAGACAGGAATGGTAGTAATCTAAATAACACTAGTATTATCAGTATGAAGAGTAGTGGGAGTAAGATGAAATATACTAAGTTCCACTAGTAAGCCCTGTAACTAAACAATTTCTAAGCAAATTGAAAACATAGCATGGTACTCTAACTCAATTGAGGATTTAGATACCTGAGCTTGCTTTTTATACTTCTAAGAAATAATAATATTACCAAAAAAAACATGGATAAGCTAGTAATAGAACCAGTATCGTTACAATCTGCTCAATTAGTGTCATTGAATCCCCATAATTGAAGGGAATTCTTAGTTGGAAAAAATAGTCCTCAACCCGAGGTACCCTTTAGATAACGAATGATCTATTTTACTACTGCAAGATATGAATGACTGGGTGCTTGCATAAACTGACTCGCTTATTGGACTGCAAAAGATATATTAGGTCGGGTAATCATTAAGTAATTCAAATTATCAACCAATTGTCGATACATAAATGGATCAGGTAGTATTTGTTCTCTTGTCAAAGCTTTAAACTAACCTTTATCAATGTAAGAACAGAGTTTCCATCCTGAAGAGTGGCCAATGTAATAAGCTCCTATGTATACTTATGTTGGTGCAAAAAACTACCAGTAGTATGTGATAGCTTAAGACCAAGAAAATATTGAAACAAACCAAGATCTTTCATTTGAAATGGATTCTATAGGTGATTTTGCAATTGTTTAATTAGTTGAGGGTTAGATTTAGTTATAATAATATTATCCACACAGAAGAGAAGTACAACAATTTGAGTACAGGCTTTGCGAAAAAAAGAGAAAAATCATATTGATTCTGATTAAAGTCGAACTTGAGAAGACAGGTATGAAAATTTTCAAACCAAGCTTGCGGTGCTTGTTTTAAACCATATTAAAAACTATTTAATTTACACACTTTAGAGAAGTAATGAGTGAACATTCCAGAATGTGAAATAATGTAAACTTCTTTCTTTAGATCCTCATATAAGAATATATTCTTTACATCTATCTATTGAAATGGCCATCCTTTTGAAGTAGCGATGGCCACAATAGTACGCACGGTAGTCATTTTGGCTACTGGAGCAAACGTTTCATCCTAATCAAGACAGTAATTCTGTTGATTACCAAGTGTGACCAAATAAGCATTATATCTGTTGATAAAGCTATCAGACTATAGTTTAAGTATATATATTCATTTGTATCCAATAGACTTGATTCCAAAGGGATACTGCAAAATATCCCAAGTATGGTTGTCTTGAAAAGCCTGAAGCTCGTCTTGCATAACTTATTGCCAACACTTCTGAGTAGAGGCTTAACAGTAAGATGAACGTATAAGAGTAGTATCCAAGATTGCCTAGTGAAGTGTATGAAAGAAACTATACCTATCAAGAGAACGAGTAATTTGAGTGGACCACCAAAACTAAAGCGCAGCAGAATCAAACGTCAGTTCTAGATTGAGAAGAGGTGGAGAACGTCGTTGATACACAAGTACAGGTTTAAATTGGAGACTCAAATCAAGTGGGTCTACTCTTTCCAATACCGATTCTATGTCCGGTGGTTAAGGTCAAGTTATTTTCGAGGTGGGATATTTATATACTTGTAGCCATCCTATAAAATGATATCAGGATATCATTAGAGAGGAGTATCATATGTAGCATGAGCATGCTACAGGTATAACCTCTAGGATGACTGTATAGATAGTGAGACTACCATAAATGTTAGGTAACTTCATGGTACTTAACTATTGGGGGCATAAATACATGGTCTTTGGTTACAAAGGTAGAATACGATCTACAAAGGGTTTGATATCTCATATGATTTTGACCTCGTATTAAACTGAATTTCTCAGTATTTATTTATTATTCATGTTGTTATTGAGTTATTGAGTTGATGATATTATTTATTGATTATCTGAGGACGATTATTTATTTCCATATATTGCCTATTATTAGAGTTTATTGTTTGATAGATGAGTTCCTTAGATACCTTGATGATTTCACTATTTTTAACATTGGTCAAAGTTATTTGCTAAGCATTTGACTCACTCTTATTATTTCATTTTTTCAGAGTAGCAAAATTAGAGAAGGATAATTCTAGAGCTTGATAGAGTTGAGAATGATAAAGGTTATGGAGCCTAGTTGGAAAAAGTGTTTATTTTATTTTATACTCTAGAGATACATTCTGATATTTTGTTTTATTTTGTTGGGATTTTGGAGTAATGCTTTTACCTAGATTTTTAACGTATGAGGATATTTAAATTATGGTAGCTATGTTTTATCATTTATGGATATATTATGATATTAATTTGAAACTCATGGTTTTTCTACATGATTGAATTCAGGCGGTGGTCATGGACCAAGATGTGGACATTATTGATGAAGATATTTGATTTGATTTTATTTTCTAATTAGATTTAATATTATTTTTAATTATAAGATATTTTATTTTATTGTTTATTTGATTTTATTTTTAAATTAAAAGAGATTTGATTTTATTTCAAAATTAGTAGAGCTTAATTATATTTGATTAGTAAAGATTTTATTTGATTTTATTTTTTCTTATTTTAGTAAGTTATGTTATATTTAGTTAGGAGAATATATTTGTTTTCAAATTATCCTAGGATTAGGATTTTTCTATAACTTCTCTTTCTCCCCTCTAATCTCTCCTTCTCTCTTCCTTGGTTTCTTCTTCTTCTCCCCCCGGTTCTTCTTCTGTTTCTCCCCTGATTTCTCCTTCCCCTCCCCTACTCTTCCCCTTCCCTACATCAGACTAGGTCCTAGTTGTCACAAGAGAACTTATTCTCAGGTTTGGCTCCCTCTTATCTTCACTTTTGAGCTCATTAGTAGGCATTAAGCTACCGGCACGCCTTATTATTCCATGAACTCACTTGGAGTTGATGAACTTGTATTGCACATGTATCGATTACATTAAACAATAAGAATTAACTTAGGTAGGATACTAATCATACTAATAGGGATCCTATTCTAGGATCCCATATCAAGTCCAACTGGATTCAGTTACAACCCATAAATCACCAAACAACCGCAAACATCCAACTAGACTAGGGATTTACAACTGATAATCGAATGAAATGGATCATTTGTTAATCAAAAGCAAATGAAATAGAAAGAAAATGGAACAAACCTCCGAAGTAGAATTACAGAAATGATCCTAATTCAGCCCAAATAAACCCAGAGAAAATTTGAGGAGTGCTGAAAAATTACTCAGAAGGTTCCCAAGCCTTTTAGCCGCAAAGTGTCAACACAGTTCCCAAAAAACTGAAGAAATTCCCTAATTTTGCTTAAGTCATAGCCAACCAAAAGCGTAATGACACTTACAGACCTTATTACAATTGTACTCTTAAGGACTGTTAATTACATCAGAAGTAACAATGTAATTAGGCATCAAAGTAGTTCTGCCAGTAGTTCAGTCACAGCATTGGTCAACATCTGCATAGTTCACTACCAACTCCTGTGAAGCTCAATAGTTTGGTGCCCAGTAATTCAGCAATCAGAACCTTGTCCATGTGTGAGATCTGCACACTAGTAGTTTGGTGGAGTTCGACATAGTTGAGTTTGGCACTTCATAGCTTAGATGGTGCGAGGTTTGCACCATGATTGCTCGTTGTAGTTCGGCTTCCACTATTTCACCATTTGAGTGCCTTGCCGCAATCCGGCTACTCAACTAGGTGCGGGATCCTCATCATTTACTAATGCAACCTATGATCCCAATGGCAACCATGGTAGCATGCTTGATTCAGATCATCCAACTTCAAGACTTCTTCATTAAAATGGCTCACCTTCAAACCCATTTCCAATTGCCTTAGTGATAGAAAATTGTGGATATCTTCTTTTTCCACTGGAATGGCTGGCAAACACATAAAGAGCTGGTAAGACAAGCACACTTATCTCAGCTTCGATGTATAGCACCACTACCAGGCCAGTATCTGCAGAGTTGTCAGAAAATCTAGGCACATGAGGGGATCCGAAGTCTAACAGGAGCTTAAGGTTTCAAAATCAACAAAAATGTCCCTAAAAACTCATACACCATAATGAGCATCCATCTAAGGCATTTTGAATCGGATTATAAAGCAATGCAAGTTGCCCCATCCAAACATATGTTGCGGGTCAAAAAGGTGCCTCATGGAGCATGTGTGACAGGTGGATACCTTCAAGGTGAGCTCCTTATTCTATAAGATGGCCTTATGGATATTGTAGTTCAATGAGGATTTCTCGCTATTGGTTTGATGTGCTTCTTAGAGAGCAGTCTGATTGGAAGTGTAATGTACCGGTTTCCGAAGATTGTATTTGCGGATAATTAAGTTAATATGATTAAGATTGGGTCTAATTCACGTGGAAAAATTAAGTTTTAGAACCGTGGGACGATTTGGCAGAATAGGCCCGCCGGGCACCTTGGGCAACACAGCAAGCGCCTGAGGCAGTAGACCAGCGCCCGTCGGGCACTCGAGTGTCCTGGGTGGGCGCTAGAAGCAGCGCAGGCGCGAGCACTGGCCGGTGATTTAAAAGGTGGCCACAAGGGTTCTCAGCCATTTTTCGGGGCCTCCACAGGAAAGGAGAGAAAGACAGAGTGATAGAGAAGAGAGAAGAGGAGGAAATCAAGCTCTCGGGTTCAAATCCGACTTAGATCTAGCTAAAGAAGTGATAGATCGGGTCGAAACAAGTGCACCTATACTCTCCTCTTTGGTTTTCTTGCACTTTTGTTTCGTTTTTTCAGGTATTCTCGTTCCGATACCCGATAAAATTTGTATTTTGTATTACTTATGACTTGAACATGCATATATGTTAATTTCATATCCGATTTCATAGTTTTGACTGATTTTTAAACGTGAAACCCTAACCCTGCAGCCACACCATTTTATCCATTTATTTTGGAATTTTTGTATAAATTGGATTTAGAATATTATTACCCATACTTTGAACATGTTAATTTAATGATTGGATGTCTAATTTGGTAGTTTTATGCGGTTTTGTACACCCAAAAACCCTAACCCGCGCCCCATTGGGTTTTTACTTGAATTAATTATAATTTATGTAAGATTTTGATTTAGCAATTCGTAACCCTAGCTTTATGGAAGCAGGTACCCCGAAGATTTAGAATTTGTTCACACATATTTTGTATATATTATTTTACGGGTTTCGAAAATATTATCGGATGTGAATTGAGATAATTATCCACATGTACATTTCGTATGTTATTTTGTCTATGTTCCGAAAATTATATTGCATGTAATCATGAAGGTATTTATTATCCGGAAGCTCTAAAGTTGCGTTTGGCTCACAGTGGTAAGAATTTCTTACATATTCCAAGCTTTATGATGATTTATGTATGTATTATGAATATGTTAATTTTGTATGTTCCGAAAATCATGTCATGAACCGTTTGTGAAGGAATTATCAATCGGAAGCTTTAATATTCTATTTGGCTTAATGTAAAAAGGATTTCCTAAATTCTTTTAAACTCCAAAGGAAATTATAAATGAAACTAAGAACACGCGATGACTTAAACTCACGAGGAATATGGGAATATGAATCTGAATAAGCTTTATGGAAAAAGAACCAAGAAGGGATATTCTGTACTTAAGTGATGGACTTATAAACCGTTCTCTAGTAGAGTAGGAATGAAGAATTGATGGACTTATGAATCGTTCTCTAGTAGAGTGGGAACGAAGAATTGATGGACTTATGAGCCGTTTTCCAACAAATTGGGAACGAAGAATTTTGTGATTAAAAGCAGAATTCCTTAAGAAAATAAAGAACTAAGAATTTGGACCGAGGATCGTTCAACAGATAGTATATTTTGAAACGTCATAGATATTATAACAAAAACTCAAGGATTATCCTAACCGTGTTTTATAGTGGGTGATATTCTTTCGCATAGCTTAATATATTATAGTGGAAGGTCGTTGTCTGTTTTGGTACCGCTTGCGACTATCGGTCCTGTCTATAGGGATTGTATGTAGATGGCCCGCCTCTGGGTCTTGAATAGAAGGATATGACTTTTGATTGTGTAGAAGCAAATACAATCCAAGTTACGACCGACCGCTCCTTTAGTCAGTAAGACCTACTGGCCTTGGTCCCCAACGAAATAAGTTTTTCAGCATGATTTGATGATTAAGAAAAGAAAAAGAAATAAACTAAAAAAATTTGGAACAAATGACGAAAGCATTCTTTTCTGAATCATGTTTTATGATCTCACATGCATCTCTATTCTCTCCTATACGTATTACTATGTTTTTGAATATAAAATTTTATATGTCCTTTGATATATGTGTGTGTGTGTGTGTGTGTATGCGTCTTGTTGAGTTTTTAGCTCACTCTTACTATTTTTCTCCCTCCAGATGCGTATGAGTTGCACATGATGAGGTAGGGTAGAGGATTTTGAGTCGGTCAGGCTCGAAGACGTGGAAGATGACTTTATGGACTTAGTCATGTAGTTTTATGTCTTCTGATGGAATATTTTGTATTTCTAATGGATTTGTATATTAGTGTCCATGTATGATGATGATGATGCAAAGATAGTCTAGTTTCCGCTGTTTTGATGTATATAAATGCTTCCGCAGGATAGTATGATTTGTTTTGGCACCTAGTTGTATCTTGTCTGAGCCAACGTCGTACCAAAGTTATGACATTGATACCACGTGTAGTTGGTGGCTTTGGATCCTACGATTTGTGTATTGTGGATTATTTGGTTGTTGTACAGGAATATGTACAGGTTTTGTATTTGGCCAATGACCATATTATAGCCGAAATTCTGCCGGATTTTTGATAAGAAATACGGTACGTCACAGGAAGTATACTTTTCCAAATATGTAACTCAGTCGGCTAAGAATGTCAAACATCGGGACATATCAAGGTCTTAGGCTCAGCTACATTCCAAAACTTTAGATAGAATTACCACAAAATTTGAAGAGCCCATGTCTAACACCAAGATGTGAGTGTCATATGGAATGTGTGTTTCACAAATGAAGAGAAAAAGGAATGATTCCAACACACGGCACTATTTAATGACAAATATGGATGGCAAAGGTCAGATAGGATATATTGCTTGTGGCCCAAATCTTATCCTGAGAAACCTGCCCATACAAGAGTAAGTGATTGAGAAATAGCCCTACAATGTTGACTTAGAAGCAAAAAAGCATCACAAGTATGGACAAGAAGCCTGAGCTCAAATAAGCATGAGACGAGAGTGTTAATAGTTTGATGACAGTACCCAGAGCGTCCATGTTGATTTATGCAACAAGCATCATACTTATGTGTTCCCCATGGTAGCAATCCACTTTTCGTATGTCAAGGCATGGGCTTATTGCTCGGATTGACTGTGCTACTATTTACTCGCTGATTTGATTCCACATACCGGATTCAAATTGGGAGCTCTCACTTTATCCTATCAGACATAGGTCAGATCATTAAGCAAACCTACACACTGTTCTAACTGTATTTCTTCCTTCAAAACTAACAGCCCACTAATAATCATAGGATAAACAGCTCTGGAGAGGCGAATACAGCAGGCATAACGAACATCTTCTCTATGCGTGTCGTGCAGTATACAATGCTCAGGTCTAGGATGCATATGCAAGCAGGAAAACAAGTAGAAACCAGCAACGACAGAAAATAGGCGGATGAATAATTCAACATATTTATATATACCTGCACTGCTCGTGAGAACTGGCGGTCCTAGGCAAGTGGTACTTCTTCGGAGACGCCACATCGGGAAGTCCTTCCTCCGCAAATTTTTGGCTTTCCTGATTGCCAGACTCCGCACTTGTATTATGATCCGCATCCGGGGGGAAATCGTGTACCGAGACTCGATGATCTCCAATGCTTTTCAGTTCTCCAGCGTCAATTCGATTCCCAACTTCGATTCGATTCTCAATAGACTCGTCATTCTGCATTTGGCTGCCTTACACAATAATTTGACTTGACAATCACAGTCACCTCCTACAAGCCCAACTACCCAAAAAAATATTCATCATCTTTCCGGCGCCAACCTTATCTTTTGACATAAACATTTTCCACTGATAATCAATTACAAGAGAACTAGTCAAATTAGTAGGAGACATAGATGTTAGAAATTGATATATTAAATAGCAATTCCCGATCAGTCCAGAGGATTTCGGTTTCGCTTAGAGAAAGAATCAACATAAACAGAAGCATCCGTGAAAATGGATGTAAAGCTAACCTTGTGAGATCTACAACGGCCGAGTCTGGAGCAAGAAAAGGACAGACTTTGTACTTTCGAGGAGCTTAGCTGATGCACCAACCGAAGAACTGCAAGATCTCGGCAGAGAAGCCAGACAAATTAATGGAGAAACAGCTGACATGGAAATTTTATCCTATTTTCAGACGGTCCCACCAAGCATTTCTCGTTAGATCAAAATCAGGCATGGAGCCAAATAAAAGAAAATTAATATTTAATTAAAAAGATTGGCAACAGTTATTTTAAAATGATATTTTTTAAAGAAAATATCATCTAAAATGTAGTTTAAAATAATATTTATTAAAAAAATATAATTTTTAGAATTTAAATTTCTGTAGAAAAAATATGTTGAAAAGAACTAAAATTTCGATCCAATCGGCTTACCATCCAAATCCAGGTGTACGCTCATAGTCCGACGGGTGCCACATCTCATGCATACGCCGCTAGCAATAGCATTTAATGCCTTAAGACCCATGCCACTTCGGATTTTGTTCAGCCGTGCAAAATGGGGCGCCATGCCAGTCATCATTACTGGCACCGGACACAAAGCAAATGTGCGGTTGGCACGTGTTGTGGTCATAATGAGGCGCGTCGTATTTTTTTAATTTACGTCGTTTTGATCTAGGGTTTCACGCATTTAAACTACTCAAATTCGTCGTTCCCACATTTCTTTTTAAAATTTCTTTATTCTTCTTTTCTCTTACTTCAAATTCTTCCGGTCTTTCAATGGCACCTGACATAAACAATATCGAGTCTGTCCTCACTTTAGATGCCATCGAATCTTTGCGTGCTCGGTACAGAATTTTGAGCTCCATGGCCCACTTACTGCCAAGCATGGGTGGCGAGCATGTTCCCCCATTGGAGGGGCATATCACGGTATACGGGGTCCATCTAATAAGGAGTCTCTACTATCCAATATTGCCAGAACTGCATTGGATCATGGCAGCCTTGGGTGTTTCTATCGCGAGGCTGCAACCAAACACCGTTCGTTACCTCGTATCCTTGTGCGTCTTCGCACATCATCACGACTAAAGTTAAACACTATGGCAGCAAAGGTGATTTTTCGGTTTCACCACGGAGTGGATTGGATTTCGATTTCTCCCCCTCCAGATTTCATATTGAGCGAGGGAAACTCCAACTCTACGAAAAGATGAAAGGATTGATATTTTTTCTTAGCGGTTCCTTCCGAATGGGACATATCCAATGAGTGGGGCTGGGTGCGAGCATCATTTTGCACCAAGGTGTTTAAGCATGAGAAGGATTCGGTGAAGGTGCTGACGGATCTCATCCAAGCAAATGTCGTTTCCTTCAATGAGAATAAGAACTGCTAGCTATCTATTGAGGCTTTTGCACGGGTGAAGTGAGAACCTCAGTTGGAGGGGTTAGAAGCATCCCTTGTGTTGTCAAGCTCCAAGAGGAAGCCCAAGAGAAAGTAGAGGCCGTTGCGTATCAGTGGCCCCTCGGACACGGCATCCGAGTAGCAGGCGACTTCATCCGGGTCCTCCTCTAATGACGATTGGGCCATTATCGAGCAGTTAGAAAGTGCCAGGAAGTCTTCAAGGAGGGCGGCCCCTGTTATTTCTTCCTCATTAGTCCAAGTTCCCGAGGCTGTTGAGTATTTTGAGGGAGGTCAACCTTTCACCCTTCCCGGTCTTGCCGAGGGCGAACAAGGAGTCGACAAAGGGGATGATCCAATTCCGGAGCGGGCACCTACTTAAAGTGGGATTCCAGCCATTACCCCTTTGCCGCATGAGGAGCTCGTGCCTAACATTCCAACTGACTTTACCGAAGATATCACCTGTGAGGTGAGTGAGGCTCCCAAAGGGCCTTCCAAAATTTTGGATCCTGAGGGCCATGGAGAGGGCAAAGTCGGAGCAATTGTAGAGGCCACTAAAGTGTCCGACATTGAGCTCACAGCATTTCGAGGTTAGAGAGGAGTTAAGGCCGAGAGGACCTTGGAGGCGGTTGACACACCTAATCCCAAGGCTTGTGTGTCCGAGGTCTGAGACAAGGTTGTGGCTAAAGGAGTTATGGAAGCGGCTGAGGGAGTTGTGGAAGTGGCCTACGTGACCTACTCAGAGCCCCCGTAGCCTGAGGCTTAGGAGGTCTTGGTGGCCTCAACAAGTGATCACTCCATAGGGTGCTCATCTTTTCTTTAGGTATTTGTCGAATATCTTCTGGGTTTCTTCCTTGTTTTTGTTATTACTTAACTAACTGGTTCTCCTCATGCAGTTGTATAAGTTGGCCCACCAACTTACTTCCATTGCTGATTGCCTAACCCAGACTCATGTTGAAATAGAGAAGTTCAGAGCTTCGGAGGAGCAGTCTTCCCTTCTCAAACGTGAGCTGTTCGAGACCAAGGCAAAGGTCCACTCCTTAGGGAGTTTGATTCAAGAGTATGAGCAGAAATATGCTCTTGTTTGGGACCAGAATCTCTGGTTTGAGAGTGAGCTTAGGACCTCCATCAGTCTAGATGATATTAGGTGGGTACTAGACCATAAATATTGGGATGGCATCAGTCTTTGTCAGCATATAATAAAATTGGTGGCACCAAGCATTCCAATTTCCATCTTCCATCCTAGGAATGCCAGTGCTCGACACCGGCCAAATATTTTGTACTACCCAAGAGAGGGTGTGGACTCATGGGAGCCTTTGCCAGAAACCTCCAACCTCGTGATCATCCTCCATTAGAGCCGTAGGGCATTTTTGTATATTATTGCAATAAAATGTACTTAAATCAATAAGATCGTTTTCATACATGTAATGAGTCTTTCCTTTTATCTCTCTCTTTTTATTTATACGTGCCAGCTAGGCTTTACGGCAATCATTATTGGGGTAGGGGAAATCTTAGGCCGTCGTCGTCTATGCTTAATCATTAGCATTTGGTTTTGCAAAAGTACGTCGTCACTTTGGTGTGTTCGAACCTAAGTCCCTTGACCATAGTTGACTAACGATGCTACCTTCATTGGAAGGAGGTCCTTGCATACATGCTGCTAAAGCCCCCTTAAGTTTTTTTAGCTATTTGATCTTTTATAGGCCACTCGGTGACGTGACCAAGTTTTAAAATCCAACCTCATTTAGGCCACTCGGTAGTAAAATCGAGGTTTTTTGACCGCCATGAAGCAGTTCAAAGAACAATTGAAGAGGACTTATCTTGACTTAGAGAACCTAGGTGGTGCGATTTCGTGAAATCACAAATAAGCACACATAAGAGTAATAAATAAAGAACAAATAAACAAATAATTATTTTATTAATTAAACATGATACGTAATACAAATAGTCCAAATGGTGCATGTTAACCTCACCTAGGCTCGGACCTATTGGTCACATTCCTTGACCTATTAGTAATATTTCTTGAGGTAGGTAGCATTTCATGTCCGAGGGACAAGTTTGCCATTTTGGGTGTGCAACTTATACGCCCCGTTTCGTAAAATCGTTGAGACAAAGAATGGTTCATCCCAATTTGAGGAAAGCTTGTTTCGGTTGGGGTTCTTATCGGTCGCCTTTATACGTCGTAGGATTAGGTCTCCTACTTCAAACTAGCAGGCTTTCACGTTCTTATTATAGTAACCTGCGATTCACTATTGATAGGTTGTCATTTGAAGGCGAGCAGGGTCCCGGGCTTCTTTAAGCAGGTCAAGATGCTCTCGAATTTTCTAGGAGTTATTGAGCTGATCAAAGCATTCGACTAGGAGGTTGGGCAGTCTTACTTCCAATGGAATGATCGTCTCGATTCCATAATACAGGTTGAAGGGCGTCTTACACGTCGGCTCTCTAGGCGTCATTCTGTACAACCAAAGTATGGATGGCAACTCATTCACCCAAAAGCCCCTAGTGTCCTCCAACTTTATCTTCAACCCGTGCAATAGCGTGTGGTTGGTTACTTTCACTTACCCGTTAGCTTATGGGTAGGCTACAGAGATGTGAACCAGTTGTATTCTCAAGCTTATGTAGTACGTAGTGAGCCGTTTACCGATAAATTGGGTTCTATTATTGGTCACTACAACATTTGGAACACTGAACCTACACACAATGTTTTGGCGCACAAACTCCTTTGCATTATGCTTGGTGATCCATGCCAATGGGGAAGTTTCGACCTACTTTGTGAAGTAGTCAATACCGTTTATGACAAGCTTTCTCTGTCTGGACACGATGGGTAAGGGTCCAAGTATATCGAGCTCCCATTGTGTAAACGATCAAGGAAACTGTAGGACCTGGAGCTCCGTGTGTGACTGATGGGGGATGTTTTCGTAAACCTGGAAGTTCTCGCATTTTCATACGAAGTTCATAGCATCACGCTTCATAGTGAGCTAATAATAGCCCTGCCGCACGAACTTAAAGGCAAGATTCTTGCCCCTGATGTGAGATCTGTAGATGCTGAGGTGCACCTCTCCCAACGTGCAGTTGGCTTCTTCTAGCGTGAGACACCGTATGTACAGGATAGAATACTCGCAACGGTATAACCTCCCATTTATGATGGTATACTAGTCTGTTATCTTTTTTTCGCAATTGGTCTTTTTCTGATTGTTTGGTACCATGCCATCGGCCAGATACCTTTTGTATGGCGTTATCCAATTTTTGGCATTGGCTATTGGCATCATTTTGCACTCCGAGTCATTTATACTTTGGGTGATGAGGTGCTCCTTCGATTCTCAGAAGGAGTCTTCACAGACGATGGTCCACTAGAAACCAGCAACCATCATCCTCCTCAGAGCCTTAGAGAAGGGTAGATACTTTTCTGCAGATTTTGCCAATAACCGAGAGTGCTGTGAGTCTCTTGGTGAGCTTCTAGACTTATTTTATGGTCCGAGGTGAGTTCATATTGAGGATTTCCTTTATCTTTTCAAGGTTTGCCTTGATCTCCCTTTGCGAGACGACAAAATCCAAAAATTTTCTTGAATTCACACCAAACACACATTTAGACGCGTTCAATTTCATTTGATGTGTTCGGAAGACGCTAAATGTCTCACCGAGGCCGTGGATATAGTCGTTGGTAGCTCTTCTTTTGACGAGCATGTCATCCATGTACACTTTCATATTTTAGCCAATTCGGGCTTCAAACATTTTGTTCACAAGCCACTGGTAGGTTGCACTGAATTTCTTCAATCCAAATGGCATCACTTTGTAGTAGTACGTCCCATGATTAGTTATAAATGACGTATGCTCATCGTCTTTCAGGTTCATTCGAATCTGATTGTAATCTGAGCAGGCATCCATGAAACTCAACAACTCATGGTCAGATATGGAATCCACCACCAAGTTGATTTTTGGTAGTGGGAAGCTATCCTTCGGACATGCCTTATTGACGTCGATAAAATCAACACATTTTTTTTGGTAAGTAAATTGTATTGAAAAAAATAAAAGTTTACAATTCTGATATTCTATCTCCAAATGTGTTACCGACTTAGAAATTGAATAAAGGCACTAGGGCATACCCCGAGTATAATGAAACATGTCTCCTAAGTAAAGAAAAAAATGAAGGATTACAAATCCGATGTTCAGCAACACAAGAATTTAGCTAGAATAAAGAAGTAAATAAATCAGCTCACGACTGCTTACTTCAGCATACACACACAAGACACCAAAATTTGATTCTATGCTTCAGCATCTTCACGACAGTAGCCAACAACACCCAAATTAGAAATTCTTCAGCCAATATACGCTCGACAGCAACTTCACACAACACTTTGCCAAGTAATAAAGTAGCTCACAACTGCTAACTGCATTAACTTACAACACATAACTCAGAAAGAGAGGAAGTAGCTGCAACATGTCAACTGTAGCCAGTATCTACTCCACGACAGCAGCTCCAAACCTCAGCAACATAGCCTTACACCTCAGCAAGCATTAGCTACTTTGCATCACCTCGATCAATTTCATGTATAGCAGGCCAAAGCAATAACATTGGTAGTTTCAGCAGCATCAGCAATTTCTTTGGGCATCACAGTTGGTAGCTACAAACTTCAGCTCAATTCTAAGAATTCAGCTAAATTCGAAATCAATAGCCAATACGGATCTTGATGAGGACTACGTTAGACAGCCAATACGGATATTAGACCTCTTTGATAAACCTAGTGTCGAGAAGTTTCCTTACCTCCTCACAAATGGCGACCAATTTCTCGATGAAATGATTTTTCCACTTTTGTTAGATGGGTTATGATCGAGATGTAGGCCCAACTTGTGGACTATTATTCCGGTTGATATCTCAGGCATGTCAGCGAGCATCCAAGTGAAGATGCCGGAATTCTACCTGAGGAAGTCTATCAACTGGTCTCGAAGGGGTTTCGATGAGGAATTCCCAATTTGTACATATCTTTCAAGATCGTCAGAATCCAAGAATACTCAGTCTGTAGACTCGTCAAATTAGGTTTGTTGTAAGGTGGTCTTATAACAAAATTCGAGGTCTTCAATTGTTTAGTTGGGAGAAGCCTGAGTAACTTGAGAAAGGTAGCATGTTTGGCCAATCATTTAATCGCCGAGGACCTCTCTTATAGAGTGGGAAATTTCATCTCTAAGTGTGGAATTGATGTTATTGCTCCAAAGGCGCTCAGGTATGGTCAGCCTAAGATGGCGTTGTAGACGGACGAAAAGTTTATTACCAAAAAGGTAAGCCTCCTAAAGGCCGTCATCGGATAAGCTCCCAATATGACTTCCAATTTAACCACTCCCTGGACAGGTACTGGTTCGTTGTTCATCTCATACAGGGGTCTCTTGGTGAGCTTCATGTAACTCATCTTTAGACCTAATTTAAAGTATGCAACGAGTAAAGTAAATTTCTAAAATTTTCATTATCAATAAATACTCATTTCAATTGATAATCTACAGTACCATCTGAAATAAGGTTAGATACTACTAAGGGATCAGAGTGGGGAGTTATTAGATGAGTCAAATCTTCACCGCTAAAACTAATGACAACATTTCTAACCCCTACCCTCGACTTCTTGCTACTAACAACCATTTCTTGATGATCCGGGGTATTGTTTTTCGTCGATTGTGTCGTTATTATGTTAACAATCCCAGTTGCTACTTGATTCTTAGGCTGCTCAGCCTTGTCCCTGTCTACTCCACTAGCAACCTGCTTAGATTTTCATGGGAATCGGGTGAGGTGCCCTTTTCTAATCAGATCTTTTATCTCTTTTTACAGTGTACAACAATCTTCCGTGCTGTAACCTGCGAACTTATGATACAGGCAGTATTTTGACTGGTCTCCTCCATCTGGATTCTTCAATGTCTTTGGCCATTTCAAATATTTCTTATCTTAGATCCGCATTAGGATGTTGGTGCGAGTATCGTTCAAGGAAGTTAGAATTAGAGGTCTGTACTCCCTCCAGGCACATGACTCAGTCCATGGATGCTTTTTGGGATCCTGGACATTGATGGTATCTTTTTTCCTTCTCTTTTCAATCGCTAGCCCTGGATGGAAGTTGTCAACATGCCCCGACTTCTTTGCCTCGTTGGCCTCCTCTGTTGCTATGTAAGTATGGGTGATCGCTTCAGCCTCACAGAAGGTCTGAAAGTCCTTGTAGGTTAGATGCTTGAAGAACTCACCCGATTCCAAAGTTGATATGAAAGTGCTTAATTTAACCTCATCGGTGAGTCTGGGAATCCGCCAAGCCTCTTTGGTGAATTAGATTAGAAAATTCTTCAAACTTTCATTTGGCCCTTACTTGATATGGGTAAGGTGCCAAGACTTTTTCTCTTCCCTCCGGCTGGAGGCAAACTGTGATAAGAAATTGTCGGTCAACTCCAAGAATGACTGGATTGAATTTGGTGGTAAGCAATGAAACCAAATTCAGGCGTTTCCTTTTAGGGTCAATGGAAAGCATTGGTACATGGCCGCCTCATCCAGGCCCTGAAAGCTCAAGAGTGTGCGGAAGTAGTCTAAATGATCTATTGGATTGGCGTTTTCATTATAGGTGTCCAAGACCGGCATCTTGAATTTGTGAGGGAGTGGTCTTGTTCGGATCTCCATTGTGAATGGAGATCTCCTCAGGTCCATGAAGTGCCCTTCGGCACTTCTTCCAAATACGGGCTACTATATTTTTTCCATTTTCTCCTCCATTCGAGGAGTGGCAGTAGTTTTTTTTTTGCGTTAAGGTAGGCTCTCAACTCTGAGTAATTTTGTGATTGGTGCTGGGCTGGGCGACTACTTTCACTTTCCAGCTGAATGTTACAGGAGGCCCCCTTTTGATCTAGAGGCCTATGATAATTACAAGAGTAGAGAGGATTTTGCCGCTCCAGGTTTTCATCCTGTGATTTGAGGCTCAACCAGCCTTCCAACCGCGATCATCCCCTATCACTCATGGTTGTTCGAGCCCTGAGGTCATCAGGTTGCTGCATCTTCCTGGCCGGACGCTTCTTCTGACTCCTTCTCAAAGTTGGAGTGTGGGTAGTTAAGAAAGAATTCCCTGGCCTCTACCGACCCTACTGCCTACAAAAAGTCTAGAGCATCTCAGATACGTCGTCCATCCAAGCATTGAGCTCATGCATGAGGAGTGCTTGCCGGTCTTTCTCATAGCTACCTGTGGGAGGGTTGTTGTAAGGGAAGTGACTTCCCTAGCAAGAGTACTCGTTTGAATCCTGGTGTTAACTTTTTTTGCTTTGGCGAGAGTACTGGTTAAGCTGGCCTTTCAATCACTTTTTAGAGACGGTGCCAATTATGCATCCTCAGGTCCGGGTTATTATATGGATTAGGGAGTCATAGATCTGGTCTTTATGTTGAGTTGATCGAAAGTCAATCCGATCTCCATAACTTCGAATTTGAATCTTGTGCAATACAACAAGTAGATAAGATGTAAGAGGATTAGTGGGACTCACTTTTCGATATATCTACTAATCTTTTTACATTCAAATCAGTGATCTTTTTATAAAAAAAGAAAATAGAGGATGTAAAATGAAAATGCTAATGTATATGTAAGGGGATTGGATATATTGCGCTTCCACAAGAAACATCTTTGAGAGAGATATACACTTGGAGTGTGCTCTATATCCTTTTCACTTTCTCTTTCTTTTTTTCTCTCTTTTCTGCTCCCGGAGTGAGAGATATTTATAGAGTTAGAGGACAATTTAACCTTCCCTAACAACCGCCCGCTAAACCGTTCGAATGGGTAATGAGATATCGTTTCTTTTGCGGTTTTTAACCGGTTATAGTGGGTTTCTTTAGTGCCCGGAAAGTAGATCATAGGCCATTGCGATTAGGATGATGAGCTCACCTATCCATTTTGGTTGTCTAGGCCGATTCGGCCAGCTGGGATGTTGTCTAATTATGAGCCAATTTCTTCCATTGATAAGTCCTCTTCTTGGGTTGGGCTGACTAAACCCATCAATCTTATAATTAAATTCTAATGTGAAGACATTCTTGATCTTTCATAGATCAATAATTTCAATAAATCAATGTACTGGCGCAAAAATTATTTAATAAATAAAAATTTAGGTCTTACTAAATTGGCATCACATTACTTATGGATTTAATTCAATTTATGTATAATTTATATTTTAGATTTTAGATATACGCAGTGTAAATTTATTAAAAAATATTACTTAATAATAAAAACCACGAGCTTGCATAGCATACCAATTGTTCAAATTCAATGGGAAAGAAAACAGCGCGCCCTCGACAACACGATATTTCAAAGTAAAGCAGTTTTAATACTATTTTAATAAAAATATTATATTATCTAATAATACATACATATATTTCTGCTTTTTTTATTATCACTGCTTAGACCAATCACAGTGGGGAAACATAGCAAATTCTAATTTTTCCATAAGTACCTACTTTTATACAAAAGAAGTTGGCCTTTCCGAAAGTATTAGCCCATTTGGTTGAAGAAAAGAGATCAATAAGAAATAAAATAAAATAAAATACAATAAATATTTTTTGTTTAATTGTAATGGGTATAATTGCCACCGGCTTAAGTAGAAGGTCCATCAAGGATTCGGTCTATAATTGAATAAAATCCCAATCGGCCTATATACCCAAAGTGGTAGATGAGCTTGTCGGTCTTATCCGGATAGTTCACTTCCTATACAATAACAACATCAATTTAACTTGACCAAAATAAAGAACTTCATTCTCTTATTTGGATAGTTTAACGGGTTTGACTGTCAATTTAGAATCGTCGGTCGAACGGCCTCCTCTTATCCGTCCGAACAGTTCCATTGGTAATTGGTAGATAAATCAATTGCCCATTATCTCTATTTTATTCTTCCTTTCCAACATAAGGAGGAAGGACAATTAACTAAAAGCCTAAAAAACTAGCAAAGAACAATTCTAAGACGCTTTAAGTATATTTTCTCTCTCATTAAGATGATTTCTATTAAGCAGATTTCGCAAAATCATTTTTATAAACATTCTAATTTTACATCATCTTTTTTCTTTTCACAAAAAAAGATTACTGATTTGAATGTTGAAGGATATAAAATGGTGTGAGTCTCACCAATCATTTGACCGTCTATTTATTGTGTTATATAGGATCCATATTCAGAACATACGGAGACCAAACCTGTTTCAAATCGATCGGACCATGTGAAACAGTTCTTGGCTTTCTGATTCGTATAGTAATTCGGATCCAAGAATGTATTATTGACGCCGTCTATAAGAAATAACTAAAAAGTCGAACTCCCACACTCTAGCAGAGAGCAACATGGAGAACACTCGAGTACAACTTAGCGTGCCGATTAGAGATGACACCTCATACGGTAACTGCCCTCCTATGGGCAATTGTGTGGATGATCACTTCAACCCTTGTGTGGGTCCACTTGTAATGAGAATGAACGACATTTCCAAGACCATCCAAAGCATTTGCACACGACTGGATGAGCGGCCGAAGGAGGCTCCATTTTCTACCACCCAAACAGCGACATCCAAGCATAGGAAGAGGGAAAAGAACCACTGAGAAGGGCCATCGGCTTTTAGATTTTGGGACACAAGCTGCCTCGAGTAACAAAGTCCTAACGTGCCTAGAGGGTCATCTAAGTTGCAGGACCTGAGAGGATAGCCCTGAGAGGCAAAATTCTCGTTACTCCCATGATGATAAGGAGCCTTCACATCAAGGAGGAGCCTCTTGCAGTGTGCATCATTGTTATGCCACACAGAACTCCTCAGAATTGAGAATCTTTCTCAATCAGAAGAGGATGGTAGCCCCTCATCAAATTGAGAAAGTTAAAAAAAATATGGCCGCATATTTTAGAAGAGGATGCTACTGGATGAACTACAGGCTTATGAAGATTACCATTCACGATGGAGATTTATACACATTCATTCTCTCATAAATTCAAGATACCGGTCTTGGATCTTTACGATGGGAGCATTGATCCGATTGACCCTCTTAACTATTTTCACACTCTTCTAAGCTTTCAAGGTCTGGATGAGGCCGCAATGTATTTGCGCTTTCCCTTAAATCTTAAAGGGGACGTCCAAGTTTGGCTCTATCAATTTCAACCTAACTCGATCCGAACGTTTCGGGGTCTGGCCAATGGCTTCTTGTCATAATTCACCTCCAGTCGATAGGAAGATAAGTAACGATGGCAGCTTACCTGTGTTAAGTAGGGGCCAAATAAAAGTTTGAAGAATTTTCTGACTCGGTTCATGACCAAGGTCTGAAAGATACCAAACCTCACCGATGAGGTGAAATTGAGTACCTTCATATCAACCTTAGAGCTTGGGGACTTCTTTAGGTATCTAACCCATAAGGACTCACAAACCTTTCGAGAGATCGAGGCTATTACTCAAGCTTACATAGTAGTCGAAGAGGCCAACGAAGCGAAATGATTGGACCATGTGAACCATTTTTACCAGAGGACGGTAGATGGAAAGAGGAAGAATGGGGACCATATGAGCTCCTGTGGGCCCAGGAAGCAGTCGAAGGTAGAGCCAACAGCACGAAAGGAGTTCAAGCCTATAAACCTAACTACTTTAAATGACTCTAGTACCAATATTCTGATACAAATTTGGGATGAAAAATTTTTCTAATAGTCAAAGGTATTAAAGAACCTAGATGGAGGGGATCAATCAAAGTATTGTCACTACTATCGGTGTAAAAGTCATAGCATTAAATATTGTTGAACGTTGTAAAAGGAGATTGAAAACTTGATCAAAAAAGGTCACCTTACTCGATTTTTGTAAAGACCCAGATAGACCTCCAGAGTTGCAAACGAGGATGAAACCGAGCAGTTGAGAAACCGGGATCGTTAATATGGTAACGACGCGAACAGTGTAGAACAACACCCCGAATTGCACAAATATGACCGCTGGCCACAAGAGGCCAATGGTAGGATTTAGGGATGACATCATTAGTTTTAATAATGAATATGTGACTCATGTATCCTGTCCTCATTCTAAACCCTTGGTTGTATCCGCACTCATCTCTGACGGTGCTATAGATTATCAGTTGAAATAAGTATTTATTAATAATAAAAATTTTAGAAATTTACTTTATTTTGATGTATATTTTAAATTGGGTTTGAAAAGAAATCAGATGAAACCCACTGAGGGACCCTTGTACTAGCTGGACAAGGAGTTGGTACCCGTTTAGGGGATAGTCCAGTTAGAAGTCACGTTGGGGACTTACCCGAGGACATCTAAGATACTTTCCTTCTTGGTAATGGACCTTACATTAGTATACAACACCATCTTCGGACGTCCTTGTTTGACCACTTTTGGGGCAGTAGCCTCAATCCCACATTTAAAAATAAAATTTCTCATTCCATACGACATAGGAGAGGTCCTTGGCGATCAAATAATTGGGTGGATATGTTACTTGTTTTAGGTCACTCAAACGTCTCCCGGCTAACCAATTAAGGACCTTGACTTCCATGATGAAACCACCTTGCTACAAGCTTAGTCTTAAGAATCTACAAATCAGATCCCTTTAGATCTCAATGATCCATTGAAGTATGTTCAAATAGGAAGTTCTTTGCCAGAATCCCTCCATAGCCAACTTATCAGTTTTCTCTAATGGAATTTTGATATTTTTGCTTGGACACTTACTGACATGCCAGGAATACCGATTAGAGTACTGATCCATAAATTGGGCCTAGATCCCAGTCATAAACCTATCTGGTAGCAATGAAAGAATCATTTGGTTGAGAAATTGGTTGCTATCCGTGACGAAGTGAGAAAATTGCTCGATGCTGGATTCATTAGGGAGGTTCAATACTCAAATTGGTTATCTAACGTGGTCCTGGTCAATAAAAGTAATGCAAAGTGGAGAATGTGCGTTGACTACACCGATGTTAACAAAGTATGTCCACAGTATACTTTTCCACTTCCAAGGATAGACTTGCTTGTAGATTCAACGTCTGGTCATAAACTATTGAGCTTCATGAACATATATTTGGGTTATAACTAAATCCGAATGAGTCCAAAAAATAAGAAGCACATATCGTTCATGATCGACCAAGGAACATATTATTATAAAGTCATTCCCTTCAGACTAAAAAATACCGGTGCCACCTACCAGCATCTTGTCAACAAGAAGTTCGAAACCTAAATCGAACAGAATATGAAGGTGTATGTGGATGACATGCTCGTCAAAAGTAGAGTGACCGATGACTATATCCATGATCTGGACGAGATGTTCAATATCCTCTGAAAACACCAAATGAAGCTCAATTCGACAAAATATATGTTCAGAGTGACCACGGAAAAGTTTTCGGGTTTCATCATCTCACATCGAGGGATTGAAGCAAACCCTAAAAAATCAAGGCTATTCTTGACATGAACCCACCTTGAACTGCGAAAGTAGTCTAAAAGCTCATTGAGAGGCTGGTAGCGCTCTCTCATTTATTGGCCAAGTCAGTAGAGAAGTACTTATTCTTTTTCAAAGCTTTGAGGGGGATGAAGGCCGCTGATTTTCAGTGGACGACCAACTGTGAAATTGCGTTCCGAGAACTAAAAGAGTATCTGTCGAACTCGTTCATTCTTACTTTTCATCAAGAAGGCAAGAAGTTGTATCTATATCTTATAGTATCTGACACTACATTGAGCTCGGTTTTGATTCGACAACAATCCAACGGGCAACGGGCTATATATTATATCAGTAAAGTCTTGATAGACCCAAAGACCCTACACTCTCATGCTAAAAGGATGGCTCTGACACTTGTCTATTTCGCCTGAAAACTCCATCCTTATTTTTAAGCACACAAAATCACTATTCTAATAAACCAGCCAGTAAAAGGAATTTTACTGAGGCTGGACATGTCAGGATGATTGGTCAAATGGGCCATTGAGTTGGGCGAATTCAACGTGGAGTTTCGAACGGGGCCAGCCCTAAAAGGTCAAGCCTTGACAGACTTCTTTGTTGAAACAACAACCTCAACTTTGGAAATCCTAGACCTCATTGAGACTGACGGTCAGTAAGGGGCTTTAGCATAGACTTTACACGTGGATGGATCTTTAATGCAATTAGACAGTAGTGTCAGTGTAGTCTTAAGAATTCTTGATGAGTCAGAAATAAAGTACTTAATAACTCTCAGATTTTCGGAGACCAATAATGTCGCATAGTATGAGGCGTTGCTTAACAGACTCAGATTGGCCAAAGAGTATTCGGCCAAAAACATAATCGTCTACAATGACTCTGAATTGATTGTCAACCAAGTAGGAAGAAGTTTTGAGGCTCTCAACCCTCAACTTTCCGAGTATCTCTCCATAGTTCGAAGCCTGATAGTGGCATTCGATAGTACGGAGGTAATCCACATCCCATTGGAAGGGAACGGGAAAGTAGACCAATTAGTAAGAGTCGCAGCGATCGGGGACCCTAAGTAGTAACCATGAGAAATGCGTGAAATCCTCAAAATTCCCAGCATAAATGACCTGGAACCAGAGATGACGCAGATAGCCGATACAAAACGTTGAATGACTCCCTATAAAGGATATTTGTCCGATGGCACACTATCAAAAAATCTAAATGAGGCCAAGCGGGTGAAAAAGATAGCAAGCTGGTATACCATCATGGATGAAAAGTTGTACCGACGTGGGTACTCCGTCTCATACCTGTGGTGTCTTATGCCAAAAGAAGCAAACTACACATTGGGAGAAGTACACCTTGATATTTACGGATCCGAAGTTGGGGGGCAAGAATCTTATTTTCAAACTCATGTGGTAAGGTTACTACTGACCCACTATAAAGCATGATGTTATGGGCTTTGTACGAAAATATGAGAATTGTCAGATCCATGGGAACTTCACCCATCAACCACATACAAAATTTCAAGCCCTACAGTCACCTTGGCCATTTTCACAATGGGGGCTCAATATCCTCAGACCCCTGCCAGTTGCATTCGGATAAAGGAAGTTCGTAATTATCGGGATCAACTATTTCAATAAGTGGGTTAAGGCCATCCCTCTGGCTCGGATCATTGAATAGAATGCAACGGAGTTCGTCCGTCAGAGTATTGTATGTAGATTTGGTATTTCAGAAGTCATAGTAACCGAATTTGAGACCCAATTTACCGGTAAGCGGTTCACAAAATATTATACTAACTTAAAGATAAGGTTGGTTCACACCTTCATTGTCTACCCATAAGCCAACGAACAAGTAGAGGCTGTCAACCGTACACTACTGTATGGTTTAAAAATGAAGCTTGAAAGTGTTGGGGCTCATGGGTAAACAAACTGCCATCCGTATTATGGTTCTACAGGACGACGCCCAAAGAGCGGACCCGTGAGACACCCTTTAGCCTGTGCTATAGGATCGAAGCTGTCATTTCAATAGATGTTGGACTACCAATTTTCGAGTTGAATGTTTTGATCCACTCAAATAATTCTCAAAGTTTTCGAGAAAATCTTGACCCACCTGAAGAGACTTAGGATATGGCACGTTTGTAGACGGTGACCTATCAGTACCTGATTGTCCGATATTATAAAAAGAAGGTGAAAGCGCCAGTTTAAAGTGAAAAACTTAGTCCTATTGAGCAGTGAAGTTACCGAAGTTACCGATAAGGATGCCGACCGAAATAACTTTTCACCCAACTGGGAAAGGTATTTTCTTATCTCGACCATTCTTCGAAATAGGGCGTACAAGATAAACACCTAGAATGGCACGATTGTCCTTAAGATATGAAATGCTTCTCATCTCAAGAAGTATTATCAGTGAACGTACGAATACCGATGTAAAGTTACCATACATCATTTAGAATGCTTGTAAAACGTGTTACATTTTACCAATAAAATGATTATTAATTTGGTCCTTATTCATGTGAACGCTTATTTGTCATTTCATAAAATTGCACAACTTAGGTTGCCCCTAAGTCAGGTAAGGTCCTTTGACCTACCCCTCAAACCATCACACGGTGAACAATAAAACTCGGTCATGCTACAGAGCGGCCCTGACGAGGTCGGATTCTAAAATTTGGTAACTATACCAAGAGGCCCTCATGAAGCGCAGGCTAAAAGACTTAGGGGGCTTCCTTAAAACACGAATACAAAGACCTCTAGCTAAAAAAGATAGCATTGCCAACCAACTATGATCCAAAAACTTAAGTCAGACACAATAAAACTGTGATACCCTTTGGCATAGCCGAGGGTTAATAGTCACAAGTGGACGATGGCTTAAGTTACTTTAAGAAGCCGGCAATTTAGTCTATAATGTCCGACCATATATATATATATGCATAAATAACAAAGAGAGAGAAAGAAGATGGACACAATTGTAACAATGTAATTTTATTCCTTTACAAAAATAATACAAGTATAAGATACAACATTTTATCCCGATGAAGGGTCGTCGTGAGGTTGTAAGGTCTCCAGCAGTGGCTCCTAGGACTCCACATTGTCTCTAGGACGGTACAACACATCCGATTTGTTTTGAACACTGGCGTTCCTTGGATGAAATATAAAAATGGGAATACTTGGAGTCACCATCTTAATAATGTGTCAACAAATGTTGATATCATCCTAATATTTATACTCCATCACCTGCCTGATGTCATAAAAACTGATGGAAAGTCCAAAACTCACTCCCCAGTCTAAAGTTTGTCACGAAGAAGAGCGTACTTCTACTTCGTTTTGGACAGCTCATGTTCAAGACGAGAAATATGCTCCTCCAAGGTTATGAACTTCTCTTTCTCAATATAGTTTTGAAACAGACAGTCGGTAATGGAGATGAAACATTGAGTCATTTCTTGAAACTGTAAAAGAAGAACAAATTAAAAATTATAAAAACAAATAACAAAGGAACTTAGAAGAGGCTCACCTCTACCGCAAGGGAAGGACAAGCTCCCTGTGGGAGCCTCATCGGTGGGAACCTCCAGAACTTCTTGGATTTATGGTTCCAAGGGCTCTACAGCGGCCACCTCAACTGCCTCACTAACTTCTTCAACAAAAACTTCCTCCCGAACCTCAAATGCTGAGGATTCAAAACTAGACGCTCCGACTACTCTCTCAGATATTGCCTCCCCTTCAACCTCGGACATAGGGGCCTCCAAGCATGGCACGTCTACTATCTCAACTCTTCTTTTGGCCTTGTCCTCATCTCTAGCCTCATGCACTGGGGGTTCGGAAGAAGGTTCCTCAGCAACCTCAGCAGCAAGTTTTGGGACGGCTACCTCTAGGATATTGGCATCCAGAACCTCGATTTGATGCACTTCCTCAACCTCCCAAAATTAGGTCTCGCTAATCCAAGAAGCATCTTCAGCAAAGTTAGCAAAAAGGTCAAGCAGAGGCTCCTTGGACAAAGATGACAAAACGGCCAACACCCCATATGAAGGATTAGAGTTGGAATAGGAACATCTCCTGCTCCAGCCTCAGGGTTGCCCATAACAGCAGACTTCGAGGGTTCAACGCCTTCATCAGGTCTGATGGCCTTAGACATTTGGGACAAAGGAGTAGGAATTGTTTCCATCTTCATTGACAGCCTTTGTACCCTAACTAGCTGGTTGATGGTGGCTTTATCATTGTTGTTGGAGGACCTGCCAAGGCCTCTTGACGTTTGGGGCGCCTGGGCAGAAGGCTTATTTGCAGAGGCCTCTACTTTCTCTTCAATTTCCTCTTGGGAGTCGACAATGCTAGAGGTACATTCGACCCCTCCAAAAGAGGCTCCCATTCAGCCTGTGCCAGAGATTCAACCAGCAACTATCGGTTCTTGTTATTTTCATTGAAAGAGTCATCTTTTTCCTTGATAATGTTTGTCAGCACCTTCACCGACTTCTTCTCATGCTCAAGCACTTCGGTATTGAAAGACGTAACTCGGCCCTATTTATTGGAGAGCTTCCATCCAGAGGGAGTTGCGAAGAAGAACTAGTCTTTCCATCTTCTGGTTGAGTCAATGTTTCCTCCACTCAACACAAACTCAGGGCAAGGAGAGATCGAGATCCAATATGCTCCATGCTGGAATCTAAAAATTACTTTTACGACTTTGGTGTCTAACACCAAGCTATGAATGCGTGCAAAAACACACATAGAAACTAGATACCTGACGGTGTTGGGTTGCAATGTTACAATTGAAATGTGAAGAGTCGTCATTATTCTATATAGTTCCAGCACTATTAGAAAACGAAGCTCTCCTTTAAGGTGAGTCTCGTACACAGTATTGTACCCCTCTAGTGGAGAGCAAGCCCTACCACCCACCCCAAGCAATAAATATACCAAGGAGCTTAGAATCCTGTATCGAGTGAGAATGTAGTCAACATCGGCCGACATAAGAACTAACTCGATGTCCTTAACTTCAGAAGTCATGGATGAAGGTTAAGAAATTTGAAGAGAAGAAAAAAGACAAAAGAAGTTCTAAGAGAAAGAAGGGCAATGGAGTTTCAGAACAAGTGTAAGAATGAAGGATTTTAAATGATTTATACTAAGTTTATTGGGGCTCAAACAACGCCATAAAAAAGAAATTCAAAAAGACGCACCTCATCATGACGGTAATACGTGTCAACACCGTGTAAACTATGCAGCACATCAGTCGTTCGAAATCAATAATGATCACTACTACAATTCCGAGAATCGAAGAAACTCGCATTTAATGCTACTCCTGGCAGCAAAAATGAAATCCGTCGGACTAAGAGCTCTCATCTGGACATTTAATGAAGCTTATTGGATTGAGAGTCCTCGTCCAGTTAGCCAATGAAATCCTTCGAACTAGGAACATTAGTTCAAATAATTGACTATCCTCAAACATCATACCGAAAAGCTGAATTTTAAGCCTCTTAACGTGGGAGCTAATGATGTGTATAATTACCACTGACTTAAGAGGAAAGTCCATATAGAATTCAGCTCATAATTGAAAAAAGTCCTAGCCAACCCGTATAATCCAAAGTGATAAATGAGCAAATCGGTCTTATCCAGATAGTTCACTTCCTACACAATGACGACGCCAACTCTAACCAACTGGAACAGGCACTTCCTTCTCTTATTTGGATAGCTTAACGGGTTCGACTATCAGTTTAGATCCATCGGTCGAACGACTTCCTCTTATGCGTCTGAACGATTCCATAGATAGTTAGCAAAGAAATCAACAGCCCCTTAACTCTATATATATCCTTCCTTTCAAACAGAAAGAAAAGGGACGACCAACTAAAAATCTAAAAAGCTAACAAAAAACAATTCTAAGACGCTTCAAGTACACTCTCATTAAGATGCTTTTCATTAAGTATACTTCACAAAATCATTGTTACAAACACTCTAACTTGACATCTTCTCTTTTCTTTCCACAAAGAACGATTATTGACTTAAGCATCGAATGATATACCGAAAAGTAAATCCCACCAATCATTTGACCGTTTATTTGTTTTATTGCACAAAATGCAAATTCAGATCATATGGAAACTAAACCCGCTTCAAATTAATTGGACCATATGAAATAGTTTTTGGTTCCTTAATATATATAGCAATCTAAATTCGAGGACGTATCAAATTATTAATAAAAATCACATGAAAAAAATTAAATTTCTTATCACAATATTTTCTTTATTCAATTGTAAAAAAAAAAATTTTTTTTAAAAATATTAAGACCCTTAAAATTATATTTTAATATATATTTTTTCCCTATAAACCAAACATTAAAAAAATTTTCCTTACAGACCACATGAAAATTTTACTGAACAAAAACCAGAAACCGTCTAGAAACAGGGTACATATGCTATAGATTTTTTTTTCCAATCTATGTTTAGGAATTCGTAGCCAAAAATAAAAGCCATACAACATTACTGGATAATAATTAATAAAATATCCACAGTGAGGTGAAAGAAAAAATTGCAGAAGATTAATGACCGTTGATAAAGAGTACGTAGTTGCATCTTCCGTCTCCATATTGCATGACAAATTCTACGGCAATAGACTGGCTGGTAGCAACAGCGCATGGAATTCGTTGAGGTGCAGATTTGTCAAGAATCGTGGGGTTTCTCAAATCTTGTAGGAGTGTCAATGCCCAACATGCAGCAGATTCCTGATATTAATATTACAAGCAGGAATATACCCTGAAACATCACAAGTAACCGAGATAGCATCAACAGCAAGCTGCTAAGAGCAAACAGAAGGCAAAGTAACAACGAAATCACCATTCGGGTTCCAAGAAAAAGCATCCTCACAGATCCTTTTAAGGCACAGACATGCGTTCCATCCATTGAGTAGTAAGTACAGGTGAAGAGGAAACAGAAACTAGTCCTATAACCCATTAAACATGCAAGGACATAGTTGTTGCGGTATGAACAGCAAATCAAATACATACCTTCTGCAGTTTGTAAAACACTAATTTATAAAGATACAAAACAATTGACTGCTTCAGAGACATCTGGACTAGAACAGAGGTTAATAACGACATAACACAAAGTACAGTATAACTATCATATGAACAGCATGTCAACCAGATATCTTCCCCAGTATGGAATCACTAACCGGGAACAACAAAGCAATTAACCGTTCAAAGACATCAGCATGAACCTTGCCCTCCTTTCCCAGAAGGATGCTATAAATAGAGGTAGAGGTGTAAGCTGAAGAGAAGGAAGAGAATGAAGGGTGGTCATATCATAGAAAGTCAGCAAACAAAGAAAGTTTGAATTGAAGTCCATATCATATGGAAAGTGCTTGTAATTACACAAGCTTATACATGCATCATGAACAATAAGAACCATTTGCTCAATCAAAGTAACAGGGAATTCAGAAACTCCAGAAGATAGCCCCTTTGCATATTTACATAAATATGCAACAATGTTCCACACTTCGACAGTACAGAATTTCAGCGTACACAGCAATGACCACTGCAGTTATACCCAAATCTAGCACCACCGCAAAAAAACCTGGCCTCCACAACTTGACATCCAAACGAACCCTTTATTCACACCATTTATACCCAACTTTAGCACAGAAAAGCATGTTAGGCCTCCCTCTCCCCCTCTAGCAGCACATATGTGTTTGTGTTCTGCACGTGCCCATGTGCTTTGCACTATGGATCAGAAGGTTCTAGCTTAAGATGGGTATTCTATTTTCCAATGGCTTGCATTACCATCTAGCAGCACATATGTGTTTGTGTTCTGCACGTGCCCATGTGCTTTGCACTATGGATCAGAAGGTTCTAGCTTAAGATGGGTATTCTATTTTCCAATGGCTTGCATTACCATTGCTATAATAGGAGACCCACAAGCAGGGAAGGCTTGGCTGTGCATGCCACAGCCTTCTGCCCCAAAAACCAATGTCAGCAGGTGGTTTGTTACAGGCCACATGTCAGAGAGAAGAGTGGATTTGTTGATGATCTCATTGTTCGAGAGTCAAGGGATGTCGAGCAGTGACACTAGGTGGTTTGCATGTGGCATCAGTCTCTAATCAATCACTTTGAGGTATGCTTGTGATGCCACTTGACGGATGTGGTTTGACACAGCAGTAACATATGTGACTATCTCGTGTTGTCAACATGAAGTCGACACTGTTAGCTTGGGGAGATGACATTGTCGGATCCCAAAGTGATGCATGGTGAATGTGTGCTCCTAGGTTGACAAAATATTATCCCGAGCACCAGGAGGGCCAAATTGAGTCCAAGTGGGGAACATAGAATCGCAACAAAGGAGCACTTGATCAATTCATACAGATTATTATTGTGATAGCTGGAGTATTTCAATATTTACTCCTAAAAATCCCCATAATACTAAGAATACTCTATTGGGAGGACTAGATGTTAGACTCTCCACCACCCTGGAGTTGGTCATAGTGCATCAAGCACTATATCACATAAATGAGCTATCATATGATGGTGAGGGCTCTAGGGACAAGTGATGTTAGACTCTCCACAAGGCCAGGTGCTGACGAGCGCTATCTAGCAAGCGTTAAAGGGCTCAATAGTATAGATCATGTACAACTAGAGGTTGAGACCCTTGTATGCATTCGGGATGTGGATACTTCGCATTAGCAGGTAGCATTCCATAGTGAGGCACAGGTGTCTCAAGGCATCAGGATGGTCGTGACACGAACTGGGTGGCCATGCAACATGGGTCTCAGAATAAAGTTGCCCGATATGCTACTTGTCAAAACATGAGAGTTGGTGCACACTACCATGCTCCAACGACCAAGATGCGTATCGATTGAGTTTCCTTCATGTTGAAACCACAACTGGACATAGGCCTAGAGTGCCTAGATATCAGGGATGATTCGTGATGGACAAGAGTGGTTTATACCAGTAGACTTGTGAGTCCCCAATGACAGTTACGAGCAACGGTGCTCCATGTGTCAATGCACTATATAATAACTTGATTTGTAAAGGTGACTTGTGAGACAAGAAAATCTATCAATGGTGTGAGCGCCAGCTTGATGGTGAGCATGATGCTGGAAAGCAATCAGTATACTATTAGCCACTTGACAGGAAGTTGAGACAAAGGATGCAAGACTTGTTTAGAGGGGCTCAATTTGCTAAGTTTGTGTGGTTGAAGCTCATAGACGAGGCTTTTGGATCATCAAGCTGAGAACAAACAGTCTTAACTTTTGAATGTCACGGTACATTTTTGCTACACAAAAGTGAGACCGTGGCATATGGCACCAACCACCCCAGTCATAAAGAAGAAGGGGTCATGGGAAGGAGTACAAAATGAAGGAGCATAGACGGAAGAAGTCGGGTGGAAGAAAAGAAGGAAAAAGAAGAAAAGAAATAAGAGGAGAAAAAGAAGGGGGAGCTAGGAGGCATAAAAGAGAGAGAACGAAAAAATTTATATGCCAAAGAAAATGGTGAATTTTAAGTAATGTAAAATTCTTATACATGTAACTGGAGGTAGTATTTTGGGAAAGTGCACACTTACATTTTTCTTATTTCTTTCTTATGTTGATTCAATGTTTCCAAGCCATTGGCATTAAAATGATATGTAGTCAATTCATTTGTTGTGCCACATATGATTTTTGAATTATTGGAGCCACATGAATTTTCAATGATGAATTATGTTGCGGAATTTTCCTTTGAGCCTAGCTACAAAAAGGACTACATGACAGAGGGCTACACCGAGTAAGGTGAAACCATCCCATAGGAGGAAAATGGCTACCTACTTCCATAGTAGAGCTTATCAAGGTGGAGCCACCAAGACAACGGTTACGAGTATGATGATTATTCTGTTCCCTATGAGGCAAAAGATATGCCAGGAGTATTATTATGAATATCTATATGATGGCTTATTGCTTATATGGCTATATTTTCCTTGATGTCCTCGTGGTGCATATATGCTCCTTTTGATTGATAGGTGATCAGATCATGTAATTATTTCCTTATTTGGATTCCAAGTTAAGTTTATTATTCCATCATTATTTATTGGCCCCAAGGAATTGATGTCTTTAGTTGCCTTACTTGCTCAGTTATTTGTAGCTCTCCCCTTAACATTTACAGGTGTGGATCAATACAAAAGAGTTATTAGGCTCATCATGATCAGAGCATGCAACAGAACTGTGAATGTGAATATTTAGAATGATCCAATTGAAAGGTAAATTATTACAATATTTATTGATGTATAATCATCAGCATTTATGAAAGCAAAATTTTGTTCTTTGAAATGTTAGTTTCGTGTTTGGCAGGGGGCAGCACACATCTTAACTTGGTCACTGTCAGTGATGACCTATTTAGACATGCGTCATGACAATCTCGGCACTAAGAATTGGGGTGATGGTTTAGAGAAATCAAATGCAATCTCGGCGCTAAGAATTGGGGTGATGGTTTAGAGAAATCAAATGCAATCTCGGCGCTAAGAATTGGGGTGATGGTTTAGAGAAATCAAATGCATTATAAGATCTATCCTACTTTTAATAGAACCCTTTTCAAAGTGCATTTTTGACATTTTTAAGGTAGTAGGCTAGGCAGAGGCGGTAATGATGGGTGCTGCTGTAATGTTGATAGTGCATTTGCATTGATTCCTAGCTTCCTTTTTGGTGAGTTGGGGGGGGGGGAGGCAAGAGGCCCGACTCAAGGTACCAGTAGTGTATTAGTGAAGGCCATTGGGTTCTTGCAGACAATTATTTGGAATCCTTGAAAAGGGAAGTACTATTTTTCCTAGCTGAATTCAAGTCACATTGATTGCATGTTTCAAAGAGAGACCACATAAGCAGAGAAGTACTACATTTGAGGTCATGTGCTATATTGTCAATGGATTAGTTTTCATAAGTAGGACTTATTGGGTAGAATAAGACTTGAGAAATAGAATTGTCTTCTATCTTGAGCATTGATGGAAATATCAACCAATATGATACTTATCAATTGATATATATCAATATCATGGCTATTTTATACCGCGACAATATCATAATATATTTTTGTACCAGCCAACAACGCTGATATATTGGTCAATATTCAAAAATATCGACCAATACAATACTATTAACTTATAATTTTTAGAATTTTTCCTATCAGATATATTCAATACTAATATGTATTATCCGATATGTCCAATACTGATATGACTGCGACCAATACTAATACCGATTTTGATATTTTTCATCCGTGGTTTAGAGACTAGTTGAGATAGCTTGGAGACAAATTGAAGCTAATAATCTAGCAACAGCAAAATGCAAAGATCTAATAGGCTCAAACCTTCAACTACAAAAAATATAGAATTAGTAAATATGACAACAAAACATTAGGGATCATACTTACATGGCTGCATTTGAGCATTCCTAATTAAAGTTGACTTTAGGCAATCTAAGTCTTAAATGGAAACTTCTTCAGCAAGTGGGGTACTTGACATTCGCAAGCTTTTGTTGAAATCAAATAGATGAGTTATGGTATAAGGTGGCTAATGCGGATATCATGGATATTCCAAATTAGAAGAGAATTGATTTTCTTTGATTAGAAAATATTTTATTTTATTTTATTTTGATTTTATTTGAGAAATTTTATTGAGAAATTTTATTTCGTGAGATTTTATTTTATTTTTATCTTAGGAAAGTATGCCATAATATTTCCTAATTTTAAAATATCGTTAATTAAAAAATTATATTTATTTCTTAATTAATCTAGAATGGAGATTTTCTATATAAGGATCCTAACTCTAATATTAAATGCATTATTAATGAGTTGAATGAAATTTGAGTGATTGTGATTATTTTCTCTCTGCTGATCTCTCTGTTCCTCCTTTTTTTGTTTCTTCCACTTCTTCCAATTTCTTCTCCTTCCCTTCCCCTACTTTTCCCCTTCCCTGCATCAGTGGCAGGTGGTGTTATGATGGTGCAAAAGTTGTAGTGTAGCTGTAGATGGTGATAGTTTGTTGGTGGAAGGAGCATAGTTGTTGCCATGGTGAAAGTGGTCCTTTTATGTTCATGGCATAGCCAAATTCGGGAGGTTGTCAAGATATTATCTTCCCCCTGGCACCCCAAATTCAATTCATCTGTCCTCAAAGCCACAAAAAAATTGCTAGTGACAAGTGCAGCCAAAAGTTGATTCAATTTAACTTCCAAAATTTGAAAGGTAAAATAGAAGAGTTTAAGAATGAATACAGAACAGCCCAATGCACAAGGTTC
Organism: Nepenthes gracilis; assembly: GCA_033239525.1. Classification (NCBI taxonomy): domain Eukaryota; kingdom Viridiplantae; phylum Streptophyta; class Magnoliopsida; order Caryophyllales; family Nepenthaceae; genus Nepenthes; species Nepenthes gracilis. Next base: position 8,744,244 of record BSYO01000009.1, read on the forward strand.
TCACATCGTGAGGTTTTGGGAGGATTAGATATTCGCGGCTTTACCCTATATTATTAAGAGATTGTTGCCAAACAAAATTTTAAAAGATAATGATTAAAACATTAGCAACATGAACAAACTCTATTCAACTAATAAGTCTATACACAATGTTTGTGAACTCATAAAGATTATACCAGTAAGACATAAGAATTGATTTACCAAGGCAATGAAAAACCCCCTCTCCTCGCCTGTCATACATACAGTCCATTCTAATTGTTATTGATTGTAGACCTTAAACATTTCCCATCGAAGCTCATAAAGTTTGGTTTGTCTTTAATGAGTAGTCCTACTGTGAGAATCACATATGCACAGTGGATATGCCTAACATCAACTATGTAAAGGTTATCTCCAAAAAATAAGCTCAATCTTTTCTGAAAACTCCTGAGTATAGTCTGGCAGTTATGTCAGCAATTATGCTTATGGCAGATGTTGCAAGCTTAAAATAGCAGTAGAGTATGCAATCATGCCAGATTCATTGCTGTAGTCAGTACACAAACATTCAAACAGCAAACCACAATGGGCATCTAGGTCCAATTTCATTATTAGATATATTTTAGTTTTCAATATTTTACAGCTAATTATTGTAATTTTATGTTTGTCTATCGTAATATTGTTATTATTCTTTTTTATTTTATGAAGTCAGGATTTTATTTTCAATTGACATCTTCATATCATCAGATAGGTTAAAGATTATATTAGAATAGAACTTGTAACCTAGCTGGATTAAAATGAGTATAAAAGGTCACTTAAGTCATTTGGGTTTTCTTCTTTAATTAAATCCTTTGTTAAGCAAACTCAAAAGGCAAATCCCATAAGCCTAAGTTGGCCATTATGCCAACCATAACGTATGAAATGGAGTGTTTGCTGAGCAGCTAAGATGATGTTAAGATAGACATACGGTCATATAAAAAGAATATCATAATAGTTGTACTGGAGAAAAGTTTGAAGAAAACTATAATGCAGGGTATCACATATTTGGAAACTATTGAAGGCAACTGTCCACAAGGAACCGAATCAATGTCTCTCTCTCTCCCCCAAGTAATTGGCAAAGAATCCATGTAGCTGATCCCCCATGGTGGGAAAAAGTTAGTTTGGTTTTTACCCAAAAAAAAAAAAAAAAATCTTGCAACAATCAATCATTGATGGATATTAAGAATAATAACTTTATTAATTGGCATCTTACGCACTCGTCAGGATTCTCTGTCGCTCTTGTGAGATCTCACCTTGTGTTTGTCATTTCCTACTGCTGTTCTTCCTCTTATCTTCTCTGATTTCCCCTCATATCAACTCCCTTTCCTCTCATGCCCTGCGCCAGTTTAATATTAGAGCATTGCATTCTGATCATCACTACCATGCACAACACCACTTTCACCGTCAACCATTTTCAATAGCCGCTGCCCATCAACCTTAACAATCACCAATACCCAAGCTGCTTCCCATCAACAGCTACCACCACCGACTCCACTTTATCCACATCATACCAGATTCCAGACAACCCCATTTAACTGCCTCTAGAAAGACAAAGGTCAGCCACAACCCACATCATCATATAGTTACGAGAAAGAGAAAATTATATAGAAGAGAGTAAAAAAGAAACCAGCTATCAAAGAGAAACCAAAGCTATACTGAATCCAGAACAAAAGGAAAGGGAAAGGGACCAAGAAGAAAAAGGAAGTTTGTGAGATAAATCAGAATGCGAAAGGGAGAGAGGTACTTTTGGTACAGCAAGTCTTTTTTGGCACAACAAAATGCCTTGCTCATGCTTTGAAAGTGAAAACAACTTTGACAAGTAGCTTTTTATCATCTGAACCAACTGTTTTGTATTGAATTTTTCTTACACAAAATCACCTCAACACCATTATCACTCAACCCCCGCCATCTAAATCCCATTATTAAGCATTGCCAATGTCACTTCAAATTTACCAGCACTTTCAATGTCACAACAAATTCTAATGCTATTGGTTTCTGCCTGAAATGGCAAGCATTTTATCTCTTTTGTTCATTTTACTTTGAAAAACACTAAATAGTCCCTTCTTCCCACACAATCTCTCTATCTCTGCTTGTCTTTCTTCCCCACCCCATCACCACCACCAGCAACTCCACCATTCATAAGGACATGAAATTTAATTTATTAGTTTTATAAAGTTTAGGATTTCTTTATTATAGATTGTTTTGTAAGGTCTCCTTAAGTTATTATCTAGATTTCCTTTAAAAATTTTCCCATACTTTCAATTTTAGTGTTTCCTGATGTTTTCTATTTAAATACCTATATAACCCTTACAGAGAAATGAATGATATTATGCTCTTGAGCCTCACCTAATGTCGCCTCTCCCTCCACTCTTGTTGGTCCCTTCCTCTCCCACATTTCACCTCTATTCTTCCTCTTCTCCCTCTTCTCTGTTCTTGTTTGCATCAACATCAACTCCAACCACCTCACCATTTGTTGCTCCTCCCCACCAATGTCCCACCTAACATGCAAGGCAGAAAGAAGACCCTCTTAAATTTGTGGCCCGCAAAAACCATGCAATTGGTCATGAATCAACATCATCCTACAATGTGTTAGCTGATGCAAGATATGATTTTGCTGATTCTGATCAGTGTGTGCCTATTTCTTCCACTTCCATTTGCAGCTAAGAGAGTGGATTTGAAGCCCACTATTTCGTGGTGTTTATGCAGCATCCTTACCTAGAGATCCTTGATAGTGGTGATGGCAGAAGGGAAAGAGGAGCAGAAGGGGCGATTTTAATGGAAGAAGATCCACCAATTTTTTTTTATCAATAGCCCACCAGATTTTTTCATTTTGCTATGTAAAAAGTGTACAAGTTTTAGATAGATGAATATTTTTGCAATTTTGAAAATAATACTCATTGTTAGGGTGGGGGCTGACATTGTTGACTTCGCTAATTTGAGGTGTGACATTACAAAGTCTAAAATGGTGGTGGTTATGTGAAAAGTAGTGTAAGATGGTAAAAATGTGTTATTTCTTGGCATTTCCAATTTTCTTGTAGAATGGACTGAACAGATAATAAGCCAAAGCCCTAGTTCAAGATTCCAATCCCTGGGCCAGATTCATATGCTTGATTTCACAACTACTTCAAAGCTATCAAGTTCTTTGGTCCAGCTCTCTGTCATTTGTTTTTCTTACAATATTGGCCGTGTCTTGTCAGTCCCATTTTGTCTCAGCCAAAACTCTACTGGTCAAACCTGTTAATCAGATGCTCATTTGTTTTAGCTACAAAATAAGTCTAAAAGAAAAAAAAATCCTTTATACCACAGCACTCAGCGGAAAATTAGGGAGCAGGTTCAGAACAACATTCACAAAGCTGGAAGCCAATATCAATCACAAACCCCATTCAGTGACAATCTTATACTTCTATAAAGTCGCACTAAAATTTCTTAAAAATAAGCCCACTGGTCCCCACACTAAATTAGTGCAGGGTGCATATAACCGTCATTGGAACTCATCTGGTGAATGGTTGGGATGTCTAGACTGGTAGACACAGATGTTAAAAAACTTTCCTTCTGCTAACCCTTTGAAATACCAAGAATTGCAGCTTCACAACCTTCATAAAATGAGACAGTTATGAAAGATGTACTGCAGTTGAATCATGCCATCTCTTGAAAATTTTCAAGCCAAGTCCAACTAATCTGACAGTAAAAGGATGTCAACTTTGGAAATACAACTCAGGTTAGACCATTTGTCCTAATGTTAAATCTCGAATGTGACACGCTGACCAGTACTATGCAATCTCTTCAAATTTTCCCAGATACGTCAAATTGATACTACAGAAAAGGGATTTAGGATAGAGAAATATCTCCAGTTGAACCATTTTTCCAAACGATATATTGAGAAGGTGACGACACGTCAAAATTCCTCACAATGACCAGAGATGACAACTCAGAAAAGATAGTTTCATATATGGAGACAATCACGACGCCTATCATTGAAAAATGTGATGACATGCTACTGGAGATCCTTGCCATGCAATGACTTTAATTTCTATAGCCCAAGAGAACAAGATGGGTTCCCAACTGAAGAGCTCTGTTGAAGAGAAAATTGTCGTTGAGAATATTGCAAATTTGATACTGTTGTAATTCAATATTATCTTTTGTTTAAAGATGTTAGAACTTCAGAATCAGTATCTTCATATGCTTAGAAAATTATATTAAAATAGCACTTGTTGCCTGATTGCCTTACAGTTCTGTGCCTAAAAAGTTCACCTACCCCCTTTTTAATCAGTCACTGATCAATGCTAAGAACACTGAGTTTCATGATCAATTACCCCCAGAAAAAGTTTATTGATTGGTATCTTCCTCTCACCGTTCAATTTGTCTCTCCATAGTGTATCTCATTCTGTGTTTCCCTTCTACACCTCTGTTTCCCCTCTTCCACTCTCTTTCCTTTTCTTGCATAAAACTGTAAGTCAACTCTGGTGCATTTCCCACAAGAGCATTCAAAAAAACAAGCAAGATTTTCCACCAGAAATCACAGGTTCTATTCCCTTAAATTGTACAATAATGCCAAGCCAGGAAAAAAAATTGTCACCGCAGATCACAGGTTCAACTCCCTTAAGTTCCACAAAAATTCCCAGCAAAACCAAAAAAAAATTTCCACCACAGAGAGAGAGAGAGAGAGAGAGAGAGCTCTTGATGATAGCATTAAAGAGAAACTAGAAAAATAACTTACAACTAAAATTCCCTCAAGAAGAGATGTTTTAATCTGGCAAACTCCTTCACATGTTGTGGAATTCACTGATCCATTTCCAGATGAAGCTTCTGTGAGAAATCTTTCTATCTGCCAACTAGAAGGATAGTCACTCGACTTATATGGATCTGAAACATAAAGCACTGCATATTTTGCTCCAGAATGCTCTAAAGAGACAATGAAATTAGAGAAAACATCACCTGCAATATCAGCAAAATAACCGTGTATAGCACATAGCAGACAAAAATTCCATGTGCCCATACTATAAAAGATGCATCATGCACACAAGCAAGAGTTTCATGAACGTACTTTCAGAATGGGGTTGGTCAAGTCCATTCAAGGCATTGGGGCCTCCATGGCAATACAGAATTAATTCTGGCTGTCTTTTGGCTTCCTTTTCCATCCTCGTGGCAAGATAATCCTATTCATTTTCACAGCAAAGTAGTAGTGTTAGAACTTTCTAATTTTTTTTGGGGGGGAGGGGGGGGTTGAGTATGAGAAATTTCAGCATGTACTGAGTAAACAATGGAACAAGATTAAATTAATTACTTGCACGGAGCCCCAATCGACAAGTCTTTCATATCCTTTTCCCTCTATTGAACAAGAACCCATGAGAACAACATTATTGACTCCCAATTTGTGGTCACAAGCTTCTGAAAACTCTGCAAGCAAATAACTTTCCATTGTTCCTTCCTCCTCCATTGCAACATAAGGAAATGCCATTGAGAATTTGGATTGTGTGAAAGAGACCTGCTCAATGACAAAAAAAAGAATCAGCAACCAGACATGGAAACATCAATGCAAAGCTTTTGCATTCCCAATCACAAATTCTGTACAGGGTATGGACATTAACACAACAAAGAAGACCGTGGTACCTGGAGCAAATCTACAAGGGCAGTCTCACCAAATGTATTTCCAGCAATATCCTCTGATCGCAACTATACATTAAAGGATGTAATATCTTCAGTAACAGGCACAATGATGAGGAAAGAAAGCTCACTAGATTGCAACTGCAACATATTGCAAATAAAGGGAAAATTTGAACCAATCAAATTGCAGAGGCACCAAACACATTTGCCAAATATTATAATTATAAATTCACAAAGTGATCTGAACATGCAAAATGTTGTCTTTGAAATGGGAGCCAAGCTCCTCATAGCCAATAATGTAAGGCAGGGAAAGAAAGGAGATTTGTGGTAGAGGGGATATTGGAGGAAAAGAAGGTGAATCGGGGAGAAAGACTGAAACAGAGGGAGAGCAGATGAGAGGGGAGAAAATAACACAATATTCTCAAACATACTGAAAATTCATGCAGAACTGAAGACAGAAATAGATCAATGGGACCTCAAACATGCAACTGACTATTGAATTAACTAGGAAATAATGTCAAAAATTCCTAATTAAGAATAAATGATACAACAAAAATTTCACAACCATTTTCAGCACAATAACTACATAGATGGCAGTGGCACATCTAATTTAGAGCTTCCCCATCCATGTTATTCTCCCTCATTCTTCTCTAGATGAAAACTAAACCTCAAGTTTTGGAAAAACTTGTAGGAGTAGAAAAGATGTCTTGGAAGCACAAAAACTTGAAGCCATGGAGAAGTAGCTCTTCACATGCTCAAATGGAGTTAAGGCAAAAACATCTATTTCTAGTACATAACCAGGGCGAAGAATCCATTATAAATAACAAAGCTCAAATCTTTCAGTTTCATAAAAGTTCAAATGAAGTCAATCAACTTAACCACTTGTTAACTCACTTCAGCTTCTTCTTCCAAAACCATAAGCACATACCGCTTCAACTGATTCAAAAAGCATGAAAGGACCAATTATAGTAGAACAAACTTCCCTTACTTTTTCTGCAAGCTGTCTAGCGATTGGAAGAACACATTTGTCTGTTCTAGTGACACTTTTCAGAGCTGTAACAAAAAACTCCAACAGAATATAATCAACACTCTGCAATGATGCCAACCATAATAAACATCATATAACAAGGCACATTTCCTGATGATCTCCAATTGATCCGAGGAAGCTCTGAACCATATCGGTGATTAGTGGATCACTTTCGAGGCCAACATAACGATTACTAGTCATATTTTAACCATGATTTAAAGATTGAAACTTTTTACCATACAGAGGACTGAAATCATCATGAAGTTGCCTGCAGCATAAAACAATTATCTAAAACACTTCTTTCAAGGACTCATAAGTCATCATTACATGATGAGCTTTGCTTGCAACTAAGGCTTTCCCCAAGTGAGAAATTACATCTAGTATCTCTTTTGTTGGTGAATGTTCAACATAATAGCTTCATCTAATAAAAGTAAGACTTCTGAAGCAAATTGTGGTGAAGAAAGAAGTCAATTTCAACATCAACAAGGGTGTACCCAACTCTTTCTTCATAACCCATTGAGAATATACAATTTTCATTATAAACTTCTATCTTTTTAAAAAAAAAAATCACTTGGCTTTATTTTTGTCTTCTCTTTCTTTTTATGGGTTTTCCTCTCCAGTCCCTCCTTTTTCCTACCTAACAAACATAAACAGTTAACAATAAATTACAACCAAACGGAACCAGGATTTGGTGATTTGAACCAGGCTACGAGATGACTGGACTGTACAATGAGACTTGGGCTTAAGGCTGAATGTGGGCTTCCATTGTTTAGACCCGCTACTCAAAAGAAAAAGATATTTCAGCAAGCCTTGTTCTTGCAACTTGGAGCACAAAGGGTTCACAAAGTAGCACTAGAAGTAGCAAACATAAAAGAAGTTCATGATTACAGTGACAAGAAGCAGGTATGGCAAGAAGCAATGAAAGCAGTTTCCAGCGAGGGTGTTACATCAAAGATGTCAACAACTATCAACACACTCTCTGTTCCTCTAGCTCTCACCCATGTTCTCTCACATCTCAATCACATCTTTCACTTCTTTGTTAGTGAGTTGGTGGCTCAAGATGTTAGGGCTTCAGATGGGTTAGTGGTTAGGGTTTACTACGGCCAGGGTTTTAGAGTTTAAATGAGCTGGAGAGGTCAGGTATCGTTTGAGGTTTGATAAATGGTGAGTTGGAGGTGACTGAGAGTGGTACTGCAGATGGTCAATTCTGAGGGCTTGGATAGTGAATTAGATGGGGCTTCTGGTGATGATTGCTTGGCAAAGAACTGGCAGGTTGGGTTGGTATTGTGGCACTTGAGTTTAGTAGTGTCAGGTGGCTCTGCTTGTGTCGGTGATGACAGCAACAGAGAATGTTTTATAAGGAAAAGGCTAGGTGGCGTGAAGTGTCGACGATGACTAATACACTGGTTTAGCAGAGAATTTGGACTTTCAGGATTTTCTCTGTGATACCAAACTAATGTAAGATGAGCAAAGAACGGATGAGAATAGGGGAGAGGGGAAATCAGAGGGAAAGAAGATGAAATCAAGGGGAAAGAGTCTGAAACAGAGAGAGAGAGAGAGAGAGAGAGAGCATTTGACAGGGGAGAGGAAAACACAATATTATATCTTCAACAACTGAAGAAGCATAGTGATGTAGGAGGGAGGGGAAAAATAGAGATAAGAGCAATAGAATGATAGAGACAAGAACAAAGACTAGAGGGGTAGAGACAAGAAAGAGGTCAAACCAAGGGGGAGATGGGGGAAAATCATGAATATCAAAATACATTCGATTTTTCAAAACATTTATTCATTTATCAATGATCCAAAAATTAGAGCATTAGGTTTTTATAAAAAGAAATACTAGGCCTAAAATAATTAGGTAATAAATTATCTATTACTAAAAATAAAAAATCACAATAAAATAAAAATACAATGAAATCAAATTAGAATCATGTCCAATAAGTAAAACACATAAAAGCCAATAAAATTATAATATTTTTGAAAATCTCTTCGAATATTTGATATGATGTCCACATCAATTCTCTCAGAGTAGCTGGAATTCGACCCTGTCGAGTTAAAACTTCTGTAGTGAACTTCCCAATCGAAAGCCGAGCAGCGGTACAAGTGGCCGTCAACGTTGACAGACATGTGGAAGTGGAGCCGAAATCGAACTAAGCCACCAATGTCGCCTGAAGAAACAGGACTGAGGCCTGGAGATGTACAATCTTGTGAACTCTGATAGAGTTGCAATATACCAAGGTCAAACTGATAGCGTGTCTCGCGAGCAATCCAAGCAATCTCGGGCTCTATCCGACCAATCCATTTAATAAGAAAGCGCTGAATTGCTCCATCCCTGGGAGACATAAGCTGCTCATCTAAAATAGTATCAATTTTATCATTGTATGCCGAAAGGATGGAGAGGCGTGTAAAAATAGGTGGGTATGCAACATGTGATGCGTTGGGAGGCACGGCAAAGGGATCAACTGAGGGGTAAAAACTAAGAAAATTGTCAACATAGAAAGTACTATCAAAATGAGATAAAATATCAATAACATATGCAGTTGACCCGATCTACTATAAAATCTTAAATAGACTAGCACTACAAGTATGCAATGTAGAAACGAGCCCATATAGACACCGCTTTGGTCTGATCTAAACTATAACAGAACCTCCAATATAAAAGGCAACATGGATTTTATGCACATCAGTGTTAAATTGACATGAGGCATGAATTGTTTTCAAATATATATTAATCTCGATATGTAAGTCATGAAGATGTGGTGCAAATATTTTGGCCATTATGGATGTGCGAACATGTTGGGACATCAGGAGATGACCTAATAGTTTTGGAAAGGCTTCGAGAACAATATCAGCAAACACAATAGGCTCGATGATGGTTACGAGATCACATGTTGTGAGACTAATGATATGTAATCCTTTTGTCACTATCACAGTCCCTTCTTTATTGGGAGTCGTTGATTTTGGGGGTAGGGAATAAAAGTAAATCTTCTTTCCCTAGTGAATAAAAGAGTAGGAATTAGAACGACCTTAGATTGTCACATTCAAGTCATATAGCCAAGGGTGCCAGAGAATGACATGATTCACGTCCATTGGGATAACGTCACACCAAATGTTATCTTTGTACCGTTCTTTAACGGATATAGAATATGTGTCAATTTAAGAAACGCTACATAGACTAGGGTATGGGACCGCCTTTAACCCCAAACGAAAAATAGTGTTAGTAGAGACCGCATTTATATAACTACCGCTATCAACAATAACCTTACAAGCCTTCTCGTTCACTTTAATGTAAGTATGAAAGACAGCGTGCAACGCCAATCATCAGCCTCTTTTGATTGTGTTAAGGTGCATCGCACAACGCCGAAAAATGGTGTATCAAGGAAGGAAGAACAAGAGTCTAGACTTGAGGGAATATGCCGAATACAGCTCACAAATGTGTCAATATCATCATCATTCAAGTCATCAAACTCCTCTAACTTGGATTCATAGACTTACTCTTCAGGGGGTTCCTCATTGATTTCATTTTGTCCGCCAATTAATAAAACTTTACTCAGACATTTGGAAGAAATATACCCATAACATTTACAGTTGAAGCACTATAATTGAGAATTTCTTTTCGGGACTTCAACATCTTTTCCTCGGGTTTCCCTGATAGGGACAACTGTAGAAGGAGGGTTCCTAAACAGACTTAGAATTGGTGGCAAAAGTATACACTATGGGATGACAGTGGGGTGTCCTGGTGACCAATTCAAAGTCTTGGACCAGATTATACGCATGGTCCAAAGTCGTAACTCCACGAAGGACAAGTTCTCTCCTAAGATCCTCGTGTAGTCCTTGCCGAAACCTACTCAGCGTTATAACCCCGTCCTCAATGATGTGACATCTCATTCGAAAATCATCAAATTGAGTCGCATACTCAGTGACGAACCGATTACCCTGTCGAAGGGCATTCCACTGATCGAGTAAGTTGCTAAAGTAGAAATGAGGTAAATACTTGTCTTGAAAGCGTCGTTTCATTTTGGCCCAACTCCGAACAGGGATGGCCTAACGCCTGATAAGAAGGTCCTCAACACTTTCCCAATATAATTGAACATTTTCAGTCAATTAAGGCTAGCGAACTAAACTCACCTGTCTTCTGACACAATATACCATTTAAAGAAACGATCTATGTCTCGGACCCATTGAGTAAAAACTCAAGGGTCCAAGCAATCGGTCAAAAGTGGGGCCATCCAGTTTGATATTTTTAGAGAGATGGTTGTTTGGATCCTGATCTTGATAATAGAATCGGGGTCTGTAATCGTGTCTACGAGACGTTTGTCTGTTTTGCCTTTGTCAGTGAGCCTTGTTATAGAATGCATCAGAGTTTTCAGCATCTGATGAGTAAGGCCCTAGTTCTGAAGTGGCAACCCGATTGACAATATCCAAATTTATCTAATGAGTAGTGGCCAAGTCAGTTTAAATGGTAATCATGTGATTTTGTAATTGTTGTTGACTGAAAATTAATTGGGCTAACCGTTGATTGAAAGTTTTAAACTGGTTAGAATCCATTATTAGGTCAAGGGTACGATGGGAAATAATGCGACCACTTAGCAAGTGCATATAACACAAACAATTGAGACAATCCAAGTCAATTTTTTTATGAAATTTTGTATGGTTCAGATCACACAAACTAATATTGCTAATTTATTAAAATAATAAAGCAAGAATCAATTGCAATAAGGGTGTGTCAAATGTAAATGTAGTGAAAGGACATGAAATTTTTTTTTTTTTTGGTAATAAAATAACACACGTAGATAAAACTAAACACTATTAAAGATAAACAAAATATACTATCCAAAAAGAAAATAGAACAAACACACATGAAACTGATTTGACCCGCTTGTTTAGATTACCTTGGAGATGATCTGACTCGCTTGTTTGAGACTGTCTTATGATGGGAATCTTCTATTGTTTGAATTTTATCTGCTTTTTGTCTCTCTCTCTCTCTCTTCCTTTTTTTCCTTTTCTCTCTTTTTTTCCTCTTTTTTCTTCTTTTTTTTCCTGTTCACTCCCTATTGTTTTACCTCACGTGGGCTTCTCTACCTGCTCACACCTCACACAAAGGACACGGCTGCAAAGGCTCTACTCGCGCACTCTCACTTAGTCAGCGACAGCGGCGGCGATGACGGCAGCGGCAACGGCGGCGATGAAGGCGGCGGCGATGAAGACTGTGATCAGGACGGTAGCAACACGAGCGACTTCAACGATGTTGAAGATGAAGATGAAGAGGAAGAGGATGGTGACGAGGCGAAGACAACGAAGATACAAACGAAGAATCGGCTCAACCTGATTCGTGACTCCTCTCTCTACTCTTTTTTTTTTTCGCTGAAGGCAAGTGGAGGCAAGGGTTTTGGGTTGGGCTGTGGCGCAGGCGTCCCGGTTAGGGTTTTGGGTTTCGGGTTTCAAGTTCAGGTCGGGTCGTAGTATCGTGGGGCTGGGTTTGGGTTTGGGAATGGTTTGACTGGAAAAGATTGAACGCGGGTGGTTTGGATGGTTGTGTTGAGCTCGATGTGGCTTGGCAGTAACCGAAGAGGTGATGGTCAGCGGCGATGTGGAGAAGGGTTCCGGCGAGGATAGGTTTTGCCTTCGGTTGTGGCGGTGGTGCCGACTACAAATGCTTCGTCGACATTGGCTGTTGCTTCGAATGGTGCTGCCTCCTTGGTTGAGGCAAGGATGAAGAGAAACGGGTCTCTACTTCTGTTCGTGCTTCTCTGTTTGTTTTTTTTTCTAAGAGACGGAGCCCATCTCTTTCCCTTCTTTTTTTTTTCAAAACAGAACACTTTTTTTTGTTTTTTTTTTTGTGGCTCAAAATAACTAAAAAGCAGAAATAGTGGATATGCTGCTTGCCGGAGGAAGAGGCGAACTAGATGTGATCGTGTGGGATGGTGGAACGGTGGAGTTAGTGATGCTGTTGGTTCCACGGGACGAACGTGGCAGGCTGGACAATGGATGGTGGGGCTGGTGGGGTGATAACAGTGCTGTTGGAGATGGGGATGTTACTGGTGAGGATGATGTCATTGCTGGTGTGGTGGTGATATTGTTGAAGGCAAAAAAAAGCAAGACTTTATCTCTGATACCAATTTGATGTAGGGGGAGGAAAAAAAATAGATAGAAGAGCAATAGAGGGGTAGAGACAAAAACAAAGACTAGAGTGACAGGAATAAGAAAGAGGTCAAATCAAGGGGAAGAGGGAGGGAAGTCATGAATAACCAATTGCATTCAATTTCTCAAAATATTCATTCATTCATCAATGATCCAAAAATTAGAGTATAGGTCTTTATAAAGAGAAATATTAAGCCTAAGATAATTTGATAACAAATTATCTATTACTAAAAATAAGAAATCACAATAAAATAAAAATATAATGAAATCAAACTAGAATCTTATCCAATAAGTAAAACACATAAAAGCCAATAAAATCATAATATCTTCGAAAATTTATTGGAATATTTGATATGATATTCACATCACATAGATATTAGGGTTCCTTGTATAGGTAGCTAACTAGGAAATTAATATGAAGACGACAAAAAATATGAAATTAATACCACAATCTCCTAACTGTACTAAAATAAAGGATATTTACTAAATATTTTAAATTACCTATAAGCTACTGAAGATATAAAAATTACAATAATTTCATCATAATTAAATATAGAGACACTTAAAATTTTTAAATTTCCAGATTCATCCTTCAATGCTCATAGTCTCTCATTTGGCCTATCATCACACAGTCATAAAAGCTTAAATCAGGTAACCAGTATTGGCGAGTCACAAGGCTTACGCTGAAACTTATCCTGTTTTGACTTGTTCTTCCAAACAGAACTCTGCCCAGGGTGTGTGACAACCCACTCAAATATATGATATCATCATCCCCTTCATCATCCAGAAACATGAAGTTCAACAAGGTAGCTCATGCTAGTTTCAAGGATGCCAAACCGCTTCCCCCAAACAAAAAAAGGATCAACAGTTTCATATGAGACTGTAGTAGTTGATTTTACACCATGCTCAACTCTCACACTTTCAACTAATGTGAATTTGACGCCATCCTATTATGGCTCAAGGTCATTACTACTCACCACTCAACATTTCATTTTTAACTAAGAGAAGAGTGTCAAAAAGAAAAAAAGAAAAAACTACACAAGAGAAGATAAAGCATCATGCAAATATCTTAAAGGAGGATACAAAACATTACTATGCACATGACGAGCAAAGCACTGGTGCTTGAATTACTAACACCATCAAGGAGTGACATGTGACTGTAAAATACCTCTATATTTAAAATATAGTTTTTATAGGACCATTATTAGACCAGCTGTGCATTATGGTTGGAAATTTAGACAATAATAAGCAACATAAATGAGTATGAGGAGTGGAATTTAAAAAGCAGATACCCATTGAACCTAAATTGACGATCAAATTAGAAACTAACGCACCCATAGAAAATAAGGGTAACAACTACAGAACAAAGACGTTGGAAGAGTGTTTAAGATGCTTTGTACACCTAAAACACAGAGAAGATGCATCAATGAAATAATACAAAGGGGAGGCCTGGAGAACACTTGGGTTTGGGTGATAAAGAAGGATTAGAATTAATTCTACTTTCAAAGGATAAGGCCTTAAACCAAGGCAGTTGGCAGAAAATGATTCATAAAAACAAACCCAAATAATGGAAATTGAGGCTATGTGGTTTCCACCCGCTCATTGCAATCAAGAAAAAAATATTATTGGATTAAAGTGATTCAAAGGGGAAATCCTATCAGGCACCTGAGCTCATGGAATCCCAGCAAATGTGTGTGGACTTCAACAGCAAAAAAACAAGCCACAAACCAAGGAAGCTGAGAAGAATCCATTGGAGGGCAAATCTAAAGTTACAAATATCTTAACAGAAAAAGATAGCACCTGGGGGCATGCAATGATTTCGACAGTGGTTCTAAACCAAATTCTTCAGCTGGGGCAATCAAATCTGAATGTAACCATAAAGTTAGGGAGCTAAAGAATAAAAGCTCCAGATTTTCATTTTGAATTCAGTGCTGAAGGGAGCAAAGAGAAAAAGTTGATAGATAAAGGATTGAAGTTGGAATAAACAGTGAATTTATATTAATATAATCATAAAACAGAAAAGGAAGGATGAGAAAATACGAAAGGAATGACAGGAAAATGGGGGGGTTATGCTTCCCAAACCCTTTTTTCGATATCTACATTATTTGACATTGCAAAATTAGACTATTACCTTACTCAAATTGAGAGAGACTATAAAAAGTTTATACATCATCTAAGAGGTGTGCCATGCAATTAGGTTTTTTTAGCCTGTACTACAAAACCAAGGACATGAGATTATAATAACTGGAACCCCCATACATACGCAAATCCCCCAATTACCTTAAGTCCCAAAGTTCTTAGCACGGCATATTAAAATTGCCTTTTAGGTTTTCAGGCCAATGAATTGTACATAAACCCTCATATTTTTCCTTTAAAAAAGGGCTCATTCATCTTTTAAATGGTTATAGTCATCTAGAAAAAATGATTCATATACACATGAAATTTTGTCAGTCACTTAGACACAGTATAACTGCAATGACATAAGATGCACCACCTACCTCTTTGCCAACAAAAACAAAGGCAATATCCAACAGTTGATGAGAACTTTTCCCTGTGCACTGACAACAAAATGCAGTGTAAGGAATCAAAAAGATGCCAAAATTAGACAACATAAAGAAAGTAAAATTTGTGGCCAGAGACTGCAAGAAGGTACATACCAGTATGTCAGACCATCCCCCATCTGACAGAACAGATCTGGCTAAATATTTTGGAGAGATGGTTTGGTAATTTACTTCTTTCTTCACTTGCCTATTCAGATCGATTAAAAATTATAATGATACAAAGTGGGGATCTGATTTTGAATTTCCAATCCAACAATAAATGTACTACCTAGTATCCCTTTCCCCGATAAATATATCACAATTTAGTATCAAAGTCGATGCAAAATATTGCAAAGCTAAAGTGCATTAAACAACAGTCTATCAAAAACAAGATATGTTGAAAGCATGTCGCATCCACATTCCAGGGTTTAAAAAGGTACAAGGCCATTCAGCATATCTTAGGCTGACCAGTGCATCAAGAGAAAGTCTCAGCTATTTCTTGCATCTACAAAGCATGATTATCACTATACATAATACATTGCAATATCAAAGCTACTTCAACTAAATATCACTCAGATCTATCACCATACTGAATTTTATTCACAGAATAAAAATACAAAAGAGGGATGCAAACAGATCCACGTGAGAATACACAGAGAAAGCACAATGACACATATAATCTCACGTGCAGATAACACATAAATGCTTCACTAATGGATTTAGAAGTCGAATGATTTTGTGGTAGAAAATGGAACGATTAGGACTTCACCATTTTTCTGATTGGCAATATGGGGATAGCAAGTCAAAGAGAATTGAACCAATGCCATTGGCTAGGGCAAGTGGATTCGCAACCATTAAGCAGCCCTTCATTGCCAAAGATCCATGGCAGGTATGGCTTTCATAATATTGAAAAAGACAAATTGAAGCACATGCAAGCATCAATATACATGTCTTTAAAAAGGTGTCCTTTAATATTCCCAAATTCAGGCATATTTTCAAAATCAAAACAAACATACTGCTCTTCATGTCTTATCAAACTGTTTAAACAAGCAAAGATTCACTGATCCAAGATAATATGTCCAAAAAAAATTAAGGCTGCGAACTGCAAGCTGAACTTTGAAGATGAATGAACATTTAACTACATATTAGCTAAAAAAGCACCAATACGATGCAACATTCCCGTTTGATTCTTTTGGTGCCTGTGTGGTTTAACTTTTGGAAGAGCTTACAGGAGAACTGCAAATTATAACTTGCCATAAAAGATTACTAAGAGGTCATTTGGGATTGTTTAAAAATTTTTAGGCTATTGAAACAAGTTTCAATTTTATCTTTTCAAAACAGGGACCAAATAAGATATTGACTCTCAACTTTTCTCGCCTGCAAGTAGACAAACCCCCCATTGCACATCCCCTCTTGCACAAAGGATTTTTAGCTGAGATAAAGCTTCAGGCCCCCTGATTATTGCAAATATTTCACCATAACCAACTTTTCCAATGAAGTATGCGCCTTTGACTGTTGACACTCCTGTTTCATATTTGAAATTAGGTTTCCTAAAACCTAGGATGTGCCACCTCCAAAAAAATCTCCTAATCTCCTATAAAATATCTGTGTGAATCATCATTATCAAGCAAACACGTAGGCAGACTTCTATATATTTTATCCCATTAGATGTAGAGGCAACTTTCTATTTTGGATAAGATAAAGGGAGGAAGCAACAGCTTCAATAATAATATTAGAAATTTGAGATGTCTTTTTAGTATTTGATTATTATCTTTGTTCATGGTGATTTTATAATTTTAGGCAACTTCACAGATCTATTATTTTTTAGGAATATTATTTTATGTCATCATATATTTTAATCTAAGTAATCATCTTTTCAGAGATTTATTTTGGAATTTGGTTCATTGTTTTGACACCTATTTAAGTAACCCTCAAACCTTTATTATTACCGAATGATGTATTGGATTATTGCAAATATCAAGCTCTTCTACCCCTCTTGTTTGGTAATTACCCGCTGATTTTCCATTCCTATCTAGTTTCTCTCATCTATTTCTTCTCTTTTCCATCTGATTTCCTCACTCCCCTTTCCCTTTTTTCCATCCCTACCCAACATTAGAGGGAAGTGAGAGAGCTTCAATAACAAGAGCAATTGTAAAGAGCACGTGTAGGGCCTCTTGTCTGTCAGTTGCTGGCACTATCTCTTGCTTTGGTCTAGCACTGAAGCTATGAAAGCAAGGTCAGATAAAGCAACCAGGTCATTAAGTAAATTCCTTTCAATTGTGGCCCAAAGAAAGTGAGCTAGCTTAGTGATTAGCTCTGGGAAAGAGAAAAGATTTACCTGACACCATATGCGGGTCATTGATACCTCCAAATACATCAAAAACGAAAAAAATTACTACCTCAACAAATTCTAAAAGACAAAACGATACACGAGGCTATCACTTATCTAGTTCTATAAAACTCTTTATCCCAAATGAACAACATGGCAGCACCTCACCTAAGAACCATTTAATGGGAAAAATAATCTCACTCAGGTTGCCCCACAAGCCCTGAGCCTAGAAGCATTTCTCCATTTTAATTTAGTGAGAATATAACAACATTTCCACTTTCTATCAGCATTTTTAATCATGCATCTTTTAAGGAGAGTTCTAATATTGATTTTCATGGGAAGTAGAGTAAAACAATTTTTTACTTAATATTAAGGTCTGTACAGCTACCCAGCCATACCCAGGTGCAGCTTTTCCAAAAGTAGAGCAAACATCTTAGAGGCCAAATCAAAACCAACATGGACAGGCACGACCAACTAATAAGCATGCTTTCTTGAAGACAAGCTACCCAGGACTTACTTAAGAAGCAGTATATTCAGCTACAACCTTAAATAAGACTTATACTCTTACTTTATTACATATAACATTGAGGCGAGAGCTTATAAGTCCTCTGGTTCCTTTCCTCTCAAATATTGTAACTACAGCATCAGATGCAACTTTTAACAGTAAGATAAAAAAATACTGTTCCTTTGAAGGCATACTGTCAGCCACTGAAGCTCTCTCTCTCAAGTCCTCATTGTCCTGCAAATCCACCTAATATTAAATAAGAGGGTATCTATTTCCCTGATCACCACCATAGACTGACCGTTCTTATGCCCCTATGCTCTTCCCGACTATTTCCAATACCAGCTTCAAGCTGTCTGCAATTTTTCTCAAAGCTACCATCTGATTCAGCATTTCAGCCTCATAGTCATCAAGGGATAAGTTGACAAATTTGTAAAAGTCCTCAAAGCATTTCAAACCAACTTTTACCTAATTAGAGCCATCTTCCCATTTACGAGAGGCATATTGGAGAAAACTCCGAGTGCCTGCCTCCAACCATCAGAGGAAGACCCATAAGATCAGATTCTTGTGGAGAAAATAATTTAAAAAGAAATCATATTCATTACACATAAACCAATCTTATGCTCTTGCAATTACCTACTTTCTTACCTATGTATTCCCAATATATGGTGCATGTTAGATGGCCATTAGATATAATATAACTCCAACCTTGTCCTACTTCTTCTTACAATATTGAGCAGTCTCATGTACCATCATTAGTGTTGGGCCTTCTAAACTACCACAGGCTCAACAGTAAGGTCAGACATTATATTGAGCACACTGCGAATGTCTGCCTCCAATCATCAGAGGAAGAACCTCAATTGTGAAGAAAATAATTCTGAAAACAATGATGGATATTACACATCAATCTATTCTATGATCTTGCTATTGCCTACTTTCTCATCTATGCATTCCTGAGATATGATTGGCATGAAAAAAGAGAGACATTCAGATTGCCATGAGATATAACTCTGACCTTGTCCTGCTTCTTCTAGCAATATTGAGCAGTCTTAGATTCCATCATTTTATGCAAAGTGTGGGGCTTTCTAAGCTACCACAGGCGACAGTCAGGTCAGACGTATTATATTGAGCACATTGTAGTTCAAGATGTTAAAATATTATCATTGACCCTGGAAGGCCCACCAGCCTTCCATACTCGACCCATCTGAATTTGAAAATTAAGGCAAGCACCCATTTTCTTTCACCACACCACGTAGAACAACTGGAAGATTTGCCTCATATCCTTCAACTTCAAAATGATATCCAAGCAGGAGAATCCTCAATGGAACTCCAAACCTATCCACAAGATCACCCACCAGTCTCACATCCCAAGAACCACAGTGATTAAAATGCCTCCTATTTTGAATGCTGGAGTCTCACTTTCTTAGATTACTGTTACAAAACTATGGCACTTTTTCCCTCAAGCCAACCACCATCTCCAATTTCATTTTAGGGAGATATCTATTGCTGGCCAAAACATAAGGTCACAAAAAACTCTAACACCTCTTCTGATTGTCCATGATGCTCCAGCCTCCATGGCCTCCATATTCTCAGGAAAGAAAAAGCATATCTATATTCCCAATGTCCAACCTAATCGCCCTTGTCATTACTTGATAGAGTGGCTACAACTTTTAAACAGTTGAATCTAGGGAAATGTGAATTCCATCCCACATCCCAAGCCATTAAGTTCACTTGATACACGCCACTTACCAACCTCTCTAATCCACAATGGCTTCACAGGAGCCATCAAAAAGCCTGCTTCAGAATCTCCAACTTCTTGAACTTCAAGGAATTTGCCATGGGAAGATGTCATGACAAATGAACCATTCTTCACAAAAAGTTGAATTCATAAATAACAATTACTTAGAAAGTTGGAATTCATGCTAGGACTCTGAATGAAAACAATCAGACAAGAAACTCCACTCAATTAAACTTGGGCATCTACAATAAAGCATATGTTAGATGTAGTAAAACCTGATCAAAGTGATTTCGGCCAAAAGAAACTTCTTCATAGTGATGCTGTAAGGACAAGGGTGATCAATCGGGCAAATGAGAGGATAGATTCAAAAAGAAACCATGAAAACCAAGGAAACTACCAGCAGGGTAGTTGCAATTAACAGAAACCTTAATGGTAGTAAGAAAATTGCCGAAACTCTCTTTCACCAGCTCACAAAGTCAAGGGTAAGTAAACAGGAATGGAGCATCTAATATGTCATCACTTTGTAGTTTTTAGGACTTCGGAATTGTAGGACTATAAGAAAGTCAACAAATCGCTCCTGATTGAAAACTTTGTTTGGTTTCTAACATGTCCCAAATCACAATATTAACTTGAGAATGTAATGAACGAAGCATCCCTATGCTACACATACATAATCAAGTGTGAAAAGCAAGGAGGATAGAGAGAAGAATTATACTTATCCAAATAAGGCGACCACATAAATGCAGGGACAGTCGTTTGCAAGGTTGAAGAAAGCTGTAGTTGAGATGCAACAAGAACAACCATCATTATCTTCAATATTGATGTCTTCATCTTCATTGCTGCATTAGGAATTGAGACAATCGTCCACATGAAACACTAACATTAGAAAATACCAAAAGACAAAATTAATATACATAATGTTCATAGAGTTCAATGAGCCATCAATCTCAAATTTGCATTAGTTCTCCAACATTTCCCCTCCGCCTTTTGAGTCAAACTCCAAATATAGATGGTCTACAAATATAATTCAAGCAGCATGCAAAAGTACAGGAATTTTGTATACATAGTGCAATTCCCCAGAGATTATTGTCGGGTGAGGAGGGTTAATTTGTGTTATCCTGTTGTCTCTGAAAAACTAATTTTACACTCATGAGAGTAAAAGCAATTTATGGTAGGAGACTAAGACCTAACAACTCAACCACAGATACAAGCAAAGTTGATATAACATTATCATCATTGCCACACACTCAAAAAAGAGTAAATAAATCAAAGGAAAAGAAAATCCTTCAACAAATAATACATAGAAAGATATTTGAATAAAAATAATAATACGGTTACTCCATCATAACATGGAGGCCATGGGTTCAACTATAGAAACAGTCTTTCTGCATTAAAGTGGCAAGGTTTCGTACATATTAACTTCCCTCGCACCTTGTAAAATGTCTAGTGCACCAAGCCACCCTTTTGACGTTTGAAAATAAGAAAGAATTTTTTAGTAAAAGAGTTTTTTTTTTTTTTTTTTTTTTTGGGGGTTAAGTAACACCCCAATGAATTAACTAAGACTAAAAGTGCTCCTCAATAAACAAGATAAAGATAAATATGAAACTTGTAGTACATTTGAACTCCAATCCCCTTATCTTATGAATCTTTTGTTATTGGGTTAGATGATAGCAGAGTTGCTTTTATTTTAATGCAACAATTGATTTTATCATATTAATCATTTCTATTGTTTTACATTCTTATCAATATTAGTTGATAGATTTTACAGTGCCTATAAAGAGTAAGCTCCCTCAAGTGTTTTATAAAATGATAATCCATATGGATTTTCTAACAAATACTTTTAGGGAACTGGTAAGATTAATATTTCAAAAAAAATAATCTTTAAATTATTACCATAACTCCAGAACTGTCCAGAATTTGTCATGCATTTAGCATAGATCACTTTATTTTGTTATGTAAAAAATATAAAGAAATGTTTTCTTAAACTATCATCTTAAGAAAAAAAACATATTCATATTACTCAGTTCAAATTGTTGTTTTCACTCTGTTTCGCATGTTTTCCTTTACTTGGTGTTTTGGTTAAATGTTGACGAGGATAACCATCAAAAGTACGACTGTAAATTATGGATTGTAGGGCAGCGAAAATCTAATAAAAGTATTTTTGCTTAGTTCAGCGCAGTGAGGAAGTCTAAAAATTCAACTTGCCCTACACGGTCTGCGGAAATCTAGTTGGACGACATCTAGTTTTCCCAGTATCACGCAGTTTAATTTTACCACCCTCGTCCCCAATAACAAAGCATTGGATATTTATATATCTATATCACATCCGTACACAGTTTTGTGCTTCGATCGGAACATAGCAGGGTTAATTTCCTTCCTTGCCAAATTATTCCGTATCATTTTCCTTTTCCCATCTCTTTCTCATATTCTCCATATACTTCAGATTCGTCCTACATCATATGAACAATCACAGGATAAAGTCTCGTTTCATTTACATACAATTCGACTTCCATATTGAACCCTACCACTGAACCGACATCTGCAGGCATCAGCGAGGATTTTCCGGTTGAGATTTTAGTTGATAATCGCAAAAGTTAGAGATTCCGAGAGTCGGAAATTGAGAACAATAACTCGAGAGAGGAAGATCGAGAAAGCAAACAAGAAAGACAGACAGAGAGATCAAAACGTAAATGGAGAAACGACGCAAAAATTCGCACCTGAAGGATTCGACAATCGAATTGGTACTCTGCGATTAATCATCGCATTCGCTCTGATCCTCAAGACGCTGACGTCGAAGTATCTACTCGCAGCAGGAGCGCAGGGCAAAGCTTGAGGGTTAAATATCAGGGCCGGGAAACAATTTTTTTATTTTTCAATTTTTTTATTTCAACTTTCTAATTTTGACCATCTTCCTTTAAACGGGTACATTTATTTTAATAATAAATTTTAATAAGCTAATATTTATTATAAAAATTTTAATCATTTGATATTTGACAAGAAAATTATTAATCGATTAATTATTGATAAACTTAAGGAATATATTTTTTTATATTAAACAAATGAATTGAACATAATTTATAATCATTTTATTTACGGTAATTAAAAATTTTAAAAATTTCAATATATCTTATAATAGCAAAAAATATACCTGATGTGTTCCAAGATTTAAGTTGTAATTCAGATTAGAGAATCACTTGATCTTCCACTACGAGTCGAGTTGGAGTGGGTTCAATCTCTATCTCTATTAATTTGAAACGTGCGCATCACAAATTATAAATAAGAGGTCAAAATATTCATGAGACTCACTCTCCAATTTATCCTCCAACGCTCAAATCAGAAATCTTTTTAAAAAAATAAAAAAATATAATGTGGATATTAGAGAATGCAGAATTGCATGTATGTGTAGGATGTGAGAGGAAGATTGGATTCATATTGTGCACCCAACGGGGGCAATTTAGAAAGATGGAGGTCTAAGCTCTGTTAGATTGTACACGACCGATGGCTCACCAAGATTGCACTCGGTCTAGGGATGCACTTAGTAAGTAGCTTACTAGGGGTACATTCGGAAAGTGGATTACTAAAGATGTACTTAGTAAGTGGCTTACTATAGATGGAGAAAGAAAGAGCTGTCTCAGAAGAAGAGGACTTGGTTCTCCCTTTACACTCCTGTAAGTCTGGGTTTTCCCACGGTCCGAAGAGGCTTAGAAGGTTTGAATAGTTTTCTCTGATGATGCTAGGCAAGTAGTTTGCCCCCCACCTTGTGGTAGTGATGAGTATTTATAATGCTCTGTGGAGAAGGATTTGGTACCAAAGTCTGTGATAGGTGTTGCCTTTAAGTTCGCTGGCCACTAGGGCACTGATGGAAGCCGCCTTTATCAAGCATTGCCTTGCTATGTTGAGGAGGCCGTGAATGGTCCTCCTGTCCCAGTCGTCAAACAGCTTCAGGCGGCGCTTTCATGCGCATGTTTTGATCGGCGTAGACGCATACTCTGATCGCTCTACTAGCTATCTGGTTAAGAGCTTTCAGGAGTGATCTGTCCGTCTGTGTTGTCGGTTGAGCCGTAGACGCTCATCCCCCTTGGCCCATTTCTTATTGGACCTCATCTTGGTTGTTGCAATGGCATCTAGACTAGGCGATTTTGATTGCTCTTCTGATGTTTTGTCCATTACTTATTGGACCCCTTGTCACATTGATAGTTGGGTCTAGGACTAAGTTAACCCATGACATTATTGGACCCATCAATGCCAAATTTAATTTTTAAATTTTATATTGTTATAAAAAAAAAACTTATTTATATATTTTATAATGCATTATACGTATTCGATATTGAACTAGTAACTATAACTTTCTCACAAATATAAAGTCAATTCATCTAAATTAAACTCATCAAACTAATAAGTCAAATTGGAATCTAGTTCTATCCTCTCCAAATTAAAATCTATTCTAAGTTTACCGGTAACTAATTTTTATGTCCTCACTATACATTTAATTATCAATAAGTTAAAAATAAATATTAATAATATATTATTTTTAATAACAATGATCATCTAATTTGTTTTTATAGAGTCTCTTTTAATTTTTTATTGAATTAATGGTATAAAATATCTTTTTAAGTCAGAAATAATATTAAATAATAACTTAAATATTATATTTTTAACAAATAAAGTATAATTCTTATTGATTTAAATTATAAACTTTTTTTGGTATGGCTACACCTAAGTTAAAAATATTATTAAGATTGCTAGGAAATACGTTTGCTTGCCTAAGCAAGAAGGGGGTCTTGCTTTCAAAGTTCTCACCCTTCGAACCAGTGTGGTGACTTGGACTTGATGATCCCTTGGCCGAACTGGACCTATGCCATGCTAAACCTAAGATTCAAAAAATACAAAAAACTTATGCTCTATTACCATCAAAATATGGCGACCTTGTGCTAACCTAACCAGTGCTCGAACACTCATTGCAAAAATATGAATTTTATAAAAGACATCATAACTATTAGACCATAAATGATAAATAATATTGTGGCAATTTGGACTCAAATCATCTAGCCTAGTCTGAAGTGATCACGCAATTCAAACCATAAATACTAATCACACATCTATCACAAATGAAAAATAGTCATTATGATAATATCGTATTAAAATAAGAGATAATATAAATATCCTTAAATATAAGTGTTCATAATAAAAAATTTAAGAAAATACAATCCCAATAAAATATCTAACATCTGATAAAACTGTCACATATCCAATCCCAAATATTGATCATATTAATTTCTTAATATATTATTAATTTAAATTAAGTTTTAATCCTTCAGATTTAAAATTTATTTATTTATTTTATAGACTTTTAACTAGAAACCTAATATTGGGATATGAACTTATAAATCAAATATCGTTAAATAAATTAAAATAAAATAATAATCCAAACGCCACATTTGAAAGTAGCTCTAACACTAATAATTATTTGATCTTAAATCATATGTAAGGAAAAAGAATTTTTGCTAATATCAGAGTCATCGAAATCATAATTTGACAAAACTCTTATACTAAAAATCAAAATCAAATTTAAATGTCAGTATCATAATATCACAACCTGAATTATAACATTCAACAATTTAGCCAAAACTAATTACCATAAAAATACAATTTCATTTCCAATAATAATACATCAAGCTGTTCTAATAATCGAATTCTAATTCCTGATAGCTGTCTATCAATTTCAATTACCTACAAGTTAACTCAAACCATTTAATTTAAAAGGTCAGAGAAATAAAAAGTAAGAGTAAAATAACTACTCAATAAGCATATATAACTTTCATATGTTGATATACATTAAGGAAACACATTACATAATGACATAATCTAAAAATTAAAAAGACAATAGCATAATCTCACAAACATATCATTTATATTACAAAACTGATATTTAATTATACCAACCTGTACAAATATATAATCATACTTAAATTTGTATTTTTGATGTCAAATATGTCAGATTATATAAATACATAAAATATACTCAAATTATACTAATGCATGAAAAAGCACCAATAATTGGTGATAACCTCACCAATAATAACAAATATTAAAACTTGAGTGATGATTATTTTCACATAATCAAAGATCATATATTACTATTCAAAATATATAAAAGAATCATCTATATATAACATTATAAATAGATTCAAATGTAACTTTTTAGTATTATGGATGATAAGTTTGATATTTAATTTATTAATAATATATTAGGATATATCTAAATATATTTTATTAATTTTTTATAATAATTTATATTTAGTCAAACTGATAACTTAACTTAAATACAAACATATTTTTAAATTTTCTCGTATCAAAAAGAATATTCTTATCACCAAAATTTATATAAAATTTTTATTCTTATTTTTTTAAATATATAATATGCAGTAAAATTATTGGCATGCAAGAACTTCAACTTGTATTTTATAAATATGCATGAACAAGATTATGTAATTTTGTAAATATACAGGGTTATTATTGCAAGAATTCAACATAATTAGTATAATATTATTAATTGCAATGCGATATTAAACATATATAAACTATTAGTTGATAACTTAAGGACTGCAAAAATATATACTTAAGAATTTAAGATACATAAGGAAAAATAAATAAAAAGTTTAAGACATCTATGAGTATTGTTACATAAATTCAACATTTAATACAATGTGCAGGGATTTGAATATGTATCTCATAAAAGTTTCATAACATGAGAGTGGAATTAAATGAATACTAAGTATAAATGCTTTAACTACGAAAAAAGCACATGTATAAGAATTTAGAAAAATAAATATTCAAAGAAATTAAAAAGAATAATAATAAAGGAAAGAAGACTTAAATGCACTTACCTTTACTTAAATTTAGCAAAAGATCTTTTTAATTTCTTTAGTTTCTTCTTCTCCTATATTCTCTCTTTTTCTCTCAAAAATTAAAAGAAAATGACTCAAATTTAGCCAATGATTTTTTTATAAAAAATTGACGCATGTGGAATAGTCAAGTATAGATTAGACGCTAAAGCACAATTCGTACTACATATGAGCGCCCCTCAAATAAATATTAGAACCAACATTTGGTTCCAAACATACACATGCATCGATCAAGCACATATTAGGCACAATCAATCAGCCTAAAATACGTATGAAAGCTCTATAGGCGTTCTTTAGCTGCATTCTTATTATCTAAAATACACATAAACATTAATCTAACTTATTTTAGTCAGAAATTTAATTTAACCCAAAAAAGTTGATTGATATCAAAAATTCAACAGCTTAATTTAATTAATCGCCATTAAAATGTTGATTTGAGATCCATACCTTTCAAAAATAGAAATGAAGTCTCTCCATCTCTTACTGTAAAATTGTTAAACTCTAGAATTGCTTTTACCTAACGTCTCCACCGCAACTATATGATCCACGTCACAATGTTGCTGACGTGGTGAGTGTGCTGTTGGAGCCTTTCTCCCGATGGTGTTGCTGACATGGACGCTTTGGCAGTGCAGTGCTTTTCGGCTCCTACGCCCACCCTTCCCCGGTTGGGTGTAGGCTGACGTGGACAAATAAAAAAAACTTGTTTTGATCGGTCAACTTGTTGACCGGTCCTAAGATCAATGGTTAGCGCTCTGGTCCACCCAATCGTGCTAGCAGATTGGGTTGACGGGGACGTGTGGGTGCACCCCCCTTCAGGCCCAGCTGACGTGGACGAATACCTTTTAATCATCTGGTGATGCTTTGCTTTATTACTTGACGGGGTAGTTGCTAGAAATGCTAGTCGGTGGGTGGTTCTCTGGAAATGATCGTCAGACTGCTAATGGTTTGCCTGTTTGCTTTTTCACACTGGGTCTAAGTACCTGAATGTTGGTTCTCACAATTTCCCGGAATGGACCCTTGCTGACCTGGACGAAGAGGTTCTTTTGGGCTATATGGCTCCTGCACTAACAAGCCCCCGTTCCGGTGGGTGACAAGTAAGCGACATCTGGCTGGTTTGCAATGCCCTGTCTTGGCTGCTGATTTGAATGATGTGGAAGGAGGGCTAGACTAGACTCACTGGTCCTTCACACGCACCCAGTTCGGACATTTTGAATTTTTTTGTAACTAGGAGGATGGAAGATTGCTCCCGTGCACTCTTCTGTTATGAGGCTGCGGTTTGGGCTGGTAGGCTGATGGTTTTAACCGGTTGTTATTTCCCTCGTATACTTTCTGTTAGATTTATGTTTCTTTATTTGTGTGCTCAGAGAATGCCTTAGCGACTTTATTCTATATCTAAGTCGACAAAACGCTTGGAGGTAGAATAGATATTTGTATATTTTTTCTTAATTTAATCAAACTTTAATTACTTACTAAAAAAAAAAACTATATGATCTAACTAGTACACTATCAACCCGATCTACTCTTAATCATCAAAAATTATAGTGGTGAGTCAAAAGCTAAACAAGTGATATAATTGATAATATCAATAATTAATAAATATTTCAGATAATAATATCAAATATATAATAACAATAACAATATTCGACCAACACCAACAATGGAAGACTTAACAACATGTCGAAAGCATGGCTCAAGAGCTATAGGAAGCTACTATCGAAAATTTTCAACGAAACCCAATACATGAACTCAACTGCAATTGCATTGAATATAAATATTAACAATAACATATATTTTACTAAACCTATTTTAATAAAGGTCACAATCATAAAAAATGTTATAAAAATATCCCTAAATCTTATTTTATCACCGTGAACCAATAAGTATATACCTACCACCAACAGTTGGGTAACACCTACAAGGTAACCAATATGTGTAAGTTTGACAACGAACCAACTTTATAATTTTATGATACCTTATCACTCTCAGTGTATAATATTAAATTCAACTCAGATGACCAATATTCTCATAAACCCCTCATAATAGGTTGAGAATATATCACATTCGTATTCGCTTGATTGAACCAAGATCCACTCCCATAATGAGTTTGAGATATTCTATCTCAAATCCATATATCAAATCAAATACCTCTCCGCAAAATATCTCATCTCGAGTTATTTATAAGATTATAAGTATCTTTCGTAAGATATAGATCTCAATCCATCATAATATGAAAATTAATATCGGATATGCTAAGGTTCCACATGTTTTATATCATTTGTATAAGATACGACTTTTAAATTTTAAATTTAATAATGATTGATTAAATTGAGATAAATGCAATTGAGATCAAGGTCTAAAATGGGTCAAAGTCAAAGTTAGATCGGATTGTATCGAATTGAAGAAAACTTGATCGGCGCCTTATGTGCATACATGAGTATTCTGAGCAGAGAAGTCGTGACTAACAGATGCCTAACCTAGGCTCAAGCGCATTTTCCAAATTAGCTTACGCTCGATGCACACTTAAGAGACGTTTGAGAGCATTATGGCAAAATGCTAACGCCTAATGTGCACCCAATTTGATGCTTGTGCGTCATAGTATTTGGCCATGGCGTCTGATACATGCCTAATGAGCACATGTGTACCAATTTGCTATATAAATCATATCCAACTAATTTTTGATTATTTTCTATTAGATTTTAAAAAAAGAGAGAGAAGGAGAAAAGAAGAATAGAAAGAAGGAAAAAGAAAGTTAGAGAAGGCCAAGTGAAGTGATTTCAGGCAAAATTTTAAAAATTTAAAGTTGAGGTAAGTACATTCAAACCCTTCATTTCATTATTACTGATCTTTTCTCATTTCATTGAGTATTTATTATTCCAAATGATCATTTTATAGGTAAAATGTTTAAATTTCATATGTATTAACTCTCACTTTCACCTTTTATTACTTTTGTAAAAATCATGTTATTAATTTATATACATTAGTTTGCTAAGTTATTTTTCTACAAATATATTTATGCATGTGGTGAATATCAGATTTAATACCTCTATATGTGGTGAATTTCTTATATTATACTTCAATATAATTTAAATCTTTAAATATATATACTTATATGTTCTAAAATTTTAGTAATTTTTTCCTACATACCTATAGTTGAAAAATAATAATAAATTTCAACAAACTACTTATGTTTTCTATATTTTCTGAATTATACAACCATTACATATTTAAAATTTCATAATACTACTCTTACATGTTTTAAAACGTCACAATTAAATTTCTACACATATTTTATATACTGTATAATAAGAAATTGAAAAAAATTTAACAACAAAATCTACAATTTACTAAAAAATTAAAAATATTTTCTTTAAAATGAGAAAAATAAAGGATTATGTAAAATTGTATACAGTTTTATTTATTTATATATCAGATCATTGTAAGAAATTTAAATATTGTATATTACAATATGTATTAATATATTATAGTGGTGATCGAGGTTTGAGCCTATCATTTTCAGGTAAAAAGCGACATTTGACCTCATCTACAGATTAATATTTATGATGACCCACCCATGAGTTTTAAATAGTAGTGTAAGGCTTTTAATTGTGTAGAAACAATTATAACTTGGGTTTCGATGATCCGCTCATTAGTCGGTAAAGTCCTACTGACCATTGGTTGATAAAAATAGCACATTTGAACATAAATTTGTGCATGGCATATTTTGGATTAAGAATTGAAAAAAAAATTCGAAAGCTGTGCATATTCGTTATAAAAATTCACGATATTACATCTGAATCTGATATATTATTCATTTCGACATGTTTTAATATAAATTGCATATTTAGCTATACACATTATATGACATGCTAAACTTTTGACTCACTCTTTATTTTTTGCTAACATCCTTCAAATTAGCAAGTTCGGGTACTTATAAGTGAGGATTGTGGTCAATGTGTTAATTTGAAAAAAAATTTAGACTAGGATTTTGATGAAGTCAATTGTTGTATTTTATTTTGAAACAATAGTCATAGAATGAATTATTTTTATTTTAGTCTTTCAGTTCTATATTAATTTAGGTATTGCGATGTTATGGTCAACAATGTAGTAGAATGTCGGACTGTCATGTGATAGTAAATTATGGTTATTGTTTACTATAATTTTGGTATAGACATTACGTGTGCTATGATGCCATGATATAGTTTGTAATTTTAGCCACCTGATAATGTGGTATTTCAAATCATATGGTTAGATTATTTATATTATTTTAAGTTGGTTGTAATATCGATATAAAATTTACGTCCATCGTTAATTTGGGCTTATTAAATGTTAATGAAAAGATGTCATTAATTATTATTCGGGTTCAATACGAGGATGTTACGCTTTAAAACTACATTATTTTTATATAATCTCATTTACCTTAATTATAAATACCAAAAATGGCATATACACATTCTAAGATTATGTAAAGAAACAGTCATTGAAAAGACAAGAAAAATCCACATGTAAACTAAATATCCAACTCTAATTATTTCATTGAGCCCACCATAGCCCCCTAACTTATACAATCCAACTCAATGTCACCTAAACACTAATATCATATTTGATTCGTGAGAAGAGAAGTTCTATTTTTACTTTATTACCAATAGAATATATATTTAGATATTTTATTAAAAAGAATAAATATTCTCAAAAGAATAGATATTTTTCCAAAATAAGGAATAAAAAATTAAAATTTTTTTGACACTATTTATTCATTATATATTCAAGTAATATTTGATTACTTGAATATCATATATTCAAGTAAAAAATGATCAAATTTTTTTGTCACCTAAACACTAATATCATATTTGATTCGTGAGAAGAGAAATTCTGTTTTTACTTTATTACCAATAGAATATATATTTAGATATTTTATTAAAAAGAATAAATATTCTCAAAAGAATAGATATTTTTCCAAAATAAGGAATAAAAAATTAAATTTTTTTTGACACTATTTATTCATTATATATTCAAGTAATATTTGATCATAAAAATATTACCATTTTACCCCTAACCCATTTTCCATATTCCTTACCCATTTACCTATTTCGCTTGTCTTCTCTTGCTATTCATCTTCATCACTTAGACACAGAGAAAAATCTCATCTTTCGTTGTCTCTTCAAAACCCTAGTCACCGCCGCTTCCTTCTTCATATTCGAAACACTGCTTTCTTGATTATTTTTCAACATTTCGGTTTGTTGTCTCCTATAATTGGCTTCTTACAAATCATGTTTTCATAAATTTTTAAGTTAATGGCTGATTATTTTTATTTTTTCTTTTAGAATTTTTTTTTAGTTTTAAACTATGAGTTTGAGATCATTTAATTCGTTTTGTATATTGATTATTTACTGTTTGATGAAATATTAGACCTCTTCTCTTTCTACCATTTCAAATAAAAAACTTAAAGCATACGAACATGGACAAAGTAGGTCTATTAAATAATTAATTATAATTTTTAAAATTTTAAATAAATTTAATAAATAATACTAAATTCTAAATTCTAGTGTGACAAACTAAATACATAGGAGCCGACAAATCAAAAAAACCTTACATGGCCTTATTGGGCAATCTTCGGATATCATAATTACGACATGCACTACTATCGTCGAAAGGAGGTAACAATCGAACCAAAATCATAAATCAGGTATAAAATGATATTGCAACTATTTCTGAAATATATTCATGGGCTTATATCCAGTCAATTCCAAAATCAAATCACTTAAAATATATATTTAAATCATAATGAAACTAAAATTTATCAAATCAGACGAATAAGTTGAAGATTACGTCCTAACTCCTGCATGTATTCAAACCTTCTCCTTTGAATGGGTAAAATAGAAAACGTCAGCCAAGCGCTCGCAAGTATTATATTTAAATAAAAAGAGTCTAATGAATCAGAAAGAATGTCAAATGGATGAATATCTAATTAAATAATAGAATAAATCTAAATTGTCAATAAAATAAATCCAATAAAAATTTAAGATAAAAAATTTAATGGTAGTCTCATACTCAAATCAAATATCCAAATTCAGAATAAATATTCAATCAGAAAAAAATCCTCATCAGAACGTATATATATATACAAAATGGAAGTGATTCAGACATATTCTAATAAGTCATTGTCCAATTTAAATCCAAATCCAAGTTTGAGTCCAACTCCAAATTCAAGGCCCGATCAGCTTGCGATTTGGGATAGAATTTGATAGTCGGATGATCCAATAATATACGCAGAAATTGAAGTAGTACCACGACAAATAGTCTAAAGGTTTGGATCAAAATATATAATCAAAATAATTTATACGAGACATATCAAGGTCTATCCGTCGACAAAATCGATAAATCTCAAATCCAAATCTAAATCAAAATTTAATTCAAATCAATGCAGAAAATACAAATCATATATCAAATTTGAGTTCTAATTATTTAAAAACTGGCTTGAGAAAATATAACATATAATCCTGGTAATCTTATACCAAATCAAATATAAATTAGGCCAGCATGTATGGCTACCCATGTACTCTGTACCCATGGATAAAGTTACTCACTATATTTTATCATTCGTAACTTTTGGTGCAATCCTCAAATTTATCAAGTATATTAAGACATTTGAATTTATTATAAAGTCAAATCAAATCATTCAAATGGAAAAGGTTACTATTTCAAGCCTTTTCTCCTTTTCTGTCGGCAGAAAGAGATTTTCAAGTAAATCTCCCCATTGGGAGTTGGCCGGAATATCTAATAATAAATCCAAATGTAGTGACCATAATCAGGCATATATATGTGAAAATGTACCGCCTATGTAAATTTCATGCACATTTTCGTATATATATACTGATACGAACATATACAGTGTTTAAAAATTTACTCATTTTTTTAGAAAATAATAAAATCCAAGAATTTCAACAAAAATAGAATAAAACCCTTAGACAACTGTTAAAAAGGTCATGTGTGTACAATAAAATAAACAAATTAATTAAAAGTGTACCTACGAGTTTAAAATCTCTATATCAGAACATAAATACATTAGATACAAAATCAAATAAAAGACAGGATTAGGAAATACTTGCCTTGATTTTGTTCCAAATAGATTTGCAAAAAGGGTGCTCCGAAGTACCCCGAATCAGGTGATTCTCTCTCCTATCAATGCGCACCCCTTTCACTCTCCTCCCTTTCTCTCCTCTACCGCATCTCGTCTCTACCTCTCTGCTCGTTCTCCTTTCACGGCGACAGCTCCGACACAGGTGACGGCGGCGACCACAACGGCAGCAAACCCGGCGATAGCACAATGGTGGACAATGGCACATGCAAGCCAGCGACGACTTTCTCTCTCCACCGCATCTCTTCCACCCGTTTTTTCTCGATTCAATCAATTACTCCCAAAATCGACACATGCAACCCCAAAATCAGCATCCACAAGAAGGGAAAGATTTACTTGCCTCAATTTCACCAATTTCCTTTGACAACGGTAGCAAACGGATGGTGGCCGTTTTGCTTTGATTCAAGATTTCTCTGTCTACAAACACCGGAGTACAAAATGGAAGGTAATATCATGGGGAGGGCTTTACCGGCTTCCATTCCCGATATTGGTATCTTCAGTGACGGCAGTGGTGACGGCCCTGTGTCGGTCTTCTCTCTCTCTTATCTTCTTCTCTTTTTTTCTCTCGCCCCGACACCGCCTTTGTTTTTTCTTCTTCTTCTTTTTTTTATATTATATTATTATTGTTATTGTTATTATATTTATTTATTTATTTTATTTTTTTTATTCTAAAATTTATATTAATATTCATATAATAATACGGGCACATTTTGAGTACTAGGCCAACTGATCAGAATATCTTTCTAAATTTTATAATATTTAAATAATTTTATCACACCTAAATTTTTTAAAATTATAATTAATATTAAATTAATATGAATAAAAATCTGAAATATTACGTAAAGAGAGGTTGCTCGAAGGTGAATTGAAGAAGGAAAGTGAAAGTGAGGGATTTAGCTTCGAATTTAGATTCAAAAGAAGCCAAGAAAAAAAGACAAGCACAATTTTCCACTCGTCTCCCTTAATTTTGTATCTTGCATTCATCTCATTTGAGATATTTTTTTGTGTGGTGTATAACATAGTGCTAGTCCCTATAATGCACAGTGTTATTTAATGGAGAATTATTTCATAATGTTAAATTTTTAAATGTAAAAAATTGATGATGAAGTAATATTCTTTAAATAATTTATAATTTTGCCAAGTTAAACTATTATGAAACCGATTGTAAATCTTATTCCGTGTAATATTGTGACACTTCGACAAAAAATATTTTATGAAAATATTGTGAAATATTGATAAAATATCATTTTTTGAAAAAGGGTAAAAAAATCGTTATCATAAATTTTTACTTTATTTCTCTTATAATTACTAAATATAAAATACTAAAAAATTAATTCTCAATTTAATCATAATTATTACAAATAACTAACTAAATATAAAAATAATAATTGTTAATTTTATTTCCATCTTATTCATTTGTATAAGTCTAACATTAGATATCAAGTCCAAGCCGATCTAAAAGATTATACTTAATCTTTACCGAATTAATTGATTATTATTATCATTTTCTAAGGCCATAAAAATATATATTATTATAACACTATAAAATAAAACTCATAAATTATCAATTTTATTTGAATTGGCTAGGTGCTTGAGGCCCCTCTAGTGCCATCAAATGTTGAATTTTTAACTTAAGGAAAATAAAAAAAATGTACCAACATAATCTAAAAAAACAAAAAACATTACCATAACCTATACTAAAATATCACCCAAATATATGAGTTCTTGAGGAATCAGCTATAGCTCTAGTAACCTGAAACAAAGGAGTTGGAGCTAGTTTTTGATGGTTATCGACACATATTCATTAATCAATTTCTATAATTTCAAGTTATCAAAACCACATTTTATTAACATAATATTAAACTTAATTTGCCAAAGTATAAGAATAAAATTTTATTATCATAAACACTTTGATTTATTATGTGAACAATTTCCCTGAAATCAATTAGCACCTCAACTAAAGGTGAACTAAGCAAATTGTTGTGCTCATGAACTCACCTTCATCACTCAATTACTAATATTTCTGGCAATCAAAATGTTGTTTCATTGATGTATTATTAAACATAGCATGTTCGAGCAATAACAACAATTTCATGGGTATGAATGCATTAATTAAATGTATGAACGGTTAAGCTCAAAATGGCTCGAAAGCTAATTTCTCTCCTAAGTTGTTCACTGTTCGTCTTCTTTCTCTTGCACTATTGTTGTTCACTCGATTATACAATGGACCAAACTTATTAAAATGGTTATTATTCTTATTCAACAAGATAGGACATTGATTTCTACAAGTTTTGAGTAAAATATGATATTCCAAGAACTTCTAAACTTAAACTTTTGTTATAATTTTTGAAAACACAGAAATAAGAGGATGCTTGGATTGACACTTACATGATGACATGACAATAAATAAAGATAAGGAGTATTTTGTGGTATGCTAGTATTAAAAATGAATAGAAATACACTTACTAAGACTTTTTAAAAAGTTTAAGAAGACAACTTAATTAAATATACAGCTACAATAGCAATAGCTCAATGTAGCACAGTAGAGCTCGACTCTCTTTTCTCTATCTCTCATCTCTCTCTCTCCCTACATCTAGATATTTCGAAGTCCAATCCTAAGAATAACGGGATTGTCTCTACTTTAAAAGTAACAAATGGTGGTGTCATGAAGACATCAAAGAGAGGGGTCAGTTAAGGGTTGTGAACCAAATTCCACTTAGTTTTTCTCTTCACCATTAATTGTTAGGATAAAGTCTATCCTAGCTATATGCATGGAAAACAACTAAATAAAGAAGAGAAAATGGAACTAAAGTTAGTGGTATGAAAGCATTTAGTAGGGATTAGGCTCGGGGTTTGAACCAATACCCTCTAATTTAATTTATCTCAACCTAAGTAAAACACTATATTAATCACAAGATGAGAGTTTAAGCATACATTCAATAATGGGTGGAGTACATATATCCAGCAGTGGTGTGATGAGTATGGGAGGTAAATTCTTGAATATTAAAAAGTATTTATTTATATTTAATAACTTAATTTATTAGTTTTCTCTTTTTTAATACACATAAATATACATTAAAATCACAACCACCCTAATTAATATTTTAAGATATTAAAATAATTATTGGTTATCAACAGAAGAATTATCAAAATATTATTTCAAAGATCCTATAAATCTAGCATGTTTAGATACTTTATAAAATTAGTCTATACTCACTATAATAATTAACTCATTAATTACCTTAT
This sequence comes from Nepenthes gracilis, assembly GCA_033239525.1. NCBI lineage: Eukaryota > Viridiplantae > Streptophyta > Magnoliopsida > Caryophyllales > Nepenthaceae > Nepenthes > Nepenthes gracilis. The sequence continues at coordinate 8,781,420 of BSYO01000009.1, forward strand.
TAATAATCTTATCGGATCATGAGTCTAATAAATTTAAATCAAAATATTGAAATGTCTTAAATACAACCACTAAGGTTAATGATTTAGATATATCAACTATTATAAGAAAAAATATAGCCCCAAAATAACATTAAAATCTATCTGAATGTATCTAAACTAGGATAACAAAGCACGTAATATCTTGATATGCACTACAACTAATGCCAACTTCATATCTCTCTCTAGCTCTACGAATTATCTATTTGCCATCACCTATACTCTGAAAGGAAAGAAAAGATAATAGTGATCTAAATATCTAGCAAATAATTTCTTACTAAAGTCAACCATTGTGAAAATCAAATAATTTAGAAAACTCATATGTCAGTAATTACTATAGCTACAGAAGATAAGATACAATCTATAATGCAATAACAATTTTTAGATATCAACTGCTCAACAATAATCAATGACACTGATAAATATATTAACAATGTCAAAACTCAACAAATAATGTTAAAAAATAATATCCACCAAAGCAACTCAATAAATAATATCAACATCTCAAAAGATATCCACTAAATTTTAACAAATCCCAACATCGAATACGAGGTCTTGAAGTATCCCGAATATTAAAGTCGTCCCTTATATTTTCTAGAAATATTTCTTAAAATGAGATCTAAACAATAGGAAATAATAATGACCTTAGCGGATTTTATTATACCACTATAAATCAAAGGCCAATGAATTTATATCCCTATCAATTGAATAAATACCACAAGATTTCTAACATCTATAATGTGCAACTGTCCCTAGAGTCCCTTCCAAAGGACTATACTTGATGTATGACCAGATCACCTCTATTGACCTATGCCATGATATCCCATACATAACACTGCAATGGTCGCAAAGCTATAATTATTCTACTTTAAAATTTATCAATTTCAACCACCGAAATGGATTCAATATCAAAAAAGTATAGACTATCCGAAAGTTATGTAAACTTTTATCCATCCGAATATTTTAGAATTTTCGTACTATTTTCTTTATTTAGCTACAAATGCTAACAAAGTGACACACGAATTAAATAACAACTCTCATGAATCAATGAAGAAGGAATATCAAAATGAACTTGAGAATTCAAACACCTAATATAATCATCTCTCATTAAGGCCTACAAAAGTCTTTTAAAACTTGCTATTTAAGCTATGTTCCAAAAATTGCCTCCGTGACATTTAAACACTTCTTTGAATGTTACCTTTGATGTTTAAATGTCACTCAAATATCAAACACCATTCTCAATGAAAACAAAACTAAATCTCAACAAGTTGTTATTTCTACCACGAAAATCTTGTAACAACTCAGTATACTATTGCTTTTCATTCATGAAATTCATCAAATGACTATTGGGATTTGACACCCGGATTCATACATAACTCAGATCCGACGTAACGAAAAATTCAAAGCCTTCGTCAGTCGACAATCACCAATTTAGTTGAGCACAAGGAATAAAATATTGCACAACGTTTTTAATGTGAAAACCCTTCATAAACCAAAGAGAAAAATCACAAGTCAAACTCTGACATGGCATTCACTATGTAAAATCGGTTACAAAAATCCTTGAGACAGAATCCCCGCTATACACCCAAGACAGAATAAGAAAAATAACTCTAGAGTAAGGAAAATCTATTTTCCTCTTATTTCTCTAATTTTCTTCTCTCCTTCATCACATTGATGGTGTACTCTGATCAGTTTTGATTTTACAAGTGTGGCGGTAGACGGAGAATGATGAGAACTCCTTTCCGTACTCCGACTCCGTTCCGCTCTCCTTCCGCATTTCACCGTAGCAGCTATTGCCATTGTTGCTTCCGTCTACCATTCCTGCAGCCATTGCCATGGCCGCTAGCCTCTTGCCTTGTCTCCTACTTGTTTGTTTGCTTGAAGCGCCTAGTGTGTTCTTTATAAAGACCCCAACACCAAATTCATCTGCGTACCTGGCCCTATTCTTACAGATAATTTGTCACACCAACCCTATCTTTTCCTACGACCTCACCAGTTTTTACGCTTTCCCAAACACACGTACTTTACAGGTCAACCATTCTGCTTAGACGGCACATGCCCTACAGGTCAGCTACCTGCTCTACAAAACTTACCAATTCTATAAAATCAATTGGTCTACAAGTTAGCTACCTGTTATGCAAATCTTACCAACTCTAATCCTTGGCATCACTCCTAGAAAAGCACTCTGAAAATCTACTATGGATTTTCATTGCCAAATGCCACTCCTGCATTTGTACTCTGGGAATCCACTTCGAATTTTCTCTCCAACAAATGCCACTGTGGCATTTACACTCCGAAAATTCACTCCAGATTTCTTCTCTAAAAATTCACTTCGAATTTTCTCTCCGACAAATTTCATTCCAAAATTTGCCACTCCTAAAATCCACTTTGGATTTCCACTCTCAAATGCCACTCCGGTATTTGCACTCTGAAAATTCACTTCAAATTTTCTCTCCACCAAATGTCACTCCGGCATTTGCACTCCAAAAATTCACTCCGGGTTTCCTTTGTGGAAGTTCACTCTGAATTTTCACTCTGACAAATTCTACTCCGGAATTTAACACTCCAGAAATCAACTCTGGATTTTCCCTCCAGTAAATGCCACTCCGAGATTTTTCCAACCGGCAAATGGTCACTCTGAGATTTACCAAACTAGGACATAGTCTTCTCCGGTCTTTACTGCAACCAGTTTGCAATGCTCCGAATATCACACAAAACCTGTATGATCTTTCGATAACGCTTTCGTTTGTTGAGTCACCCACGAGGAAGTAAACAAACCCAATAACGACAGCCTGACATTTAAATGGCGCTTCAATGTCAAACTGTATCTTCTAGCCAATCAAGTAAAATATGCTTCACAAAGCATATAAATCACACATAAATCTATGCTATTATAAAATAGAGCTAACATTACAAATCATAAACAATATATAAGTTCTATCATTCCATAAATTCAACGTTAGTATATTACAAATTGCATGTAACATTCAAACGTTAGAAAAATAAATAATGTCATTTGAATATTACCTTAAATGTCACTCAAAAGTTACATGAAAACTTAAATAAATCGTATCAAAAAGCATTATAACACACATAGATTTATCACAATAACATTCCTCTATGATTCTTTAGGAAAACATGAAAAAATGACATGTGAAGTAATCTAAAAAATTGAATCAAGAAAGGCAACAAGGCAACTTGACTCGTGAAACTTTGGTCTCTCTCTCTCTCTCTCTTTCAATTTTCCTCACTTTTTCCCACACGGCAGCTCCTCCAAATTTTCGTAAAGTTCCCTCTCTAAAAGTTCAGTGCATATATAAATAGAAACTGGAACTCAATGAGTCTAGGGTTTAATCGAAGGGCGGCAAAAGCTAAGGTTTTATAATTCCCTACAATATATTTAAACTTTCAATTTGAATAATAATGCACTAAAATTCTGCCCTATTTCTTCTTATAATCGGTCGAAATGGTCACCCAGAATGCTAAGAGAATATTGCTTCCAAAATTAGAGATAGCCTGCTAGGGTTTGGAAAATAAATCCTTCTCTCCAACTATTCTATCCATTTAGTTTGAATATTATTTGTCAATTATTTGAATAAAACATGTCTTAATATTCTTATATCAACATCCGAGCCACAAAGGAATTTGTCTAAGTGAAAGTCTTCTAAATATTACTACAATTAATGCCATTATTTTTGAGTCTTACTTTGATTGCCTGCCGTATAATTTGGGTCTCCAATTATCTAATTACATAATCTGTTACCGGCTTTATCAAGACGGACATTGTGATACCACTAGATAATCAGAGGCCGAGGACTAGCACCCAGAAGGCCCAACAACTCCTAAAATTTCGCGAATACATATGGACTTAAAATACCCGGGCTTATATTTCCTAACATTTTCTGTTCTCATTTTCCAAATTATATTTGGATACTTGCTGTTTGTTTACCATTTAGTTTCCCCTCCCCGTGCATTAGTTGCTATTTAGTTACGTGATTCTGTTACATCTCCATTGGTTTACTGTTTAATTACGTTATTATTACTTAGACACTGATGTATGTAGGAGCACGCATGAATACAGAATATCTTTTTCTGACACTCATTCTCATCTCTGTCTCTCTTTCTCTATTTTGTTCTGTCTTCCTCTGGAAACTTTCTCTTGTCTGAACTTCTCCTCCCCAATTTACCCTTCGATTTGTTGTGTTGCTCATTCAATTTTGCAGGAATTAGGCACAATTGCGAGTAAGCACACAACATAATCCTTCTTAACAAACCATCAATCAATCAAGCCACATAAAGGAGCTCCTTGATCCACAATTAGAGCCTTTAGTTTGAATAGTTGCCTAAATAGTTGGACCTTATTTGAATCTAAGTGTCTCATTCTTCCTAAAAGATCCCAATAATGTCATGACTCCTAAGTTACTTCGCATCAATGAAAATAACAATGTAAACAAAACTAAACCTAAATTGCTAGAATGATGCTGCAATAAATGCTATTAAATAATTATATTATGATCTACAAAGTCTTAAGATTGGCCAAACCTCCTCGTTAGGCTCATATGTTGATATACTTGTTAATACTTGTCATACACGTGAGAAAAATATCTACCGACAAACAATCCAAGGACATCATGGTCACTAATATAAAAATAGTCTATAAACAAAACACACTAGCCTAAATAAGCTACTAAAAAAAATGTACATTTTTAAGATATCCTACTCAAATATTTACAAATCCAATAACACGTTTAAAAAACAAGAATCTAATCCATCAAATCCCTTTCCGATCCAAATCATGCAAGATATATAGGCTCACTAATCCTAAGGGTTACAAAAATTTAATAAGAATGAGTATGATATTTAGCAAAACATATAGATATATAAACAAAATATGAGGAATGACGATATTAATAAAGCATGGAAATGCAAAAAATAATGGCACTTATATCGATAAAAACATACAAAAGATATAAGAAGCAAAAATCATTAATAACTTTATTAATAAGGATCAAATATAAAATCGAGCTATGTAATTTCTCAATACTTTGGGATATATATTATTATTTAAAATCTGTTAGTAGACCAACTATATATTATTCTCTATAAATTAGATAAAATATTACTTATTAAATTTATAGATATTAGGTAATGATCTTCACTCAAATAATTTATTTAGACATATCAATATATATTTTATCAATTTTTATAATAATTTTTATATAATCAAAATAAAATATCTACAATAAATCACAATATATAAATTTTTACGATTTTGGAAAACAAAGAATCTTTACAAATACATATAGTAGAATATTTCATCAAATACTTACACAAAATAACATATAAGAATAAATATCAAATAATTTTAAAAAATTTTAACAAATTTTATAAATTTAGGATATCAAGGTTGACATGCGTGGCAAATATAATGAAAAATAAATAAAAGATAATTATGTGCATGTAAACACAAAAAAGAAAATCAAAAGATTTCTATAATAATGAACAAATAAGTTTAAATGAGCTTACATTTAGTTAAGTATTATCCAAAATTAACTCAAAATTACTTCGAAATCACATTTTTTTTCACTTTCTCTCTTCTTATCTCTTTCTTTTATTTTCATTGTCTCTCTTCTCTCAGCCAAAAAAGACCCAAAAACATGAAAAAATATACATATATACACTATCATACGAAGGTCAATCATGTGTCCATCAAGCGTGAGTACCAAACATGTGCATGTAAGGGCATCCCTCAAACCATGCATGATCACCTCCAATTCAGCTGAATCATGTACGAGCATGCTTCCACCACACATGAACACTGCCTATTTTGTTGCTTATGGTTGAGCTTTGTACATACGCGGGTTAAGCATCGGCCCTCAATCCTCACATATTTGATTTTTTTTCTATATACATAATTATTTTTGATCAACCTTTAATAATATGTATTTATTTTTACAAGTATATGAGAGTGTGGTATAGTTTTAACAGCTAAATCACACGTTGTATTCACAGATAATTGTGTCTTATGTTAAAATTATGAGATAACTTAAAAAATATGTGATTTTATTTCTATGAAGGGTTTTGGAGGGCTTTGTTTATGATAAACTAATGTGAAAATAAAATAAAAATTAATAACTTTGAATAAAACAAGAATTAAAGCAGGTAGAAAATATTTAAAACTGTAATTTTAGAGCACAAACGAGAAGACTAAATTGAAACAAATCAGATTTGTAAGAAGTAAATAATGAATATAAAAAATTAGTGTGGCATGGATAAAGTAAATTGCAGAAACTATAAACCTAAAAAAATTACCTTTTTTTTTATATAAATAAGCTCCTAAGATTAATATTAAGCGACTCCAAAAAATAACATGAATGCAAAAATTAAAACTAAATAACAAAGATGACTTGCGCAGAATAACAAGGAAAAATCTTTTATCAAAGGAGACGGATAATGTCAGCAAAAATAAAAATAAATAAAATAAAGTAACCAGGACAATAATAAAAATGAACTTTAAATCATAGAAAAATAAATAAATTACATTAACAATGAACTTATTGAATAAATGAATGACCAAATGAAAGTGGGAGCAATCGATCAAAAATTGCATGACTATACTAATGAAAATTAAAACTTCGAGAGATAGAGAGGGAGAAAGACTTCAACAACTAAAACATACTACTCAAGAATCAAATAAGAAAAGCCACCAAGAAAAAAATTAAAACAAAAAATTCTATCTCACCTCAAAACTCTAAAGTCTGCCCAACTCTCTTCTTTTCTTTCTTTTGTTTCTTTTGATCTTCTTCCCTTTTTTGTCCTTGCAAGACTTGCCGTAGTCAGGCTTTTTTGCTCGTATTTGGTGCGCTTTGCATGATTTATCCCATTCCAAAGCTTTCGAATCATTTTATCTGACTATCACTCTTTTTGGCTCTACAAAATAAAATAATAACATCAAATAAGTAAATTAAGTTAAAGGAATAATAGTAAATAAAAAGTGATAAAAGTGTTATATTCAATATTTATCAATTCTAAAAGATTTACTTGATACAATAAAATTCTAACTTCATAATGTATGATTCAATAGTCGGGTGTTACAACTCTCCCTGCATTATAAAATTCTAACCTAGAAATTTATGTACCTAATTCATGTAACAAATGTTGATACTTTCCTTGAATCTCATCGTACTTGTAAGTAGTTTCTTCAGTTATGTGATTCCTCTAAAGCAATTTAATCAAGGGGATCACCTTTATACGAATAATTCAATCTCACCTCCCTAAAATTTCAACTCGCTCTTCCACATATATCAAATTTTCGTTAATTCACAAAAGTTTAGGCTCAGTGATATGGGAGGGATCAAAAATATTTTTTCGAAGCATGGAAATATGATACGCATCATGAAATTTTGCTAAGTTAGGAAATAAGGCTAATTTACAAGTCACATCTCTGATATATTACAATACCTTGAATGGTCCAATGTATCTAGGCTTCAAGTTTCCTTTTAAATCGAACATCGCCACATCAAACTACATATATGATAACATCCAAATATTTCAACTCGAATTTATTTGACTTTTGATTAGATGAGTCATTAATTAGAGTAATTAATGAGCTATATTGGATCGGATTTGCAACATTTTCAGCTGAGTATCTTGGTAATTATTTCATCAACAATCAATAATTAATTCTAGTATTTTCGAATAATAGTTATAAATTATTTTGATATTAATATGCGCTATGGGTATAATTAATAAAATAATAACATATTTAATAGAGAATTAAATACAAATCTAATCATAATTATCATGTGAATGTCCTAATTTGCCTCACTCTATCATTTTAGCTACCTTCACTTATATATACACATAATGTGATCTTATTTTATAACAAAACTAATTAAAAAAATAAAAAGTATGGAATTAATTGAAAAAAATTAAGCATGGTTCTCTGATTCATCCCCTAACAACCTTTTTTAAGTGTTTTTATACCATTACCTTTTTTTCTATTCAAGTGATAGTTTTTTTGACTTATAATTATTACCACATTATCTTCTAAGTATTAAAAGAGGGAGAAAATAGTGAGTTAGAGAAAAAAAGAGAAGGTCATGTTGACCTTCTTCTTCGCTTTGAACTAATCATTGATGGTAGATTCGAAACACATACGAAGAATAGCAGTGGTAGTCGTCCGTATTTTTTGATCAACTATTTTCATGTATCTCAAGGCATGTAAATTTTAACTATCCTTAGATATTCTTATTGTTGCAAGTAAAACTTCTTAATTCCTCTTATTATTATTTCATACGAATGAAATATCTATTGTTGTTGAATAATTTATTTCTAATACTTGCTTATTAATCATAATTTATAAGATTCTCCTTAATTTTGTTGGTTCTAGTTATAAATTAATATAATAAGTATTGTACTGAAATTCTATGCTTAATTTCATGATTAGTTCTTAACATTTTTTTATACGACGTTCAAATATCATATAGTTATTCGATCATTATTTTGAATGATATTTGAATACCAATGTATACATAGTCAATAAGAATATTTCACACTTTTACTATTTTAATCTACTTTTTACATATTATGTAGGACTATTTTCATTTGGCCTTCGTGCCGAAGGCTATTTTGATATTTGAAATATGCCTGCAAGGTATAAACATGTGTATTTATGATCTATATGTTTAGTGATCAATCAAAACTGGTTAGGATGATTATTCTAAGGTATGACAATTATGTAGGACAATAGTGGACTAGAAAGGTGTCATGTGTTGAGTATATAGAGTATTGGGAGAGACGTTCTCTTATCATTGGTTATCTTTCTTCGTGTAATATTTGAATGCGTAAGTATGTTTTAAAATATTTATAGATATGGTAAATGAGATTATACTAAAATATTATAGTTTCGAAAAACATAGAATTCATGAAATCTTATTGTGATTTATAATTGTTCGATATTGATTTTCATATTATGGTGTTAAGGTTTATATTCTTATAGAGATATTTATAATCTTGTGAATAATATGTGATAAGATATTGAAAAATATCACACCGAGGGGTATTAGTTTGACATATAAATTGAGATTAAGATAAATGTTTCCTCATTCGAGCATGGCTTACAATTAAACCATGGGAATATGAATGTAGCATATTATGGGTTGACCTTGATTGGTGGTAGGAATATTGTCGGGTAAAATTGAGTTTAATTTTCGGGTATCATGCATGACAAGTATTATAAAATCATAGAGTTAGTTACTTAATAAACTTGTAAATATCAATATTTCATGAATGTAATCCAACAATTAGTCGCGGAAGCACAGACATTGGTTTATAATGACAAAATAAGATTTGAAAAGTCTATCTCACAATATAATTGTGACTGCTATTTAGATCAGTTTAAAGGAACCAACTTATTAATATTCAAATTCAACAAAATCTTGATTACATTCATAGTATTCAATTTCGATAGAAACTTTGATAGTTGGCATATTACTTATGTGTCACAGTGGCTTTATGTCTTGGTTGGATGTTTTTAAATTATTATTACTCTGTATACTGGTATTACTTTTCTGAGTTATACTATCAATTTTTGGTGTTATTGATTATATCGTTTGTTGGATATTTAGCTCATTTTTATATTTTTTTTCTTAACTCTAGAATAAAATGGGTTGATAATATACTAGTAGATATCGTATTACTATTGTGAGGCTTCAGGTGAATAGACAATTTTCAAATTTAGAAGCATCATGTCAAGTTATAGAAGTTCATTTTTTAAGTTTTGATAGACAATTGATAATATGTTAGGATTATATTTCCTTTTATTTTATAAATATTTACATAATCTTTTACTGTAAGGAGTTTGATACTTATGAGAGAGATTTAATTCATAATAGATTTATGTTAAGCATTTATAATTCGTGTTATTCTTTTGGTTGATTCGGATTGAATTAAGTATTTAGGTCCTGACCACCACATATATATATATACTTATGAAAATTTCTAGCCATTTCTTCCCCCTATTTCTTCAAGTACCGTAGCCACCCATTCTTATGGCTTATCAGAAGAAAACCTCCTACTTTTCTAGCATGCAATGTATCATATTTGAAGAAATAACATTGATGTACACAATAGGCATATATTATATATTTCGGACACTTCTCCTAGGCACACTACTATGAAGTGAGTTTAAGAAAAACATCTTATCATATAGCCTATCATTTAGTAAGGAAAATCATGAATATATGATACCATTTATTTTTATATATTCTTGTAAATTCTTAATCCTACTATATTTCTCAAGAGGACCTCAGCCACATAAGGTTCATATGTATCCCTTTCAAATATTTGCTACTCTACCAATTATTTTCATTTCCTATCATACATCTAATATAACTATAAAGTACTGAAAAGGATGTTTCGTATCAAATTACACAATAAAGTTTCGACCCCGTGTAAGATTAGCGGAAGTAGTACAAAATTAAATATTCAATACACGTAAATGATATTTATATTTAGATGATATGAACAATAACATGCATCAGTAGTAAGATAAGAAGTAATAATAAATAAGAGATAATTTTTGGTGATGAAGAAAAAACACCATACCCATAGTAATCGAAAAAATCCTCCGGACTTTAACAGCCAGATAAGATATCCACTATGAAAATCAACTTACAGATCGGGTAGTATAGACGCGCTAATTTAGCCAACTTACTCCCGTCTTATAATTCCTACCAAGGAACTCCTTAGATTTGCCTACAACAACGAAATCGGATGTCTTTCGGTCATCGCGTCAATCTTCTCTCATGAACTATTTGAATTAGCAAATACCATCGGAACCCCTTCTTTACATTACTCATGTCGCCAATGAAGGTAAAAGCGTAGGAGTGTTGAATCGATAAAGAGAAGGTAGTGAGAAAACCCGTTAGCACATGAAATACAATGATGTAATTTTGATTTTTTTTTTAATTTGAGTAAGATTAATGGAGTAAAAGTTAAATTTCTCTCAAAGGAGATGTTCCAAAATGCTTTAGCAAAAGTTAGGGCAACTAAAAGAATAAGAAAATTCATAGAGAACTTGAAAAACGCGTTTAAAAAATGGTAGTTGCCTCAACACTCGAGCGCGTGGCAAGCACATCTAGGGTTTTAAGAGGAAACCCTATCGGGGCTTGAGCGAAAAGGCGGTGAGCTTTGAGCGAATGATTACTAGATTTTAGGCTCGAATGCCTGGCAAGCGCACAAAAGGCACGGGGCTATTGGAATCGAGGTTCGAGCAGATGGCGAGCACACGACATGTGCAAGGCTTCTGAAATAGGAGCTTGAGCGGTTAGTAGGCGAACAGTAGGCATGATGCTCCCCGGAAACTCGGGAATGGATAGCCACAAAAATAAGTTGATGCACTATTTCGATAAATACAACCTAATATCGACACATGATGAAATATGGTCACGGAATATACCGACCACAAAAATAATCCTAACAATCTTCCCCTTTAACAATTCTGTGACAAAACACATAAAGTAAAAAAATATAAAAAAATACGGGTTCAGACTTCATTGAAATAGAACTCGTGTACATAAAAATCTATATCTAATAAGAAATAGAAATAATACAATAAGTAAACATAAAAACGCTACACGAGAGCTGTTGTGTTGATACTGTAGCTGCCGTGCCAATACTATAGTTGTATTACTTGGTCAACCATGGCTAGTACAAACAGATATAATACAAAGAGATATAATATGTCTAGAGTAACATGAAAAGAATATAATAATATACAGTAGCTTATAGCAATATATACATCATAAAAGAATAGGAATAGTAAGAAGAACATCACAATGAATGAAGGCAGTAAAATCTGTAAAGTCAATAAGATAAATAAAAGTATCACAACCCTTCTAAAAACGCCAAGAAGAACTTTCCCTAACAAAAATAAAAATATCTCCCCCTAATAAAAATAATAATGTCTCCCTCTATCAAAATAGCAAATATATCGTCTCCCCCTATCAAAATAGCAAATGGTCTCCCACTTTTTGTTATGAAGAGCCAAAGAGAGGGGATCACTTAGAGCCTGAAGAATCGCCGGAGGTCTGATGACCATAATGACGCAGCCACCATCAAAGCTCAACCTCTTGTGTAGCCAAGTGGGCATTCATACGTTCAAAGTCAATAAGAATATTCGAACACAATTGAGACTGAGAAGTATAAATGCGCTCTTGCAAAGAATAGAGACGCTCAAAACGATTGATAAGGCGAGATATCTGACTCATCAGAGTTGCATAGGAAGAGGTAGAGTGTCGGGGAGGAGCGAAAAATCCAGGACCTGAGGGGTCAGGGTAGGATGAGGCGAAGCAAGAGAGTCCACCCTCAAGCCGAGAGAAGGCACCTCAGGGAGAGACTCATTTAACGGCTCCTAGGGAGCCTCTGCAAAGCGACGAGTATGGGACCGGCTCTGGGTAAAGAAGGGGGAAGTAATAGGGCATGCTCGTTGAAGACGAGGAAGATCGAAAAAAGGAAGATCGAGTCCAACAAGTAGCCGCTGAATGAGGAACTTGTGGGGAAGGTTGTCATCTTTACGGGTGGTGAAATGGGATAGTATGTGAGAAAAAATGTGAAACAATAAATCAATAAGCCGCTCACTCAAGAGAGCATATAGAAATAGTGCTTTGTCCATGAAAATTGTGAAAAGTGAGAAATAGAAAAAATATTCGTGAGCATGATGCGGCTCACAACCAGGCGCCTAGGGGAGAGAAGGGAAGTCTTGAAAGATTGCACAAGCCACTCCATGGGGGCACCATGAAGGAATATGGCGATCTCATTTAGGTGTGGCTTAGAGAACGGGAGGAAAGGGCAGTCGGGATTTGATTTAAATCACTCTTCTTTACCCATATTTTTCGTCCTGAATTTACCTTTCGATCTAATCTTTTTACTTGGTTATTTAACAGTCGAATGCAGTTAACCAAGTTTTACATTTTAGCCCCTTATCTTTAATTATCCAGCAGATTTATGATGTGACAACGAAGATAAATGTGCTTTATTTGTCCACACACGGGGCACATGAGTACAAACTTAGAGATAGTGTTGGGTTTTCTGTATTCTTGGCAAAAATAAGTATTAGACCCAAATGTTTGAAAATGTTTTGCAGGTTTATCCACAATCGTGTTATTCTTGGATTTGGGCATGAGTTTAGACCCAATTCGATTCTTAGCACTTTTAGGAAAGGTTGTAGAAATTTTCAGGGTACCAATGGTTTTGTGAGAAGGTTTTGTAGCCGAAACTAAGATAGGATTCGAATGTTTTTCAAGTTTATATGTGTTCTCAATATAGGCCAAGCCTTTTTTGTTTCCTTCAAGTTTTCCCAATCCTAATATGTAATCTAACTTTTGAGTTCCGCTTGAAAATTTCGTAATATCATTTTTAACGTTTTCAATCTCTAATTCCAAGGATTTTACTATAGTACACAAGGACTCATTCGCCATTTCCAATTTTCGATGTTCAACGGTGACCCATTCTAGTTTTGTTGTGATATCTGCTTTGTCATTTTCTGTCTCGATTAATTTTTTATTTAGGGATTTATTGATCTTCTTGACTTTTAAACATTCTCGAAACAATTTGTCGTAGGCCTCTTGAAGGCCATCATATTCATTACCTGATTCCTCATTGGAAGAGTCCAATTGTTCTGATTTTGCACTAGTAGTTTCATCGTCATTTATGATGGAAGTCTTGAAGACCATATAATTTACTTCTTCATCCTCAGAAGATTGTTCACATTTTTCATCTTCTTTATCACCTAAAAGAGACACATTTAATACTTTTCCTTTTTGACGTTTAAAATTTAGACATTTGGTCTAGATATGACCGAATTCTTAGCATTCGTAGCATTGGATTCCTTGAGTTTTTTATTTTTGAAGTCTTTGGTATCCTTTTTCCCTTCCTTAATCAAGTTGTGAGTCAGGCCATTTCCTTTAAAAGCTCGTTTGTTATTCTTTTGTTTGAAGAATTTTTTAAAATTTTTGAGGAACATGGGAAAGTCCTCCTTACTACATGACTTTGACGTTTAAAATTTAGACATTTGGTCTAGATATGACTGAATTCTTAGCATTTGTAGCATTGGATTCCTTGAGTTTTTTATTTTTGAAGTCTTTGGTATCCTTTTTCTCTTCCTTAATCAAGTTGTGAGTCAGGCCATTTCCTTTAAAAGCTCGTTTGTTATTCTTTTGTTTGAAGAATTTTTTAAAATTTTTGAGGAACATGGGAAAGTCCTCCTCACTACATGACTCTACATCCGAGAGACGATCTCTCTCTTCTTTTACAGTTTTTAAAGTGATCGATTTAATCTTTCTTGACTGTGGAAGTGTGTACTTATAAGTTTGGAAAGATCTTACAAGTTTCTCGATCTTCATTTTATCAAGATCTTTACTTTCTTCAATAGCGGTGACTTTAGGTCTAAATTGTTCAATGAGCAATTTGAGAATTTTTCTAACAATTCTATTTTCAAGAATTCGTTCTCCTAAAATAAACGTGGAGTTCACAATGTCATTTAATTGTGCATAAAATTCATCAAAGGTTTCGTCATCTTTCATACAGATTTCTTCAAATCTAGTGGTAAGCATTTATAATTTTAAATTTTTTACTAATTTTCTTCCTTCATGGGTAATCTCAAGAATGTCCCACACATCTTTAGAGATCTCGCACATAGATATACGTTTAAAGTCTTCAAGAGATACATCCATAAAAATGGCATATAATCTATTATTGTTTTAATTACACGCATCAAGTTCTTATTTTAACAACAAAGACAACACTTTTGGTTCATCGTTAGTTGAATTTCTGGGTGAAGTCCACCTCATTTGAGTGCTTTCCCACACTCGCTCATTCATCCATTTGAGAAAGACTCTCATATGAACATTTCAATATGTAGTCACTCCTATCAAAGAAGGGAGGCACTAATAGAGATCCACTCGTATACATCTAGATTTTATGGTCACGAATCGGGGTGAGGCTCTGATACCAATTGAAAAGGACGTTTTATCTCGAATTATATATTAAAGTTTCTACCTGGTGTAAGATTAGTAAAAGTAGTACAAAATTAAATATTCAATACACGTAAAAGATATTTATATTTAGATGATATGAATAATAACATGCATCACAAGTAAAATAAGAATCAATAATAAACAAGAGGCAATTTCTGGTGACGAATAAAAAACTCGATATCGATGGTAATCGAGAAAAATCTTCCGGGCTTCAATGGTCAGAGAAGATATCAATTATGAAAATCAACTTACAGATCGAGTGGCACAAACGCGCTAACTTAGCCGATATACTCTCATCTTGTAATCCCTACCAAGGAACTCCTTGAACTTGCATGCGACAACATAACCGGACGCCTTCTAGTTTTTACGTTTATCTTCTCTCACAAACCGCTTGAAGTAACAAACACCACTAGAGCCCCTTCTTCGCAATATTCATGTTGTCAACGAAGTTAAAATGGTAGGAGTATTGAATCGGTAAAGAGAAGGTGGTGAGAAAACCCGTTAGCACATGAAACACAATGATGTAATTTCGATTTTCTTAATTTGAGTAAAATTAATGGAGTAAAAGTTGAATTTCTCTCAAAGGAGGCGCTCCAAAATGTTTCAACAAAAGTTAGGGCAATTAAAAAAAGGAGAAAATTTATAGAGAGCTCGAAAAATGCGTTTAAAAAAATGGTTATTGTCTCGGCGCTCGAGCGCAGTTCGAGCGCACAGCGAACGTTCCTAGGGTTTCAAGAGAAAACCATATTGGGGCTTGAGCGATAAAGCGGCGAGTTTCGAGTGGATGGTTACTGGATTTTAAGCTCGAGCGTTCGGAGAGCGCACGGAAGGCGTAGGGCTATTGGAATCAGGGCTCGAGCGGATGGTGAGCACACAGCAAGCACTAAGCTTTCGGAATCGAAACTTGAGAGGTTAGCAGGCGAATAGCAGGCGTAATACTTATCGAACTCGGGAACGGACAATCACGAAAATAAGTTGATGCTGCACTTTGATGAATACAATCCAATATTGACACATGACGAAACATTGTCACGGACTATGCCAACCACAAAAATAACCCTAGCAAGTACTATAATATTTTTTGGTCAAATTTATCTATTTCCCTGATTGAAGTCAAAAATCCAAATCCCACATAAAGTCATGAATATGCTACTAACCTCAAAAAAATAATTGATTCAATATTAGAGGAAACAATCCTCAACTAATATTTTTAATTGTCATTTCCAAACATATATGACCGATTATCTTCTCTTCTTAATTGAGACTCATAATCAAATTTCGAGGATGAAAAACATAAATTTTTATAATAACATATGAAAATTACTCTATACGAATTCAAAATTTAAATGTAGAAGATCATTAGTAAACTTATCTTAAAATATTTGCTCCTCACTTACATCTTCTTCTCCTTTGGATTACTTTCCCTAGCATGCTCCTCTCTCAACTTGAACGAAATAATAAGAAGGATGGGATGATGAAAAGCTTAAGAAGTTTTAAACACAAAAGAGAGAATTAGGGTAGAGTTAGTTAATTCAGAAAATGGAGGATGAAGTGGCTGCCCAAATCACCGAAATCCATACTAAAGGTGGCTAATTGACCACCTTAATTCGATTACCAAAATTAAAGTTAACCACCTAACCAATTAGTTCTAAAGCATACAAAATGGGACAGTCAGAAGACTAAAAGAGTGTTATAATCTATCTATAATTTTTCTAAAATTTTCAAAATAGTGGAGATGAATAATGATTTCCTTACTGGTAGCAACTGAATCCTCAAAATAAGCTAAATATATCTAAGTTGCTTTATGCAATCCTTAACTCTCAAATTTATAAAATAAGTATAATAACCCTTCTAAACCTACTGGTCCGAACCACTTACAAAATAGGCGACTAACTAGCCAACTGACTATTTAAGATTGTAATGACTACCTAACACGTTATACCATCGATCCCACAAAACAAGGTGGCCAATTGAGTCCAATTGGAAAGAAGATATGAAGCATACGATAGCCACAAAGTAAGCAGAAACATTAACCAATCATCAAGAATTTAGATAATAACCTAAGAGATGAATTCCATAATTGGGGGTAAGGAGCAGCCAACAAGATGGTCATAAAAAAAAGGTGGTTAAGTATTTGTTTTCTAATTATAATCGAGTCCTAAATAATTATTAACATTCTGACCACTTCTGTTATAAAAAATGTTAAAAAAAAAGAAAAAAAAAAAAGCCATTGACTCTAAAGAACTAGTAACCGATTGCTTCACATCCTTCATTTCAACAGAGAGGAATGGCTCAATTTTAAGCATTTGTTATTTCAATTTTTTAAAGATATAACCTTAATATTAGTAATAATATATAGTCCTAGATTATTTTAACCAACCCAGATTAGGTATAACAAAAAAGACTATGGTTTAAATTTCCTCCCTCAAAAATTAGCCTATGCAACTGAATTTCTAATGATAATCCACTTAAATAGAATTTCTAAGGTGTTTTTCTAAAAAGTAGGTCGTCAAATAATTAAATATTTCACATGACAAGTTTGAACAAAGAAAATATACAAGTCACCATTAATTATAATAAAAAGCATTTCCTTAAATCTAGGATAAAATTTTAATTGAAGCTAATGTTTTGTTAACACAATCATCTTAATTGTTGCATAGTAAACCAACACCAAACACATTGTCCACGGCCGAGCCAGAATCATATAGGTTGAACTTATTAAATTTAATTTAATTTTTATAATTAAATTATTAATAAATTATACATGCAATTATCACAGTAAATATACATAAATATAATACCAGAAAGATCCAGTTTGTTACAGATAATCACTCTACAAAACTACCAGTATTCTTCTTACAAAGCTCGCTCCAACTCCCAATATAATATCAACAATAAGACATTAAACCGAAGATTAAGGAAAAACTGAAAAGATACAAGAAAAGGTGAGGAGGAAAAGAAGAACTGTTCAGGTGATTTCAACTTTGGCAAACTTTACAGTCCTATAAGAAGAAATTTCAGCCAGAAGAAATGGAGTTCAAACAGGCATTTGCATTAACTTGGCTTTTGAGTAGTTTCACCAGTCCAGTATGTTTTGACAGCAACAAGGATCTTCTCTGGGTTAAAGGGTCCACTTTCATGATCCATAATCTGGGTCTTCCATCTCATTCCATCTCCAATGCTCTTAATCTTCACCAAAACCTCCACTGTGTCCCTGAATATTACTGTTCCTTCTGGCCTTAAAATCCTATCCATCTCCAGCAGAATGTAGGTAATATCACACCTACAACATATATTTAGAGAAGTCACAAAGTTGTCCCCGATGCCCAGTGAGTCGGCACCCTGGCTAATTATATTATACCAGGGTAGTATGATGCAATCTCGTCTTTAAGAGGTAGCTCACTGTGCAAAACTGTGGTTATGCATGAATCCGGAAAATGATCGGACCACTTTGAATCTATTATATATAATCTTATCTTATATTACGTAGAAGTTGTTTCCACGATTTAAACCCATGACCACTAAATCATACGGCAACAACTATATCATTGTGCTAAGGCTCCCCTTCAAGGCTATCTCGTCTTTGATTTCTATTATACCACATATGGCTGAGTTTTTAAACCAGGATAGGATTGTTCTTTTATAATCTGGATATCACATGAACAAATCACAAAAATTATCTTTTCAAATTTTGTATTGCATATCTTTTACCATCCGTAAATTCCCCAAGTACAAAAAATCCTGTACAATGGGTTACACTTTTCTTGTCGTACAGATGGCATTTACTTGTTTTCCAATGTTTGGTTTTTTCCCTTTCTTTTGGGAGGTGATGGTTGACAGCAGCGGCGTAATAGAGATCAAGTGAGGCCATACCTGTCTTGGTATATGCTGAAGACTCCACCAGCATGAATGAGATCATAAGTTCTTGGATATGTTGAAAAAGCCTCACACCAATCATGGTAGGTCCCAATCAAACCACGTTCATAGACAATGCCCAAAGTGTCTGGGTTTGAATTAGCAGGAACCACATTCATCACCCATGCCGGGTATTTCAAAATGGCTGCAGCAAACCCACCTAAGTAAGAATTCATATCCATGACATTCCGGTAACGCCCTTGGGCTAAGGGACTAACAATCCGCTTGTAATGTGTCACCCTCTCCTTCCACAGCTCATTATCCTCTTGGAATTTCTCGGAAGTGATGCCTGAGATAGAACCGCTGCTTATTCGAGGAGGTATAGCAAATGCTCGCTCAGGCCATTTCTCGAGTTCTCCCCCTGCAACTTCGCCTGAGCTGCTTACCTGTGGTAATGGGGTTATGCAGGCCTCCATGTCTTTGTACCTTCATTCCAAAAATAAAGCTGAATCAAATGCTTCTATTTTGTTTAGCCGAGGGAAAAAACTGTGGGAAATTATGGAGATAAAACTGTTGATAAAAAACCTATACAAGCCTATGAAATATATATTATTTCATTTGTATGATGTAGAACAGTAGAAATCTATTTTTTTGCCTATGATACTCATAAGGTTTATCAGATGTTTCAACATCTTCTACAGTTTGTGTTCTAGATGAAAACCTATAAAATCTTACTTAGACAAAGTATAATTAGAGACCTCCACGATTTTTCATAGTTTTCTTCTCAGCTAGCCAACATAACAAACTTTCAAATTCACTCAGTTTTAAATATTTACTTAGTTTTATGCGTTAGAAAGAGGATATTAAACACACTGAAAGTTTGCACCATCCCGACTTTAGGGCAAGGGAATGCAAGGAAAAAAAACAAGGAAAAAGATATGATCGCAACATAAAAGCAATACCAAGCAGCATCAGCATTCTCAGACTTGCAAATATGTGGCGTCTTATATATCTTCCTGCTCTTGATGCACTCAATGTGGTTGATGGGCTTCTTCCAGATAGCAAGATCACCCTGTTCAACCACTTTCTTCCAGCACAAGCTCTTGGCAACATTCTCAATAGCATCTTGCTCCTGTTTCAGATCTTCTTGGGTCCGCTCCCAACCTCTCCAATGTTTCTTCCAGTGGATAGGAGGGCCAGACAGAATCCAGTAGCCACCAGGCCTCAGTATCCTGTCCACTTCGATTAGGTACAAACCATCTGCAAAAGTATAAGCACATTATAGTGCTGCCAAAATGTGTAAGTTGAGTGGATAAAAAGGTCTCAGATGGAAAAAAAAAAAAGTTGTAGCATCCAATGAATGTGTGTTGGTGCCATGGCACAAAAGCTTAGAGTGGATTTTGGTCTAGATGTTGTCTAATACACATGGATAAGCCATACATGTATCCGCGTCCACACATGCCCACAGCCCTACATGTATTCATGCAGGTGATGCATTAAGAACTTCTTCCTTAACCATTCCAAACAGTCTCCCAGTCCTACCGATGGTTGAGGTACAAGTGAGCTAGGTTCTTGTGATTTCAGTCAACTCCATTTTTTCAGACCTTCTTTCTCAGGTTTCTAATATCCTTTTTATTCCCCTTCAATGCCTCTTTTTCGTCTTCCATGACTTCTGTCCATGGTCATCCATCAGACAAAACAAGGAAAACAGAGCACCGTGGCCAGGGATTTCTTCTTTATTTTTTTTTTTTTTTGGTGGGAGGGGGCGCCTTGCTAAATCAACTGAAGCCATACCATATTTGAACCATGGTATCAAACAACGGGAACAGTGAGCCATATCAAAAGCCCTTGCAGGGTAAGGCAGTCTTTGTGAACTCATGATGCCAATCATAGCAGGAACTCCCCTCTCCAATGCAAACTGCACCTGTGCTTCATGTGTATCCCTTGGTGCAAAAGACATAGTGAGGATGTCTCTCTTCAACAAATAAGCACCCCAACTAGCAACCTGTCAGCCCAGCCAATGGCAGAAAACAAGAAGCAAAAATCTTAAGAGGTTGTTTATGATAGTTAGAGGATAAGGAAAATTTTTCACCAAATAGTGACATCATTGAAATTCTATCATGTTCCCACTATGCTAACCCATCTTCTATGATTTCTTCATTCTCCCCTTGCATTGCCCAGGTGGTTTTCCATTTGTGTAGCGGTGAGGGTAGATATTGGCTGTGAGGATTGTGTATCTTCCACTCCTGTGAACATGGAAGAACATATTGGTACTGATATCGATATCGATATCAGTATTGATCACAATTATATCGATATCAAATATATTGGTTAATACATATCAACATTAGATGTATTGGACGAAAAAAATCTTCTGAAAATTATAAGCTAGTAAAGTCATATCGGCTTATACGGAAATATATCGTAATATCGCCAAATGAAATAACGATATTGGGAGCCCCCGATACTCATACATATCGGCCAATATGTGTCATATTAGCTGATATTTGCATCAATGTCTATGAGGGTTGTGTACTCAGGTTTCACTTGTGTAGTGATGTTGTGTGTTGAACGTCATTGCTATTATTGAAATAGTTGTGCACCCTCATATGTTGTGAGTACTACTCATGACTGCGTATAGTGGAACACTACATTTAGACATGAAGATCTAGTGAGTTTTTACCTAGGTGAGAGGAATTTTCCACATAAAAGTCTAATGGTATTCTTTCTGTGTGGATTGTGGGCTATTTTTTGCCTCCTCATATATTCAAGCAACACAGGAGTGGTTTGCTGTCGGTGGTTTGCCAGTGTTGCCACCCAACACATTCAATTATGCAAGCTATCAAAACTTGTTGAAGAGGTGAGGGTGGAGGCGGGGAGGGGGCAACAAGGTGGTTGAAAAGAGGAAGATTGAGACATAATAGTATTGTATACCCCACAGCCAGTATCAATGGCAGTTCGGATGTTGCCACCAGTGAGGTGGATAAGGGCATTAATATCATCGATGTACGCATCAGCGCCGCGAGGAAACATAGTGCCACCTCCAGGAAATCTAAAACGGTCACCCTCAACTTGGATCCAGTTCTGCACAGCCTTCTCGATGCTCAGTTCTTTATGAGGGATGTTGTCATACCAGGCATAATCCCTGCTCTGAGGCCACTTCAATGGCGTCTTGTATTTAGGCGGTGCCGGTATCAGACACAACAGCAGCTCATCCTTAGAAGGGCAGTGACGCTCTCTGTATTTCAACCTGTCCCTGTCAAATTTCCTGGCCCTCCTCGGATCTTGACATGGTGTGTATTCACTGTAGGACATATCACAGGGAGGGAATTCGTTCACAGCCTCAGAACTGTTGATCTCTGATTGATGATGACTTTCAAAGTCCAGTGTTACTGCAGCTTGAGAGCGAGCAGGCCTGACACCAACTTTTGCCCGAGGAGAAGTAACATTGCATCCATCTTTGTCATTGTGCTGCTGCTGCTCTTGCAATTTATTGGAAATGACTGAACTCGAATTCTGCCAAGCACCCAATACATAGAACAAAATGCAGAGTCCACTCACTCCCAAAATCCAAGTAAGTCGTTTCTTCTTCATTTCCAAATGGTGTGGTTTGGGAGACCCACCTCGCTCCTTTGCCATTTGTAACTTGCAACCTTCAAAATATCACCAGAAGAAAATTATAAAAATGAATTTATGTAATAAATATCAGATATAAGTTTCTCTAGGAAATCGGAAATGCTTGTATCATAGTAGGGAAGTTGAGTCTTGAGGAAACGGTAAAATTGTCGCTCTGTGACATTGTGGTCACGAAATCGAGTTATAGAAACAGTCTTTTGTATAATAAAATATAAGACATGTATTATATACCTAAACTAGTTTGATATTTCCCTGGACCACATAAATAACAGCAGTTTCGAATACTGGATTTTTAATTTTTCATTGCGGGATCATGCTGTTGTATTAAAGCAGCTAGTTACCATGTGATGCGTGGCAATTGAAAGCCTGCAGTTTGCCACACATCACATTGTTGCTGATTATGTCGGACGCCAACACACTGCATTGGTGGGACGCAAGCAATTTCTAGGAAATAGACACATCAAATTTTAAACATTGAATTGCAAATTTCCTAGAGACATCCACCAGATCTTGATTGAGTCTAGACAAAAATAGTATTCCTTGCTGTCTTATACCCATAAAACATTAATAACTACAAGATCGATAAAAGTAGAAAGGCTAAAGAACAGAGATTGGGGATCGATAGATACTTGAAATCTATCGGTGATTACTAGCAGGCACAAACAAGACAAACTAAAACCAAAAAAAAAAAAAAGGAAAAGAAAAGAAAAGAGTAGCCACTGATGAGTCAAGTAAAGCTTTGGTTAGTCTATCGAAATCCCTTTTATTACAGCACCTGAGATTTTAACACCCAAAAATAATTTCTGAAAGGATAAGGCAGAGCTAAACTGAAAATTGAAATTAATCATAAAGACAAGAACTGGAGATGACAAGGCAACCCAGGAAAAAAGAACCCATAAAACGGAAGAGTAAAATCAACCATAAACTCAACAAGAAATAGAAGAGCAAAAGCATAGTAATCAAAGCTACGAGCATTCCCCTGGCTCTGTTATACAGAGGTCAATTTATTGAGCAGGGGAACTCTGTCACCCATCAATTCTCTGTCGGGGAGAAAAAGGAACTTGATTGATGAGAAACACGGATCCAGCAGCATAAACTACAAGGCAAAAAGGGGCGGGGGAAGCAAAGAAGAAAGCCAGACATGAAGCAAGCAGGCAAACTATTAACGTACTCAAGTAATTTTGGAATACTGCAGACAAAAAAGAAACCCAAAAATTTGTGGGATACAGAAAGCATGAGTAGCAAATATCAGCAGCAGCATACCTGGGGAAGAATTTCAAATTTTTTTTTCCCAACAGTACTCGACTTAGCACGCGATGGCTGCTATTATTATTCTTCTCAGTGGCGACAGTAGTATCCAGCCAAAAGATGAAAATTTTTATCCGTTTTATTCTGGGTATGTAAATGAAAGCTGGAGTTTCCTGGAAATCTGAGAATAACAACAATTTGAGAGCGTGTAGAGCTGGAAATAGATGGTTGGACAGTAGAATGGAGAAAAGAATAAAATTTAAAAGAGGAATATTAAAGGGTAGGGAAAGGGATAATGTGGGAAGCCTCCGTCATTTCAGGGAGCAGGGAGCGGTAATGGATGCTGCCTTTTGGCTCATCGTTTCATATTTTCTTTTCCATCTTCCCATTTGAGGAACGGAGAGCTGAAACAGAAGGGCAAGGGAGGGTAGATTCAGTCAGTGCAAGCTGTAACAGATGGGCTCTGCAATCACACACGGCGATACATGAGACATTTAAGGCCTCGAAATGCGCTCTCCCCCTTCCTTCCTCCTACATTCCTTCCATTGTTGACCCTATTTTTAGCTTCTGTCTTTATTCTCTTGTATTGTTCGGATTGGAAAAGAAAGTAAAACTCTTTCTAAAGTTTGCGTTTTTCAAATTTTATTTTTCTCCTCCTATTTCTCACGAATTATGCACATAATATACCAAATCATTTGAATTTGACATTACACGACAAAATCATAAATCACCATGGGGGAAAACATAGCACAATGAAAAGGGGTAATTATAGAATATATTAATTAAATACGGTCCTTGGACAGAGAAAGTGGGGAGACATTTGCGCGAGGATAAAGAAGTGCATGTGTACTGTTTTTTCCCCTCTGGTTTGTCGTGAACGGGGACTAATTCACGGTTCGAAAAATGAGCTTAAATTAGGCTTCATTTATTCACGATAAATGTTTATTAATAAAAATCATTTTTCATAAAATCAAAAATATTTTCTAATAAGATATTTATTAAAAAATCCTTTTCAAAAATAATTTCACCTCATATATTTTCTTGCTATGTAAGTGGAAGAAAATTTACATCATCAAACAAATCAATTAATAATAGTCTATTTAATATATTAACAATGCTAAAATTTCGTGACATTTTAAAGTTTAAAAAATATTTTAATTATCATATACTAGTTATTGTGTGGCAATTTTTATATTAGTTGTGGGTTGAAAATATCATGGGTGTGTAATAATATTATCAAAGCTTAAATTATATTATTTTGTAAGCCATAAAATTAATTTTGGTTGATTTATTTTTCTATATTTATCAACACAAAAAAATGCCTTTTTTTCATGTGTACTAAATACCAAAAATATAAACACATTATAAGTTATTTCCTAATAAACAAATGAAGTTATAAAACTAAGTCCCCATGATATGTTGGAGAATATATTCATTTAAAAGAATAACAACGCAGTATTATATACAATTCAAAGTTTTTGCAGCATTATCCATAAATATGGAGCAAAATCAAACTGCGGCAGTGCAAAATGACTCCATCGCTAGCTTGGCCAAGGAGTCGATTATCAGTTCTAGGCAACTACATCCGGTAATAGTCAATTATCAATCAATAAAGAATATTAAAATTCTAAAAATAGAAAAATATTATTTTTTTAAAGTTAGTTATTCTTAATTTTTTTAAAAATTATGATTCATTAGACATAATATTCCTATCCTAAAACTTTAACCAAGCAAATTAACAACAATTACCAAGGGATATGCAAGGAATGGAATTGGGATTCCATCCGACCAAACACCCCCTCATACCTGCTATAATATCAAAAATCACAGTCAATTCAAAAAAAAAAAAATCCTCAAACCAATTACATCAAAAAGCTACGTTGAAGTAAATGCAAGGCCAAAACCAATGGCTTTGATCAAATATATTTTCTCAAGTATCTTCTTTTCTCCTGGTCCAAGTACTGACCGAAACAGCATCGACTTATCCCTGCAAAAGTAATCAAATCGATGTGCCATTAAAGCCCCAACAAAAGATTGAGGTCTAGTCAGGCTGATTAAAAATCCTATCACGTTCAAATCGATCATAAGCAGGTCTTGTTCTTAGGAAAAGCAGAACGCTTGATGCTAATCCCAGAAGAGATATGCAGCCCCAACACAGAAATGTCCAGAAATAACACCGTCTTCCCCAGCAAACTACGGAATCTGTGGCCATGGAAACTGCATTGGAAGAGTTGTTTGCATTGGCATCGTAAACGATCGCAGCAGCGAGGCCGTAGAGGAGAGATCCCAATGGGATGTTGGTGATCAGAATGTTGTGGTTGACTCCCACGCTGTTAGGCCCGAAAAGCTCGGACGTAATGGAAACAGCAGCTGCGAATATGAAGCCTGAACTTAGACCGATTAGCGCTGTCCCGGCCTGCAGTGCTATCCCACTGCCGGAGCCGGCTAGCAAGAAGAAGGCAATTGGAGTTGGTATAAGTGCAATAGCCAGCCAACCTGTCCTTGCAAAGTAGAACTTCCTGCAACCCCCCCACCCCCACCCCAAACACACAAGTTTAGTGTTAGTATTGCATAGCCCCATAAGAGCTGTTCAAGAAATTTGATAGATTAGCATGGAGAGGTGTCAATTCTGTTGACCTGTGGCATCCGTAGCGTTGAGACATAGGTATAATATAGTATACATCAATATGAACACGATTCAATTAATAATGAGGTCAATAAACCAAACACAAGCATAGCAGGCTAAGCATAATACAAGAAGACACATTGATATGACATTATAAGACATATCATATTATGTCACCCATTGCACGCTTATTAAACAAAATTTGGATAAATAAATGAGTTTTTACAATATTGGTTAATAATAATGGTAACCTAACACATTTATACCATGCTACTTTCGGGTTAATATATCAACAAGAAATACAAGAGTATTTTGTATTATAAATACGTCGACATGTTAATAATACGGACCTATTTAATACAAATTCATAACCTTTTATTTTATTTCATGCTTGTATCGTGTTCTTTTTTCTGTGTCTAATATTATCACCCCGTGGGGAATCATTCTTGAACCTTCACCTAATAGCTTAAACTTTTGAGTCTGTTAGTTTATTAGTTTATCAATTAATCATGTGGTTATTTAGTTTAGTTTATTAGCTTACCAGTTAATCATATAGTTATTTAGTTCAGTTCCTAAAACACTTATTTTTCTATAATTATTTCTCTACACATGGACTCGACTAAGATTTTGCATGATTCATTCTTTAAAGTTCAAATGGGCAACTGCATGAGGGGAACAGTACAAAGTGATTTCTTAATTTTTTGGGTTTGTTGGTTTATGACAGATCCATAACTTTTCATGCCTAGCAACCTAACGTGCAGTATAAACCTACTTTTGTGCATGAGAAATTCCCATTTTCTAGATGGCATTTCTTGTTTCTTACACTATCCAATATTTCTATTTTCCTAGTAAGGGGGATGACTTCATGGTGTTCATTCTAGGCTGTTGTTAGATCCTTTTAACTTTTTACACTTGCTGCTTTGTCATCACTTTTGAGTATGAATTAAGTGTGTTTAGACTCACCTATACTCAGTTCACTATTACCACTCATATTTCAGAAATGCTCATCCAGTTAAATTAGAAATTTCCCACCAGGGCAATCGGAATAAGATCCACTATATTCAATTTTGATGGATCGCAATCGATAACTCTGAGAATTTGAAGAGCCCCTGATCAGCGACACCAAGAGAAGGGATTGTATGATCACTTGGCCCCCTCTCAGCCCAGAAATATATGATCTTACTTTCCGGCAAAAAAAGGGATTCTACAATCTTAGTGGCAGATGGGAAAAAAGCTTTGATCTCAGAATTTATTTCACTACTTACCTCCATCCACAAGTAACACCTTTTTGCCTTTACCCTCCATTGGGAGCTAGGAACATTTTGAATGAAAGGGGGAAAAAATGGAAATTATAAGAAAATTTGTTATATTTGGGTCATGCTAACATTGGCACACAAAAGACCTTATTATAATGTAGATCGTTCAGATATTATAACAGATTAAGAATCATTAATTTATAAATTACAGAAATTTATTACCAATTTAAGAGTAAAACAGAAGTTCTCATCAAAATACTCCATCCAACGTTTCCATCTTCTAAGTTTACGTATATCTAAATACTGATTAATTATTTCCCTAAGCAGCTTTCAGCATCAAACGCTTGCAAGTTTGCAGATTTAGTGCAGTTGAGCAGAATTCAAATAGATGGTAAGAGAAACAAGTGATTAGTGCATACAAGTTGAGCATAAAAACATGAAGAGAGTTGGCCATTACTTACGCGCGAATGTAGTCTGGAGCGGCGGAAAGCAACCGGCCAAAGAAGGAGAATGATGAGTAGAGTGTTATCAGTGCTGTAGTCTGCGAACTGTGCCCCAACGACTGAGCAATCTGTCCTAGATTATTGCTGTAGACTAGACCGATGGTGCCCCCACAAAAATAGGAAATGTAGTAAAGCCAAAAATCAAACCTACGAACAAGCGACCAAGCCCGATGCTCCTCTCCAAGCATTACCAGTTGATCCTTCCCGATCACCGTCCCACAGCACCCTTCACTCTTTCCCCAAGTAGATGATTCATTGCCATTGATGAGTAGAGGCATAGAACTACCATCGAGCATACTGAGTTCTCTGTGAAGCTCGAGATCAGCTTCGTCCACCAAAATGAAGCCTGATCGATCTAGATGAAAGCTAGATTGGAGGGTACGCATGAACCAATCTCGAGCATACACAATGCCCGGGATAAACAATGGGAAGACAAGAAGGAAAATGGCGCCAGCAAAGAGTAGGCAGGCTGACATTTGATCAGTTGCAGCTGAGCTGAGAAAGAGCAAATAGAGGCCAGTTATAACGGCTACAAAGTTGAGTAGAAGGAATATGACGTTGTCTCGTTGGACAGCGTCAGGGGGGAGAGGGTCAAGGGAAGGCTGACGGATTATTGGAATGAACGCGGCAATGGAAGTTAGAAGGGGAATGATAGCATTCAACAAAAGATACAGGGCATCCGATGATGGATCGATAGAGTTGGCAGCCAGAGTGTATAGCGCAGCACTTACACCATTGAAGCTGACTGTCAAAGAAATTGCAAGAGCTCGGTTTGCTGGGAAATTGCGGTTGCATAGAACGAAGCAGACTGTGTTAAACCAGCATATGCTACAACCTGCTAATAAGCATAGGAGAAACACCTGCCAAAAGTGAGAAAAAAATTCAACTTCTCGGCACTGCTGTATGAGGGATTCCAAATATGCATGCTTTTCACAGGAAGCGAGAATTATTGTTGCTAAAAGGAAAAATTAAATCATGCTTTCACATTAAAAATAAAAAACCATTTATTCTGCATATGCCAAAGAGTGTATCCCTTAATGTATTAATCAGCCTCATTGCTCACTCACCTACATTAATGACTTGTAACATTTGAGGCCATGAGAAATGCATCTAGAACTTACCAACTCAAAAATAGTAGTGTTATTCCTAATTCAAGACGGATCCTGAAAAGAACTTCATAATTTTGCAACTTGTTCATTAGTCTTTTCCAATCGCTTAAGTTGGATCTTCACCAATTTCCCCCTCTCTCCCCTCTTACCTACAAAAAAAAGGTGAAAAATTGGCCAAAAAATTCATCTATTGTCTCTTGCTCTTTGGGCACCTATTTGGGATCTTACCCCTTATTTCTTGTTGGTGATAGTGATTTGACACTTCTAGAATGATAAATTCTCATGAAAGTTTTGTGAGAAATCTCTATTAGGTTTAGGTCACCAAAGTTTTGCTTACAAAATCAAAAATTAAGTTCTACAATGATCATTTTCGAACCCTTTGTTTGAACTCGCGAAGAGGTAATATAACAACATCAAATAACAAAACAATAATCACAATAGTGAGACATAATATTTCACATAGAAATATCTTTTAAGAATGAGGAATAAACTACAAGTCACCAATTGTTATGAAAATTATGTGAGAAATCTTTGCTGGGTTCAGATCACCAAAGTTTTGCTCACAAAGTCGAGACAATTTCTACAATGATCATTTTTGAACCCTTTGTTTCAACCTGTAAGGAGGTAATACGATAACATCAAATAACAAAACAATAACAACAACAATGAGACGCAATATTTTACATAGAAATCTCTTCTAAGAATAAGGGAAAAAACTATAAGACTATAAATTTAAAAAATATCTGTTATACAGTAAGTTTGGTTATAAAAATCTCAAATAATATAAGAATATAATACTTCGTAATGAAAAACCCGAGTAATAGAGAATACAAGAATAAATAAAAAGAAAATGACTGGTAAAATATTTTTTTAATAACAATAACAATATACTCAGAATCAGCAGATAATGAAATATGATTAAAAGCCCAAACAAATGAGTAAATGTTCTTCTTCTTCCTTTTTCTCTCTTCCTCTTTCTTTCTTTCTTTATTTTGGTGCTCAAAGGAAACTCAAAATTCCGGCATACAATGCCCTAAAATTGTGCATGAGCTTTTATATCAATGTCAGTGCACAAGTGTCCATTATGCGGCATCAAGTATGACCCCTCTAGACAAACCTCTTAGAAACTCAAAATAATAAAAGGATAATGTATGCTTTTCAGGCAGGGTCTCAGTAAAGGTTATTAGAATTGGCATACAAGTGCCTTTCAGACATGTATCAGACAAGACTCATCTGGATAAACTACGCACGTGCACTGTTCAAGTGCTCATCAAACATCACTCAGAAATTTTTTATTTGAGTGAATTTTTCCACCAATATTGAATGAACCTCCCATGAAATTGTATATGCCAAGCCACCGAATCAAAGAATATAGATATGTATAAGGGGCATGGCTTTCACAACAATCTCTCCAAACATCATATATGGAAGAGACAAACTTACAAAAATTTAAGGCATAAGAAACACAGAGATAGATAGAGACAGGTTTTCAGGGAAAGAAACATGTTAACTCTCAGTACTTCACCTCAATTCTTATTCTATCAATCTAACAATCTTTCTCCATTTTTTCAGTTGCATATGGTGCTTTGAATGCAATTATCTCTATTGACTACAATTTCTTCCGCAAAACTTTGTCAACAACTGTAGTCTATCTAGCACTATAAATTAGTGGTGCCTGGTGCTCATCCACTCTCTTAAATAGCACCAAGAACGAAGTTGCTAATATATGACATCTATGAAATGACTTTTCTATTAAGAATTGGAGGTTTCTGTGGTCACATGCTGAGACTTACACAATACATTGTCTTGGCATGTGTTAACTATGCATCTGGAATTTGGCCGAAGCCTACAATGTGGAGAAGAAATACTTCGCTACAATAAATGAACTAGAATTTTGACCGAACAGTGAAATTCAAGTTCTTCATACATTTTCAAAGTGAAAAATAAAAATAACTCAAGAAAAGGTAGTTGAAGTAATGGATACAAAAATTAAACTCTCCTTAAGTGAGAATTATTAAGCCAGTTGCTATGCTGCGTAGGAGGCGAAATGGACATAAAATAGTACATCATTTTTGAAAATAAATACTTATAATAGCTAAAGACTAAAACAAAGATATTCAAGTGCTAGGACTGCAAAATCTTTAGGTCTGAATCTGGAAGATTCACCTTAGCAGCGAGGGGACTTAAAATCTGTGAAGGTTGAATCATTGATGTGAAAGAGGTCTTCAAAGATGAGCACAAAGAGGTCCTTGGGGTGGCGCTATCCATTGATGTTTAAATCAGTAGTGAACTGAAGAAAGAGATATTAATGAGAATGAATGATGAGCTAGAGAGTGTAAGAAAATGAGTTGGCCTAATTAACTTGGATAATAATAGGTATCAATTAGTTATAACCGAGGACATATTTCAGCGTTCATTGATTGTGTAGTTGGAGCTGAAATGTAAACAACTGTCTGGCAGCACCATGATAGGCTGTTTAACAGGTGTGAACAGTTTAACACAATCCATTTAGTCCAGATTCCATAGCAATTAAGATCGCTCAGGAGGATACTTAAGAATCTTAGATGATTGCCGGCAGGGTTATTGCCCAATAATAAACCACTAGCACCTTCCTCGTTGAGGCTCCGTGAGCGCTTTCCTTGGAGACATTTGCTTCTTTTTTTTTTTTTTTTAACAGTGTAAAGATATGGCACAAGAAATGACCCACTAGAGAGCTGAATGTACACGAAGAATCCATCCACTTAGTTGAAAAAGGTTTTGTTTGGTTTGGTTTAAGTAACTAGCATTCTCAATCACTAATTTACTATCTCCTTTTGACTATGATTTGATTTGTTCAACTACTTCAAAGCATCTTACACATGAGCTATAGGGGCTTGTTACTTCCCATGTGTGGATATATTTTTCCGTTGCTGTTTCTCCCCATTGTTTGTTGTTTACCTGTCCCGTTCCTACTCCCGTTATTATTCCCGTTACCCTGTTCCCCTTAAAGATGAGACTGACACAGCAATTAATGGACAGCAGAAATATTTCCTATTCTCTCCTCAATTCTCGAATCTTCCTTTCTGTTCTCCCTTTCCCCTTTCTCTTCTTCCCTTCTCCCCCGATCCCCTGTTTCCTTCTACCTGCAATTGGCCCCTTCCCTGCCAATTGATGAGCGCAAACTGGGATTTAGGGTGTCAATTCTGAGTGGCTACCGTTTGGGTTGCTGGTGACTGGATCAGACTGAACGTGCTTTAATTGGGTACATAAAATCCTGACTAAGTGGTAAACAATTACCTATTCAAGAAAAAAAGACCCATCTCTACAGACATGAAACAATTATCTTCCATGTTATTGGGCAAATAAAAAGCTGTAAAATTGCAAATGATGAAATCACAACTTGGAAAAACACAGTATCGCTTGCCCAAATGATAATTAGTAGTCAACGGATGCCTAGTCAATGAACTTTTTTACACTCTGGGCTATGAAAAGTCATCATATGTACAGGACCATATCCATGCATTGTAAAAGGATTATTTTCATAGTTTCTATTCATAATCTCCAAACAAAATAAGACAATATTATCATTATATCAAGACTTTTTTTTTGTATTACTTAGAAGTTAACCAGTAGAATAAATTAGACAAAAAAAACCTTCTTCAAGGATGATAGTATTAGTTATGAGCCAAATCTCAGAATCACCACTTGATTGTCTCACTCCTCGGCATTTTTCCCGGACTTGTCATTCCATATTTTAATTTCTTCAACACTATTCGCCTCTTTATTATAAATAAGTCGGAAGTAGTTGATCAATGGTCAATTTGAATGCTGATTTTTTGTGAATTTTGACACCATAAATTTTAGAACGACTGTTGGGAGAACAAAACTTGTTAGGTGTGATGAGGAATGGAGAACGATATCTTACCTACCCCTGAATCGTTAGAGGCATTCACTGTCCCAGGAATCCAATAATATAGGAGGGGGACCATCCAAGGCCTAAGCTAAATTCAATATCCATTACTATGCAGGTGATGTAACAACAAGAAAATATAATGATGAGAAAATGATTTGCACCAATGAGAAAAGTCAATGCTAAAGGCATTTGCACCAAAAAGAATGGAAAAAAAAAAACAAAGTAGATGATTCGACAAAGAAAATATAACATTAATAAAGAAAGACTAGGTTACTAAGGCCTTAGTCTGATTTTATTAGATTATTTTCAACATAATTTGTTCTTGTTTTTGTTTTTCAAATAAGCTGTTCTCTTGTTATTAATAAATTAATAGTAATTCATCTATCAAAGCATATTACCATGCTCCCAGTGGGGAAAAAAAGCCCTTACTCTTTAGTTAATAATGAATTAATAATTTATTACTCTACTAAAAAAATCATATACATATATATATATTCCTAAAAGCTCTACAACAGAGGAAGAACAATATCTTTGCTAATATTTCAAGGAAAAGTTGCCAACTTATGATAATTTTATAACATTTTCAAGCTATTAATAATTTAATATATTACTTTTTTTTCTCAACCACCTGATTGAATAATCAAAGAAAATATGTTATTACTGAGAGCCTAACACTTTGGTCCATGTCAAGCCATAAGTTAACAAACCCATGTGCCGAGCACGGCCTGATTTTTTTTTATATGCAGTGGTCACATTACCATTGCAGTAGCAGTAACTACAAAGACAGGGTAGGGGGCAACAAGTCACAAGTGATAATGTGATACTTATTAACATAATTATATTATTTTTATTAATTTTTATCTATAATTTATATATTAATATAATTATTCTATAATTTAATTAATTATAATATATAATTTTTCTAATTTCAATAATAAAGGAATATGAAAAAAATATTCAGATGTTTCCATTCCGTCCACACAACATATACATACCAACAATGGTTATAAAATACCAAAATCACAACCTACCCCGCATACCACTATACGGCAATCCTCTTAACATTCTAATAGTGCTTGATAACTTTTTAAAATTTAATTAGTTAACAGTCAAAAATAAATTATTTGTAAAAAATATAAGAAATGACTATACTGGTGAAAATTCTATAGATACTAGACACCTAAAATGACATATGAAAAATATGAGAGATAATATTATCCTTAAATCAAACTAAACTAATATTTTCAAGTAGAGCAGGGTTAGAAGTTTTTCAGCATAATTAGAGGCAAAATTAATAAGGATTGGCAAAATATATAATTCACTTGGAAAGCATTTTTATCATGGCGGAAGATTACAACTTTAAATGGTACATGTAGAAGTATTTGTAGCCCAAATATATAAAAATGTCCTGATATACTATTAAAGGTGAAATTATCTATCTTTTTTTTACAATTTAAACAAGAATTGATTTCAAAATTAATGCAAGTATAACAAAAATATTTTAATGATTGACTTGATTACAGATACTGATTTAAAAATGGTTAAGATGATTAAATATATTTTTAAAAATATTTTACTTTACTATTAACGAATTTATAGATACTCATTACATTATCTAAAATCTACTATTAAGTCAATTATTGTCATTTACTAACAATATTGCACTTTATAGAAATGATTGTGATTTTCACCATGTAATACATGTAATGAATGTAAATATAAAATTTAAAGGAAAAATTTTAAGTAAATATTAAAATTACTAAAAATAGCAAATCCATTGATATTATATCTAGCTATATTTTTTACGAAAAATTTTTAAAACATTAAAAATCCTTCAATGCTAAATTGTCTCACTATAATTATGGGCACTCGTTTGAATTTATGTGTGGTATATATCTGTCTTAAGAAATTCTACATCAATATGGAATAGCTGACAATATAAAAGAAATGAAGGCCAGTATTATCAAATTTACATATAATGTATAACTTATATGCACCACAATTAATATAATTATCCACTCTAGCAACAGAAACAAATAGCAACAATAGGAGTAGAGGTTGTCAATAAAATTTGCTTTTTTTAGTACGAATTTAATGTATAACACAAGCGGCTAGTAAAAATATAATATTGGTTAAACATCTTTACTACTTTTAGTTTGACTATATTTTTAACTTTATAAGTAACAAATTAGAATTTAAGATTTTAGATTGGTAAAAGGCTAACAATTACACATTTTATGTGCACGTATCACTAGCATGGGATCTTTTAACCCCACCAACAAGTATATTATTATTAGAATTAGTCTTCAACATTGTGAGCCAAATAATGGTCGAAAAAAGAAATATGATAACACTAAAGACATTAGAAATATGATTCATTTTCTAGGATCGTTAGACGCCATGAAGTATGAATCCCAAAATTTAGTTTTAATTATCCTAAATTTAACAATATTGATAAATTTTCATATTTAATTGTGAATTTGGGTAAAAAAATTAGGTATTAGACTGAAGTGAGTTAGACCCAAATGACAGCTAATGTGTACTTAACTCACACATAAATGTATTTTTGGACAGAATAGTTGCATACGAAGTGCACTTAAGTGACACTCATGCATGATTAGACCAAAATATTGGCCCCTAATGCATGCATTTTAGCATGCTTATGTTGGCGTCAGGATGGCTGGCCGGTCCACAAACACCTAGTCATGCACTCACAGAGAAGGGAAGGAAGGAAGAAAAATAAGAAAAGTGAATACCAAATATTTTACATGAAAAACCCTTATAAAATAAGAAAAAAATCACGAGACACTAAGCGCACGAATAAATTACTAAGTATGAGATTTTAGTTACACAAACTACACAGGGCGGAAATGAAGAATAGAGTATGAACAACACTCTTTGTGTTTTTCTCTCTCAGTTCTCTTTTTTCCCACTCTTCCTCTCCTCTATCTCATACAAAAGTTTCATACACACATTCTAAATATGAATATATATATATATAAGAAGACAGCCAACCACCCTAGCTGTATGGTAGTTGGCGCACAACTCTTAAGGCCTGCAACAGCAGACACACCCCTGTCTTGTAGGCGATGCATGCAAGCTTCCAAAAGATGATATCCTTCAACTATACAAAGTGGTAGGTCAACTGTACGTCTACTATAGATGGCAATCTTGCAGGATATCCATTTCCAGCCGACCGGTCAACGCCCACATTGACCAAGATTTCTCGTGCCAAAGACACTTTTCACAGTCTGCGGACATTCAGTGCATGTAAATGTCCGCGGACCTTAACCTCACAAGGTCCTTGTGCATTCTTAAAGCTTGAGACCATCAGAACTTCTGCACAGGAGTGACCCCAAATAAACTTTCCTTCACAACCGAGTGGAAACAAAATTAGCTAGTCTAACGATGCCATAACAAACTTCCAACTTTCCTTTGGGTAAAACTTTGGTCATCATATCTGACCCATTTTCGTCCTACCAGACTTTCTCTATTGATAGCCACCATTCTTCAATAACATTTCTCACCTAGTGGTATCGAATATCAATGTGCTTCGATCTAGAATGAAATGGGGAGTTTTCACAAAGATGTATAACACTTTGACTATCATAGAATACTACATATTTTTTTGCCTGAGGCCCAATTCTTGAATGAACTTTTTCATCCATAACGTCTCCTTGCTGGCTTCGGTCACAGCAATAAATTCCACCTCCGTAGTAGAAAGGGCAACACACTTTTACAACCTAGATTGCCAAGAGACGGCTCTTCCGACAAACTTGACTAAATACCATAAGGTGGATTTCCAAGAGTCAATGTCCCCGATTATCTTCGCGTCTATGTAACTGACCAACTAAAGCTTCTCTTTTTCAAAATGCAGACACATCTTTGAAGTTCCTCGGAGATATCTGATAATTCACTTCATAACAGACCAATACTCCATCCCTAGATTTAAAAGAAATCTGCTGACAATACCGACTGCATGAGTAATGCCAGACCTGGTACACACGGCTGCATACATCAAGCTACCAATGGCCGAGGAATACAGTATTCCTCTCATGCAGGCCTTTTCTGTGTCCAAGGACGGACATTGCTTCTTACTCAATTTGAAGTGGTTGGCCTGTGGGATACTCATTTGCTTAGACCTGTCCATGTTAAAGCACTGTAACACTTTTTCAACATAACTCTTCTGGGACAACTAAAGCTTTTTGTTCTCACGATCACGAAAAATTCTAATCTATAGAATCTGTTTCGACAGTCCTAAGTCTTTCATTGCAAATGACTATTGCAGTTGCTTCTTTAGCTCCTTGATCCGAGTACTATTTTGTCCGACAATTAGCATGTCGTCCACATAGAGGAGAAGGATGACAAAATTATCATCAAAAAATCTCTACACAAAGATGCGGTGGTCAGAAATAGTTTTCTGGTATCCTTTTCTGACCATGACAGACTCGAACTTCTTGTACCATTATCTTGATGTCTGTTTTAGTCCGTACAGGCTCTTTCTTAAACAACACAACAAACCTTCCTTCCCTTTGACCTCAAATCCTTTCAGTTGTTCCATATAAATTTTCTCTTTAAGGTCACCATGGAGGAATACTGTCCGAACATCCAGTTGCTCTATCTCCAAGTCCAAAGCAGTTGTCAAGCCAAGCACAACACGGACCGAGGATATTTTTACCACTGTGGCAAATATCTCATCAAAATCAACCCATTTTCTTTGATTAAAGCCTTTTACCACTGGCTACGCCTTGTATCCTGGCTATGTGGTATTTTTATCGGTTTTTAAACGGAAGACCCACTTATTCTTTAGGGCAACTCGGCCAAATTAAATGTGTGATTTCCATGGAGAGAGCTCATTTCATCTTCTATGACTTCCAGCCATCTCTCATTATTCACATCCTTCATAACCTCATCAAATGTTTCAGGCTTTCGACATCAAGTGAGCATAACATACTCACTGGATAGTAAACGAACGGACGGCCGTCTATTTCTCAAGGATCGTTGGACAGGGTGATCCTTGGCCTGTCGAGGAGCAACTTCATTCTGGTCCTCCTCAGGCGCTATAACTGTCTCACTATTATCTTCGGACACATCTGGGCGATTGTCCTCATCCTTAGGAGGTACAGGACGGACAATTTCAACACTCACATTGTCTGTTCGGCCAGCATCAGAGTTGGTCTTTCTGCTAATATCTTCAATTATTTCATTCTCAACAAAAATCACGCCCCTTGCCTGGGCGAATCTTTTCTCAACAAGATCATAAAAACTGTAGCCTAATTTGTCTTCCCCATAGCCCAAAAATATACATTGTTTCGTTTTTTGCTCCAATTTTTTCCTTTTATCTCTCGAAATATGAATATAGGCTTTGCAACCAAACACCCTTAGGTGGTCATAAGAGCGCTCTTTGCCCGACCAAATCTTTTTTGGCACCTCACCCTTCAATAGCTTGCTAGGCGACCTATTGATAACATAGGTTGCGATCTTCAGGGTTTCGGCTCAAAAATATGTAGGAAATTTTGCTTCAGAAAGCATGCATCTTACTCTTCCCAGCAGTGTGCGGTTTATCCGCTCGGCCACTCCGTTTAACTGTGGCATTTTTAGTGGTGTCCTCTGATGTCGGATACCACAAGACTTACAGTAGACATCAAAGGCCCCAATGTACTCTCCTCTATTATCAATGCAAACGGTCTTCAATTTCTTTCCCGTCTGACGCTCCATCAGAGTATGAAATGCTCAAATATATCGAGAACTTGGTCCTTGGTCTTCAGTGGGTAAACCCACAACTTCTTGGAGCAATCGTCAATAAAGAAAACGAAGTACTGGGCTCCACCAAAAAACTTTTCTTTAAATGGTCTGTACACATCTGTATGGACGAGATCAAGCATATCAGCCTTCACAGAAGATGAGTCTCCATGGAACAAGACTCTGCGCTGCTTCTCGGCTATACAATGAGGATATGTCCTCAGTCCATCTTCCTTCAACTCTAGAATAAAGCCTTTCCTGATTAGGTGACACAGTTTACGTTCGCTCATGTGACCCAACCTCTAGTGCCACAGGTTCTCGGACTCCTTGTTGGTGATGGAGTTTGCATCCCCGGTCACTGCACATGCTTTCATCAAGTACAAACCGAAAGACTTTTTTCCTCGTGTTACGACCAAAGATTCTCTGGTTAGCTTCCATTCACCTTCACAGAAAGTATTACAGTAACCTTCATCATCCAACTGGCCGGCTGAAATAATATTCAGTCGGATATCAGGGACACGATAAATATCTTTCAACGTCAGATTCATCCCATCATTGGTGACCAGTACGATATCCCCTCTTCCAATAATTGGAGATGTCCCTTCATTTTCCATCCTTATCACTTCAAAGTCTCCTGAAGTGTAGGATGTGAACAAACTTTTTCCTGACATGGCATGTAGAGAACCGTCAGAATTGACCACCCACCTGGACTCATGGTCCATTAGACTTGCCACGTGTTCTTCACATATCAGTAGGAGGCCGCCTCCTGTGACTACAGAGACCGAGGACTTTTCCTCTCATCGTCCTTTCTCTACTTTCTCTTTCTTTGTATCTTCTCGCTTCTACTTGAAGCAATTTTTTCAGATGTATCCGTTCTTGCCATGGTGGTAGCACTCAAAATTTTGGTATTTTGACCGAGATTTACTGCGGCTTTTCTCTCCAAATTTCTGGCTGCGTCCTCGGCTCCTTCCCCTGGACTCGGTCACAAGTACCTTGGACTGTGTAAATGTTAAAGCCCCTTATAACCGCCTCGACTCATTCATGAGTAAGGATACAATGACCACGTCTAACTTCAGCGTGTCTTTTTCAAATAGTAAGGTAGTGATAATATGGTCATAAAACGCCGGCAGAGAGGCCAGCAGTACCACGCCTTGTCCTCCCCCTTGATCTCTTTATCAAAGGCTAACATTTGCGTCACGATCCGATTAAATCAATTATTTTGGGTGCAATTTTAAACTCTGATTTTAAGTTAATTTGGGTTTTGGAATCGGTAATGTGGTAGACGCAAAAATTTACGTGACAAATTCGATTATTTTGAGTTCAAATGAAAAGGATGATATCAAAAGCAATGGGTATAAAAATATAAATGAAATTTAAAAATAAATAAAATATTATTATATTTGTTTTTTCTTTTCTTATAAATTATAGCATTAAAATATTTAATAAAATAAATAAAATAATATATATTTTTGATATATTTTATTTAACTTTATTATATATATATATATATATATACACATATATTTGGGCTATAGACCACAGGCACATCTAACCCGGCACAAGTGGGCCAGGTGTCTTGCTAGGCTGGCACATACTTGCCTTATATGGTACTAGTTAATTCCTAATGCAAAAATGTGCCGTGTTAATATGATATATTTATTTGATGTCGACCTAAATATATAAACTGTGTCATCCTGTGCAACTTATTTAATACCCCTAGTCGGTGAATAATTACATCAAACCCACTGGCCTTAAACGTACAAATTTAGGAACACATGATAATGACCAACACTTGCTTCTTATTTATATTTTCAGAACGATTGATTGTCAACAGTTCGACGACTTTATGAACTGCAATAAAGCAAATGAGGGTGGGCTCTACGATTAAAGTTTTCTTTATTTATTCATAAGTTTTGCAATTAGGGATACTGCTATTTCATTTGTGACTTTTTGAGATTAGGATCGTAATCCCTAACTGACAATCAAAATTAAAAAAAAAAAAAAAGATATCGGTCTTTTTACGCAACTAAATTCAGAGAAATAGACAAATTAGCCACCATTCAATTTCCATGATGCAGATAATTTATATAATTACAAATTAAATAAATTTAAGCTTCTATAAGTTATATGATTAATTACTTAAAACCTGATTTATATATGAAATAATTTATTACTCTTATGAATTTAAATTTCTAATTACTGCCGTAGACTGATAAGTGACTGGGTAAGTTAGAGGGGTGGAAGAGAGGGACGCGGCGAAGGGAGAATAAATCATAGAAAGGTAGCTGAGGGAAGGTAACGGTACTTTTTATTTTTTTATTTTTTATATATTTTTAATGGCAAAAATTTCATCAGTGTAATTTAAATAAATAAATTATTACAAAAATCTATTTTTACCTTTTTATTTCCCCCTCTTTATGTCTGTCTTCTTTAATTGAACGAACGACGTTAATTAAATAATTCCAAAAAATCATTAAAATCCCAAAACACAATGGAGAGGAATTCCTGCAAGGTGGGCGGGACCGACGTCAGGGAGTCACGGGACAATTAATTAGCATCCTCCAGTAAAAAATAACATTAGGTTAAAAATTCAACTAAAATAATAATTTTTTTTAAATATGATTTTTCTAAACATAGAAGATTATATTTATTATAAAATTAAAAATTTAGGCTTGGACAGTCATTCTCTTTGTTCATGTGACTAGTGAAGCCTGATTTGTTTTTATTCTTAATTAATACAATTAGGGAAATTAAAATTTTAACCTCACTCTAATTCTTGTTAAATTAGAACCTAACTTA
Source organism: Nepenthes gracilis (assembly GCA_033239525.1). Taxonomy (NCBI): domain Eukaryota; kingdom Viridiplantae; phylum Streptophyta; class Magnoliopsida; order Caryophyllales; family Nepenthaceae; genus Nepenthes; species Nepenthes gracilis. Next base: position 8,823,160 of record BSYO01000009.1, read on the forward strand.
TATTTTAATACCTATTCTAATGATCCAACCAAGATCCATATTCAAAATTCTCTTTAACAATGTAATTTAAAATGGCTTTTAATTCATACATTTATATTAATAAATTTACCTACAATAAATAAATAGATTAAATATCATATCATCTAAATATCCATATTAGTTCCCAAATATAACCACATGATATTACTTTTTTTTTTCTATTTGGTCACATATTTATCATATGTTTCATATTCCATATAGCTTGAAAATTCATTATTTGGTGTTGATAGGGCGGCGATAGCGGGCCGGCCCAAAAAGGTAAGTGGTCGTGAATATATAGCGATCCACTTGCCCGTTAGACGGTCAATGCTGTAATTGACCGAAAAAGGCTCTCAAGCTGACCGGACTCAAATCAAAACGAACACCGGCCAAACCAAAATCGGCCCACACGCCCTTTCCCGTGCGCAACAATTGTATGTCGTAATCCTCCACAACTCTAAGGATGGCAATCCCTTTTATAATGGAAATCCCCCAGAGTCAGAGCGCATCCTGAAAGGAATGCTCTCAAATCAACGCACGATTCACAACGGCAACCTCAATGTTCACTACGCGTAATATCCTTGCGGAAGAAAAAAAATCCTCATTCCTGACCGTTGCAACCCAAAATGGCATCCACATCTACATGAAGAAAGGAAAAGATCCCATCAAAAGGCGGGTATCCTATCTTGCCACTTAAGGAAGGCAGCAAAAGTTCATGACTATAAAAGGCTATGAACACTCACTCCATGGGTACGCTCTCTTACATACTCAAACCCGCATAAGCTTTCCAACTTTCAAGTATCCAATCACTCTACCATCCCTTCTGCTACTAATTCCCAGCGAACTCAGTAATCAGAGTTGCCACTCACAACAAGCACTCCACAACCAAAGCCGTTCTCAACGAGTGNCACCTCTGATTCTCACTCTCAAATACCTCTTTTTACATTCATTTCTGTATACTCTGTTTTTACCTTTTTTTTAGAATGCCGATTACTGATTTGAGCGTTGAAGGATAAATTGGGGAGTAAGTCTCACCGTTTTTCTCTGATCTCTCGTCGTCTGTTATGGTGTGCAAGATCTCAAGCGTACCGGACGATGACAGGACTCGAAAAACAGCTGAGTCCAAATCCGTCCAAAACTTGGATCTATGACAAATCAAGTGTATTTTAACTTTTTACAAAGATGAATTTGGTATTGCTGAATCTTGAATTCAGAGATTGATTGGATCAATTCAGTTTCAGTTCATACTGAAATTAGTCAACAAAATAGATTATAGGATGAATAGTTTAAATTCTGGAGCATTACCTCTTTGAATCCTATGCACGAAGTTAATCTTAGACCTAATTTCATCCAATCGGCGAAAATCAACATCACCAACAAAGGTGAAACGGAAAAATGAAGATGCAATTTCAACAAACATGCGAAACACGCCCCTAGTTAGTACTATTGAGCACATGGGGAAAAAAGTTGTTGGAGCTGGAGAGAGAGAAGAAGCGGACTAACCAGGGGATACGGAAGGGAGATGACGCCGCGGATAACGAGCCACTGAATGCCGTAGCCAATCAATCCCATCAGTGCGGCCATGAACAAAACCGTCCACAACGGCAGGTGCATCAGCGCCAGCCCCGATGACCAGCCGAACGCCTTCCCGAAGTCCGACGCCACCGCCAGGTAGTTGAGCTGCACCTGCGAGATGCTCATCACCGATTTCAGATCCGACGAGTAGGCCGAGAAGTCGAAATTCGTCCCCGTGAACGCCTGAATCCATATCGTTGCTACCAGAATCATCCATTTTCTCGACTGTCCGGCCATTTTAGTTTGACGATCAGGAGCAGGCTCAACCTCCGGTGATATCTTCTTCGGCCGTAGACGACGGCGGGGCCCGCTCGTCGTTCGCCCTCTTTTTAGTGGTGCGCAATCTCAACTCTCTACAAGTTGTAATTTTTTAAACCTATAAAAAAATCCGACGGGGGGTTCTTTCCCAGCGGACAATTATTTTAAAAAAACAAATCTTCAGCTGTCAGTTTTCTGTAATTAATCGTAGTTTTTCATGCAACTAGGTTTTCCATGTGAGGCACACCCGTACTCTCAACCAGTTCATGTAAAACGCTAATTATTTATAACTTTAACATATAATATAAAAATATTATGTTCAATATTTCAAATTTATAATATTTTAATTATATATTAGCTTATTTGATTAAATGTTATAAGTGTAATTAATAAAAATAAAAGTAAAAATAACTAATAAAGTAAGGATGTAACATTATTTATTCATAAACTTAATCCAATTCATATCCTCAATCAACAATGATTGCCATCCCCCACCACCGGCCACAGCCATCGGCCTTCCACAACCGTTGGTCAATGTGGTTGTAATGATATTATTATAAAAAAATTATTATTTTTTATTTTTTATATAAATAGCATAATATATATAATTATCTTATCATTATGTCATTAAAAATAATAAATATTTTACTCTAACCATATTCAGCAAATGAACATATGCTAATAATACTGTATAAAAATTGTGGTACCAAAAAAAAAAAATGCAAAATCATGGGCGATAAACCCATGGCTGGCTTGGGGGAAGAGGAAAATTAGAGGAGGGTTTCGGCAGATCAGGGGGGGCTGCGACGCGTGGGGCATCGCAGCTCCCTACGACGAGTTTGGAGGCCGTCAGATTTAGATCTGACGGCTCCCTTTTTAAAAAAAATCATAAAATAAAAAATATATATATTAAATCATTATTTTTTAAAATCAAATGCAAAAAAATATCAAAATAAAAAAAATAACTAAAAACCTTTTTTTTATATATAACACCCGGCCGTTGGATTTTTCAATCCAACGGCCGAAAACACGTCGCAACCCCCCTGGTTCTGGGTTTCGGCAGGCAGAAGCAAAGCAGAGCAAAGCAAGGAGAGAGATAGAGAAATCGCGCACAGCAAAAAAGGAGAGGGAGAAGAAGGAGGTAGCGGCAAAGGCGACGACACCTATGGAGAAGAGACAGTGCAATGAGAGGCAAACATTAGGAGAGAGAAGAGGATGAGGGTGTGCGCGTGAGAAGAAAAGACGGTGGAGGCACATGGCAAGGAGAGAAAGAGAGCACACCGGAAAGGTCAACGGCGGCCGAGAGACGAGGCAGAAGCAGCTGCTGCTTGTGGGTGAGGTGGCGAAGCGTAGGAAGGAGGCTCCCGCAGAGGAACAGGTAGAGAGAGAAAGAGCGTGTGCAACGGAGAAAGAAACGTTCCATTTGGGTACCTCAAAGCATTCTTTCTTCCGATCTGCTTGGTACAAGGTTCAGGCAAGTATACGTAGTCTTCTTCTTTGATCTGATTTAATATTTGATATTTTTATATGTGTATTTTTATATATATATATATTTGTATGAAAATGGGTAGAGTTTGAGATTCGGTGGGTCGATGTATATGTGAGATCATGGTGGTTTGAGACCCTGTGGGTTGATATGTGTGTGGAGACAAGGAAGTCTAAAGTCCTAGTGGGTTGATAAAAGATGGTCGAGAGTTATAAGTTTAAAATATAGTCAATATTAATTTTAGATAGTCGAGAGTTGTAAGTCTAAAATATAGTTAGGCTAATAGAGTTAATGATAAAAGATGGTCGAAAGTTATAGCCTAAAATGTAGTCAATATTAGGTATTAGATGGCCAAGAGTTATAAACTTAAAATGTAGTCGAGCTAATGTAGCCAATGATATATGGTGGCCAAGCGTTGTAGGTCTAAAATGTAGTTGGGATCCAATAATAATGAAAAGATGGTTGAGAGTTGTAGGCCAAAATTATAGTCGATAATGATATGTGATGACCTAGAGTTGTCAGTCCAAAATACAACCGTATGATATTCAGATTGGATTTTGATTTGTATCAACTGTGGGTATGCGGTAGTTTCAATATACGTGGCGGAATTAAGAATATGATTGGTTGTCTACCTTGATATTTGATTTTTGTATGAGCTCTCCCTCTAATTTGTATGCACACTTTTATTCATAATGATACATATTAAGCCATCGACTCATGTTTTCTATTTTCTACCATTCAGAGTAAAAGACTTGGATCTGTTGTAAGAGTTGGGTGATGTTCGGCGTAGCACCGCATGGTTCTAGTGAGTATTCTGTCCGTACGATTCAAATGAGCCGATCATGTTTGATTTTCCTAGTTCGCGGTCTGTTTGGGTCATTTTCACTTACAGTTGTTCGTAGGGTAGGTCACTTGTATTTTGTTTAAACGATTGTTCGATGAGGTTTTGTATGGGTGAAATTGTCGGGCCCTATACATTAGGTTGGTCACACCCAAATTTTTAAAATTTAGTGTTATTTATTGTAATTATTCAGGATTTTAAATTTTATGAGTAATAATTAATCAAACCTGTTATAATATCTCAAATCCCCATTTGAATTATTTTAATATTAATTATAATTTTGGATTGTTTTGGATGTGATGAAATTAAATATATATTATGAAATCTTGGAAGATATTCGGATTAATTGGGCCGTTACTAGAAGCGCACGCGAGAGACACCTAAGCGCCGATTCTAGTGGGCTTGCACCCAAGGCATGTCTATGTTGGCGCCTGAGCATGATTGGACTATGAAAAAAAAGAAAAGGAGAATAGAAAATATAATAATATATACATATATAATAATAATAGTAATAATAATAATAATAATAATAATAAATAAGGAGGCGGTGTAGTGTCCGGGAGAAAAGAGAGGAAAGAATCAAAGAGGAGAAAGGAGGAGGAGAGAGAGAAGAGAGGTGGGTTTCGCGTTTGGTGGGCGGCGCACGGAAGAGGAAGAAGAAGGGAGAAAAAGGAGGAGGGGTGGCATAGGCGGTGGAACGCGCAGTGAAAGGCACATGGTAGGAGAGAGAAAGAGGGGAGTTTGAGCGCGTAGGAGAAGAGGCAACAGTGGCACACGGCGAAGAGAGAGAGCACATCAAGAAGGTCGACGACGGCCGAGAGAGGGGCAGCAGCGGCGGCTCACCAACGAGGCGACGACACTGCGAAGAGGAGCAAAAAGGGAAGAGAGAGAAAGGACAAACCAGTAGAAAAGAGAAAGGCCCAATTCGGATACTTTAGAGTATTCTTTCTTTCATTTTGCGAAATATAAGGTCGAGACAAGTATCCTCTAACCCTATCTTTTGTCTGATTTTGCATCTAATAATGTTTTATTTTAATTTGGAGATTTTAAGTTCATGTGTGCACTTTTAATTAGCCTACTCATTTTTCCTGTAAATGCATCACAATTTTACTAATTGTTTGAGAGTTTTATTTTCTTTCTATTGATATTTGTAGATTTTGTTATTTTCTAAAAAAGGAATAATTTTCGAACACTATATATGTTTATATTGATATGTGCATACGAAAATATGTATGAAACTTGTATAGGTTGTGCATTTTCACATGTATGTGCCAAGTTATGGTTACTACATTTGGATTTGAATATTAGATATTTTGGTCAACTGCTGATGGGAAGATATTTGTTATTAAAAATTCTTTTGCATCGGTAGAAAAGGTTTAAACGTGTGACCCTTCCCATTTGGATATTTGATTAAACCTTATAATATATTTGGACGTCCCTAATACATATGACAACTTGAAAAATTATTTCCAAAGTTATGGGTGGTAAAATATAGTAATCAACTTTATATATGGGAGACAGAGTTCACAGGTGGCCTAACATGCTAGATTTACCTGCATTTTATTTGGCTTAGGATTATTTGGTCGGAAGTAACCCTTTTCTCAAGTTAGTATTTAAACAATCAAAACTCAAATTTGGTACATGTTTTATGTTTCTATATAGATTTAGATATTTTGACTTGAATTTTGGACTTAGATTAGATATTTGAAGGTGTTACGTCCCGGGTCTAGGTTGTCGTACGGATTAGAAAGCCTTCGGATTCCTAGTCGGGCTGAATCTCGAGCAGGTCTGATCTCCGTCACTATGAACCTGAAATCTGTATAACACAAATCACAAATAAGAGGTTAGAGGATAATGGGGGACTATCCCTCATTGACACTCTGACGCTTAAGTCAGAATCTTCCGCAATAAACGGAGGAATGCATGTTTAAGATGTGGAGATGAGGGGAGTGTGTGAGAGGGACATGTTTGGAGGCTTAGGCTCCATGAATGCGCCTGCAGAGGGCAGTTGAGAGATGTCCCTACTTGGAGATGCGCCTGCGGAGGGTGGCTTAGTGATGTCCCTGCTTGGGGATGTGCCCGCAGAGGTTGGCTTAGAGGTGCGCTCGCAGAGGGTGACTTGATGAGACGGCGTGCCCTTGAGCCTTGCTGATAGTTGGAGGCTTAGCGGACGTGCCAAGACGAGTGTCAACATGTCAGGCCCTGTTCGCCCGGGTTGTACTGGTGGACTGCTAAGTATGGAATCACCCATTTGTCCTGAGCGAACTGAATTGAACCGTCTTGGAATTAAGAGCCACAGGATATTCCATTTCAAGCTGATGGGCGAGGGTTTTGTACTCCATTTTGGGAGAGCTCTGTACTTCATGCTAATGCACGCAAGGGTGAGGGTTTTGTACTCCACCATCTGAGGATATTCCCTTTCAAGCTGATGGGCGTCCATTGGGGAGTTTGCCTTCGCGCCTTGATCTGTCGAGAGGCTTCGCGACGCATTTTGGGAGGATCTCTGTCGAGCACTCTGGCCTCCATTGAAGGAGCCCCACAACTTGTTTGGGGAGAGCATCTGGAAGACGTCGTGGAGAGCCCCGTGCCTCGCCTCGTAGGAAACTAGGGTGGAGGAGGTAGGTGCCACCGGAGGGTGGTCACCGTGTTTTGTTGAAAGCTCTGAGTGTTGTTAACAAGGGGCTCTGCTAGACTTCATTAATGGCGCGATTTGGACGCAATATCTAGTCGAGAACTTCTAAGAACCCCGGGAAGCTCTAGCGAACGGCTGGGCGATTTTTCTTGATCAGGAGCCCTGAGCTCTGTTTTAGAGACCTTGAGTCTCTGTCTCACCATGAATAGGGCGGTGGAGCTGAATTGCAGAATCAAGGACCGTGCGCCCTATCTGGTGAGGGATTATGGGTGTCATTATTGCGGGCTTCGAACCTGCTCGAATGCAAAATCTGGGCGTCGCTGACGGGGACTTCGAGCCAGGCTTTGTGCTGTCTCACCGAGGGCTGAGACAGAGCGCTAGGGCACCGTTCTTGGGGAGCCTTGATGAAGGCTCTGGACGCCATTTTTGGGAGGCTCTGTGATGTTGAGCTTCACCGGTGGGCAGGTGGACAAGGCTGACGATCCCCAGGCGTTGCCTTTTAGGGATTTTGCTCCCCTATTTACGGATTTGTTTTTCCTCCATTTCGCTAGGAATAGGGTGAAGGAGCCGAGCAACGGGTTCAGAGTACCCTATTTCCTATTTGGCAAGATTCACCATTGCTGTCGCTGGAAGAGCTTTGAGCCCAGTTCCACAGATACAGAGGATCTGGGCATCATCATGGGAGAGCTTTATCTTCTGTTGGGCCTGCGAGCAGTAGGGAGGAGCTAGATGCCCTTTGAGGAGAGCTTAATGCTCGGTTTGGTGGCTATATTTAGACGCCGCCGTTTGTCGACGGCTATGGGAACCAAGGAGCAGGGCACCCTAAAGAGGGCTTTGAGATGCTTTCCTTCACTATCAAGCAATGAACTGGAGTAGGAGGAAAAAGCCTTGTGCTCTGCTGACTGAGGACGAGAACTGAGGGCTGGAGCCGTTCCTGAGGTGTGCTGGAGATTAAGGGGGGAGAGAGGCCACTTTTCTGGGATGGTCTCTGCCCCAGACTTTTTTCTTCTCCCACCCATTTTTCCTCGTCTGAAACCTATCCTTTTATTGAGGGAGGAAGTAATTTTTTTTCCTCCAAAACAGGTTCTAATTTCCCGCCAAGGGGAATATCTCCCGCCAAAATGAAATACTTCCCGCCTTCACAAAGCTTCTTCATCACGCTTCTGGTTTCGGGTCGGCCTGCGATACCGGACCTATCAGTAGGTTTTGCCGACAGTTGGATTTTAGTATGTCTCATACATTGATTTTAAATATATATTTTGATTCAAACGTTTGGATTATTTGTTGTGATACTACTTCTGCTTTTGCACATACAATTGGATCATCTGACTATTAAATTTTTACACCGGATCACGAGCTAATCCGGCCCTTGATTTAGACTTGGATTGGATATCTGCTTATTAGAATTGATTCGGATCACTTCTATATATATGTATCCTGAGAGGACTATTTTTTAATTGGATATTTATTTAGATTTAGTATTTAATTTGAGTACAAAACTACCATTAGATTTGGATATAAAATTTTATTAGATTTGGATATTGGATTTTGTTTTAAATTTGATGAATTGATTTCTATATCAGTGACTTAGGTTTATATCTATTTTCTAATTTTGGTATTTATTCTTTGACCCTCCATCTGATTTATTAGACCCGTTTAATTGTAAATAATACTTGTTAAGTTTTAGCTCATATTATATATTTTGTCTTTTTAGAGTAAAAAGTTCGAATGTATTGCAGAAGCATGAATGTGATCTGTCAATTGTTCATTTGATTTGATAAGTTTTAGCTCCGTTATGATTTAAATTGGTTTTTGATTTGATGATTGAATTTTGGGTTCTACTGAATATAGGCCCAAAGTTATATTTCGAGAGTAGTTGGAAAATTATATTATGTATTGATCATGATTATGATTGAACTATCACCTTTCTTACAATAATTATAGAGCAAGTCGTATTCATACTATTTGAACAATTGTCTGATGAGGCCCTCTATAAATTTTAATTTGTTGGATTCTTTATATTTAGTTTGTCATACCCAAATTTTAAAATTTTAAATTTTAATTAGACCTGCTAAGTTTCAGATCGTGACAAAATGGTATTAGAGAAAAATCACAAGGAATGGTGTCTTGAATCATTTTGGGTAAACAATTGATTGAATATTTAGCCGTGATAAATATTATCTTTGACAAATAGTAAAAAATTTGAGTTGTGGATGCTTGGATTTGAATCGAAAGATCAGATTGTAATGGCTTGAGTTTGGATCGGAAGGACGATCATCTTATTATGAAGAGTTGTGTAAGCAACATAATGAGCTACTTAATATAGCGGTAGAATGAAGATTTTACTTAATTTTTGCAAATATGTGGAGATTTTATTGGGTTTTACAATTTTAGAAGAGAAGTAGTGGCCTCGGGTGATGTCGGTCCGAAATCTCACAAGATGGAAGGAGGTTTCTATCGGTAGAAAGGTAAGTGATAGAGCAGGCTGGTCCAAAATCTCACGAGATAGAAGGAGGTTTTGGCCTGTAGAGAAGTAGATAGCGGAGTTATAATATCCACTGGGTTTGCCTATAACAATACCTATCAGTCAAGTATTAGAATGGCCTCGTTCAAGGCTTTGTACGAACAAAGACATAAATCTCTAATCAATTGGGAAGAAACCGGAGACTGTAGTTTGTTGGGACCCGATATCGTCTAGGATTCATTCGAAAAGATCAAAATCATTAGGGATCGGTTAAGTGAAGCCCAGAGTCATCAAAAGAGTTATACCGACAAGAGGAGATCAAATCTGGAGTTCGAAATGGGTGATCACGTGTTCTGAAAGGTATTCCAAGGAAAGAAATTTTGAAATTCCGAGTTAATGGTAAATTGAAGTCAAGGTTCATTGGATCATTTAAAATTTTGGAGCGGGTTGGAGAGATGGCCTATAAATTGGCTTTGCATCCAAACCTGGCAGGTTGTCATAACGCTTTTCATGTCTCTATGTTAAGAAAATATATGTGCGATTGTTCTCATATGATCTAATTTAAGCCTTTGGAGATAGATAAGAGCATGTTATATGTTGAGGCTCCTATTTAAATTTTGGATCGGAAGGATCAAGCGTTGAGGAATAAAGTTATTCCATTGGTTAAAGTATTGTGGAGAAATCATGCGGCTGAGGACGCAACCCGGGAACGCGAGGAAGAAATTCGGGAGAATTTTCCTTATCTGTTCGATAATTGATGTACGTGAAATTTCGAGAATGAAATTTTTATAAGGTGAAAAGAATGTAATACCCCGGACCTCGTTGAAAATATTTTAATGTTCATTAAAATTTTGGATAAATTGGATATGTAAAAATTTATTTAATATCGTGAAATTTTGAAGGAATATTAGAATTCACAGCTTGGCATTCATTGCGCATTTGGGGGTATCCGATTAATATATATATATATATATATATATATATATATATATATATATATATATATATATATATATATAAGTATAATATAATATATTATTTGATTAAAAAAAAAAGGAGAAGATAAGATAGGATAGGATAAGATAAGAAGGGATGAGGCGTTTGTGGATCATAATATAAAATAAAATAGTCATAATAATAAAATTTATTTTATAAGGGGGATTAGGGCTCGTTTTTTATCGGCATATAGTAGAGGAGAGAGAGAGGAAATTCGGGGCCCCATTTCTGGTGCTGCGTGAAAAAGAGGAGAAAGCAGCGGCGTCGGCATCGGACAGCGAAGTCGGCACAGTGGGGTTGGTTGACGGCTGCCAAAAGTGAATCGGTGGAGGTGCGGTGAGGAGAAACCATCGAAGCCGACGTGGTTGTCAGCAGCTTTTGCAGTGGCGGCGATCAGAAGTGTAGCAGGGGTGGTTGATAGCGACCGGTGGTAGTGCGCCGGTGATCAGCGACGGTGGTGGTGAATGGTGGCTGTGCGCAGAGCTGTGCAGAGAGGGAGAGAGCTCGGGAATGATAGGCACCGTGCGATAGTGAAGGAGGAAGCCCGCAATTCGATACCTCGGAGCATCCATTTTTCAGATCTGTGGTGTATAAGGTCGAGGTAAGCATCTGTCACCCCTATTTTTTATCTAATTTAATTTTTGATATATTTTGGATACTGTATAAATTTTTTTACTAACATGTATGTATTTTTATACACCTATTTTATTTATTCTGGGTATGCATGTATAGTTCATTGGATTATTTTGGGGGTTTTGAATATGGATTTTATAATTTTAGAAATTTATTATTTTCCAAAAGCCCAAAAAATTTATTAGACTTAATATATATTGATATTTGTATGTGTAATAAAAATATACACGAAACTTACATTGGTCGTGCATTTTCACTTACACGTGCCGCGTTGTGGTCACATCATTTGGATTTGAATTATTGGACTCTGCCCAACTCCCAACGGTGAGATTATTTTGTTAATTGAAAATCCTTTCCGCCGATAGGAAATGCTTGGAGTAGTGACCATTCACATTTGGATAATTTAACTTAACCTTAGAATATATTCAGACGTCCTAATATATCTGACAAATTTGAGGATTACACCCAAAGTCTGAAATGGTAAAATATAGTTAGTAATTTTAACTATGGGTAAAGAATACATAAAATTTGGCTTAAGGTAATCAATATTATGTGTAACTCTTTCTCAATTTAATCTTTAAATAATCAAAACTTAAATTGTGCATGATTTTGTATCTTTGTATAGATTTGTATTGGACTTGAATTTGATATTCGTCGATTTTGCCAATAATTGGGCTTGAACTATCTCGTATGAATTATCTGACCATATGTTTTGATCCGGACCTCTGAAAAAATTATCGTGATACTGCTTCGGCTTCAGGATATGCTATTGAATCATCCGACTATCGAATTTTGTCCCAAATCACAAGCTAATCGGGCCTTGAATTTGGATTTGGATTGGCTATCGGCACATTGAATCGGGTCCGGATCACCTCCATTATATATATATATATCGACGAGGACTGTTTTTCAAATTTGATATTACCTTGGATTTGAATGTTTAATTTGAGTACGAGATTACTATTAGATTTTAGATTTAAAATTTTTATTTATTTATCGGTGATTTAAATTTGTCTATTCAACCCTCCTTCTGATTCTTTGTATTCATTTATTTTTTTATAATACTTGTTGGGTATTAGGTTTATTCTTTTGTTTTATCCCCTAAGAGTAGAGGATTGGCTTCATCGCAATAGCACGAAGAGTTTCGACGCAACACTGTACGCCTCTGGTGAGTGTCATATTTTTGAATTTTGATATTGTCAACCATGTATCAGGATGAATAAATTTTACATGGAATGCTATAAGATGTTGGAATCAATCGAATGTAGGCCTTGACTTTGTATATTAAGAATTTGTTGGGTTGATTTCTCATGTTGATGAGTTATTGTCTCTATTTGATTATCCTATTACGACTATTTTGTAGAGTAAGTCACATATATAATCTGATCAAGTCATGTGTGAATTCTATAATTTTATGAAGTTTTGAATATTTTGTGATCATACCCGGATTTTGAAAATTATAAGATTAATAATTAAAATATATTTAATTATTTAATTGACCTACTTGACTTAAATTTGTGACAGAAGTGAAGGCAATGAAGGGCTAGAATGAGAATATTTGTGTGGGACCGTGATAGTCTGAGACCCTAGGTGGGTCGATATGTAATAAATAATGGCTGAGTAGTTATAGGCGAGCGGATCGTGGGGCTTCAAGTGCCTTAATTTAGGCGAGGAGAATGAGAAAATAACTCGGAATATCTTTTGGAAGGTATATTGGAGGAGTATATATATAGTGAAAGCTTATAATTTTGTGAAAATCCATTTCTTTGCTCGGCAAGCCCTGATCGTTTCCTCAAAAAATAAGTTCAAATGGTTATTATGTCCGGGTGAAGGAAAGAAGACTCATTAAGATTTGAAGCCGAAGATAAAGATGAATAAACTCATGCTAAGTCAACGTGTTTCTCTTCACAAGGTAGGTAGACCTGTTCTTGGTCCATATATATATGATGTTTAGGAAACTGAGTTTTATTAGGAGTTTGCGCTGCTATGCTTTTCGTCTTCGTTCGAGCGAAAAAGTTATAGAATTAACGGTGAACAACCTCTGCCAGGAGAAGGGCAAAGGAGTGCAAGTCTGATTTTGTTGGCAATGGCGATACTGATTGTGTAAGAATTCGAAGTTGTGGTAAGAGCAAGAGGGAAAGTTAAGGGTTGTCCATTTCCACTCATCACTATAATCGGGTGGATAATTGTCTTCATAATTCCTTCATCATTGAAAAAGTCATGTATGAAGATCACGACATTCAGCCTCCTAAGGCAACATTCTAGAAGAGATTGAAAAATCTGAAAGATCTATTGAAGTAGGACGGTAACTGAGGACTTAAATATTCAATTCGAAACCCCGAAAGAATTCTTTCTAAAAGAAATTAGAGCATTGGGGCTAAAACTCGAAAGGTGAACTTATTTATTCTCTAAACAACAAGATAAAGAAAATTCAGATGAAGCAAAGTCTTCTTTCACGATATTCCAATTTGTAAGGTCACCAGTGATTTTTTGTCAGATAAGTATGTGGTACGAGTTTGCTTTTATCGAAATAGAGTCTTCTTAAAGTACAACCAAATAAGCCATTTGACAAAAAAATTGTTTGAATCCCAGGCGTTCAGATTACAGACATCTAGATAGGAGTCAGTTTGTTCCCGACAGAGTACTTGCAACTACAGCTCATATGTTAGAACCGTTTCTCAAATGTGAAAGAGGTTAGCCTAGACGACCTTGCGATCGAAGTTTGAGTTGCTATTAAAGTTGTGTCAAGATTAGCACTGTTTTTTGAGGATTCTGCATAGAAGGGTCTTGTATGAATTAAAGGAAAGGATGCAGCTACTGCAGGGTTCGTTGGAGAATAGTTTCAATTCAGTGTCGTCATGGAATGCTCTTATACTTTTGGAGAGGAAAGATGAATCGATGAGGATACGCATGGACGGGGTAGGCTGTTCTTTCAGCGGCTCATTGTGGATCCAAAGGAGGTTGAATCGACAATAAATGGGAAGAAGCCGATTGATGTCTCAGAGGTGCATAATTTTTTGGGTCGACTGAACCTGATTAGCGATTTGTTGAAATTCCTCAGGGACTGCCTTAACTCAATAAACGCAAAAGTGATCGGTGTTGCTGCGGAACGATAATTATGAAGAGTACTTTCAATAGTCAAAGATAGATTAATGACAATGATGGTCTTTGTCGATCCCTGATGGATTAAAAGGATTGATAACATTCAATGATACTCCTAAGAGAGATTTAGGTATGTTTGGATTCAGTATGGTTGAACATATTATCTAAGGGGAAATTTCGGAATGCGGGCAGTTTGGAGGATTTTGTGTGGAGGTGCTATAACAAGAATACCAGTGGGAAGATTGGACCAGAAGGATTTTCTCTCTTTGTTGCCAGGATTAGATTCCGAACCAAACTTCTATCTGCAAAAGAAGCTCTATGAAGATTAGAGATAAAGCCCCTTTTGGACAAGCCATCCTGAAGCTGGATGTGATCGAGTAGGCAACCTCAAACCTACTATACAATGTTATTTTTTTTCCATTGCACGTTCTAGAGTAAGTGTGATTTTAAGAATTCTCTCATTAGAGCCTCAGTTACGTGGAAAAAAGATTGGGAGTAATTTAGGTCATCAACAGCTATAGCTGAACTGGAATCGTCCAAGTTCAAAGGGAATGTTGGAGACTCTCAACCAAGCAGAGTAGAGAGAGTTTGATGGTGAGTTGATCATGTATCAAGGCAGGTAGGAAGAATGAGACGTGAGCTCTCGGCTTATGTGGTAAGGCGTATCCATGCCTAAATGAGGAAGTCGAGTAGAAGAAATCTTCAAAATTTTGTTTCAGATTTGCCTCGAACAGCAAGAAATTTGGTGACAATTTAGATGATGATGGATAAATTGATGACGTCGACTCATCGCTTATCAATCAGGATGTCATTCTTGAGATTGGCCATAGGCATATTATCGACATGAGGAAATTGTAAAGTATTTCAATTTTGAGACTTCTAATTGTGATCAGAGATAGATAATCAATTAGAGTGGGGGAGTGAAAGTGTGTGGGAACGTGGCTATCGGTTACAAGATTTGATTTGAGTATTGAAATAGGCGATTAGACTTGCAATCTGATTGAAGATTCGAGATGAGTGGCTAGGTGTTTCTAAAAGCATCATGAATAGAGGTTTTTTGAGTTTTGGGGTCAAAAGATAGTTTGAAGTGAAGGTTCATTGAGATATTTAAAGTTATCAGCAGATTGAAGGACGGTCTACAAATTAGCCTTACTTTCGAGTTTAATGGATGGACTTGATATATTCTATGTGAATGACCCTTCACATGTGCTTAGGCCAAAATTGTTCTTGAGCGATGAGAAGTGTTTTTAGTTGAGCTTTTGATTCTGATTTTGGGATAAAAAGGATTATGTGTTGAGGATCAGATTTTTGGAAGAATCATTTGATCAAGGAAGTGATTTATGAATAGCGAAGATAAGTTCAGAAGAATATCCTTATTTGTATGATAAATTGAGGCAAAGATCGATGTGTGTAAATTTCGAAGATAAATTTTTTATAAGGGGGATAATATAATATTCCAAATTCTCAATTGAATTATTTTAATATTAATTATGATTTGGGTTAATTTTGATATGATGAAAATAAAAATATATATATTATGAAATCTTAAAAGATATTCGAATTAGTCGAGTTGTTACCAAAAGCACATTCGAGAGACTCCTGAGGGTTGATTCCAGTAGGCTTACACCCATTGAGGTATGTGTTGATACTCAAGCGTCGATTGAATTATGGGAGAAAAGAAAAGGGGAATCAAAAATATAATAATAATAATAATAATAATAAATAAACAAGATGGCGGTGCAACGTCAGGGAGAAAAGAGAGGAAAGGAGGAGGAGAGAGTAAAGAGAGGAAGAGGAGGGTTTCACATGTAGTGGGCAGCGTGCGGCAGAGGAAGAATGGAGAAGAATGAGGAGGAGGTGACGCAATCGGTGGCACACGTGGAGGAGAGGTGGTGTGATGAAAGATGCACAGCAGGAGAGAGAAAGAGAAGGGTTTTGCGCATGGAAGAGAAGAGGCAGCGGTGGCACACGACAAAGAGAGAGCGTGCCGAGAAGGTTGGCGGCGACCGAGAGAGGAGGCAATGGTAGCGGCGAATCGTTAGCAAGGTGGCAGCACGGCAGAAAGGAGGAAGGGAGGAGAGAAAAATGACGCACTAATAAGAGAGAAATACCTGATTCTGGTACTTCAAAGCATCCTTTCTCCGATTTGCAAAGTATAAGGTCGATGCAAGTACCTTTTAATTCTATCTTTTGTCTGATTTCTATATGATAATATTTTTTTTTCAATTTGGAGGTTTTAAATTCATGTGTGCACTTTTAATTAGCCTAATCATTTTTCCTATGCATGCATGATAATTTTACCTATTGTTTGAGAATTTGTTTCTATTGATATTTGTGGATTTTGTTATTTTCTGAAAAAATAGATAATTTTCAGACACTATATATATTTATATTAGTATATATATACGAAAATGTGCATGAAACTTGCATAGGTCATACATTTTCACATGCATGTGTCGAGTTATGATCACTATATTTAGATTTGGATATTGAATATTTTGTCCATATTTGAATTTCCTTTTCGCCAGTAAGAAAAGTTTAGACGTATTGACCCTTACCATTTAGATATTTGATTAAAGTTTATAATATCTTCAGACGTTTTAATATATCAAACAACTTAAAAAATTACACCCAAAGTTATAGGTGGCAATGCACAGTTAGCAACATTACCTATGGAAGACAGTATATAGGTGGCCTATCATACTAGTCTTACCTGTATTTAATTTGATCTAAAGTTATCGGTTTAGGAGTAACTATTTTCTCAAATTAGTATTTAAATAATCAGAACTCAGATTTGGTACATGTTTCGTATTTCTAAATAAATTTAGATATTTGGACTTAAATTTGAGATTCGCTGATTTTGCCCACAAATGGATTTTAGTATGTCTCATATGTTTGATTTTAATTATTGTTTTTTATTTGGACCTTTGGACTATTTATTACAATATTGTTACGGTTTCAATGCACGCAATTGGATCATTTAACTATTAAATTTTTGTACCGGATCACGAGTTGATCGGACTTAGATTTGAATTTATATTGGACTTTGGATTGGACATTTGTTTATTGGAATCGATTTGGGTCATTTCTATTTATATATATATTTATATATATCCAGAGAGGATTATTTTTTAATTGGACATTTATTTGGATTCAATTTTTTATTTAAGTATGACACTACCATTAGATTTGAATATAAGGTTTTGTTGGATTTGGACATTGGTTTTTATTTTGGATTTAATAAATTGATTTTTGTATCAGTGATTTGAATTTATATTTATTTTTTAATTTTGGCATTTATTTCTTGACACTCCCTTTGATTTATTGAATATGTTTATTTATATATGATACTTGATGAGTTTTAGGTTAATATTTTATATTTTATCCTTTCAGAACTTCAGAGTAGAAGGTTTAGATGCACTGTAGGAAGGTGAATGTGATTTGTCAGCTATTCATTTGATTTAGTGAGTTTTAATTCCGTTATGGTTTAAATTGGCATTTGATTTAATGATTGGATTTTAGGCACGGCCAAATATAGGCCCATTGTTATATTTTGAGAGTAGTTGGGATATTATGTTATATATGAATCATGATTATGGTTGAATTGTCACCTCCCTTATGATGATTGTAGAATAGATTGTATTTATATTGTTTGGACGATTATCCAATGAGGTTTTGTACGGATTTTAATTTGTTAAATTCTATATATTTGATTTGTTACATCCGAATTTTGGCCTAGAACTACTGGTCAAGAACGTAACCGTATGATATTCAGACTGGATTTTGATTTGCATTAACTATTGGTGTGCGGTAGTTTCGATATAATTGGCAAAGTTTAGAGTAAGGTTGGTTGTCTGCATCGATATTTGATTTTTATATGAGCTCTCCCTCTAATTTACATACATATTTTTATTCATGATAATACTTGCTGAACTTTCGATTCATATTTTCTGTTTTCTCCCCTTGAGGATAGAAAGCTTAGATCTGCTATAAGAGTTGGGCAAGGTTCGGCATGGCACCACATGGTTCTGGTGAGTATTCTATCTGTATAATTCAAATAAGCCGTTCGTATTTGATTTTTATTGTTCGGGTCTGTTTTGTTCCAGTTTTCTTTACGGCTGTTCATAGGGTAGGTCACTTGTATTTTGTTTGGATGATTATCCAAAGAGGTTTTATATGGGTGAAATTGTCGGGTCCTATAACTTAGGTTGGTCACATCCGAATTTTTAAAATTTAGCGTTATGTATTGTAATTACTCAGGATTTTTAATTTTATAAATAATAATTTATCAGATTTGTGCAACTCTCCACCGTGACAAGTATTTATTAAGATATATAATAACACTAAAAATAAATTAATTAAGTAAATTATTATGAATAATTATGGGCTTCAGTAAGGATTTAAATATTACATTTTTAAGTTTAATACTCTGATAGAGACAAGCCGCACGTGTGCAATGCTAGTGGTTGTGGGGTGCTTGAGGTGTGAAAAGGAGATTCGACTTTGTCAATCAATTATTTTGAAATCTCACTTTCAAGAAAATGAGTTGGTCGGGTAAACGATCGAATGCTTTTTGGGATTTAAAAGCATGCATACCAAATGATACAATAAAATATAATATATTTAATATAAAAATTATTTTTTAATTAAAAGAATATTATAGAATAATTCTTTAAATAATATCTACTATAAATATATAGTTACATATTTAAAATTTTAAAATATAATACAAGAACATAATTTCATATTCTATAATTACTTATAAAAAAATTTCATATTCGAGTATATATATTTTTAGTGCAAACGCCATTGGGGCCGAAGCAAAGCAATTTTGCAGTAAAAGGGTGCTGATGATTGCTGCTGAATGGACCCAGCAAAAGGACAGTGCCATCAATTTCAAATATCCCATTCACCAAGTAAAAATAAAGATTGCCACGCGTAGGGTATTATGGTCACAAATTATTTATTTATTAAATTGAGATTTAATAGACAAAAATTAAAATTAAAAAATTATAAATAATATAAATAATGTACTATTATTTTTATAGTACGATTATTTAAATATTTTAATATTTTTATATAAAAATACATAAAAATATTGATTCAAGGGACTCCACGTTTCAACCGTCGCTTTGGTAGATATATGCATGGAAAAGCCATAAATTATATTATTAGTTTTTTTTTTTTTTTGATGATTTCATGTGAATGATAATTTATTAATAAATGAGAGTAGAATTATAGCACGCAACGTTACATAGAAAATAACAACGTAAATATTGAAAAAATATTATATCAATTCATACGTCTTTATATTTGAATTATCGAATAAATTAAGAAGCAACTTGATATCATCCAACATGTTAAATTAAAGTAGATTTAATTTTTATTATTTTGAATTAAAATCTTACACATCACAACTAACAAATAAGAAGTTAGAGGATGGTGAGACTCGTCCTCTCATTTATTTTCCGACGCACAAGTCAAAAATATTTCTTAAGTAGATAAAAAATGGGATGATGAAAAGATAATGCGTAGATATATATTTGAGGAGATTAAATGTTGGCTAGAGGATTGTACTCCGATAGTGCACTCAACAAGTGAGCAGCTTAGAGAATAAAGTGCACCTGATTGGTAGCGGCTTAGAGTATGAAATTCACTCAATTGGATGAGCAACTTTAAGAGATGGAGGGTGGTGTTCTAATAGTGCACTCAATATGTGAGCGACTTAGAGAATAAAGTGCGTCCAATTGGAAGTGGCTTAGAGAGTGAAGCATACTCGATTGAGGAGATGTTTTGAAAGATGGAGAGTAGTGCTCGTAAGGTGCACTTGGTTAGGGAGCAGCTTTATAAGTGCTCCCAGGTGAGAGGGTGGTTTTGGAAGGGAGGTGTGCTTGTTTGAAAGCGGCTAAGAGAGAGTCGTCGCCTGGACACTTAGTTTTCTAGAATCGAAATCGATTGCTTGAACGGTGGATGGATTACTGGATTTATTCCGGGGGTTCCAAAAGATGGCTTCCGAAAAAAGGGGCTCCAAAAAAGAGAGAGCCCTCCCTTCTCCCAAGAAGGAAAGGCTATATCCATAGAACAAAACCCTCCTCTCCTTCCTTGCCACAAGTTCCAAGGCTTTGTAATCGAGAGTAGCCAACATCACATGCCTGTCATTTGTCCTCTGCGGAGATTTCCACGGTAATAGGTTGGTCATTGATGCTTGCACATAGTTCTTCTGCATGCATGGGGGACCACTCGACGATAGTGGTTGCCGAAATTTGTCAGTTGAGTTGGGGTTGACTGTATTGTGCTGATGGGCTTGCACTGTGGTTGTCCTCAGCGGCCCATAATCCGTTGAGTTGTCTTTGACCAAGCCGGCTTTGAGCTTGTTACTGTGGACTCAAGGCCTTGAGCTTCATAGAGCCTTTGTTAGGCTATTGCTTTCAAGGTACTCTTCTTGTACAGGCCAGATTCTAAATCAGCCCATTGGATACCGAACTCATCATCAATGAATTAAGATTTAAAGTCAATATATATATATATATATATTGGGTTAACCCATTTTATTCTATATAGAGCTTGTTGTTTATAATATAAATAGATATATATTTATTGTACGTGTTGAGCCCCAACATAAGGGCCCATAAAACACAGTTCAATGGAAAGGCCCAGAAATGCGCCCACGAACCAAGAAGGCTGGATAGCCCGAGAGGCTCAAAACAGAGGCCAATATTCCAAAGGCCAAGACCACAACAAATGTCCGAGAAGTCCTGTCAGCTCACAAGGAAGCTCGAGGACATCATCCAGATACGAGAACAAGAAGAAGCCCGAGAACACCAGAAGTCCTGCCAAGTCTCAGATCAGTCCGAGAAGTCGAAAAGAGACCCGAGGACTTCCTCAAAGGATCGCTAAGAGCTGTCTTCTCCAACGAGTCCGTGAATTCGCGAAACGATAAGGAATGCCACGCAAGGACGAGGGCTGCCCCCTACACGGCCGGGAACGCCAGCTAAACAACCTCACCGATTCCCAAGGAACCTGCAACCACTGTCAGTTGTCGTCTAAACAAGGCACGCTTGGTCAAATTAAGACTGACACCTGGACCCTATATGCCTGATACGCCCAAGCCTACCAGCGGCGCCAGCCGCGTGCTCTCTCGCACATGTCAGCAGCATTGAATTTGGCCGGTGGGACAGTAAGCAGCACCTCGACCACCCGCTGGCTGCTACGTGTCCTCTCCCGAACGGCACGTTTTCCCCTATAAGTACTCAGCAAAGGTTCTTCCAAAAGGGACTCTTTTTCGGCCCATTCCTTCCCACTCACTCTAAAAGGAAAAACTCTCCCTTCTAAGCCATTCCAGGCGCAAAAGGAAAAGGACTTAGGTGCTTCATTAGCACTTCCCATCTCCCTTCTCAACGAGAGAGAACAAAGGAAAGACAAAGCTTCCCAACGAGTGAAACCCTTAAGGAAAGAAATACAAAACAAGAGACAAGGAAAGGATCCACCCTAAATACTTGTATTTTGTAAAGACTTCCATCTAAATCGTGAAGTATTTCTAAAGGCCCGGAGCCTCGTGGTTTCTTATCCCCATTTAAGAGGAGATTTTTCACGTAAAATCCTAGTCTCAATCTCTCCCTCTCAACTTCCATCACCAAACACTTGTGTTGCACGTGAACCTCGAGTCCCGGGACGCAACATTGGCGCCGTCTGTGGGAAGCTGACAAAAGGCACACAAGCTTCTCCCCTCACAGAACAACCAACGCCCCGAAGATGGCGAGCAGACAAGACAGTACGTCCACCCAGCAGGAGCAACGCTACGACAGGTGCCTCCGATCGGGTGGCAGGGTGAGTGGCGGCCCCGATACTAGCGTGCGCATGCTAGTACAGCAGGTGGACAGCCTTTCAAGAGCCATCCGTACCCTCCGTGAGAAGGTGGACGAGCAGTCCAGGGGCACGCGCCCCGAAAGCCCGCGTCCAGCAGTGCCCCGGAGGCGACAAGCGATTCAGGCTCCTGGCGAGTTGAGGGACTACCTCAACAGAAAGAAGTCCATGGGCCAGGCCCCGACGAAGAAGGGGCTCAAGAGGCTCTGGAAAATGATCTTCGGGCCAAAAACCGGTGAAACAAGCCAGCCGAAAGGACGAGAAAATCCCCTGTGGACAGGGGAAGGAAAAAGGCGGGCGAATGCCCAAATGAAGACCCAGGGACCGTCCAGGCAAAATAATCCCGAACGGTTGGTCCCTGGAGGAGAGAGGCCCTCAGGCCTGTTGGCTCTCACTGAGTCCCTCACCAACATCCTGAGGCAGATCAGATACGAGGAGTTCCCAAGATGGCCCAAGGCGTTGAAGAATCCAGAAGGAGGCGACCAGTGGGAGTACTGCCATTACCACTGCAGCCACGGCCATGACACCGAGGACTGCAGGAAGCTCCAGGCGAAAATCGAGCGGCTGGTAATGGAAGGCCATCTCAACCGCTTCCTGTCACGACCCGAGCATGGCCCCGGAACAGCAGGACGCAGCCGATCGCGCCGCTCGAAGGGCAAGGCCATAATGGGCGCGGAGCACGCCTAACCACCCGCTGGGGGCGCCAATACCGGCTAGGCCATTTTAATGTTGAAGGCCCAAGCACGCGGACTGATGTAACCAAAAGACCTAGAAGCGCACTAGAGGCCACTCAATGTAACACGTGTACATCAATAAAAACGTCCCTTCATTATGTCTATTACGAAGCCTTCTCATGCTCCCTCATCAACAGCAAAGCAACTCGCAGCTTAAAGCCAAAAACTCGGCTGTGACCGAGTGGCCCTAGAGGTCGAACTCCAAAAACTCGGCTATGACCGAGCGGCCCCAGAGGTCGAACTCCAAAAAACTCCGCCGTGACTAAGCGGCCCCATAAGTCGAACTCCAAAAACTCGGCTGTGACCGAGCAGCCCCAGAGGTCGAGCTTTAACGCAAAAAAAAAAAAAAACCCGAAAGGTCAAAAGGTTAAAAAGCTAGAAGATCCTAAAAGGATTACACGCTCAAACCTGAGAAGTTAAAAAGCTAAAGGATCTTAAGAAGATCACGTGCTCAAAGCTAAGAGTAAGGCGCTGTGCATTGCGCCGCAAAAAAAAAAAAACACTTGTACCAACAAAGACAAAAGAAAAGTCTAGAGCCCCGATGCAGAAAATGACAAGTCTTATTCATAAAAATGAATTCATGTACAACGTGTGACGGGATAAGAAGAAGAAACAAAATATTAAGGGAGGGCCTCTTGACTCCCTTCTCCTCGAGCCTCTTGAGCTCCTGAAGACCCTGCCTGGTCAGCCGAAGCTGGCTTCTTCGGCGTGAGAGGTTTATCTTTAAGCCCTGCCCGAGGAGGCCCAGGGAAAGGCCTCCCAGCAACGCCATATAAGTCTTCTGCGCTTAAGGCACTGGTGTTCCTGGGATCAAGGACGGCCACGGGGAACCACGGACGGATCAGTCGCGCCACTCGGTGGCACATGCGGATGCCATCCCAATACTTTCCGTCCAACACTGGTGCCATCTCCGCAATCTGTACGGACGTCCTCAACCTCTCCTCCTGGCGAAGAATCCGATCCTGGAGGAGGTCCTGCCAAAACCGCAGAAGCTTGACAATACCCTCCAAAGAGGCGATCTTCCCCTTTGCTTCAACCAACTCCGCTTCAGCCCGTTGCGCAGCTTTCCGAGCGGCCCTCGAAGACCCCATTTCCAAGCGGGACTGGGCGACCTCTCCCACCAGCTCACTAAGGCCCCCAATCAGACCTCGAAGCTAAAACAGAAAAGCTCATTAAAATACGAGCAGCCGGGAGCAAAGCGAGAAAAGAAACGGTGAGTTACCTTAGAAACGAGAGGATTGTTCCCTGCATCACGCTCCCCAAGGGTCACGGACTCCTACGGAGTGCTCCCAGGCACCACGGGTGTCCCCTCGGACTCAGGCTCAGCAGCTATAAAAGGCGCTGAATGGCCTGTCTCAAGGCCAACATCCCCGAGAAGCTCAGACGGTCGCTCAACTTGGACTACAATGGGGCACTCAGAATGATCAAGGGGCATGAGGCCGTGGACACCTAACTCCTCGACCTCTACTGCCTCTCAGACCGACTCAGCCATCATTCCTCTCTCAGCATCCACCGCGGAGTTTCCGCCTCCTATGTCCTCGGAAGGGTGATCAATCCTGTACGAGACGTCACCAGGCAAATCAACGGGAACTTCGGAGACAAAATCATCACAGGGGGCTGGACATCCGGGAGCTCCGTAATCTGCACAGTCACCCCCGAGGACTCAGCAGGAGGATTAGCAGTGGAAGTGAAGGCGAAGCCTTCAAACCCCGAGGGCTCAGGCAAAGAACCAGTCCTTGACCTCTTAAGTAGAGGAGCAGCCACATCATCGTCGCTCAAATTATCGATGTTGAAATCATCATCATCATCATCACTGGAGGGAGGCTCAGCGACCGCCGCCGGAAGCCCCGGGCTCTCGGCGAGGAGGTTTTCTCCCAGGCGATCAGCGATACCCCCGATCCTCCTCAGTCTCTTTTTCTTGGACTTTTTGGGAGGAGCTGCGGTAGAGGCCTCGGCCCGTGGTCCCCACTTGGCTTCTTCAAACTTCTCAGGGGACAGCCAGATATTGCACTTGTTCAGGTGAAAGCTTCTCAGATTGGCCAGCACCAAGTCCGTGAACTCCTTCACACTCTCCCTGTCCTCCTTCGAAGGGTCAGAGCTATACTCACTAGCCACCTTCTCCCACTTAAAGGGAACGGCCCAATGCTCATGAACGCCAAGGAAGAAGAACTTATCCTTCCACCGTTTCGTAGAGTCCGAGTTTCCTCCACACATCAAGGAGAAGTCCGGACGGGGGGTCATTACAATCCAGTCAAGGTTTTGTGTAAAGCGAAACATCACCTTAACCGTAAAGGCATTCAAGAGCTTCTTATGGCACCAGAAGAAAACGCACAATGACACCAAATACCTGACTGCATTTGGCTGAAGCCGGGCGAAGGGCACTCCAAGTGCCCTCATGACCTCGTAAAGCTCCTCTGCTATAGAAAATCGTAGCCCACCTTTGAGGTGGACTTCATAGACGGTGATGAAGCCATCCTGAGGGTACCACGCCCTATCGTGCGACTTCGGAATCATCATGGTTGTAGACTCAGAGATTCGATATCGAGCTCGAATCTCCGCAAGCTTGTCGAGCGTCACCGTAGAGGCAATCTCTCTCACTCCAGGCGCCATGGACGTCGAGAAACAAAAAAGTGGAGAAAAAACTCGAGCGAAGGAAGAACGGAAAGCCTCAACACTTAGAGGAGAAAACGAAAAGCAGGCGCAAAGGTGGAAAATCGGGGCAAGGAGGCGTTTAAATACTCCTGAAATTCAAAAGGGCGCACTCATTACCCTTGCCCATGTCGCCCGACCGTTCGTCTCAGAAGAATGATGGCCTTTCCTTCCCGAGACGTTTGTCAGCGCGTCACTTCAGCATTTAATGCATCTCAGAAGCCCAAAAACGGCGGCGCTGGAAAGGTCTCGAGCCCGGAAGAAGCCCTGGGACCATCTCCCACCAAGCATAACGCCGCATTCATCCCGAGGACGCACACGTGCTCAGACCCCCACTGTAAAGGACTTAATTCAGAGCACAGACCGTCGTACTCCTGCCCGCTCAGGAACATCCCTATCAAGTTATAAGCATGCGCGTGGACAAATTTGAGCAAGAAGCAGCCAACTCCTCTAGAAGATCAAGCGACTTCATGCCAAACGGCTGAGAGCCTCGAGCCTTTTGGCATGGGGGGCTATGTTGGGCCCCAACATAAGGGCCCATAAAGCAAAGCTCAATGGAAAAGCACAGAAATGCGCCCACGAAGTAAGAAGGCTGGATAGCCCGAGAGGCCCAAAACAGAGGCCAATATCCCAAAGGCTAAGACCACAACAGATGTCCGAGATATCCCGTCACCACAAAAAGCTCGAGGACATCATCCAGATAAGAGAACAAGAAGAAGCCCGAGAACACCAGAAGTCCTGCCAAGTCTAGGATCAGTCCGAGAAGTCAAAAAGAGACACAAGGACTTTCCTCAAAGGACCGCTAAGAGCTGCCTTCTCCAACGAGTCCGCGAATTCATGAAACAATAAGGAACGCCACGCAAGGACGAGGGCTGCCTCCTACACGGCCGAGAACGCCAGCTAAGCAACCTTGCCGATTCCCAAAGAACCTGCAACCACTGCCAGTCGCCGTCTAAACAGGGCACGCCTGGTCAAATCAAGACTGACACCTGGACCCTATATGCATAATACGCCCAGGCCTATCAGCGGTGCCAATCGCGTGCTCTCTTGCACATGTCAGCGGCATTGAATGTGGCCGGTGGGACAATAGGAAGCATCTCGACCACCCGCTGGCTACCACGTGTCCTCTCCCCAACGGCACATTTTTCCCTATAAGTACTCAGCAAAGGTTCTTGCAAAGGGGACTCTTTTTCGGCCCATTCCTTTCCACTCACTCCAAAAGGAAAAACTCTCCCTTCCGAGCCATTCCGGCGCAAAAGGAAAAGGACCCCAGGCACTTCATTAGCACCTCCCATCTCCCTTCTCAACGAGAGAGAACAAATGAGAGACAAAGCTTCCCAACGAGTGAAACCCTTAAGGAAAGAAATACAAAACAAGAGACAAGGAAGTGATCTACCCTAAATACTTATACTTTGTAAAGACTTCCATCTAAATCGTGAAGCATTTCTAAAGGCTCGGAGCCTCATGGTTTTTCCTACCCATTTAAGAGGAGGTTTTCCACGTAAAATCCTAATCTCAATCTCTCCCTCTTAACTTCCATCACCAAACACTTGTGTTACACGTGAACCCCGAGTCCCGGGACGCAACAGTACGGATGGGTAAAGTTATTGATTCCGTTATTAAGGTGATAACCCTGGGCAAATAAATCATTACATTGAGTGTATTTATTGAACAAGATTAATAAACAATTATTTTTTAAAATTAAACACTGATGTTGTGAAAGATTATTCTGCATATTAGATATTTTTTGATCTTAGAAAATTGAAAACTTTGTTTATTATGTACATTTACTTTGACTAAGTTAATTAATGATAATTATTTAGATTAAGTATCAAGATGATACTAAATCTTGTATTTGATAAAGTAATTTATATAAATTCTTAATAAAATATCAGCAATTTTCAAACCGATTAAAAATATCTATATAATAAGAAAATTGATGAGTCAAACTTTATGAAATGTCATATCTTTGATTTCAAAATCCTAATCCAATTTAATTAACATCAAATTTAGACTAATTTAACATCTATAATCATAAATCGAATGTTAAATTAACCAACTTAAACCAATTAAACTCTTAGGACGCATATTTATAACAAATACCGTTAAACGGTTCAACTATAAATAATTATTTAAACATAAGATAGAAAAGACAAATTTGAAAGTAGCTTTGAAGTCTCATTAACAATTCAACTTAGAGTATTATTAAGAAAAAATATTTTGAACCCAAAATTAGAGTAACCAAAATAAAATATCAAATATTCTACTGAAATTTAACAATTCCTAATCTATGACCATAATACAAAAAATATCTAAATCCATAATCGTCAACTCTCTGTCTAAAAATTAATATACAACCAAAATACCCTAAAATTACTTCTCTTGAAAGCCTTTGTCATCATCAAAAGTCTTTACAGTAACATTTGATCCCACTAATCTAAAAGATTAACAAAAATTTGATAAAAATGAGTCTAATATTCAATAAAATAGTTATAAATTTATATATATAGATATAACAAACGTTGGCATGCCAAATCTCTAAATGGCATTCTTCGCATTAGCCAAGTATTTAGCTAAGAGGTGGTTGTACGCCTCAAAATTTCGGTTAATTTGGTTAACGGCTCGCACTGAATCGCTATAGACGGTCGGCCGCCTAACTGAGCACTATTTGGCTAGTCGTAATTCAGTTAACAATACTTCGTACACCGCAACGTTGTTGGTGGTCGAAAAATCAAGTTTGAGGGAGTACTTCACTTCAAACCCATCTAGGGTACTTAGGACCACTCCGACACTGCTGTCTGAGTTTGTAAATGATTCGTTCACGTTGAGAACCCACTCCGACTCTTCCGGGTGGTGATCCACATCCTCAGTGGGATGTTCATCAACGATTGGGGTCGTGGTCTCGACGATGAAGTAGGTCAAAGTTTACCTCTTAATGGTTGGTCTAGACCAAAAGTGAATGTCAAACTCTCCCGACTCGATGGCCCACTTCACCAGCCGTCCAAAAACGTCACGTTTTTGGAGGATACTCTTCAGTGGTTGATCGATCAGAACGACCGCGCAATGAGCCTGGAAATAGGGTCTCAACTTCTTGGCTAAGAAGACAAGTGCCGAAGCATGTTTCTCAGCGCGCGGGTAGCGTGAGTCTGCACCGATCAACATCTTACTCACATAGTAAATTGACCACTGATAATCGGAGTCCTAGCGTATGAGAACAGAGCTAAGAGCCAGCTCTAACACTGCCAGTAGGGGTACAACACTTCTCTATTGCTGGGTGACGTCAACATCGATAGACTGGCCAACTACTGTTTTAACTCATCCAAGGCTGCCTAGTACTCCGCAGTCCACTAAAAATTGTTTACTTTAGTCCCCCTCAAAGCCTTGAAGAAAGGCTGATATTTATCCCCCAACTTTACTAAGAAACGGGACAGTGCTACCAGTCATCCGATTAACCTCTCCATGGTGGAGACATGTCCATGAGAGCCTTGATCTTTTCTGCATTTATTTCAATCCATCGTTGAGAGACGATAAAACCTAAGAACTTCCCTGAGTACACTTCAAAGACACACTTTAAATGATTTAACTTCATCTGGTGCGTACGGAGTACCTTGAAGGAGGATTCAGCCAGATTGTGAATATGATCGCTAGTGGTCTTACTCTTAACGAGTATGTCGTCGACGTACACCTCCATATTATGGTGGATTTACTTCTCGAACATTTTGTTCACGAGCCTCTGATAAGTGGCGCCTTCATTCTATAGACCGAAATGTATGACCTTGTAGCAGTGGGTGCCTTGGTCGATCATGAACAAGGTGCACTCCTCGTCCTCTAAGCTCATCCAGATTTTATTGTAACCAGAGTATGCATCCATGAAGTTCAGCAGCTTGTGTTCAGAAGTCAAGTCCACCAACAAGTCGATCTTATGTAAATGGAAGTTGTCTTTTGGGCCGGCCATATTGACGTTAGTGAAGTCGACGAACATCCGCCATTTTTGTTGCTTTTTTTACCAAGACGATGTTGGAGAGCTAATCTGGGCACTGGACTTCTCTGATGAAGTCAGCATCCAATAGCTTCTTCACTTCTTTTCGGATGGTTACGTATTTATCCATGGAGTAGTTTCTTCGCTTCTACTTGACGGGCTTATGATCGGGATCGAGGTTCAACTTGTGGACCATTATTCAACTGAAATCTCAACCATGTCAATGGGTGTCCGCACGAAAATATCAGCATTTTGTCTTAAGAATGTTATCAGCTCGTCACGCAGGGGTCCGGTGAGTGAGCCCCTAATTTGTACACACCTCTTTGAGTCTTTTAGATTTAGTGGTACTAGGTCAATTGCTTCTTCAGACTGTGACTGTTACAAGGTTGCTTCGTCTCAATAGTCTAGTTCTCCTGTAGGCCGTACACAGCCGCTCGGTACAATCTAGGACATATAACATGTCCACCCAATAACTTGGACACCTAACACTTTACCGATATTGCATACTGTTGGAAACTTCATTTTTAAATGCAGTTTGGAGATGACAACTCCGAACGCTGCTAAGCATGGCCGGCCTAGGATAGCGTTGTATACAAATGGCAGGTCAATGACCAAGAAGATGAGTGTACGATTTGTAGTTCTAAGGTACGTACCCAAGGTGATCTCTAACTGTATCATTCCTTAGGTAGCCACAGGCTCATTGTCTAGGCCATAGAGTGGACCTTCGGTAGGTATCAGTTGATTCTTTTTGAGACTAAGTTTAAAGAAGATATCGAGATAAAGTAAATCCTTTGAGCTTCCATTATTAGTGAAAACGTGTTTCATTTTGTAGTCCATGGTACCATCTAAAACGAGTACAAATACAACAAGGAGATCAGCGTGTGAAAAAATTATATGATCCATGTCACTATCACTAAAGCTAATAACATTCTCTTCTATTCTCTGCTTCTTTCGCCCAACTTACCTCTCACTGTGATATGTTTGGGTCTTTGTCGACCAGATTGTGATCATGTTGACTACTTCGGCCGTGACTCGATTCCGTGGCTGGGACAGCTCTAGACCTTTCCCTCCTGAGGTGCCGAAACTCTATCCAGGGTTCCTGACCAACCTGGTGAGATGGCCTCTCTGAATGAACTCCTTAATCTCTCGCTGGAGTGTCTTGCAGTCCTCCGTGGCGTGTCCCAGAGATCGATGAAAATCGTAATATTTTGCTAGATTTTCTCCCTCCCGGTTCTTCAGTGGCTTTGGTCACTTGAGGAACTTCTTTCTACGGATCTGCATGAGGACATTGAACTGTGTATCAATCAGGGGATTCAAGTTGATCGGCCCATACTCCTTACAACCCTACGCTCCGGTCCTGTGCTGCTTCCTGCGAGAATTGTTGTCGCCATCGTCCTTCCTTTTTCCTT
This sequence comes from Nepenthes gracilis, assembly GCA_033239525.1. Classification (NCBI taxonomy): domain Eukaryota; kingdom Viridiplantae; phylum Streptophyta; class Magnoliopsida; order Caryophyllales; family Nepenthaceae; genus Nepenthes; species Nepenthes gracilis. The sequence continues at coordinate 8,853,799 of BSYO01000009.1, forward strand.
TGACCGGAAAAGAGTGAGGTTGGTCGGTCCTGTTAGAGTGCTTCGCCTCGTTAGATTCTTCGGCGGCTGCGTAACCTTGTTGATAGACTCTACTTTGCGAAAGGTCTGCGGGTTCTTGTGGGCCTAGTGCTTGATGAAGTCACTATGTGTCAACGCGGAGATGAAACTGCCGAGCTTTATCTCCTCGGTGAGCCTAGAACTTCCTCGGGTTTTCTCCCTATCTGTACTTAATATGGGAGAAATATCACGGCTGCTTTTTTTCCCGACGGCTGGATGCGTACTGGGCCAGGAAGAGATCAGTAAGTCCAGGAAAGCTCCGGATCGAGATTGATGGGAGTCGGGGGAATTAGATTCGGGCATCTCCTTTCAAGGTGAGAAAGAAGCAACGACACATTGTTGCATCCTTCAAGCCGTGAAGACTCAGATGAGTGTAGAAGTGATCGAGATGATCCATGGGATCAGTACTCCCATCGTAAAAATCTAGTGCTGGCATCTTAAACTTGGCCGGTAATGGACGATTCAAGATCTCAACCATGAAGGGAGATCTCTCCAAATCAACGGCATGTTCGTCATCATTTTTGAACATGCGGTTCCAGATCTTCTTAACTTTTGCCTCCACTTGGGAGGCGTTTCTAGATTTCTTGGAGTTGAGGTAGGTCCTCAACTCCATTTTTTCAGCAGTGCGGTGAGTAGCTGGCTGGCTACTACCGTTGGTGGATCGGACGATCCTAGAGGCTCTCTCCTGAACCTGAGACTTAAGCTCTTTCCAAGAGTATCAGGGATTCCTTTACTCTGGGCTCTCATCCGGAGTCCCACAGCCTAAGCGTCCTTTAAGCCTTGGACGGGTCTGGACATTGGAGGGTCTCCGAGTATGAGAGTTGCCCAACCTCATTACCTTCTTAACTGGCTTGTTCTTCCTATGGCCTCATCTCCTGGAGGCCGGAGTAGAAATTATGCAAGGTGGTGCCCCCTATTTCTTCTTGTCTTGGCGGCTGTAGAGTATTTAGAGCATTCTGATCATGTTACCTATTTACTCTGCCGGGTTTTGAAAGAACGGTGCCGGTGTTCCTCTAACCAGGTTACCAGTAAAGTGGTTCTGGTCATGGGAGGTAGCATCTCTAGTGGGAGCGCTAGTCTGAACTTTGGTATTCACCATTCTGATTGATGGTACTGACTTTGAAGGTGAAAGTGGTTGGCTTTTTGTTAGCTTCTCACAGACAGCGCAAATGATGCGTCATGGATCCAAATTTTGAATAGATTCAGATCAAGTAGTTCGTCTGATTTTAACTCTGTTCACTGAGTCTCGGATCCTACACACAACAATTTAAAACAAGAGGTCAGGTGACGGCGGGATGTGGTTCCATCGAAAACACTTCGACGTTCAAGTTAGTAAATGGTTGCCTTCTAAGAATAGAAGGTGAATGCAAAGAAAGCAATATGATTGCTAGAATAGTGTTTGTGGGAGTGGAAATGCTCTCATAGATAAAGAGGCTTTGGGTGCTCGTGGGGAGTAAATTCCCTAAGTATTGAGTTCGTTTAAAACTAGTAACACAGAGAGAGAAAGAACATTGGGATGCTCGTGTGTATAAAAGCTTCTGAGAGCTTTAAGTTTGCTTGAGAGCTTTTGTTGGTAAGAGAAAGCGTTACCATTGAAGGGAGCTTCTATGGCCTTTTATAGCCATGGGCCTTTGGCAACCTTCCTTGTGCAGAGGGGTTTGATGTCTGCATCCTATTGGAGATTGTTGCCTTTCCTATATATGGGTAAGCACTTTTCTGGTTGTAACAGTCAAAGGATCGATTTCCTTCTTTCTGCGTTTTATAACCATTAGGGTTTCCAGCAGATCGTACATGGATTCTGGCGCCTTCCTCACGAGATGTGCATTGATTCTGAATGTGATCATTATAGTGAAGTTTGCCTTTTTGGAGAAGCGCAAAATTAGGACAGATGACCGTTGTGACTTGAGGACAGACACGTGGACCAATCTGGGCTTGGGCCACGTGCATCCTGGTCATCGGCCAATCTACTGGCCGTCTTTTCGGTTCATGGAAATGTTGATCTTCCTGAGGTAAAATGGGCTTTCTTGATTTTGGGGCTCTACCGGCCCAGCAATCTTTCGTTCGATCAACAGTGGCGTTGAACGTTTAGGTAAAAATGGGCCGCTGAGGATTTGTGCCATTTTTTTCTTTGTGGGCCAACCCGTTACTGACGTCTTCATCAAATATAAACAAATATTAAAACAAAGTGAGAGCCATATCCATGCTTCATAATTTCAATACGAATATATAGAATAAAGTAAAATATATATTTATTTTTTATAATTTTAATATAAATAAAATTATTTTTTCTTTACGTTAGAAATGATTTTTTCCTTGTGCGGTGGAAGTTTGCCTTTGTGGTCCTTGTGGACTTCGAATTATTTATTTTTGGTCCCCTTTGGGACCTTCGGTTTGTACACAATTTTTCCTTTAGTTAATTTTATTTATATATAAGACTTACTTATCCCATATATATATATATGATTTTTTTCTTATTTTTATGATATTAGTATTAATGCATGATTGAACTTGATCATAAGGTTGACCATATTTAGGCAAACATTTGATGTGTATTCCAGTGTAAATTGAATGGGTTTTTTTGAAAACATAATATGGACTTATTTGCTTTTATTGTCTGTAATGCGAAAAAATAAATAATTAATCACTTAGATCAAATTTCCTCCTCAAATCGTCTTTATTTCTAGTTATATCTTATATTTAAGAACGTATAATTATAAAATGTCGATATTACTATGATGTCAATTTAAATTTGCATAAAAGCAAATATCCAATCATTCAAATCAAGTTTCCTCCTCAAATCATCTTTATTGTCTGTTATACATGAGGTTTGGATACGTATAATTATAACATACCGAATTATGATGATGCTAATAATTTTAATTTTATTATTTTAAAAGATTACGGATCCTTTAAAAATAATAATAAAATAACATAAAAATGAACAAATTATTATTTTCACTGTATTAAATATCAAAAAATATTAAAAAAAAAAACGTTTTTTAGTATTTCATTTGCCCTAAAATAAACAGAGCTTTCAAGTCAAATTAAAAGCAATTATAAACGCTATCATAACTGAGTATCTATACGCCGTTGATTGTGTAACATTGAAGTAGCTGAAAGGTCGATTATGTCCTTGAGAAGTGCTCGTTTCAGGGACATTTGGCGTAAAAACGAACATGTCGCAGAGGGCTCAAGTAGAAGATGGGGGAGTTCCGTACTTAGCTCAACACTGAGATGTAGTTTTTTGCCTCACTCTTGAGTAGAAAATGGAGGAGTTTGAGAGGGAGATGCCTTATTTTTGAGGTGCGATATATAAGAGAACATAAATGGTGAGGGTTTGAAGAAGAGAAGGTGAGAATGAAGACGAAGGAGTATAAAATACGGAGAGAGGAAAGTGGCTACTGTGGTGACTGATTTATATTAAAAAATAACGCATTTCACTTCATACTTAAATTATAGACTGATGTTTTTTTAAGTAAAAGAAAAATAAAGAATGTTCAGTAAGATTGGTCTAACAATAATTACAATTAATTAATAAATATTTTAATAATTTTTTAAAAAAAGGAATAAAAGAATAAAAAAACACTTATAAAGAATAATTACAATATATTTTCTAATATAATCTTTTCATTTTACTGTAAAGTCATTGGCTGTATGCCAAATTTGAGGTATCAAGAGAACATCCCTAAGACCTCCATAAACCCATTCTTTATTTATAATTATAATAATGTAAATACCTCGAAAATTGCAAGCATATTATCAAAAGGGCATCCCTAAGAACCCTCATAAACCCATTCTTTATTTATAAAAGGCGATTCTTGAGACATTCAAATGCATTCAAAATGCAGGCATAACAAAGCTAAAAAGCCTCATTATTCTAAAGAAATTCTCCTCATAAACCTGTCTCCATCAGCCTTTGCAAACAATTAAGGGCTATTCTAAGTTTACTAAGTAGACACTAAAATCTCAAGAATCATAAATTTGGAATGAAAATAAGCTTAATATTTATCCATCTGTTTCCCAATGAGAAACCCTTAATTAACCTTTTGCAACTTATCCAACTCGTTATGTAAGTTGTTATTCAGGCTTTTATGGTGCTGGATTAGCTGGTTTTGTTGGATTAATTAGCATCACAAGGAGCTGCTAATCATGCTTTTTCTTAGACACCAATCTCCCCTCTTTATTGAGCAATTTCCCTTCATATAAACCCTAAAACGTCATGCCTTACGTTATTTTGCAGTCGCGGTGTTCAGATATCATGGCGTATCGTGGTAAAAAACAATGGTGGTTGTGGCTATCTCGAATGGTCGCAGTTACACTGTCACTAGCTTTTAAATTTGTGATAAGCAGGGTGTCCAACGAACTTATACTTCATTGAACCATTATTTTGTTGGTAGTAACTGATATTATTTTATCTTTGACTCCATGAAATACATATGATGCTGAGGAACTGACTAAAAATTTAAACTTATTAATATATGAAGGTCATTAATGATTTTATGATCTTACATATCCTCTTATATGAGTGCTCTTTAAATATAAAATATGATTTAAAATATATGCTAAAGAGTTTGGGATACCTAATCCTTTAAAAGATGAATTGATTCAACTATTTGTAACTACAACTATAAGGAACAAATTTTAAATTATAATTTCAGTTCGATTAATTAAAATAAGATAAATAATTTAATAATGTCAAATAAAAATTTGAATCAAAGTCAATATTCTAATCAGGTTATATCAGGTTGAGTAATACCCGATTGGTATCTGACATGCGCACATTCATGGTTTTGACAAAAATGACACGCCTGATACATACTCGAGAGACACTCATATGTATTTTAGGCAAATTACTCACAATCGACATACATTTAAAGGATGCACTTGCGTGTTTGTGGTAGAGTGCACACATCTGATGGACGCTTGTGCACCGTACGAATTGTCTTAGCGCCTAATACACCCTTGATAAAGCGACATGTGCCAATATTATATATAAAATCCATCTGACCGATTTTCAGTCATTTTTATCAAATTTTGGAGAAAAAGAGAGAAAAAGAAGAGAGAAAGAGAGAGAAGAAGGGTGAGAGGGTTAGAAGAGGAGAATTCAAGTAAATTTAAGAAAGATTTTGATAATTTTAAATTTAAAATAAATGTATCTAAATCATTTTTCTCTTGTTACTATTTTTTCTTAATATCTAAGGGTATTTATTATCTTAAATACTCACACATACTATAATTTTATATTTAAGATATTTATGCTTTATATGTATATACTTTTGTTCCCATTTTATGTATTTTTTGAAAAATTTATATCCTTAATTTATATATATTGTGTTTTCAAGCAAATGTTTTACACTAATACTAATGCATGTTCTAAAATTATATTTAAATACCCTTACATATTTTAATTTTTGTATATAACACTCCTACATATATTAAATTATTAAATAATGCTTTATATGTCTTGAAATTATACTAAATCATCTATGCATATTTTACCGTTGAAATAAAGTAATGGAATTTCACTAATAATACTAAATTCCTACACTTTCCAAAATATACAACATTTGTATGTTTAAAATTCTCACAATGTGGCTTTTATATGTTTCAAAATTATATAATCAAATTTTTATAAAAATTATAATATACTGCATGCTAAGTATTTAAAAAATTAAGAAAAATTTTATATAAGTTAAAAGATAATAGTATTTTCTTCTTTGATATGAAAAAATATAAAGAAATATGTTCAAATTGGAGTAAAGTCTTCCATTGGATTATGCACGAATCATAGTAAAGAATTGACAGTGATATATTATCGTATGTTTTAATATATTATAAAGATAATCAATATTCGACCTATTATTTACAGGTTAAAAGTGGCGTTTAGCCTCGTTCATGGTGTTATATGTATAATAACTCACTTATGGGTCATGAATAATAGTGTATAACTTTTAATTGTATAAAAATATATATAGTATAAGTTTTGATTAGTCTCTCATTTATTGATAGGGCCTTAGTGATCTTTAGTTATCAACCTGATTTGAATATGCTTTAATATTACATAGTTTGTAGAAAATAAAATTTGGTTATTAGCCTAAAACTATGAACAAATATTATTGAATCCATATGACATTGCCCCTAATTTAGATCATGTTTTATTTTAACATATTTCAAAATAAGAAATATGATAAATTATAAAAATTATATACCTTACTAAGTAATTGAGTCACGATTACCTTATTCTTTTACTAACCTTTTAGATTAACGGGTTTAAGACATACTTGTAGGTGATGAAAATTAATAGAAAGGTTATCTAAGAACTATAATTAAGATTTGGAATTTCAAATGATGTATTTGTCTCATAGCAGTTGATATTATAATAACTAGTTTATAGAAATATTTTGTTGATAATTTAGTTGGTTTTCGATATTGTCCAATGATATATTTAAGATATAATTTTATCTACTCTAATTTTAATTAGGACGTATCTCTTTACATATGATTCGAGATCGCATATAATCGGTACTTAGAGCCACTTTGGGGCATAGTATTTTTGAATTCTACGACTTGACTTATCACTTTATTTGGATTATTTGTAGATATTTGCCATTTTTGGGTTTACATCACGACATCGTTTTATTCAGTATTTGGCCAAGGAATGAATAATGAACTTCAGGAAAAATTAAAGGATAAACTTTTCGATTAACTTTAACAAGGACTATTAACTAATTTAATAGGACCACAAGATCGATGATGTGGCAATAACTGTTCGATTAATATTACACGGCTGAGATTTTTCTTGTAAAATAAAGTTTTTATTAAATATTAACATAAAAATAACTTTTAAAACTAAATAGCCGAATATCTCAACAAATATAAATAATATTATACGAATCAGGCACCAAGTCATACGTATGCAATGACAAGCGTCTTATCATCACACGCAAATGTTAACAATTTTGTTAACCCATGTATGAGTATGTCTTAACCACACACTAGTGTGAACCATTCTCTCAATACATGCGCGAACACACTTCTACTATGCACGAGTATGACCCATTCGATTAATAGACGCACGAGGACCCATTAGGTTGGGTCAAGTGCTAGCTAATATATATATCTAATATTTAATTATTCTAAAAAAATTTACTTAATATTGTTAATTTCTGATATCATATTTTATAAATTAGAGATTGCGTGTTATAATTTATGAGATATCCACAACAATCTCTACATTGGCTTGGCTCGTATAATAATATCATATTTGATATGATGAGATACAAATCTAATTTTTATATTATTTTTAATAAAATTATTATTTTATTATTTAATTGTTTAAGTGATAGTAATAATATATATATTTAATGGGTCCTGGAACCCTAGGCCCAAAATCGCAGATGCAGGCCCAAAGAGTCACGTAAGAAGGCTGGCCCAAAAGACACACAAGCCCGTCAAATCCAAATGGCTAACTTGTTTCGAGCGCACAGCAACCCGGACGACACCGAGATCCGTTTGAGGACGGGGACCACCAAAAGCCAAAAATGACCCAGGCGCCAGCTCGGACGGCAGACGGCGCATGCTGCCACGAGCGACCAACGGCTCGACACGCGCACTGGCAGCCATGCGCCTACGGCGCCGCATCTGGCAGACCGCCACAGTGTCCCCGTCACGGCCCGCATCCACAGTAATGGCGATGGTGGCAGGCAACCCTGACACGCCAGCGCCACGTGTCGTCTCCCTTACGGCATCACGTTCCTTATAAATACCCTACTTCAGCAACTGAGAAAGGACTTTTGATTCTGAACCCGTCTACCCATACTCATACTCAAGCAAGAACCCTCCAGAGAAAAAACAAAGGCAAAGAGAGGAGAGAAAAGAGAGAAGTTTATCTTCCTTAAGCTGTAACATCCTGAGAACGTGAAAGTTCCCCAAGCATTCATTGTATCTTCTCTTTACTATAGTGAGATTTCTCAGACTGCTCGTCCACCGCCGTGGTTTTTCACCCCTCGTCAGATTAAGGGGTTTTCCACGTAAACAGACGCGTTCTCCCACTGTCCCCATACTTTTCTCTCTCTTTTCGGGATCTACTTATTTTATGTTGCTCCAGTCTGCCCGTCCGCGCGCTTAAAAAGGTCGCTTGCACTCGATTTAGCGTACGGCCAGATTCGTAGGACGCAACATTGGCGCCGTCTGTGGGAAGCGATTGAAAGTCTGCTTTTCACATTTTCCACAAGTACACAAAGAACGCAAGCTTCAAATTTCCAAATGGTGAACACAAGGGCGCAAGGAGCGCAAATTTGAAAGAAGTGGCCTCACAAGGCGGTGGCGCTAACCCCGTGTCTTGGGGTTGAGGATCATCCCGATCCGGTGATGAGGGCTTGGCCACCCGTAGCCCGGCATGTCGCAAGCCTTCACCGTTGCCCTCTGCTCCCAAAATTGACCCGGCCTTAGCCGGTGGCTCCCGACAGGCCTCCCAGCCGAGGCGCCTGGCGCCGGAACGAAGGAGGCGGTCGTCGCGAAAACCTCCGAGTCGACGAGAACACCTGAGGACCAAAGTGGCTTCCAGTAGCAGAGCACCACGAAGGGTCGAGGACCAACCAAGTCCTCGGGTCCAGGGAGAAAGCCCCGAGAGGCGCCAGTCTGAGGCCCAATGGGACCGCCGCTACCACGACGATCAAGAGGCGGCTCCTCGAGATGCTCTCCCAAGAGGAGCCCGCACGGTCCGAGAGTGCCGTGCAATTCGGGAGCCTTACGAGTTAAGGCACTACCTGAACGAGAGAAGGACGACTGCCCCACCTCGAGTGGAGGCTAGGTCGGAAAGAGGATGGAATCTGATGCTGCGCGAGAGCAGCGGAGGAGGAGCTAACGCACTCCAATCTCCGTTTTCCACGGAGATTAGGGCGAGGACGCTCCCAAAGTTTAAGATGCCCGACACGGAGTTATACGACGGCGGTGATCCCATGGATCACCTTAATCATTTCGTAGAGCACCGAGCTGCGGGGGCACAGGCGAGACAACCATGTGCGAGTGCTTCCCTCGACTCGAAGGGGATGCGAATATGGTTTTACGGAATGCCCGCGGACTCTATCCGCGATTTTGGAGACCTGGCGACGGCTTTCCTGTCCCAGTTTACCTCTAACAGAAGAGTGGAGAAACAGCTGTGGCACCTCACTCGAATCAAGCAAGGGGCCAGGGAGAACTTGAGAGGATTCCTGGCACGGTTTGCAGCGGAGGCCAGGCAGATCCGAGGCTGACCGACGAGGTGAAGCTGAACGCCTTCCTCTCGACCCTCGAGGGGGGTGCTTTCTTTAAGCACCTCATCCACAAAGGCCCGCAGACCTTCATAGAGGTTGAGGCTGTGGCCAGAGCTTACATCGCGGCCGAAGAAGCCAACGACGCATCAAGGCCTGAGAGGGACGAGCACCCTCAGCAGAAGGCCGCAGAAGGAAAAAGGAAATCTGGGGACTATCAAAGTCCCCAGACGTCAAAGAAACACCATAAGGCCGAGCAGAGCTCTCGGAGAGAGCCGCGGCCAATCCATCTCACGCCGCTGAACGACTCCCGCACCAACGTCCTCATGTAGATCCGGGGGAAAAAATTCTTGAAGTGGCCCAAGCAACTGAAGAACTCGGACGGTGGGGACCAATCGAAGTATTGTAACTTCCACCGCTCCGGGGTCACGGCCACGAGGACTGCGGGACCCCTGCGAGGGAGATCAAGAGCTTATCGGAGAGGACACCTCGGCCGCTTCCTTCAGATGGCCGGGACAGGCCTCGGGGCCGAGGACGGTGGAGGCGCTTGAGCCCCCCCAGAACCGAGTGGCTGCGGGGTCGTGAACATGATCTCGGCCACCGCCGCTAGGGAGACGGGCGTGAGCTTGCGGCGCGAAGAGGCCAAGGACGGGGCTTGGGAGTGAAGACGATGTTATCTGCTCTAGCAGTAGGGACTTAGGCACTGTAACTTCTCCTCACTCCGACCCCCGGTTAACTGCCACTTTCGTTTCAAATGGAGCAAATGACTACGGATGAAACGAGTCTTTGTTGATAATGGAAGCTCTGTGATTTCTTTGTATCTTGATACTTTCTTCAAATTTGGGCTTAAGCAGAATCGAATGAAAGCGACTGAAGAGCCACTCTACGGGCTGGACAATGAGCCAGTGCCCGTCCAGGGTGTCATCCAGTTGGAGGTGACCCTGGGAACGTATCCGAGGACAGCATCGAAGGTCCTCACCTTCCTCGTCGTGGACCTGCCCTCGGTCTATAACGCGATACTCGGACGGCCTTACTTGGCCGCGTTCAACGCAGTAACCTCCATCCCACATCTCAAGATGAAGTTTCCCATCCCGTGTGGGGTAGGAGAGGTCCTCAGGGACCAGTTAACGGGACGGATGTGTTACTTGGCGCAAACCGAGCAAGTAACGCTTCCGCAGCCCATGGAAGACCTCGACCTCAGGGACGAGGCAACACCGCAACACGCTCGGCCGGAGAACCCATAGTCCGAGTCCCGGTTGAATCCCGCGGATCGGATAAGTATGTCCAAATAGGGAGCTCACTCTCGGAGACAAACAGGACCCGGCTCGTCGATTTCTACAAGAGAACTCGGACGTGTTCGCGTGTTCCCCCAGTGACATGCCCGGGATCTCACCCGAGGTCATCGTCCACAAATTAGGCGTCGACCCTCGGCATAAGCCGGTCAGACAGAACCGAAGAAACTATTCCACAGAGAAGTTGGTGGCCATCCGCGAGGAGGTCAAGAAACTCCTGGACGCTGGATTTGTCCGAGAGGTCCAGTACCCGGACTGGTTGGCCAACGTTGTATGGTAAAAAAGAGCAATGGGAAGTGGAGGATGTGCGTGGACTTCACCGACCTCAATAAGGCGTGCCCCAAAGATAGCTTCCCGTTGCCTAGGATCGACCACCTTATGGACTCGACGTCCGGCGATGAACTCTTAAGCTTCATGGATGCATACTCCGGGTACAACCAGATCAAAATGAGCCCCGAGGATGAGGAGTACACGTCATTCATGACGGACCAAGGGACATACTGTTATAAGGTAATGCCCTTTGGTCTCGAACGCTTGAGCAACTTATCAGCGGCTCGTGAATAAGATGTTCAAAGACAGATAGGCGGCTTGTGGAGGTATACGTTGACGACATGCTCGTCATGAGCGGGATGAGCGCGACCACGTGAGGACTTGGGCGAGACCTTCCATGTGCTCAGAACCCACGGTATGAAGCTCAACCCCGATAAGTTCACTTTCGGTGTTGCCTCCAAAAAATTCTTGGGCTACATCGTATCACACCGAGGGATCAAGGCAAACCCTGAAAAGATCCAAGCGATCTTGGACATGCGGTCTCCGCGGACGGTGAAGGAGGTTCAGCAGCTTACTGGGCGAGTAGCCGCCCTCTCCCGTTTCCTAGCAAAGTCGGCTAAGAAGCACCTGCCTTTCTTCAAAGCCCTGAGAGGAACAAAATCCCGGGATTTTCTGTGGAGTGATGACTGCGAGGAGGCATTCCAAGGACTCAAGAGCTACCTCTCGAGTCCGCCCCTCTTAGCTTCTCCTCGGCGGGCGAGGCTATACTTGTACCTCTCCGTGTCAGAACGCAACCCAGGCTCGGTATTGAAGAAATGCGAGAGCAGCATGGCAAGTAGCAGCCCGTGTATTACGTCAGCAAGACTCTCGTGGGCGCCGAAACCAGGTATCCCCTGACGGAGAAGGTGGCCTTGGCATTGGTGCATTCCTTGAGGAAGCTCGGGCCATACTTCCCGAGCGCACAAGGTAATAGTCCTAACCGATCAGACCTTTAAGGGACATTTTGCGGAACCCGAGATCTCCGGCCTACCGATCAAGTGGGCCATCGGGTAGGGAATGACATAGAGTTCCGTCAGAGACCAAGATTAAAGGGACAGCGCTGCGTGGACTTTCGTTGAGGCAGCGGCACCGCCCACTTCTCACGGACCGGACTACCACGAGGCGAGTTCAGCGAGCCTCCGCTTGGACCTTGCACGTGGGCGGCTCCTCTATGAAGGGCGAGTGCGGAGGCGGTTGTGTTGCGCACACACGAGGGGATGGAGATAAAGTGCAGCGTTGACGTTGGGGTTCTCGGCCGCAAACAACGCTGCGGAGTACGAGGCCTTGCTAGGGGACTCAGGCTCATGAGGAATACTGCCCGAGAGCTGGTCATCTATAGTGACTCCGAGTTGGTCATTAATCAGGTCCGCGGATACTTCGACGTCAACAACGAGCAGCTGTCCAAGTACCTTTTAAAGGTCAAGGACATGATCGTGGGATTCAAGACGACCGAGTTCATCCACGTCCCGCGGGAGGAAAACGCCAAAGCCGACACGCTTGCACGAGCCGCGGCTTCGGGAGATCCTGAACAGTACGCTAGGGGGATGCGAGAAATCCTGAGCAGGTCCAGCATTGAAGACCCCGAGCGGAAGGTGATGCAGGTCGCGGAAGGGAGCACCTGGATGACTCCCTACCTGAAGTTTTTGTCTAATGGCTCGCTACCCGAGGACCCGAGTGAGGCCAAGAAGATAAAGAAGACAGCGGGTTGGTACACAATCGTGGACGGCCGGCTGTATCGACGGGGCTTCTCGGCCCCTTACTTAAGGTGTCTCACTCCAGAGGAAGCCGAATACGTCCTGCAAGAGGTGCATCTCAGAATATGTGGATCCCATGTTGGGGGAAAGAACCTTGCTTTTAAGCTCATGAGGCAAGGGTACTACTGGCCGACTATGAAATATGACGCCATGGATTTCGTACGCAAATGCGAGAGTTGCCAACTTCACAGTAACATGAGCCGTCACCCCACACGGATCTTCGGGCGCTGCAATCCCCATGGCTATTCGCCCAATGGGGGCTCGACATCCTCGGGCCATTTCCTCTCGCTCCCGGACAAAGAAAATTCCTAATTGTGGGAATTGACTACTTCACCAAATGGGTGGAAGCAGTACCGCTGGCCAGAATAACAGAGCAAAATGCGACGGAGTTCCTCCGGCAGAACATTGTGTGCAGGTTTGGAGTGCCCGAGTGCATCGTGATTGACAACGAGATGCAGTTCACTGGAAAGCGGTTTACTAAGTACTGTGCAAGCCTGATGATCAACCTGGTGCACACGTCAGTGGCGTACCCGCAGGCCAATGGGCAGGTGGAAGTGACAAACCGCACAATCCTACATAGGCTAAAAATCAGGCTGGAATCATCTGAGGGCTCATGGGTACATGAATTGCCCTCAGTCCTCTGGTCGTACAGGACAACGCCACGAGAGCCCACAAGGGAGACCCTTTCAACCTTTGCTACGGGGTCGAAGTTGTCATCCCAATAGAAGTATGCCTCACCAGCCCCCGGGTTGGGTGCTTTAGCGCAACGGATAACAGCCAAAGGCTCCGAGAAAGCCTCGATGCTCTCGAGGAAGTTCGCGACCAGGCGAGACTTAGGGTAGCGGCCTACCAACAACGGGTGGCCCGCTATTACAACAAGAAGGTGAAGGCGCGACCGTTCGAGGTCGGGGATCTCGTACTAAGAAGCGTAGAAGCCACGGGAAAAATAGCTAGAAGGAACAAGCTCTCACCAAATTGGAAAGGGCCGTTTTTGGTCTCGGCTATCCTTTGAGGAGAAGCTTATAAGCTACTCACCCAAGATGGCAAGCTGATACCCCGGACCTGGAACGCCGCTCACCTAAGGAAATAATACCAGTGAAAAGCGGGTCATCTCCAACAAACAAAACTTGGGCGCCAACCCGAGCGGCCCCAGCGGTCGGACCCCAGTGGTCAGGCAACAAAACTTGGGCGCCAACCCGAGCGGCCCCAGCGGTCGGACCCCAACGGTCAGACAACCAAAACTTGGGCGCCAACCCGAGCAGGCCCCGCGGTCGGACCCTAGTGGTCAGGCGACAAAAACTCGGTTTCGACCGAGCGACCCCAGAGGTCAAACCCTTGAGGTCATAACAAAACTTGGCTGTAAAAAAAAAAGAGACATTTGTGTTAAACTCAAGGATCTCCTTTTATTTCATAAAAACACAATACAACAACACAAAGGGAGAAACAAAGTCTAGCCCTCGCAGGGGCCCTGAGGTAGAACGACTCCAGATGGCTCTCCTAGAGACGAGGGATCCTCCCCGCGGCTCGAAGTTCCCGGTTGGTCTGATGAGCGAGGACTTGCTGAGGAGCTTGGACCCGAGGACCCAGGAAATGGCCTGTCCCGAAGACCGTACACATCCTGAGGGCGCACGGCGCTCGCGTTACGCGGATCCAACACAACAGTAGGGAACTGTGGATGCAGGACCTGCATCAGCCGGCGGCATAAATGGATGTCGTCCCAGAACTTGGCCTCCAGTACGGGGGCCATGTCAGCGATCTTCACCGAGGTCCTTTGCGTCTCCTCCAGCTGAAGGTTTCGTTCCATCAGGAAGCCATATCGAACCTCTAAGGGCCTCAGGGCTTCCTCAGACGAGGCAAGCGCCGCGCGAAGCCGCTGGATCTCTTCTTGGGCGGCCCTCAAAGACTCCGCCTCCCGACGAGACCGAGCGATTTCGCCGACCAGTCGGCTAAGGCCACTAATCAGATCCTGAAGTTGCAAAAAGAACCAAAGCCCCACTTAGAAGCAGTCAACAGAAACTGAGACAAAGAGAAAGGTAGCAAAGTACCTGAGAGATGACAGGATCCTGAGTGGGGGCAATCTCCCCTGGGACCTCGGGCACGAGTGGGCACTCCACAGGCACCGAAGGAACATCAAGAGCGGCCTCGGAGGAAGGACCTTCAGGGACGGGGGGCTCCGCTACCTCCGGGACGTCAGCGACGGCCGAGATCTCCAAGACCACGACCACAGCCTCCTCGCCGCTAAGAAGGTCAAAGATATCCCCAGCAGTAACAGCGGCGACGGCCTCCATCTCATGAGGCTCTACAACCTCGTCCAAGGTTGCCTCCTCTGAGGCCAGATTCGTAGGACACAACAATACTTTTAAAATTTTATTCTTTCAAAACAATGAATAAAAAAACCAACACCCCATATATATATTTTTTAATTTTTTAGTTACCTGGAGATTACTATTAATAGTTAATTTTCATATTTATTCTTATCCTGAACTAAATTTAATTAAAATTAGGATCGAATTGAATATGGGTCAGATTTAGATAAAAAATTATGACCATTAAATCAGATCGGGTTGGCTTATTCCAGTTACTTAAGCCAAAGGGTAAAATTGTATTCGTTTATATTTTAAATTGAGTCAATTCAGGTTGGAACATAAACATTTTTATTTTTTACTATTTTTCTTTTAAAATTTATAGTTATATAAAAATATCTAAAAATATAAATATATTTAAAAACTATAACATATAGATTAAAATGCAATCTAAGTATATATTTAAATAAAAAATTTTTACACAAAAATTTTTAATTACACAAAAATATAATATATTAAAATAATTTTTAAATTTGGCAAATATTTAAAATAATATATATATATATATATTTATATAATTAGGTCCGGGTTAGCCAAAATTGGTCATTTTTATCCGTAATCATGCTTGATTTAAAGAACTAATTATGTCTAATTTTTTGACTGTATTTATCTATAATACTAATATATATTGACCAAATTTTATAAAATTTTGGGTCAATAGGATTTGATCGATTGAGCGGCCTACTTTTGATCGGGTCCATCTCAAACTTTTTTTTTTTATATTGAAATATTATTTTCTTTATGTAAGCATAAAAATGACATTTTATGCAAATTTTTTGATTAATATTTTGTTATTATGGTATACCAAATATTAAAAAAATTATTCCCAATTGAATTTTATCGATTTTAAGTGGCTTACATTAAAATAATATAAATTCTCAATTCTATTTTCATATTATTATATATTATAAGAACAATTATTATTGATGGATTCAATTCCTCATAGGCTGACCCATGATGCCTTGAGAGCTGTAGTTATGAAAAACTTCTCGCAGCCCAAAACTCAAAGCTAGCAGTAGTAGGCCCAACTCAGTGCCGCTCAAGGTAGAGGAACACCGCATAGGCCACTAAAACCTATCACAAGACAGGCCAGTCAACATGATACAATCAACTTCAACTCAACAATAAAATCTCAACGATTGCTATCATTAGGTTGTCCCATATACCTACAGGGAGACAACCCCGCAAGTGGTGAGGCTAGCTTATCGCAACGTGAATTTTGGTGGCTTAGAGTATCAAGGACAGGTGCATACTATTAAATACTCACAAATGCAAAGTCAAAGAGCCTAGGGAAGACTATCCAACACCAACTCTAAAAACTACTTGACATTCTCCATAAAAGAAAAGGAAGAAAAAGAGAGAACTTCAGAGACTAACGGAACGTTTGATTGTTAGAATAGAGTAATATGGGAATAGAATAATTATTTCGGGAATAAAAAAATGATGTGAATAGAGTTGAAATTGTTATTCTTATATTTGGTTATTGAAATAAAATAAGGTGAAAATTAGTATTCCATTGTTTGATTTGTAAAATAGTATAAGGAATAATGTGAGAATAGTAATAATAATAATGATGATAATAGTAGTAATAATAATAATAATAATAATAATAATATGTAATAATAATACTCAATAATAATAATAATACGTAATAATAATAATATCTAATAAATATAATAATAATAATATTATGTAATAATAATAATAATATATAATAATAATAAAATAATAATACCTAATAATAATAATACATAATAATAATAATAATAAAACAAATAATAATAATAATAATAATAATAATATGTGCGAATAACAATTCCCAGGGAAGAACAATTCTCATCCTACCACTAACCAAACGAGAAAATTTCTATTCTTCCGGGAATAAGAATTTCATTTCCCTTTAATTACTGCAACCAAACACAACGTAAAGAGGAAAAAAAATCACCACCCTCCGAGAATTGATTCCTAGAGATCCTCCTCCTGAAAACTCTTTGAGGACCTGATGACCCACATGCCATTCAAGTGGCCAGTCTAGTCACCGAAAAGTCAAATGACCATGTAATGGATCTCTCTCTCTAGCATACCAAAACTATTGCATTCTTATCTTCTAAGTCACCTACTCACTTGGAGGTATCTCAAAGCCACTCCCTAATCGAACAGATTTGTCAAAGCTCTATCTTTCATTTCAAAGTCACTTCTTGAGAATCCTCCTCCTGAAGACTTTTTGAGGATTCAATGACCCACACACCATTCGAATGGTCAATCTCGTCATTGAAAAATTAGATGACTATGCAATGGATCTCTCTCTCTCTCTCTCTCTGGCACACTAAAACTATCACATTCTTTCATTCTAAGTCACCCACCCACCTGGAGGCATCTCAAAACTTTTTATTAGTGGAGCGCATTCATTGGAGTTGTATCTTCTATCTCAAAGTCCCTTATTAGTTGAGTACACTCGTTGGAGTACAGTCTGCCATCTCTTTATAATTCGCTCCCCGTCGAGTGCACATTTCTCTCTCTAGGTTGTTCCTTGTCGAATACACCTATTTTCCTAAGCCGCTCCTTGTCGAATGCACTATTGGAGCCTAGTCTTTCAGTCGACACTCAATCCTCTCATACATACATCTACGCATATTTGTCATCCTATTTTTCTATTTAACTTATAAAAATTTCTGATTTGATTGTTGAAGGATAAATTAGGGAATGAGTTTTGCCGTCCTCTAACTTTTTATTTATTAATTGTGGTGTACAGAATCTTAATTTAAAATAACAAAATCGACCCACTTTAATTTAATTTATTGAGCGAGATCAAACGGTTTTCTAATTTGTTCAGTAATCCGGATATAAAAACGTATCAATTATATTTTTATCTTATTTTATTTCACTGGCCAAATATAATGTGTCTTAGTTATTTATATCTCTGATTTAGAGATCATACTAACATATGCATAAGTATCTGATGAATGTAAATAAAAATAAGCGTGTAGCCCGTCACATGTGATTCTGGCGTGAAAAATGAACCAAACTTGTGGGCTGATTCCATTCAAATTGGAAGTGAACCATCAACGTTTCCCGAATTCCTGAGTCCAGCTTAGCCGCCTGGTTTACACGCAAATCCCTAAACCTAAATTTGAAAATTGACTATCCTTCGTCCAGGGAAACGGTAGCTCCTCGAGCTGTCTCGCTTACCACCTCTTCTCTTCCTATGTCGTGGCATTTTAGGCTCCTATTAACGATCAATGACACTCATGGCACGGATTCTATAAACAGAACCAAAAAACACTAACACCTAGATTCTTGTGTAAAATGCGTATGCCTATGTACTTGAGAAAACTCTCACCAACTAATAAATTCTATCTCTTCTTCTCATCTGTAAAGCGCCCAAGGTGCTGCGTCACCTCCACAGCTCCCAGCCAATTCGTGCAATCACCAGTGCGGCCACTTGAACGCCAGAAATATCAACCGCAAGCATTTGATCAGAGTTTCGTGAAAAGAGTAGCTTCTGTTCTTTCAAACCGATCTCTAGATTCTTCTAAATGTAAAGAAATTCTATCCAATTTGACCCCTTTTCAATTTGATCACATTTTTTACGACATCGGGTTATCTGTGAATCCCAAAACTACATTGAATTTTTTCTATTTTGGAGCTCAGTCATGTAGGTACAGTTTTAGTGTTAGATCCTATTGTGTTTTGATTCGTTTGCTTCTCGTTTCGAATTTCGTCGGGCCTGCCAGGCTGCTTCTGATTCGGTTAATCGATAGGAAGATGCCCGTGTTGTTCGAGAATGATTCGGCTGGTAGGCACATCGAGTTGGCGATGGCCATGGTAAATTTGAATCTAGGGTCTGAGAAGGGAATTGGGGTTCGGACATATGATATGTTAATTCATGTCTATTGTACCCAGTTTAAAACCTCGCATTATGATTTAGCATTCGATGTGATTCGGTTGCTGGCAGGCAAGGGTGCGTTTCCGTCTTTGAAGATGTGTAATTTTCTTCTGAGCTCCCTCGTCAAGGCAGGTGAATCCAGTAAGAGTTGCGACGCTTTTGAGATTATGTGTCGTGGTGTTGTTCCGGATGTTTATCTTTTTAGTAGTGCTATTAACGCTTATTGCAAGGGAGGGAGGGTTAAGGATGCAGTTGGGCTGTTTTTGAAAATGGAGAAGATAGGCATTCCGCCCAATGTTGTGACTTACAATAATATTATTCATGGACATTGTATGAATGGAGACTGGGATGAGGCATTTCAGTTCAAGGAAAGGATGATAAAGAACAGTATAAGTCCAAATATAATAACATATGGCATTCTCATTAATGGTTTGATTAAGTCAGAGAGGCTTGATGAAGTCAATTGCATTTTACAGGAAATGTCTGGAAAGGGCTTAGTTCCAAATGAGGTTATCTGCAACTCATTGATTGACGGGTACTGTAAAATGGGAAAAATGACTCTTGCATTCAAGATAAAAGATGATATGCTGTCAAATGGAATCACTCCAAATGAAACTACTTTTAATTTACTTATAAATGGCTCCTGCAAGAGTAATATGCTGGAGGAAGCCAAGCTTCTATTGGAAGAGATGCTGTCAAGAGGGTTGCCTTTAAACATAGGTGCGTTTACTGCAGTTATTCAGGGTCTTTGTGTGAGCTCTAAGCTGAATGCTGCATTACATCTTGTTGGAGAGATGCTATCAAGAAATTTAAGGCCCAATGATGGCCTGCTGACCACAATAATGGATAGGCTTTGTGACGAGGGTATGCATTCACTAGCTGTTCAACTTTGGTTTAAACTAACGGGAAAAGGGTTTATACCAAATACTGTGACCTCAAATGCTTTGATACATGGACTTTCTAAAATAGGCAATATGCAAGGGGCTGCTGCACTTCTTAAGGAGATGGTAGGAAGGGGTGTGGCATTGGATAGGGTCACATATAATACACTTATCTCAGGGTGTTGTAAAGAGGGAAAAGTGGAGGAAGCTTTTAGATTGAGGGAAGAGATGGTGAGGCATGGAATTCAACCGGACACTATTACTTACAATTTGCTTTTAAGTGGGATGTGTAGTATGGGTAAAATGGATGAAGCCGTGAGTCTCTGGGGCAAGTTCAAAAAAAATGGGTTGGTTTCCAATGTATATACATATGCAATTATAATACATGGGTATTGCAAAGCTGACAAAATTGATAAAGCAATAAACCTTTTCAACGAGCTGATTACTAAAAAAATAGAGGTAAATTCTGTTATTTATAATGTACTCATAAGAGCATACTGTAGAGGTAAGAATGTAGAGGCGGCCTTTAAACTTTGTGATGATATGAGGAGCAGAGGCATTCAACCCACTACTGCAACATATTCTACCATTGTACATGGACTCTGCAACGTGGGTTCTGTCGAGGAAGCAAGAAATGTTCTTGCTGAAATGAGAAATGAGGGTTTGGTGCCTGATGTTGTCTGTTATAGTGCTCTAATTGGTGGTTATTGTAAGCTGGGCCAGATGGATAAAGTGAGCATTGTCTTGCAGGAAATGTCTACATACAACATTTGTCCAAATAAAATTACCTACACTATCATGATTGATGGATACTGTAAACTTGGTGATATGGAAAAGGCTAGGAGGCTTCTAAGTGAAATGGTTGAAAATGGAATTTTCCCTGATTCAGTGACATACAATGCCTTGATCAATGGGTTTTGCCGAGAAGGGAAGATGGATGAAGCTTTTAGATTGACCGACCATATATCACGGGTGGGATTATCATTGGATGAAGTTACATTTATGACTTTGATTCATGGGATGCAGCAGCCTTTAACTGCTACAAGTCAAGAATGATCATGGAATTTCAAAAAAAGTTTGTCTCTTTTTTTTGCATCATATTCTTTTCCTTGGCTATTCTTTATACTCTGTGTCAAACTCCTAAGCAACGTGTTCTTCAGTTTCTTTTACCTTTTTGGGCCTACAGGAAGTTTCTTGAGCTACCGCAGGAGCGTCAGTGCCCAGCCCAATGCTTAATTGCAGGACATGTAAGGAAAAACTGTTTGAACTATACAACTGCTTTAGGGACTACTTAATATAGTTGGCTGACTTTGGTGTTGGAAAATCACAATTGGCTTCGAGGTACTTGATTATCTTTATCTCCATTACTTTCAGACTTTTATTGTCATGCATTTCCCGATGAGAAAAATGTACATGACATATATAGCTGGTGTTATTGCTCAAGATTGACAGGCATACCACTTGCATAATTGTCTATGTATGTGTTTCTCTGTCAATGTGTATTTTTATGGATGCATGCCTTTGTTACATCTATGATTATATTCTTTCTAAACGTGCCCTGGCCCTCTTATGGTATGTATTTGTGGTTGACATCTACTTGCCTGCTGATGATGCGATGAAAATATCCAGGACTATTACATCTCTTTTTTTCCTATTCTTGAAAGGAAAGACATGAGCTAATTTTGATTATAACTTGGATCAGTTATACGAAGAGTGGAATACAAATATTGCTCTTAGAATTTAAGCAGGTTGGGTTCTTGGAGTAGTGCTTGAGCTGTATTATGAGCCTACCAAATAATCTATGGCTTTAAGATATTTTTTCTTAAAAAAAAGATCAGGGGATCCCTAATCTCCAATCGTTTAGACCATTTTTAAAATTTTAGAAGCAAAAACAAATTAGAACATACGATACACGTAAAGTATATTCAGATTTAAATGCAAATCATAATAATATGTATAGTAAATAGCAGCACCAATATAGATATGAAGAATAAGAAAATTAACACATGAATTTTTGGTGGCAAAAAGAAACCTCAATAATTAATAATTATTGAGTAAAATCTTCCGGGCTTCTACAACTAGTGAAAGTAATGTACTAAGGAAGCCAATTAATAACTTGAGTGGTAAAAACGCTCTAAACCTTAACCAATTTACTCTTAACTTGACCCTTACCAAGGAACTCCTTGGATTTGCTTCCAACAACGAAACCGAACATCTTTTGATCTTCTTATCAATTGTGCTTCACTTTTCGTAGAATTTTCACATTACTAGATCCCAATATTCACGTCGTCAATGTCTTGATGAAAGCTTACAAGCTTGAACAAATGTGTAAAACAATAGAGAACAATGGTGAAATATGGGAAGAGAAAACCTTTAATCTCAAGAGTAAAGGTTTTGGTTTTCTCAAATGGAGGTTATTCACATTTATTAATGTGAGCTTTTAGAGGTGCACCTGCTTTTCTCTGTTTTCCATAGTCTCTATAAATGTTTGAAAGGGATATTTTTATAGAGAATATTGAAAATTAGGTTAAAAACACAGCCATTTAGAAAGCAGCGCTACATAGGTGCGCTTTAGGCGTGGAAGCTTTAGTAACAGGTCCATGCCCCAGCGCATGTGCGTCTCTTAGGCGCACATCAAATGCGGGCAATCTGTGTAAATGGCACTTATATGCGTTTTAGGTGTACATCGGGTGTGAGCATTTTGGACAAAATACGCGCATATGTGGCTTGGGTGTACATTAGGTGTCAGCATTTTGAACAAAATACGCGCATACACTTATCAGATGCAAATCAGGTGTAGATACTAGGAGGTGGCGCATGTATAAGCAACTAGCATGTATCAAGCATTGGTCTTCACGATATTTGAGAATGCTTCAAAGTACTTGTTTTACCTAGTTACAAAATATACCAACGGAAAATATTCTTCACTGTTCTATTTGAGAGAATTCTCGTGGCACCGCTATAGTTTAGTTCTGTTTGCTTTGATTCTTTGAGTAGACAAGTTGACAAAGAATGGCAAAGTACAAGCTAAGTTAACATGCTAACGAGGCCATCTTCTGTCCAACCAGAATAATTATCATTTGAAACCATTACTTTTGTAGTGATAAGTAGAATATTTGATGTAGGTGAGGCCATGAGGGTGGTTGTCACACATCATTGGGTACACATTTAAGGTTTTGAATGCCCCATAGGTTGGTATAACAACAAGACTTCAGATAGATGGCCAGAATCACTTGGTGGTGCTTTCATGATTGAATTTTGAAGCTTTTATATTGATAGATAAAATTTTATGAGGAGAATAAGCTATGGCTTGCCATTATACAGTGTGGAACATTTGATGGATTGAGCTGTGAAAGGATGCTTTTCCCAATATTGTCTTAAATGGTAAGGTGTTCATTACATGACTAAAGCTAGTTTGGACATGAGATTTTGTTGTTTTCTTGTATCTGGATTCAATGTAGATGAAGGAGGCAGGACTTTTTGGTAGGGATGAGTTGCATCTTTGAGTTTTGGTATGTAATCTATGTAGGGAAGGATTAGGATTGGCTGTTACTGCAAATTTAGATAATTTGGTTAGGTACCTATCTCTAGAAGCAACTTGATTTGAAGTATATGAATTATCTTTTGCTATGCCCATGTAAAGAAAGAAGAATTCTCTTTTGCTATTCTGCTTGATATATGGCAACATGCCAACATCATTTGAGAGTATTAGGCACAGTCAAATTCTCGTTTCCTACCACTCTTTTTTCTGTACCTACTTTTCCCTTCCTATTATTGTTCTATCTGCGGTGAGCATTCACCACTTTTAGGAATAAGTTTGTCTTTCTGCCATCCTCTTCAACCAAAGGACTCTAGACTTTTTTGTTCAAGAAATATCTTTTTTGAGTCATATCTCTTCTAATTTCTTACAGATGCCCTTCTTACCTTCTAATTCATTGAATAAGGTCCCTGATTTTCTAATTTGGTCAGCGAGTCAGATAGCTCTCTCTGCTAATGTCCTTCCTGTGAGACATCTCATGAAAAGTTCTCTATTTCACTGTTTCAAGATGTGCTGCAGATTTAGCTTTTCTGCTAACATAAAACTGACTAAGCCATGTAAAAATTCTTCCCCCACCATGTTTTAATTTCATCATTAAACCCCTGCACTTCTGACTACATTTTCAAATTTTCAATGCATTTTAGTGTCTACAATATGCTGTGTCTCAATATTCGATGATGGCCTGATGCAAAAGCCAATTTGGAGTATTGCCCCGAGCCCTCAGAGTTTCTCAAAATTAGCAGACTAGAAATGACCAGTCTGCAACTTTGACTGACCATCATTCACAGTAGCCCATGAAACTTTAATACTAACAGTAGATCCAATAGCTCACCACATGTTGCTGACCTCTCATCAATTGAAGGAACCTTGAATCTCCCCATCAATGATGGCGTACAGTCAAAGCAAGAGATATTCTTGCCTTATAGTCATGTTTTGCCAGTCTGAAGACCTTTTTGACCATGGAAGGTATGTTAGATGGACCTAATTTTGTAGGAAGCTTGTTATTTTGTGATATAGTGTGGGAATCCAAGCATTTGAAAATTGTGCCAAGAACCCCATCTTTCCAAATCTGATCAATTAAAACAATTTGTTGGTCTTGAAGAAATTCCTTCCATTTGCTTAGGTTTTCTTTAATTTCTTTCTCCGTGTTCCATCTGAGCAAAAGGAAAAAAAGAAAGTCTTTTCTTTCTAATCCCACCACTCACTCTGGTCCAAATAAAATCCAAGTGCATCAGGGAAAAACGAAGAACGTTGATGCTCATGGGTTATATCCATGCTGACCTTTGCAATGCCTCTTTGTTGCATCATACAAAAGAAAAAACTGTGTTCTCTTTGTTTGGTACCAATTTACAAATGTTATTGTTGAGTTAAAAAATTGGATTTGAATGAACCATACCTAGATGTCCATGTAGGGCCTTTGTTGTAATGATTTAATCATTACACTTTTCTTTGATCCAAATGCTTTAACCACTTTTAATTAACTACTTACATGTACTCTTTTATGCCTAAAAATGCATCTTTTCGGTTATGTGTTAGAGTTCAACATAAAGCTAAAGGGCAGGCTGCACCTAGAAGCTGACAGTTAGGGAATTGAAGTCTTCCAGAAGTCTCATTTCTCTCCTAATATTTGAGTAGTGACTGGCTGTGCACTTCAGTGTAATTGATTTCTCTTGGGGTACCTGCTTCTTGATTGGCACATTTATTTTGGCTTATAACTGATACTCTCAAGTGCAAAACTATGCATCGCTTAAATTGGAAAAACCTTTCTGCTTATGTATGGTGATATTGGTTTTAAATAATGGAGTCTCACCCAGTAGTTAATGTAATTATCTTTTAGTGTTAAAGATACATTCCTGTCTTTCTAACTTACTTCCCCATGGGCTAGCAGGAAGCATAAGGAATTTTGTCTCCTTATAATAGCATGTTCAAGATTGTCTCTAATATGGACACACAAGATAGAGGCAAAGGGATGATACTATGTCTTGGTCAATGAATAGTCAGCCTATTTGAGAGAAACAAAGTCTCATGCTTCTGAGAGCAGGTTTAATTTTGATCTTAATTTTGGTTCTCTCAATTGATACAGCCACTAAATGAAAGCACTTGTCTAAGGGCTTGTTCAAGCTTGTTATTAGCCTAATTGGCTTAAGCTCAATGATAGTTTTGATGTTAATTAAACCATAGAGTCAGGCTGGTTGACCTTTCATTGTCCAAGACAAGTATACCAACTATCATCCCTTTGCCTCTATCTTGTGGGTCCATATAGGAGGGAGAATCTTGAACTCGCTTTTTTCCTATTCTATGGGGCTGTAATTCCTTATGCTTGCTGCTTGCACGTGGGGATGTAAGAAAGAAAGAAAGAAAGATATCTTTCAACATCTATAGGATAATCGCATGCAATGGTAGAGAACAAATAACTTTTGGTCAAACTTATAGATTTAAATGTAGGCCTCGACATGTACCGTGACCATTACCATGTGACTATAATGTGTGATGATCCTCGACAACACTTTTTAAGACTATGGTCGAACTTTATTATCTGAAATTACAGATGAAAATATTTGTATTAATTACAGCCACATTAGTATCAAACAATACTATGTGGTATTAGATATATTAGAAAGAAATTTTTTTTGAAATCGTAAACTGACATGACCGATATATATTGGCCAATATATTGCGATATATCATTGATATAAACATATATCGCGATATTGTCGCTATATTGAAAAATATTGATATCAGGACCTTGATGCTGACACCAATATTAAAAATATTGGCCAATACTTGCATCTATGTCTGAAACCAACATCATTATACATAAGTAGAAAGGTTTGTCTCATTACCTCTAGGTTGTGTTTAAATCACGAAAAATTATCCATAATGTAGGTGTGAGGATTGAGAAGCCCATATATCTTAGCCTCCCCAAAGCCCATAGTCTTGGAAACCTCGTGTATTGAGCTACCCTTTTGATATATATACATAAGAAAGATAGTTGCTTATAAGAAATAGCTGCTTGCAGTTGGAATTCTTCTCTCCAAGCAAAGGAGTTGCCCAATCCTACTTTTTCGATGAATTTTGTGAGCAAAATATGCGTGTAATTTTTGAGCCTCATCCTTTGCTATAGGAGATATTTAAACCTCTTTCCTCAGCCCCTGTAGGAGGAGGAATATTATTTAAAAGATTTTCCCCCTTAAATTTTCTTGATTACCATCGTGCTATCTTATGCATCGAGGCACAATGGAAAACATTCCTTTTACTCTCATTCCTAGCTGTAAATAAGGTTAGGTGAATCCTTTTTAATCCAAGAGGCTACATGATATTCTTTAGTGTTTGTTGTCATAATTAAAAGGAAAACTCTGAAGTGCAGTAAAGGGTCTTGAGATGAGAATGGGAAATCATAGAAGCATGATAGTGGGCCACTAGTTGCCAGGCCAATGCATTTGGTTTAGTCCCCATCCACTTCTCAATCCCTATATTATAGAGAAATAATCATGAACTCGAGACATAATTTGGAAAGTAGGAGATTTTACTTTAATGAATTCAAAAAATAAAAAAAAATCGAAGGATGAGATTTTGAAGTGGTTTTAACTGAACTAGTGCAAAATTAATATGTATAGGCTATAATAATAAATAAAGAGAAAAAAAACTAAAGTAAATGCCTACTACTTGAAAGATAATATGCTTTGGCCAATAAACAATATAGCATGCAACAATTAAATAAATCAACCTACCACCCCTGCAAACAACTTTCGGCCTGCAGTCTAGATGACAAAACAATATGCAGTGATTGTGGATCCCCTTTCTTCTCTCTTATTTTTCTTGTATATAGGAGAGGTCTTGTGCCTCAGAAAACACAGCAAAAAGTGTTTTCAAATGCAAGATTTTGAAGTGGTTCTAACTAAACTAATGCGAAATTAAAATGCATATATTATAATAATAAATAAAGCGAAAACAAGTAACACTTAAGTAAAGTAAATGCATACTACTCAAATCACAATATGCTTTGGCCAATAAACAAAATAGCATGCAACAATTAAATAAAATCAACTTACTACCCTTGCAAGAAACTTTTGACCTGCAATGTAGATGGTAGAAAATATGTAATGATGTGGAGGGTCCTCCCCCTTCTCTCTCCTCTGGTCTCGTTCCCTAGAAAAGACAACAAAAGGTGTTCTTTTTCTAAATGTTATAAAATAATCATCAAGTGGCTGCTTACACACATTGTGATTTTAATTTGTGTAACAAATGTAACAATAAATCATGGATACTAGTGAATATCATGAATGAAACTTGATCAGTATCAGTCGCGGATATATCGGTATTAGATATATCGAATAATATGCATCCGAATCAAATATATCAAAAAAATTTTTTCGAGAATAGTAAGATGATAAAGAAATATAGGCTGATATATTGTAATATATTATCAATACGGCCTATATCAAGGCCTAATTCCAATACATAAATATTTGACAATATTTTCATCCATATTGTATATGCGATTTTGACCAAATGATTGAACAATATATCATCTTAATAATGAGCTGTATGTTTTGCATCAATTTAATTTCTTATGTAAATATCTTATTATTGTTTTTTTTTAATTAAAAGGATGATACTACTTATTGAAATCATGAAATTTTTTTCTATTTTGTGCCACGTCTTGGTCATAATTTCCTAACGGTTTGATCCTTGTTGAACAATAGTCCTCAAGTTACAAGCATCAAGAATGAGCTTGAATATTAGGGCCAGCTCACTGTTGTGAGCTAGTCATAGGCTTAAAATCGCTTCAGGGCTATTAGGTTTGGGCAGCTTACATTGCCTTGCCTTTAAATGAATTTGCCTGTTGGTTTTTGATCATTGTGAACTGAACAAGAATGTTGCAACCTGTAAAATAATCAGGTTCATTTTGTTGACATGAATAAAACTTCAACATGGCATGATTATTTATTTGTATTTCGAGCACTTAATTGGCATGATGTCCAAAAACTGGCAGCGACACTTGAAGATATTAGGATGGATGTGTGTCAAAAGAGACAATATTCATAATGACGTCATATGAGAGTTAGAGGAGCACCAATGGAAGAGAAATGCCATAGATGTTTGAGGAGGGCAAAAAAAACTCAAGCCATAAGTCGGACTTCTCTAGAGAACTATTTTGGGATGTCTCAACCAGGAATAAGTGAATCAATTTTTATGAACTTGGTAGTCCTGTGGTGCTACTTTATGGATCCTCTCGGGAAGCTTTACTTGAACGGCATTTTTTATGGTTTTTATTTAAACAGTGTTCTCGTATACATTTCTTCCAAACCAAACAACAAATGATCTAAGGAAGTCCATTCCTAGTGATATTTTTCAGGAATAGAGGCCACTCTGACTGACTGCCCTTTCAGCATGAAATTCAGTAAACACTCACCTGAGATCCATTTGTTTCTCTGATGATCAAATGTTGTTATCAAGTTGTATTTGGCTACAATGTACTTCTGTTGAGGCATTCATAACTACAAGCTTTTTTTTACAATATTTGTCATTGAATTTAGTGTTGTACTATTCTTCTATTGTTGTGCATATTTTTTGGGTCATTTGGCAACAGTGATCCAGTGTGAACAATGCTCAAATGTTATCTGCTCCTGAGGTGACTATGTGAATTCATGGAAACACCCTAATTAAAATGCAAGCGTAGGTTATATATATTTAGCCCTCCCCACCTTACAATGCAGGAGCATCTTGTGGAGTGCTGGATTATTCTAACCCATTTACTGTTAGGGGGGATGAAAGAGCACTGGCAGGAAGCAGATGAGCTGGATTGCCTCAGGCTATGAATGGCGATGATAAATTTCTTCATTGTCTACAGGTCTGCTTTTACATTTGTTGTTGCAAGATGGGCTTAGTTCTATGTACTATTCTTTCGTTATTCATTTTGCTCTTACGACAATTGTGTGGAATGCTTCTGAGTCCTCTTCTAACTTCCATGCAACCAAACAGTAGAACAATCTGGAAAATGGTTTTTATACGTCCACTATTGCTGCCTTTTTGGTCCAAATATTCAGTAATATCTAGGTGATCCTTGATTCAATGGTAAGGTTATTCCATTGTGATTTAGTAGTTACAAGCTCATATCACAAAATAGCTTCTGTCCATTGCATCAATTAGACTATGACTGCATACATTGTACCATTGCACCATCACTGAAGTCCACAATATAGAAAACCTTATGCACTGGTCGCCCATTCTATACACAATCATAGCTAGGATTAGTTGCTCATTGCGTCCTTGGGACAAACAAAGAATTGCTATTATTGGAGCAGCCACATTAAATTAATCGTGGTTGTACAATTACCTAATCAAATGAATGCACCTAATTGTTTTTGCTCAGACTTGTACATTTCTCTTGCAAGTGAGTGTCTAGGTTTATATTTGTATATGTGTTCTCATGCATGTGTTTGTGTGGCGGAAATAGAGGGACTGATCTCCTAGAGGAAAACGGATGTGAGATTGAAAATCCATAATATTTCTGAACTGAAACACGTAGAGATGAAAGCAACTCCAATGTGACTAATTCTGATTGCTTGTAACTTGATTCAGAGTTCTGGTTGTCTTTGTCTTCCCTTACACTATGTGGTGATCCATGTACGCCTTAGCCCACAGAATTTTCAAATTGCTGAGCAGTGGTCAACTGCAGGCAGAGAGTAAGCCTACCCAATTTTCAATGGTTATCCTAGATTTTGTAGACCTTTTATTTGTGCCTATTTTCTCTTTGTAATGTATTGCAATCTTCTTAGTGCAGAGCTCTCAGTTATATCATCCATGCCTGTCTAGGAGTTTACTGCTCTTTAAGCTTGGAGGTACGTAGGCTGACTGAACCTTTTCTTATATGAATGAAAATATTGAACATCTTGTTTATAACTTATTGTCATTTCAATAAGATTTATGTTAATCTTGGGTGTGAAGAATGTTTGTCCTGTATGCTTTTCTTTCTTTATTTTATTAGGACTTAAATACATAAAAGATTTTGTTGTAGGTGTTGTTGCCCTTCTCTTGAGGGCTATCTACTCTTTGATATTATGTTATTTGTAATCTTTTCTCTTTTATAGTAAGAATAATTTGTGTCAAGTTGAAGTGGAAGATCAGGAAGCAGCTGTTGTGCATGTTGCTTATGATAAGTTGGCATGCTGATATATATCTCAGTGATTAATGTCATACTTTAAGGACTTGAAAATAGTTCTCTATTTTCGATGAAGAGTATCTAACACACTCATGTTTCCAGAAGTTGTCTGATTTAGGATGGTGTGTGACCATGAACAATGACTCGCTGCTTATTCCAGCCTGCTAGGTCATTCATGCAGTTTATTGATCTTCAAGATGTGTCTTGCTAAGAAAATCACATGCTAGGCTCTTCCAATATGAACTTATTGGCACGTGGCCTGTCAGTAACTTACTGTTCTCTCTCCTGCATTTCTTTCTCTGTCTCTGATTCTCCTTACTCTTATAAATTTTTTCCTTGAAATTCTAGTTTCTTTTTGATAATGACTAATAAGGTTAGGTTGTTTAAGATTGACGGCAAGATTTTCAAGTTAAAATTCACTAATGATTGCTCTATCTTGTTCAAAGAGCAAAGCAGGGTGAGGAAGAGAAGATTCTGGGCTTCAATGGAATCGTGTATGTGGAATTGTAATTGTCTGGAAGGGATTTTTAGGTTGTTGATTAAATAGGGATAGGAAATACGAGTTCGTATAATTTGGTGTAACGAAGTGGCTAGATGAACAACTTGATTACAAGAATGGTTGTTTGGTGAAGGGAAAGGAAAGTTTAGAGGAAGAGTGAAGGAGATGAGAAGAAGACAGACTTGGGGGGAGAAGATAGACATGGAAGGTAGGAGAAGCATCTCATTCATTTCACTTTCACCATACCCTGTTTAAATTTGTCTCAGCCCCTTCTATAGACAGAATATGTTTCAAGAATGCCTGATTACACCATGGCAAGGTTGTTATAGCCTGCTCAACCAATTACATTCCAAAGCAGAAATATACTGAACTGAAACAGAAACGGTTTGGCTGCTGTTTTTGTTAGCTTCAGCTTGCAGGTTGCTGGCCTGGTGCTGAGCTGGAAAACTGGCTTGGTTCTATTGCTTGAGGCTCCTTGTTGATTGTGTTGTACCCACTGCTGCTGTTGGTGTAAATACTGTTGCCGGTGCAGCTGACTCGCTGTTGGTTCCTTTCTGCGCCTGTTGTATGGCTTGTGAAGAAGGAAATACTGCACTTCATGACAGTAGGTGTTGGCGTTGGCAATGGTTGTGCTTCCATTTACTGTCCTGATAATGTAAGTAGTAAGCACTGCACCACTTAGATACAGCCTTGTGAGAGTTTTTGATGGTGCTGAGCTCTATGGGCTTAGCTTATGAGGAAAAGTGTGGTCCAGGTTGTGGGGCATAATGTTGTTGTTATGAAACTGATTGAGGGTTATTATTGAGTTTGCAGTGGGCTCTTGAAGTTGGAGGTGGTGCTAGTGGAATTGATGGTACTGCAGTTTCCTTTAGTTTGGATGCATTCGCTTGGAGGGCATGAGCTGCATAATTTTATTATGCTGCTTTGCAAATTGTGCTGAATGGAAATAATCTTTTACTATACTAATCTAGCAATCCCTTTGGTTTGATTCTAGGCTGTGGCTCATTTTCATTCAGTTCTTAAAAATGCACCATGTATTTCAGAGGGCCAGCTTGTTTGTGGGCCTTGCTCTTCTACAGAAGGCCATTCTCTTATATTGAAGACTTAGCCTGTGAATGTTCTGTTTTAGATAGGGGTATTGTCTGGAATGAGCCTATTACTTTTAAGAACTTGCCTGTTAAGGTGCTGCTCCAAGGAGAAGCCCAGTTCTGTTGCTTCATCCATGGATCCAAACATGGTCGCCTTTGATTTATGACTAATATCCTGTGGTTGAAGCTTCAATCACATGAGGTTGATGAATATCTGCTCAAGCTGAAGGATCTATCCACTTCCCATGACAGTGATGAAGTGCATCGTTTGTTGTGCATGCAGCCGTGCATGATTTGGGTGATTTTCATTTGCTCACTGTGGAACTAGAGTCTGGTGTTTCTGACTGGTATGCACTTGTCCAGTTTCATCAGCTGCAGTGGTTGGTAATGATAATGTGGATGGAAATGAGTGGCTAGATCTACTTCATGGAGGTAAAGTTATGGTGGGAATTGTGGACATGTATAATAGAAAGAGGGATGGGAGTTCCAATGTTGTGGAGAAGTTTCAGATAGTTTGATATTACAATAGAGAGTAGGCTCTACTATATATAATATTCAGGTGCTATTTGACACTGATTCTGATATAAACGAGCTCTGATTTTGCCCTGAAGTTTGAACTCTTTGTTGATGGTGACGATGGTTAACTTGTTGAAGTCATGATTCAATTGGGCTAGGTTAGGGAAGATGATGCGGTTGTATGGCACCTCTTGGGTGTTTTGGTTAGTAAGGTGATCCTTTTTCAGTTCTGGAGGTTAATTCTAGTAATCAGGATGTTCAGTAGGAGACAGGATATCTACAATTTAGCGCTTTATAAACCAAAGGATTTATTTTTCTTGTCTTTGCCACTCATGGACAAGAAACATGTTTGCAAGATTAGAGAGATCGAGCCACAATGGTGGGAGTGTGATAAGCTTTGGCGTATCAATAAGGCTGTTCCATAATGATTTAGATGTCTGCAAGGTGAAAGTAAAGCTGTGCACATTTAACCCTCCCCTGACCATCCTGCAATGGGGGGAGCCTCTCACACGAGCTCGCTATTTTTAGATCATCACAAGTGGAGAATTTAGAGGCACAAAAGAACAAGAAGAAAGATGCTATAAGTGAGTAAAAGGAGGGTGAACTCAAAAGGCTTCAGGAGAATGTTAGCTCACAAACAATCAATGTAGAGATGATTTGTTGATTTGACTCATGCAGGAAGATTTCTATATTTATATGTTTTGGTTATAAGTTTTGTAGCTTTATTTGTTTGTTGGGTTGTGATAAGATTCTTTTGGATTTCTGTTCCTCCTGGTCTTTTTGTGTTTTTCAGAATCCTTTTTGTGTGCTTTTGGTTTTGTTGAGATTGCTCCTTCTAGTTTTGATTAATGATGTTTGTGGCTGTACCTTATGTGGTTGATATCCTCTTGGAAAGTCACTGGAATACAATTTCTTAATTATTAAATTATCAATAGAAGAAGAAAATTTATGCTGGTCTGCCACCCCTATCCTAACCGCACAAAAAAAAGGTAGATATTTCCAAATGTCAAAGGTAGCATACAACTCCTTTGCCTGCATGCCTCCAATAAAACACAATAAACCCCTTATAACAACAACAACAATGTCTCAAGCTTTATGTGTTAGGCTTTATGAATCTCTATTTACAATTGTTTTTCTTTTAGATCCCACCATGAAAATTTAATCAATGTTCAAAATCGCTCTTGTGGAGTAGCCCCCACATCCCTGATGCTGGTGTGACTGCCCTGATGTAGTAGGGATTTGATCCTTATTTTCTATATTGCATTGTCTAGAGGTTTAAGTTGAGTTGAATATGTGTTTACTATCCCACTCCATTTTTTGTTGGCATAGCTCTCCCTCTTTTATTGCTTCTAACCTCAAGTCACCTTTCGTTTCCAATGCATTAGCTTACTTAGGTAAGGTATTAGAACCACCGAAAATCCTTCCCTTATCTTCTTTAGGAACAACTTTCCAACATGCTGCAAATGTGTTCATCTCATCGTATGCCTTTGGAACTGCACCACTTATCCACCTTGACATTTTCATTTCCACTAAACTTGTAGTGTAGTAGTTTCAATTGCCCAACTTTATGATCCATGCGTCATACCTTGTCTTAGAGTGGTCATAAAAGGTTATACAGTTTCATGCTAATGGAATTTGGCAATCACATAATATTTCACATTTAGCATTGACACAACAGTAAGGGTTGCTCCATTTTAACTTTAGAAGTCGTGTGTTCAGACCACAAAAATGGTCTCTTTACAATATAGTGAAACGGTTATGTACATCTAATCCTCTTTATTCCTGAGATCCCACAATGTGGAAGCCTTATGCTCTAGGCCACCCTTTATAATATTCATATTTAGCTCCTCATTCTAACCAACAGCCTTAGTGCGATGAGTCACATCTTCAATCTCACTCTTTTTTATTTATATAGATCCGAGGTGACCGAATTGCTCATAAGAATTTCTTGACCATTGATTTGAAATGTTCTTAAAATTTTTCTTGGTTTGTGAAGATTGCATTTTATGTGCTTCACTTTCTTTGACATATTCTGGACTTGTGGTATTTTGAAGTCTCTCTCCATAAATTTTGACTCTAATATTCATCTGGTTAAGTCAATCAGAATAATCTTATTTGCAAAGACCATGTTGTAGAGCATCATCTTGAACACTACAGAAATTAGTTTATCTAAGAAATTACAATAGAACCTCATCCTCTTTGTTTTTTTGTACCTGTTTGATTTCTTTTAAGCAAATTAGGTGCATTGTACTTATGTTATCTGCCAAATTATGTTCTTACGCTTGGTTTGTTGTCTCCATGTTGTCCATGGGAACATTTTGATAAGGACTCCACTCCAAGATCTGTAAAATCAAGATCCAACACGTTCAGTTCGTCAACTGCAAATATCAAAGTAAGCATAATTACGCAAACAAACCCAAATATATATCTAAGGTTTTCCATTTAGAACATGTAATTGATAGATTTAGATGATTTTAGTTGACATCAAATCATAAGATAATCAGAAGAACATCTTAGTTAGGATCACAAACTTAACTTTAAATTAACCCAAGCAACCCTGTACAAATTCTAAGGATGCTGAAAATTTTATAAGTGTTCAAAGCTTCAAAAACCATCAATTCTCTGGAAAATGTGAAAAAGTAACTCCCTAATCTGGTTTAAGGCCAACTTATATAGCCAACCTTAACCCTAATGCTGCTTGGTCCTAAGTACTAAGCAGCACTTAATGAAATAACAACTACATCTTTGCCCCATCGTCCAAGCTTTCATATGCCACTGGAGTATCTGCATAGTTTGGCATTGGAGTGTCATGTAGCAACATTGGAGAGTCAGCTTAACTCTGCACTGAAGGGTCAGCACAACTTGGACTTGCCCGAGGAGCACAACATGGTGCTCTGGCACCCTTATTCTTCCTCAGTTGACTGCTTGAAGGCCTTGCCATAATCTGGATACTCCTAAATGTGGGGTCCTCGTCACATTCCTACTATCCAAGTGGACAATCAAGTTGTCCTCCCCCAAATGAAGTTCTTTACATGCTCCTGTCCAACATGATTTGTGAACCCTTGCAGTTTGACACCATATCTAGATTCAAACATTTTGCATCCCTTCTTAGTGATGACTTAACCATGGACTATTTTTTGACTTCTCATGGTTCTTAAGGGATGATCCAATTGTTAGGATTCATAAATGACATTATAACAAAAAGTTTTTTGTTATTTAACCGTCCTTGTTTAGCCAAGGTTGGACTCTATTTGTGTGAAAAAAAGAATGGCCCAATGCATAAGGCTCCTATATTGCGAGTTCTGGGGAGGGTTAGATGTGTTCAATTTTACCTTTTCATTGTAGGGGAGATGTTTTCTTGTTTTGAACCATGACATCTAGGTTACAATGAAACAACTTTACCATTGAGCTATGTGAAAAAAAAATTGTAATAGTCCTAGCAACATTGGCACATTAGCGATTATGCCATTTATTCAAGGAAAAAGTAATTTCTTTCTTTGTGCGTCTATGCTTGCAAAGTTAGAGTTGAAATATTTGTCTGAACAGATAGATTCTCTGTGCAACATGACCTTGAAATGGAATAAGAAAAATATTATGGTATGTTTGGTTGGTAGAAATAGAAATTTTATTCTCACTTTATTATCAGTGAAATATTTATTCCTACATTTGATTCCTTTTTTACATGGAATAATTATTTTCGAAGGAATAAATATTCCTCCAACTCAAGAAATAAAAAATATTGACATTTTTTTAGGTATTTTTTATTCTTTGTATGTATGGAATAACTATTCCCACAATTATTACCGTTTTACCCATCATCATTTTATCCTTTATTCGAAACCCTAGCTGCTTCCTCCTTTGTCTTTTGTCTCTCAGCTTTTGTCACTCTTTTCTTTTCCGATTCAACGCTGTCCAAATTTGAGACCGCTACCCTCGTACAAAATTCCTCCTGTACAACGGTAAGACCGAATGCAAAGATGGGTTCAACCTGGACTGCAACCCGTACTCCTCCGACCAGTTTTGGATGTATGAGTTCAAGGTCCGTCGCTACACTTGCAACTGCAACTACAATTACGACTAGACCGAGTGCTTGTTTGCCCACCCTAGATAAGGCCCATTGGCGGGACCCGCAGAAATACCACTACTTTGGCACTGTGTGACTGGAGTACCGTCGAGGCAGTTGTAGCAAAGGAGACTGTTGTGAGTTTTCACATCAGGTGTTTAAATGTTGGTTCCATCCAATGCGGTAATGTACAGAGGCGTATAAAGTTGGGAAGAATCATAATCAGAAGGTTTGTTTATTTGGGTACTCTCCTCATGAGTTGAGAATTTTGCCTTTGCAGCAAAAAGGCTCTGGAAGCTGTGAGGAGAGGAACAAGTACCAAAATTCTGCTATACATAATATTAGCAACCATTATTGTAGGTATTATTCATACTCTCTGACCTCCAGAATCTTTTTTTCTTGGATAAGGATAAAAAAATCATTAATATAAATTCTCACCCTATTCCTGATACTATTATTATATACTAAATATTAAATTACTAATTCTCAATTTATTTCAAATGAGTAATTAAATTTGGAAATAGAAATTTTTAACTTTATTTCCATCTTACTTTATTCTTTGAAAATAATTATTCCACTCCTACCTTATTCTATTTCAATAGCCAAACATGCCGTTAGTCTATTCTAAATGATGAATGTATTTGACGAGTGATTGGTAGGAGTCTCATGGTATGAGCAGAAGGTGAATATTTTATTGAAGTGAACTAGAGGAATTAATTTTGCTTTCTTAGTGGAACTTTGGGCGGGCACCCGACTATCATGACAGTCAGCTTAAGAGGGATGAAGGTTGGGGCACAACTGATGAACACCTACTCAGACTATTATTGCCATGAGGAAGGGAAGAATCTCGTCCATCAACCAAAAAAGAAGGTAGGGAAAAAGAAGTTTAGCAAGGATACCATTAATTGATGTCGGCAAAGCTGTGTGTTTTTTCCCCCATCAAATTTGATTTTCATATCAATAGAGTTATCTATATGTTTGTTGATTGCATATTTATCTTACTGAGATTAATCTATAGGTTTTTTTGTTTTAAGTCAACATTCATTTTGTTTATAGTCAAATGCATATGGAATCCTCCAATTCTGCGGGTTATGGCCCATGACATTGCAAGCTTGAACGCATGATCTTCTGGTCAGTTTTCAAACTATAAAAGCTTCAACTTTTGGATAACTACTGAGCTACATATGGGCTTATGATATGAGATATTTTTTTGTACTGGGTAATTGCTTTTAGCATCTTATCTTTCGGTTATGATGCATTATGGACTGTTGTAAAGAGAAGGTGTAGAAGGTCAGATTTACATCCCTAGAATTGATATTTGGATAGAAGCTATTCGGATTTTTTAGGTTCTACTAGCCCCTTCCCATACTTAAAGGGGAAAAATAGTCTGTTCCCTTCAGGGTAGAGAGCTAACATCACGTATTTTGTTAAATTACATTGCTCTTCACTTGGTGAGGTTCCCGTAAAATATCTCCCTTCTGTTTGGCATCATCTAAAAAGCAAGTATACTTTGCAGTAATTGGGATAATGCATTGTAATTAATATGCAATTTAGAGCATAATTTGCCCCACCACCTCAATAATGGTTTTTTTGCATTTGTCCTTTCATGGATTAACATATTGGTTGCGATACAGATCTATATCAGAAGGATCAAGTGCCAAAAAACATTTCATGACTATTTCAAAATTGAGTTATATTCAAATTATGTCCTTCTTTAATCATATTTTACATATTTGTAGCATTTAGTTAATTTTATTCTATAGAATCAACACTTCAATAACAAATTATAAGTTGGCTAGTATAAAATGAGAAAAGTAATTGGAAATAAAGGTAATTCTAATAGTGAATTTATAATAAGCAATAAATATCATTTAGAAAATACAATTATACAATGCAAGATAGAATTGTGAAATTAAAGTTCTAGTGTGACTTCATTGTGTTAAATTTAAAGGAAGTAAACAAATTGAGTGGTTTGGCGTTAAGAGATGCTAAACAGAAAAAAAGGTGAGAAGAGTAGAGGGAAATATCGACCTCTGTATCTGTTGAAACATTGTCGGTTTGGTGACATATTATGTTTTTTTTTTTTTTTAGCTGTATGGGAAAATATCGATATTGTAGGGTCGATCATGATACATATTGGTCGATATTTTACACATCGATGATATTTTTATTCATGATTAAGCTGTTCACTATAAATATAACTCCTCTCTCAGTTTAAGTTATAATGAGCACAATGCAACTCTATGGAACAAAAATATAACTTCACTTAATGCTTCTTGCTTTAGCAATTAATGATCTTGAACCTTTCTCTGAATTCTGTATTGCGTACAATGCAATGATTTTCTGGCAACTTATAGAGTGACACTGATATTGTAGTGAATTTTAATTAATAAATTCGAAGGATATATTAAATCTTAATATTTGAAAAAAAAATAAATGGCACATTAGGTTATATTAAGATTTTTATTCAATTATTTCATTATATAATATTCTTAATGCGCGTCATATTAATACTTGGTCACATTTGTGTTTCCTTATTTCTCATCAAATAGCCAATCTTAGTAGGATAGAGTAAAGAACTACACATAAAGATAACATAGAATTATCAATGTATGGATTTTGGATATTCCACATTGTAGTTTAATGTAGTGTTATACTTTATTCTACATTCCGTAGATAAAACAATGTATGAAGATAATATTATATTTGGATGGTATGTGCATCAGGATATCTTAGTGTAATCTGCACTATTTGATAAATATTTCTCTTATAGAACCCATATGCATTATATTGTGATATGGACATATGGAGATATTTAGTAATTGATTGGCCATACCACAGACATGTAGTAAAAGGATGTTCTTGATATTGCCCAGTGGGATGATGGATAGTAGTTTTGAGTGTTGAGTAATTTACCCAACTAATGAGAATATAAATTCATTAGCCTTAAGTTAGCAGTGATAAAAATATAATCCCTGCAAGTGGATGAGAAGGAAATTTGAGGAACCAAATGGGGTATGTTTTTCCATAAACTACACTTTGTTAATTCAATCATGTATATTCTGACCACAATCCTTAACTATTGTGAACCCATTAATTAATTATTGGATACCCAAATAACATTGATATTTCAATGTAACTTCGAGATATATTAAAATTTCTCCTTGGAATTGATAATGTGGCTTGCAAAAAAGGCATATGTTTGGCTAAGTTCAAGAATTACAGCTATACTAAGGCAAAATCATTATAATTGTTATTGTAAATTTTAGGTGACACAAAATGGAGGATAATTTGAGATGTGTCACTATTAGGCTTAGCTGAACTAGAATTCGAGCAAGGAAATAGAACCAAGTAGAGCATGAGGTGTATAAAGAACAATTGACTATAAATACCTGTCGGATTGAAGATGAATTGGCAGGATTTGGGACAAAACTTTGAGAAAGAGTAAAAGGAAAGAATAGTGAAAAACACAGAGGAAGTTGGAAAGAGAATTTGAGTAAGTGATTCATTAATTTTCTTTTTAGTCCATGAACCAATATTTCTTTTGTAAGTTGAATTGTTGTTAATCTGTGTCAAATCTTTCTTCGGTGATCTAATAAAGTTTGTCAAAAAAGGGGTTTTGAAAATCCAACAAATTAAGGGTTGATTTGTAATGTTTGATGCATAAATTTGGTTCTAATAGTGACATAAGAATCAAATATGATTATTATGATAATACAGACACTGTAGGCCCAAGAGG
This sequence comes from Nepenthes gracilis, assembly GCA_033239525.1. NCBI lineage: Eukaryota > Viridiplantae > Streptophyta > Magnoliopsida > Caryophyllales > Nepenthaceae > Nepenthes > Nepenthes gracilis. The sequence goes on from BSYO01000009.1 coordinate 8,894,200, forward strand.
AAAGAAGGAAAAATGGAAATGGAGTATATTAAAATATTATTTGAGTATAAAAATTAATTATTTAGTGAAAGTAAAATATTTTAGTGTTATTAGGGACATAAACTATGTAAATAAATAATCTTTGCGGGATATGTTCCAGGTGACCAATATGATTAATGGGGTTTTTACTTGTTTATTTGTAGATTTTGTAGATAATAATGTGGTGTCTAGTGGTGAATTTTAATTAACAAAATTGAAAGACAAATTTAATGTTGATATTTGAAGAAAATAAACGGCACATGAGGCTATACTGAGATATTTATTCAATTATTTCTCATACAATGATCTTAATATGTGTCATATTAATACTTGGTCATATTTGTGTTTCTTTATTTCTCATCACTTTCATACTTTAAATAGCCAATCTAGACAGGACTAGATAAAGAATTATACATGAATATAATATGGAATTATTGGTGTATGGGTCCTTGATATTCCATGTTGTATTTTAATGTATTTCTATATTTTGTGCTACATTATATCGATAAAGTAAAGAAAAATGTATAAAAATATTATTATATCCAGATGATATGTGCCTCGGGATATCTTGGTTTAGTCCATACTATCTAATAGTGAGACTATTTTATTAACTTCGATGATATGTTTATATTTCTCTAGCAGAATCTATGTATATTTTATTATGATAGGAATATCTGGAGATATTCAGTGATTGACTGGCCAAACCACAGACGTGTGGCAGTAGGAAGCTTGTGGCACTGCCCAATGGAGATGATGGAGAGTAGTTTTGATTATTAAGTAATTTATCCAACCAATTAGGGCATAAATTTATTAGTCGTAGATTCTTTGTGGAAGAAATATAATCATCACATATCCTTCTTATGGAATCCCTATTTATGGAATATATCATATGATGTATATGACATATGGCACCCAATGCCTTATTACATCTGGGATTTTGTACATTCTATTATTCTTCACGATTATTATATTTTTTATTGTAGAATTATTTATTGAGCACTCAACTTACGTATTTATTTTCCTCTAACCTTTCATATTTGTAATCAGGTGACCATATACACCTAGAAGTAGTCAGCAAAGTATTTTAGTGATGGACTTCATTCCGCAATACATAGACATGGATATAGCATATGTAGTTTTTGAGTATGACAGCTATGTAGATATAGCTTATATACTAATAGTTTATAGAGAATGTATAACTAAAAGTAAGAGTTGTATTATCAATGTAAATAAATTAAAGTTTAGTAGGTTTTGATTAAAAAAAAAATCAAAGTATGCTATAGAGAAAAATATATGATATAATTACAGGTTAATTTTAGTGTCATTATCTGGACTAGTGAAAAAATATAATCTGGGTCTTACAATTGATGGTATCAGAGCAATAATGTTGAAACTTAAGGAATTATGTCATCAATGGAGTCATATTGTGACGGACTACGTCCTAAAACCCATCATTTACTATAATCATAATTAATTATCTTTCAGTTATCAATTTTACCAATAAATAAATCAATTGGATGTGAGTTTTCCCCGTCAATACCCCAATTGACTGTACATAAATAATATAACAATATACATAGGATTCAATTACATTGCCACATCATCTGAGACTTTGACACTAACCTAAAAACAATATGACGTCATACTTTTATTAAGGACAGATGCCTATTTATTACTAAAATCAATCGTATGCTAACTTATGGAAGCAATAAATATCCATAAAATTTATCCATCCGAAACTAAAATCATTTACTAATACATTGTTTCTTATATTCATCAATTGCTATACATATTTAATATAACAATTGATACCAAACCATACAACATCATCCTAGGCATTGAAAACTGTTCAAAACTCTACATCATTTCTACCACAGTCCCCAACTAAAATCAAACTAAAAGTTAACAACTAAGTACATACTATCTTGAAACATAGATTAGCAAAAAAAAATTTCTTCAAAGGCATAAACTAAATATATTAATCTTCACTTCTGCTCATCAGGCAAGAACTTGTGTGACTTATCTGATGGGTTTAGTAAAACAGTAAGGAATAAGCTAAATACTCAATAAGGTACAATACATAACAAAGAACATGTATATTTTAAACTTAAAAACATATCTGAAGGAATAGGAATCATAATAGAATGCAATGACGTGAAACATGAGTAGGAAAGACTTCGTGATGCACTTTCGGATTCATCATCTTATTCTTTCTTAGCCTTAGCCATTAAAATATGCTTAAAACTCTTTTTTTTTTAGGGACTAGGGCCAATAGGTCTTACCAATTAAAGGAGCGGTCAATCAAAGTCTTGGTTGTATTTATTTTCATGCAATCAAAAGTCATAAACTCCTATTTAAGACATAGGGATAGGCGGCCAAACGCCGCTATAGGGTCAGACTATAATTTTTTACTATAATATATTAAGGCATGTCAAAATATACCACCCGTTAAATCATAACATTGGTATAATCTTTAACATAAGGAAACTCTATACTTTACTTCATAATTCTTAGTTCTCACTCTTCTGGAGAACACTTCTTCATTTCTTAATATTTTGTAGAGTTTTCTTTCCTTTCTTTTTCATGATAATTTACATTTTAATCATGGTAAATTCTTAAAGCATGGAATTTAGCACAATTTTTGCAGTAGGAAATTTAGGAAACTTAATACAAATCTAGCAGATATGCAGTATATAATTTAACATGTGCAATACATAATTAAACATATAACAACTTAAAATTAACCACTTCAAAGTGTAGACCATTAAGAGACAAACTATTATATTTTCAGACATGAACAAAAAATCAGAAATTAAAATACAACACATATGATATGATACAGATTTTTATATATGAAATTCCTTTATAAAGTCATGAGAAATCAACATGTATGCAAGATTAGCTTTAAAATCTTAGCGGAGTCGAGTATTAGAACAAGAATACTCAAAAGAAATGGCAATAATTAACAATAAGAGTAGAATGAGCTTAAGGTGCACTTGCCTCGGCCTGATTTACTAAATTTCTAACTTTAAACCACCAAATTTGAGCTTCCTCAAACTTCCTCTCTCTTCTCTTTGATTTTCTCCCTCCTCTCTCTCTGTCTTTTCCTCTCTCTTGTACCGAGCACTGCTTCAAAAATGGCTTGAACTTATCCTCGACGCTATTTATACTCGAGCCGAGCACTCGAGCGCCATTTGAGCGCTATTCAAGCGCAAACTCTGTGGAATTCATTCTTGAGCATGCCTCGAGCGTGCTTCAGGTGCAATGCTACTATTTTTAGGGTCGAGCGTGTATCATGCTTGGTCATGCTCAAGTCCAAATTCAGGCATGCTTTAGGCTCATATTCAATCCAGTCTAATTTTTGACTCTTTGACCCAGTTTTCTACATCTTTTGTCCTCAATTTTAATTATATTAGCTTAATTAATCATGGTTAACATAATTATAGAAACTCGGACCTTACACATACTTTAAGGAATTAAGTAGTTCAAGAATGGGGCCTTAGGAACTTGGTTTATAGTTAGGGACATAAATTTTAATAACCCCATGACTTTCATGTTTTGTCTGTCTGAGCATGATAAACAAAAAGGTTTTGAGTTTGAAGGAGTTGCTGGAATATATGGAGCACTAACCCAATTGACAGATCTGGTTAATAGGTCTATAGAAGCCCAAACAATGGGAGATGATGCTGAAATCAATCTACAACTGTCAAGTCCCCAAAACTGAATTTCTTAATTAAATTCCTTAATTGATATCAATCAGATTTTAATCCTTCATTTTAACAAAATTTTCATAACATTTTATTTCACTGACCAGATAAAATTCTAAAATAAACATGAGACGTGAACCTACATCCGATGTCAACTACCAACAACCAACCAAGAAAAATAAAAATACATTCAATCACAAGATCCGAATAGTCACACTCGAAAGTGGCTCCAAAATTGACTTTACAATGATTTTGAAACATAAATAAGGAGATATGTTTGTACTAAAATCAAAGTAAGCAAAGAAAATCATATCTTAGACTTGCACTTGACAAACTGATATCCCCTTATATCACCAACAAAACATCATAATTTCTATTTAATATAGAACCATTGAACTGAAGTGAAATAAACATCAGAAATCTGTTGTTCCGGTACAAAAATATATCATCTAAACCACAAATCCTAGTTCTATCCTTGGATAGCTTTTCCATTGTTCTCATCACCTACAAGTATGTTCCGAGTGTACTAATTTGGAAGGTTAGTAAAAATCAAACATGAGTAACCCAGTTACTCAATAAAGTATATAATTTTTCATAATCAAACATATAATTTATATCAAAATATGTTGCGAGGAATATGAGCTTTAATCAGATGCAATGTCATATAATTTTCATAACGTTCATCTATAAACTTAAGGCTAATAATTCAATTTTATTTCTCTAAACAATGTATCAAAAAATATACTCAAATCATACAAATTCTCATTGATCAAGGATTAGTAGGGCTTCACCGATAAATGAGCTAATAATCAATACTCGTGTATGTATTTTTTAACACAATCAAATGTCATACGCTACTATTCAAATATTGTATGTGGACCGTAATGCATATAATCCTGTAGGCAGTGCCGAACGCCACTTTTAACTTGCAAATGGTTGGTTCGAATATTAATTATTACTATAATATATTAAGATATATTGTAATATATCACCGTTAATTTCTACAAAACTTCATACATAATCAAATGGAAAATTCTATGTGAATACGAATAATCCTTTACATTTTCTCATACTGGAGAAAATATCGTTGTCTTTCCACAAATTGTAGAGTTTTCTTCATAATTCTTCAAATATTTAGTATGTAGAAGTTCATGATTTATGCAAGAACTTGATTATGAAATTTTAAAGTGTGGGAAAGCTATATTATGAAATTTTGAACATGCAAGGGCCATATATTGCAGAAAATATAAAAGTTCTTGGCAATTTTGTGAAATTTTACTTTATTTCAACTACGAAACATGCAGGAATAGTTTAAGAAAAATTCCAAAGCATGTAAAGTATTTACTCAATATTTAGAACATGCTGGAGCATTATATACGAAATTTAAAGCATATTTGAATATTTAAACATGATTTCAGAATATGCATGAGTTTTAATGCATAACTAATTTGAAAAACACAATGTGTGTGGATTAAGAACATGAATTTCATTAAAATTGTAGAGAATGGGAAATGAGATTACATGCATGCAAAGTATAAACACTTTATATATGAAATTGTAGCATATATAGGTATTTGAGACAATAAATACTTATAGAGATTAGAAAGAACGTTATTTCATTAGGGAACCTTTCGTTGCCTTGACTTGTCGCATGAGTAAGAAAGAATCGTAATAAATGCAAAGAAGAAGAGACAATAAATACTCATAAAGATTAGAAAGAACATTATTTCATTAAGGAACCTTTTGTTGCCTTGACTTGTCACATGAGTAAGAAAGAATCGTAATAAATGCAAAGAAGAAGCATCTTTCGTCCAATAGCGAATAGTTTGAACTAGGGTTTCAGCAATAAGAGAAAGATGGGCTTGGGATGCACTTGTCTTTTTCTCAAATTTATTAAAATCTTCCTTAAATTTACTCAATTTCTCCTTTTTTTTAGCTTTCTCTCTCTCTTTTTTCTCTTCTTCTTTTCTCTTTCTCTCTTTTCTCTCCAAAATCTGATGAAAATGATTGAAAATCGGTAGAATGGGACTTATATAGAAGATAGGCGCACATACGCCTGTCAGGCGTGTATCATGCACTGAAATAGAAATTGTACAGTGTACGAGCGTCCTTCAGACGTGCATCAAGCGTTGGTATTTTGTCAAAATTACGCACGTGCGTTTCTTGGGTGTGAGCAATCTTCCTAAAATGTGCACGAATGCCACTCAGGTGTGGATTAAGTGCATCTTTTCTACCAAAAATACGCATGTGCGCAAGTTAAGCGTCGATCAAACATGACTCAACTTGATGTGATCCAATTAGAAAATTAATTTTGACCTAAATCTTTATTTGATCTCAATAATTTTCTTATATTAGCTTAATCAATCAATCATGATAAAAATTATAAATTTAAAAATTTATACCTTACAGTAACTAAGTGAATTTGGTTTTATATTCAACCACAGATCTGTATCCTTGCAACAACGGTAGAAACCCATATTGGCCACCATATTATTATTTACTAAATCCACAAAGAACAAGTAAAAGCCCCATAAATCATATTGATCGCCTGGAATATGTCTAGCAAAAATAATTTATTTATACTGTTCATGTCCCAAATAATTGCTCTAATATTTTGCTTTCACTAAATAATTAATTTTTATACTCAAACAATTTTTTTAATATATTCAATTCCATTTTTCCTTCTTTCCTTTTGTGTCTACAATGCACGTAGGAGGCATTACACCACGAAGGAGCCTCTCCATCATGGTGAACAGTACCAGGCACTAAGAACATGTCGTTCACAGCTATTTTTTTAGTTCCACCTTTCAGAATTCAAAGTTCTCTGAAACTTGGGGAGTCGGCTAACATTTGGCACATGTAGATTATCAGAATAATAATATTTGATTCTTGTGCCAGTAATAGAGTCAAATTTACACATCAAACATTACAAATAAGCGTATGCCCTTTTTGAAAGCCATGCTATCAATTTTAAGGAAAAATTGTAATGCATTTTAAAGTTACATTGAAATTTTAATTAAGTGTGTTATTTGGGTGTCTAATAATTAATTTAATGGATTCACAATAATTAGAATTGTGGTCAGAGTATATAAGGTTGATTTAATGAAGTGTAGACTATGGAAATACATACCCCATTTGGTTCCTCAAATTCCTTCTCCTCCTATTCGTTCTTCCTCTGTTCTGCTTCTGTTTTTTATTTCTTTTTTTTTTTTCTCAAAGTTATTCGGCTAATGGGTCAATGTTTTGCTTCCTAAGAGTAAAACTAAAACATCATGTATGCAGCAGAAGTTAAGAACTGAGTGGCTGAGTTCCCAGAAGGCGGCATCCCACTTTGATACAACAATGCTGATCTGATTTGCTGTCAGATATTTGCTTGCTCATTGTGCTGCCTGTCATTAATGTATTCATCGGCACAGAAGTCACCAAAACCAATTAGCTCTGCCTCTTTTACCCAGTGGCCATTTCTCTTCTCACCTCTACTAAGAACATTATTCAGAATGCCCCACCAAAATCCATTATACCTGCACTCCATTATTCAGTTGAAGGCGCTGTTCCCACTTGACACTTGTTCTTCCTCTCTCCCATTGGTTCTTGACGTGTACTTTCCAGCCAAATCAAGGCTATATCTGTTAGTTTGAACATCTGAAATGGCTGTGATTTAACCAATGAGTCATAACTAATATCTTGACAGACTGGGTAATGTGAAGGGTAACCAACATGGAATAAAAAATCGATTAATATATATATTGGTATCAGATGCTTAATACTGATATTTTTCAATAGCACAAGGAAATTGTGATATATTATAATACATCGACAAATATTTAAAATATCAGCTGATATATCCAAGATTTTTGAGTATTACCGGCTGATGTGAGTTAATATCAACCCAATGTTTCAATTTGCAAAAACATTTCATCCGGTTCGTCCAATGCTGGCACGGCCTAGACCAGTACCGATACCAATATCTTCATCCATGATTCCAGTCAAGCCAGGTTCTCCCACTTTCAGCATGTATATAGATACCAGTACCCTATAGGTATGGTAACAAACATATACAACTTGCTGATATGTATGTATCTCATCCTCATCTCTAAGTAGCAAGGCAATTTATATTATTACTAGTTGAAAAGCTCCTTTTTTTTTTATTAAGGGTTATTGAAACCCATATCATGCTTCATTGTTGTAAAGTAAAAATTAGCTCGATACCTAGATTTTGGCACTATACCCTTCTCATGAATCTCATCTTCTGTCAGCTTGCTTTCCTATCAGTGCATTGAAGGAATTCTAGTGTTGTCACCATCTGCGCTCTTGCTTTGAATCCATTGAAACTAATCTTTTCCCCTTTCTTTGATCCCTTTGCTGTGATGACACCTGATCTTTCATATTCTGACATATTAGCATTCTGCATTCCATGAGCTTTTGATCTCCTTGCAGATTTCTACTTCGGTTTTTGTGGTACATTTGTCCTGCTCATGTTCCATCCAGCAGCTACTATTGGCTTCCCATTCACCATCTACTCTTGTATACCGCTCCAATGTCTATGTAATTAATGACTTGAATGTTCTGACAACATCTTGTAGACAGCTCTAATTCAATTAGAACTCTAGTATAATCAATCTTCCCTGGGATCACTCAATTTAGATGTATAAGTGAATTATCTAATCCTTCTAGCAAGTTTACTCTAACACATTAGCAAATTAGTAACTCAAATTCAACTTGGGAATTTGACTCCAGATTGTATTTTGATGTGAACATAAGCACCTCATTTTCTAGCAGCAAATTGCGTCCACCACACCCCAATTGTATGTGTCGTAGATCCATTAACTTAATAATGTTTTTCTTATTTTCTGCTGAGTCAGCTTTCTTGGGGAGGGTTTGGCTTAAGCTCCATTACAAAATGCTCTTAGGCCTTCGTGGGGAGGCTTTGTGGAACGTCCATGCCCAGGCTGTTATACATATATAGAGACAACGTCAGAGCATAACCGTAGCAAAATCAGTGTGATCTAAGGCTCCATTTGTTTGACAGAAAATATTTATTCAATGAAAAATATTTTTTACAAAAATATCTTTCTTGAAAATATTTTGCACATTTTCCATGGAAAATATTTTCAAAGAAAATAACTCTCATCGAAATATTTTCCTAGGTTTAGGCATATATAGGAAAATATGGAGTATCATACAAATCGATCAACAATATTGAATATCAATTGTTGTTGATTATATTAATATTTTTGAAATGGTGGTGATATTTCATGGTCAAAAAAATATTTAAATTTTCCAAATATCGGTCCTTAATATGCTTGTATTTTGTTTTAACAGCAGGGTGAGGAATGTCCCCGATTGGTGGCTGACAGCTTGGTTGGGGGTATCAATGGCTAGCAACTGTCATTGGAAATAAGCGGGGCGGGATTGGGGCTCATTGTCCAGTAACTGACATTATGGTGCACTGGGTCAAGGTATGCTGATCAACAAACAGTAGTGGTGGTCAAAGGCATTATTGCTTGATAACTAGAGACAGAATTGAGGATGTCAACAGCCGGTGACTGATGGCGGAGGTTCAAGGCATCACATGCCGATAGGTGGCCGGCATGCCATCCTGCAACTGATGGTGGCACCTGAAGCATTGCCAGCCGTTGCCTAGCAGCGAATGGATGTGTCATGTGCCGCAATGATATCATCTTTCGGTAAAACTTCTCTTAATGGGTATTTGTAGTTATTATTAAGTAGTTGATAAACTCTGAAAAATGACTTCTCATTTTGGAAAAAAGAAAGTCATTTCTCAGAATTCAAGCCTTATTGTTTTTATGCCAAAAATATTTTCTGTTGATTTATTTTTCTATATATGTCAAACTTTGAAAAGGTGAAAAATATTTTTCTTGTGCTTCAAATATCAGAAAATGAGAAAAATATTCTCCAATAATTTTTCAATAAACAAACGGAGTCCAAATCACAATCAAATATTACTCCAGCAGCTGCCCTAGTGACCGTCAATGTCCTTCACCTGTCGGTTCTGATAATCTGATGAACTAAATGGCTCTGGAATTGAAAGATTTCTGCAATTTCTTTCCATCCATGCTAGATAAAAATATTGGTATTAATTGTGATGCATGTCAGTATCATATCAGTTGTAAATTTTTATTTTGGCAAATCAGATCTTGGAGCAAATATCATTTAATGTATCGAAAAATATAAAATGAACCGGTAGATATATTGTGAATATGAAAATGTATTGTAATTTTGTCATAAAAATGTTAGTAATAAAGGCTCGACATTAATATATATTAACTAATATATTTGTATATTAGCTGAATGCCATGTTGTGCACAGATGCCGCAAATGCCACTCTTTTTAGCTTTGCTCTTAATTTCACTGCTACTGTCTTCTTTGCTTAGCACAGCTGCCAGTGCATTCAAATTTGTTGTTTTCTTTCATGATCCGAGAGTGTTGTTTTCTTCTCGACATTGCAGATGTGAATATGTGGCTTCTCGTATTCGACCACAGCGATGCAGTCGGGTCTGCATCTTGCACCGGCGTCAGTCGTTGAGTTGCAAAATAACATATCTGACGATCTAATCTTCCTCAGCGTGCGACGAGCGGGATTAACAGCGGTAAGGAATAGGCATGGATCGGTCATTAGAAGGGATAAATGCGAAAACGGGGATCTCGTTGGGAGAAGTTGGATTCTACTTTTTTTTTTTTAATAAATTATTAGATTAAATTTTAATAGTCAAGATTAAAAATATATATATATATATTAAAGATGATTATATATTTTTTATTTTTTATAATATTAATATCTATTTAATATAATTTTTTTAAAAAAAATTAATAAAAATAACTATCTAAAGAATATTATTTAATATTTAAATTTTAGTTATTAAATTTTTTAATCCAATAATTCAAATGAAAAAAAAATTCAAACCCAGGTGTGGCAAAGTGAAAATAGAACAATTAATATCTGTGATGGGTGTCTTTAAAAATTAATTAAATTTAATTATCATAATATTTTTATTTAAATTATAAATATATAATAATTAAAATCTAAAATTATAAAACACTTGAATAACATTTTTGGTGTATAACTTACAAGCCTGATCTGTTTCAAGTTAATGGATACAAAGGCCCTCTTTAGTTAGAAAATTAGTTTTATTTTTTATTTTTCAGTTTTTTTTTCTTTTCGCTTTTTTATTTTTTTAAGTTTTTCTAAAAAATGCTTTTATTATATTTCTAACATTTAACAAGTCAGTATTTATTAATAATTGTTAATATATTTTTAATCATATGATATAAAATAAAAGTTATTAATTGATAAATTACTGAATAAGTTTATTAAATATATTTATTTATAATAAACTAACTAATCTAACTTATTTTGTTAGGATTTAATTTAAAATTATCAAAATTTAAAAAAATCTATATATTGTATAATAATAAATTATATGTCGAATTTAATTTGTAATTATAATTTATTATATAAAATGATACATATCTATATGATTTATATATATAAATACGTATTTATTATTTAATCATCAACTATTACTTTGTTAGAAAACATAAATTCTGTTCATTTCATATAAACTTAATAAAATATTGAGTCACATTTGAATTTAATTTTGTCATTATAAAATTAATTACTCAAATTTAAGGATATTACTACATATTTTTTATGAGCTCACCTATACATAACAATGACACATTATATCTAATAATGATAATTTTTAAATTATTAAAATATAATTAGTTTGATTTTTTAATTAAATTAACTGTACATAATATTTTAATAGACCATATAAAATATAGTATGGTAATTTAAATATTATCATTATTAAATAAGTCAATTATTAATGTAAAAGATGGTATTTTTGATTTTTTATTAATAATTATGATGCGTCTCGAGATCCGATTTCAATTTGAGCATTCGGATGATCCTCTGTTGTGGTTTCGGTTTCGTTCGCGAGTGAATCGCAAACACCACTAAATGTAAATATATTCGGTTAAACAATTTTCAAAGGAAGAAACTAAATTGAGAAAAAAAGATAAATGTAAATGGATGGAGAGGCGTGAGGTATTCTTGGAATTCGGATGGTGAGAAGACAAATATTTTTGTTTTTTTATTTTTTGGATAATTATATTTTTAAATGTAAAGTATAATTAATAGCGATTTAATAATTTATATAAAAATTTTAAATTAAATAAAAAAATATTAATAAATTTAGTTATGAATAAGTTTAAAATTTTAGTTTTTATTAAATATATATATTTATATTTTATAAACTGATAAAATAATATTTTTGTAATTATATATTCTTAAAAAATAAAAAATATTAATAAATTTAGTTATGTATAAGTTTAAAATTTTAGTTTTTATTAAATATATATAATAAGATTTAAAAATTATAAAAATATCATATTATAGTCAGTTAAAAAGTTTAGAAAATATCTTTTTGATATTTTTTAAATTAAAATTAAAATTAAAAAAAAAAATCTAATTTTCTGTTTTTTAAATAAAAATAGATAAATTTAAATATATTTTTTTCAAATTTTTTGTTTTATTTATTTATTTATTTAAATAGCCTCTGGTTTTCACTTACTGAGCATCACCCGGGGGGTTTTATAACTCCATCGCAGGACACACACAGTTGATGCAGTGGTTTGCTTATCTCCTTCACGGCAATTCAAAGCTCTTTCACCCTCTCTTTCTCATGTTACGCAGTGTCTTCGTGCTTCCCCGCCTTCCTCTACCCTCCTCGCGAAGGTGCTCCCTTTCTCTCATTTGGAACGCTTGCCTTTATTTCCATTGGATTTATTATCGCCATTTTGTCAGAATAATTTCTTATTCTCTTTGAAATATACCTGATTCTTCCTTTGCTTGTCTGTGGAATGCTTATTTATCATCTTAAAGAGGAAAAAGATCGCTATGATGCGTTATGTGCTGTCTTGGTTCATAATGATGAAGTAAACTCGTAAACAGTAAGGTCCGAATTTACCGTATTCAGTGTGAAACACTGTTTGATCCGAACAATATAAGATAAGTTATTCAACTTTTAGCGTAAGCAAAAATTGCTGAATTGCTCGAGTTGGCTGGAAATCTCTTGGCTTGTATATTGGGACTTTACTATATTGGTGAATCTTAGACCATAACTTGGCCGTTTCAAATTGAAAATGGACTTATGCATCTTGTTTCCATCTTCGTTGAAATTTTGTGAGCAGCAGAAGCTCTAGAAGTTTGTAATAATGTGGATTCACATGGTGTATCGGTATTCATATTACAATTGCAGGCACTTATCACAAAGAATATCATATGATGTAATTAAGTTAAACTGCAGTTATATTATTTACAGCCATCGATTGGTTTTACAGAACTAGAGTCATTTCAAAAGAACCAAATCATCCCAAAGGCTGAAATGTCAAGGTGAAGGCCCAAGAATGGTAATATACCCTAATGCACTCCCTCAAACGAATTCCATTTAGGCATGAAGCATGGATTTAGCACAAACTCTTTCAATACAGTTGTTCTATAAGTAATTGAAAGAAACGCGGATTTTGAGGATACAAACTTTAGTCTTTTTGGTCAAAAGTGAGCTGATGCAATGCCAAGGAACTAATTGATCCCAAATGTTTAAGTTGCTAGGCAAAGGCCTAAGAAGTAAATACAGTTATATACTCTAACAGCTCGAGTTGTCATAGCAAAACATTAAGTGTTCTTTGATGGTGGCTTGAAAGAGATGCAACAAAGTGAAATGATCTTAATTTGAAACTAAAAAAGTTGAGTGTTTCGATGTGCTACAGAATTCATCTGACCAAAATGTCCATGGAAGCTGAACCATTGTGTCCTAAATTCACTCCTGTGGAACAAACTGGAATTAACTCAACAAGTAACCCTGAAGGTAATGTGTCATGTTTGTGTTTCTTTTTGCATTTGCCATTTTTCCAGCACATGATCTTGGGGTTCATTAGGTTCTTGTGAAATGTCTTTCATCGTGTTATATGTTTTTATGAAAGTAAATGCTTGAAAAGAAGCTTCCTAATTTAGTTTTCTTCCTCATGATATGATTGTGTGGCATTGTGATATGCATTTATCATTGGTGCTGTAGATCCTTGTTGAGAAGTGTCTGTGGCCAATAAATGTTACTCCCAATTCGACCAAGCCAACCTGGTCATGCCTTGTAACTAGTCAGGTGTAGCGCAACTTGTTATCAACTTAGACTGGGCTTGATTTGCTTGCCAGGACCATTTGGTCTTGTGTTGTACAAAAGATGTCTACTTTCCAATATAAAATTCCTTTTTGAAATAATTATGGGATGATTCAAAGGGAAAATGTTTAAAGATGAGTTAATTTCTCTGATTCCTCTATTCTTCAATTTATTGAGGAAATGAAAATGATATTATTTTTAGGGAAGGGATTTTGAACCTGTTCAGTTTTCACTTTTTAGATAGGCTGGATTAATGTTATTAGGTGGATGAAATTTATTTTTAATGTTGCTGGTGTAAATAATGGACTGCTTTGATGAAATATAATTATGTGCTTGTATTTTAATTAATGACATACCATAATGAGAATTTTCTTTTTCTATTTGGAGTGTGAAAAAAAAGTGTTCTCATGTTTTGGATAAAAATGATTTTGATATTTAGCAGTTAAAGGTTATGGTTTTAAAATTGCAACTAGCTTTATGTGTGTAGCCAAAGAGTAGATGCTCTTCTGCTAAAAACCTTTTTAATCCCATTCCATTGAGATTCACCAAATGATACAAAAACAGCTGTCAAGCAGAGGATCACATCATTGTTATGCTTCACAAAGCCCTAAAACACTACTGAAAGAATTCCTAACACTGCATGACATGACCAATGACCTGAAAGAAAAGGTGTCAATGGCTCCACAAACAGATTCATGTTATAAAAAGATGTTTGTCAGTATCACTCTCTTGCATAAACATAACACAGAAGTTAATCACAAAGCCCTGTAAATTCTCATGACATGCAAGTCTTATTAAGAACCCTTGACAAAGGATAGACTTTTACTTTCAAGAAATATAAGAATTATTCATCAACTTCTCAATTTTCATGAATTGGAATTCCAAAAGAGTAAACTAACGCATTGGAATAATAGAAAGGTAGGACAAAATAAGATGATACTCTCATCCCCTACCCCCCCCCCCCCCAGGAACAAAAAAAGGAAAATTAAGTATGCGTCCTGTTATCCCTTCTAACCTCCTCCCTATCTACTTATCTAGTGTCCCAAAAGTAAAAAGGTCCAAATTATATCTCAGAGGCACACCTATATAGCTGAAGTGCCACACTGGGGTAATGCAAGTAGCAAATTTTTAAACCAGAAAGAAACTAGAGCTCAGCAGTCTGCACAAAATTCCAGCTAAAGCAATATTAGACATTTTATGCTTGCACTTGATGCTCTTTCCATTACTTGCAACAAATTGAATATATAGTGAAAATCATCACAATTTGTTTGCTTAATATAGATAGTTGCCTTAGCTAACCACAAAGGAGGGAAGGATCCCCTTGCCTTAAAATCTAGAAGCCTTAATAACTTCTTTTTACTCCCCATATAGTAATGATTAACCTGACAAAGAAATTCAACCCCTAATCAATCTCCACAAATTAGTTCCAAAACTTTCCCTGTCAGATATGTTATCTAAATAGATCAACTAACCTGATCGTAAGTGTGTGCACTGTGTAAGCATCACCTTGGAAACAGTTCCTTTCACTCTCATCCAATATGCTTTATCTACAGGACGTTTCCTGTAAATTTTCATCTGAAATCTGCCTCCCTTTGATGAAAGCACTTCCTAGGTAAGAAATTGTCTCATTTGTTACCTCATTAAGGCTGTTGTAGGCTTATGCTCGCCCACACACTGTCACCAAGGACCAAGCTAATAGATATGGCCCTTAATAGAACACCGACAATAATATAATTGGAATGTTGAAAAGAATGTCCGTGGACAATTTGACAAAACTTGCTTGAGTGAATAATTGTTTATAGATTGCTCAAGCTCAGACACTAATCTCCCCGTACAACCTCTATGTAATCTATTTTCCTCTTCTCCCCCAAGGACAATGATTTTCTTCTAGTTATCATCTGTTAGGAAATTGACAAAGTCTAAGCCAATAGGCATGGTCCAATTTTGACCAAAGAAAATTGGTCTGAATGTTGGGGACAAGACACAAGTCTAAGATTCTTCCTCATTGAATTCAAAAATATTGTTGAGGTTTTTGAAAATGTCATCTACCTCGAGGAAGTCATGGTATTACTTCCAATGGGAAAATATAGCACTCATAAGCATAGAATTAAATGTGACGTGCACCACAACTATTTTGATACGATCACAATGACCCTTATGTTTGATAATGATATGTGCTGAAGGCACCTCTATTTAATACTATTTCAAAAGTTACATATAAAAATGGAAATAAAATAAATAATGGAACTTTTGAGGCTAGCAGACGCAAGGCAGTGTATTGTACCTCACCTCTCTGTGGCACACACTGGTTAGATAACGGTATCCCCAGCAAATAGGCCTCTTAAGAACTGTTCACTCAAAAGTTACATTAATTGGAGAAGGGACCTAGTCTTTTACTTCCTCATAGATAAGCAATATGCTTTGCTCAGAGGTTTCTCAAGATACTTAGCAAGTCCTTCTCCCTTTTATATGTTATCATTTTTGCTTGACCAAGTGTAACATTATCAGCAGCTTGGTCATTAGGCCCCAAATCTTGGAATGCAGTGTTGTATTGCACGATAGAAAGTTGAATCTCTGATGAAAAAGGGCATTACCTAGATTATTTGAATTTGCTGTTCTTATTACCTTTTAGTTTGTACACTTGGTACAAGGATTTATATTTGGCAGTTTTTCTGTGTTTCTGTTGACAGTCTCCCTCTTGATTTTTGCTTTGTGTGCATCTTGTATTGGACTATTGGTTGTTGAATATAGAATGATAGTATACTCAATTCCATTGGTTGTTGAATATAGAATGATAGTACACTCAAAAGAAATTCTATGGCCCATCCTTGTGCTGCAATACCCTAGGATGGACTGTCCAATTTCTTTGTATACAGCTTGACATGGATAAAATACATGCATGGCCATCAGCAATGCAGAGTTCACCTGGTAACCACACAAGGAAATTTAACAGAATATACACCCAAAACTAATTTAATGCTGGACTTCCTGAAAGCCTTTTTTGCCACATTATACATGATAAAAGAACCTCTTAGTTCTTATAACTAATTCCTTCAGGTGGCTTGCTGTGGAAATATTACCAAAAAAATGACTAAATAGTTCAGAAGTTCCGACAAAGGTCTTCCATGTGGACTTGAATATGTCTTGTGGGGATTTTATGGTATTGGCCACCAATGTGTAAGGATAAACCTTTTTCTTCAAACTGTCTTCTTGTGACAAGTACTCCAAGCAGAAGGATGGATGAGCTGGAACTGCAATGGTGAGAGCAATGTACCTCATTCATGTGCAGCTTAATGTTGTGTAAAATGTTCTGTTGTACCATATTACTAAAGCCAAAGAATGTTGGAGAGTTCACTGAAACGGTGCCGAAATATTTTTTTGAGATCATAAGCATTTAGGTTTCAGATCTGAGTGGTAGTTAGAAGAATGCTTTAAGTTGAGACTGTAGACAAGCTATGCAGCCATGGAATACAACAATTCTTCTGTACCAGACATATACAATAGAACCAGCATCTTAGCATTATGATCAAGTTGAGATGTTTCACTGTTCATTGCCAAGCTGACGTTGGTTATGCTGCTACGGGTTGGAGTCAACTTATACTCATTAAAGTTGTTACTTGTGTGTGTAGTTTGTTCTCCTCAAGTTCAGTATTTTATATACATTTGCGAATTCATCCATTTCAAGAGAGCCTCTGCATGTCAAGATTAAATGAAGGAAGATGTTACTCATTCATGTGACTTCTAAACATAGGCAACATTGTTTGGATGACCACATTTTTTGTTTGTGCTCAGTCAAACAAGGATGACCATTTATAGAGATCTTTTGTCATTCTTCAAGAAAATGATTAAACTAGTGAGAACAAAAGTAATACATGAGATTAATACCAACTGTCCATGGTATTGCTAGAGATTCACTAGACTAGATGCCGAAGTGTGTGAAGAGCATATCCACATACTAACAAGAGAAATGAGGGAGAACAAAGCTATATTACAAGGAAATTTTCCACTACGTCCACTACTACCTTTGAATTTGGTTTGACAAAAACTGAAAAGTGAAATGTTGGCAAAAACTTTTTATGCCATTGAAAACATTGCCTATGTCTGCAATGTTGTGTGTGGAGCACACTAGTTGATCATTTGAGAGTAATCTCTGTATCTTTATTTACCTTCAGAGATGCCAGCTCATTATGTTATATGCTCACTTCTTCCTTGATGTTGTCCTCAGGCCTCTAATGTTTACTTGATGGGGAAGTGGCCCCACAAATTTTAAGGCTTTCGGGTTGATGCTTAGCAAATGTGATATTCTGTTTTTTTACTTCTCGTTGTTCACATTAGGCGTGAAACTTTCTCAAGAACTTCAATAAGCATGTAGACGTTGTGTTCTATGTCTTATGTCTGATAATCACACTCATTTAGTTTTTATGATGCAGGCTTCAAATTCAGTGTTGTCTCCTACAATATACTTGCTCAGGTACTGTGATTATCAGATCCCATCTCACAATAGTGTAGATTCCATATCTGTGGATGCATTCATTTCTTACTTAGAGTTCATGAAAACCTTCTTGTTTATATTTGTACTATGACTACGTTCTTGTCAACATGTAACAATTGCATTCCAAATTGCATGTAATGAATTTTCTTTTGGATGATTGAAGATATATCTATTCCCATAGGACATCTAATTCTTTGATGCAATGGTTTAATGCTTGATATTAAACATGAAAAAGAAATGGAAGTTCAAGTCATTCAGGACTAGGGCTAGAGTTTGGTGATATAGTTGTGACTTTTACTCATTATTTTTTGTTTTTTCTATTTTGGTTTAGGTTAATATCTAGGATATGATATTAGCCTTTCAAAGATTGCTTTGTCCTTGTTTTGGATCCCAACACTGCCCATCTACATGTCATCGCCTTCAAATCCCATGGAAAATGAACACGTGTTGGTTTTCCGTGTGATGCGTACCCTAAATCCGGATTGGAATCCGAATATGTGAAATCGAACCATCAAACCTCCTTATCTGGATCTTGTACACCACAATAATTAACACGATGTAAGAGGAATATGGAACTTGCTTCTTGATATATCTTTTGATGTTCAATTTAGAAATCTTTCTAAAAGAAATTGAAAGATAAAGAAAAATGGAGTGAGCATAAAGTTGATTGGATTTGGAGGACTTGGCTCCATCATTCTAAAAGAGTCAAGAAATAGGTGATTGATGGTGAAAGCACTTTCTCCTCTAACACTATACTGGAGATTTGCATTTATAGTCTAGACACCAATCAATTTGTCTTTTTCAGAATTGGCGCAACTATTGTCTGGGCTCTAACCGTTATGTTAA
Organism: Nepenthes gracilis; assembly: GCA_033239525.1. Classification (NCBI taxonomy): domain Eukaryota; kingdom Viridiplantae; phylum Streptophyta; class Magnoliopsida; order Caryophyllales; family Nepenthaceae; genus Nepenthes; species Nepenthes gracilis. The sequence continues at coordinate 8,913,462 of BSYO01000009.1, forward strand.
TTTTGTAATCGTTCAACAATTAATGTCTAGCATTTGTTCTGTCATTATTGCCTAATTTAATGTGGTTGATCATCATTTGATTTATGTAACCGTTTGTCAGAATTCAATGCCTGGTTTATTATTCTGTCAGGTCATTAGTCGGCCTGGCCTTAGACATGGCCTTTAATGTCTTTGGCCACCCTAACATTCGATTGGTTGGTATGACATTTGTCTAGGCTGATTCTTAAACCGATTTCGTACCAAGTTGAGTCACTCAATTGTTCTAATAACTATCTTCGAGTTAACAACTTGTGGGCTCTATATACTTGCTGGGTCAGATTGACCATATTTGGACCATACCTAACACTGTTGTACCGCTAATTATCCATTCCAGCCCAATCAATCATCAATTCCATGGAACCACCAACCAACAAGTTCATTCTAGTCCTACACCATTACCACCATTTCACCTGAGTATAGCTATTATAACTACTTAAACTTTACTGCTTCACTGTAGAACCAATACCACTTACATCACTCTATATCCATAAAATACTCAGTTATTCTGTCTCTCAAAACCTAAACCCTAATTTGTAGCCGATAGTGTGCCATTCTAAACCTTGACACTAGCCACCAACTTCCCTAATCTAAGCTTTGTTTGCCTTAATGTATACAGGACAAAGTGAAAACCTAAATCTCTTGCCCAAAGTCTACTCAGTGCCATTAGTGGCTTTGAATGCAGCTTGAGCCTATGTCAATTGATGATTAAGTTCCTCTTGCCGTACTTGGTGATGGTGCCATCATTTATCTGCAACCATCCCTCATTTTAGAAAGTTGGTCATCCTAAGTGCTTTGTGAATTTGTAGACAGAAAGCAGGCAGACAGCAGGTTAAATCTTTTGAGCTAAGCCTTGTTAGACCTTAGACTTGATTTAGCTATGTGGCTAGCTGCTGCTTTCTGGCTTTTTTCCCCTCAAAAAGTAACTAACAGTTGTATCAGGGTATTTAGTAATACTTCCCAATGGCTACTCTTTTTTGTCTTTGTAACCTCATTGGCCAACAGTCAACAGCCACAACTTTGCCAAAACCATTCTTATCCTTTTGGGTAAGTCATACAAGCTAATCAGTTGGTTGGCCTTGTTCAGACTTAAGTCTACCTTTTTGGTCCACCTGTTCTATTTAGTTTAACCTATGGTTGCTATTCTTGTCAGTCTACTCCACTACCAAAAAATGTTTTGTATACATACATATATATGTATATATATGCATATGTATGTGCATATGTACATAAATATATTGGATGGAGCACTATCATACCTTTTTAGGTCTTTGCAAATTGGTCAGCAACCATGGAAGGAGCTCTTGGTTTACAACTTCCAAATTGATTATCCCCATACAAACACGTGATGAACCCAAATCATCATATTATGTACCCTTTTAGCAACTTAGCCAATTAATAAAGAATCTGTCAAAGGGGCCTGAAAAGGTTTGATGAAACCAAATGGAAGAAAAAGCAAGGGGAACGAGTAAGAAGGATAAACTAGAAATTTTGGAAGGAAAAAAAATAGTCTAATGCAGGAATTCAGGTAGAGCATTTGGGGGGATACGTGGTTCCTGAACAGAAGATTCAAAGTCCCTTTGGCTGCCCTAGGAATTGATAGTCTCAAAGGATCAAGAATAAGTTTTCAAGACCAAGGTATCAAATGTTGTTTTGAAAAAATATTTGCGAGAGCATGGAAGAATGTGAATCAGAAAGGAGGGATTAAGAGTTGGAGTGAGTTACTATTTGAACTACATCCTCCATCACCAATTTTCATATCTGCAAACCAACTTTGATTGAAATCTCAAATTGCGCTTTTGTTGGTAGCATGGAGCAACAGCAACCTGCATTCCTACTTGGCATGATTACAACATAATCCTCCCAGAATTTAAAAAAGTTGGGGATGAGTTTTTTTTTTTTTTTTCAATTGTGGGAGGAGAGGAAAACAGAGTGGCCTAGTGCACAAGGCTTGAAGTCATGGAGGGTCAAATATAGACGGCCTTAACCCCACATTGTAAAGAGGGTTTTTGTAGTTTGAACTGTAACTTTTAGGTCACAAGGGAGCAGTTTTATTGGGGATATGCAAAGTAAGTCAAAAATAGAAATGCAAGTCATTTTGGTTTACACAATAATATTGGGGTGGACTTGTAGTTTATTTGTTGTTTGCTTTCATCAAGGTTATTTCTTACTGGATATCTTGTTTTATGTAGGATAAGGGGCTTTTTTCTTCATTGCATAATGAATTATTATCTTTAGTTGAAACTTCATTTCATGGCATATAGGGTTTGATGTCGATGTATAGTTGCTGATAATAAATTCTTGTTGGTGCCATCTTGGCTCTCAATTTCATTTTTCATATATTATATTCTCAATTAGCCTATCACAAAATATATTATATATATTGACTGATGAAAGAGAATTCCGTCCAATTGAGAATTAGCTTGTATTCTTATTTTCAGCCTTTAAGCTAATATCTTCTATTGATTTCATTTTGTAGGTGTATGTAAAGAGAGAGTTTTTTCCACACTCTCCATCCCCCTGCCTTAAGTAAGCATTTTGACTCTCAGATATTTAGTCAGGCCTTTTTTTCCTCTTTCGGAAAAGAATCAGACAGACTGTTAATTGTATTTTTCTAGTTTCCCATCTCTTGTTCAAGGGCCTGAATTTTAGCTGGCACTATTGTTGAACTACACAGTTTCTGATATGTTAGTTTTAGTGTACAGCAGAGTTATAGAGACACTGAGCAAGAGAAAAGAGTGAAATATGATGCGTGCATGCATCTCGGACAGCAGGACTTGGTCTACATGCTGCATGTGCTAGTATTTCTTTCATCATTTGGTGTTAAACTTCTGCATAATGTGCATACACTGTGTAACCTCTCGTAATTTCTAATTATTGTGAAAATCAATAGAAAAAAACATATTTGTTGGAGCTTTTAACTTTTCAATTGCTTTAACTAGATTAGAGGAGGAATTACTATGTTAGTTATTTCTCTCAAACTCTCCTTTGCTTCTTTTCTTTGTTTTATTCACTTAAACTTTAAGCCCTGGGAACCTATTTTAAGAAAAGGGTGGACTAGTGCACAAGGGTCCTGTATTGAGAGTTTGGAAGCATGGACACTCCCTTCAAGGTATTGTACTAGTGGCATGGATGTATGCAACACTGACACGCTCCATACACACTTGGACATGTGTTGGACTCATTTGAATTTCATTGAATTCAGGCATATTGTGAAAATGTTTGGACAAATTAGGGACACGTTTTAGATCTTTTTTCAATTTTCAAACTAAAAGGCTATTTGAATAAATTTAGTTGTGTTAATTCGCAAAATATCGAAAACATAATATCTTACCAGAGAGAACTAGATTTTCGAGCCCACTCCTTAGGGAAAAAAGAGAATGAGCTTGAAATAGCCTAAAATTCTTCCAACCAGAAACTAGAGAGCGAGAGAGATTAGAAAGTGTTTTTAGTAGCTATTTCCCCCTAACCAAGAAAATGGAGAGGAGAGAGATCATATATAGTCTAATTTGTTATTAGCTGGATGTGGAGTTTTGAGAGACTATTTAGCATAGAATAGTTTTGTTTTATCAATTATATTCCTATAGTAATAATAAATCGTCACTTTTGGTTACCATTTCCCTAGCGCATTGTGTCCTATTGCATGCCATGTCTAGTGGTGTCATTGTGTCCATGTCATGTCACACTTCCAAATCCCGTGTCTGTGTCCATGCTTCTTCTATTAAACGGTTTATTGACTTGAAACCTATTGAAGTTCTATGTTGTTTTCTTTATAGTCTATTTTAGAGATCTATCATTGTGCTGGACTGCTAAGATTCTTGGGAAGTTTTGGACTCCAAAACCCTTTTTTGTCTCCTCTAGTTTCATCTCTACAGAAATTCTAGTGACTTTCTATCAATATGTTGCATCCTTGAAGTATGCTTTATACTTTAGCCTCTTCCAGAGCTTCTTTTACTTCATGATCCTAAAGGACAACAAAAGATAGTTATCCTTCCAATGACCAAGCATCTTATTGTGCTTTTTGCTTGAATTTTGTATGTGTTGGTCTTGAAAATTGTCCAAGTTCATTGCTATCTCATTGCTAGACCAGGAATATACTTTATTCTGAAGCTTTTGTTAAGGTCCATGGTACATCACTGTTTATAATGGACTGCTTAACAATGTTTTTCTATTGCTCAGTTGTCAAGTTGTCTTTTTTTCTTCATTTCTAATGATTTGTCAACAACATGCATTTTTTTCCCCACCTTGCGGTGGATTTGCGGAACAGCATTTAATTAACAAATACAGGTCTTATTGGTCTAAAGATCTTGATTGTGTTTGTTTACAGATGGAAAGCTCGTTCCCAGGCAGTTTTGGGTCTGCTGAAGAGCCTCAGGGCTGACTTTTTCTGCTTACAGGTTAGTTTTCATCAAACAATAGAAATAGCATCCGGTGCATGAGTCTCTCATGTTGTGGGTTTGGGAAGAGCCAGATGACATGGTTTTAACTCTACATTACATGGTATCTATTTTTGTAGTTTGAACTTGTAACCTTCAATCATGATGGATCAACCTTATGTTCTGCCAAGACTCAACCACCCCCATGTTTCATTAACAATCTAACAAATATGTGAAACCCATCTTTTTCTTGCTTCATTGTATTGATATTTAATTATTGTTGTTAATCAGGAAGTAGATGAATATGAGGACTTTTATAGAAGGGATGTTGAACAACATGGATACTCAAGTATCTATATACAAAGAAGTGGGCAGAAGCGTGATGGTTGTGGCGTATTTTACAAGCATGACATGTATGCAGATGGTGTCATTTTTGAGTGAATTTGGACTAGTTCTTAGTTTCTACGATCCATGTGGGCACCATGTTCCACAGATTGTGTATATTGAGTGTCATAACATGATTGTCTTGAATCAAGTGGCTAGAATATGATTCTTTATCTACTTTTAATTATATGGAAGTGCCTTGGCATGGAAATGTCACTGTAATTCCCGTCATGAGTGAATCATATAATACGCTGACTGACAGATCATTTCCTGCCGGAGGTTCTAATAACAATTTGCTTGGTTTTTTTTGGCTGAATTTAAATGGATGAACATGGACTAAGACGTCACCAATAATTCCTGCTAGAGTTTTTTGCTGTTTGCTTGATGTTTTTCCTTCCTCCTGGAACCAAATTATTATGATTTTTCTTTCTTTAACTGATCGGTAGCTCAGCCTTTTGATTTTTAGAATATGAGAAAGATTTGTAAACCAATCCTAGACTTACGAGATATAAAGTTGTGAACTCTATGATCACTAAGAGAGTCTATAAGGGAAATAGGAGGGAATTGAAGGAGGAGATGAGAAAAAAGTGGAAGGTAAGAGGATGAGAACTCTACAATCCAAGAGAGTCTATAACGGAGAGGAAATAGGAGGGAAGTGAAGAATGAGATGAGAAAAATTAGTGGAAGGGAAAATGATGAGAATTAGACAGGAGGAAGAGAACTCTGCTGAATTCATATATTCATCATTGGCACCTTCTCCTATTACGATTTTCTCTATTTATAGGGTTTACACTGACTATGTTTTCCTTATAACTGAAGTGAAAACCTTTGTAACTGAAGTAACAATCTTGCTATTTTCTTCAACAGTTTGCTGATTACTTTTCTCACTACTTGCTGAAGTTCATTTGTCCCCAACTCAGCTACTGACCTTTTTACTGCTTGTCATCCTTGTTGTTGCTACAGCTGCTGTGCAGTGTTTCCGTCTCTTTGGCTGTTGCTTGCTTATGACATGTCCCTTCTTTGAAATAGATCTCAAATGTATCTTGGTTCTTCTTTCATTTAACCCCTGCTTTTTGTATGTTTCAGTGCAGAGTTGGTCTTGCAGGAGAATATAGAATACAATGATCTTGCGAACTTGGTCAACAGCAACTTGAACTTGATTGCTGATTACAATGATGCTTCACTAGCTTGTTCAAACGTAGCTTCCAAAAAGAGTGATGGTATCTTTCTTTGATTTCAACTCCATGAGTTAAACAATTTAATCTTTTATTTAATAACTGCGGTGCTCTTGGAAGGACTGTCCCTAACTAAAATTTCTTCTGCACTACATGTTTACTTTTACTGGCTTCAATGCCCTTCTGAATTCACTTTGTACTTTCAGATTTGTATTGGGCTTCTGCATTTAAGGAAGATGCAAGCTTATTCTTTACTGCCTGAGTGCCTGCCTGGCCTTGTTATGCGCAGGCTTATTTACACTTTCAAAACTTGTTAGCTGTGATTTGCTTAATTACGCTTGGAAAAGTAGTTTTGTAACCCCCTAGTTTGGTATAATGTACCCTTGACAGTGATCTGGTGGTTTGCACTCCGGCACTTAAATTTCAGGTTCTGTGATGGAAGGTGCTAAAGAGGACAGTGGAGATTCTAATGATCCTCATGTTAGATTGAAACGTGATTGTGTTGGGATAATGGCTGCATTCAAGCTAATGGAGCCTTCTCATCATCTGGTAATTGTTGCCAACACGCACCTTTATTGGTATGTGTTCAACTTTCTTTTATTGAAGTTCAGTAATTAGCATCAATTTTTCCACAAATATTTTCTTCTGCACAGTGGGTAATAGAACCTGCAAGCTACGGGAATTGCTATTTTTCTATTCCAGGGATCCAGAATGGACTGATGTTAAGCTCGCACAAGCAGAATACCTTCTGTCTCGGTTAGCTTTGTTTAAAAGACATGTATCTGAAAGATTTGAATGCACACCTTCTGTTATTGTGGCTGGTGACTTCAATTCAACCCCCGGAGACCCGGTAGGTTTCTTTTCTGCATGCATAATCCTGTTCATGGTTTTCCTAATATGCATACTTTTTTGTTATTTGTTTTCCATTTTGGCTTTTTTTTTATTTTTTTGGACAGCAAACTAAGTTCACATTATAATATATTATCCTCTTTGGATCGTAGGTATGGGCCTATACCCTCATGATTTTATTCTTCATTGACTTCCTTAGAAAAAAGGTTTATTTTCATGAAAATATTTAAACCTTACTATAAGGCATATTCTCTTTAATTTCTCCGGGCAATGTATGATCTCAAACATCAATTCTTATACTCCACCCCATCTAAGAAAAAATGTCTTTATCACGTATGGTATAGCTCAATACTAGCCCAGCTCACATACTCACATTTTTTGTTGAAATTGTCTTTGATGTCAATGTATGGCAACCCAAATTCACATAATAACATATTGTCTGTTTTAGACAATAGGTATAGACTTGTACCCTCACAGTTTTGTTCTTCTTGAATTTTCGTAGGAAAATGTATGTTATCATGGAGATATCTAAATTTTATTATAAGGTATATTTCATCTCCTTTCTTAGGCGATGTGAGATCCCAGGAATAGTTCTCACTCTCCACCCTACTTTAAAGAAAGACATCCTCATCGCATGTGGTATGACTCAAGATTATCCTGGCTCACATTTGCACATTTCCAGTTGGGATTGTCTTTGATATTATTATGTGGCAATTTGAATTCACTTCATAACATATTGTTCGTTTTGAGCCTGTATTCTCATTGTTTTGTTCTTCCTAGACTTCCCCAGGCAAAATATCTATTATTATTGAGATGTATAAACTTTACTTTAAAGTACATCCACTCTCCTTCTTTAGATGATGTGAGATCCTAGACACCAGCTTGCATACTTTTTTTCGTAGATAATTCCAACAAAACAAATTGAGTTTCTTTTATAGATAAGAAAAGGGATTTTTTAATGATGCCTGATTCATATCAAGTAGACCTTATTGTTAGAAGAATTTTAAGTTCATGAATTGTTTGTAGTTGTCATAAACATAAACTAAAGCAAGTATTAGATTCAAACCTGTTGTTAAAAGTTTACGAATTGACTTCTTGCCCTCCATCATTGATCTGTCAGCACTTATTTTGGGTAAATGTGTATGTTCTTCATATAACAACTCAGACTAGTGTTTCAGGTCTATCGATACCTTGTTTCAGGCAGCCCTTCTTCAATGCCTCCAGCTGGATGTTCAGATGAATTGCCCATTCCTTTGTGTAGTGTGTATGCATACACCAGAGGCGAACCACCATTTACAAACTGCACACCTGGTTTTACTGGCACACTTGATTACATTTTCTTTTCACCTTCTAATTACATCAGACCAGTTAGCTTCCTTGAACTTCCAGAGGCAGATTCCTCCTCTGTTGTGGGTGGGCTGCCAAACTATTACCATCCGAGTGACCACCTTCCCATAGGTGCAGAATTTGAAGTCATCACAGAATAAGGATTCTCAGAGAATGCTGCTGCAGGACAGTAACCAGAATGATGTATCTCATTAAGGACCTTGATTTTAGCAATGCAATCTTAGGTAATTATTGGCTCCCTTGATTTTGTTCCTTTTTTATTTTCCATTCAAGTGCTCTTAGGCCGGCTTTGCTTTTCTTCTTGTTTTCTGTAGTAAAAAGAAGTTTTATGGTTGATTTTATGAAATGGCAATAAAATTTTGTAAGTCGATTTCTTGACATCAGTTTTTTTCATGGAACTCAAATTATTCATTTGTGGTTTTGTTGAATTTTAAACGAATTTGTTGCTGTATTGCTTTCAAGACTCATTTAAACGGATAAAAGTATTCACTTTTCTCAGGAAAGGTGTCCTACCCGGGCTAAGACTGACAAAAGACGGATCCTGAATGCAACACCCGGGTTTAAACCAATCAAAAGCATTCAATATCCATTTTTGTCTGTCCTGGCCTGGGTAGGGGATCTTAAACTTAACAACCAAAGAGACCAAGGTTAGTTCAAATTCTGACACCATTTATTTTTTTGGTAATGAGGGTCCCAAGTTTATCCAAGGCACCGGCACAGATGACCTAGCATTCAATAGTATCAAAAAGTGGATTGTGAGTCATGATGATTGACTAATGAACACAATTTGAGACTATTTCTAATTAGAACGATGGTATAATTTGGAATTTTGGAGGGGTTTTTGATTGGTTTTGAATTACGTACTGGGTTAAGTACTCAATTTATACATTCTCTTGCAAGAGAATATGGAAATTCTTTTGGAACTTAAAAGCATAAGGGGTGACCATACATTGGCATCTCCCTTGTTTTTGTTGGGTTTTGATTACCAAAGGTTTGCTCGCAAAATAGAGAACTAATATCTACAATGATTGTTTTCGAACTCTTTGCTTGGACTTGTGAGAAGGCAATATGATAATACATAATAACAAAATCGATAATTATAACAATGACAAATAATTTTTTACATGGAAAATTTATTTAAAAATGAGAAAAATTTACAAGACTATAAATCTGAAAATATCTATTATATAGTAAGTCTGGATATAAAAACTTACAATAATATAAGGATACAATTCTTTGTATTGAAAAGTACGAGCAGTAGAGAATACAATGGTAAATAAGAAGAGAATAACTGATAAAATATTCTTCTTAATAATAAGAACAATGTACTTAAAGTTAGTAGAGAATGGAGCATGATTCAAAGCTTAAACAAATGAGTGAATTTCCTTCATTTCTTTATCTTCCTCCGCTTTCTCTCTCTATTTTGATGCTCAAAAACGACTTAAAATTTCCACATACAATGTCCTAAAATTGCGTAAGAGCTTTTTATGTTAGTGTCAGTGCACGAGTGCTTATCATACGACTATCACGGGCGACCCTTGTAGACAAACCACACAAGTGCGCCCCTCATGTTCAACCTCTTTGAGCAAACAACACAAGTGCGCCCCTCATGTGCGACCTCTTTGAGCCTATCATATGCCACTCAAAAAAAGCTTCTGCTCAAGCGAATTTTTGTATAACATCGAGTGTACCACTGGATAATATGACAATGTAAGGGAGTGATTTAAAATCTAGCAGCTTTGTTTTTCTACTTAGAAGTATCTTCATATTTTATGTTAGGCCCATACATTCCTCCGAGCTTAAGGTGGCTGATTGATCTACCCTTCTAATAGGATAAGTTTACTTGTATGAAATATTGTTTGTTCTTATGAGCTGTCTTAATGTTCATTCAAATGCTATGAATGAGCTGACATACGACCAGTGATGGTTCAACGCTGAGCACTGTTCATGGCAGATGATTGGCTTTAGTCGATTCGTAAATTAATCATTTGAGGATGACCTGGACTCCTAAAGCAAATAGATTAAGTTGTCTATGTTTTGGGATTTTACAGATTTACTCTCTCTTTCTCTCTCTCTCGCTCTTTTTTAAGATTTAGCATTTTGTCTATATATTTTTACATTGAGAATTCTTTACGGATGAAGAGATGTCAATTGGGCTTGTTGCTTTGCAAATGGATCTTCCTATATTTATATATAAATGTTAGTTTATCAAGAATATATAAGAGTTAGGTTTGGATTTTAATTCAGTACCTTTTATAATTTTGAGAAGAGTTGCTTTTTGAAAAGTACAGTAGATGAAAGTTGTATGCTGTATTTTAGAGGAATTATTGTTTGTCCTTAGCCCCTATGGTAGAGTCAGTCGGGAGGCTAAGGATAGATAGCAATTCCATTCAAACACAATTTATAACTTTTATTATGCTGTGATCTTCAAAGAGTGATTTTTCTTAAAATTACAAAAAAGTGTTGAGTTGGAATATAATTATAGTTAATTTTGAAAAACTTTTCTAATCTATAAATTGAGTTTAAATAGATGATCTATGAATAATTAGATTATTGATTATAAAATTTTTGGGGAGAGCTCTAAGTTACCCAAATCAGCCTCCTCTTAAGTTGCTAAATGATTGACACCACCTATTGGAACATCAGAGGGCTCAATAGCCCCTTGAATGCTTGGAAGTCATGTGTTTTTTGGTTCACCTTTAATATCTAGGTTTGCACCTTAGTGGAAACTAAGGTTAGGGAAGCTAAAGCTAGGGTTATTGCCTCCAGGATCTCTTCTAATTGGCACTGGTAGATTAACTATGGTTCTTGATCTTCTGGGCGCATTTGGGTTGGCTGGAAATTTGATAAAGCATCATTGACAATCATAAAAAGTTGCACCAAGTTATTCCCTGTAGGCTAATAGAAGCTATATCTCAGTTGTGTTCCCTCCTCTGGAAGGAACTTGAGTCATCTATTTCAGCTACCTGTGGGATTGTTTTGGGTGATTTTAATGCTGTTAGATCTCCCAATGAAGTGGGTGGATGGCACCTCCACCAGGGGTTTCCAATTCTGCATCCTCAATTATTGCCTTTTTTATCTTTGTCATGATAAATGCTTCTTTATGTGGTGCAATAGAAGAGAGGGATGACTGTTCCTTTTGGAAGCTTGACGGTATTTTGGTGAATAATGACTGGGTTGCTACCTTTGGTAATTCCAAAGCTAATTTTCTCCTCTAAGAATATCAGGCAACTCCCCTGGGGTAATTCTCGACTGGTTTACTCATCAAACGAAATGTATGTTTAGATTTAATAATTTTCTTACCTACCATCCCAAATTTCGAAGTGCTATCCAGAAGGCTGTGCGGTTGATGGTGTTCCTATGTCTCGAGTGATTTGCAAATTGAAGCTCATCAAAGCCAAGCTAAAGTTGCTTAACTCCTCTGTCGGTGATGTCTCCCTTCCAGCCTCCGAAGCCAAATCTGAGCTTGATAGATGCCACATTATTTTGCTGAACAACAATGTCGTGGGGGACCTTATTGACAGGGAGAACATTCTTCTCAAGAGGTATATTGAGGCCCATAATATAGAAGAATGCTTCTTTAAACAAAAGGGTAAAGCTCAATGGCTCTCAGAAGATGATCAGTGAACAAAATACTTTCTTAGATCTATTCTGGAGAGGCAGAACAGGAAGACAATCCTTTACCTCACCGAGGAGGTTGACACTACCACTTCTAGTTGACCGGTGAGTTGATTATGTTGTATTGAATTATTTCTCAAACCTGCTAGGTTTGTAATCTTACAGGAAGGCCCTTGATCTGGAGCTCATTCGGCATTTTGTTATTGGCTCAGTTCCACTCAATTCACGGGATAATCTTGTCAGGCTGGTCACCCTGGAGAAAACTAGGAATAGCCTCTTCACCATCACTAACAACAAAACACCTGATTCGGATGTCATTTTGGAAGCTATTTCAGACTTCTTTTCTATAGACAAGCTCTTAGAACAGATTAATGCAACCCTTATTTGCCTTATCCCTAATTTGGTCTCAGTGAAGATATCTAATTATCGTCTTACTTCTTCTTGTAATATCTTGGACAAAATTTAATAGAAAAATTATCACCAACAGTCTTAAGATCACTCTACCGTTGCATTTGGACAAATGTCAATTGGCCTTCATCCTTGGTAGGAGCATTAGTGATAATATTCTTTTTGTACAAGAGCTCCTCCATGACTATCACTTGAAATAGAGTTTCCCCAGATTTACAATAAATGTAGACTTGCACAAAGGTCTCAAACTTTCCTCCTGATGGGTAGCGGATCCACCTAAGGCCCAAGCATAAAACCCGCTTACCCAAAACGGGTCCGCGCCCCTAAGTGGCCTAAGAAGCCCATGCGGCTCAAGAGGTCAACACGAGAGAGAAGGCCCAAGAGGCCTAAAGGCCTGCGGACGTGTCACAGATAGTGACCAACAATGGACAAGGATACCAGCTCATAGGTGACGTCATTAGCAGCACGCGCGTTCTATGACATGCAACCTACACATAAGATGGCGGCTTCCAGTGCATGTGTGACGTGACACTTCACGGAGTCAACCTACGCGCACTCAACCTTCCTGACATAGTAGAATGGATTTGTAGAGTTGGTGATAAGACTTTTTGCACACGCTAATGCCACGTGGCAGCTCCATGTAGGGGTTTTCGCCCATCATATAAGCATTTACTTTACATCTACTAAAGCATCCGAATTTTTGAAAACTCTGAGCCCTTGTATTCACCGGCGAAGAGAGAGAAAGAATAGGGAAGTCACGTTGTGACATAGTGAGGATTTGTATAGTAAGAGTGACTCTTTTGAGTTTTCATATACTCGATCCTCAACCCCTTGTATTTGAACCCCCAGATAGTGAAAGTAATTCTCGGATTAAAGTTTTGTGATTTTTTCTTCTCATTTAAAAGAAGATTTTTTACAAAAAACTCCACGTGTCACTTTCTCTCACCTTCCTCCTCACACGAGCATTATTTAATATTTGAAGACGCAACATCTGGCGCTGTCTATGGGAACGCAGCAAAAAGTCAGCTTAGCACACTTCCCAAGAAACTTAAGAAATGGTGAACACCCGAGGACAGACCAGTACTCCTGTTAGAGAAGCATGCTCAGGCGACAACGGCCCTGCACTCTGTGTCTGAGTAGAGGATCATCTTGATCCTTATGTATGGGCATTGGCACTAAGAATGGACGATATGTCCAAGGTCGTCCAAAGCCTTTGCTCAAGGATGGACGCGCGAATGAAAGAGGCATCATCTAAGGCTTCTCAAACCGCGACGTCTCAGAAGAGAGAAAAATAGAAGAAACACCCCAACAAACAAGCCACCCAACTCGAGATCTCTCGGATGCTGGTTGCCTCGAGTAGTAGAGCCCTGTCGCGTCTTCAAGGACACTTAGGCCCTCAAATATCGGAGGAAAGTTTAGAGAGGCAAAACTCTCGCTATGTTCACGATGACCAAGAGCGCGCCGTTCAGGACGCAACTCCTCTCGAAGAAGTCCCTCCGAGGACTAGGAGCCGTTCGGGGCAGCAAGTTGCGCAAGACTCCTACGAGTTAATGACTTACCTCAAGGAGAAAAAAATGATGGCATCGCCTTAGGTAGAGGAAAAGCTCGAGAAAGTCTTTCGCCGAGTCTTTGGCGATGTTGAAGGAGGAGCTGCTGACCTCCGCAGATCTCCGTTCATAATGGAGATCAAGAGAAGGCCGCTTCCCCCGAAGTTCAAAATGTTAAATCTCAAAACTTACGATGCAAGTGTTGATTCTATGGACCACTTGGATTACTTCCGTGAGCATCTGAGCCTCCAGGGCTTAGATGAGATGACAGTATGCTAGTGCTTCCTCTTGATGCTCAAGGAGACACAAGGATTTGGATCTATGGGCTGCCTACGGACCCCATCCATTCATTCAAGAGTTGGCAGAAACTTTTCTCTCCCAGTTCGCTTCTAGTCGGAGGATCGAGAAGTAATATGGCACCTTACTCACGTAAAGCAAGGGGCCCGGGAGAGCTTGAAGAGTTTTCTATCTCGCTTCATATCCGAGGTTAAGCAGATCCTAAAGCTGATTGATAGAGTCAAGCTAACCACATTCCTGTCCGCGCTAGAGGGAAGTATCTTCTTCAAGCACCTCGTGCACAAGGGTTCGCAGACGTTCAGAGAGGCCGAGAGCATAGTAAGAGCTTACATTGCGATCGAAGAAGCTAATGATGCGAAGAGGCCCATCCAAATGGAAAGCCTCCCTCCGAGGACAATGGACAGGAAAAGAAGGCATGAAGACCGATAAGGCTCCCGAGCGCCCAGGAAGCACCAGAAGTCCGAGTAGAATGTCCACAGAGTATAGGCCCATCAATCTTACTCCCTTGAACGATTTGCATACCAATATCCTGATGTAGATTTGGGGTGAAAAGTTTTTGAAATGACCCAAGTTGTTAAAGAACCTAAAAGGTGGTGACCAGTCTAAATATTGTCACTACCACCATTGCGGAGGCCATGGTATCGAGGATTGAAGGACATTACAGAAGGAAATTGAGGAACTAATCAAGAGGGATTACCTCAATTGCATCCTGAAAAGACCTAGGCAATCGTCCGAAACAGTAGAAGCGGGTGAGGCGGACCAGCCAAGAGGCAGAGTGGCTGCGGGGTGGTCAACATGATTTCAACCCGCCCGATTAGATGTGGTGCTTGGGAAGATCCAGCTGCGAAGAATAAGAAACCTATGGTAGAATCTAGGGATTAGGTCATTAATTTTTGTAACAAAGATATTGACCCATGTAACATCCCTCCGTTTTGACCCCTTGGTTGTAACAGCGTTCGTTTCTGACGTAACTTAGACTACCATATGAAATGGGTATTTATTGAAAATGAAAGCTTGCGTAAATTTTCTCTATCTTGATACTTTTTTTAAAGTTGGACTCAAAAGAAGTTAGATGACTGCAACTAAAGGACCCCTCTATGGGCTAGATAACGAGCCAGTGCCGATGCAGGGAGCCGTCCAACTCGAGGTCACATTACGGACCCATCCGAAGATATCGTCAAGGACCGTTTCCTTCCTGGTAGTAGACATGTCCTTGATCTATAACGCTATCCTCGGACGCCCTTGCCTGATGACATTTGGAGCCGTGACCTCAATCCCACATTTGAAGATGAAGTTCTCAACATCATGCAGGATTGGGGAGGTCCTCGAAAGCCAAACTGTTGGACGGACATGCTATCTGCCCCAAATTACCTAGACGCCACTTCCTCATCCCATCGAAGACTTGGACTTTCGTGATGAGGTAACGTTGCAACAGGCTGAATCTGGAGAAACTATTGATCGAGTCCTTTTGGATTCTAGAGATCTGGAAAGGACTATCCAAATAGGATGCTCTCTACCACAAGCTTTCCGAAACCAACTTATCAGCTTCCTATGGTAGAACTCAGACGTTTTCGCTTGGACGCCAAGTAACATGTTAAGGATATTGACCGAAATAATGGTCCACAAGTTGGGCCTAAATCTTAGTCGTAAGCTCGTTTGGCAAAAAAGGAGGAATTACTTAGTAAAAAAGCCGGTGGCCATCCAGGAAGAGGTGAAGAAGTTTCTGGACGCTGGGTTCATCCGAGAAGTACAGTATCTCGACTAGTTGTTTAACGTAGTCATGGTAAAAAAGAGTAATAGGAAGTGGAAGATGTGTGTAAACTTCACGGATGCCAACAAAGCGTGCCCGAAAAATAGCTTTCCCTTGACAAGGATCGATTCCCTCGTAGACTCAACGTCCGGACATGAATTCTTGAGTTTCTTGGACGCGTACTTAGGTTATAACCAAATAAGGATGAGTTTCGAAGACGAGGAGTACACCTCATTCATGACGGACCAAAGGACATACTGCTACAAGTCATGCCCTTTGGCTTAAAAAATACTCGTGCTACTTATCAGCAGCTTGTAAACAAGATGTTCAAGGATTAGGTCGAGAGGAATGTGGAGGCTTACGTGGACAACATGCTCGTCAAAAGCAAAGTGACCAAGGACCACATCCAAGATTTGTCCGAGACGTTCGATGTTCTAAAGACACACTAGGTGAAGCTTAATTCGACTAATGTACATTTGGAGTGACGTCTGGAAAGTTCTTAGATTACATCGTATCGTACCGAGGAATCAAAGCTAATCCAGGAAAAATCAAAGCCATCTTGGATATGACGAGCTCTCAGACTGTAAAGGATGTCCAAAGGCTCACTGGAAGGTTGGCGGCCCTATCCCGCTTCTTGGCCAAGTCAGCCGAGAAGTATTTGCCGTATTTTAAGGCTTTGAGGGGAACCAAGACAAATGGCTTCTAGTGGATGACCGACTATGAAGAAGCCTTCCAGGGCCTCAAGGGATACCTCTCGAACTCTCTGCTGTTGGCTTCTCCCCAACCAGGCGAGGAGTTGTGCTTATACCTTGCGGTGTCCGAGACCGCCTTGAGCTCAGCCTTGGTCCATGAGCAGCATGATAAACAACAGTCTGTATACTACATCAGCAATATCCCAGCTGACACTGAGATAAGGTACTCTTACACAGAAAAGATGGATCTGGCGCTTGTGTACTAAACTTGAAAACTCATACCATATTTTTAAGCACACAAGATTATCGTTCTGACTGATCATCCCTTGAAAGTGATCATGCAAAAGCCAGAAACGTCGGGACAGTTGGTCAAGTAGGCCATTGAATTGGGTGAGTTTGACAAAGAATTTCGTCCAAGGCCGGCCTTGAAAGGCCAAGCTTGGTGGACTTCATTGTCGAGACCTCGAATCCAACTCTAGAAACCTAGGATGCCTGTGATGCCAAGGAGGAATTCAGCCCAGCTAATTGGACTCTGCATGTGGATGGTTCATTTATGAAGGACGGTTGTAGAGCTGGCATTATGCTAAAGACACCTGAAGGGTTGGAGATCAAGTATTCAATGACCATTGGATTCCCAGCAACCAACAACGTCGCTGAATACGATGCCCTCCTTGCTAGACTTCGGTTAGCAAAGGAGTGCTTGGCCAAATATTTGGTAGTTTAGAGTGACTCTAAGTTAATTGTCAATCAAATCTAAGGAAACTTTGAAGCCAATAGCCCACTATTTTTCAGATACCTATCAAAGGTTTGAGGACTGATCACAGCCTTTGGGATGGTACAGATGGTCCACATTCCACGAGGGGTAAAACCAAAAGGCTGACCAACTCGCTAAGGCCGCAATCTCAGGTGACCCAGAGCAGTATGCCAAAGGAATGCGCGAGGTCCTCATAAGACCCAGTGTAGAAGATCCAGAGCTAGAAGTAATGAAGATCTCGGAAGTTGACAATTGAATGACCTCATACCTCAGGTACTTCACCGACAAGATATTGCCTGAGGACGTTGACAAGGCTAAGAAGGTGAAGAAAACGGCAGGATGGTACACCATCATGGATGGCCGTTATATAGGTGAGGATTTTCTGCCCCCTACCTGCGGTGCTTCTCTCTTGAATAGGTGATTACGCTCTCGAAGAAATGTACCTCGACATTTGTGGATCCCACATTGGGAGTAATAATCTTGCATTCAAGTTCATGAGATAAGGATACTACTGACCAACCATGAAGTATGATGCCATGGACTTTGTGCGGAAATGTGAAAGTTGCCAAGTCCCGAGCAATGTGGCCCACTAGCCGCACACGGAGCTCAAAGCTCTGCAATTACCTTGGCCGTTCGCGCAATGGATGATGGCTATACTCAAGCCACTGCCAACGGCATTTGAACAAAGGAAGCTCTTAATAGCAGGGATCGACTATTTTACTAAATGGGTAGAGGCTTTGCCGCTGGCATGCATCATAGAGCAGAACGCAACAAATTTTGTCCGGTAGAATATCATCTGTAGGTTTGGGATTCCAGAGTGTATCGTAACTGACAATGTGACCCAATTCTTAGGAAAAAGGTTCGCCAAATATTGCTCCAACCTAAGAATAAGGCTGATACATGTGTCAGTCGCGTACTCACAATGCAACGATCAGATGGAGGTCACGAACCGCAAGATACTTCACGGACTTAAGACGAAACTAGAGCATGCTGGGGGCTCATTGGTCGATGAGCTGCCATCAGTGCTATGGTCATACAGGATGACTCCGAGGAAGCCTACACGGGAAACACACTTCAGCCTGTGCTATGGGGTAGAAGCGGTCATTCCGGTGGAAGTCGGACTTCAAGCTTAAGGGTCGAGTGCTTCAATCCGAGCGATAATAATCAAAGACTTCAAGAAAATCTTAATATGATCGAGGAAGCGTGAGACCTTGCAAGACTGAGAACAGTGGCGTACCAGCAAAGGGTGGCCCGATATTACAATAAGAAGGTGAAAGCGCGACAGTTCGAAGTTGGGGACCTAGTACTGTGGAGCACAGAGGCCACGGGTAAAAATACCGACCGGAATAAACTCTCTCCAAATTGGAAAGGGCCGTTCCTAGTCTCAGTCATCTTTCGAAACGAGGCATATAAATTGCACACCCAAGAAGACAGACTAGTCCCTCGGACGTGGAACATCACACACCTTAAGAAGTACTACCAGTAAATCTACGTACAGAAAGCCAGGTAAGGCAAGACGTGCCATCTGATGTAACGTGTTTTGCGAATATAATAAAATGCCTTTAACTTGTTTATTATCTTGGATTTTATTGAATGTTCACACGTCATCTCATTGATCAGCAAGACCTAGGCTGCCCCTTCAAAGTCAAGTGAAGGTAACCCTTTCACTTGCTCCAAAACTTAGCTATGCCCGAGTGTTCTAAGAGATCATACTTAAAACTCGGCTATGTCCGAGTGGTCTAAGAAGATCGTATTTAAAACTCGACTATGTCCGAGTGGCCCAAGAGGTCGTACTTAAAACTCGACTGTGTCTGAATTGCCCGAGAAGTCGTACTTAAAAAAAATGTGTGCAACAAGACACATTAAGGAGTTGAGGTTCCCGCCTGCTCCGAGGACCAGGTTGTCCAAAGGGCTCTGGCTAGCTGGACGGCCCCGACCGTGGAGACTTAGGAGACCTCCAGCGTGATGGGAGACCAACTAAGTCATCCTTGCACTGGGCACTGAAGTTCTTCGGATCAAAAAGAGTAGTAGGAAACCTCGAGACCAAAAGCTTCATGATCTAGCGGCTCATGTTAATGGCGTCCCAATACTTGCGCTTGAGAACCGGAGTAATGTCATCAGGCTTCAATGAAGTCCTGAGCTCCTATTCCAACAAGAAATTCCTCCCTCGAAAGGACGATGTGCAGCCTCTCCTGCTCCTTCAACTAGCCCTCCAGGGAAGAAATGCGGCTCTCAGTTTCAACAAGTTTGAGCTCTAAACTCTGGATGCGTTTCCCCAAGGACCTGGAAGCTTCGAACTCTGCGTAAGCCAGGCAGCCTCACTAATGATCACGCCAAGGCTGCCGATCATATCCTGATGCTGTAAAGGTAAGACACGTCAGTAGAATATCAACAAAAGAGGACAAGGCCAGGAAGGGAATAGAGGAATACCTTGGTCACAAAAGAACTCCCGGAAGTGCTTTCTCCTCTGAGAGCTTGTGGCTCCTCGAGTTCTATGGCTGCGGCCTCTTGCACCACAAAGATCTCAGCTCCAGCCTTGGGTGCCATGGCAGCATTATCTAAGACTGGGGGTTTAGCCGCCTCGTAATGGTCCTCAGCCTCTCGCCCCGGCAAGTAATATCCCTACGCCGTCCTTGACCAAAGGATCCTTAGAGGCCGCGGTCGACATCATCACCAAATTATAAATTTGGTTGCAAGGCAAGGAAACTCAATAGACTTTACAACAAACTCTACAACAAGCAGCTCAACGGCTTGACTCTCCTCAACCTTAGCAGCGTCAACAGTTGTTGTCGTTGTCGTCATTACTGCTTCATCGGTCCAAGTCACCTCAACCTCCCTCGCAGCCTGCTCCACAACGGTGTCCTCAGATGGATTATCCATCCAATTTGAGACCTCGTAAGTGAACCCAGAAAGGATATCAGGAATTGGCTCGTTGGGGAAAAGTTAGACGACAGATGGGTCCGTGAGCTGGCACACAGGCTTAGAAGGTTTCCTGTATGACTCAGCTGGGGCTGAAGGTCCGACACTTGCAGTGTCTGGGACTGAGGCCGCCTGCGGAGGTCTCGATCGCCTAAAGAGAGGCGCTATCGCGGCGTTATCGTCATAAGATGAGGAGTACTTAATGATGGCCGCCGGACTTTTCAAAGTCTCAGTCCGGTGACTCTTCCAAGGGCACTCTGTCAACTCCTCAATCCTCAGAGGTCTCTCCTTCTTCTTTGACTTCTTCTTCTTCAAAGAGATAGCAGCAGCAGCGACGCCAGAGTTCTTAGCCTAAGACCCCTATTTGGCTCTCTCTAAGTTCTCGAGTTTCAATCAAATGTTCTTCTTATTCTCATTAAAGGTGCCAAGGTTGGCCATCACCAAGCCTATGACCTCCTTGGCGACCTCTCTCTCCTCCTTGAAAGCGTCCGAGCAATGCTTACTCGCCACGTTTTCCCAAACAGTGGAGAGAGCCCAATTCTCCCAGACTCCCAAGAAAAAAAACTTATCTTTTCACCTATTGGTGGAATCAGGATTTCCTCCCAAGAAAACTCATGATGTGATACAGCTTCAGTGGGATAGGAAAACGAAACCCATCCTTGAGGTGAACCTCGTAGACAGTGATGAATCCATCAGACGGGCTATAAGCCTTGTCCTGGGGCTTAGGAACCACCATCGCCATCGAATCAGGAATACCGTACTTCGTGTGGATGGCGTCAAGACCAGCCAAAGACAAGGAAGACACGATTTCTTTAACTTCAAGAGCCATGAAAATGGGAAAAATAAGCACAGAAGAAACGTTTAGTTTGAGAAAACGGCAGCAAAAGGTTCAAGAGAGAGCCTTAGGGTTGCGTGGTAAAAAAATTAAGGCTGGAATCATATTTGAAAACGACTGAAAAGGCTAAAAGGCGCGCCCATCATTACCCTTGCCATGCGTCAATCACCCATACGCTATCAGATATTGTGGGTTTTGCGTTTCCAAGGCGACGTCAATCGCATTAATTACACCTTCATTGTGCTTTAATGGCAGAAATAGCGGCGCAGGACAAACTCGGGACCGCGAGAGAATTCTCGGACTCAAACGTGCTTCATGCACTCGAATGTGCCTTCATCAAAGCCTATATCATTGGAGGACATCTTTGGATCTCGGGCAAATATGCAAAGACGGCGATCCTTTATGAACGCCTAGCAGTGCCTAAAATATAGAAGGTCCTCGAACATTTTGGCCAGGCCGTAGACGCAGAAATTCCACCGGCTTTTGAGTAAATTGCAAGCCTCAACCAATTCATAGACGTTTTGGTCACGTGTCCCCAAGCTTCTAGTTCCAACCGTGTCCATGGACATTTGGCAAGAAGTAAAGGACGCAGACGGATTTTGGGCAGAGAACGCCTTCGATTGACGCTCGGAACATTTTTGCGGACAACAAACATGCCAAAGATTGAAATCTTCAAACATTTAGCATAGGGGGCTAGTGATGGGTGGCGGATCCACCCAAGGCCCAAGCATAAAACCCGCTTGTTCAAAACGGATCCGCGCTCCTGAATGGCCCAAGAAGCCCACGCTACCTAAGAAGTCAACATGGCAAAGAAGGCCCAAGAAGCCTAAAGGCCCGTGGACATGTCACAGATAGTGGCCAGCAATGGACGAGGACAACAGCTCATATG
This sequence comes from Nepenthes gracilis, assembly GCA_033239525.1. NCBI lineage: Eukaryota > Viridiplantae > Streptophyta > Magnoliopsida > Caryophyllales > Nepenthaceae > Nepenthes > Nepenthes gracilis. The sequence continues at coordinate 8,935,338 of BSYO01000009.1, forward strand.
TGACGTCACTAGCAGCACTCGCGCTCTACGACACGCAACCTGCACAGAGGATGGCGGCTTCCGGGGCATGTGTGACGTGACACCTTGTAGAGTCAACCTACGCACACTCAACCTTCCAGACACGACAGAATCGATTTGGAGAGTTGATGGCAAGACTTTCTGCACACGCTAATGCCACATGGCAACTCCATGCAGGGGGTTTCGCCCACTATATAAACATTCACTTTACACCTACCAAAGCATCCAAATTTTTAGAACTCTATGCCCTTGTATTCACCTACAAAGTGAGAGAAAGAATAGGAAAGTCACATCGTGACATAGTGAGGACTTGTGCAGTAAGAATGACTCTTTTGAGTTTTCATATACTCGATCCTCGGCCCCTTATATTTGAACCCTTAGATAATGAAAGTAATTCTCGGACTAAAATCTCGGTGTTTTCCCTTCTCATTTAAGAGAAGGTTTTCCACATAAAACTCCACGTCTCACTTTTTCTCACTTTCCTCCTCACACAAGCATTATCTAATGTTGCTGTCAGATTCTCATCCTAATCATAGTAAGTATCCGAGGACGCAACACCTCCAATATTTGTTAGATGGATTGAGCAATGCATCTCAATAATTTCTCTCTATTTACCTGATTTGCAGCTCTGTTGGTTTTCCTTAAGGGTGAAAAGGTCTCAAACGAGGGGACCCTCTCTTTCTCCTTGTTTATTTATTCTGTCTTGGAGGTTCTACATGGCATTATTAGATTCCATACGAGAAACAGCTACTTCCTATTCCATTCGAAGTGCAAGAAAACTGAACCACTATGGTTGCATTTGATGATGACTTATTCCTCCTCCACTGTGTATCCTTTTTCAGTTTCGCTTCTGAAAGACTACCTCAATATGTCTGTCAGTTTCTTGGGTCTGAAGTAGGACAACTTAAAAAGTAAGAATTTTATTTGCTCTGAGGACTATTGGCTTATTAATCTACTCACCGAGCTTTAGAGCTTTCCGTCAGGTGCTCTCCCTATTACGTACAGGATCACCACTAAATTTTCCACGATTGATTGCAGGGCCCTGGTTGAGAAAACCACCAAGTACATGGCTTCTTGGAGAAACTGATGGCTCTCCTCATTCATCTTTTACTGGTTTCCAGCTTTGTGCTTCTCAAATCAAGCAAATTGATAGCGAGTTTAGAAACTTTCTGTAGCATGACAATCTGGATGGAAGAGACATGACTCAGGTGACTTGGAAGGATGCGTACCTGAAAGTGTGAAGGAGGACTTCATATCAAGGACTTACTTGGAACAAAGTCATCTTAGTGAAGCATCGATGGTATATGCTGAACTGTGACTGTTCTTCGATTTGGGTTAACTAGGCTCATCGTGGCTTGGTGACTTGGAAGGATGTGTACCCAAAAGTATGAAGGAGGACATGATATCAAGGACTCGCTTGGAACAAAGTTATCTTAGTTAAGCATTCATGGCATATGCTGAACTGTGACTGTCTTTCTATTTGGGTTAACTGGATTCGTTTGCATATAATAAGGGATAGGTACATATAGGCTATCAAAAACCTGCAGTAAAATCCCATAGGGCTTAGGGCAGATCTTTAGCCTTCGATCAATAGTTTAGCCATTTTGTCAGCATGCTGGGGTTAGCTATAATTGGAGCCTTAATCTGAGGGGCTTCTCTACTCACTCTGCATGGAAGATCCTTCAACTTGCTTGATATTTAGTCACCTAGGCTAGGATCCTTTGGTCAAATAATCGCATTCTTTTGCAATCGTTCATTCTCTAGCTTTTCATCTGAACTCGTCCGAGTAATTTGCATCGTATTGAAAGGTTTGCTAGAGTTCCTCACCGCATCATTTCTTTTAATATCCCTTTTTCCCAGAATATTTAGCAGATATTCTGCTATAGATTCAGATGTTTCAAGCCTTACCAACTTGAATGATAATATTAACTGGGCTGCATTGAAATGGAAGGAGAAGATGCTTTAATTTTGTACACTCATTTGATTTCATTTTGTTATATTCCTGCCTGATACTATTGAACTATCATATATAATATTTTTCATATATCGACTTTATTAGCTATGTACCCCCAAAAAGAATAAAATAGTATTAGTTGGTGATGCCCGTGACCCCATCAGCGAGAAGACTTGATGAGCTATCCATTGTATTTATTGTAGTTTCATGGATCAAAAGAAAAGGTTAAAAAACTATGAAAGTATTACCTTTTTGCTTCCTCCTAAATTTAATTTTAGTATTTTTTTTATTTTATTTTTTGTTTTTATATTAATGCTGATTTTATTTTTGAAAAAAAAATATATTTTAAAAAAATCATCTAATTTTAGCAAATAAATATTCAGGTAAAATTTTACTTTAAAAATTAAAAAATAAAACTTCTGCACAAGTAGGTGGGTTGGTCTATTTTCTCCATGCCTCACCGATTTTAATATCAAAATTTTGTCATGTTTACAAATAATAATTCGACACGGGTGGGCCCGACTTAAGTAGCTCTTCCCCCGGCCCAACCCAACAAAAAAAAAAGAAAATAGAAAAGAGAATCATGTATGAATTCATAATATGTTATTACAACTATTAAATATATGTGAATCTTATAGAAATATATTAAACTAAACTGACTATTAAAACAATATAATATCATTTTTATGGTAAATATCATAAAATATGTATTAAATAATTTTGACAATAATATTTCTAAATAATAATAATATTATTGATATTAAAATATATAATGGTTAAATATCCTTTATGATATATTGTATTATTTTATTTTTGTCATAATAATATTTTTAGTTAAAATTTTTTAGTATTATTTGTTGTGGGGTTAATCATCCCATAAATGGTAAGTGAAGAAGTGATTTTATACTTATAAGTAAAAGACTTTCTTTCAATTCAATAAACCTTTTAAGGGAAAAATTCCTGCAAATGTTTCAAATAATACTATGAAAGGACTGACTTGATCTCAAAACTGACAATGGTCCGATTTGAGAAAAATCCATACCAGCTATCTTGTCATGGTGTATGTGCATATTATATCATATTAGTTAAGTGGATAGACAATCTATTGCTTGAAAGTTACAGGTTTTTCTCTCTCTTCAAATTATCTTTTTTAATGATCAAAATCATATTAACAAGACAACTAATATTAAAATATTATGCCCTTTTTGAGATAGACAATACTATAAAATAAGTCAATTTAATCACAAAACTCTATAGTAATATCGCTTGTGATGGAGACAGTAACAGTAGGTCAGCCCAAAAGGATAAGTGGTCTAAAAATATATAGCGACCCACTTGCCTATAGGATAGTCAATGCTCTAATTGATCGATGAAGGCTTCCAAGTAAATCGAACACAGCCCAAAACGAACACACGAAATTGGCTCACGCCACTTTTCCTGTCGCAACGATCGTGCTCGCTAATTCTGCAACCTTCTAACCTTTTGGAATGGAATAAGGTGGAAATAGAATAGTTATTCCCGGGGAATAGAATTGGATGGGAATAGAGTTGAGAATTGTTATTCTTATATTTGGTTGTTGGAATAGAATTAGTTGGGAATTTATATTTCAATATTTAGTTTGTAGAATTGTATGAGGAATAAGGTGAGAATTTATCAAAATGACGCTTTTACCCTTATTAATTATGAAAATATATTATATAAAATAATACATACGTGTATATGTATATATTTTTATATATATTATATGACATACATATATATAATTATATATATTATGTACATATTATTATGAATTATTATTTAATATGCTATATTATTGTATTATATAGAATACATATTTAATAAATATATAATCTATTACATATTATAAAAATAATACAAAAAAATTATACATATTATAATTATCATATTATTTTATATAATATAATATAATATATATTTATTATACTCATTATTTAATATACATAATTTATTATTAAAATAAATTTTTTACAATATAGAAAATTAAAAAATATCATCATACTCTAATTAAAATATATACAAATCAAAATAATAAAATTATATTCTGAAAAATATCATCATGTAAAAACTACATACAATTAAAATTTTAATAAATACAATAAAATATAAAAAATATTTTTATATAAAAATATTGCTATAAAGTTGTTGAGAGTATATTTGAAATATAAAAATATTATGCACATTTTTTTCTACATCTGGAAATAAAAAAACCATCTTGCACCTACATAAGTTTTCTTCAAAAATTAAAATACAAACATTATTATTCCACCGAAATCACTATTCCTCCAACCAAACATAAGGTAAAGGATGGCTTTTTCTCTGTAATGAAAAAATCCTCCAAATCGAACAGTGTATTTTGGAAGGTAACTCTCAAATCAACAAACTCACAACGACAATTTCAAGGTTCATTGTGCACGACACTTTCGCAGAATGAGAAAATCCTCATTCTTGAACGTCACAACCGAAAATGGCTCCCGCACCTACACGAGAAAAGGAAAGAATTCCCCCAAAATGAGGGCATCTTGCCTTGTTATCTAAGGAAGACGGTAAAAGCTCATGACTATAAAAGGCCATTGAGTGAGTCTCCATAGGCACATTCTTTTGCATAATCAAACCTACATAAATTTTTCAACTCTCAAGTATCCAATACTCTACCCTTTCTTTTACTATTAATTCCTAAAGAACTCAATACTCAGAAAGGTAGCTCTCAACGAGCACTCTAAGACCTAAGCTACTCTCCACGAGTACACTTCCTATCCTCACTCTCAAATCTCATACCCTACATTCATTTCACTATACTCTATTTTTACATTCTTCTTTTTGAAAGGCCGATTATTGACTTAAATGTCGAATGATGAATCGAGGAGCGAGTCTCGCTATTTTTTTTTAATTTCTCGTCATCTATTGTGGTATATAGGATTTCAGACTCACAGGACGGTAAAGGACGCGAAGAGCAATTGAGCTTGAATCCGTTCAAAATTCGGATTCATGACGCATCAGCTTGTAAGAAATTTATATCGACTTGTCGTGTAACAATATGACTACATTTTACGGATGAACCCATACTATGAGATATATTGTCTTAATTAAATGAATAGATAATCTCATTTTTATAACTAAAAGAGTTTTTTTTTCCCCTTCAAAATACTTTTTTAACAATAAAATCGAGTGGACACATTGTAATCTTACTATCTTTTTCCGTACAAGTAAGATTTATGGGTGAAATAATTAATTAAATTTTTATTAAAATAGAGACGAGAAAAAATAATTAGTGGGTCGTTGGGGACATCTCCGTATTAAATGATAATCAGTAGAAAAAACAAAACACGGATTACTCGCGGAGAGCGATCTAATCCGGCGACCCGTCCGCCGCTGCCCAACTTTTGACACTTTCAAATCTTTGTCAATTTAGTCATTAAAATTATAAAATAAAAAATTTAGAAAAATATATAATTTAGATTAATATTGAATAATAATTTTTTAAAAAATATATGTATTTTTTTTATTACATGATGTCAATTATTAAAATGATATGTCACGGTCGCTATCAGCGACGTCGATACAGTCCGCTGTTGTATGGTTGGACGCCATTCACAACGCGTCAGCCGATAAGATTCAAAAGCCTACTGCGGGGACAGGACCCCTGTTGTCGCATGCAATTTTTTTATTTACTCTAAAAATATTTAAAGCTTTTTCAATTTTTTTTTAATATCAAATTATTAAAAATTATAATCAAATTTTTTATATTTTATAAATAACTATTTGTATCTTTTATGAAACAATAATACTATAAAATAATATAAAAGTCTTAATAAATTATGCATATATTTTTAAAATAATAAAAAAAATACACCGGCACTATTTTTATTAAATTAAAAATATCAATAGTATTTTATATTAAATAATGTTGTGTCCTGAGTTTTTGATTATTGTACAGATTAGAGAGGCCTCCAATTTTTCGTTGCGAGTCGATTTAGATCGAATCCGATCTCCGTCACTAATAACTCGAAACTTACACAATACAAATTACAAATAAGGGGAGTGTGAGAATGATGATTGGGAGGTTTGAGCTCCATGAATGCGCCCAACAGATCGGCGGCTTAGAAGTGCTATCAACAGAGGCGGTTTAGAAGTGCGTCCACGGAGGGCGGCTTAGAGGTACGCTCGATAAATAGTGGTTTAGAGGTGCACCCGCGAATGGCGTCTTAGAGGTATACCCGATAGAGGGGCGGCTTAAATGTGCGCTCACGGATGGCGATTTTGAGGTGCGCTCGGTAAAGAGGCGGCTTTGAGTGCACCCGTGGATGGCGGTTTAGAAGTGCACCCGTGGAGGGCGATTTAAAGGTGCCCATGGTAGAAGGACGGCTTAGAGGTGCGCTTGCGGATGACAGTTTAGAGGTGCACCCGACAGAGGGACAACTTAAAAGTGCATCCGCGGAGTGCAGTTTTGAGGAGAAGGACTAAGTTATACTAGTGAGTCACCGTTCTAGTTACCTGAGCGGATAGTTGACTCTTGGATAGCGAGCTCCTGACTCTAGGACGGAGGGATTGTGACTCCAGTACGGAAGGTTGAATACCTCCGGAAGGAAGGGGGGTTGAGAGCCTTCTGGCAACGGAGGGATATGGGCTTCCGGATGGACGGAAAGCTGGTGGCCTCCGAGCTAGTGAAGGGTTGAAGGCTTTCTCCAGCGCGGGGCCAAAGCAAGACCTCGGACGGGGAGGGCTAACGGCCTCTAGGGACAGGCGCGCTAAAAGGCCTCCTCGGCCAGAAAGGTGATGACCTTCGGACGAGAGAAGGGCTGGTGGCGTTCAGGACTAGCCAAACAGGAGGAGGGCTGAGGGCCTCTTGGGGGCGGAGGGCTGATGGCCTTCAAACGAAAGGAGAACTAAAAGCCTTAAGGATTGGAGGTAGTCGAAGGGCACCGAATAGGTGGAGGGCCAATGGGCCTTCTGGATGAGAGGAAGGTCGAGAGTCTCCTGGCCGCTGGTCTGCTTTCATTGTAGATTGGTTAGCAACGGTTACGCCCTTCTCCGAGCCATGTGAAAACTTATAGAGTTTTTTGAGTTTCTTCAAATTTCTCCAACTTGTCCTTCAAAATTTGAAGGTGCTTACTTTTATAGTGGGATTTACATATATACTATTCCTCGAAAAGCAATGTAAAACTTTTATTTTAAAAGAATTATATTAGATTATAAGCTTACTGTAAGGCCTGGCCGATTGGGCCTACAGTTATTGGACCCATCAAATAATATTATTTATATATTTAACTATACCATCAGTGTTATTAAAATTATTATTTTAATATAAAAATAAAATAATAAAAGTCATATTTATATTTATTTTTAATAATTTTAATATAATTAAATATAAATAGTATATATATATTTTTAATGTTATGTCTGATAAAGAAGCAAGAGGGTCCACATCAGTGCATGCCGACCGACGCCTTCCTGTTGTAGAATTTATACGGGCGTGCTGTTTGCGTCATTTACTGCTATAGAGCAAAGCAACCACCGCAGCCACTGACGAAGAACGTTGTTCGCTTGTTTGAACTTGCAGTGTAGAGAGCCTGCTCTTCCTGTAGCTGGAGAAACCAGTCAACACGCATTTTCTTCTTTGAGGCAGAGCTAGCTTTTTTCAGGTATTAACGGAGGAAGCTATGATTTAGATTCTGAATTTCATCCTTTTTCTGATTGAGTTGATTCAGTTCGTGGGCTTAGGGAATCCACGATTGATCCGCCATATTACATATCCATAGTTGAAATGGAGAAAACACAGTATGTCTTATTGCCATAGGGTTTGAGAAGAAAATTCAAAATATTTACTTATCGCTACAATGTAATAATGTTCAAGTGCAAATTCAATTCCGTCTCAGCAACTGTTCTTCATTTTATTTGTAATTTGATTACTCGAGCAATTTCAGATCCTTTTCAATTCTATGGATAAACATGCAGGATGGTTAAAACAGGCTTAGTTGATTGGTTAAAAGTTTTAGTTTGTGTTGTGATGTTCGTAATGCTGAGGGCCGAAGGCTACGATGTCCCGATAACTTTCGTTGAGAGTGCGGTGGCACAAGGAGCCGGTGATAAATTTTCTTCTTCTACTATTCCTAAATTAAGACCAGCTCCGAGGGAGGGAGTTGATGGCCATTGATATGATCTGAATTGATACGTTATGATCTTTGGGTGCAGTCTGCTTGGACGGAAGCCCCCCAGCTTACCACTTCGACAAAGGATTTGGCGGTGGGATCAACAACTGGTTGATCCACGTTGAGGTCTTTTTAAGCATTGTTTATCGGTTCAATTACCTGCTTGAGCTGCAGAGTCAATCTGCAAAACAAGAAAATTTTGATTCATTCTCTTGGTTTCTGGATACGTTTCTCATGCCAATTTTCTAGCGTTAGTGGATTTAATGTCCATCAATTATTGACCAAATTCTCATGGCATTTATTTCAATTTCCACTACTGTCAATGTAACTGAATCATGCTCTGTTTGTCCGTTATCAATATTCTTTAGCTTCCATTCCACTATTTGGATATATACACATCAGTAATTGCATGAGTATTTCATCATACTGGATTAAAGGCACCAACAGGACAGCCAATAATATTATATAACGTCAGATAAGGAAGAAATATCGTAATAGTGCTATTTGATTTATGGGAGAAAATGGATGTGTTTTCCCGTATGCAATGAATTTACTTCAACTTTTGTTTTGTTGGGACTCCAGTACATTTACTTCACCTGATAAAAGTCTTTTCGTGGCCTTTATGTGGTAGTGGAATGAAATATCATCACTATTTTAAGGAATGTTTTTTGATATAAATCAATTTCCATGATGAATTACATCAACCGAACATAGTGTCAGGGCATCAATAGGAGCAGGACTCACCTTCCTTAAATCTCGTTACTGCCAATCTAACCGGATCCATATTACTCTATTAACATAATTACAGTACAAAGAAAAAAATATATATTTATATATAAATATATTCCAAATGTTTCCAAACATATCTTTAACTCATCCTTGGGAGTGAAATTCTTGGCTTGGAATTTTCGCTGCAAATAACTTTGACATCAGGATTGATTTAATCTGATTTGGTTTACTAGGGAGGAGCATGGTGCAATAATGCCTCCACTTGCCTAGCGAAAAGGAATACCCGCTTAGGTTCATCTAAGTACATGGACACACAATACACTTTTTCCGGGATTCTAAGCAAATTACAAAAGTTCAATCCTGGTACTAGTTGAGAATGCTTATTTTTCCTTCCTACCTGATATATTCTTCGTCGTATAATTCACACGACAGAAATGTTTTAAACTTATTTTCGATATCCAGACTTCTACAATTGGAACAGGGTCAAGGTTAGGTATTGTGATGGATCATCATTCACGGGTGATGTGGAAGCAGTTAATCCGGTATGCTCCTTATAATTCCACATATAATGTCACAAAAACATGATTTTCAAATTTAGTGATCTGGTAAATGTTGGCATGATCAGGCAACTAAACTTTACTTCAGAGGATCTAGAGTTTGGCGTGCAATCATAGATGATCTATTGGCAAAAGGAATGAAAAATGCTCAAAACGTATGAATTTTCTTATTGATGATATATCTGCCCTGCTTCTCATCCCTCTGTTGTTGCTTCATGTTCATAGATTTTGCCATGGCAGGCAATTCTTGCTGGATGCTCTGCCGGTGGGCTAACTGCAATTTTGCATTGTGATAGCTTCAGCGCTCTCTTGCCGGGTGCTAAAGTGAAATGCCTTTCTGATGCCGGTTTCTTCATAAATGCGTAAGATTCTGTGATGAATTAAAATATCGGTATTAACTGTGTCGAGTAATATGTGTCAGTGGTAGACACATCTAACACATTTCTTTTGCAAATGAGACCAAAAGGAATTTGGAAGAATATTAGCCAATATATGGAGATTTTGTCGCCATATCAAAAAATATCATTATTATGGGCCTGATATCAATATATTGACCGATATTACATAATAGTTGATATTTTGTTCATGGATCCTGTAGAACTATGAACCCTTTGGGAGGTGGGGTGGAAGTTGAGGGGTTTATGTGAAATTTGTTAATATGCCACTATATGGCAGGAAGGATCTCACTGGAGCTCCTCTCATTGAAGAACTATACGCTCAAGTAGTTGATTTACATGTACTCTCTTTCTTTCTCTCTCATTCTCTAATGCCTTATTTGCATAAAAGAAGCTTTATATTTGTGGTCTCTATCTGTTTCTGACGATGATGATCAAACTAATACGTAGTTATCTTTTTTTCTTTGTTTTATTGTGGTATGTAATTACCTTTGATTTTGTGGGGGTTTCAGCAATCAGCAAAGAATTTGCCTGCGTCCTGCACCTCACAGTTCAAGCCTGAAATGGTATGTGCTAAAACCTCTGACTTCACACAATTCAAGCTCTTGGGTTGAGTAGTTCATTGCAATGGCACAGTGCCTGGCTAACAAGTCCAGAGTTCAATTCCTAAGAGCCATTATTTTTCAAGTTATTATTTGAAAAGATGTATTTTGAACTCGAGTGATTATAGTAATCAACGGACTATTTCCATGTTGGAGGAAGTAGAATAAGTTTAGGTTTAATTTTAATTTCCTCATCGAATTTTGTTGAATCCAGTATAATCACACAAGAGAAAGGTAATTTTTGTGATGGTTAATTTTGGCTCAAGTTGCTTAACGAATGACTTATTCACGTATTAATGCAGAATTAACCAAAAGTATTAGATATGGATGAATCAACACAAACAAAAGAATGACAGAAGAGAGATAATAAGAAGATGGACATGAAAATTTTTATGGGTTTTCCCACCCACGTAATTATCATGTACAGCCCCCTCTGGCAACTAACATTAAAGGATTCTCTACTAAATCCTAATAATTTTTTTACAATGATCAAGTGGGGAACAACTCTTAATCGTCAGTCAACAATATCATTGAATGAGAAAAGGATCAAAATAACTCACTGGATGAGTAGATAAGCAATATAATGATTACCAACTATTAGACTTAGAAGATGACCTTGGAATCCATGAGCAATTCAATGAACCAGGGCACACACATTCATTCAGTTGATGAAAAGGAGAAAGCAGCTGAGTGCAAAACAGCAAGGCTTTATTTCTGGAGTTTGAAAGTTCTCTAGTCTCATCAGTTCCTTGCTGAAGTTTAAATAAATAATGCAGTGCTTTTTCCCGCAAAACGCGGCTCGGGGAATGCAAACACCTCTGTTTTTGTTAAATGCAGCTTATGATTCATGGCAGGTTAGCTCATACTCTTCTGAATACTCCTTACTATTTATAAGATTATCATGAATTTGTTACCTTTCTCAGCATATGCCCATTAGTTGAATAGAATGTTAGAAGCAGTTACGACATCTGACATTGAGTCTTCATTTATTCTATTGAGTTTTGTGCATACCCAACTAACCGGAGCAATCTTATTGAGATTTTACAGGATATTATTTCTCTTGGAAGATCGATTAAGTAGAAAAAATTCTGAATGACGTTAGAAAACTTGGTCTCAACCAGATTTAGTTGCAATGCATGTGTCATAGAAATAAATCACAGATGTGAAGCTTGTTTGGGTCAATTTGGTTGAAGTCCTTAGTCTTAATTCTATCTATTGTAGAAGTTTTCCATTTTCAACGAAGATATTTGTGTTTCGTAGGTAATTTGGGAGTAGAATTCATAAGAAAACGACAACATAATAACTACGCAAGCTGAAGTGAATTATTTTGACGGATGTCTAATCTCTGCATCGGAAAATGAACTGTGCAGTAATGCATGAATGCATGAACATCAAAGTTGTGACTAGTTAATTTATTTCTATGGTAGAGTATGGGCTGGTTTATGGTATAACCATGATAACAAATGATTCAGATAAAGAATACTTTGGCACCGGGCGTAGCTGATCCCCATGGAACCTGGCACGACTGCAAGAACGACATTAAGAAATGCTCTTCCAGTCAGCTTCAGACGCTGCAAGGTATAGACACATTCTGTTATCTGTAAAAGCTTTACAAATTATATCTTTCTTTTCTCAAAGAGCTGCCAACTCATAGAGCTATAAACATTTTTCAGAACGCTTATATGAGCTTTGTGAAATTCAGGTTTCAGGACCGAGTTCTTGGGTGCACTGTCATCACTAGGCAGCTCTTCATCTAGAGGGTCGTTCATAAACTCCTGTTATGCCCACTGCCAATCCGGAACACAAGAAACATGGTTAAGGGGCGACTCCCCAGTACTCGACGGAACGGTAAAGACTCGACCTGCTGCAATCTTTTAGTTCCGTATCACATTCTTCCATTGCAGATGCATGATTTTCTCATTTTTCTCGACTTCTTCCATCATGGGTTGAATTGAATTCTGTGGTTCTTGAAAAATATTTGGCCTTCGCAGAACATTGCTACGGCAATTGGAGATTGGTACTATGGCAGGAGCTCCTTCCAAAAGATTGATTGTGCCTACCCATGCGACAAGACTTGCCACAATCGCGTCTTCGAGTAAGAACAGACATTCTCTTCTTCGACGTGTATTTTGTCACTCCAAAAACAGTCCCATGAAATAACAATTGAAGCCACCAATCTCCTACAATCTCGTTAGCTCACTATCTGGGCGTAACTTGTGATGAATTTCTCAATAAAGTGCAATTCTGTTTGTTCTAGCACACTGTATTGAACCAGTATAATACTATTTATAAAAGGGAAATTTCAAAGTACCAAGTTTTCATTCCAGAGAGCTGAATTGCATTTAGCGGCGGAGTCATCATTTTCAAAGTTGAACTGCTCAAAAATGTATTCATGCTACAGAGTTCTCCCTCTCTCTCTCTCTCTCTCTCTCTCAGTCTAAAAGGAAAAAAAAAAGGCAAGGAAAAAAAGTAATAGATTAACTATTAAACATAAAAATTACCGACACTCCTCTTAAATTAAGGTATCAATATCTAATGTGTTTTTAATACTATCTGACACGTGTTGAAATATTTTACTATTATTTTTGTATCCAACACATATCAATATGTTTTAGGTATATTAAGCTATTTTGTAATTTAAACAAAAATGTAATTCTTAATATAATGTAAATAATATATGAGCAAATTGGTACTTAGAAATAATTATAGACCTAAATCACTGTTGTCTTCTTTTTTCATTGTGTAAATAATTTTTTCAATGTAGGAGTACTTGTTGTGTCTTACCCATTTTTTGTGAATTTTTTTTTTAAATTATTAAACAAAAAAATATTCATTTTTTACTAATAATTTAATTTGAAGTAGTATTAATCTATCATATTTTCATATTTATGGATAAATAATAAAATAAAAAGTTAACATATTCTTCATATATTGTATCCTCATATTTTAAAAAATAGCATACTAATATATTAATATCATATTATATCTATATTCTATATTAATATTCAAACTTCTTAGGCTTACACCGTATACAAGCATGACGCTGGTGAGCTTATACGTTTTAGTATGTGTCATCAATTTTTTTTTCTCACTCTCTTTTAAAATATATTTAATTATATTTAATGATATTTATTTATAATGCTAACCCGCTACAATTAAATAATATTACATTTATTTTGTGAGAAAAGGCTAAATTAATTTTGTTGCGTCCCGGGTCTGTGGTTATTGTACGGATTAGGGGGCCTCTAGGTTTCCTGCCGCACTAAAGCGTGAGGATGAGGGTCCGGTCTACGTATCTGTTAACCTGGACCTGCACAATACAATCAACAAACAAGAAGCCAGAGAGTCGGTGGGATTTCTTCCACCACGGCCACTCCGACACTCAAGTCAGCAAGTTCTCGCAATAAACGAAAATGATGCACGCGCTAGGTGGTGTGCGGATGAGTGCTGATGATGCGTGAGTGATGCGTGTTTATCAGGGTGGGAAATGCAATGAGCAGATAGCGGAAGGCCTGACTTCCTTAACGTACCGCAATGGGTGGCTAACTTTCCGTTGCATGACTAGGCTTGGGAATCAAAATATTGAGAGAAGCGGGCTCACTTACGGCCTCAAGACTTGAATTCTCTTCTTTTCGATTGCTCTCTCTCTTTTGATATGGGAAAGGGAAGAAGAAGCCCCCTCTCTCTGCGGAGGAAGAGAGCTCTTATAGGCTCCTCCCAAGAGGACTTTGGGAGCGAGAACTCCCGTTGCTAGGGTTCCTCAGCCGCTGGTTACTATCGCTAACGGTCGGTCATGTCAGCTGTCGCTTTGCTGTGGCAGGCAGGCTCCTGAGCGCTGCCGGCCACGCTTGGTCTCCGTTCAAGTCTGGATTGGCTGGTTGCCTGCGGGCGGCCGCCTGAGCCACTATCGCAGCGTTGACCGCTTCTCCATTGGCTTGTTTCTTCTCTCTCCTGGCTATTTTCTGACAGCTCATTAATGTGCCGCAAGACGCCCGTTGCCTTTCGTCAGTTGGTTGCCACGTAGACTCCTTGTGCAATTGGGCTGGGCTTATGATTTTCCTGGGCCTTGGTATTGGACCCAACACTAGCCCCCCATGCCTAGGCCGACCGATGGCCGGCCCTAGTATGTCCTTTGGGTCCATTCTGCGGCCCGACAGTCTTCCTCGAGACGCACCATCGTTCGTCGTTTTTGGGACTCACGCCTTCCCCAGGTGACTGCGCAGGCTTTTCTAATGCTACCGTGATTCGGTGCTCTGATCAGCAAGATTCGCACGCTTAAGGTTGCGTCTGATTAGGGGACTTTTCTCATCCCGTGAAAGGCATCAGCCGGGAAGCGTGCCATGCTGAACAAGAGAATGGCACCCATCTCGCCCATAAATAGGAGGCTTCCTTAGCGAGTGGCGCACATCCCTTGGCTGCTTTTAGAGGGACGATGAGGATATTCTGGCTCACCCCGCCCTTAGTGGGGGTCCGAGAAGAAGTTGGATGGATTAGCTGGATGGCCGAAGTTCTTAATAAAGGCCGCTCTAACTCCCGCGCTGTGGTTCACTCCTCATGCTAATGAGGGTGGTTCGCCCTCTCTGCTGTCGTCATGTGCCTTCCCTCCATAATGTGACTCGTCCGGAGTGCGGTGGGACCGTGGAGGAACCCCCGCGGGGATGTTTCCCGCTAGTGGGGTGAGTCGCTCATGGTCTCCACTTCACTGAGTTCGAGCGCGGATCGTGGAGGGGACAGAGGCTGGAGTCCCCGCTAGAAAATTGTTGGGATTATTCCCTCTAATTCCCCCCGTGGCTTCGATACCGGTGCAGATCCCGCCTCGGTGAATCGTGCTGGGGGCACTTCCACTTCGGGGGGCTTCACGTGGCTGCCCATGTTCGCTTGTTGGGCCACCTGCGGCTCCGGTCGTGGTGATCTCCTGTAGATCACGTTCCCCAAGCTTGTCTGGGCAGCCACCGTGGCCCTTGGGCCCTGTACCTTTGTCTTCTTCGTCTTTCTCGTACTTTTGTCACTGTATATTTTGTACTTTGTAAGAAAGTATTGATTAATAAAAGAAGTAGCCCTTTTGTCTTCATTTTTCCCTCTCGCTGTGCATGCTTCTTTTTATCGACTGTCTTCTCCCGGCAGGTCACGTCCTGTTCTATGGTGGCGGGAAGGCCACCATTGGCGGTCACGTCCCTTAGCTTGTCTGGCGCATTAAATGCGTGTGAGGTCAGGAAGCGCTACGCCATAATGATCTGCCTTGGAAACGCGCGAGGCCTCAAGGATTCTCCACGTGGAAGGCGCTCGTTGGCCTTGCGTTGGCGCCTTTGTCTTCAAAGCACAGGCCGTTTTAGGAGAAAATCTCATCTATTTAAACGCGCAAATCCTCCCCGTGACTTTGCACTTTCATGTGTTTACGCACTCAACAGCTGTCCGTTCTTCCTATGTTCGCTCTCGCTGCAACTTTGATGGAGGAGTCGTCATCGTCATTCGAATCAGAACATTATTCCGGTGGGTCAGAGACTGGGTCCCACGCTCCTAGGGCTTCGAGCACCTTCACACCAAGAGGGGGTCACTCTGAAGCCACTGTCGCGGGTCCTGCTCGATTTCCGCAGGTGCCTCTAGGCTTTGAGAGGGCAGAGGGGTTTGCCTCTTCTCGGGAGCGTGCTCCAGGGAGGAGGGACCTCTCACTCCAACAGAATCACTAGGAGGGTGAGGGCGTTGAGGAGCAAGTGCCAGTCACAGTGGCCGAGATAGAGCAGTTGAGGGCTCGAGCGGCGTATTTTGAGGAAGCGTGGGCTGAATCGGAAGCGACGGTTTCCCGACTCGTCAGTGCCAATGTGGGGGCTCAGGCCCACATACGGGCTCTTGAAGAAGAGAACGAGCAGCTGCTGCAATAGCTCGGGGCAAAGGTCACGCGGATGGGGATGGAGCTGAGGTCGAGGTTCCTGCCGGAGGAAGTTGGTTCTGCACTGGAGAGAAATTACCAGGATGGAATCCGTCTCAGCCGGAGGCTAGCCTCGCTGGAGGACCCAAACTTCCGCGTCAGCATCTTGGACTCTCACAACTCTAGCGCCCAAACGCGCGTGCATCTGGTTGAGTACCCGGCTCCGAGTTCTTCTGTGGATCGTGCGAGGCGTTAGATGATAGTCACCACGGTAAGCCGCTGTAATCACTTTTTGATAGTCATTGTTATGAAATCCATCGTTTTGTTGCGCTGCTTTGTTTCCCGTAGTTTGTGTTGCTAAATTTTTATTTTTATTCCCGTGCGTCCCTTTGGTGAGCTTCATTATCGTAAGCCTGCATTTAATGCAGAGGTGCTAGCATGGATTTCCGTCAGGCGGCTGAGGTGACCCCGCTCTTCAGACTGGCGTATGGCCATGATTGCGGGCGACTTCGGGCCCCACGACGCTCCACGGGGCAGGCACGTGTCCCAGCCATTCATGGTGAGCGTCATTTGGATTTCCCACCTACTGGCCTCTCGTTGCCTATTTAAACAGACCGGGGCGATTTTTCACCGTGCTGAGATTTTCTTGTTCTTGACCTGTATTGTGGGAGAGGTGTGGCAAAGAAGAGAGAGAGTTCTTCTTCTTCTCAGGCTCCCAGGACGAGTCGCCAAGGGGTCCATAACACGCGGTCTGTCTTGACATCCAGCGCCATTGCTGCCCTTGCGGTAGATTACGGCATCCCTAGCGATTGGGGCCATTGTGCTGTAGGCTCCACAGATAGAGCCAGCGCCCCCCCAGGGGGCTATGTCACAGTCTATGAGCACCACCTGAGAGGGGGGCTTCGTTATCCCATGTCCTGCACGCTGTACACGCTGGTGGAGGCGTTGGGGATTCCGGTGGCGAGACTTCACCCCAACGCTCTGCGTTATCTGGTATCTCTGTGCATCTTCGCTCGTCTTCATGGCGGTTCCTTTGACGCCGAGGCGGCCAGATTAATCTTTCGCTTCACGGAGTCTGAGGATTGGGTGTCTATGTCACCAAAGACCGGCTTCCATTTTCGAGGGACCAATCCGACATCGGTCAAGAATTGGAAAAACCGATACTTTTTCTTGCAAGAGCCCCCTAATTCTAAGCTTTCGCGCATGTGGGGCCCGATTTTGAGGTTCTTCCTCGTAGAGCCATCGGCGGAGGACGCTGCGGAGGCAGCAGAGTTGGTTACTGTCATCCAGTCGCAGATGGCGAAGTTCTCTTCTTGGCGTCCATCACGTTCGAGGCAGCCAAGTGGGGGCCTTTGTCGGGCTGGAGCGTTGCTGGTCTTGGCAAGAGAGAGCCTGGGGGAGTCGTTGTTCCCCGATCATCCGGAGGTGACGAGGAGGAAAGTTGCTCGCTACTGGAGTCGTCCTCAGACGAAGAGGGGGTTGAGGCTCCCCTGAAGAGGTTGGGGGAAGTTGGAGGCACTTCGACACGAAGGTCCCAAAGGCAAGCTGTTAGTTTTGCTATTGAGATTCGGGATCCAATCCTGGAGGTGGCTACGAGCGCAAGACACCAGGGGGAGGATGCCGGACCACCGCCGACTTCGGCCGCGGGGCTAGCCATGCTCGAAGTCGACGAGGCGGAGCCTCAACCTACTGAGGGGCCTTTCGCGCATTTCATCGCCAGTGCGTTCATGGATGCAACTCCGGGAATGGCGGGCGGCGTCTTGGACCTTGATGACCCCAAGGGATCACATGCGCCAACGCCTGGGCCAACGTCGGAGTTAGGGGGATTCTTGGAGCCAACTGTTATTTTCGTGGAGCCCATTTCGGAGGGCGTGATCCTCGAGGACATCCCTACAGCATCGGAGGTCGGAGTCGTATTGGTTGCCAATCCGCCGAGAGTTGGGGCGGCGGCGGTCGAGACATCTTCGGGGTTGGAGCCCCCAAGCGCTCCTACGTCTGCCGCCCTTCTGGCTAGCTTGGCCCCTGCGGCCAAACAGGAGGAGCCCCGGGAAGGGCCTTCGTCAGGTGGTTTTGCACATCCCTCGAACGCCGCTTCCACTCAGGTATGGTCGTCCCAATCTGGCACTCCCTTGCTGCCATAAATTTTAGGGATTCTTCTAATGTCTCTCTCTTCCCATGCAGATTCCTGCGGATGCTGACCCTTTCGACGGACTGGTCGCCCTCCTCCACAGGGGGTTCCAACGTAGGCTACACGCCATTCATCACACGAGAGCCCAGGTCGCCTCCCTTCGGGGGGACAGCGAGCGGGCGCAAGAGGAGGTCAGGTGCTTGCTGTAGAAAGTGGCTTACCTGGAAGCTTCACTTGCCGCTCTAGAGGACGACCATTCACGCCTATCCAGGGATATGATTGGCCGGATCACCCCGTTGAAGGCGGAGTGCTTGTTGGAGGCTCGATTTTGGGACGGCATTCGTCTGTGTCATAGGATCGCTTCCCTTGCTACTCCAGGTGTACCCGAAGGAGTCTTTCATCCTGGAAACACCGGGGTCAGGGAAGCATCCCGCTTGAGGAACTTCCTTGAGGAAGCTAGTCCGTCCCGTCCCCCACAGTAATCTTTTCCTATATATGTTGCTCAATTGCCCCTCTCTTTATTTTTATTTATTTTTATTTTTTTTGTTCCTCCCCCGCTTTTGTATTTACTTGTTTTCGGCAAATGGATAAAGAGCAGTTCCCTTCTCTTTCGTATACGTTGTCTCCCGATGCGGTATGTAAGATCGCACCCTTTGTTCAATGTGGTCTGTGAGGTCATGCCCCGTATTCGAAGGCTAAGCTCGCAAAGCTATTATCGCCAAGGCCCTAGTCAGGTGCCTTCTTGTGCTGTGTTTGTTCTTTGTCAGAGGATGTCGTCGCATCTTGCGCGATTGATAGGTAGCTCGATCTAGTAAGGTGGATGTCGTCGCAAGTCCCATGGAACCACACCAAGGGTCAGCCGGGTTTTCAGGCCGTGGCAACCGGGCTCCGGGTCTAGGCCTTAGTTGCGTAGTGTCCGCGGGAGGTGCGTGGCCCCTGCTCAAGGCATCATAGTCACCGTATTTAAGGTCCTAGCCCTTTGACCATCGTAGACTAAGGGTGCTCTCTTCTGCGTGAGAAGGTCGCCGCACGCCTGCGATTCTTGCTCCCTAAGGTTTTTGTTGGCCGAGAATTGGGAAGCCTCCAAAGCCCCCTGGCCTAATATTTTGACCGCATATGTCGACTGGCGTAGAGCCATGATAGATATGTCCCCTTTCGAACTTACTTGCCGTGCGGGCGAGGTTTTTAGTGGCTGCTTACGGGCTGCTTGGCGCAAGGCCAAGGGTTTGATTTACGGACGGACGATAATCCTGCCGACTTGGGGGCAGTCTAGGTCGTTTTGGTTTAAGAATGCTATGCATGCCAGCACTTCACACGAAGATGCAGAATAACAGGAAAACTAATCTTATTAACAAAAAGCATAACGCATGTTCAAGCATTCAACATGATGCGCGTGCGTGCCTTACCTGGGCCGGCGTGGCGTTTTTGGTAATATTTTCTCAAGTTGGCAGCGTTCTAGGTCTGGGAAACCAATTTGCCGTTCTGGGCGCGCAACTTGTACACTCCGCTCTGAAGGATTGCGGAGACGAGGAACGGGCCCTCCCACCCAGGGGAGAGCTTGTTCCTGTTCGCGGTCTTTCCCGCCGCCTCTACGCTCCGGAAGACCAGATCTCCAACTTCGAGAGGGTGTGCCTTCACCCGCTTGTTCTAGTATCGCGCGACGCACTGTTGATAGGCTGCGATCCGCAGTTGTGCCGTATTTCAAACCTCCGAGAGTAGGTCTAGTTTTCCCGGAGCCTCTGTGAGTTGGTAGCTGGATCGAAGCATTCGACCTGCAGGCTTAGCATTCCCACCTCCACGGGAACTACAGCCTCAGCCCCAAAGCAGAGGTTGAAGAGTGTCTCTCTTGTTGGCTCCCGCGGGGTCGTCCGATACGACCAAACTACAGACGGTAGCTCTTCGACCCACGAACCCCCTGCGTCCTCCAGCTTGGTCCTCAACCCGTGCAGCAACGTGCGGTTGGTAACTTCAACCTGCCCGTTGGCCTGAGGATGCGCCACAGACGTGTGGATCAGCTTGATGCGGAGTTTGCCGCAGTACCTTGTGAGTCTCTTGCTGGTGAACTGGGTCCCGTTGTCGATCACTACGACCTCAGGAATCCCAAAGCGGCAAATGATATTCTGACGGAGAAATTTCGTTGCGTTCTGCTCGTGATCCGAGCCAGAGGGACAGCTTCTACCCACTTGGTAAAGTAATCAATACCCACGACCAGAACTTCCTCTTGCCCGAAAGCCAAAGATAACGGTCCGAGGATATCGAGTCCCCACTACGCGAATGGCCACGGGGACTGGAGGCAATGCAACTCTGTGTGCGGCTGATGTGTCATGGGGCCGTGGACCGGCAACTCTCGCACTTTCGGATGAACTCCATAGCATCTCGCTTCATGGTCGCCCAATAAAATCCTTGCCGCATGACCTTGAATGCGAGGTTCTTTCCCCCAATGTGTGAGCCGCATAATCCCAGGTGCACCTCGCTCAGGGCGTACTCAGCTTCTTCTGGAGTAAGGCATTTTAGGAAAGGAATGGAGTATCCCCGTCTGTATAGCCTTCCTCCGAGGAGTGTGTACCAACCTGCTGTCTTCTTAATCCGCTTGGCCTCATCAGCATCATCGGGAAGAGTTCCTTCGATCAGGTACTTCCTATACGGCGTCATCCAATTGTCTCCTGCGTCAACCCATAGTATTTCTTGGTCCACTGTGTCAATACTGGGCGCAGCTAAGACTTCCCTTGGCTCCCTGGCGTACTATTCCGGGGCTCCGGTAGCTGGGTCCTAGGCCAGTAGGTCAGCCTTCTCGTTGTCGGACCTGGGGATGTGCTTGATCAGGAAGCAATCGAACTCCTGGATCAGGGTCTTCGCTTTTGCCAAGTACCTCACGAGTCACGGGTTGGACGCATCGAAGTTTCCCTGTACCTGGTTGACCACAAGCTCGAAGTCGCTGTGCAAGACCAATGACTTCGTGAAACATTCCTTGGCCAGGCGTAGTCCTGCGAGGAGGGCCTCGTACTCTGCCACGTTATTGGTGGCAGGAAAAGTTAGCGCGACAGAGTATGTAATCTCCATACCCTCTGGCGTCTTTAGTACGACTCTGGTTCCGCTGCCCGCCTGGGTGGATGATCCATCCATGTTTAGGGTCCACATTGGAGGGCCGTGGTCCCCCACATTTCTAGGGCTGTCGGCGTCTTCTGGAGCTGGGGTTGTTACTTCAACAATGAAATCGGCCAGGACCTGTCCCTTCACGGCTGGCCGGGGCTGGAACTCCATGTCGAACTCTCTTAGCTTGACAGCTCACTTGACCAATTGCCCGGAAGTTTCTGATTTCTGTAGGATCGACTTAAAGGGTTGATCTATCAGTACAATGATCCGGTGCGACTGGAAGTAGGGCCGCAGCTTCCGCGCCAAATAGATGAGGGCCAGCGCCATCTTCTCGGCGTGCGGATAGCGAGCCCCCACATCCATCAGCACCCAGCTTACGTAGTACACTAGCCGCTGCGCTCCCTCGTGCTCTCCGACAAGCACGGAGCTAAGGACTACTGCTAACATAGCCAAGTAGAGGTAAAGGTCCTCGCCCTCATGCGGCAAGCTCAGGAGTGGCGGGCTGGCGAGGTACGTCTTTAACTCTTTGAAAGCTTCGTCGCATTTCTCGGTCCACTGGAATCCTAGCGATTTAGTGCCCCTCAGTGCTTTAAAAAAGGGCAAATACTTCTCTGCTGACTTGGCGAGGAACCGTGAGAGAGCTGCTATTCGCCCGGTGAGTTTCTGCACTTCTTTTATCGTTCGCGGGTGGTTCAGGTTGAGGATGGCCTTAATCTTCTTTGGGTTGGCTTCAATACCGCGTTGAGACACAATAAAGCCCAAAAACTTTCCTAAAGTCACTCTGAAGGCACATTTGGTGGGATTGAGCTTCATCCTATGCCGCCGGAGGACCTGAAAGGTCTCCTCTAGGTCGCTAATGTGGTCGTGGCCGATTTTGCTCTTCACGAGCATATCGTCGATGTACACTTCCATGTTTCTCCCAATCTGGGTCTTGAACAACTTGTTTACCAGGCGTTGATAGGTCGCGCCGGCATTCTTCAGGTCGAAGGGCATCACCTTGTAGCAGTATGTCCCTTGGTCGATCATAAATGAGGTATGTTCCTCATCCTTAAGATGCATCTGAATCTAGTTGTAGCCAGAATACACATCCATGAAGCTCAGGAGTTTGTGTCCGGACGTGGAGTCCACGAGCTGATCAATCTTGGGGAGAGGAAAACTGTCCTTGGGGCAAGCCTTATTCACGTCAGTGAAGATGACACACATCCGTCACTTGCCATTGCTCTTCTTTACCAGCACAACGTTGGATAATCACTCCGGATATTGGACCTCTCGGTTGAATCCGGCATTCAGGAGTCTCCTCACCTCTTCTCTTATGGCGATTAACTTCTCGATGGAGTGGTTCCTACGCTTCTGCCGAACGGGTTTGCGGCCCGAATCAAGGCCCAGCTTGTGGACGATTATTTCGGCTGGTATCCCAAGCATGTCAACGGGAACCCAGGTGAACACGTCGGAGTTGGCCCTAAGGAAGGTAATTAACCGATCGCGTTCTGTGGGTCGGAAAGATCTGCCCACATGGACGCACCTTTCCGGCTTGTAGAGATTCAGAGGGACCGCTTCGGTAGCTTCTCCAGACTGGGGTTGCTGTAGCAGGGTTTCGTCGTGGAGGTCAAGATCTTCGTCCGGGCGGTACGGTGCCGTGGGGCTGATCCGGGACAGGTAGCATGTTTGTCTCATCTCCCGGTCCCCGAGCACTTCCCCCACACCCCGCGGGGTTTAGGTGAGGGATCGACATCATGGCTCCAAAGACCGTGAGGAAAGGTCTGCCCAATATGACGTTGTAGACAGATGGTAGGTAACAATGAGAAACGTCAACTCCCGCGTTACAGTGCGCGGGTGGGTTCTCATAGTGACCTCTAGCAAGACTATCCCTTGTACGGGGACCGGTTCGTTATCCAGGCCATACAAGGGTCTATCGGCCGCTTTCATCTGACTTCGCCTCAATCCAAGCTTAAAGAAAGCGTTGAGATACAGTAAATTCTGTGAACTTTTATTATCAGTGAAAACTCATTTCAGCTGGTAGTCAGCCTTATCATCAGAAATGATGAAAGATACAACGAGGGGATCAGTATGGGGAAGGCTACATGAGCCATATCGTCGCTACTAAAGCTAATGACATCACTCCTATCCCCTATCCTTGCTCGCTTGTTGCTGGAAGTCGACCTCTGCTCCCTTCGCTCGGTGTCCCCGGAGGTTATGGCCGAGATCATATTGACCACACCGGCGGCTGTGCGACCTCTCAACGGTTCGCTGGCCTCGCCTTCTGAGGTTGCAGGCCCGTGCCCCGAACTCTTCACGAACCGTTTAAGGTATTCGCGGCGGATCAGGTCCTCTATCTCCTGCTACAGGGTCCGGTAGTTCTCAGTCGAGTGTCCCAGGCAACGGTGGTATTGACAGTATTTGGTCCGATAGCTGCCGTTGGGACCTTTTGGCGTTTTTGGCCACTTGAAAAACTTTTTATCCTGGATCTGCATCAGGATGTTTGTACGAGTGTCGTTCAGGGGAGTCAGGAATGTCATCCGTGGTCTTTCCTAGATCCTGACGGAGGCTGCGGCTGCGGCTACTTGCGGCGCTCCGGGAATCGGTGGTTGTTGCCGTCCCTCTTCCGTCCGCCGGTAAGTCTGGTAGCTTCCGGGGGCCGGTCCACTCGCTCAGGACGCTTTACCTCGTTGGCCTCTTCGGCAGTGATGTAAGCCCTGGCGATGGCCTCGACCTCCCGAAAGATCTGAGGGCGCTTGTGCGACAGGTGCTTAAAGAAATCCCCCGCCGAGAACGTGGCGACGAAGGCATTAAGTTTCAGCTCCTCGGAGAGCTGAGGGATCCGCCGTGCCTCGGTGATGAAACGGTTGAGAAACCGCTTCAGGATTTCGTCCGATCTCTGACGGAGGCGGACCAGGTGCCATGGTTGCCTCTCTTCTCTCCGGTTGGAGGCAAACTAGTTCAGAAAACTGTTAGCTAGCTCGTCAAACGAGCCTATGAAATTCGGAGGAAAACCATGGAACCAGAGCAACGCGTCCCCCCTGAGGGTGACGGGAAAGCACTAACACATCAGGGCCTCGCTCGCTCCCTGTAGGGACAAATGGGTGCGGAAGCAGTTGAGATGGTCAATCGGATCTTTGCTTCCGTCGTACCCCTCCAGGACGAGCATTTTGAACTTGCTCGGTAGCGGCTGAGTTCGCAGATCTATGGCGAATGGCGACCTCCGAAGGTCGGCGGAGGATCGTGTCGGCCTCTCCTTGTGCAGGATGTCCCACAGCACCCTAACTTTTTCCTCCATCGACGGGTCAGGAGCGTCTCTCCGCACGTTGATGACATTGCGGAGCTCCGTATGGTCCTGAAGGTGCGGTTGAGCTTGTCGGTGGTGTCGGCTCTCCGCTTGAGGAGGTCGCTCACTGTTGGAGCCCGCCACGGTTGGTCTCCCGTGGCCGCGAGAGTTGTGGGGGTTACGCCACTCAGGGCTATCCCCCCGATCGCTGCAGTCGGGATGGCTTTCAGCTTTGTATGGGTCCATTCTGTTGGGGACCGCTTGGGCCGTGGCGTTGTCAGGTTGGTTGGATCCTCTCTTGAGGACTGCCGCGCGGCGTCTCCTCCTCCTGGAGGAGGATGCTTGAGATACTGGAGGGGCAGCCCCCGGCCAAGGAGTTCCCGTCCGATCGCGTAGGGCATGGAGGACTAGCTTTATGTTGCCCATGTCCGCGGCCCAGTGGTGGACGTTAGGCTCCTAACGGATGCCTACGTGGCTCCTGATGGGGGGTCCTCGCTGTGAGCGACGACGTTTATTGCTGGGGCACTAGCTTGTGCCCTAGTGTTCACCATTCTCTTTGCTTCGGAAGGGAGGTAGGAAAGAGACACTAGGCTTCTCGTCAGTTTCCTACAGAAGGTGCCAATATTACGTCCCGGATCCGCGGTTGTCGTACGGATTAGGGGGTCTCCGGGTTTCCTGCAGCGCTGAAGCGTGAGGATGAAGGTCCGGTCTCCGCATCTGTTAACCTGGACCTGCACAAAACAATCAACAAATAAGAGGTCAGAGGTCCGATGGGATTTCTCCCACCACAGCCACTCCCACCGGTCATGTCGGCTGTTGCTTTGCGGTGGCAGGTAGGCTCCTGAGCGTTGCCGGCCACACTTGGTCTCCCTTCATGTCGGGATTGGGCATTTGGTTGCATGTCGCGGCTGCGAGAGCTGCTGTCAAAGATTGACCGCTTCTCCATCGACTTGCTTTCTCTCTCTCTGACTATTTTCCAAGCCAGCGTCATTAATGTGCTGCGACGCCCGTTGCGCTTTCACAATTTTGTTGCCCACGTAAGCTCCTTGTACAGTGGGGCTGGGCTTGCGATTTTTTTGGGCCTTGGTATTGGACCCAACAAATTTTTTTTTTTTCCACCTATAAAGAACAGCAGGACTTGTTAGTTCACAATGTCACGAATTCCATGTGTGGCACAGCATGGCATAAAATATTATTACTAAATAATAATAATAATAATAATAAAGCAAAGGTTGCTTTCAATTGACAGCTGTCTTGTTCTTAATAATTTTTTATTATTTCATATCACAAACGATTTTTTGAAATCGTAATTATCTCACAACTCAGCAACGAAAGCAACGCAGGTCCCAATTAAATGCGCTTCTATTGATAATGCTCCCTCAACTACTTCTATCGATTTTTTTTTTTAAGTTCAAAATTATTAAAAATGGTCATTTATTTTAAAAGGTTTCACATAAAATTTCAAAAGATCACTAAATCAATAAATAATACAAAAAATCGTAGGAGATAACTTAAATAATAAAAAATCAGAATTAAAAAAAATAAGATACCACAATACCTCCCATGCACCGCATAAAAACAATTTTATTTAAAACTAATGTATAATTAAATCAATAACAAAATCACAAAGTGGGACATTCATTTAGCCACACAAAACTCCAAAGATTGATCATTGTATAATTTAATGCATACCTAAAAATATAAATGCAGATAAGAGGCCGTGGAGTTAAAATACTTTATTAAATTTTCTCCTTTACGCAAGTCAGTAATATAATAACCAAACTAGTTCAAATTGATTGAAAAAATAATACTTTTTTAGTGTAGAGTTGACAAGATAAAAGGTATTGAAATATTATTTGGGATGAAGTAATTATAAGTTGGGTTTTTTTTTTTTTAACTTAAAATTGAAAAAAAAAAAAGTTTGGTCTTTTGAAAGACTAGCTATGTACCAAGGGTATCCTATTTTTGGGCAAGAGTAAACCGTGAAAAATTGAATAAAATATGAATACAATGATTTTATATTTAATTAAAATTTATTATTTTTAATTTAATTAATTATTTATAATTATGAAATAAAATAAAATAAAATAATTATTCTTTAGATATAAGGAATAAAAATACAAAAATAATATTTTTATTTCTTAATTTAAAAAAATATTTATTCCTTTAAAATAATTATTTTCTATAATAAAATAACTAAACATAGGTGATGTTAAAATTTATTATTTTTTATTTAATTAATTATTTAAAATAATTATGAATAAGTTATGAATCAATTTTTAAGTAATAGTAAGAGAAATAATATATGATTTCGAATAATAGTATGAATATTAAAAATATTAGTGATAAAATTGTAATATTTTTAGGAAAGTTATTTTTTAGATATGAGAAATAAATAATATAAAAAGTAATATTTTTTATTCCTTAATTTTAAAAAATATTTATTCCTTCAAAATAATTATTTTCTATAATAAAATAACTAAACGTACACAAGATTATCTCAAGATTTAATATTTAGGATTCCTCAATGTGCAGCAGAAAGTCTTAGTTTTACAGGGGCATTGTGGTTTTGACATGTCTATTTTCAAAGGGTGAGAGTTACAGTCATTATGCTGGTTACAAGTACATTCCAATTTTTATCTAATTATCAATAAAAATATCTTTTTGATCTCTTTTATTTAACTTTTTATTAATTATTATTATCATACTGATAAAATACGATATAACTAATTATCAGTTAAATAATCTACTATAATTTAAAAATATGGGTCACTTATTAATGTGACATGACAGTCGATCCGAACAGCAATTGGTCAAAAATCATAAATATCAAGTACTATAGTATATTTAGTGTCGTACATATTGAACAATCTTTTTTATTCATTAAATGCTAAAGTGCTTTGCAATAGCTATTGCAAATTTCTGTATAGACAAATCTTATCAATCTTATACTAAATTTTTAGGTAAAATCATTATGCCAAAAAGATAGTTCAAAGGAATAATATTAAATCATCTAACCATGGCATTATTTGTATTTTTCAATTTTTTTTTATATAATGTTTTGATCTTATATAAATTGGTGAAACTTGTGTAATATTTGGATATATATTATCCTTTATACTCAATTTTATGTTTTTTTTTTAATTTACTAAATATATGGGATATAAATACAAATGTAAACATAACAATACCATTTTAAAATCATTTTTCAAAATTAAAAATAAAAAATATTTTTAACCAGGATTCTTGTCCTTACTCCACACCCAACCTAAATATTTAACTCCATTTAGTTGGAAAATTTGTCTTTTACTTTTTATTTTTCAATTTTTTTTATTTTTAAAGTTTTTCTAAAAATATATATTAATTTGTTTCTATTAGAAATGTAAAAATTTTAACAAATGAGTATTTATTAATAGTTATTTAAAAATTTTTAATCATCCAACATATGATAAAAATTATTAATTGATAAATTTACTAAATATATTTATTTATAATATATAATTAATCGAACTTATTTTGTAATATTTTGCTTCAAATCACCAAAAGTTATAAAAAATTTATGTATGGCAAAATAATAAATCATATATCAAATGTTGTTTTAATTATAAAATATGATATAAAACTATGCATGTTTATAGACTTTATACATATAATTTGTACACTTAATATTTAATCGTTAATCATTACTTTATTAGAAATATAAATTCAACTCATTTGAGATAAATTCAATAAACTATTGAGTTAAATATAAAATCTTAATTTTATAATTATAAAATTAATTATTAATGTCTAAGTTTGCTAATATATAATTAGTTACGACCTTACCAATATATTTAATTATCAACAGGTTGAAAATATTATTTTTAATAGCTGTGATCTTTTAGATTATTTTAACATATTGACTTTAATTTTTTTTTTATCAAATTAACAATACATAATGTTTTATTAAATAATAGATAATGTTGAAAGATAACCTAAATATTATCATTATGAAAAAATCAAAATATTCATTAAAAGATAATATTTTTATTTTTTATATCTATAATTATATTTTTAAATGTGTAAGTATAATTTATATTAATTAGATAATTATTATAAAAATATGGATTCAAAAAAAAATTAAAAATACAAATATTTTGCTTCTAAATTGAATAAAGTATATTACATTTTCAACTACCATACCAAATAATCTAGTAGTAAATTTTACGCTTTACCTACAAAGCTAAAAAACTAACTAATGCATATCTGAATTCAAATTTGTAGCATAAGAGATTATGGATTAGGCTTTTAAATAGTTTAACCTGAATCTTATAAAGGCAGTAAGGAGTTTTATATTTCTATAGGCATTTAAGCCTGTTCTGACATTGAGTAATTTCTTATAGATAATTATTATTATTCTGAGAAATTTTGGATAATTGTGCAATAGTCAATTTTATTCTAAAGAGAATGTGCATCGAAGATTAATCGCACCGTATGTGAACATTATAGAGGGCAGTTCCAGACAATTTTATTGTCTAGAATCCTAATAGCAGATCATATCTTGTTAATTTCATGACCCAATTGTCACATTCATCGATATGTATTTACTAAGTAGTTTTGAACTATTTATTAAGTAAAATCTTGAAGTTAGGATACATCTCCCTAAGTTTAAGGTTTATCTGCTATGTTCATGGATGTGAGCTTAATTGACAATTTCAAATACTTTCTTAAAAGATTTTGTTAACGTGGAGCCTCTATTAGTACTGGTTTGTCTGACTCTGATTAGCAACTCTGATAATTTTAATAGACCATTTATCTAGCTTGATTGCGAAGTCAATATTAAAGAATCAAGGAAGTAATTAAATATAAAAAAATCAGCTATCTAAACTAATAGTCTACCTTTCTTACTCTGTCTTTTTTGATCTATCTTTACCAACCAACTTCTAATACAACCGCACTCTAATCCTTTCAATTTTTTGTCGATTTAATTATCAAATCATTTAGTCACTTCGCTATTAAATTTATTGCTAAATCTTTTAAATTTAAAACAACTGATATAAGATTGGTTCCTAGACCAAATATTTTTTAATTTAATATGTGATGATCTAAACCCATCATGTTGATCTAAACTCGAGATTAGTACATTTGGTTGGGCTTAAATTTTGGACTGACCCATCACTATCACTTACCACTATTTTAATGTGATGAAATGACACATTGAAACCTATTTATTTCCCGTTTGCATATTGAATCAACCTGGTCTTTTTATTTTTTGCCACCAAAGTTTTTTTTTATTTTTATTTTTTTTGGGGGGGGGGGGGGGGGAGGGGACAATTTTACCTGAAGAATTTATAGTGCTGCAACAGAAAATTATATTATGTCAAAAATATGATATTAAAATACTGTATTAATTAAATATGGTTAATGAAAAGATTATAATGTCTTTAATCTTAAATAGTTTAGACCTTATAAACTTACGGAAGTAAATATATTTAAATATATAATATACGTAAAATATATTATATACTAGATATATCGTAATAAATATTTTATAGTTAATTATAGCACCAAAATAAATTATAATAGTAAAAAATTAATACAAATTTTGATGATGAAGAAATTTATTGATAACTAATAGTTATCAAATAAAATCATCAGGGTTTTAATAGTCAGTAAAAGTAATAACTAAAAAAGTTAAGTTATAATCTAAGTGGTATAGGCGTACTAAATCTTAATCGATTTATTCTCGACTTGTTACTCATACCAAAGAATTAATTAGATTTACTTGCAATAACGGAATTAAATATTTTTCAATATTTTTGTTGATTTTATTTCACCCATCGTAAAAGTCTCTGTACAATATTGGATCTTAATATCCACACCATAAACATTCCAAATGATGACTTGCATATCGGAGTTAGTATGTAAAATAATAAAGAAGAGTAGGAATAAAAAACCATAGAAATTTATCACAAGTATAAGGATTTTAATTTTATCAAACAACAAATGACTGTTCACTTTAATTAAAAAGAGCTTTGAGGTTGCAATCTTTATATATTGTTTTTTATTTTCTCTATCTCCTCATAGATGCCTAGAAGTGAGATATTTATAGAATATGTTTGAAAGTAGTTTAAAAACATGCAACCTTTTAGAAATTAATGCTCTAATGCACGTTTATCGTATAAACACATACTAGGTGCAAAAGTTTTGGAAAGAAGTTTGCGCCCCAATGTATGTGCACCAATTAAACGCATATTATGTATTGATATTCTGGATAAAATACGTTCATACATAAAATAATCGCATATCAGGTGCTTGTATTTGAAATAAATAACCCTCATGTGTGGTTTAAGTGCACCTTAGGCATGGATATTTCGATCAAAATATATATATACGTGTATCAGGCGCAGACCAAGTCTATATACTAAAAGACGGTGCATTTGTGAATAATCGACATATATTTGATGCGAGTCTTTACTAATGTTTGAAAATTCTTTAAAAAATCTATTAACTTAATTATGAAATATGTTAATAGAAAATATTCTTTACAATTAACATATAATTATTTTTTTAAATTTTGTTAACCAAATAAATGAATACATACCTGAAAATCATGATATATTATTTATTAATTATTTAAATAAAAAAAAAACCTTCTTTTCCATTGATACAATATTGAACTATTTGTCACTCTAAATCATTCACAAATGGAATGAACAAATTATACAATACCGTCGTGTCATTTCAACAAGGAGATTGGGACCCAATTACCAAGCAGCTAAAATGGAATCGAGCAGGTTTCTGTTGATCGTTGGCTTGTCTAATTAAATACTCACAGCTAACCATGAAATTTCTCGGATGCAGCTTTGCATATGGATGAAATAAGATCCTATCTTATAAATTTGGGCGGTCGATTTGTATCATCGGCTAAAATTGACTGTCCATATTTATTATAATCTTTTTTTAAAAATTTATAATACGCACGAAATTAGATTGTTGATTTCAGTCGACAGCACAAATCGATAGCCTAGATTTGCTTTGCCTAAAGCAGGATTCCTGGGCTCTTCTCTTATGTTCTCTTCATTTGTCATGCATTTATTTGTTCACATAATGCTGTGATCGATATGGCTTTTGTCCCGGTCTTTAAAACTATTGTTATTTGCCACAAGAAACATATTTTATAGAAACATATTTGAAACTTTAGTGAAAATAATGATTGAAAGTTACCTTAAAATTGTAATGATGTTATATGTGACTCTTCCATTAGATTTGAGCTTGTTAGATAATGGAGTTAATATTTTAATAAGCAAGGAAGTACTATAGTCTTATTAAATATAGTAAGTAAGATAATTATTTTAAGATAATAAAATAAGATGATAATAAAATCGAAAATTATGATTTTATTATTCAAATAGTCAATTGAAATATATAAATTAAATTAAAAATTAATTTTTTTTATTTATTATATAATAATAGTAAAAAAATAAATACTTATTAATAGAATTTAGAGTTTAGGGTATGCCGGATCAAAATAGGGTTGTTTGATTAACTTGGTTTGACCGGCCTAGAATTTTATATAATTTAATTAATATATATCAATATAATACAGAAAAACGATAAAAAAATTAAACCAATTGATTTTATAAGCCGTGCGTGATTATGGGTGAAATTAATAAGCTACGGGTGACTTGGCCCCGAATTATGAATTTTTTAAAAAAAATTTAATTATAAATAAATATCAAATTTAAAAAATTATTTTAATAGTTTTTTTTATAATTAATATTTTTTATATAAATATTTTTTATTTAAATATGAACTTAGATAATATTTTAATCAAAATATTATAAAATTTTAAAATTTTTAGATATTTTTAACTGAAAAAAGCTGCTAATACCTTGTAGACTGATAAGTAAAATGAGAAATTCGTCCAAGGAGTGGCTCGCATCTAATTAGCTAGTTGGTGAGGTAACAGCTTACCAAGACGATGATCAGTAGCTGGTCCTAGAGGATGATCAGTTATACTGGGACTGAGACACGACTTAAACTCCTATGGGAGGCAGCAGTGAAAATTTTTTCGCAATTGGCAAATGCCTAACAGAGTAATGCCGCATGGAGGTAGAAGGCCCACGGGTCATGAACTTCTTTTCCCTGATAAGAAGTAATGACGGTATATGGGGAATAAGTATTAGCTAATTCTATGCCAGCAGCTGCGGTAAGATAGAAGATACAAGCGTTATCCGAAATGATTGGGTGTAAAGCGTCTGTGGGTGGTTTTTTAAATCCGCCGTTAAATCCCATAGCTCAACCCTGGACAAGCGGTGAAAACTACCAAGTTGAAGTACGGTAGGGGCAGAGGAAATTTCCAATGAAGCAGTGAAATGCGCAGAGATTGGAAAGAACACCAATGACAAAATTACTCTGCTGGGCCATGTGAATGTAAATTTTTTTTAAAAAATAGATAAAATAAAAAAAACATCCAAATTTTAGCTTGAATCGACTATTTTAAATTATGACGGGAACAATTATGGTTTCTTACCTCAACAATCGAGCTAGACTATGACTTAACTATCATCAATTTTTACCAAAACTCAACCTATGCTACCTTAAATAGAATTTTGATTAGGTTTAGCTCTGAGATAAGAATAAAATAAAAAAAATATATCTTAAAATGATTATTATCAGCTAATCATGAATAAAAAAAAATAAAGGGATATTGAAAAGAAGGCCCCTACTATGCAAAATCTAACACTTCTAAAATACTTTGATGAAATCCTTTAAAAACTTAAAATTAATTGTCTATCTTGAAAAATATATTGTACTATTCTTAAATAGTCTACTTGATCCAAATACAAGTAACACAATACAAATCCCATATTAGTTATTACTAATGCCACATAATCCATATTATCACTTAGTTAAAAGATATTATCAACTGTCAACTTTATTTTTTGACCAAACTTTTTTATAGCAGTTTAGTCCCCCTCATCTGTGCTTGGAACAACAATCTTGCCCTCTGGTTTAGTAAGTGGGTAACTCTCGGTCACTTTTCTATTGACTCTAATTAAAAATAATTTGAATACTGGATAATTTTTTTTGTTAAAATATAGCCAAGGCCCTTTATTGTTGTTTTTAATGCATTGGAACAGGAGTAAGGTTATTCAAATTAAACTTTCTTCACTGTTGGCCTCTATTTCCGATTGTATCATCAGTTCAATTAGGCATAAATATCAAATAATATGGAAATAAAGTTTACCATTTAATTAGACTTGGTGATTGCTGTTAAAACAATTGATAATTCTGTTTTAACAAGTAAGAATGTTTATACTTCAATCATTATTATAATTTATATCGGATTGGAACGATTTCCAAGATGCTTCGGCCTTGTTGCGTAGTTCAGAATTCTGAAAATCTTGTTCCATATTTTACATTTATATGTTTTCGCGATTTGTTTGGATGGTTCCAAGTTGCCACATAACTTGTTCTATATTTTACATTCAAGTGTCGGTTTTGAGTTCTCTGTTCTCTATTTGTTTTTTAAATGGCTGTCTCGTTCTAATGGGAAAACACACTTTCTGTCAAAAGCTTTTTATTTTCGTGCAAAAATCTTCACCGCTTCCATGTATTGTTCCGTAAAGATCTATTTTCTGAACTGGGTTTCTGGAAATATTCAGTAGAGAGGCTGGTTGAGCCTCTCTATTTACGCATCTTCTCTCTCTCCCTAAATCATGTGGTATGATTATGAACTGAAAGCTACTTTTGTTCATTTTGTTATGTGGGCAAGATATAATTTCTTTCTTCCTTTTCTCCTTCTTTCCTTCCATTCAAGTTATCACTCAATTCCTCATTGACAAGGAAATTAGTTTTACAACGTTTGGTTTTACCATCATACTACAAAAATAAATCCAATGCTGGTCCATTTAGTGTCGGCCATTGTCCATTTTGGACGGCAATGTAGAGGTTTCATATCAGTTGATTGGGACTAGACTCAATGTATCTTTTTGAGTCAAATGGTGTTGGACAGTTCTGTCAAAGATACGATCCACAGATACAACCAATCGATTTGTCTGACCGTGTGGAATAGCTTTAAGCATCATAATAATTTACTATCTCGTTCGGCAATTTTTCTTTTCCACTAAATAATATATTTCCTTTGTCGGTGTGTATATTCATGTTCAGAAAAATTCCAATATTAGTATCAATAGTTTTGAATATACATACATTAGCAATACATACATGTACACACACACACACACAGATATATATATATATATTGGGGTGGGTAATTGTGGGTAGCCTTGCATTCACCAAACATTGTTCACAAACTTGCAGAATGGCTGTCAGGAGAATGCAACAATGGCTGAAGGTTCTAATCTGTGCTCTAAGCTGTTTGAAGACAGAAGGCTTATATGTAGGAATAACATATGTTGCCAGTGCTGTGCAAAAAGGAGCTGGTAAGAATCATTGATGACGAAGATTGCTTTTTCCCCCTTCCTTTATTTGATGATTGGAACTCATTGGTTCAATAATCACTTCATGTTTATCTCGCGTTTATGAAGTTTGCTTGGATGGGAGTCCACCAGCATATCATCTTGACAGAGGATTTGGAACAGGGATAAACAGTTGGCTGGTTCACATGGAGGTTATTCTTTTTACTATGACACTCAACTAATGATAGATCAGGACTAGATGGATAAATGCTCTAAATTTTGCTTAAATTGTTCGATTGGTGTCAAAAATGGAGGGCCTGAGGTGGTGCTGAGATGTCTTGGGCAAACTCTCCCGTGTTGGATCAATTCATTCAATGTGAGCATATGCCCCTCCAAAAAAGGCAATTCTGTGCTTAGTCAATATGAGCGAGATTGATGAATGTGAATAAGTAATGATGGCATCATAAAAAAAAAAACTATGTTCTCCTTATTGGTATCCTGAACGGTGAATATGTGATGGCCTCTAATTGGCATTGAAGAAGTCAAGCAATTGACCACATAGAAAGTTGTGGACGGGTTATGTGGTGGCTTAGGAGAGAAGGTGCAATCATCCCATATATTTACAGCAATAATGATACTGATATTTTAATCTTCTAGCTTCAGTTTTTGTGATTGAAAAGCTATGCAAAGTACTATTCTTATTGGGCTGTAGAAGTTGCATTTTAGTTAGCAAGTCTATCTAATCTCTGGCATGCTATCGTTTCTCCCCGTTTTTGTTTTGATAGACCAAGAATCATGCAATTTTAATTCATCCAGTTGAAATGCGTAAAAATTTTCCGAAATCATGCTTTATTATCAGATCTGTTGTCATTTTTTATGCATCCAAGTGTGCATCACTCTGATAGTATTTTTATTTTCCAATCTTTTTGTTTTTTTTTATTTTGATTTTTTTCTCTTCTGGGTTAGGGAGGAGGATGGTGCAACAATATCACATCTTGTCTATCTCGAAAGAACAATAGTTTGGGATCATCATTTAAAATGGTGAAGCAACTTGCATTTTCTGGAATCCTGGGCAACAACCGATCATTCAACCCAGGTTCGACTCAATTATCACTTTATTAATCCTTTCCTCTCTTTCCTGTTCTATGTACAGCTAAAATGAAGGCTTAAATTCAATTCACTATCCAGACTTCTATAACTGGAATAGGGTGAAGATTAGGTACTGCGATGGAGCTTCATTCACCGGAGATGTGGAAGCTGTTAATCCTGTGAGTGAAGAGATTCAGTAAAATTCAAAATATTCAAAGAACTGTCTCTTTAGATATCATCTTTTTCTTTTCTTTTTTTTTTTTTTTTTTTTGGGAGGGGGGGGGCATTAGTCTTTGTTGCTCATTCATTTTCCTTTTTTTTTTTTTTGTGGGTGATCAGGCTACTATGCTTCATTTCAGAGGAGCCAGGATTTGGCTTGCTGTAATAGAAGATTTACTGACTAGAGGAATGAGAAATGCCGAAAATGTATGATTGATCCTGCTGTCCATTTTTCTCGTCTATTGCTATTTCTATATCTATAGTGATTACTAAAGAGTTGCCACATTAGGCTATTCTTTCTGGCTGTTCGGCTGGTGGATTGACTTCCATTTTGCATTGTGATAGCTTTCGAGCTCTCCTACCTATGGGCACTAAAGTAAAATGCCTCTCCGATGCTGGTTACTTTGTCAATGTGTAAGCTTCTCCTTGGGCCATTCCACATAAACGTATTTCCATTTAAAGCTATTCTCAGCCTTACTGGTTTGTGACACAATGCCATTATTCCTTTCAACAGGAAGGACGTCTCCCGAGCTCAATATATTCAGGAGTACTATAAGCAAATAGTTGAATTACATGTATGCCTTCTTGCTCCATCCATCTTTTTATTTTACTTTTGAATCCACTTGGGAAGGAGGCAGATTTCCACATTTGACTCTATCATGATTACAGGGTTCTGCAAAAAATTTGCCTGCATCGTGTACCTCAAGCATGAAACCGCATCTAGTATGTTACGGCTGCTTTCACCGGAGTTTTTCTCTCCGTTGTCTTCGTTCTTATGAATTCATCTTGATGATGTTGTAGTGCTTCTTTCCTCAATACACAGCCCACTGGATTCAGACACCGCTTTTTATATTAAATGCGGCATACGATTCATGGCAGGTGAGTTATTCTTTCTTTCATTTTAGGTATGAAGACCAAAATTTTTAGCATTTCTCTTGTTGAAGTCATGCAGATTATGAAGTATTTATATGTTCAATAATATTGAAGCTAAAATTCCCCCTCTGGCAGCTCAGGTTATCCAACGGTTAATTTGGTTGCAGGATAGATAGTACAGTATTTGCTAGATGAACTGGTCTCCTCATTTGATTCAAGTGATGTTATGTAGTAACACCCATTGATCATCTGCAAGAGAAATGCAAAGGTTGAAATGATTAATAAACTACATTCAAGAGCATAATAGCATATAATTTTCATGGTTCTTCATTGGGCCTAATTTCATTGTAGTTATTAAGAATAAAGTTAATTACATTAAATTAAATTAATATTCATAATTAAGTACAAGACAAATGTATAGACTAAAGAAACCTAAATAAGAAAGGCATTTAAAGGACATCATCCTTTAGTTAAATCAAATAATATTTTTGATATCTACATATAATATGAGAGAATCAGTAATAATCTCAACAAATCTGAAAACATAATATTTTTAACACACCTTGTACTCTAGATAGGTTATAGACACTTGCATGAGTTTAGAAATAAATTTGTGATTCCAATGAGCAAAGTTACAGCTACACAAAGGTCTATTTTCAACAACTTTCAATCTTGAAAGAAAATCAAAATTGTTTGTGAACAGAAATCAAAACTTAACAAAACATGACACTGAATGAATAAACAGAAAAAACACTAGTAACTGTTCACAAACAGAAATCAGATCAAGACAAGCACTATCAAACAAGCACGACAACTGGTATGTGCACTTTCCTGCAACAGAATTTCAGAAGCCAACACTATTAAACAGACATGAATATAGTGTGTGCTCAATCTCTTATAATAGAATCAGAACCCTACATTATCAAACAAATGCCAGCATACTTCTGGCAACTGTCAAACAGTCTCCTACAACTATCAAACAAACCCAAATCAATCAAACAAATACAAAACTAGAGTGTGAAGGCTCCTGCAACTATCTAACAAACACAATCACTAGTAGGTGTAGTCTTCTGCTCATTTGAATGCATCTGAACTGCAAGAAAACAGAGCAGAATAGAGGGAGAAAAATAGCAACAATAGCTTGGTCACACACTATTCACGGACACTGCTCACACAACGTTCATCAGCATTGTTCACATTGCTATTTGCACTGCTAAGTAGCCAAACTGAAGCCAGCCATAGCAAGAAAATAATTACATAAATAGAATTTGAGAAGAAAACCTTAATGACTAATGGATCACACCAAACAAAGAACAAAATTTGGATAATATCTGAAAGTACCAAATGGCTAGCTGCCCACCAGCAGCACAAGACACTTGCATGTGATATATCAAATAGAGAGGTTTGGATTCTATATTAAGAATAAAGATAATTGTATTGAATAGAATTTATATTCAGAATTATGCAGAAGATGTCAAGTTAAATAATAAAGATTTCTGATTAAGGAAAATATCATAAAGGATGTTCTACTTGTAACTAACCTTATAATATGAAAAGTTTCTGGATATAATAGAGAATCAGAAAATACTTTCAATAAAATTGGAAACATAATATCTCCTAACATTAGTAACATAATATCATTAATAATAATGGGATCATAGAAATGCTCACACATCTAATAGATGCCACCAACGCACTTTCATACCCTAGACAAAAGCATGATATTATGACCAAAAAACCTTTTAGCTTTATGCAAAAAAGAAAAAATGATTGAAAATAGCAAAGATTGGCTGATACGTTTTGGATGTCATGTTATACTGTCGACATGATATCCAAATTCTATAATTTTTCATATTGATTGAAATGGCAGTTATAAAATGATTGAAATGGTTGTTGCATAACTGTTTTTTAGTTATATTTGGCCTATTAATGTATTTGACAACATCACCAATGAGATTAACACATTTCGTTCCACAATTTGAAGGCTCATTAAAATCACTGATGACAAAAATTGTATTTATGCAATTTTTATAATGTTGCAAATTCATAAAAGCCTCTCAAATTATGAAATTATTACTATAGTGGTGTTGCGTACCACGCAGTCAGGTTGTCCTTCGGATTAGGAGCCGCGAATCTGATCTTCATGCTTGGTCGATCTGATACGGATCTGATCTCCATAACCTCGAACCTGAACCTTGCGTAACACAATTGAAAACGAGAAGTCAAAGGATGGTAGGAATTGCTCTCACTGTATATCCTCCGACGCTCAAGTCATAAGTCTTTCCAAAAATATAGAAAGATGCAATGAGGCTGCGTGTGTCGATGGATTGAGCGTTGGGATGCATCCAATTGATGAACGGCTCAGTGATGCGCCCGACTAAGGGGTGTCTTAGATGCGCTCCCCGTTGAGGGACGTCTTAAGAGGTGGCAATTGTACGACCGTCCTAGGATATTGCCGGTTACTCTTGAGGGATGACCGGGTACTTGGTAGGAGAGATGGATTTTGGGAGGACTTAGGAGGCAGTGCTCTTATAAAGTCTCGTTTCCCTTTTTCTCCTCTTCCCTCTTTGGCTTCTTCCCTTTGGATCCTTTCTTCTCTGGAATCCCCTGGGGCCTCCTTTTATAATATTGGGACTGTTATGATAATACTTGTCCGTTATGTTCATTCCTGTAACCTCCTACCGGTTATAAGAAATATAAACCGAAATTGACCGCGGCGCCTGGGCCATCTTTGGGCTAACTTAGCAAGAGCTTCCAACTGGATTTTATTCGGCCTTCATTCGTGGACCTTCTTCCTCAGTTGGATTTACCAAACCCATCAAGTGGATTTTCGTATTACAAAATGAAGCATTAAAATCAGTTTAACAGTAATAAAAGTCCTCCTCTCTATTTCCACAGCACAAACATAAAGTAAACGTCACACCTCTTCTGGGACACTGCGACTAGGACTGCAATTGCAATTGGGACTGATAATTCCTTCCATGTCTGCACATCAGCCATTGGCTGCTTGCCAACAGAAAATGAGAATAACTTAATAGAGAAGGACTCCCACAAAGCATAATTCTAGTCCAGGGCCCATTTTATTGACTCTGTTTGCATAAGCCCTTATTGCTCTTTAAAATCTACAGCTAGAAGAATACTTACTTTTCCACTAGAATTGCTTATTTGGGCAGTGATAGGAATGGATGAATGGATTGTCATTCCCATCACATCTGTAGCTTCTTGGTTGAGTCTCTCATATTTGTATATCTCTGCACAAGAAATGGATATGGAGGTGATATTGGAAACAGGAATCCCAATTCTTCATTAAAAATCAAACAAAGCAGCTTAATTCAGTGCATGGGATCAATCTAAGTTTAGATTTGACATTGTGCACTGGCTCCAAGACTTTTGTTTGAATAGTTGAAGTCTTGAATTTGAGGTGGTGATGTGTTAGGTGATCCCTTCAGAGGAATTTCTCTTGATGAGAATAATTGTTTCTCAAGACAATGCAATTTGATGTGGCTATTGTTCAGTCCATTTACCTCAGGTCCTGTTTATATTAAATGATTCATCGTTGGATTTTCCCTAATTCAAGTTTATCTATTGTGTTCAGATAAAGAACATACTGGCACCGATCAGTGCTGATCCCCATGGCTACTGGTCTGATTGCAAGCTTGACATAATCAACTGCTCACCCACTCAACTGAAGATCATGCAAGGTCACCTTGTTTCCCTATTTGTTGACAGTATTAAAAGTTGCTTTACTTGAAGCTCAAAAGAACAGAAATATGATTAAGAGTTTGGATAGGAATCTGAGGACAAAACGATTCATGTTGAATTGTTGACCTAGGGGAGGGAATAGGGGCTATTCGTGTCTGGAAATGGGAGCCTGATGCTTTCAAACTTATTGAGACCAACATAAAACAAATGTTAGGCAGGCCCAATAAGATTTTTTGATCAATCATAGCTGCC
Source organism: Nepenthes gracilis (assembly GCA_033239525.1). NCBI lineage: Eukaryota > Viridiplantae > Streptophyta > Magnoliopsida > Caryophyllales > Nepenthaceae > Nepenthes > Nepenthes gracilis. The sequence continues at coordinate 8,976,653 of BSYO01000009.1, forward strand.
CATGAAAATGTTCGTTGGGTTTGCAGTATGTTACACAGACCTACCTCTTGCTATTAGAGCAATGTAGTTTCAATAAAATGGGGATTCGAGGAATTGAAATTTACATGATTTGATGGCACAGGCTCTGATATCAAGGGCTATAATTCATTTTATACAGTAATGGAAATGAAGAAGAGAAAGGGGAAAAGGGTGGTGCAGTTAGACCTACTCTATGCACAATGCCTCTGATGTTTTTGGGCATCTTGGAGGATTGACACGTGGAGGCCTCTAATATGCCATTGCAATGATGTTGGACATGGCAGGTCGAGAGAGGAAGGGGGGATGACCCCATACAGGGGTAGGCTAAACACCTCCTGAAAGCATAGATTGGTCTATGATTAGGTGACCTTCACAAGTCGAAGGAAGAGATGGATTTATTTTGTTGTGAAAAACTTGAAGGAATGATATATTCTGATTTTGTTGTCATTGTAAATTCTGTCTACAGAGTTCAGGTTGGAGTTTTTAGCTGCATTGACAGGATTAGGCAGGCCACAGTCGAGAGGATTGTTCATAAATTCTTGCTATGCCCATTGCCAATCGGAAATCCAGGAAACGTGGCTCAGATCTGACTCCCCAGTATTGAATAAAACGGTATAGATACTACTACTATGTTCTCCTTCTCATTCACCACCCTTTTTCCTCCCTTGTTAAAATATGGTCGACCACTGTTCTTGCCTTAAATCTTATACTGCAGACGATTGCTAATGCAGTAGGAGACTGGTTTTTTGATCGGAGTTCATTCCAGGTAATAGATTGTCCTTACCCTTGTGACAAAACCTGCCACAATAGGGTTTTTGATCCACAAGAACAGCCATGAGTATAATGATTTATTCAAAGCATATCAAATATTCTTTTCATTTTATTTCATCGAGGTATACAATACCTGTTTTACCATTTTAATTTGATAATGCATTAGTGAATAGAAAAGGAAGATACATTATTTATCAGGTCAGTCAAAATAATTTGGCGGGGTTGGATTCTGGGTGTTGTTGAGAGGGATCCAATGTAAACTGCAAATATTCTTTCATGGGAATGGATTGAGAAATGACGATTGTTCTGGCTAATCGCATATTGGTTTCTGCTTACGTTTCTCTGCAATGAAGTTTCTTTTATTCTCTTATTAGTTTTCCTGGCAAATGATGCAATGAAGAGTGCTTATTCATCACTTTTTTTGTGGTAGAAGATGACCAAAATGTTTTCACGTTCCCAGTAAAATTAATTTTTTTCCTCATAACGCCCAGTAAATAACCAAGAATGGCTGGTAAACCCAAATTTTCATGTTCGTGTTCTGTTAAACAAGATAACCCAATTTTGCCCAATTGGGAAAAATCAGAAGCCAGCTCTCAACAGCTGCCACCGGCCATCCAGTGGGCCGTACCCCACCACACATCCTCCATTGCATTTTCTCTGCATTTGAACCCACTAGGAACCAGATCAGGCCTTCATGGAAACTCAGATGAAGTGGTAAACATGGTAATGAAAAGCTGAAATTAAGAGGTGCGATGCAAAGTGGAAATTTGATCAATAAGGCAGTCAGAGAGAGATCACAGGCTGCAAGGTTCAGTAGAGCTGTGTTGGCCGCAATGTTTTGTTTGATCTAGCGCACTTTCAGCACACTTTTTGGGGGAAAAAAAAATCTCTTAATAAGATATACGCTTTGAAAAAAAAAAAAAAAAAAACACACCCATTCTAAAACACCTTTCTAATAAGATACATTCTCTACAAGTTTCACAGACATTTCAAAACACTTTTTCATTAGTATTAAATTATAATTTTTGCTCCAAGTATTTTCTAAAAATAATTAAACAAAGACCCACCACTCCCATTCTGTTTAAGTGCGGTTTAGATGCAATATATTTGCTTTTTACCCAAAGTACATAAAAACTAATTCCCCGCCTCCACCACAATCAACATCCTAGCATTAAAACTCATATTAGTGGCAACAATGAATAAAGGAATTTCTGTCAATGTTGAACAAGCAAGCATCATCCATTATCCTAACCCGCATCACCCTGCAAAATAACGAGGCATTGTTAACGCAAACTTTGATGCCTAATCTTCTTCGGTTTCTTCATCTTTCACCATCTGCCACTTTTGAGTTTCAGACTCAGGTAACATTAAACAGCCAGCTAGAAGCTGGTGAAATTCCAACGAACACATGGCAGACACAGTGAATGTTTGATTTTAGTCTGCAACGACTGAGCTGCCAAGTCATGGAAATTAGGATCACCGCCAATGCTCAAAACAACCACCCTTATCTCTGAGAATCACAGTACTCGGCATATTCACAGCAGCAAGGTTCTCTTCGGACCTGCAATGCCAAAGAGAGAGAGATCACAATTGCTTTAAATGAGATGATTGCTGTTGAAGAAGAAAACTGTATTTTAAGTGAAGTGAGATCCTACAGTGGACATTTCTTTCCCTCTACCAAAATATATCACCACAAAGGAAGAATACTCTCACTTGTCAGAAAAAGAACACCACCTTAGCTGAAATATGGCAGCCTATAGGAGGATACGAAAAAAGCAGACTCGGTAAGAGCAGAACAACTGTTAAAATAGCGTTATAGTTTCATTTGCTGGCTAGGCCAAAGTCATTGTCTTCAAGTCTAATGCAGTCAGTTGCCTCGTAACTTGTGATACTCTTAGTATTAGCAGAGCCAGAAAGCAAGGTAAAATTCAATCCTCAGTGGAGGCAAAAGCATAAATTTGCAAGGGTTGATCACTATAAGGGAAAAAATGGCAACAAACATACTCAAGACTTTCCTTTCTTTCCAATTCTATCATCAACTTATACTTTTTTTTTCCCATTTTATTCTTAACTTATATTTTAATAAATATGTCACATGATTCAAAAGAAAACTCCAAAATAGACCCTTAATTTTTTTCTCACTTTTGGAGTTTTTCATCATCACAAGAATGCAAAAAGGGAAGGATTTATCTTGATGTCACAACAAGGCATGAGCAATCAACTTCTAGGACAAGTAACCAATATGCATGGAGTTTTATGGCACTAAACAGATAAAGAAGCCTATGAATTAAGAGTTCAAACAGAATTCTAGAACATGAAGAGAATGCATGAAGAAAACTTGGAGCGGTTCTTAAATACTCAGGGAATAAGGAAATTGAGATGAAAAACACCACTCCGGAGTTCAAAGTAGACAATCAAAAGTCGACAGAATTCACATACCTTGCGGAATGTCAAGGAAACCCTTCTTGAGCTCCTCCTGATTAGGCTCTCTTTCACAATATCAACCTATAATTAATTACCCAACAACGCATATGCTATATTTTAATTTCAACTTCAACTATTAAGACAGTGGCTACAACTACTTAAATTGCAGTGACTAATTTCATGCGACTTTGTCAAATATAGTGACTTTGATTTTTTTTTTTTTTTAATAACAATTAAACTGTATACACCTGTACCAATAAAAATGGTTTTATTGCCCTTAACCACCTACTTAAAAATGTCATCTTCCACATAACAATCAATTTTATTTTTCTGTTTACTTGACCACCAATTATTACATTGCCACTGGCAATGTGATTTAATCACTTCTTCTATTATTATTATTATTATTATTATTATTATTATTGTTATTATTATTATTGTTGTTGTTATTGTTCAAAGTAAAACCACATATAATAGATCAAATCAGCACAAACCTACCCAGAACCCTACGCATAGTGGAAGCTTTATACATTGAACTGCCTCTTCTTCCCACCAGGCAAAGTTTTCATATGATGAGTAAAATGCCCTCATTCACCCAACCCACCCACCCAATTTCAGGCAAATTTGAAATTTTACATAAAATCTTGACAACCCCAAGTGTCACATTGTTAATGGAATGTAAATTAAGGTTGTTATGTGAAAAAATAATAATAATAGTGGTGATTATGTGTGGAAAAACCACAAAAGTAGGTTTTAAGTGTAAAAAATCCCAGTTAAAAACTCAGTTTGCACAGATAAATTTCAAGTTTTTGAAGTATACAGTGGTTTTCCTTTATAAAGTTCATAATAAAAGGGGAAAGAATTGAAAGTGAGAACAAATTACACCTAATTACATATCAAGTACATTTCTTTTAAGCAGCCTGAAAAGAATCGTAGGATAGTGAGGCACATGCTAACAATTAGTCAACGAAGGGAGCTGTATATATAAAATAATACCTTAAGAGACAATCCAGCAAAAGCAATGAAAATAGATGCATCAACTTTCTATTCATTTTAACTTTTCATAATCAAACAATTAAATTTCATGGAGCATATCTAGAAGCTAAAAATCAGCCTGCAGAAAAATTGTCAGCAACAGATCAAACATGGAAGTTGCAAATAATGTATGTATACTTTTCTACCACAATTTGCAAGCACCATCACTGCAACTTCTTTTACATTCTGTGCAGTGCTGAAATTACTAGACAATAAATTTTTTTAGCATGCACCATTTTTTATGCTAATGAAACAACATAAAAGAATGCCTTCTCATCATAATATCATAATATGATGTTGAACAACTACTCTAATATGCCCAAAAACCAAACCAAACACAGACATTTTCCACTAGGTGGGACCGGTTACTTGAATTTGACGCCTACATTCAACTCTAGTGTTGGTTATTTCCTCCATTCTCCAAAAACACCAATGGGGCTAAAATGCAAACATAGCATAACTAAGAGAAAAAAGCCAATGGGGCTAAACAAATGATTTCATTGTTAAACCCTTTTCCTCTTTCCCTTGGAAACAAATGATTCCATTACTAAGAGAAGACACAAATTGCTGATTATTTGCCAGTAAAATTTCCCTTCCACATAAGATGAAACAAGTTGCATCAGTCAAAAGAAAAGCTTGTTCAACACCAACAAAGTCATGCTGGTACAAACCTTATGGTGTGGGATGTAGTGATGCCAAGCATAACGCGCCTCCCCAGATAACAGGAGAATTGATCGTGGGGGAAGAAATATAGCCCTCCTCAAAAAGTCAGTAGAATTCTCCTGCTTCTCTATATATATAACCCTACTTGAGGATTCTGGTTCCCATACACCTTCATGATATCTTCTGAATTCCATAATACAAGGTCCTGCTAAGGAAAGACTGAAAATCATATCCCCAAATGCCGAGTGGGTGTCAATATGAGGAGACAAACCCACCCCAGGTGGATACTCATTAACCTGTTAACAAAATAGGACTATAGGAGTCATCTTCAGAACACAACGTTAGAAATATGAGCCATCATGAACTGTCTTCGCTCCAATAATATTCGATATTGACAGCATCATCATTAAAAAAATAACTTAACATGGAAGTGCATTTCATATAATAAACTCCATGGAAGGAAAAGATACCAAAACATACCGTCAGTTGGTCTAATTTAATATTCCCAGCATCATCAAGTTCAGAGCATGTTGAAATTCTCTCCAGTACAGGTGCAACAAATGATGGAAGAGCACCCAAGTGCCGTTTTGTATCAACATTCCTTGTCTGCTTCATGAAGGGAGTGATAAAAACAACTTCCACACATTATATTTTTGATATCTAAAATAATAATATATTAAATGAAAATGAACATGTAAATTAATTAATGTGTGGAAAAGACAATAATATTTTAATATGTGAACTGAAATATATTTTTGTCCATGGGGAAAAGACAATTCTAAGGGCACAATATCAATGCACAACTGGCCCTACAAAATAGAGCTTCCAATATTATTGTACCTTGCATCTATAAATCAAGAATAGAGAGATTGAAGATATGATGTGCCCCAGAGTTAATGCAAATTAGTTAAAATGGAGAAATGCATCTGACACGCTTTCTAATAAAATGCATCTCTAATAGACCTGCAATACTTTATGGGTAAAAAAATTGGGCAATTAAATAACATGTAAAAAAAGTAAGCATTGCAGAGGCAAAAATGTTAAGACGGATTGTTGAGTTTGCAAAATAAGCATCAGGCACTATGGACGCATCTTCTTGGTTCAAGACTCCAGATTCAGCATCCAGCTCTATCGATCTCAGTGGTCCAATCCCCAGTACTTTGACGCTGGCTGGGTCCCTTAGCTCGGATTTAGCACTAGTTCGGCCCTGTACTTCTAAGCTTCTGAGTTTTTGGGGTACACAGGGTTTGGAGCTTGGCTCAATAGCTTTGGCCTTAGAACGTGGAACTTTGGCTCTTCGTAGCTCGGACTCCAGAGATTCGATTAGCTAGGCTCAGCATCAGCTGCTCTTGACGAGTCAGCCTATTAGGGCTACAACGGTTTGATCGTTGAAGCTCAGCCTCAGTGGCTTCGATGAATGGCCCTGGCTAGTCAATCTTCTAAGTGCCTGGCTGCAATCCGGTTGCTCCTAATAAGTGCAGTGCCCTCATGTTACCGGACTTGTTACCGATGGTCCAGCAGCTCCCGCACAGAGGCGAAGCATCCGCGCAGTCCGTCCTCCCCAACGATTTCATGATTTCGTCTAAGGATTTCTATATTACACTAGTACCGGCACATTCATACATCACATATACACTACACATAGGAGAAATATATTTTACATTACACATGCATAGTTTATAATTAGTTAAATGTTGGTAAAGCACATGTTAGTGCTCAGTAACTGTAGGAATCCCGTGTCCCACTTCCCGGTTGCATCCGGTTGCCCAATTCCCTTTCCCATATAACTATTGTGCCAGAAAAGGTAAAGGAGAGGATAGAGATTCTTCTGTTCCACCCTAATCTCGCATCTCTCTCTCTCTCTCTCTTCCTCTGTCTGCACACACACTTTCTGTTCAGGAACCAGATCGGAGCAATTGGTGAAGGAAGCCCAAATCAGAGGCAACCAGCAGCCAGGAAAGAGTTTGGTATCAGATAGGTGCTTTCATTGAGAGCTGAAATGACAGAGGGGATGACGACCAGATACCGGGCTCTCGAAGAATCCTTCGCGGGCATGGCCCAAGAACTGAGGGAAGTTGTGGGTACTGTCCACCAGCATGAAGGCCGCTTTGATACTCTTTCGACCCGCTTTGATACTCTTTCGAGCACCACCGAGCACTTCCAACAAAACGTCCGGCCCGATTCTTCGACGTCCAACACACCCTCTCTCGAAATGCGATAAACTCTCGCCGCATGGAGCAATGCATCATATTCTCATCAAATCTTCCGTTATTGCCTACACCCACTTTGTTTAGTGTTATCATCGCCATTAGAGACAACGATGTTGAAGATTCCATTTTCTCCTAAGGAAAACGCCATCGGATGGTTGTTTCAAGTAGAACGGTTCTTCCTGTACCACGGAACGCTCACTGAGCAAAACTTCGCGGGCCGCATTTTACATGACCGGAGCGGCATTACGGTGGTATCGGTGGATGCATGTAACACGCCAACTCAACTTGGGAGATTTTCAGGGATCTTCGTTTGAGTCCTTCGTCATACATGAACCCCGAAGCCACACTTTACAAACTGCACCGCATATGGCCGACCTTGAGTCATTATCTACACGAACGCCAATCTCTTAAATTGCTTTATATCGGGCCTCCGGGATGACATCCCAGGGAGCTCCTCCTTCAAACCCATGACCCTACCCGATGCCATTGGTATGGCTAAGCCGGTAGAGAAGAAGTTGAACGCCGCCGAACTAGCTTTCACTCGACCAACTTCCTAAACCTCGGGGTCTCAACCCACACATGGGTAAACAACCCCTTCCTGCTCTTCTACTAAAATGAATCATCATAGTTTGTGTTTCAATAAGAAGTTCACCCCTGCACACCGATACAAACCCCCTCGCCTCTTGTGGTCGATCACGGAGGAGGAGGAAAGCCATTCTTTCCCTGTCACCAGTATGGAGGTGGAACCTGTGGAACTGGAGGAACCTTACAATCCTCCTCCGTGGTGAAACCTTAACCCCACACTGCACTGCAAGCCCACAATTTCATTACATGCTCTGGAAGGTCATCTTGTGCCTACTACCTTGTGCCTCCAAGGACAAATAGCAGGCCAACCAAAGAGATTCCGGCGATGGATCCACACACAATTTTCTCGCAAACTCGTATGGCAAAATATCCGGTGTGGCCATCGAACCATCTCATCACCTCAATGTTACAAAGGCAATGGAGATTCACTCAAATGTGAGGGGTTAAAAAGAGTCCAGATCATGTCAAGCTGATTCCACTTTCAGCTTGATCTCTACCTCCTTCCCATTTATGGCGCGGATATTGTATTCGGTGTCCATCACTTGGTCCTATGCAGATTACCAATCATTGTGGATGAGTTTTACTCATGCCGCACAAGATCACATTACACGGCATGCCTTCATATATTAACCGAGGAGGGGGAACACTACCCACTCGAACACTATTCTACTAACTCAAGAAACGCCCTGGCCAAATCAGCCAGCCCTACCTGATCTAGCAAACCAGTCTTCTGGGGGCAATCCTCCCCAGTTCACTACATCCCTCCATAACCTCTTATCCTCCTACGCTGATGTTTTTGCCATTCCGCGGGGATTACCTCCTCATCGCAATTCTGACCACAGGATACCCTTACAACCCAATAGCACACCAGTCAACGTCCGACCATATCGATACCCCCATTTTCAAAAAGCTGAAATGGAGAAGCTCATAAAGGAAATGCTGGATGCTGGCATTATTCAAGCCAGCACTAGTCCTTTTTCCTCGCCTGTGCTGTTAGTTAAAAAGAAAGACGGCAGCTGAAGGTTCTGCGTCGATTATCGGGCTCTCAATGCTATTACCATTAAAGATCGCTTCCCCATTCCTACCATAGATGAATTATTTGATGAGCTACATGGAGCCTGTGTCTTTTCAAGGCTGGACTTGCATTCGGGGTACCACCAACTACGAGTACATGCTGCTGATGTGCACAAAACAGCATTCCAAACACACGAAGGACATTACGAGTTTTTAGTAATGCCCTTCGGTCTCTCCAGCGCTCCATCCACATTTCAGTCCGAAATGAACTCCATTTTTCGGCCGGTCCTACGGAAATATGTACTAGTCTTCTTTGATGACATTTTGGTGTCTGACCCTTCTCTTGGGAACCTCACTCACCGGCAGATTCTAAGGGAGCAATCCTCTTGCCAAACAAATAAATGTGAATTTGGGAGAACTTCTATTGCATATCTCTGGTCATATTGTATCAGCCAAGGGCATCACAATCGACCCAACCAAGATTGAGGTAGTGCAAAATACCATCACTCGCTAAGGGGATTCTTGGGGCTAGTAATTGCAAAAACTCTTGCGCAAGGATGCTTTCATGTGGACCCCGAATCTAAGGGGGCTTTTCACTACGCCGGTGGCCAATAAATTTTACCCAACCCTTTGTGGTCCGGGGAATGCCTCAAGAGAAGGTATTGGGGCTGTTCTGATGCAAGATGGGCATCCACTTGCTCTCTTCAGCAGGCTGCTGTGCCCTCGAATGCAAACAGCGTCCACCTACGTCCGAGAACTCATTTGGTGACAATATTTGCTGGGCACACGGTTCACCATTTTAAGAGATCATCAGCCCCTTCCCGCCCTGCTAAAATAGAACATCCACACCCCAGAGCAGCAAAAATGGATCACCAAACTACTCAGATATGATTTTGAAATAGAATACAAGCCTGGCAAGGAGAACCTACCAGCGGATGCTCTCTCACGGCTTCCTGCCGCCTCCTACCAGGCCATACGGGCAGTTTCTAAACTTGTGTTGGCCTTATTAGAGGCTCTCCGCAGGTTTTACAGCACCCATGGGCCTTCTGTAGACCTGCTGACATCTATTCAGCAACGCCCGGAAGATTTTGAACACTACACGGTGCGGGATGGTCACGTATTATTCCGGAACAGGCTCCTGGTACCCAAGGACTCAGCTCTAACCGAATTGATTCTACAGGAATTCCATGATTCCCCCATTGGGGGACATGCCGGCATTCAAAGAACCTATGCCCGCATCTCCACTAATTTCTATTGGCCGCATGCGTGAAGACATCCGGGATTACATTAAACGGTGTTCTATCTCACAACAAGTGAAGCCCATCAACACCGCCTCAGGGTTGTTGCAACCCCGCCTATCCCCGACAAGATTTGGGACTCACTTGTCAATGGATTTCATTACCCATCTACCGGCATCCGGAGGAAAAACTGCTATCTTTGTAGTGGTTGACCAACTATCCAAATATGCCCACTTTGTGGCCCTCGGCAGTCACTTTACTGCTGAGCAGTTGGCTGAAATCTTCGTGAAGGAAATCTGCCGGTTGCATGGGCTGCCCAGCGAAATCATATCCGACCGGGACCCCCTTTTCATGAGTAAATTCTGGAATGAATTATTCAAATTGCAAGGGACCGCCCTATTCCATAGCAGCGCCTATCACCCTCAATCCAATGGGCAAACCGAGGTAGTCAACTGATGTTTGGAGGATTATTTGCGATGTTTTGCAGCTGAAAATCTAGCCACCTGGGTGCAATTCCTACCCTGGGCCGAATGGAGCTACAATACCGCGTGGCACTCAACCATCCAAATGAGCCCGTTTGAGACTGTGTACAGTAGGACACCTCCGGCCCCAATAGATTACATTCAAGGCACCTCAACCATTGCCGCTGTGGATGAGCTGCTCTCAACTAGAACCGGACTCTTGAAACAACTTAAAACTAATCTCCAACGCGCTCAACTCCGCATGAAAAATCAGGCTGATGCTCATCGGACAGATAGGGAGTTCAACGTGGGGGAACGGGTCTTTGTCAAATTGAAACCTTAGTCCTCACTCAAGCAGCCGATGTCTAATAAACTTGCCAAGAGGTATTATGGCCCTTTCGGATCACGGGCGTGTGGGAACAACATACCGATTAACTCATCCACAATGTTTTCCACGTATCTCAAGAAGAGCCATAACAGCCCTCCCAGCTCCCCGGGACTTGATGCCATAGGCTGTTAAACATCATGCAGCGCCCCGCATTGTGCCTTGACTCTTAGGACACCACTTGGGAGGCAGCCAATTCAAGATTTTCCTACCTTCAACCTTGAGGGACAAGGTGGTATTTGATGGAGGGGAAATGTTACAAAACCCGCACGGAGGCGAAGCATCCGCAGTCCGTCCTCCCCAACGATTTCATGATTTCGTCTAAGGATTTCTATATTACACTAGTACCGGCACATTCATACATCACATATATACTACACATAGGAGAGATATATTTTACATTACACATACATAGTTTATAATTAGTTAAATGTTGGTAGAGCACATGTTAGTGCTCAGTAACTGTAGGAATCCCGTGTCCCACTTCCCGGTTGCATCCGGTTGCCCAATTCCCTTTCCCATATAACTACTGTGCCAGAAAAGGTAAAGGAGAGGATAGAGATTCTTCTATTCCACCCTAATCTCGCATCTCTCTCTCTCTCTCTCTCTCTCCATCTGTCTGCACACACTTTCTGGTCAGGAACCAGATCGGAGCAATTGGTGAAGGAAGCCCAAATCAGAGGCAACCAGCAGCCAGGTAAGACTCTGGTATCACCTCATTAGAGCCTCATCCAACTAAAATGGTGCCATAACCATTTTCCACATAAGCTTTGGTAAATTTTAGAAATCATTCACTCCCAAATCCCCGACACAGGGTGACACATCAAGAAACAAGAAATTCAATCAGTAAAGAAGCACACACCCGATATTTTGAAATTTTGAATCAATAAAAATGACCATATTCATGAAAAGGTGCTGAGAAGGCAGTGCTAAAAAGCAATTTGCAGCCTCACCGTAGACATAAATACAAGTTGCAAAGGTATCTGCAACCATTACAAGACAATCGTAACACAGGGACGATCTTATGTTTACTGAAGATACGCCCGTGGCACAGTAACCAAGCTAAAAGTTAATGAACTAAGAAACCTGCCCCTAAAAATTTATGTTTTCACCCACTCAAAACTGAAAAAAATCCAAAGGGGTACATTGAATTAGTAGCCATTTTCCTGCTTCATGAAGAACCACTCTCAAGCTATTGAGTTACATGCAACCAGCCACAATTTTGTAGCAAGCAAGAACCCCTTTCTGCATACTTTTCAAAAGTTGAACTCCACTTCCATTGTCACAGCCCTTTTCATAATAAGAAATACAATTTAGGGGGTCACAAGCTTTCCAAATCACTTTTCAAGAAAAACAACCCCTATTAGGGTCCTTAGAGGGCCCAATAGAAAATAGTCCACCTCCACTCTGTTTAGGATCCATCTCCTCTCATCATCATTAACACTCAAAAGCCCCTGTAACAACAAAAGGATTGAGGCATTTCAAAAGAAACCAGTCCATAAGTCCAAGCCCCTGCAACACAACTCCCAACCAGTTTCCATCCAACCATTTGTAATAGGCCAAGTGCACCTTCATGATCAGCAACTAATCTACATACAGTAGGAACTTAGCTTTCAATACATGTCAAATGAGTACCACATCTGACCTCAAAGCTCAGAATTGACTGAACAATACTTCCCCTTCCAGATATGCTTCCATAAATACACGGCATAACTCAGGTCCAACTATTTAGATTACAACTGAAATGACTTTATCCCCTAAGAGGCTCTAATTACTTGTCTCAATAAAAGTATGACATATGCATTAGCAATGAGAGAAGAATCAAGAAGCTACCTACCACTAACAAGATTTCTTTCTGCTTTGGGTCATCAGCTAACAGATGCATGATGCAAGTATAAGCTTAATTTTTGGGTATTTGATTTAGGTCCTCATCCAAGAACTTTTTCCTTGGGAGACATATTTATAAAGAAAACAGAAAAAGAAAAAGTTTTACCACAGGATGAAAAAAAACAGGGAAAAAAATCAAATTTTAAAGTCCGACACAAAAGGTATTAACTTTGCTTTATCTAGTCTGGTAAGATGACAAAAATTCCATTCCCGTGTGTCCAAAAATGTACAATTCCAAGATATTATATGCTAAAATACCTGAGTCCTAGGCTTCAATATCTTTTTGCAGGCATGTTAAGAAACAGATAATAAGAGTTTCACACATTTCTTGTGAGCATTTAGGTTGTGGAATAGCTCTTCTAGTAGCGGACACTCATTAACTCGCCTTTTGGAGTTAATTCTTGCCTCTGCTTCTTCTATTTCAACTAAGATTTCAACACAGCTGCAGTCACATGGAACAGCAGCTCTAACATACTTCTCAATCATCACTTTATCTTCAGAGATTCGGACAATCCATCACGGATATATGTTCACATATACACTTCTACATATAGCTGCTATACAGTAGTAAACTAACATGGATAGTCACTTATACTTCCATGAATTTGATTGCTAGTAGGTTGTAAGAATGAAAAATTGAAATGTTTAGTAGGAGGGTGACTTCAAGGTTTGAGACATCATGTATTAACAGACTTGCACTAAGTAAAGGGTATAGCACTATTTATAAATTACATATATATAAATAGATATATATATGGAGAGAGAGAGAGAGAGTGCGTGTGTGTAACACCCCAATGTTTCAATTTGGGTTCATTGGACCATTGACTTGGGGAGGTCATTAGTGGA